>CAMZMU010000050.1:7025736-8512181 GCA_947311845.1 Poa pratensis
GCCACGCCACCGTGGCAGCAGCCGTCCCCGTAGCAGCCATTTCCGGACCCGCTTCCGTGCGGCCGGCCACGCCTTCTCATGGCAGCAGCCATTGCCCAGCTTGGCTACTATTGGGCGCCCTCAACTGCAGCCCAACGGCGCAGCGTGTGGCAGCACGATAGGAATTTTTGGATCTTTCTCTTCTTCTCTGACTATCTCTTCATCTCTGATTTTTTTTCAGTTGCAGCAACACGTACCAAATTCCTTCCTCTAATTGGTAGCCAATGAATACGGGATGTGCCGTGTTAGGGAGCGACTAGCAATTTGACCTCGTACGGTTTTAAACCATTTCAGCAAACGGTTACAACCCACAGTGCGTATTAGTTTTAGTTTGGTTCGGTTGGAAAATCAAGTGGTTTTTTTTTGGTTAGGCTGAGAGAGATGTCCAATGGGTTTAGTTTGGGGTGGGCTGTCACGTTTATTCGTGCGGGTTGGTTTGAGGTATGATTTAGTTCTGAAACCATTCTCAGGTTTACTCAGAGGAGATAGTGAACGATGAGTCGATGACCCGGTTGTGAAAAAAATGATTTTATGACCTCGTCCCGCGTATTTTTGATAAAAGAGGGGAGCATCACCAAAATTACAAGCCTGATGATTTAAACTTGGGTGAGTGGGAAGTTAGGGCATCTCCACTCGGAGCGTCCAAACGGCCGCCCAAAGCACTTTTTGGTCCGTTTGGGGATTTTTGGCTCCCACTCGACGCACCGCCAAAAAGCAAAATTCGTCCGGGACGCCCACTTTTTGGTCCGATACACCCACCACAAGCCCTTGGAATGGGTAGGCCTTGGGCGGTGCCAGACACAACTCTTCGTCCGTGAGAACCTCTCACCAGGCTCCACGTGCCTTCTGTTTCTTCTCTCTCCTTTATCCCTCTGTTTCCATCCACATGCACCGACTGCCGACACCTTCTCTCTCCCGTTCTCTGCGTTGTGGCCGAGCTCCACCACCAGCCACAGCACGGCGGAGGCACGAGCAGTGCGTGCGCCGCGCGCCGCTCCGGCTCTGACCGCTCCACGGCCGTCACCGCGAGAAAGCCACAAGACCAGCGCTGCTCAAACTCCATTGCCCTGCTAGCTGCTACGCACAAGCTTGCTGAACCTCTTTTGCTATGTACAGTAGGGTCTTGTGTTCGTGCAAGCAAGAATCGATCGATGCTCATCCTGCTATTCCACGCCGTGCCGGACTAGTACTCCTGCAGCTCCTCGCCGCGCCACCGGCTCTTGCACGCACGCGCCAGCCGTGGCACTAGTAAAGGCCGTACGCAACCGCGGTGGAGGCGATGGACGCTCGTACTTGGACGGCGAGCAACCGGCGCCGGTGCCCTTCTTTCCTGGTGACGGCAAGCCGCACAGCCGCGACGTTGGCGTCCACAACCTCGAGCTGCCGACACGCGGGAGCGGAGGTCGTGGAGGCGACCACGATGGTGAGCATGGCGCCGAGAACTCTGGGTGCGCCGTCGACCTCCGCCTCGCCGCGCTCCGTCCAGTCGTGGATACGCCGTAGACCGCCTCGCCTGGCCGCGCTCCGTAGCCTCGACGAGGTCGCGCCCGGCGAGGCCTCACCGTCAACTCTGTGCTCCAGCTCCACCGCCCCGCCTACAAGGTGTTTGTGGAATTATTTTTTGCTAAAAACAAAGTATCCGGACACAATTTGGGGCCTCCGAGTGGGAAAATGCACACCCTATAAAAAAATTATGTCCGGAAGGCGCACACCCTATAAAAAAATTATGTCCAGAAGGCGCCCAAATGGCTCGTCCGGAAGGCCTTTGGACGGCCATTTGGGCGCCACGAGTGGAGATGCTGTTATCAACTCCTCCCCACCACTAGGCCATGCCTTAATCTGCGATGACCCGGTTGTCGAAGCTCGCTTAAGCACATGTTTAAGCTCGCTCAGGCTTAACTGCGGTTAAACATGCGCTTAGCGCACTATTTTTTTTAGAAAAGATAAACCTGTAAAAGATTATAAAAAATTGGTTTCAAATGGCCATTTCACTTTAAATATGGGTTTGTTTGGTCATAGATTTCACAAATACATGACCCGCGGCATAATCTTTGCTGCTCCAAAGATATAATGTTCTAATCCGGACGAACTAAATCAATGACGTGTAATTGTGTAAACCACTATGTATTTAAATGTTCTCCTACGGAATCTTCCTACTCCCTCCGCTTTTATTTATTTCACGCTTTAAAAATGACAAAAACCAGAACGCGATGCAATTGTAAACGGAGGGAGTACCAATTACTATTTGGTTTTTCTAGTTAGGGAACGTGCCCCACAAACTCTCTCCATCCGCTGCTTCTTATTAACATCATTCTCCTGTATATCCGCATGCATGCATGTAATTTTTTTATAGTTCAGAAATTCAAAACTCATTATCTTTTAAATCATAAATCAAATTGAAGATCCGTCTTCACAACTGGGTACGTCTCGACGAGTACTTCGAAACAAGATCTCATCTTAATATGTTTTGTCAAACTTTTTTTTCATCATCAGTTGCCAGGTTATAATACTGTAGTTACCATATTGCTGGTTAACAGTTACCACCCAAATAATACATAGTTACCAGGTTATTTTTACATTTTTTTTGTCATGACCATGATCTACATGTTCACAAAGTGAGTATTTGATCCAATCTAGACACGTAAAATATGTGATTACCGTCACAGAAGGATTACATTGCTGAGTAGCGCAGTTCAAAAATCATGCAACCATTTGATTTTAACCCGGTAACCAAGTTGATAATGTCTGATAACCAAGTGACTATAATCTGGCAACTAAGGTCGGAAAAAAGTTTTCAAAACATATCAAGATGTGATCTAGTTTTGAAGATCTCGTCGCAACAAAGCCAACCGTGAAAACGGAGGTGGATGTGGAATTACGATTTAAGAGATAAAACATTTTAAACTTTAAAAAACGAAAAAAAGAAGTCCACATGGTGGTTGCGTGCATGGCTTAATTAGCTTATTTAATCCGCGTCCACGGAAGTCTAATCTCAACACGTGTCCTTAGTAGCACAGTCCATTACTATTTGCTTGTAATCTCTTCTATCACTCGACAAGGTAAATGTTCAAACAAACAGCCAGCCCCGGCTCCTCTCCCTTCCTCTCCTCTTTCCTGTTTTGAGAGTCCACCGCCGCCGCCGCCCAGATCCGGCCGCCCCCGCCGCTAGCGCTCGCGCTGGCCGGCGTCGTGCTGGTCTAGGATGCTGGGCACCCTTGTACAGCAGTAGATTAGTTAGTTCCGTTGGCTTGTCGTCCTTCGTGGCGTTTGGTGTTCGTCTTCTTCCCTGCCCCGAAGGTTGACTGCTCCGGTGTACGGGCGTGGCGCCGGTCACGCCAACGAGATGCTCTCCGTTGAGCCTCCGTGGTGGAGGAGGACCGGAGTCTGCAAATCGCTGGAGGCCTTCTTCAATAAGCCTTTGCATCTTGCTGCTGCTGCTCTCATTTCTTCTCCTGCCCGGCCATGGTGGTGAGGGGGAGAAGCGGGGAGATGCGTGGCCGGAGATGCTCTGTAGCTATCCCAGCGGCGTTGCGAGCGCGCTGTTGGCGTGGGAGAGCCGGTCACGATGCGGAGCTCCATGGTGGAGTTCCCCTGTGTCTGGATTTAACCGCTGCGGTTCAAATAAGCTCGAGTTCGAGGTTCATCTTCGGAGTACTCCTGACTTGCTCCAGTCGAGGAGCTGCCCTTTGACACTGATTATCCTGGCCGGCCGCGGTGGCGAGGGGGAGGAGAAGTGTGGAGTGGTGCTGTGTGGAGCTGGTGCCGGGCGGAGTGCTCGGTTTCTGCATCTGGTGTCTTCGCGCGATACCGGGTGGCTGCGGCTGAAACTCCCCGACGAGCTCCTGAGGAAGGAGAAAGAAGAGATGGTTGCTGTCGCTTGCTCATTTCATAAGCGCGTCTGTTGTGCTCCCAGTGGTATGATTTATGTCTTCCTTCTCTTGGCCGACCGTGGTGGTGAGGGAGAGGGATGGAGATGGTGTTGCTGCTGGGCTTGGGTGGCGGATTGGTTGGTGGAGGTGTGAGTTTGATGTTACCAGTATGGCAAGCTTGGTGATGTCGACTCCCACCAGTTCATCCTTGGCACTTCATTGCTATTTATCTGGTTGGAGCACTGCGTATCCGTTGCTACTGTTCATGTTGGATGTGCGTTCTTGCTGTTTGGGACAGGCCGGAGGCGGTGAGATTGTCTCTGCTGCGGTTTCTCAGATTTAACAGCCAAGAACCTCCTGATTTGAGCTCGGTGTTGGACATTTCATATCTACAGCTCAATCCTTTACCTCATAGGCGTCTGCCAACGCGATTGCTGGTTGAGCCGCTGGCTCTACGGTTGGCTAGATTGCGAGAGGCCCTGGAAGAGTGTGACTGCAGGTTTGTTGCGTCTGAGTTCTCGTCAGACCCCCTGATAGGCTCCGGTTGTACTCTTCGGCATATCCACTATATGTTTTCAGTAGCTTTTCTCGGTGCCCAGTTAGGTTTCTACTTACAGGATGAAAGTTGTAATCACTGTTGTACTCTGGGTTGATTTGTAATGACAGTGATGCTTATGTTGTGTTCAAAAAAAAAGACAAGGTAAATGTTCTGCTGAATGTCGGATAATGTTACGGCGGCGTTTTAAGCTTATTATCTTGGCGTATATGCGTATCTGTCTCCATGACTCCATGGGTGCACAGAAGGGGCTGTCAGCCTGTCACCACTACTGAAACGGTCAAATATCACACCGAATTCCAGAATCGAAGTCTCTTTGTCATATCCGAAACAGTGCTAAAATAGAAACTCAGTAAAATTATGACGATCCATGTTGTTAAAAATTCAATTTTCTTCAGATTTATTGCATGGTTTTTCAAACGCTGAGAAGTTCGCGCCTGTCCATGCTGCAGGGGTACGGAATGATCACTGTGGCGTCCACGCTGCCGGTGCAGAACTCATCACCGGCCGGCAACATCGGCTCCTCTCTTGGCCCGTCGTCGCTGCACGTTGCCTTCTTCTACGCCTCGCTCTACCTCGTCGCCCTCGCGCAGGGCGCGGACAAGCCATGCGGCCTCGCCTTCGCCGCCGACCAGTTCGACCCCGACCACCCCAAGGAGCGCGAATCCCGCAGCTCCCTCTTCAACTGGTGGTTCTTCTCCATGGCCGTCGGCATCTCAGTCGCCGTCGCCGTCGTTAGCTACGTCCAGGAGAACGTCGGCTGGGGGGTCGGCTTCGGCATGCTCTGCGCCATCATGCTCTGCACCTTCGCCGTCTTCCTCGTCGGCACCCCCACCTACCGCGTGTACGCACCCAATCCTCGCGCCGAGAGCCCCTTCGCCCGCCTCGCGCGCAGCCTCGCCGCGCTCGCCAGGACCTCCTGCGGCGGGAAAAGGCACGAGGGAGACGAAGACGCCGTGGAAAAGTCGGAGGAGGCGCGCGGCATGCTGCGGCTGCTGCCGATCTGGGCCGCGTGCCTGGCGTACGGAGTGGTGTACGCGCAGGTCATGACGTTCTTCAACAAGCAGGGCCGCACCCTGGACCGGCGCGTCTTCGGCGGGCTGGAGCTGCCGCCGGCGGCGCTGCAGACGCTCGGGCCGGCGAGCATCCTGGTGTTCGTGCCCATCTACGACCGCATCCTGGTGCCGGCGTTCCGCCGCGCGACGGGCAGCGCGTCGGGGCTGACGCTGCTGCAGCGCGTGGGCACGGGCATGGCCGTCTCCCTGGCCGCTGTGTCGGTGGCGGCGCTGGTGGAGGGCCGGCGGCTGGAGACGGCGCGGGAGCACGGGTTGGTGGACGACCCCGGGGCGACGGTGCCGATGAGCTGGGCGTGGCTGGTGCCGCAGTACGCGATGATGGGGTGGCGGACGTGTTCGCCATGGTCGGCATGCAGGAGTTTTTCTACGACCAGATGCCCGGCGAGCTGCGCAGCCTGGGGCTGGCGCTGTACCTGAGCGTCACCGGCATCGGCGGGTTCATCAGCAGCGCCCTCATCTCCTTCATCGACCGCGTCACCAGCAGCGGGGACGAGACAGCTGGTTCGCGGACAACCTCAACCGCGCTCACCTCAACTACTTCTATTGGCTGCTCGCCGGCATCAGCGCCGTCGAGCTCGTGCTCTACCTCTGGTTGGCCAGGTCCTACGTCTACAACAACCGCAAGAGGATCATCTGGGTGGTAGCTAGGGGTGATCACCACACACAATTGTGACATTATTCAATACTAGGTAGGAAAAAAGAAATCTGCTACTATTAAGAAGGCAGATATCATGTAAAAATGGATGAAATGGGGATGATGTTGCTCGCCAAGTACTGTCATGGTAGTGAGTGTATCATTCTTTTATCCTATGTTTTTTGGCTCGCGTTATTCTTCTGCTGTGACAAACTGACAATTAAACCTGGTAAAAAAATAAACCAGCCGGAAGTCTCGGTTCACTCAGAAGAAACCTTAAGTAGTGCTCTCGAGATCATGTTATCAGACATCAATTCTTCTGGTGCTAGTAAGATTTCAAGTGGGATGGGATTTTTCAGTTGCACCGTGCTACGCATTTTCGGACGATGGCTAAGGAGTTGCGGTTGCAAATCCTGTCTAGCTGAACTGCAACTGCAAAGTGGTCTAGGTTCACGAGTGTCGTGGGGAGAGGTAATCACGTTACGTGTAACCTTGTGAGCCGAATCTTTCCATCGGTTACTTCATAGAGTTCGGTCATCCACCTTATCAGATGACAACTTATACCGTACCTTTTACTGTTACTCAAATTTGACCAGTATGGTTTAATGGTTTAATCCGACGGCTGAGAAAGATTTGGCCCAGAAGGCCCGTAAGTGGCATTCGCTTGAAAAAATCGAGCCAGCGGCTGAGGAAGTTTTGGCCCACGAGACCCATTAGTGGTATTCGATTGAAAAAAAACGACAGTCAATTTTCATCAATGAACCTCCGCTCGCAACGCCTGCTCTCGCCGCCGCCGCCACCAACCCCTCTCGGCAATCGCTGTCGCCGCCGATCCCTCTCCGCAGTCGTAGTCGCCGCCGCCGCCAATCCCTCTCCGCACTCGCCGCCGCTGCTGCTCCAACCCCTCTCAGCTCTTGACGCCGTCGCTTTCCGCCGGAACGCACGCCGCCACGAACCCCTCTCCTCTCTCCACTTCTAACTCGCTGTGATCCGTCAGAGGCGATCCGGCGAGGACGCGACTCAGGATCTCTTTCGATCGAGGCAACTCCTCGACGTCGCCGCAAATCGACGCCGCCGTAGCCGCCAATCCCTCTCAGCTCCTGACGCCGCCGCCTTCAGCCTGATTTCCGCAGGGCACGAACCAAGTGAGAGGTAATTTATTGTACATGTATGATCTGCTTGATTTCCGTACTGCACAAACCAGCTGAATATTCGTACCTTGATTTTGTTTTGCAACAATTCATATATATACATGTATGATCTGCTACCAACAGTATTGAGTATCAACCTTGTATGTTAAAGACTGTCTGCAATGCTGCGAATTGCTGTCTCTGTACCTGTGTCATAACCTAATGGCTGTTGAGTAATTGCACATTTTATTTCAGCTTTCTAGCTGATTCTACTTTCTTGATTTAGCAATCTTAAGACGCTTTGTTTGCCTGCTGCCTAGTTAAGTAATCTATTTATTCATCTGTTATGTGAATTATGTTGCCTGTATAATTCTGTTAACTCTTGCAGTTGGCTGTGTCCTAACTCTATGTGCTTAGTTGGAATTGTAGTTCGCATGAAAACAGCGAGTTCATTGTCCTCTGAATATTTTGAATTTGGGTTCTGTGTTGGCAATGTTTGAATGAGTTCAGATTTGAAAAGTTGTGGTATTAGCTTATGTATTTAGTTTTGTCTTCATTTGTAAAGGTAGCTGAAAACAGTGACTTAAGTTTCTGATTCCGTTGTTGTGAAAAATGTAGCTGATCAACAAGTTTCTTAGTACAAAAAAAATCTTGTATACCAACAAGCATCTATTAATCTAACGCAGGAACACGAGTCGTTCCTAAAATTACATAGACAGATTCTGGATAAAAATCATCGAAGAACAATAGCAAAAAATTCTCATAGATTAGTGCTGAACAACTACGGATATAGATAGTACCATTCCAATTAACATCTAAAAGACTAAGGAGTCGGAGCCACTTGAACTGTACAGTTATAACATCGATGGACCTTTAGAGGATTTTTCTATAGAGTTAAGTTAATGACAACATATATTTATAACTCTGTGTAATACCCCAGCGTTTAGGACCTAACGAAGGGTAGAAATAGGAATTTGTGCATCTGCATGCATGCATCTGAAAACCTGAATAAATTTTTCGCAAACTAAAAACCCTGGAGTGATCGGAGTTCATTCATCTTCAAGAATTAGGTTTATTTCATCTTAGGTGAATGTAAGTAAATTTCGACATGACCTCTAGGTAATTTACTTGTTGTGGGAATTTTGAATTCAATTTGAATATTCAAATAAATCGAATCTATAAAGTAATTCAAATTAAAACAATAAAGTTATAGAAACAATAAATCAGTGACTAAATTTATAGTTGTTTGAATAATTTAAATCTTTACAACACATATTACAAATTATAGAATTTAAGAAAGACAAACAAATAACTTTATTGATTATTTTCAACAATACAATGTCCTTACAATTAAATTACAACCAACTGAAATACAAAAAGGAGAATTACAATTGTTTCCTAAACTAAAATGTCTTGTATTCCTTTCTTCTTCTTTTTGATCTTTATTCCAATACAGTTTTCCTGCAAAACAAATAAGAAGCAAAGACATAATACAAAGAGGGGTTACGGGTTAGTTTAACTCTCAGTTTAGCAATGAAATGCATTGCTATTCACATCCTCGAGTGTAATTAAGTGACTAAGTGTAGTATCTGCTAAAAAACCACAAGTTTATGCCTCAGTGCAACATCATTGGCTGGGTAGCAACAAAAATCCACTTGGCTAGTGAAAAGAATGGGAAATCTGAAGATAAACTCCAAACCAATCGACACAGCACACACATCCCTGTGCTGACATCATCCCAGGGAAATAGACATGCGATGGATAAGGGCAGCAGGGAGTTGTAGGAGGCAAGCCACACATCACTGTTTCAACCACCACCAGCTCAATCCTCACACATGCACAGCTACTTCACTCCCAGGAGGAGGATAAGAGCAAGAGACAGCCGTAGCAAGCAAGCAACCAAGCTCATTTCTCTCACTCAAGCACCAGTTCGAGTTCCTCTTCACCACAGAGCTCAGTTCATCACAAAACCACTCACAACAACACATCTCACCACTGGATCATTGCCAAAAGCAATAGCAAGATGGGATAGAAGCTCAAGAGCAAGCAGGAGCTAGGAGGAGAAGGCCAGGAGCTAGAAGGGAGCAGCTGGAGCAGGAGGAGCAGGCCAGCAAGGAGAGCAAGCAACAAATCCACAAGAAGCACCACAGCCACCATCTCAAATCACCAAGAGGTTGATCCTCTAATTTTCCTTAGTAAATAAATTGGCTAAGTATTCATATGTGGTTTGGATGGAGTGTTTTCCCTCAGCTAAGCATACAAATGCTATGCTAAAATCATCACAGGGATTTAAATCAAGCAAAGCATATGTTCTTATTAAATCAAAAGCCTCAGCCTAGGCATCATAGGCAAGGGACATAAAATCCATCATTTCAGCAATGGCATACAAGCTTTTATTGCTTGAGTTCATCATTTGTGTAGCACAAATCCAGTATATGTGCTGAGCACAAAACCCACAAAGGGGAGAGGCACTACAAGCACACAAATGCATTAATAACACCACTGGGTAGTATAAATAATTTACCCCAAGCTAAAATCATCAGAATGTTCTGTGTAACTCGAAGGAGGCATCACCGCAAGCAAAGCAACATCATTTAGCTCAAGCAAATGAGATATACTAGCACAGGGCATTAATAGAGCATTTTATCTAAGGAACAAAATTATCAGAGGCATATTTCTGAACCTTAGGTTCAGAATAACATCATTTGGACAACAACACCACCATTAGCAACAGTGCATCACCAGATCACACAAAATAGCAGGACCTAAATAAGCAGGAACCTTAGAATCATCACATCCTGTGTTCATCACAGGAGTAGTAGGGCAGCACAACACCTAGCAGTAAAAATCTGAAATCATCACTAGATACTAGCATCACAGAGCAAGGCACGAAGGCCAGGGCAGGGAAGTGGAAGAAGAGAGAGGAGAGGAGATTACCAGCGCCCATGGCCGCAACTCCATGACTACGGGGCAGTACCGTGTGGTCAGTGGAGGAGGACCAGGGGAAGCAAGATTCAGCACCACCACCACGGCGGCACAGACGTTGGAACTCTGCGCCAAGCCGTGGCGGAACAACAGAGGCAGCACGAGCACGGCGGAGCCGCGCGGTCACCGGAACCCTAGCCTAGGGTTTGGGTTGAGCACGGCCGCACCAAGCGAAGGAAATCAAATCGACGCATAGGGGAGGAAGAGAACCGTGTGGCGGGTCGATTGCGCCACGGCACGGCGGCGGAGATGACCGGACCTCGCCGGAATCGTGCGGCGACGGCGACGGCGGAAAGAGGAACCGCGGGGAGAGGGAGAGCTCGGGGTCGGGTGAGAGAGAGGCGAGTGAGAGAGTGTGGCTCGGTCGGGTTGACCACCGACCCGACCCGAGCCAGGGGGCCAAATCGTCTTTTTACATTTACGGAAATTTAATTAAAAAGAAAAATTCTGAGAAAAGGTTTGTTCAGTACAATTAGAAAAACAATGCTGTAAAATAAATAAAATATTCAGAGTAATTTTATGAACTCAAAGAAATTGTTTTGTATTATTAAATCATTTTATCTTGATTTAAAATATAAGATATTAATATATCTCTAAAAATTATTTTAAATAAGATTTTAAGTTTGAAAATTCAAACAAAATTCAAATAAATTTAGAAATATATTAAATTCAAAAGTTCCTCACATGACAATACAAATTTTTATTGTATTAAACAATTATTTATTTATTATTTAATATCAAGTTTAGAGTTTAAATAAACTAAATAATTTCTTCAATTAAATTAATGCCTTAAAATAAATTTAATAAGGTAAATAATATTAAAAATTCCAAGAATCCAAATAACACAAATAAGAAGATTTTAATATCACACCAAAGAAACCTAATGCATAGCATTCTTATGCATAATAGCATCATTTGCTTCTTTAAACATTGTCCTTACCAACAATGATGGTATTTTTGTAGAACAAGGAAGTCAGGAGCCACGTCCAGTATCCGACTCCATTACCTTTCAGTCACAAGGCAAGTTCATTACTTGCTCATATCCGTTGAAGTATTTGTTAAGAAACTATTTGCAAAACTCCTTATATACTATCATCTCTACTCGAAAGAGAAATCATAAAACCCTATCTTCACAATAATATGACTATTCGGTTGTCTACTTAAGTGTGGATATCCTATTATGGCTGGCAGATGGAACCATGGTATGATGTGGTTGGTGGAGGTTCCATTTGCACGGGAAAGTATTACCTAGGACTTAATAACCAATGCCGTCAGTGTTCTTGCGCCGTAAATGACGCGTTAACCATGAGGCCTGGTATGGGCCGGGGAAGTCATCTGTGACCTTCTTCCTTTCACATGTCAACGGACAGCCAGAGCCGTATGCTGTAGATCTTGCGAGACTACATGCACATGGGTGGGACCCCTTAATGCCCACGGACTCTGGTGTCTAGGATGGTCTGCAAGGGGATGCCTAGGTATCTACCGTGAGGGGTAGAGTATCAGGGGTGATTCTGCTATGCATGAAGGGGGTGGGCATGTGGGGTGGTGGAGAAGCACGGCGAATGGCTTGGATCATCAATCGGGCCCCACACCAAGGAAGTGTGGACAGGAAAGTACGCCTGGTTGTGCAACATGATCTTGATCTCTTATGGGTAAAGCAGCGCACCTCTGCAGAGTGTAAAAAAGTGTGACATGTTACTCCCTGTTCCGGGAAGGAGCTGCGAACGCTGCAGGAAAGGGACTCCATGAAGTTCTAGCACATGTGAATGGATGACGGGCATAGTTTTCGGAATAAAAGCAACATTTTGAAGAAATGTTTACAAAAGCAAAACTGCATTAGCTTATGACTCTTTAGAGTCTAAGACTGTAGTTAGTGCATCAAAACTTTCCACCATATACAGGAACTTGCTGAGTAACACTGGTTACTCATTCCTTCTTTTTGAATCCCCTGCTTAGACTTTGAAGACTTGGGCGACGCTTCACTAAACGCCATAGGAGGGCAAGATAGCATCTACTACGAGGAGCCAGACCTTTCAGGCGGAGTTGAAGGAGTGGATTACGTCATCCGCTACGGAGCCGGCAATGAAGAGGAGGAGTCTGAGTGAAGTTAGATTGGACTAGTAATCAATATATAAGCACGGTTGAATTGAGCAGCTCAAACTTTAATAATAAGTTGTTGAGTTCCCGTGTACGCAATAAATTTGCTTCTTGTTGGTTTGGTATAACACTAAGTATGAGGTGATCACTTGTTGGAATCATCTCCTTTAAGCACGACTTGGTTTTGTAATAAATGGTTGTATGATATTGGACCCGCAATGTTTCTGTTGTACCACTCTGAGGGATGTAATATTTGCGGAACGGTGTTCTGTAAGTGTTATATCAACGACTTGCGTACTACAACATGCAGTGGTATGCTGGGTCACCACACTCTGTAGAACCAATGATTAAATACTGATTACCATCTCATAGCGACTTCAAATATGTAGAGGCACTCACGTAATATTAATACGATTTCAGCCTGTTCATGTATCACAATCTCAGTCTGTTCATGTTTCATATTCTCAGGCAATCTCTACAGAGACAATTCCAGCAACAGGGAGGTTGAAGTGGTGGCTTTTTGGCAGTATAAAAATCAAAAAACAAGTGGTCCTGAAGAAGGGCGGTAGTGGTGTACTCACTTTTTAGAAGAGTTTCTTATATTTTGTTAAGAAATGCAGTGTGTTCAACTGAATTTCTAGTTATTTTGTTAAGACTCAGCTCTGATGTACTCAACTTCTTGTGAACTGATGTGTTGCACTGAATTTCTAGCTATTTTCATATCTTATTTTGTGTGTGAAATGCTGTCAATATTATGGACAGAAATGCTGTCAATATTGTGGGTAGAAAAGCTACGAGTTTTTGCTATCAATTTGCATCATACTACATGTCAAAAATTTAACCAAAATGCGAAAGGCTACCAGTTTTTGCTATCAAGGTTGTCAATTTTATTATAAATATGTTTTAAAACAAATATGTCAAAAAAAAAGTTCGAACATTCTTTCTGGTTATAAAGTCGTCTCACGAAAACCATTTTTTTCCTATGTAAAAAAAACATTTTTTTTTGCTAAATTAAGGCTTTTTGCTAGATATTTGTTACTTTTTCCCAAATGGCACAAAAAATATCGGTAAACGTCTTTGTGAACACTTAAAAGGGGAGATGTATTCGTGAATTTTTTCTTTGTTTCTGACAAATTAACATGTGTTTTACTTTTTTTACTAATTAGCATACACCCGGAAGAGAAGAAAAAGTGAATTTCACGTATAAAGGATTGATGTTAAGACGTCTCCAAACAGATCTACTCTCTAGACACCTGAAGAACAAGTTATCAATATCCTCGGATGGGGATGTTCTTGAATGTTGCGTTAGTGTTTAACATGTCCAAGCAAAGCATGGGCCCTCATGTGATGGGGGGATGCCCAACCGGGTAGGCCCAGGACCCCGAGTCGGCCTTCAAGGCCGGGTGGCCCATAGCCCACCCGGTGTACATCTTCCAGGATACCGGGTCCCCGAGGATCCCGGTATGACGGCTCGGGGAGGCGGCAGCGGATATCTTCGAATCAGTCTGCGATTGTGTATCTCGAAGTGCGCTCCACGAAGCTGCACTTGTAGGCAGGATAGCTAGCGCCGCCAGCAGAACCCGTCATTCCCTGTAAACCCTAGCCGGCTCCCTATATAAAGCCGGCAAGGAGCAACCCTAGAGGCAGACTCATCTCATTCCATAGCCTCCGGAGCACCCGCAAGCTCTGGTGCGCACACCATTGTACACCCCATTCAGATCCAAATACATACAAGCAGGAGTAGGTCTTTACCTCATACAGAGGGCCGAACCTGGGTAAACTCTACGTGTGCTACCTCTCTGTGAATCCTACGTCGCCTGGCTCACACCCGAGTTAAGCCACCCCGTATGGGATCTGCCGTGATTACCCCACGACAGTTGGCGCCCACCGTGGGGCCAGCGATCGCTAGAATTTACTTCATGGAGAGTCCTGAACCCGGCACTGGCGTCTACTTCAGCTCTCAAGCCATGTCGGGTCGCGGTGACATCGTCACCGGCAGCTACTTCGAGCACGGAGGGATCAGCTACGTCGCCGATCCACACACTTGGGGCAGGCCCAACTACTCCCCGATCACTCGCGCGATGGCTATCCCGTTCGGGACCGCTGTCACCGCCTACGTCGGCTTCTGCGGCTCGGACGAGGAAGGCGTCGCCAACAACTACAATGGTATTTCCCCCTCCCCCGTCGACCCGCTTGACAAAGCCGCCATCGACACCGCGGTTGCGAATCACTTCGCACCCGCCCCATCTGCCGAGACCGTCCAGATCTCGAACGACGACGACACCGGGTCGATCTTGCCCGTTCTCAACTACGAGTCGGAGGGCTCGACCGATCTAGCCTCGGACGGCACGGCGACACCCGCCCACATCTACATGACGGGCGAGGCGGCAAACTCTGCTGCCGCCAAACCCGCGGCAGCAAACGCTGCCACAACAGAGGCCAACGCGCAGAAGCAGCGCGACCAGGCACGGCGCGAGCAGGAGGCTCGCGAAAAATAGCAACGCGACGAATCTCTCGCCGCCCTGCGAGGACAAGCAGGTCAGGTGGCTGACCCGCTCAGCACCCCGATCACGCCGGCGAACGTCGTCGATCAGGCGACACAGCTCGAGCAGCTGCGCCGGAAGATGGCCCTCCAGCAGGAGGAGATCCGCCAGAAGGAGCTGGAGGTCGATGCTCAGTCGACCGCTCTCTCCGCGGTCACTCGGCACCACAAAAACCGCAAATCGCGGCTTAACCCTGGTGCACCAACTCGCGCGCTCGACAACGCCTTCGCGCGCGAGACTGAGCTGGAGAGGCAGCGTGACGAGTGTCGCAGGGCCCAGCCCGGCGGCTCGAGTCAAGCTCCACCTCAACCTCGCCCGGCGATGCCGCCTCCGGCGCCGCGGCCTCCTCCGAATCCGGCTCGTCCACAACCCCAGCCGCGGAGCGACGACGACGCCGACCTCGCGATCTTCGGCACCCCAGTCGATTGCATGACTGCCGCCGCCTCTCTCTTCAAGAGGATCCGGGTCAAGGACAACCCCTACTGGAGCAAGGGGTGCAAGCTGGTGGACAAGGCGCTGGAGCTGCAGGAGAACATGTCGCAATCCGACGGCAAGCTCTACTCCAGGTCGCCACCCAGCGAGAAAACGGCCTCGGCACCACACCGAAGCCAGGGAAACAAGGGTTCCCCCAAGCGTGACGCCGCCCCACAGCCACCACGCAGTCGGCACGAGGAGCCGGCAGTGTCGAGCAACGCGAGGGCTGGAGGCAACCCGCCTCGGCTCGCCCGCAACGACGCCCGGCACACCATCAACAACAACCAGGCGCAGGCACGCTCCAATCACTCCGCTCTGGATCTGCGCCACCACCTCAACGACAAGCGCGCCGAGGCGACGCGCAACAACAACGACGACGACGACGTCGGCCCTAGATGCTTTGGATCCGCCATCAGAGGCGAGCGTTTCCCTAGCAGCTTCAAAGGACCGAGAGAGGCGCCCAAGTACAACGCTGCCATGAACCCGGAAACTTGGGTCCAGGACTACTTGGCCGCCATGAGCATCCAGAACGCATCTTCGCTCTGTTGTGCGTGCTACTTTCCTCTCATGCTTGAGGGAACGGCTCGCACTTGGCTCAACAACCTCCCCAGGAACAGCGTCAACTCCTGGGCGAGTTGAAGAGACTCTTCATCACCAACTTCGAAGGGACCTGCAAGCGCCCGGCCACGGTCGAGGACCTCAAGCGCTGCGTCCAGAAGGAGGGCAAGTCCACTAGAAAGTGGTATCGCCGAGTCGCCTATCGCCGAGTCGCCGACCTCATCAACTCGGCAGAACACCTCAGCGTCGACACGGTGCACTCTCACCTCGAGGACAACACCACGTTCGAGTCGCTCAAGCAGAAACTGAGGCGCTCGCACAAGGGTGACATGACGATGGGCCAGCTACTCGCCATCGTCCACAAGTACGCCGAGTCCGACGTCACCAAGGACAACTCCGATGAGGACGACGACGAGAAGAAAGGCGGCAAAAACAAGGGCAAGACCAAGCACTCCAGCGCTCATAAGCGCAAGGGTGACGGTGGCTCCGAGCTCGTAGCCGCCACGGCTGCGGGGGGCCGCGGCTTCAAAAGCCAACGTGCCAATTTCCCACGAAAGAAGCTCACCGCCACGGAGATCCTGGCCATGCCGTGTAGGTATCATAGCCTACCCGGCAAGCCAGCCGGTCACACGACTGACGAGTGCAGCTGGACTGCAGAAATCGTCAAAGCCAAGACTGGTGCCAAGAAGCGGCACCTGACGGAGACGACGACGGTGAGCAGCAGCAGGGCATGCCTCCCACTGCCGGCTTCATGGGCCACACCTTCGTCGCCTCGATTCCAGGCGGGAGGAGAAGGTCATACGGCGCGCCGTCCATGCGACTCTGCCAGACGTGCCCTAGTGGCTCGACTGGTCAGAGCAGCCGATCACATGGAGCCGTCAAGACCACCCGCCCCGCGTCGATTACCCGGGCAAATTCGCTCTGGTTGTCGCGCCCCAGGTCAAGGGCTACATCTTGACCAAGACATTGATGGACGGAGGGTCAAGCATCAACATCTAGTCCCCACCATCACCACCTTCCAACGCATGAAATTGCGTGACGAACAGCTAGTCCCGACCATCACCACCTTCCACGGCATCGTCCCGGGAAAGAAGGCCTACCCGCTAGGCAAAATCGCACTCGACGTCGTCTTCGGCACCGCCAAGAACTTCCGGCTCGAGAAGATCTGGTTCGAGGTGGTGAACTTCAAACATGGCGGCTTACCGCCGGCTCGTCGATCAAGTCGGCGGCCACTTCGCCGGCATGGAGCTGGAACACGTCGATCGGAGGAAGAACGAGGCGGCTGACGCACTCTCTCGCTTCGGGTCTAAGCGGGACCGAGTCCCACCCGGCGTCTTCCTCGACCATCTACATAACCCGTCTGTACGCCCGCCGGCCGAAGTCGACATCGCCAACCCGCCATCATCAGATACAATTCTGGTGGCAGTAACCCAAGAGACAAGCGACTGGAGGGAACCCTACATTGAGTTCCTCACCACCAAAAGCTGCCAGCCGACGAGGTCCTAGCACGGCGAGTCGTGCGCCGGGCCTCAGCTTACGCCATCATCAACAACGAGCTCTACAAACGCAGCACATCGGGAGTTTTCCTCCGCTGCGTCGAGCCGGAAGAGGGAAGGCGCATCCTTCATGAAATCCACTCGGGCGATTGCGGCCACCACGTCGTGCCCGCAACCTGGTCGCCAAGGCGTTCAGGCACGGTTTCTTCTGGCTCTCTGCACATCAGGATGCAGTCGACATCGTCCGTCGGTGCATCGGGTGCCAGAAGTACGCCCGGCAGGATCACCTACCCGCCGCGGCTCTGAAGACCATCCCACTGACATGGCCATTCGCAGTCTGGGGAATAGACATGGTGGGCAAGTTCAAAACAGCTCGTGGTGGCATGACACATTTGCTCGTCGCAGTCGACAAGTTCACCAAATGGGTCGAAGTTGAACCTATCAAGAAACTCGACGGCAAGACCGCAACCAAGTTCCTCCAGAAGCTCATCTTCCGATTTGGCTACCCGCACAGCATCATCACCGACAACGGCACAAATTTCGCTGAAGGAGAGATGAAGGCCTTCTGCAAACAAAAAGGCATCCGTCTCGACTTGGCGTCTGTCGCCCACCCGCAATCAAACGGGCAGGGAAAGAATGAACCAGACAGTGCTGGCCGGGATCAAGCCGCGACTTCAAGTCCCACTGGAGCGAACACCGGGTTGCTGGCTGGACGAGCTACCAGCCGTACTCTGGGGCATCAGAACGACTCCAAACCGTTCCACCGGCTACACGCCATTCTTCATGGTGTACGGGGCGGAAGCCGTCATGCCGACCGACCTCGAGCACGACTCGCCTCGGGTCGCCCTCTACAACGAGGAAGAAAATGAAGAAGCCCGCCTAGTCGGCGTCGACCTCCTGGAAGAAGCTCGCGAACTCGCACTCTCCAGGACGGCGATATATCAGCAAAGCCTGCGCCGCTATCACAGCCGCCGGGTCAGAAGTCGCTCTTTCCAGGAAGGCGACTTGGTTCTTCGGCTCATCCAAAAGTCGAAAGGGATGCACAAGCTCTCGGCACCATGGGAAGGACCGTTCGTCGTTAGCAAAGCGATGGGCAACGGCTCCTACCACCTCGTCGACTTGCGTGAGCCGAACAAAAGCTCCAAGTCGGAAGAGGAGACCAAGCGTCCATGGAACATCAGCCTGCTTCGCCCCTATTATACATAGTATCCATTGTAATGCTGTGTAATCAATCAAGGAAATAAAGTCGATACTACCCGGCACGCTCGGGGGCTATCGTTTCGATTCAATCATGCTTTCGAGTCTTTATTCTTCCTACTCACACGTTATATGATTGATGGGTTGTCAAAGAGAGCCGGATGCCACGATGCGCGGCTCACCACTGGACCCCCTGCTCACGAAGCAAAATCACAGAAATTGTTGTTTTCTCCCAAGTCGTCAGCTACCCGCACAAAGTGAAGAAGTAGTGCAGCCGGTTCAAACCTAACTTGACAATGAAGCCGCACTCGGACTTTGTCACCATGGGTACCGCGCGCGTCACGAAAAAATCACGCGAAGCACACTTGGCGAGGTCGCACGATCGACTAGCTTACAAAACAAGCGAAAAACAAACAAAGTGACGAAAGCGCACAAAAAACAAGCATGGGAGTGCCAAAACAAAGATTAATAAGCCGCAGAGGCGCACGCTGAAACGCAACCCGGCACATATCATACTTGTTTCATTACATAATATTTTTTCGCCCGCAGGCGACAAACCCTAACTACTTCAAAATAACCCCTCTTTTGAAAGCAGGGGAGCAAACTTCAAGACGGTGGAGCCGCCCGAGCAGAAGACGTCGACGCCTCGTTCGTCGCAGCCGGCGGTGGCAGAGCGAAGCCCTTGCAAAAAGGTACTCCGACGCCGGCTCCCTGTCCGCCACCTCGCCAAGGTCGTTGCCCTCAGGCACCACGTCGAAGACGAAGTCGTCGTGGTCGACCATCTTGGCAGCCCGGCAGGCGTAAGGGGCGCAGTACTCGAGCACCGGCTGCAGATCTATCTCCCGGCCGCTGCTATCGGTCGGGATGCTGGCCGTGATCTTGTCCACGTTCGTCTGCTGTACCGGCCCCGCACAAGCCCGAGTGCAACGCACGCGCCGGCTCGGGGACGACTCCCGCACCCAGGTGATCACCTGGGGCATCAGCTCCAGAACCCGCAAGACCTTGCAGACGGGTGCGGGGACACCTTCCTTGGGCGACAGCATCTGGACGACCTTGCTGGCCAAGCCGTGAACGTCACGGGCGAAGACACCGAGCCGGTGGACGTGCTCCGCAGACGTCAGGCCAGCCGTCTCCTCGCCTGTTCAACAGAACAAAAATCAGCAACAATGCCACAAGTCAAGCAGGCACAAACTAACAAGCGCATGGAAGCTTTACCCCAGATGCCAACGGCGAGGTGGCAAGCCGCTCGGTCAGCTCCTTCATCTCGCGCTCGGCCTCGACGGATTTGCGCTCGAGCTTCTCGAGGTCCTCGCCGTACCCCTTGGTCGCCTGGGTGAGGGCGGCGTCCGCCTCCTCCTTCTGCTTGCTGAGCCGCTCGCAGGATTCCTGCACCGCGGCAAACGCCTCGTGTGCCGGCTCTCCTGCGCGGCCAGCAGTTGCTGGTGCTCAGCGACGGAGATGAAGCCGTCGCGCGCCTTCTTCAGCTCCTCCTGCAGGCGGCGGGTCTCCTGCTGTTCGGCTTCGAGGAGCCAGGACAGCTCCTGCAGTACACAAGACAGTGATCAATCAGAAGAGCATGGGGGCTACGCCACGGGTTACCTCTACACCAACATTTGCTAACCCGGGGGCTAGCCCCAACAAAAATACAAAATACGCCGAGTCAGGAACTCGGGGGCTACGCCCCGAGTGGCATCTGCATCTACACCCGCCACCGGCCTGCCTCTACTTCGACATTGGCAAACCGGGACTACGCTATTCGCCAAACATCGCATCCAGAAGACTATGAAGACCCAAGCCGCTTTCTACGAACACGACTCGGGCCTTGGGGGCTACATATACGCTACGGACGCAACAGGTGCAAGAAAGATTCTACGTACCTGGTGCGCATCCATCGCTGTTTGGATGGCGGCTCGGAAGTCAGGCCTGGGAGCAGACGCACCCGGGACGGAGCTCGGGGGCTGGGCAGTCAGCCCACCCGATGAGGAAGCCGTCGCGGCGGCGCGAGTCGCCGTCACCATCAGCGCCGTCTCTGGCACAGGCGTGGCGTCCCCTGTGCCAGCCGGCACGGTGTCATCAATAGTGGCCCCCTCGGGTCGAGGGGGCACAATAACTTCGTCGCCTCCGCCGGCGGAAGGCGGAGGAGTCGGCGCTCTCGCAGTCGGCTCCGTGACGTGCGCAGCGGGCCCCGCCCGCTGGGAGTCGTTCTCCAGCGCGTCCTCCATGTCGCTGAGGGACGCGTCCTCAGCCCTGCGACACTCGCACGGGTCAAACTCAAGATAGCGCTCCAACGGAACTTCGGATGAGGATCAGCAGCTGACCTGTCACCCGCAGGTGGGAGAGTCGAGGTCCGAACCCCTCGGAAGCGAGGCGCAGGAGGCGAGTCGGCGCGGGCCCTCGCAGGGATGTCCCGCAAGGCCTTCTGCCTCCGCTCGGCAACGACGGTGCGCTGCACGGCAGCCCCAGCCGATCGCTCCGGTGGCGGCGGCGTCGAGTTCGCCGACTTGGAGCGCTTGGAGTTGGGCCCGGCGTCCTCAGCCGCAGGCCTACGCCTCCGCCGGATGCGGAGCGGCTGATCATCTTCATCATCATCTTCAGCAGGCGCCGGGTTTTGGACCCGGCGCGTTCTTCTCTTCCTTCTTCTCCTTCCTCCTCATCCTCAGACAGGATGGGGATCGGTTGGCGGGAGGAGAAGGCGGCCTCGTTGGCCATGGTGGCGCTGTCGGCTTCGTCGTCGGAGTCGCGCTCGACAACGTCGTTGGGGCCGGCAAGCACCGTGGGAGCGTCTCCGCGGTCGGAGGCAGCCCAACAAGCGATCGAACTCCTGAATTCGACGAGCAGGAAGGATCGGTATAAAAAGACCAAGAAAAGGAAAGTATTCGAATCGTCAAGCAAAGGGACTCACCTCAGGAGCCGGATGCTTGGCGGGAAGGCCTCCAAGCCGCCCACGATCCACTCGGGAGCCGGGTGGACCGTGATACGCTTCATCCGCAGCGTGAATTGCTCTACCGACTCGAACAATGTCGGGTCATGGCGCTGCGGGTCCTTCGTCCCCGTGTACTCGCAGATCAGCGAGGGCCGGTGCTGCAGAGGCGCGATCTTCCTCTTCACCCAGGTGGCGATGAGGTTCAGACCCGTCAGCCCCTCCTTCTTCAGCTCCTGGAGTCGCGCCATCAGCCGGCGCACCATGGGCAAGTCGGCGTCGCGCGGCAGCTCTTGAAGATTGCGTGGCCGGCTCGGCGATGGCGAGAAGGAAGGAATCCCGATCTCGCCGTCAGGCGCCGGCTCCCGCATGTAGAAGCCCGACTTCCTCCAATACACTTTGGAGGGGAGGCCGAGATCCAGGTAGTCGACGTCGCCGCGGACTTGGAAGTTGAGGCCGCCGCAAGGCGACATGTCACCGCCCTTCCCCAGCTTGCCGTGGAAGATCCACAGCCACAGCGGGAAGAACGGGGCGCACCCGAAGTAACCCTCGCACAGGGTAACGAAGCAGGCGAGGTGGAGGATCGAGTTGGGCGTCAGGTCATGTACCTGTAGCCCGTAGAAGTCAAGGAAGCGCCGGAAGAACTCCGACGTGGGGAAGCCCAGCCCGCGCTCGAGGAACGCGAGGAAGGCGACGAACTCGCCCGGCGACGGCCGCGGGCGGGATCCGCGGAGGCGATGCGCCACCGACGCTCCGACGCCGGCGGCAACAAACCCTCGTTGGCGGCTTGCTCCAACGCCTGCGTCGTCACCGACGACCTCTCCCACTTGTTCTTGGGCGCCACCATCTTGGCCGGAAGAGAGGGGAGGAGCAGGAATGACCAATGGCTGCGGTGGCGTGCGGCGAAGAGCTCGGCGCGAACTGTTTGGAGGAGAAACGGCGAGCGCGAGGAAGAAGAGGAGAGTGAACTCACCAGCCGCGCTCCCTTGCCGCTTTAATAGGCACAGTGAGTGGAGCCGTTACCGCAGTAAATGGCGCCGCCCACGTCGTCCACTATCGCCACGTCGCACGACGCCTCGGTTCCCACACGACGCCTCGGTTTCCACGGAAGCGTGCCGAAAAACGCGGCTCAGATTTGGCCACGTCACCCTGTCACGACGTTTCGGACCGATGGATCAGGCGCGTGCGGGTCAAAGACATCATCATTACCCTTGCTCCATCCCGAGGTGGAGGCAGTCGATGCGCCGTCAAGTCCCATCAATCGACTCGGCGTCAGACAGACAAACACTACAGGACAAGCGGTCAAAGATGCCGTGACGTCAGGCGGAGAAGACAAGGAGACAACCCGCACAGAGGCGAGTCGGATGGCAAACGTCCCAACGGGCACAAGCCGGCATCAAACAAAAACTTGAGTTAGACCGGACGTTAAAAGCCAAAATCCACCACTCCGAGCCGTTGTTTCTTTTTCTCTGTTTCAGGAGTTCGTTCAACGACACGACCCGGCAGTTCGCAAGACGAAGACCAAGCCGGAGACGAGTCCCTGACGAACTCGGGGGCTAATGATGGGGGGATGCCCAACCGGGTAGGCCCAGGACCCCGAGTCGGCCTTCAAGGCCGGGTGGCCCAAAGCCCACCCGGTGTACATCTTCCAGGATACCGGGTCCCCGAGGATCCCGGTATGACGGCTCGGGGAGGCGGCAGCAGATATCTTCGAATCAGTCTGCGATTGTGTATCCCGAAGAGTGCGCTCCACGAAGCCGCACTTGTAGGCAGGATAGCTAGCGCCGCCAGCAGAACCCGTCATTCCCTGTAAACCCTAGCCGGCTCCCTATATAAAGCCGGCAAGGAGCAACCCTAGAGGCAGACTCATCTCATTCCATAGCCTCCGGAGCACCCGCAAGCTCTGGTGCGCACACCATTGTACACCCCATTCAGATCCAAATACATACAAGCAGGAGTAGGTCTTTACCTCATACAGAGGGGCCGAACCTGGGTAAACTCTGCGTGTGCTACCTCTCTGTGAATCCTACGTCGCCTGGCTCACACCCGAGTTAAGCCACCCCGTATGGCATCTGCCGTGATTACCCCACGACATCATGTGTGGTTTTGGTGGGATCAAAGTCGACATCCATCGTGACCAGGTGAAAGTGCATGAGCCCTCATGTGTGGTTTTGGTAATTAATGACAATCTCTATGGACTAATGGTTGCATTGAGATATCCTTGTAGGGCTTGTCCTATGGCAATTCTTGAACACCATGTGTTGGTATGAAGATTGAAAGAAGAAGATAAAGTGATGACCAAAGTAATATTTAAGTCATCATATATATTAAGAGAAGAAGATGAAGTGCAAGTTCAAGAGAAACATATCGAAGAAATCCTATGCTTGAAGCTTGTCATCCATTTGGATATATTGGTCAAGTGAAGATGTGCCTTATAGAGGCTCTCCCATATTGGTGTGTGGGGAGCGATATGTGAGTCTTCACCAAGCAAAGCGCAATCAAAAAAGGTGGTCCACTTGAAGAGATCAAGCTCGTCATCATCTAGCTCAAGTGGAATACGCAAGGCAAATGTATGATCTTGATAGGGTTTCTATTTTACCGGTCTCATGATGTTAGTGGGAGATCGGGTTATAGGATAGACGGCGTATTATCAAGAGGGGCTCTCAAGTGAGTAACTTGATCGCATCTTTGTGGTGAGCTCAAACCTTTGCATACTTGGCATATCATCTTTCTTGGTTCTTATTTGGCCTTTATCCATGTGAGAATTTTGAGCTTGTGTTCATCTCCATACCAAGCTCTCATTCATCAAAAACGGATTACATATGCATATCTTGTTGTGTTTTTGATATTAGAGGTTTTACCGACTTATCTTTTCTTGAGAGGTCAATATCTCTCCTTGTGGTTTCCTCCTCATATGATGGACTATGATGTGTATATGCATGATCTTGTAGGGCTTGCGATTATCTTCGAAACAAGCCCAAGATCATCGAAAACGGAGTCTTGATGAATATCTTGTTGAGTTTTGATGTTGGAGGATTTACCGGTTGTTCGTTTATAGAGAAGGTTTACCTTTCTACATTTGGTTTTATCCTCCCATGTTTTATTATGATGTTTCTCCACATGATCTTTTAAAGCTCTTCGTCACGATTCCAACGAGCCCAAGATCATCGAAATCGGAGTCCGAATGAAAAAGTTCTTGTCGTTTTCGTGTTGGTGTTGCTGCAGATTTTTCCAGACCGGAGTCTCCGGTCTGCGCGTTTTGTTTTTCGTCCCAAACGCGGACAGCTACTGGTCCCTGGTCCGGAAACTGTCCGAAATGTCCCCGGAGTCTCTAGGTAGGCCGGATTCTCCGGTCTAAGCAGACCGGAGTCTCCGGTGTGAGTTTTCCTGCAATTGCTCTTTTTCTGGGACCTATAAAAAGGCCCCCTTCTTCCCCAAAGCAACCAGCTCTTCCAATCACAAATTTACCCCTCCACCTACCTCCCGCCAGCTAGCTCGTCCAGAATTCAAGTCCACCATTATTGCAAGCTCAAGAATCACTGGATCTTTCAATCCCTCCATCCAAACTTCTCCGGTCTGCGCGTTTCGTTTTTCGTCCCAAACGTAGACAACTACTGGTCCCTGGTCCGGAAACTATCCGGAATGTCCCCGGAGTCTCTGGGTAGGCCGGAGTCTTCGGTCTAAGCAGACCAGAGTCTCTGGTGTGAGTTTTCCTGCAACGGCTCTTTTTCTGGGGACCTATAAAAAGACCCCCTTCTTCCCAAAGCAACCAGCTCTTCCAAGCACGAAGTTTCCCCTCTCTCACCTCCATTGTTGACCTTGGAAAGCTTGCCCCTCTCTCAATTCCTCTCATGATTCTTGCATATCTTTGAGGGAAAAGTGAGAGGAGATCTAGATCTACATTTCTACCAATCCATCTCTCCTCTAAGTGAGGGGAACCCTTTGGATCTAGATCTTGGAGTTCCATTTGTTGAGTTCTTCTTTTGTTCTTCCTCTCTTCTCCCCCCATAAGCATTAGTTGCTTGTGGTGGGATTTGAGAGTGAAGGATTTGAGCACTTGTGCTCTTGCCATTGCATTTGGTGCATCGGCTTGTGCTCTCCACGAGGATTCGTGGAAGTCAGAGTTTGTGAGCTTGTTACTCTTGGGTCTTTGGACCCTAGATGCAATTGTGGTGGTTGAGACCTCTTGTGGTCAATTGTACCTGTTCGGGAGCACCCAATTCAGTTGTGGGTGTGTGCCCCGGATCGTTGTTGTAAAGGCTCCGGATTCCGCCTTAAAGGATTCCGATAGTGGAAGGTGAACCAATCATTTGTGGTGCGGTTCATCGGAGAAGAAGGTGAGTCTGTTGTGGCATTGAGACCAACCTGTTGTGGTGGTCTCACACCTCTCCAACGAGACGTACTCCCCTAAAAAGGAGGAACTCGGGAATACATCCTCGTCTCCGCGTGACTCGGTTATTTCTATACCCGAGCTCTTTACTTATGCACTTTACATTGTGATAGGATTCGTGCTTGAAGTATTCTATATTGCTATCACTTTGTTGCTTGTCTTGCTTAGCATAAGTTGTTGGTGCACATAGGTGAGCCTAGTATATTTAAATTGTTGGCTTGTTAATTTAAACACCTAGTTTTATTCCGCAATTATCAAGTCTAAACCGAAAAAGTTTTAATCGCCTATTCACCCCCCCCCCCCTCGAGGCGACATCCTTGTCCTTTCACCAGGGCCGATCAAAATATATTTTCGATCAGGGCGAATTATAATAAGTATATTTATACTAAAAAACTATACGTATTTTAGATTTACCTTTTGGTTTTGAGAAAAGACACCCATAAGCGGTGTGATTTAATTTTTCATACTGTAATATTAAAAAGTATAGTTTTCTATCTATTAGTTGACATAGTTGACCACATTTACATGTTGATACTATTTATTATATTTTTGCTTATCACACAGGTGCATTGTCTATAAATAAAAGTTTGTGTTATGAAAAATTTAAACCACATGTTGTAAAAAGGGTTGTCCTTGAATTATTTCTTTCGTGATTACATAATTTAAACAATGTTTATGTATATACTTGCATGTTTAAGTGGGTTAGGGCCTATTTTAACATTCTTAAAATCATGATAGAGATCTTTAAAGCGTGCAGTCTAATAAATAAATATCTAAATAGTGGTTTCTCGTTTATGGTTAGATAAGCACATCTGTATGAACTTTTAGAGTATCAATTGAAAAATTGATAAATATGTTTTGTAATTTGGTATGGTGATAAGTTTAAAATAGCGCATATTTTGTACTTATTATTGAAATAGTATCGATTGCAATAATCATTAAATAATGTATTTTAAATATGATTTTGCTCGTCTCCAATATCTTTGTTATCATCTGGTGTATGCAACTAATTATATATTTCTTAAATAAAAGATCAGACACGAAATCAAAAATGGAAATCTCGCTTAACATATATTTCAGTTTAGAACATCCACATGAGAGAGCGTAACTAAAACTCGTTGTTGATTGGTTGGATTGTTCCAACGTAGTACACGATATTAGACCATCGTGCTGACTGGTACGCCCAAAACATATTTATCATTTTTGATTGATTCATGTTATTATTATATTATTGGATCATACTTTTTCTACTATTTTTTATCAGCTTACATCATTTTTATTGGACTGACCAATTAACGCAATGCGCAATGCCTAGTACCAGTTGGTGCTTTTTGCCTGTTTTTGCATCGCAGATAATGCCAAGTTTCGAGGGGGAAAATTCGGGAAATAGGAACAACCTAACTTTTCAGGACGAAAACTGAGAGCCGAAGCGGTGGGCCATCTAAGCCCCACATTCCAAGCGCTGCAAGGGGGTGGTCGGGCCACGTGGCCGCACAACCACCTCGGGCATTGCTTGATGGCGTGGAATAACACGTTCGCTGGGAGACCCCAAATGTAAGGTTTGATGTAATTTAGTAGCAAGTTTTCACTTAATTACAAAACCAAGTTTATCAATCCAGTAGGATTTGGAGAAGGCTTCCGAAAGGTGTCAACGGCGCCGTTTACGATAATTCACGTGGACCTGCGCATAGCCAAACAAACTACTTTGCCCCAACGAAACAGAGAGGTTGTCAATCTCTCCGGCTTGCTGAACACAAAGAATTAAATGTATATGTGTAAAATATTATGAGAGCAAAAATGACCAGCGAGCAAAATGAGTTAAAAAGGCTATTAGAACGGTTGTAAACAATATAGGAAAATAGAACCGGGATCCACAGTTCACTAGTGGCGTCTCTCCAAAAGATAATATGTTGGGTAAACAAATTACAGCGAGGTAATTGACAAACATGGGCGCAACACAGTACTATTATGACACAAAGTTCACCGTTTCATTTAATATGGGCATTACGACAAAATACATAGACCGTTATCCAACTGCATCTATGACAAATAATCCACCCCGGTATCGCTATCCAGCCTGTCACCCGAAAGTATTAAGTTGCAAGCAACAAATAATTGCAATAAGCATGGTGCGTAATGTAAGCAATGGCTACAACATATAGCAATAAACACCGATGTTTTATCCCTAGTAGCAACAACACATCTCAAGTCTTAATCGTTTCTGTCAACTCGAGGTCAGACAAGAGAGGCATGAACCCACTATCTAGCATAAATACCCTCTCTAAGATACTAGCAATTACTTCGGCCAAAGCATCCACAAGCATCGGAGAGCATGCAAGATCATAAATAAAACGCATGATAAACAATCTGAACAATAATGTCATGACTCCATAATTCATCGGATTCCCGCAAACACAACATGTAGCATTACATAAAGATGATCTTAATCATGTAGGAAGCTCCTAAGATCTAAACAATGGAGCACAAAGGAGAAGAGACAACCATCTAGCTACTGCCATGGACCAGTAGTCCCGTGTTGGACTACTCACGCATCACTCCGGAGGCAGACATGGTGGGGTAGATGCCTCCGGTGACGATCTCCCCCTCCGACAGGGTGCCGGGATGAAAGGATCGAGTAGGTTGACTAGAGGGGGGGGTGAATAGGCAACTACAAATTTTCTTTTTCTTTTAATACAAATTTGGGAATTGTTCAAATATAAGTTCTCTAGATATGCAACTAGATGAACAATCCTATATGATGAGCAATAAACAAGCTAGCAAGATATGCTACACAAGATAGGCTAGCAATACAAGTAAAGGAAGGTTAAGAGATAACCACACGGTGACGCGGAAATGTTTTACCGAAGTTCACTTCCCAATGAAAGCTACGTCTCCGTTGGAGCGGTGCGGAGTCACAAAGTGAACACCGAATAGCCTTGATATGGCACACCGTATCTCCCTCGTGTTATCCTCCGATGAGGAGATCCACGAGCCACTATATGATGCCCTCGAGGTCGGCAACAAACCTTTACAAGGATGAGGCACACTCCACAACCGAATTGGAGGCTCTCACCAAATTCCCGCGGCTCCCAAAGCCACAAGAATCACAAGGCCAGGTCGCGTCTCCACAACTTAATTGGAGGCTCCCGGCTAATCCTTGTGGCTACCAAAGCCACAAGAATCACAAGTATCTTCTAGGTATCCAATGTATCAAGTTACACAAGATCTACAAGTGACTAGGTCGATGTAGACAAATCGGCTCGGTGGAGATGCGGATCTAGGGCTCCTCTTTCACTCCTCAAAGTATCAACAAGTTTGAGTGGTTGGAGTGGGAGCACTAGTAGATTGAAGCTTGCAACAATGGTGGAGAGAGAGTGAGGAATCAAGCTTGGTCTTCTAGAGAAGAAGATCCCTTTTTATACTCTCCAGATTCTGGCCGTTGGGGAGTTTTCTGCGCAGGGCCGGAACTTCCGGTGAGATGGGCGGAACTTCCGGAGCGCAGGAATCTCCAGTCTTCTCAGCACAGGGCAACAAACGCGCAGGGCCGGAACTTCCGAGCCAAACGGCGGAAGTTCCGCACCACCGGAACTTCCGGGCCAACTTCCGGGCCAACTTCCGCTTATGAAGTGAGAACACCCGAGAGCAAATTCCTTAAGCGGAACTTGGAGCGGAAGTTCACTCGGAACTTCCGACGCCCGGAACTTCCGCAAATCCGAGCGGAACTTCCGCATTTTGCTGTTTCCAGAATTCAAAGCAGATTACAGGATATTATTTAAACACTTTATATATGCAATCTTTCATACTGTCAAGGATGTGATAAAACCTGAAATCAATCAACGCACATTAGTGTGCAACTTATTGTTGTAATAAACCCCAAAAACATTTAGAGAGAGACATGTCCTTTCAATCTCCCCCTTTTTGGTGTTTGATGACAACAATAATTTGCAACAAGGTGGTTTATAAAATATAGACAGAGCCCAAGTTTAGATAGATGTATCTCGGTGAGTATGAGCATAAAATGTAGAGAATACACACAATCCATAGCAATGGGGCTCCCCCTACATTTTATACACCAAGAAGTATAACATCATTTATAACTTGCACAAGACATATGAAACATAGCTAGAGGGTTTTAGCACACATAGTAGATAGATAGATAGGTTCACATGTCTTGCACCATGTAGAAGGCATAGTTCTCATACAAGTTTAGAAACCCAGAAGTACAAGCAATAAGAAATCATCGGAAAAGGCAAGCTTGTGACTCCAACCCATGCAAATCCCGCATAACCTAAATAGAACAATTCTCCCCCTTTGGCACCAAGACACCAAAAAGGGAGAAAAGCGATGGTAACGTCCCTAGGCGGCAGGATGAGTGTCGGAGCCCGGCGGAGGAACAGATCCAGCTTCATCATCATCATCCCAGTTGCGATGCTTGGACAGCCACTGCTCCTTTGGAGTGATAGTACCTTCTGATCCAGAGGACACTTCAATCCCCATATGCTCCATCATCTTCTTTTGGCGGCGGGCAGCTTTCTTGTGATAGCAATGAGCATCATACATGTGCTCCTCTATGTCCAATTTGAGGCAAAAGGACTTCTTGAGTTTGATGTTGAGCTTCTTGAGCCAAGATGGTTCCTCAATAAGTGCACTAGGGCCAGCTGCAGCAGTTTTCTTCTTAGGGGACTTCGGTTTCTTAACCCGAAGTTGCTTCACCGGATGATCTGTAAGTGGAACACCAAGGTCAATTCGTTCACCATTTTTAGCTCGAGCCCAGCAATCACGAATCAGCCTCATCACATACGGACCAAACACAGGAGCCCGCTTATCTATGACTGCAAGATGGAGTTCATTGTAGATGAAGTTCATGACATCCAACTCCTCATGGGATCCTTGTTTGGTAAAAGTCCAGTACATCAGATCGATGACAAAGGCATGGACCTGATCAGTATTACCCACACGGGGAGCAAGGGTCTCTCGGTAAATGCGGTGCATGATTTCATAGGTAGGAATGAGATCATCAGTTTCCCCAGGGGTGCCATCCTCCAAAGTGATTGGAGCCAGAACATCAGAGCTCATAGGGCGGCCTCCCCCATGGCATGTCCAGCCACCAAGAGTATATCCAAGAGAATTCCCGAACTCTTCAAGTGTAGCCTCCAGAACGGTATCCTTTGTCATCCAGCGGAGGGTTCTCTTTTCATCATTGTCAAAATGCACGGTGGAGAAGAACTGAGCAATAAGGAACTCATCATACCGTTGGTTGAGAACCATGATATTAATTAACCCATATTCTTCACATAAGGAGAGAGCTTCATCAAAATACCCATGGTGTTTCTCAAGCTTCATGTGATCAATGTCGAGGGAGTGTTGCTTTGTGACCTTGGTCTTTTGATTTAAATAGATGTCATTGTATACCCTCTCTTGATCCGAGGTGTAGAAGAAGGGGTTTGGCACATGAGAATTTCGAGGAGTTGAATAAGGATTCAGATTTCGATACTCGCGGTAGAGGTGACTCTTCATCTTGTCAAATGTTATCGGTGGAGGTGGTTTCCGAGGTTGAGGCTTTCTGACCGGTGTCTTTACCACTTTCTTTGCTGTGCCCTTTGGAAGTTTCTGCTTATCCAACTGCTGCTGCCTAGCTGTCCTTGTGGTGGGAAGGATTTCTTCCTCCTCTGACTCAAACTCCTCATTGGGGCGAGACTTCTGATGCATGTAAAATGCATACATGAACTTTGCACTTTAATTGCTTATATTCCAATCATATTTGCATCATATAAGGGTTATATCAATGTTTTATCATGATTTTAGGAATACTTCATAGTTTTCCCATTTATTTGGAATTAACCCTGCACAGGCAGAAAACCCTAGTTTTGTATTTTAATGTTTCAGGGACCCAAACGTCAACGAAATCACCTGGAAATTTACGGGCGTCAATATTTGGAAGGAAGAAGGACTACGGAAAAAGGAAGCAAGCAAACGGAGACCCGAGGGCCAAACGGGCATGGCCCACGCGGCCACAGTACCAGGCCGCGTGGGACCCACCCGTTCGGGTCTCGTGGCTCCGTTGCCGTCGATCTTCGCTCCACCGCCTTCGTCTTGACCTAAAAACGCCTATAAAAAAGGTCCCCCGTCGTTCTCTGGAAGGAGCGCCGCACAAACACCGAAACACCGAAACGGAGATCAGGAGCTGCAGATTGGAGGGGGAAAACTCCGGCGGGGCGCTGCCGGCGTGGTCTCCATCTTCTCCATCGACTTCTCCACCGTCTCCATGATGAAGAGGGAGTAGTCCACCTCTGGACTATGGGTTTGTGGAAGTAACTTATGTATCTCTCCTCTCTTGAGCTTCACTAATTAGCACCGTATGAGCTGCTGAACATGATTACGGTCACCGTTGTAATACTTTTGTGGTGGATCTTTATGAGTTAATATATGTTTGAGATTGCAATGTTTGTTTCAGTTATGAGTATAGATGCATATTATGTACCCTGTTCTTGTTTACTTGTTTTGATCAAGCATGTTTATGAGAGCGTGTGAGGGGGAACGTGTGCATTAGTTGGAGTAACGGGGGGTGGCTAGTGCAGTGAACGTGAGAGAAAGTTCTGCGATCCACTTTGGTATCTTTACCTTACTTTGTTACCTCACTAGGGATAAACTAAAATACCATGCTACCGGGGATGTGGGCGTGACCATTGCCACTACTCCATGACTAGATCTAGCATGTTCTTATTTTCACTTCATGTCATGATACTTAATGCTATACTCTGAGTTATCTTAATTACTGAGGTGTTATGATTTAGTTCGCATCTTGGTGGAGTATAAGAGAGGTTAATAACCAAAAGATCTCTATGTTAGGACGTGATGCCCATATATCTAAGTAACTTGTTATCAAACCCTGTGTTGCAATCTCATATGTTAACTGTATGTGTTCCATTGTCTACCACTTTATAAAGAGAGAGTGCATTTGTGAAACCATGAACCCCAGTCCATTTTTAATCATAAGAAACACCTTTCCAACACCATATACCACTTTTCTATTTTCAGCCATCATTAAATCCAAAAATACAAAAATACTTTTCATCTTGCATACATCATCTAAAAACCCAAAAATATCATTTATCATTGCATCCACCACCATTGCATATTTATTTCTTGTTTGCATTGCATAACTATCCTGATATCATTCTTACACCTTGTGCTTGACAACCACAGGTGAGGTTGAGGACCAAAACATCTAACCTTGTTTTGTAGGTAACCAAAAGAAGGATAAGAAGATAAATCTACCACTGCAGATTCCCCGAGAGTTTGATATTAAACCCTCGAGTCACCCCTCGTGGGGAAAACTGTCTTCCACTATACTATACACTCTGCACTTGGAGTCTCAACCTAATCCCGTTTATTTTGTGCAGGCATCAAGACTTGCTCATCGGGTATCAACTTCTTGCGGGAATGGGCAGCCTGCGAACTCAACCCTGAGATATAGGATATGCATAGAAGGCAAGCATGAGGTAAGTGCACATACCAAAAAAATATCCAAATAGCAAAGCATGGTAACATAGATTCATAAACTCCCAGATTTCAGAAGTTCCGACAAAGAGATAGGAAGTTTCGGTCAAAAAACCAATTGGAAGTTCCAACCGGGACCAAAGTGTCCAACCACATGAGCGGATCGATTCCCAAATCTAGATTTTTTAAAACTAGGGTACAATGTTACTACATGGAAGAGGTGTCAAGTGTGGATTCAATCTATCCATTCAAAAGATTTTAACCATAAATCGAGCCAACTAGTTCATGCCCATGAGTGGAGTCTAGGTTTGAGATTTAAACCATAGAACAAGAGGGGAAGGGGCAAAATACCAGAGGCCATGGATGAGATTGACAGGGGAGAGCTCCCCACGGAGCAGATCTGCAGGGAGACGGCGGGAGGGCCCCTAGCGGTGGAGGGAAACTTCAATGGCGGCGCCAGCCTTGGAGGTCAAACACGGGAGGAAGAAGAGGAAGTGAGAGGAAGAAGGTATCCCCCCGTGGGATAAGAGGCAAATTTTTCCCGACGGGCCGGAAGTTCCGAGCGTGCGGAAAAGTTTTTCGTCAGAGATCGCTCCGGAAGTTCCGCTCGAGCGGAGAATTTTTTCGATAGAAAGCGCTCCGGAAGTTCCGCACTTCTCAGCGGAAGTTCCGCCAGAGAAGGCAGGATTTTTTTTTGAAAAATAGACAATAAACATAGAACTTTTGTATGTGCATATGGATTGATAGCATGTTTAATGAGATAAGGAGTGCACGCTTAGGTTCAGAACATGGTCACTGATAAGTGGATACACACTTAGGAATTGCAAGATGCAAAGAATAAATGCCAATTCCAAGTGTTTCTCCCAAACTAACATAAGGTCTACAAATACCCGAATAAATCCAATTAAATCCGAAAAGAACCAACTCTTCATAAGGAAGAGGGCGGTGGCCAAGGCCACCATGTATGAGTTTGTGGTGTGACACCGCGAAGATGTATCTTGGGTTCACGGCCACTACTCGTCATTTAAGCTCACAATTCATGAATTGAAAATATAGAGACAAAATGAGTTCTTACTATCGGCATAATGGGGGGAGGGATGGTCCAATGGATTAGGACCGCACTCCCCCTATGTCCATGCCTACATCCAAACCAAATGAATATCGTCTAATATGGGTAGGTATGCAAGAAGTCCACTAAATCCAATTGGATATGTCCACCACATTTAGTTCTCCTCTCAACTCCTTGAATCTTGCTTCACCAAGAGGCTTCGTGAACATATCGGCGAGTTGATGCTTGGTGTTGACATACTTGATTGCAATATCACCCTTCTCAACATGGTCTCGAATAAAATGATACCGAATCTCAATGTGCTTGGTCTTGCCATGAAGAACCGGGTTGTGTGCAATTTTAATAGCACTTTCATTGTCACATAAAAGAGGCACTTTGTCACAAATGACACCATAATCCTTTAAAGTTTGCCTCATCCATAATAATTGTGCACAACAACTACCGGCGGCGATGTATTCGGCTTCGGTGGATGACGAGGCCACACAATTTTGCTTCTTGGAAGACCAACTCACAAGGGACCTACCAAGGAATTGGCATGTACCCGAAGTTGATTTTCTATCCATTTTGCAACCCGCCCAATCCGCATCCGAATAACCAACAAGATCAAAGCTTGTACCATGGGGATACCAAAGACCATAGTTGGGAGTATCCAACAAATATCTTAGAATCCTTTTGACCGCGGTTTCATGACTTTCCCTAGGACTTGATTGGAATCTTGCACACATACCCACACTAAACATAATATCCGGTCTAGATGCACAAAGGTAAAGCAAAGATCCAATCATAGAACGATAAAGCTTTTGATCAACTTCCTTACCATCCGGATCTAAGTGAAGATCCGCCTTGGAGTCCATGGGAAACTTATATGGCTTGGCATTGTTCATATCAAATTTCTTGAGCATGTCCTTAATATACTTGGCTTGACATAAGAATGTTCCTTCTCGAAATTGGTGGATTTCAAAGCCAAGAAAATAATTCAATTTTCCCATCATGGACATCTCAAATTCCTTGGTTCTTGCCAAATTGATCACTAAATTCACGGTTAGTGGAACCAAAGATAATATCATCAACATATATTTGGCATACGAAAAAATCTCCATTTACCCTTTTTGTAAAAAGAGTGGGATCTATTACCCCAATTTCAAAGCCACGGTCTACTAAGAACTCCTTGAGATGATCATACCAAGCACGTGGAGCTTGCTTGAGCCCATAAAGAGCCTTATGTAGTAAGTAGACGTGGTTAGGAAATTTAGGGTCTTCGAAACCCGGTGGTTGTTTAACATACACCAATTCATTTAGTGGACCATTTAGAAAGCACTTTTAACATCCATTTGATATAAGACAATATTATGAGTAGATGCATAAGCAATTAGTAAGCGAATGGATTCAAGTCTAGCAACGGGGGCATAGGTTTCACCGTAGTCGACTCCTTCGATTTGGGTGTAGCCTTGTGCAACCAATCTTGCTTTGTTGCGGATGACTTGACCATGTGAGTCTTGCTTGTTCTTAAATATCCACTTGGTTCCAATGACATTATGGAGGAGTCATTGGGTCTTTCCACTAATGACCATACTTTGTTGCGCTCGAAGTTGTTCAACTCTTCATGCATAGCCGCAACCCAATCCATGTCTTCAAGAGCATCATATACCTTGAGAGGTTCTAAGCTAGACAAACAAGAGACATGACCACAAAAGTTAGATAATTGATTGCGTGTGGACACACCTCTACGGATACTCCCAAGGATATTTTCTTTGAAGTGTTGTTGGTAATCCAATTTTGATGCACGCCGGATGACCCGGCGTTCCAGGCTTGACCAATTGTTTCACCAACACAAATATCTTCATCATTGCCTTCATCTTGCTCATGGTCAACCCGAAGTGGAGTTCTTGGAGTTGTGGGTTCATTATGTTCTTGTTCACCACTAGAGTTGGGTGGGTCTTGACCATTTTGAATATCATGTTCTTGTTCTTGATAGTTTCTTGATCATTTTGAGGTGGATGGCTCAACTTGAGTAGAACTTGTTCCTTCTTCTTGAGTATCATCAATAGGTCCTTCAATAGGAATTAGTTCTCCAATCCCCATAGTTCTTATGGCTTGAGATGGAGCATCATCACCTACATCATCATGATCAATATGCTCCGCTTGGGAGCCATTATCCTCGACAAACTCCACGTTCATAGATTCTTCAACACACCCGGTGGATATGTTGTAGACCCTATAAGCATGAGACTTTGCGGCATATCCAACAAATATACCATCAAAAGATCTAGATTCAAATTTAGCAATTTTGCAACCTTTAATGTAAACATGGCATTTGCATCCAAAGACTCGAAAGTAAGATACATTTGGCTTTTTACCGGTGAGGAGTTCATATGGTGTCATGTCCTTGAGAGGACGGAAGAAGAGCCGGTTTGAGTAATGACAAGCGGTGTTGATGGCTTCGGCCCAAAAGTTGTATGGGGAATTAAATTCGGCCATCATAGTTCTTGCCATATCAATAAGAGTGCGGTTCTTCCTTTCGGCAACACCATTTTGTTGGGGAGTATATGCAGCGGAATATTGGTGTTGAATGCCCTCCCCACTTAGGAAATCATCCATAGTGTAATTCTTGAACTCCGTACCATTGTCACTTCTAATTGCCAAAATCTTGGAGTCATATTGGCGTTGAACTAGGGTTGCAAAGTCAATGAATATCTTTTGAGTTTCACTCTTCTTCTTGATGTAGAAAGTCCAACAATATCTTGAATAATCATCCACAATCACCAAACAATATTTCTTGCCACCAAGACTATCATATGTGGGAGGCCCAAAAAGATCCATATGAAGGAGCTCCAAAGGCCTCTTAGTGGAGATAATGGTCTTCTTGGGGTGATTCTTTTCATGCATCTTTCCGGCTATGCAAGCACTACAAGGACGATCTTTGGAAAAATTAACATCGGTTAGTCCTACCACGTGTCCACCCTTTACAAGAGTTTGTAAATTTCTCATACCGACATGGCCAAGTCGGCGATGCCAAAGCCACCCCTTGTCGCCTTTAGCCATTAAACATGTAGCGATTTGAGTGGTCTCTTTTGAGAAATCAACCACATACAAACCGTTTTCACGAAATCCAACAAAGGCGACATTGAGTGTTTGAGTGAAAAGGATGGTCACGTGGTATTTATTAAAAATAACGGTGTAACCGGCATTGCATAATTGACCAACGGAAAGTAAATTGTATGAAAGAGATTCAACAAGAAGGACCTTCTCAATGGATAACTCCGGAGTGATCACCACCTTACCAACTCCCACTACCTTGAGTCTTGCATTGTTGCCAACGGTGACATGAGAGAATGAGAGTAGTTGTTTCAATAAGTCCTTTACTAGTTCTTTGCTTCCGGTCATATGGGATGAGCATCCACTATCAATGAGCCATGAAGATCCACCGGAAGAGAAACCCTACAATAATCAAGTCTTTGATTTAGGTACCCATTTTGGAATGGGTCCTCTTTTGTTAGTCACAAGGGTCTTTGGAACCCAAATAGCATAGTGATAATCATCTCCATATGAAGAGCCAACATATTTAGCAAAAACACAACCATTTGTAGATTTCAAAAGAACATATGAGGGGTTGTATTTTCCCGCAAAGTTATTGTGAGTGGCATTGCCCCTAGTGACATTACCACTCCCAATAGAGTTGTCATTTGCTTTGGCTAACTCCCCCTCCTTCACAAAAACAATATCTTTGGAAGGGGGAGTCGCCTTCTTCTTCTTGTTGTTGACCTTCTTAGAGTTGGGTGTGAACCCAATTCCTTCTTTGCCAACCACTCCCTTTTGATTGCTCAAAAGATCATTGAGGTTCTTTTCCCCTTGGATACAAGTGGCTAGGCCCTTCTCAAGTTGGGCCTTCAACCTAGTGTTTTCCTCAATAAGAGATGCCTTGACACATAAAGGGTTAGTGGTACAAGAATTTGCATCTTTATCATTATGAGAAGTGGTGAAGCTAGCATAGATAAATTGAGCTTGTAGTTTGGCATATGACTCCTTGAGTGTAGTGAGCTCACTTGAGGTCACCTTGTGGGTTTCCCTAAGTTGCTCAAAACCCTCAAAGAGTTTGTTATGACTCTCTACAAGTTCCTCATTTTTACTTTTTAGATCAATAGCAATTTGAATAGAGGTTTCACGAGTTTCTTTTGCCTTGGAAAGATCCATGGCATGTGTCTCCTCAAGTTGCTCACGGAGCAATTGTTCCTCAACAAGTTGATCTTCTAGCTCACCAATTTTGTCGGCATGATCACATGCATGCCCTTCGAGCTCACAAATCCTAACATCCTTCTCATTAAGAAGATGCTTGGCTTCTCCATATTGATACATGAGGGCCTCAACCATTTTCTTGGTTGGACCTTGGAGCTTGCTAATGAAGATAGAAATTTTATCCTCTTCTTCAATTTTCCCTACATCCTCAACACAATCCAATAGTGATGGGTTAGAGGAGATAGTAATTTTTGGTGGGGAATTCACCTTTGTTTCCTTGGCCATGAGGCACATAGGCTTGGAGATCTTGTCGTCGTTTGGAGATGAGAAGAGGTTGGCCAATGATGGAGGAAGGGTGCCCATTGCAAGAGCCGCCATTCCTACTTCTTCACTTGGTTCTTTATCCTCCTCACCTCCGGACTCGTATTCCTCTTGATGGGATGCCACAAGAGCCTTTTGAGGTGATCTCTTCATGTAGGTAGGCTTGGGGTGGTACTTGTTCTTCTTTAGAATGAGTTGACCACCATTATCCTCTCTTCTTTCATAGGGGCAATCCTTCACAAGATGAGTGTCCTTTCCACAATTGAAGCACATTCTTTTTATTGGTGGAGGGTTGACGCTCTTGTTCTTCTTGTTCCAAAACCGGGTGGCGGCAAGTGCAAGAACTTCATTGAGCTCACCCTCCAAGTCTTCTTCACCTTCATAGACCGGGCTTTCTTCATATCTTGGATGGTCTACCACACGAGCCTTCAAAGCAAGAGTCTTTGGGCCACGGACTTGGTTGAAAGACTTGGATGTGGACTTCAATGTATCATAGGTGACAAATTGAGCCAAGATGTCATTGGGAGTCATTGTTGTGTAATCCGCTCTTGCATGGAGGTTCATCACCATAGTTTCACTATATGGCATAATTGCTTGAAGGAACTTGGCCTTGACCCATTCATCATCCATATCCTTCTTTCCATTTTCCCTACATGTCACCACAAGCTTGTAGAGTCTTCGGTAAAGTTCGGTCGGAGTCTCTTCGTCTAGCATGATGAAGTTGTCAACTTGATGTTGAAGGACGGCCGCATTGGAGCGTTGAATGCCCTCATTTCCTTCATACACGGTTTCAAGATAGAGCCAAGCCTCATTGCAAGTTTTGAGATTCCGCACATGATCTTCATCATTTGCGGTCATAGCACTCTCAAGAATGTACTTGGCATTTGCATCAAGTTGCTCATCAATCTCTTCTTGCTTGGTCAAGTTGTTGGGATCAACTGGGTTGAAACCATGTAGAACCACCCTCCAAAGATGCACCGATGAGCTGCGAAAATAAGACTCCATAGATTTCTTCCAAGTGAAATAACGAGTATTATCAAGCTTAGGAGGGGGTCTACCAAGGTTGGTTATATGAGGTTGAGTGAGTGCAACTTGAGTGAGATAAGAGCTAGGTGGAGCAAAGTTAAGAGAAGGCTTCTCATAGGTTTATCATTTTTATCCTTGTCACTAGCTCCCTTAATAGGGCTAGCGGTTGATGAGGAGCCATTTTGATTAGATACCCGAGTATACACCTCATCCACCATTTTGCCTTTCATGAACCCAAAAAGTTCAATCATGGACTTCATGGTGATTGGGGCATCACCCTCGGGAGGGATTATTCCCGCTTCGATTAGTTCTTTGTCAAGTTGTTCTCTATCAAATTTTTCTTGTTCCTTAGCAAGTCTTAACTCCTCATCTTTAGCACGTTGTACATCCTCCGCACTAGCCATCCTCCTCTTTAGGCGATTAAGCCCTTAATAAAGAGACCTTGCTCTGATACCAATTGAAAGGATCGAGTAGGTTGACTAGAGGGGGGGGGGTGAATAGGCAACTACAAATTTTCTTTTTCTTTTAATACAAATTGGGAATTGCTCAAATATAAGTTCTCTAGATATGCAACTAGATGAACAATCCTATATGATGAGCAATAAACAAGCTAGCAAGATATTCTACACAAGATAAGCTAGCAATACAAGTAAAGGAAGGTTAAGAGATAACCACACGGTGACGCGGAGATGTTCTACCGAAGTTCACTTCCCAATGGAAGCTACGTCTCCGTTGGAGCGGTGCGGAGTCACAAAGTGAACTCCGAATAGCCTTGATATGGCACACCGTATCTCCCTCGTGTTATCCTCCGATGAGGAGATCCACGAGCCACTATATGATGCCCTCGAGGTCGGCAACAAACCTTTACAAGGATGAGGCACACTCCACAACCGAATTGGAGGCTCTCACCAAATTCCCGCGGCTCCCAAAGCCACAAGAATCACAAGGCCGGGTCGCGTCTCCACAACTTAATTGGAGGCTCCCGGCTAATCCTTGTGGCTACCAAAGCCACAAGAATCACAAGTATCTTCTAGGTATCCAATGTATCAAGTTACACAAGATCTACAAGTGACTAGGTCGATGTAGACAAATCGGCTCGGTGGAGATGCGGATCTAGGGCTCCTCTTCACTCCTCAAAGTATCAACGTGTTTGAGTGGTTGGAGTGGGAGCACTAGTAGATTGAAGCTTGCAACAATGGTGGAGAGAGAGTGAGGAATCAAGCTTGGTCTTCTAGAGAAGAAGACCCCTTTTTATACTCTCCAGATTCTGGCCGTTGGGGAGTTTTCTGCGCAGGGCCGGAACTTCCGGTGAGATGGCGGAACTTCCGGAGCGCAGGAATCTCCAGTCTTCTCAGCACGGGGCAGCAAACGCGCAGGGCCGGAACTTCCGAGCCAAACGGCGGAAGTTCCGCACCACCGGAACTTCCAGGCCAACTTCCGCTTATGAAGTGAGAACACCCGAGAGCAAATTCCTTAAGCGGAACTTGGAGCGGAAGTTCACTCGGAACTTCCGACGCCCGGAACTTCCGCAAATCCGAGCGGAACTTCCGCATTTTGCTGTTTCCAGAATTCAAAGCAGATTACAGGATATTATTTAAACACTTTATATATGCAATCTTTCATACTGTCAAGGATGTGATAAAACCTGAAATCAATCAACGCACATTAGTGTGCAACTTATTGTTGTAATAAACCCCAAAAACATTTAGAGAGAGACATGTCCTTTCACGGAAGAGCTTCAGAACCCTCCTGATCTAGGTTGGCGACGGCGGCGGCCTCGGAACTTTTCTGGAAAAGATGATCGGGTATCGAGGGTTTTCGGGACGAAGGCAATTTATAGGCGAAAGGGCAACTCGGGGAGACGCCCGAGGACGCCAGGTGGGCCCCAGGCGCGGTCAACCCTTTGACTGCGCCTGGGTGGCATCTGGGGGCTGTGGGCCCCCTGCAGCTCCCCTCCTGGCTCCGTCTTCGTTTCTTCGTAAAAATAATTATATTAAATTTTTAGCCAATTCTGAGAAAATTTCTCGACTAGCTTTTCTGAAACAAAAAGACAGCAGAAAACAGGAACTAGCACTGGTCATCTTGTTAATAGGTTAGTTCCATAAAATATGCCAAAATGATATAAAAACATGTGGCAATGTTATATAACAAGCATGGAACAATCAAAAATTATAGATACGTTTGAGACGTATCAGCATCCCCAAGCTTAATCCCTACTCGTCCTCGAGTAGGTAAATGATAACCAGATAATTTTTGTGGTGACATGCTTCTAACACAATCTTGATCAAATAATAATGTAAATCACATGAACTGAATGAAAGTGATCCAAGACAATGGTCTATAGTTTGAAATGAAGTAAACAATAATTAACCATGTATAACATCTAAGCAAGAACTTTTCATGGATAGTACTTTGGAGACTTGAAAATTATAAATCTCGTCATACTTGATAGCTCACAAAGCAATATACTTTTGAAAAAAGGTGTTCAACCAACACAGAGGAAGATTTAAGTTTTCAGCAAGAGCTTCAACTTGTAACATACTTATCATTGGATAATGTCAATACAAAAATTTCACAGTTAAATATAAAGATAAAATACTTGCACCAAAATTGATACTATGGGTTTGCTTGAGAGATAAAGATTGGAAAGGAAAACTGACTCAACATAAAAGTAAAAGAAAGGCCCTTCGCAGAGGGAAGCAGAGATTAATCGTGTGCTAGAGCTTTTTGGTTTTTGAAAGCATATAGAGATATAAAATATTTCTTTTTTTAGAGTGGTGTTTGTCCTTGTCAACGACTAGCAATAGCGGTTCTAACATCTTCCACACCAACTAAGTTTTAAGAGCGGTTCGAGATATCATACTTTATATATATATTTTTTTGACACTCCTCCCCACCTTTGCTTACACAAGCTATGGCTAACCGAATCCTTGGGTGCCTTCCATCAATCACATATCCATGGAGGAGTGCCTTATTGTTTTATTTCTGATATTGGACTAACCAGCAATGTGCAAAAATTTTACGAGCAGATGAAGCATGCAAGTCATATAAACATTATTTGGTATGGAAGATGATAATACCAACTACTACGTCCTCATGAGCTAAAAACAGTGGCACAAAACAGGAGTAATAACATTTTGAATATTTAAAGGTAGCACACGAAAAAATTACTTGGAGTGGCTAGGAAATACCACATGTAGCTAGGTATGGTGGACACAAATGACATGGATATTTGACTCAAGGATTTGGATGCACGAGAAGCATTCCCTCTCAGTACAGAGTTTTTGGCTTAACAAGGTATCAAGCAAACACATATCATCAACCCAATACACGAATGACAACAAGATATACATTAAGCATAACCATTGGACCTCATACCGTCTTCCTTGTCAACCAAACATGCTTTTACAAAAAGAATATCTAGACTTTGAGAAAATACCAATCAAAACAAGTGTCATAATTTTAAGCTTTACGGTATTTCTCTACTACTCCATTTTAAGTAAATGATCCACAAGTTTAAACATTTAATCTAATTCATCTCTCAAAACAATTGACAATCATCAAATTATTCAAGACAATGACCTACAAGATTATGTAAACTTCTTTCTTTTACCACTTCCTACATGATAGTTTCCCTTTCAACCAAACACCCATAAACTTATTTGAAACAACTCTCTAAGCAAATACGCATGAAACACAAGAGAGTACTTCCTAACTACAAGAAACTAATAGCTCTGAACAAGAGATACATGAAAAACAATAGCTAGAAGCTAAAATAAATAAAGCTAAACACACTACACATATAAGTGAAAAAACATGAGTGTATATGAAAAAGCGGAGCGTGTCTCTCTCGCACACAAGAATGCAAGGATTCATTATTGAAAATGACCAGCAAACAAAACAAAACAAAACAAAACTGAAAACAAAACATAAACGACGCTCCAAGAACGGCACATATTATGTAAAAGAATAAAAATATAGTTTCATGGGATTGACCTGATTAATTATCGATGAAGAAGGGGATGCCTTGGGCATCACCAAGCTTAGACGCTTGAGACTTTTTGAATATTTAGTGGAGGTCCAGGGGAGCCTCCGCAAGCTTGATCCCTTCTTCATCTTCTTTCATCACCTCGTTCTCTCAACACTTGAAAACTTCCTTCACACAAAACTTCGCACAAACTGATTAGAGGGGTTAGTTCTCGAACAAAATAATCCACCTTCAGTTCTCATTTGGCACATTGCATAAACTTGTTACTAAACATTGGCTACTATCACAAAGGTTTAAGTGATGTTCCGTGGATAAAAGAACTCCACTTTGCTGGTAAAAGAAGCAATGCAAAACGAAGACATAATCTGTCAAAAACAGAACAGAACGTAAAGATGATTTTTTTCGGGCTACTAGCACACCTCGAATCAGAACACTTAAAACTAATGAAACTTAGACAAAACCCAGATGCTTGCTTTCAAAAAAATCGGCTACATATCACGTTCTAGGATTTTTTAGAATTTCATACGGTGACGGACATAAATCTGTTTCTGGACAGCAACTCAAAAAATTTACTTTCCTCCCATTAGAGGCTATTCTTGGCAAAAAAAACAAAAATAAAAAGATACAAGGGAGTTGCTACAGAGGCAACAACACCCAAAACTCAAGAAAACAAAAAGCAACTGAAGGTAAAAACAAAATGGGTTGCCTTTCATAAGCGCTTTTCTTTAACGCCTTTTAGCTAGGCACAATGACAAAAGTCAAGTATTATCATTATTGGCATCATCCAAATCAAGGTTGGATTTTTTTTCACAAATGCATTGTATCTCTCCTATGCAAGGCTCAGATTCTCCTTTTCACTTCTTTTAGGCTTGCTACTTTCATCAAAAGGGTTTTCATGAACAATCTAATCAAAATTCTTCTCTAAGGCTTCATGCATTGCTATGAGCTTAAAAGGTATAGATATTTTTAGTTCCCTTTCACATTCAGTTTTTCCTTCATACTTCACCCTTTTAATTTCAAAATTTCTAGTGTATGCTTAATATTAAGTCTACATCCCAGCATATTATAATGAGCAAAAATCTTTCTAGCTTCTCTAGCAATATCATCAAATTCCATAAGCAAGGTTTTTAACAAGAAATCTTTGTCTTCCCCTTTCTCCATACTTTCAAGTTTAAAGAATAATTGTTGTATAGTAGGATGAAGGCTAACAAACCTAGCTTCTAACTTTTCCACCAAAGAAACTACAGCAGTTTCATAATCATGTGTAAGTTCCACCAAAGATTTTTCGTTAAGATCATAAAGACTATTTATGTGATTAAGGAATTCTTAAATATTATTTTTACCAATGATGGAACCACTTCCTACTTTAATGCCCTTCATAGCAAACTTAGGTAAAAGCATGATGACTCGAACAAGCAATAAAATCGAACAAACTGAAAGGAAAACACTTGCTGGATTTTTTTGTTGTGTTTTTGAGTTTTAAAGCAAAGTAAAAGCAAACAAGACTAACAAAAAATATACTAAGCAAGACAATAACAAAATAGAGTGTAAGGACATGCGAAACTCCCCTCGCTGAAGCTTCCAAATCTTCGGCAACGGCGCGAAAAACTTGCTTGATGGCGTGGAACAACACGTTCGCTGGGAGACCCCAAGTGTATGGTTTGATGTAATTTAGTAGCAAGTTTTCCCTTGATTACAAAACCAAGGTTATCAATCCAGTAGGATTTGGAGAAGCTTCATAAATGTGTCAACGGCGCCGTTTACGATAATTGGCATGGACCTGCGCACAGCCAAACAAACTACTTTGCCCCAACGAAACAGAGAGGTTGTCAATCTCTCCGACTTGCTAAACACAAAGAATTAAATGTATGTGTGTAAATATTATGAGAGCAAAAATTACCAGCGAGCAAAATGACTTAAAATGACTATTAGAACGGCTGTAAACAATATAGCAAAATAGGACCGGGATCCACAGTTCACTAGTGACGTCTCTCCAAAAGATAAACATGTTGGGTAAACAAATTACAACGAGTCAATTGACAAACATGGGCGCAACACAATACTATCATGACACAAAGTCCACCGTTTCATTTAATATGGGCATTACGACAAAATACATAGACCGTTATCCAACTGCATCTATGACTAATAATCCACCCCAGGATCGCTATCCAGCCTGTCACCCGAAAGTATTAAGTTGCAAGCAACAGATAATTGCAATAAGCATGGTGCGTAATGTAAGCAATGGTTACAACATATAGCAATAAACACCATTATTTTATCCCTAGTAGCAACAGCACATCTCAAGTCTTAATCGTTTCTGTCAACTCGAGCTCAGACAAGAGAGGCATGAACCCACTATCTAGCATAAATACCCTCTCTAAGATACTAGCAATTACTTCGGCCAAAGCATCCACAAGCATCGGAGAGCATGCAAGATCATAAATACAACATATGATAAACAATCTGAACAATAATGTCATGACTCCATAATTCATCGGATCCCCGCAAACACAACATGTAGTATTACATAAAGAAGATCTTAATCATGTAGGCAGCTCATAAGATCTAAACAATGGAGCACAAAGGAGAAGAGACAACCATCTAGCTACTGCCATGGACCCGTAGTCCCGTGGTGGACTACTCACGCATCACTCCGGAGGCAGGCATGGTGGTGTAGATGCCTCCGATGATGATCTCCCCCTCCGGCAGGGTGCCGGGAAGAGCTTCAGAACCCTCCCGATCTAGGGTTGGCGACGACGGCGGCCTCATAACTTTTCTGAAAATATGATCGGGTATCGAGGGTATTCGGGACGAAGGCAATTTATAGGCGAAAGGGCCACTCGGGAGGACGCCCGAGGGCGCCAGGTGGGCCCAAGGCGCGGTCAACCCTTTAACCGCGCCTGGGTGGCGTCTGGGCCTATGGGGCCTCCTGCAGGTCTCCTTCGGGCACAGTCTTTGTTTCCATATAAAAATAATTCCATTAAATTTTCAGGCGATTTGGAGAAACTTCCCCGACTAGCTTTTCTGAAACAAAAAGACAGCAGAAAACAGGAACTGACACTGGGCATCTTGTCAATAGGTTAGTTCCATAAAATATGCCAAAATGATAGAAAAACATTATAAAAACATGTGGCAATGTTATATAACAAGCATGGAACAATCAAAAATTATAGATACGTTTGAGAGGTATCAGGCATCCGCTCGCGACCCATTCGCCTATATATTTATATAAATCTAACTAGACAAACACATAAGAACTTTTTTGGAGTTTCAACACAGAGCTGCCACCATCCAAACCCTAATCCTGGGTCTTGTTCTGGCACTCTGCCGGGACGGGGATCCATCATCGGGGTCATTTTCATCAACCTTGCTATTCCTAATGGTGATGTGTGAGTAGACCACCCTCGGACTAAGGGTATATGCTAGTATCTATGTGTTCTATCTCTCTCTGCCATGATACGATCATGGGGTTTGTTAACATATGTTGAATTATATGTGTTCCCCCTATATCTTTTGTGTATTGGATATGATCTTGGTCTTGTACGATATTACTCTATGCTAGATTGGATATGTTGAAGTTATGAGATGACTTGATGCATGTTTAGTATACTTTCCATAATACCAAGGTGACAATGTGGGCATCGTATGTATATATTAGAAAGACAATGATCATGAGGTGTGTGTTCAGTATGATCTTTGGAATCACCCGAGATGATAGTGGGGCTGACCTATAAGATTAGAAAGACGAACTTTAAGATGTGTTTTATGGACCTACGTATGAACATTAGGCCATGTATTTTTAGAAGATATCATGTGTTTATTCTTTGTCAGTGATGCTGAGAGTTTTCACTACAGAAAATATTAACATCGGGCCTTCTTTTCAAGCACCGAAACTCCCTTTTTATTCACTTTTGCTACTGGTTACCTTACTGCAATTTTTTCAGATTACAAATACTTACTTTTAAGCTTAAAAAACAAACACTTGCTTTTACCATCTTTATTACACATATTTTATTATCTTTTCGTTCAACTAGTGCACCTATATATACAATTAATCATTGTATTAAATGTGTCGGGAACAGAGAGAATTCTTATATCTTAACTGCATGGTTGTTTGAGAGAGATTACTTTCAACTTACACCTCACGTGGATTGACAAAACTTAGGTCATCCACTTGATAAAAATTGCTATTGTATTACAATCCTCTGCGCTTGCAGGCTCAACAAAAATACAAAAATAGAAGTGCATACTAGACGTAATTGACTTGTTCATGCAAATTGATATTTGTTTAGAAGTAAGGGAAAATAGTACAACTGTTACTAGTCCCTTCTATCCATATTAATTGACGCTGAATCGGATATATCTAGACATGTTTTAGTGCTACATACATCCGATTCAGTGACAATTAATATTGATCAGAGAGAGAATATATTTTAATATTAGGGCCCTATTCCTCTACGACCTGGGTCGGCCACACTCTTTGTCCGGCTTATGGGCCGGCCCTGATCGTGACCATGATACTCTTCTTCTTCCTAACACTGTTTGTTGTGGAGGGCGTTCTCAACGGTGGAAATCAGGGAAGATGCAACTCGGCATCAACGCATCCATGCTGCTCGGAGCAGGCATCATGTCCATGCTTGCCAAATGGGCATAGCCGGAGGGAAGCCCGGAACAACAAACCTTTTTTCTCATGACATGCCGGTTTCAACATGGTATAGGATAGTCGAGCCGGTATTAATCATCTGTGTACATGCTCTATCACCCAGACTGATTAAAACGCCAATCATGTACTCCCTCCGTTTTTTAATATAAGATGTTTTAGCATTTGTCCACATTCACATATATCTAGATGTATGTAGACATATTTTAGTGTGTATGAGCACTCATATTAGTATGCATGTAGACAACATGTTGAATAGCTAAAACTTCTTATATTTATGCACGGAGGGAGTAGATTTTAGACCGGGAGTTTGAGAGCGCGAAAAGTGTTCCCATCTTGAGGGATGTCGACACTAGCTATGTCGCTACCTTTTACAAGTCAATAAAACTGTTCAAAAGAAAAAATCTCGAAGTCAAGTAAGTCAAACCAAAATGAATTCGTCTTCATCAATCTCCCTGACGAACTTCGAACCCAACCTGATAATTGGGACCTGCCAAGTTTCAGACTAGTGCCCTTTTGTGGACATGCCAAGTTGCCGTTTGTGATGACATGGGAAAATAACTCTCATTTCTCTTTTGGAATTCATAGCCACAGTAGAATATTTACCGGCCAAATAGTGCAGCTACATTTTCAAGTTTTTAGTTAGGGAAAAAAATAACGTTGGCCAAATAGTGCAATCCGAAAAGGAAAAGAATTCGGTAAGAAGAAAAGCTTATGACGGTGTCCGATCTCCGTTGTCCCCTTCCCCGGCTCGGCTTCCTTATATTTGTCGAGTTCTTTTTTCCTCCAACGCAGTCCACACGCGGGCGCAACGCAACGAGCGAGCCCGCCCCCTTCCCAACCCTAACCTACGCGTAGGTAGATCCCATCCAATCGCCCCGCCGCCGCAGCCCGCCGAACCCTACCCTCCCCGCCGCCGGCGGCGCGATCGCGCGGTCGGACAAGGGGCGGCGGCCGCAGCGGCGGAGGAGGTTCCCTCGCGACGGGTGCCATGGAGGCGGCCGGCACCGCCGCGTCGGCGCCGGCGGAGGCCTCTAAGCCGCTGACGCCCGAGGAGGAGGCGCTGCGGCGCAACACCGACTGCGTCTACTTCCTCGCCTCGCCCCTCACCTGCAAGAAGGTAAACACCGCCGCGCCGATTGCTCTGTTCTGTTCTTGCTCCCTCCAAAGACCGAGCTGGTTTGCTTTTTCGGGGTGGTCCGTCACGCGATTAGTGCTCACAATCTTGTCCGGGGATCGGGTAGGGGGTAGGGTATCTCGTGTCCGAGCTATGTACAGCACAGAAATTGATTCCGCGCTGCAAGATCGAGCGCTTCAGATGGTTCGTCCCAGCATCCGCGATGTTCTTTGTTATGGTATATTTAGGGCGCGATTGTTAGTTTTTCAGCTTCCCCGATGCGATGATATGGACAGGCCGAGCCACCTTCCTGTTCCTCAAGGGAAATTTTGAGGGTAATAGGCTTGTCTTTAATTAGATACAAAACTCCAGAGCATGAATTGCCACAGCGATTGACCCGTTGTGTTGATTATACGCCTCCTTTGAGCTTTGGTGAGAAGGTTGCCCGATGAGATGACCGGGTTAGGTCGCGTCCCTGTTACTTGAAGGAAATTATGGTCATAGGCTTGTATTCAATTGAAAGGCGAATCCACCGGGGATGAAAACACAGTAGCATGAATGTCTGCAGGCGTTGATTATATGCCTCTTAGCTGTGGGGAGAAGGTGGTAATATGAATTATAATGTCTGTTTCTTACTGGGGAGGCTGAATTTTCCAAGCTGCTCTTTGTTCTTGATTCATTTGGAAGATTACTTGATAGGAATTTGTACTAACTGGGTAGATGCTTTCATGTCTGAATTTTTTGTTTTCTCCTGTTCCTGTTTTTACAAAAGAAAACAACATGTCGTCCAACAGCAGATGTGTAAATTATGTGAAAAACAGCTCTGTATACTACTTTTGTATGTAAAAGAGTAAATACTTGTTGTTTATAAACCTGTACCAACTATGATGTAGTAAGAAACTCTTTATGATATTATGCTGGCACCACATTTAGTCCCGTATACCTTTGAAACAGTCTGAATTCTGGCGTGCATAGCCTAGTCCACCACTGTACTACCAAAGTAATGCTTCTTCTATTACCGGTCATGCATTTGTTTTGCTTCACTTAGTGCTTGTGCCCGTAGGATCTTAATGTATTATACCTATGTCTTCTCTATTTTACCTTGGAATACCCTATGCAGTGTATATACTGTAATGGGCTTAGGATTCTCACTAAATAATATTATAGGGGCTTAGATTGACAGCGTTTCGAAGTATGGTTTGGTTGCCACTTTGCCTTTTGATTTACCTGTTAGGTTTCTCCATTTCACTTTCTGTACTCTGTTTATATTTTATTAGTTCTTCATCACATTATCATGCTACACTACACATTATATACCATGACTAATTATTTATAATATTCATCAGTTTCCAGTCAGAATATTTTCACTGAACTTTATTCCTTCTTTCAGGGAAATGAATGTGATTTTCGTCACAGTGATGGTGCCCGGATGAACCCTAGAGACTGTTGGTACTGGTTAAATGGCAATTGCTTGAATCCAAAATGTTCATTTCGCCATCCAGTATACTCTCTTTCCCTTCATTTTCCTGATTATGCACCATAAGATCTCTTGTGTTTACTGTTATGCTTCTGTTCACCAGCCATAGTATTACAACTATTCTGAAGCTAATTTCTTCTTCCTCTACCTTTTTCAGCCAATTGATGGTATGTTTGGTGCTCCAACTCCTGGAATACCTGCAGCTTCTTCAAACTATGCTGCTTATAACTCTGGCAAGCAGATGGTCCCATGCTATTATTTTCAGAAAGGGAACTGCATAAAAGGTGACAAATGCCCCTTTTACCATCTGCAGTCCGCTGGTAATAATCCACCAGAGCAGGTGGTAAAGGCTTCTTCCATTCCTTTGGAGCAGCCTCAGAATCAAGAGAATGGTTTTTTGGGTATAAAGGAGTTTGCGCAGAAAAATCATATAACTCAGCAAGGTGGCCAAATAATCGATGACAGGTCCAAAATGACAGTTAATCGGCCTACAGCAAATTCTGCCAAGACAGCTACAGCTTCAATACCATCTGAACTAGCTTCCAATGTAATGAAGTCTTTGCCAATGTCAGAGAGGGTACAAAACAGTTTGCCAGCAGCGAATAAAAGTTTCAGAACCTCTTCAGAAGAGGACCATCCTGAGTTATATCAGAACAATCTTCTTGTGGAAGGTGATCCTACACAAGAATGGAACCAAAGTTACCAAACATCTCCTCAGGATGACCTGCCCCAGAACAGTAGAGATGACGATGAATTGATGGTGGAGTCGCCTGGTAGTTTTGACAGTTTTGACGTTCTTGTGCAGAATGATGCAGATAGTGCTGCTTATTTACATAATGATGAAGATTTTGGAAGGGATATATATCCAGTAGAAGATTATGAATATGCTCCAGCCGATTTTGAAATTATGCCACACCATGAAAGGGAGCTATTCAATGGAATGGGCGAGCAAGACCCAGTCGGGCAAATGTATGATGGCTATGAGAGGAAACGCCGTAGACCATCATCTGAGAGGAACATGGACAGGCCTTCCCATTCAGAAAGAAGGTCTCGACACAGAGAGACTGGTCCTGTTGAGATAGATGAATCAGATTTACGTCACCGGCTCCGCCGAAGAAAAATAAACGGGTCTTCGGTCATTAGCCCCGAACGCAGCGGAGAGCAGCGCCGGAGGGATGAACACTACAGGGAAAGGGCATATGATGGTCACCACACTCACAGAGATCGCCATCAGGGCTCTCGAGGAAGCACTCTAAGCTCCCGTCTACAAGGCAGAATAAAGCTTCCTGGAAGATCACCTGATAGAGTTGATATTCGCTCCGAGACTGAGCGAGATAGAAGACAACTCCGGGATAGGCTGTCTCCAGTTAGGCATATTCCTGGAAGATCACCTAATAGAGTTGATATTCGCTCCCAAACTGAGCGAGATAGAAGAAAACTCCGGGACAGGACTGTCTCCAGTTACGCATATGGATGTTCAGGGTGGCAGGCATCGGGAGGCACTGCACCAGCAGGAGAGGACCCGGCGGAGATCAAGTGAACGCCCTTCAATTGGCAGGAATGCAGATGGCCAGCATCTGAGAAGGAACGTGACAGATTCACCCAACTTTGCGCCCCGCAGAGACTTTGGTCCAGAGTCTAGGAAGGCGAACGGAAGCGTTGAATCTGAAGCATCTCTTGATTTTGAAGGCCCAAAGCCTCTCAGCCTCATCTTGCAGAGGAAAAGACAGGCTGCATTCGGCAACGGCTTGTCCTTGTCTGCCCACAATGTCAAAGAAGATAAATCTTCTGAGGTCTCGCACAGGCAGCCTGAATCTCTGGCTGAAGCTGAGAAGGTGTGCTATGACAACATTGCCAGCTCTGAAGAATACAAGAGCAGATCAGGTGATGAGGAATATAAAGAGGAAGACCAGATCCCCGTGGAGGGGCATCTCAGGCAATCTTCCTCCCATGGTGACAAACCTGAGGCTGAAGATGTTATCGAAGTGGATCCGGTGGGAAATCAAGAGGCTGATAACTACGAGCAGAGGGAGGGGGAGTCCGACTACGAGGAGACTGAAGGCCACGAGCACAACAAATTTGGAGACGAGAACGCGTACCAAGAAGAAGACGACGACGAGTTTGAAGATGACGACGACGACGATGACTTCGCCCGGAAAGTAGGGGTCGTCTTCTCTTGAGCTCGGGTCCTTTTCTTGGTTATATGTTGCTGCTTCATGGCCAAGAGCTGAAATGCTCGGTTTCCGTTGCGATTCTTGGATAAAATTCTTGTGGCGCTCCATGTTACTTTTTCCAAGTTCGTAGAGTGCCAAAAAAGCCTGCTCTTTCCCAGAGGCTGATAACTGATAATTATATAGGCTTAAGCTTGAGGTAGATTTCATAAACGAGAAAGTCTCTTTACGTGTAAAAACAGCTGCACACTGTCCAGCGTGTCTGATCTATCCTCCTGGAACTCATGTATTGTAGTAGTAGTTTCATTACTAACATCAAAGATATTCCATTGATTTTTGTGCCTGAGATGGATAATATAACCCCTGCTCACGCATTTTTTCGTTACAAAGGAAAACATTCCTGTGCTTTGCTTCTGTGTGTGATTCTTCAGCTTCAGTATAATTTTTGTGGCATAAGCTTCGTTTCCTCGGATGCATCATTGGATACTGTTTGATTGTGAAATCAGAGGCGGAGTTTTGTCTCATCAGTGGATTATATGACTTGACATCAGTGACAAATCCCGCTGTAGCTTGCGATGAACACTGGTGTACAAGTGCTTACTCTTCAGTATTTCACCACGCCGATCATGCAAGCTGGACAATGATCCAGGGGTCTATGGAGTCAGCAGTTAGCCGTCAACTGAGCATGATTCTTTCAGACAATGCATTATTAGTTCTCCCGATCTGCTGAATGATTCTGCGCCTGACCAGACGATAGTACTAGCGCCGAGAGATTTAAGTAAGCTTTTTCCCCACCAAATCAGCAGCTTGAGATATCACAGCACATATGTAATCCAACCTCGCTAACCACGAGATGGTTAGTATATTGCGTCCAATCTCAAGCTCACATGCTGCTGCCATAGCAGATCACCTTGATCACGCGCTTGCATGTTCATGCATTCCATAATGTATACTACCTCCGTTTCAATGAATAAGGCGCACGAGCGCTTTCCAAGACGAACTTTGACCAAAAAAATTGAGCAAAAATATCTTGATTATATTCTACATAATTAATATCATTGGATTTGTATTGAAAAACATTTTTTAATTATGTTAATTTATACCTATAATTTTTATATATTTGGAGTAATTTTTGGTCAAAGAAAAAACACATAAAACGAGGGCGCCTTACTAATTGGAATGGAGGGAGTATATCTCAGTATCTGTGAGATCTATAGTCCTGGCTCTTCAACGGCAAGCAGTAGAATTTTGTCACCGCGTGACTAATTCTGAAGAAAATCAGTTATCTTTAAAAAAATAGTTGGATGAATAATTTCAATTTTTTCGAAAACGAAAAATCATTATAAAATCTGGAAAAAAATTATGAAAACAATAGGAAGAAACTGAACAAGAGCCAGGTGTTCTTTCCTCTGGATGACTCTCTAGTGGCATATAGCGCTCTCCAGCGGAGGCTTCCAGAATCCATACTACTACTTCGAGCTCGGCAAATTCCCGAACACCTCGCCTGCCCTTCGGGAGCTAGCACACGAGACCAGCCATGGCCGCCAAGAGAGTGCTCCTGCTCTGCGGAGACTACATGGAGGACTACGAGGTCCGCTCCTCATCCTCACCACCACTCCCCTCCTCCGTGCACCCATCGATCGATTCCTTCTCCTGCTATTCGCGCGTGTTCTGATTTCGCTTCGTTCTTGGATGGCTGCGCCAGGCCATGGTCCCGTTCCAGGCGCTGCAGGCGTACGGGGTGTCCGTGGACGCCGCCTGCCCCGGCAAGAAGGCCGGCGAAGCCTGCCGTACCGCCGTCCACCAGCCCACCGGCCACCAGGTACGTGCGTACTTGGATCTGTTCCCCTGTCTGCTGCTCAGTAGTACGCTCTAGTAGATAGGATTTGGCTGACCGGGCGATTAGAGTAGTCAGGAAGATCTCAAATGTTTACGGGGATTACGGGGATCATTTCTAGGATGAACTGGTTTATCTGAATTTACTGAACCCTGTCAGTGCTTCTGTTAAAACAGTGCGGTAGCAGTCAGAGGTAAACGTAATTGTTTCCATCTTGTCTATAAGATGGTAAGACGCTGAGTTAATGATTGTAAAAACCTTTCTGGGCGTTTCAAGGTTATATATGGTTGGGAAGATCCTCTGAATTTTGGTATGCATATAGCTCTAGCTGTATAAAATTATGAATTGTTGGTTTGGATGCTCGCGTATCAGGTAGCTGACGACGCTGGTATGTATTGTGGATATATTCAACGAGCAGTTGCACACTGGTGTTATGGGTGATGGATTCGATGAGTGATATTCGAGTTGTTGGGGTTTGGTGATTCTCCTGCAATAGTCTACTTCTGTTTGAATTAAAAAGTAGTTGGCTTTTCTCTAAAGACGCAAATATGCTCTATTAGTGTATAAGTAAACAAGAAACCAGTTTTAAGATATCGTTTACAGTTGTCAGGGTCTTCCCTGAATGTAAATCTGTTCGGACCTGATGATTTTTCAATTCATAAGTCGACCAGTCTTATGCGAACATGCACGGTTAACGCTTAAACTAAATAAATCATCGTAGGATCGTTCTGGTTAGCTGAAGTTTAAATACTAAGTTATACATGGTCTGATGATGGATTCACTTTGAATATATGACTTTTTATTCATGAGTGTATAGTTCATCTTGAATAATGCTACAGATCACAAACCATAGCGCAATTGAATGTTCCTTTTCCCATTTTCCAAGTTGCTGCATTACTAGTCCCTGTTTTGCCACAGAAGGTTTTGCTTCTGTATAAATACTTGGCTTTAGAGGTCCTTGTATTGTACTGTCATTGTACCTGCAGTTCTGCTTCTTTTACATATCAAGTCTTGAATATGCACGGAATCATTAATTAAATTTGCTAGAGAAACAGGGATCTCTGCCCCCGGTTCCACTCCTCATAAAACCCTGTGATCAGGTTCTTTACGGTCACAAAAGCGTTCAGTTTTCTGATGTTCAGAAAGTTCAGCCTAACAGGAAGCAACAAAAGCTTAGTACCAACTGCTTTACAACGGAGATTCAGTGCAAAGTTTATATGAATTCTAAAATGCTTGGTTGCAGGCAAACTGCCATATTGCCGTATGCCGTTGCGTCTTAGCCCTCCTCCCACTCGTACTCATCTTCTTCCTCGAGGTCTTCATCCTCACGTTTGCATTTCACGCCCAGCTGCCGTCCGAAATCAGCCTCCACGTAATTGCTCTGCAGTATCTTGTCCTCTTTGTCATCCTGGCATTCCATTTTTTCACCCAGTTTCGATAATGCGCTGCCACTGGTCCCTCCTATCTGTTGTTCTGTAAGACCCATGCCTTCTCTCATCATCCATACAGGAAAGGGTTTGTACCCTGAATCAGCACTTGTGCCAGATTGATCCGCACCACCAGAGCCTGGTGACAGTACTGCAACTTCAGACTCCGTCTTTGGACGACATGAATTCGCATCTGCTGCTGCAGTACCAATAGCATTTGTCTTTTGCCATGCCCGTAGGCACATGAAATCTGGCGGAGGCAGACCCTCCAACCTCTTGATCTGCGCCCGCAGCGGCTCCAACTGCTCATCCATCCTCCGCTTCATGTCGTTCAGCTTCTCGCGCCGCTTACGCTTGCGCGCTTTGCTGTCATCACCATCATTGTCATCTTCCTGTGCCGCGGCGATCTTGTCATCGTTCTGCACGACCAGTTCACCGCCGCAGTGCTCACAGCTGAAGCCATCCTCGGTGACGAGCCGCAGGGCATCAAAGGCCGAGTACCGCCTCCCGCAGCCAGGGCACGCGTACTGCTGGACCGTGTCCCTGCTGTCCGCCGACAGCTCGTCGTCGATCTTCTTCTTCATGCGGCGCAACCGGTACCTCAGGACATCGCAGACCTGCGCGTAGTCCAGGCAGCAGTAGGAGTGCAGGTGCAGCTTCGGCTTCTCCTTCTCGTTGCCCTCCTTGGCAGTGGTATCTGCTCGTTTGGGGCCGGCTCCTTGCGTTGGTCCGTGGACACCATCATCTCTGCCTCGAGGAACCGGAGGACGCGGCGGACCGACTTGGGCTGGAGCCGCAGCGAGGCGGCGAGATCGTCCTCCCGGACCCACTGGCCGTTCCGTCTGGTGAGGGCGTCGAGGACGACGACGGCCATGCCCTGCCCATGCTGCTGCTGGCCGGCCGTGGTGGGTACGGCGTCGTCGTAGAATGCCCGCGCTGCTAGCCTCACCAACCGATTGAAAGGTTCCACGGAGGTCATGGCGATGGCGGCGGCGGTGGCAGGAAACTCGGATCTGATTCCCTGGGCCGGGTGGGCGAGATTTTATCGATTGGATTGCCGACTCCGATTGGAAACCGTAGGTGCGGTTTTTTGTCTTGGGCCAGTGGGTGTCGTATGCCATATCTGGGCTACGGGCCCCAAAGAAACAATTTTGTTTTGGCTACGTGACCCAAATTGCGACTCTGGTCGACCATCTGGCAGCAGGGCTAGGCCGCTAGGGCACGATCGATGGAGCCAGCGATTACGTCCGACGGTCTCCGCCGCCGACGCCGGCGTCGTGCTGTCGCCGGACGTGCTGTGGGAGATCCTGCTGCGCGTCCCGGCCGAGCCGCTCTGCTGCTTCCGCGCCGTCTGCCGGCTGTGGTGCTCCCTCCTCTCTGAACCGTCCTTCGTCAAGGCGCACGCCGCCCTGCATCCAGACCTCATCCTCGCCCTCGCCGGTGATAATGACCGCATCGACATGACGGACCTGTCCGGCAACGTCGTCCGTCGGATGAGCATCGCGCCCGAAGACGTAGGCGTGCTGCACCACGCTCACCCCGGCCCGTTCTACCTTCTCTAGACCACAACCACGTCCGCATGGTTGATCCGGATACTGGCGCAATCTTCAGCTTGCCCTCCGACGATCTTCAGCATAGGTTTGGATCCTCCTTTGAAGGCTCTTACGCGCTCGGGCGTGTCTCCTCCACGGGGCAGCACAAGGTACTCCTCATCGTTTCCCGTTACAACCCGGCTAACCGGCCCATCAAGCAACACTGCGACGTGTTCACCCTCGGTGGCGACGACTGCTGGAGGCCAATGGCCCACCTGGAGGCCAATGGCGAGCGCCCCATTGTGCATCAAGTTTCAGACCGCCCTCCATCACATCGTCGCCCACAACGCTGTCATCCAAGGTGTGGTCTACTTTTTTGCAGACAAGAAATACCGCAGCTTTAACATCTTCTGTGCCAACGTCTTGGTAGACACAAACTGCGTTATGTCGTTTGACCTCGAAGCCGAGGAGTGGAGGCCGGCGACACTTCCAGGTCCTCCGGCAATCAACAACACCGATCAGTCTGATTGCGTACTGAAATTAGCCAAGTTAAATGGCAGACTAGCTATGATTCGTCAGTCCAATGGCTTCCGTAATCTTTCCATGGTAGAGATCGACATGTGGTTCGCCACGGACTTGGAGAAAGGCCTTTGGGTCAAGGAGCACAGAATAAGACTAGTCTTGCCGATGTTGGGGCCTTGGGTGCTTGCACCAGACGTCCACCTCTTGAGGGTATTGGACGACGGCAGGGTCGTTTTTTGCTACTCTGGAAAATACTCTTCTGGGCACTTGAGTTGGCCAGAGCCAGACTGGCGAACACTGATTTACGATCCAAGAACCAAGTCTTGTACAAATGTTCCTCAGCATGGAGTTCGCTATATTGCTGGGATGTACGGAGGAAGCATGTGCTGTGCTTGGAGAGTTGGTGAACGATGCGGTCTTGGATTGTGCCACATCAAGTCCGTTGCCGGAACTGCGTCTCAAGCTTCAGTCAAGTCACGCTAGAAAATTTAGTAGTAGTATCTGCTGCAACCTGTAACTGGTAGCAAAACCATCATGAATTTCTTGCACCTAGTGCTACATACTCACCTCGTGTCTCTCTCGGATGGTCCACCTGTCAGCCGAGCAAATATCATACATCACGAGGGTCTAGATTCACTATTTTTCTCTAGAGGCGAATAGAACCACAATTATGGTTACCAGATGAAAAGATTTACTCGAGGAGGTTACTGGTAACCGGGAAATAGCATTTTTAATTACATCAAGTAGAATTCGAAATCAAAATATATTTAACTGAATTGTTTAAAATGATAAAAGCATGTTGCATTCACGCTAACTTCGCTCAAACTTTCCACTACTGTGACCTTCTGCTATGCTATTACTCCGATAATTGGCCATTGTTGACTTGTACACTGGCCGGTAGCATAACTCAGGCTGGAATACAGGTATCCTATTAACTCGTGTGTACAACTAAATCACATGCCCTCATCTTTGAGGATATCGCTTTTCTTTCTTCGATAAGAAGGATACCTTGTTTATGACAAGCGAGCAAAGCCATGGCGGACCCAGAGAGAGCCAAGTGGGGGATCAGCAGTCCAGGCCCCCACTCAAATTTCTCGATTATTGTGAATTTTGATGAAAATGCCCTTTGGCCCCGCTGATTCTTTTGTCTGGGTCCACTCTTGCTGCAAAGCCAGTTGGAGGTTATGTATTCTGAAGCTGTTGATTGGTTAAGTCACCTCCACGTCGCTACTCCTATCCGAAATAGAATGAATTAACGCAAGCTTCTCCTTGGTGAGACGTAGCCTGGTTTTATCATGGCAACATGTTATGTTTAGACCAAGTTGTTGCTAAAAATTTATGGTTAGTATAAGGTGGTTTATGTACCTCTTGGTGGATCCTATTATCGGTGTCATGGTATCTTTCTTATTTCTGACATAATTCTGCTCTGTCGTCTCTGACACTCTTTTTATTATCTTGTGGATACACTATGCAGACATATGCTGAGTCGAAAGGTCATAACTTTGCGCTTAACACTTCATTCGATGAGGTCGATGCTGCTGAGTATGATGGACTAGTAATACCTGGAGGCCGTGCACCGGAATACCTTGCAATGGATAAGAAAGTGCTGGACCTAGTTAGGAAGTTCTCTGACAGCAAGAAGTCTATTGCATCAGTTTGCCATGGACAGCTGATTCTGGCAGCAGCAGGAGTAGTCCAGAACCGTACATGCACCGCTTATCCAGCTGTTAAACCAGTTCTGGTTGCTGCTGGGGCCAAGTGGGAAGAAGCTGATACTATGAAAAAATGTGTTGTTGACGGTAATCTCGTCACAGCAGCGGCTTACGATGGTCATCCTGAATTCCTCAGCCTGTTTGTGAAAGCGCTTGGAGGCACGGTAACAGGATCAGACAAGAGAATATTGTTCCTTTGTGGGGTATGTTCCAAGAAAACTTTGCCCTAGTTTAATCTTGTCCATATTTTTTAGTGTATTTGCTTCTCATTTTTCGTAAGTCTTAACCTGTGACTGACTGACTGAACCTTTTTTTGTCGAACTGTAAAATAGGATTACATGGAGGATTACGAGGTGATGGTCCCGTTCCAGTCTCTGCAAGCCCTTGGCTGCCATGTCGATGCGGTCTGCCCCGACAAGAGTGCCGGGGACAAGTGCCCAACCGCCATCCACGACTTTGAGGGTGACCAGACTTACAGCGAGAAACCTGGCCATGACTTCACTTTGAACGCGTCGTTCGACAGCGTGGATGCTGAGAGCTACGACGCACTTGTGATCCCCGGTGGACGCGCTCCCGAGTACCTCGCGCTGAACGATAAGGTGCTTAGCTTGGCCAAGGGGTTCATGGATGGAGGAAAGCCGGTCGCGTCGATCTGCCATGGCCAGCAGATACTGTCTGCTGCCGGGGTTCTTCAGGTACGTAGTAAACTGATATCAATTTTGCCTCTCCTGCCGTGTATCAGTTTTTAACCTTTCCTGGGGTCATTGTCCCTGATAAAATGAATGTCCTGTGGTCATGCTACCTGATAAAATGAAGATGTGAAAGAAACTTATTTCACCCTGTTTTGTGTATATGGTAATATGCAGGGTAGGAAATGCACCGCGTACCCAGCGGTGAAGCTCAACGTGGTGCTCGCCGGTGCGACGTGGCTGGAGCCGGATCCGATCCACCGCTGCTTCACCGACGGCAACCTCGTGACGGGCGCGGCCTGGCCGGCCCACCCGGAGTTCGTCTCCCAGCTCATGGCCCTACTCGAAATCAAGGTCTCCTTCGCATGAGACATAGCGTTCAGACCCGCGATACCCCGAGGCAATTCAGATCATACATACCCTCAGATAGATAGTACCATCGTTCACTGTACCGTGATGTACTGTACTGTGCAGCTGTGCTTGGCCTCAGTCACACCCTTGTCCTTGAGTTTTCAGACAGTCTGCCTGTACCATCTACTGGTTTTGTTTGTGGTTCGATCAATAAAGCTAGACTGATAACTAATTACTCCCTGGCGTACTTTTACACTGTTACAACTCAATTAGGCTGCTACGTCAGTTCTCTCTTGTACTCTTGTACTTCCTCCGTTTTTTAATATAAGATGTTTTAGCATTTGTTTATATTCATATATATCTAGATGTATGTCGACATATTTTAATGTGTATGTGCACTCATATTAGTATGTATGTAGACAACATGTTAAATAGCTAAAACTTCTTATATTCATGCACAGAGGGAGTAGAAGAGAAGACAAGCAGAAACTAGTCGATCTAAAAAAAAGTTGTTGAATTAGCTGGACAAGCATCGTAGGGAGGAATGGCGCCTAAGGCATTGGCACAATTAAACGACTGCTATCAATGTTGCAATATGGAACGTACGCCTGCTGATGAAGGTGGCTAATTTGGTGACGAGATAGCCGCCCGCTGTTGCATCAGCGGCCGGATTTGCTCGGACACTGCATCCGATGGAACGTACTACGTGTCCCAAAGAAACTCTTGGGCCAGTAGGTCTCGTATGTCATATCTGGGCTACGGGGCTCTCTGATCGATTATCAGGGCAGCAGGGATAGGGCACGATCGATGGAGCCAGCGAGCAAGCGTCCGATGGTCTCCGCCGCCGACGCCGGCGTCGTGCTGTCGCCGGACGTGCTGTGGGAGATCCTGTTGCGCATCCCGGCCAAGCCGCTCCGTCTCTTCCGCGCCGTCTGCCGGCTGTGGCGCTCTCTCATCTCCGACCCGTCCTTCGCCAAGGCGCACGCTGCCGTGCATCCAGACCTCATCCTCTCCCTCGCCGGTGATAATGACCGCATCGACATGACGGACTTGTCCGGCAACGTCGTCCGACGGATAAGCATCTCGCCCGAAGACGTCGGCGTGCCTGATAACGAGCACCCGCACCCTGGCCCGTTCTACCTTCTCCAAGACCACAACCGCGTCCGCCTGCTTGACCCGGACACCGGCGGCGTCTCCACCTTGCCCTCCGACGATCTGCGCCGCGTCGGGTGTTCTTTCGAAGGCTCCTACGCGCTCGGGCGGGTCGCCTCCACGGGGCAGCACAAGCTCCTCCGCGTCGTTTCCCGTTGCAACTACCCGGAAAACCGGCGCATCGAACAACACTGTGACGTGTTCACCCTCGGCGATGACCGCTGGAGGCCAATGGCGAGCGCCCCGTTGTGTGTCAAGTTTCACAGCGGTCTCCACCACATCGTCGCTCACAACGCTGTCATCCAAGGTGTGGTCTACTTCTTGCCGGACAGCAAATTCCCCAGCTTTGACATCTTCCGTGCCTACGGAAACAATGTCGTGATAGACACAAACTGCGTCATGTCGTTTGACCTCGAAGCCGAGGAGTGGAGGCCGGCGACACTTCCAGGTCCTCCGGCAATAAAAAAAAGCAACAACAGTGAGTATCGCATGCTGAAATTAGCGAAGCTAAAGGGCAACCTAGTTCTGATTCGTCACTCCCACGGCTTCTCCCATGATCATCCCACGGTAGAGATGGACATGTGGTTCGCCACGGACTTGGAGAAAGGCGTTTGGGTCAAGGAGCACAAAATAAGCCTGGAATTGCCGATGTCAAAGCCTTGTATAATGTTTGCGCCAGACGTCGATCTCTTGATGGTATTGGGAGATGGGAGGGTTGTTTTTTACTACTCTGGAAACTGGTCTTCTGGGAACTGGGGTTGGCCAGAACCAGACTGGCGAACACGGATTTATGATCCCAGAACAAAGTCTTGTACAGATGTTTCTCAGCATGGAGTTCGCTATATTGTTGGAATTTACAGACAGAGCATGTTGTCCTTGGGTAGTAGGTGAACGATGGGGTCGTGATTGTGCGTGCCACATCAGTCTGTTGCGGCATCAAGGTCTCCTTCGCCGAGGCGAGAGCGTCTTCCTGGAGGCATGGTACGTAGTGTTAGTTCCGGTCTACTGCGGGCTGATTTACAGATCATACGTGCACACTCGGATAGATACTGTTTTACTCCACTGCACATCCTTTTCTCCAGTTGTCTTCGGAATTTTGAGACTGTCTTCTGGTGTTGTTTGTGATTGGAACTCTGTTACACTGTTAAGCCTGTTACTTAGCCTGCTTCGTCAGTGCTCTCTTCTTTGTAGATTATCTTTTGTCCTTTTTTGCTAGCAGACTGTTACTCTGTTATAACAGGGTGTAAAATAAGTTCAGCATAGCAGACCATTCAAAAAAGTTGAGCATAGCACAGTTCGGCAACAACCAGCTGCGTACATACGTTTTTTCTTCTTTTCAAAATGGGGACATCGCCCCGGCCTCTGCATCAGAGACCATTTTTATTGCATAGTTTAGTTTAAAAATATCTGTTACAACTCAATATTAGACCAAAGTCGCTACATAAATCAACCAAAGAAAAACTGAAAATACAACACGCCTAAACATATTGTATTCTACTAGTGTGTTGCCGGCCTCTCTGGGTGAATATAGCTTGTACCACCGCCCATCAACCAAGTACAAAATATATCCGTAAGATCTTGCTGCTCTGGTGGTAGAAGAAAAAGGTTAATTGGATATATGCCATTGCTGAATTCACTGGTTAGATTTATGCCATTACAAAAACCGAACTTGGAAATATTCCACTCAAACTTCTCAATGTCTCTATCTATGTGGTTTTCTCCACTAAATAGAATAACGGTTCAATAATACATGTATTTGAGTGTATAGTGCCGTATTTATCATACTACCCCTGTGTCCAATTTTTTGTAGCAATTTAGGGTCGTCCGGGCGCCCAAAAATTCAAAAAATCAAATTTTGGCCAAAATATAATTTTGGCAGAAAAATCTATTTTTTTACAGAAAATAAAATAGTAATATGAGCCTACTGTTCAAACATGAGTCAATTCTGGGCACATATAGGTCCCTAAAATGACATTTTAAGTTCTGTCCAGAAAACATCCATGGTGAAATCATCTGAATTTACATTCCATTTAATTGTCTTCCCCTTCACGTATGATTTCCTACCATTTTATTCCTTCAACACAAATCCATGAATGACAAGGTCTAAGCTAAATGTATAAGTCAATTCCAGCCTACAAATTACAAATTTTAGGGGAAGAAAGCAAAATTAAAAAAGAAATGCACAACATATGTACATTCAGGGACATAATGAGGGGTGTTGAGGATTGGCACACTGACATGTACGTCGAATCGACGACCGGCAACTCCATGCCCTCCTGCATCCTCTGACGCGTCTCCGTCATTCCCCACCTCCAACAGCGCCACTTGCAACGCCCGCCTCCAGACGTCCGCCTACACAGCTGCGCCCAGCCGAGACCTGCGCGCATCGGATGAGTTTGGTAACCTCCAGCCGCCGGCGCCTCCCGCCGCTGCCATCTGCAGGCGCGGGTGACGTGAGGAGAGCACGACGGAATCTTTGGCTGACACCGTTGCTAGGGTTTGTCAGGGCGAGAGATCTTTCTTTAGACGGGCGAGAGTTGGACTGATTCTCCGTATCGATCCAGTTGTATCGTGTGAGAGCTATCGTGTCTCATACATGAGGACAAGCATGCATATTATGAAAGTATAATTCACGTGTATGGTTTGGTAATGAACAAAATTGCATACATAGAGAGGTATTGAGAACTTTGAGTGGCATATTTCCAAGTTCAGTTTTTGTACTGGCATAAGTCCAACTAGTGAATTCAGCAATGACATAGATCCAATTAACCCTAAAAGAAAGGACCATATATGGCTAGGTGAGCAACCTGTCAAAAACCACATCATTTTTACAATTCCAAAAATTGACCAAACGAAAACACCAACGCCAATGCGAATACAAGTTTTAGGCCCAGTTTGGCAACGAAGTATTCCTAAAATCAAAGTATTGGAAAACCAAAGTATTTGCATGCCTGGCAAACCAATACTTTGGTATTGAAAAAACAGGTCCAGACCTCTTTTTTATATACTTCAAAATCAGTATAGTTTTCTTGATACTGAAGTATATTAAACTACACTTTTTGTTAAAGCCAAACACCTTAAAATATTTAAAACCGTAGTATTTTTAGAAACCACAGTTTTGTCAAAATTCTTTAAAAATACTTCGCTCCCAAACGGGCCCTTAGTTTTCTTATCCATCTTATTTAACCAGTTACTAAACATATTAACTATACAGAGAGATGTTAGAAGTAAAGTGAATGAGTTACTTTTTTTTAACAATAAACATAGAGAAAATTCCTTATATGACACTCTCTTAAAATCGTGTTCCTTATTTGACACCGGTAAAAAATTACTTCCCTATATGACCTCTTTCCAAAATTTCTTTCCCTATATGACACTCTAGTGTATTTTGGTCAACAAAGAGTCATGAAAAGACCCTTGTACCCTTGGTGCAAAACGTGTTCAAATTCTGTACCGTTGCCATAATATGCCTTCTTGTATTGCACGACGGTGAGGGTTTAGCTTTTGTAGCCAACGATCCATGTGTGGCTCTGGTTCCTCCCTGACAATTGCCAGTGCTCTTAATTACCTGATTCCTTCATGTTTGTTCATTTTAAAATTTCTGTAACTTGCATGTTGCATATCGGAAATAAAGTGGAGATGGTTTGTATTATTGTATTCCTATTTTTGATCGATGGGTAAAAGAAAGTCAAGAAGCTAGCTCGTAACTTGTTCCGTTCTGTTTACCTGCCCGTACAGAAAGCTGAAGGTACACTGTCACACGGCACGGACACGCCTCCTGGAGACGAACGAATGTGTTCGAAGAAAACTACGGACCATCAGCACCTTAAGCGTGCGCGCTGCTGCTACTGAAGACACTGAAGCTGACGTGCGCCGCCGAAGACTTGGTATGCGGAGCTGTAGCTGCAGGTCCATAGCAGTACGTGCATGATCTAATGGATCGATGAATAATGCATGCAGGAGCTTGAGAGGAACGTGCTGATGATCAGCGAACGAGATTGGAACATCGCGTCGGCGCCGGCAATGATCAGGGAGACGGGGCCGTCGGCTAGGGACTGGCGTCACCGAGCTGCATGCAGTAGCGTCTGGGCGTCCGGTGTTGAACACATTTTGCATCAAGGGTAAAAGGGTCTTTTCATGTCTCTTTGTTGACCAAAATGCAAATGAGTGTCATATAGGGAATTTTTTTTTCGGAAGAGGTCATATGGGGAAGAAAATTTTCGTCGGTGTCAAATAAGGAACAAGATTTTAACGGGTGTCATATAAGTAATTTTCTCATAAACATATTAGCTTCGTACATACGTGAAGGAAACGCAAAGGCGTTACAGTCGTTGGCACGGTTAAAACCACTGATCGGTAACGCGTCGTGGCATGCATGTCTGCTGGATGTGGCAAAATTAGGACACGCCGCTGTAGTGCTGTACCTTGCATCAGCGGCCGGATTAGCTCGATCGGACACTGCATCTGGCCTCCACTTTATTCACTACAGGAAACACCCTCGCACAGATACGTTACCCGTCGGCACAGTCCTATGCCGACGGCCCCTGTCGGCACAGGGTCATCGGCATAGGTGCCCATAGGCACAGATTATCTGCCCGTCGGCACAGAATATTCCCGTCGGCACAGGCTATGCCTACGGTCAAAAAAGGCCCGTCGGCACTAAGTTCGTCGGCGTAGGTACGGTGGGTCCCACGGTGGCCCAGCTCGCTGGCAGACATGTGCCTACGGTATTCCCGTCGGCATAGGTGGACACGCGGCAGAGCCTGGACCGTCCAGGCGGGGAGCTGTGCCGACGGGATTGCCGTCGGCACAGGCCTGACCGTATGGTCACATAGCCACACCTGTGCCGACGGGAATGCCATCGGCATAGATTTCCCAGATTTTTTTTTTGCAAAATGGTTCCAGTCGCTCGTTTTTCCAGTAAAAATGGCAGAAAATAAAATAAAAAATCATGACAATATAATCACAAACAAGATCACACATAGGCTCCATATATCATCTCAAGCAATATCATCAAGCACAATGCTATATCATCAAAGTGGATACCATCATCATACATGCATAGATAAATGTCTAGAGGCCGGAAGCCCTACATCTATTGCGGCGACGGGGTGAAAGACGTCATATCTCCCGCGGTGAGAATAGGCGAACGACCGCGCGACGCAGCAGCTGTAGAACCACCAGAAGAAGGCGAAGCACCAGGATAAACACCATGATAAGCACCAGGAGGAGGAGAAGGACCACGCGAAGCACCAGGCGAAGGACCACCCTGATGTACCGGCGTGATATCACGCGAACCCGGCGAATCAGCACGCGAACCAGCATCGGGATCAAACCTCACGATCTCACGCGAACCCGGCGAGGCACTAGGAGAAGCACGACCAAAGTGTGGGTTCTCCGACGAGCATCCCGTTCCCTACATGTTTGAGCAAGAGTTAGCAACTTGCGAGGCAAAGGAAAGCGGTAACCAGTGGTTTGGCATCAAACTTACCGGGGTCGATGAGTAGTAGGTGAGAGCGAACTCGTCCTTCGATGGAAACCGTGGACACGGCCCCGGCTCCGGAGGCTCCTCCATAGAAGGGGGGACCCGCACTCCAGTGGTGAAAAAGTTCAGCACCGACTGCAAGATAGTTTAGATGTTAGACGTTGCAAAAATAAAGGTTCAAACTAGGGAAGTGGGACTTGTCATATTAGACAAAAATAAAGGTTGAAACTTACAGCACGGAACAACTTTTGATACGAGGAGTAGGCTGTATTCGTCTCCAGCCACTCGGCATAGGCCACCTGATACTCCGCATGAGCGGAAGCGTAGGCTGCCTCAAGATCGGGCTACAACTTCGAAAAAAATGAATCTCGTCAACTTAGCCATGCAGGAACGAATGTCAGAAAGAGGATGAAAATGAGAAAAACTTACATCAGTGGAAGTGGATCGACGAGGCCGTGGAAGAGGCGGGATAAGGGGGCTGCCGTCAGGGAGGGTAGCTTTTGCCTGCGTGAAGGTCATGGAAGGCCTGACCACATTCTCGAGAAAGAGATTACGGCCATGCGGCCTTCCATGCCCGAGAGGACCATCGACCTCTCGTCGACCTCCTGGCTCAAGGGGTCATCCACCTCCGGGTGAAAAGACTGGAACGTCGTGGAGTACCTCTCCAAGTCCTCCGTGGCATTGCCATAGTACTCAGGAAGCTGGGGCTGAGGCTTCGATAGATCGCGCTTCTTCTCCTTCATCTTCTGCCACGATTGCAAGCGAGAGCTTACCTCCCCCTATCGGCGTCCTGCATCGCGAAAAGAAATGTTATGCGTACCAAGTAGAAACGCGAGGGGAAAATAAATGGAGGTCATTCCATGTATATATATACCAGCTTTTCCTTAAAGCGGAAGTGGTTGCGGCTTCCCGCACTGTGTGTTCCCTCGGTGCCTCGGTTTGCCTTGTTCCGCTGGCTCACGGCGTCGAACTCGGGGTATCCCCCGACCCACCTCGTAACCAACGCATCCCATGCGTCTTCTTTGCCGTCGGCCCAGTCGGGCATAACCTGAAAATGCAATTCAAGAAGAGATAATGCAATGGCAACTTAGCAGCAATATAGAATTTCATTGACAGTTTACTTACCGAAATGAATTCCTCCTTCGACATCTTCTGTGCCGTCTTGACATTCTCCGCCTTCTTGGCCCTCTTGCCCGTCTTCTCATACGTGAACTGATTGGCGGATGTATGCTTTTGGTTGTAGAATTGTTGCCGTGTCAACCTCGCACAATGAGCACGCAAAGTGCTAGCCGCATTTGCACTATGCTCGTCCGACACCCGAAAATGCTTCTTCAACCATGCATAAAAAAATTGTGAGAGTCATGAGTTAGCACGGTGGAGTCATAAACTATGAACGGAACTAGAAAAATGTCTTACCCAAAACCCGATGATCACGGCGTCAGCAGCTGTCTGGAAGCCCGGGATAGGGGCAACCTCATAGTCCACCCATTTATAGGCTAACTTCTTCTCGTCGTCGGGACCGACGGTGTACAAGCCCGGCCAATATTTTCTAATTAGAGCTCCAAGCAAGCTCCCAGGAGTGCGGGGAATCTTAGGTGCTGGCCATGTCCATTTGCTGCACAATAATCAAACATTAGTACATATGCCAAATTGTTATGAACACAATGAAATTACATGTTCAAAATTACAAAATTAGTACACTTACTCAATGCCCATAGGAATAATGATGGCTTTCACCTCCTCGCTCGTAGGCTCCTTGTCCTCGTCAGGGACTCCCACTTCGCCACGAATCCGCCGCCGCTTCGGCGCCAGCTCCACCTCGTCCTCCACCTCTCCATCTCGTGTCTAGACTCGGTCTCCGCCTCGTCCTCCACCTCATCCTCCAACTGGTACTGGGAAGCCACGTCGCCAGAAGCGGAGGGCAACTCGGAAGCCACGTCGCCAGAAGCGGAGGGTGGGTGGTCCATGTCTACTCTACCTCGTCCTCCACCTCGTCCTCCACCTCGTCCTACTCGCGCACCCTCGTCCACGGCGTAACGCGAGGTGGAAGGTCGTCCACTTCGTGTAACTCCAGGCTTCCGTACCTTCATCTTACTAATCTTACTAAGCAAGGTCACCGTGTTATCCTTGCCTTGGCTCATATTGTTCAATCAACTGCATTGAGAAAGAGAAAACAAGTAAGCATAAAGACATAATAAAAATTCTATAGCTATAAAATCATAGGTCCATTATTTAGCTGCAATATAACTGAATTCAGAAATCCATTTAGGTGCAATATAACTGAATTTTCAAATCCCAAACATCAAAATAGTTACACTGACACTCTAGCTAACTATGGCCAGTGCCTTTCAGATTCATCAAGGCCATGTAGTCATGTTTGCATAAGATGGTTATATAATTGAGCTAGGAGCATCTCCAACCGACCCACTTCGAGATCAGTAGGAGAGAGACGGGTGGGCTGACCTTGTCCTTGATCCCATCGAGGATCTTCAACATAGTAAATTTGAGTTGCTTGAGATGCTAGAATGAGATGCTAGAATGAATGGCTCATCACTCAATTGAGAATTTCATCAGTTGGTAGTAGCACAACATCACACGAACACCACAGACCAATAATCACATGGGTTGTATTTTCAGAGACGTCCAAGCAAACTTCCCGGAGCATCACACGAACAGCACAGTCAACGCGGTAAGCAAGCAAGCAACTAGCAATTCCATCTAGCAAGCAAATATGAAATAGTTTTGCAATCTAGCAAATCAACGCGGTAAGCAAGCAAGCAACAAGCATCTAGCAATTCCATCTAGCAAGCAAATTAGAAGTTGTGAAAGACTCTAGATTTTGCATCTACCAATTCCATCTAGCAAGAATCTACCAATTCCATCTAGCATCTACCAATTCCATCTAGCAAGCATCTACCAATTTCATCTAGTACCTACCAATTCCATCTACCATCTACCAAACTAGCAAAAAAATTATGAAAATCCTCCTCACCTAGATGAACAGAGGTGGGGCCGGCAGGGTGGTGAGAACGGCGGCGACGGGTTGGCTTGGCCTAGCGAGGAGGGGCACCGGGGCGGCGGCGAGGAGGAGCACCGGGCCGGCGGCGAGGAGGGGCACCGGGCGGCGGCGCTGCTCGATCTGGCAGCGAAAGAAGGGAGAAGGGTGGTGGCCAGAGGCGGGGAGACGAGAGTAGGGCGGCGGAGAGGCACCGGGCCGGGGCTGACGGCGAGATCGGAGAGGGTGGGCGGCGTCCGGGTGGAGGGGTGGCGTCGATGTCGGAAGTATGTCAGGCGGAGCTAGGGCGAGGGGCGGCCGGAGACGGTGGGCGGCGCAGGGGTGTGCGACAGCGAGGGGCAGGCAGCGCTAGGGCAGGGCTAGGGGGAGGATGGAGGCGCGCGGTGGGTCGGGCGGCCGGAGCTCGGGGTCAGGCGGCCGCGAGATGGGCGGGGCGGGGCGGGGGCGCAAGGTCACGGGGCGGGGGCCTCGCGGTGGCCGAGGTCGCCGGGGCGCGGCGAGGCGTAGCCGGAGAGGGGGTCGGCCGGAGGTGGGACGGCCGGAGAGGGGCGGCGGCGGCCGGAGAGGACGGCGAGGGGCTGGCGGCGCACGGGGAGTGGGTCGGGCCAGGGCTGTGGTGCGTGCGTGTGTTGGTGGGTGCGTGTGTGGTTGGGATAGGATGAGGATAAGGTGAGAACCTTTGCCGTCGGCATAGACATAGTATTTTTTTCTATTGTTTTTTTTTAAAAACTCCTGCTTTTTTCTATTGTTTTTTTAAAAAACTCCTGTTGTTGTTAATAATAATATTTTAAGACATTATAATGTAGGGAAAGAAGAGGTGTCTGTATTATATGGTAGGGCCACACGCAAATTATTCCGGCGCTCCGGCTATCCTTTTCCAGCCAAACCCTAGTCCGGTGGGCCCCGCATATCTACCCCGAGCTTTTCTCTGTACAATGGTTGATCTTGGACATTTACAAAACACAACACACTTGTATACATATGGTATGGAAACACCTAGGTTTTGGTGGGTTTCCGATGCTCCGGGGCCCCGCTTCGGCGAAACCCTAGACCCGCTGGAAAAAAGTCAAACTTCCGGTCTACCCTCTTGACCGAAGCCGAGAGGGGGTAGGCCAGTGGACTTTTTTGCTTGGTTGTGTTAGGTTAGGCCATAGGAACATGGGAAACCAACTTTTATAACAAATCAACACAAGATTGCCCCCGGTTCGCCCGAAACGGGAGTTTTCACCTCTAAGTGCAGAAACTCACTAGAGAGAAAGTGCAGTCGGTGAAGACGGTCACACACCGGAGTAGATTCTTGGACATTTGAAACACACAACACACTTGTGTACATATGGTATGGCACAACCTAGGTTTGGTGGGTTTCCGACGCTCCGGGGCCCCGCTTCGACGAAACCCTACACCCACTGAAAAAAGTCAAAGTTCCCGTCTACCCCTTTGAACGGAGTCGAAAGGGGTAGACCAGTGGACTTTTTTACTTGGTTGTGTTAGGTTAGGACATAGGAACATGGAAAACCAACTTTTATCACAAGTTGTCACAAGATTGCCCCCGTTTCGCCCGAAACGGGAGTTTTCAGCTATAAGTCCACACACTTAGTACAGAGAAAGTGAAGCCGGTCATACCCCGAAGTAGGATGTTGGACATTTGAAACACCCAACACACTTGTGTACATATGGTATGGAACCACCTAGGTTTTGGTGGGGATCCGACGCTCCGGAGCCCCGCTTCGATGAAACCCTAGACCCGCTGGAAAAAAGTCAAAGTTCTCGTCTACCCCCTTTGAACAGCGTCGAAAGGGGGTAGCCCAGAGGACTTTTTTGCTTGGTTGTGTTAGGTTAGGCCATAGGAACTTGGAAAATCAACTTTTATAACTAATCAACACAAGATTGCCCCGGTTCGCCCGAAACGGGAGTTTTCACCTCTAAGTGCAGAAACTCACTAGAGAGAAAGTGCAATCGGTGAAGCCGGTCATACCAGGAGTAGGATCTTGGACATTTACAACACACAACACACTTGTATACATATGGTATGGCACAACATAGGTTTGGGTGGGTTTCCCACGCTCCGAGGCCCCGCTTCGGTGAAACACAAGATCCGCTGGAAAAACCCTAACGTTTTCGTCTACCCCCTTGAACTGCGTCTAAAGGGGGTAGGCCAGTGGACTTTTTTGCTTGGTTGTGTTAGATTAGTCCATGGGAACATGGGAAACCAACTTTTGTAATAAATCAACACAAGATTGCCCCCGGTTCGCCCGAAACGGGAGTTTTCACCTCCAAGTGCAGAAACTCACTAGAGAGAAAGTGCAGTCGGTGAAGACGGTCACACACCGGAGTAAAATCTTGGACATTCAAAACACACAACACACATGTATACATATGGTATGGAACCACCTAGGTTTGGGTGGGTTTCCGACGCTCCAGGGCCCCGCTTCGGCGAAACCCTAGACCCGCTGAAAAAAGTCAAAGTTCCCGTCTACCCCTTTGAACGGAGTCGAAAGGGGGTAGACCAGTGGACTTTTTTACTTGGTTGTGTTAGGTTAGGACATAGGAACATGGAAAACCAACTTTTATCACAAGTTGTCACAAGATTGCCCCCGTTTCGCCCGAAACGGGAGTTTTCAGCTATAAGTCCACACACTTAGTACAGAGAAAGTGAAGCCGGTGAAGCCGGTCATACCCCGAAGTAGGATGTTGGACATTTGAAACACCCAACACACTTGTGTACATATGGTATGGAACCACCTAGGTTTTGGTGGGGATCCGACGCTCCGGAGCCCCGCTTCGGTGAAACCCTAGACCCGCTGGAAAAAAGTCAAAGTTCTCGTCTACCCCCTTTGAACGGCGTCGAAAGGGGGTAGCCCAGAGGATTTTTTTGCTTGGTTGTGTTAGCTTAGGCCATAGGAACTTGGAAAATCAACTTTTATAACAAATCAACACAAGATTGCCCCGGTTCGCCCGAAACGGGAGTTTTCACCTCTAAGTGCAGAAACTCACTAGAGAGAAAGTGCAATCGGTGAAGCCGGTCATACCAGGAGTACGATCTTGGACATTTACAACACACAACACACTTGTATACATATGGTATGGCACAACCTAGGTTTGGGTGGGTTTCCCACGCTCCGAGGCCCCGCTTCGGTGAAACACAAGATCCGCTGGAAAAACCCTAACGTTTTCGTCTACCCCCTTGAACTGCGTCTAAAGGGGGTAGGCCAGTGGATTTTTTTGCTTGGTTGTGTTAGATTAGTCCATGGGAACATGGGAAACCAACTTTTGTAATAAATCAACACAAGATTGCCCCCGGTTCGCCCGAAACGGGAGTTTTCACCTCCAAGTGCAGAAACTCACTAGAGAGAAAGTGCAGTCGGTGAAGACGGTCACACACCGGAGTAAAATCTTGGACATTCAAAACACACAACACACATGTATACATATGGTATGGAACCACCTAGGTTTGGGTGGGTTTCCGACGCTCCAGGGCCCCGCTTCGGCGAAACCCTAGACCCGCTGAAAAAAGTCAAAGTTCCCGTCTACCCCTTTGAACGGAGTCGAAAGGGGTAGACCAGTGGACTTTTTTACTTGGTTGTGTTAGGTTAGGACATAGGAACATGGAAAACCAACTTTTATAACAAATCAACACAAGATTGCCCCCGGTTTGCCCGAAACGGGAGTTTTCACCTCCAAGTGCAGAAACTCACTAGAGAGAATGTGCAGTCGGTGAAGACGGTCACACACCGGAGTAGATTCTTGGACATTTGAAATACACAACACACTTGTGTACATATGGTATAGCACAACCTAGGTTTGGGTGGGTTTCCCACGCTCCGAGGCCCCGCTTCGGTGAAACCCTAGATCCGCTGGAAAAACCCTAACGTTTTCGTCTACCCCCTTGAACGACGTCTAAAGGGGGTAGGCCAGTGGACTTTTTTGCTTGGTTGTGTTAGATTAGTCCATGGGAACATGGGAAACCAACTTTTGTAATAAATCAACACAAGATTGCCCCCGGTTCGCCCGAAACGGGAGTTTTCACCTCCAAGTGCAGAAACTCACTAGAGAGAAAGTGCAGTCGGTGAAGACGGTCACACACCGGAGTAAAATCTTGGACATTCAAAACACACAACACACTTGTATACATATGGTATGGAACCACCTAGGTTTGGGTGGGTTTCCGACGCTCCGAGGCCCCGGTTCGCCCGAAACGGGAGTTTTCACCTCTGAGTGCAGAAACTCACTAGAGAGAAAGTGCAGTCGGTGAAGACGGTCACACACCGGAGTAGATTCTTGGACATTTGAAACACACAACACACTTGTGTACATATGGTATGGCACAACCTAGGTTTGGTGGGTTTCCGACGCTCCGGGGCCCCGTTTCTGCGAAATCCTAGACCCGCTGGAAAAAAGTCAAAGTTCCCGTCTACCCCCTTTGAACGGAGTCGAAAGGGGGTAGACCAGTGGACTTTTTTTACTTGGCTGTGTTAGGTTAGGACATAGGAACATGGGAAACCAACTTTTATAACAAATCAGCACAAGATTGCCCCCGGTTCGCCCGAAACGGAAGTTTTCACCTCCAAGTGCAGAAACTCACTAGAGAGAAAGTGCAGTCGGTGAAGACAGTCACACACCGGAGTAGATTCTTGGATATTTGAAACACACAACACACTTGTGTACATATGGTATGGCACAACCTAGGTTTGGTGGGTTTCCGACGCTCCGGGACCCCGCTTCGGCGAAACCCTAAACCCGCTGGAAAAAAGTCAAAATTCCCGTCTACCCCCTTTGAATGGAGTCGAAAGGGGGTAGACCAGTGGACTTTTTTACTTGGTTGTGTCAGGTTAGGACATAGGAACATGTAAAACCAACTTTTATCACAAGTTGTCACAAGATTGCCCCCGTTTCGCCCAAAACGGGAGTTTTCAGCTATAAATCCACACACTTAGTAGAGAGAAAGTGAAGCTGGTGAAGCCGGTCATACCCCGAAGTAGGATGTTGGACATTTGAAACACCCAACGCACTTGTGTACATATGGTACGGAACCACCAAGGTTTTGGTGGGGTTCCGACGCTCCGGAGCCCCGCTTCGGTGAAACCCTAGACCCGCTGGAAAAAAGTCAAAGTTCCCGTCTACCCCCTTTGAACGGCGTCGAAAGGGGGTAGCCCAGAGTCACGGTGGGCGTTCGGGTTACCCGAAAATATCGGGTCGGGTAATTCGGGTTTTTATAAATTCGGGTTCTGAGAATTGATACCCGAAACGGGGCCGAAAAATCAAAAACCCGACAATTCGGGTATCCGACATTTCGGGTTCGGGTTCGGGTTTTCCCGATTTGCCCGAAGTTCTTCGAGCATGGGGATGAGCAGCTTCAAACCAGCGGTCACAGATGACAGATGGGATGCGAAGGAGGAAGAGGGCGGCCGCCGGCCGGGCGCTGCACCGCTCCACCGCGGAACTGGCCGTCGTCTTGCTTGCGCACCGGCGGCGGGGAGAAGGGAGGCAGCCGCCGGCCGGCGCTGCAGTCGTGCTGCTCCTTGCTGCTTTGACGCGACAGCGGCAGGGAAGGAGAGGCCGGTCGGCCGCGTCGCGCGATGGGGCGGCGGATGGGGCGAGAAGATGGCGGCGGATGGGGCGAGATGATGGCGTCGCACGATGGGAAGTTGGCGGCGCGTGCGTGTGCCGTGTGGTTGAGGAGCGGATGCGGGATGCGGGATCTGTGGCTCTGCGCGAGTGTGCGTGCGTGGGGATTAGGGTTGACGAGTGCTGGCTCGTTACATGGGCTGGGCTCCTGCCAAAATGACGAGCGGCAGACTAGTTACGTGAGAAACATGGGCTGGGCTCTTGCCAAAATGAGGGATTTTCTTACTGGGCCTTCTCTATTTCGGGTTTTTCGGGCAATTCGGGTTCCGTGACTTCAAACCCATATTTCCCAAACTAAATTCGGGTTTTGAAATCTGATACCCGTTGCAGCGTTCGGGTTGGTCGGGTTCGGGTAGCAAAAAAGTCAAAGTTATCGTCTACCCCCTTTGAACGGCGTCGAAAGGGGGTAGCCCAGAGGACTTTTTTGCTTGGTTGTGTTAGGTTAGGCCATAGGAACTTGGAAAATCAACTTTTATAACAAATCAACACAAGATTGCCCCGGTTCGCCCGAAACGGGAGTTTTCACCTCTAAGTGCAGAAACTCACTAGAAAGAAAGTGCAGTCGGTGAAGCCGGTCATACCAAGAGTAGGATCTTGGACATTTACAACACACAACACACTTGTATACATATGGTATGGCACAACCTATGTTTGGGTGGGTTTCCCACGCTCTGAGGCCCCGCTTCGGTGAAACCCTAGATCCGTTGAAAATACCCTAACGTTGGCACAACATATGGTATGGCACAACCTAGGTTTGGGTGGGCGGCGCAGGGGTGTGCGATAGCGAGGGGCCGGCGGCACTGGGGCGAGGGGCGGGCGGAGGACAAGGGGCGGGCGGCGCTAGGGCAGGGCTAGGGGGAGGATGGCGGAGGCGCGCGGTGGGTCGGGCGGCCGGAGCTCGGGGTCAGGCGGCCGCGAGATGGGCGGGGCGGGGCGGGGCGGGGGCGCCAGGTTGCGGGGCGGGGGCCTCGCGGTGGCCGAGGTCACCGGGGCGCGGCGAGGCGCAGCCGGAGAGGGGGCCGGCCGGAGGTGGGACGGCCGGAGAGGGGCGGGCGGCGGCCGGAGAGGACGGCGAGGGGCTGGCGGCGCACGGGGAGTGGGTCAGGCCGGGGCTGTGGTGCGTGCGTGTGTGGGTGGGTGCGTGTGTGGTTGGGATAGGATGAGGATAAGGTGAGAAGCAAAGCTTTGCCGTCGGCATAGACGTAGTATTTTTTCTATTGTTTTTTTAAAAACTCCTGCTTTTTTCTATTGTTTTTTTAAAAAACTCCTGTTGTTGTTAATAATAATATTTTAAGACATTATAATGTAGGGAAGGAAGAGGTGTCTGTATTATATGGTAGGGCCACACGCAAATTGTTCCGGCGCTCCGGCTATCCTTTTCCAGCCAAACCCTAGTCCGGTGGGCCCCGCATATTTACCCCGAGCTTTTCTCTGTACAATGGTTGATCTTGGACATTACAAAACACAACACACTTGTGTACATATGGTATGGCACAACCTAGGTTTGGTGGGTTTCCGACGCTCCGGGGACCCGCTTCGGCGAAACCCTAGACCCGCTGGAAAAAAGTCAAAGTTCCCGTCTACCCCCTTTGAACGGAGTCGAAAGGGGTAGACCAGTGGACTTTTTTACTTGGTTGCGTTAGGTTAGGACATAGGAACGTGGAAAACCAATATCCACCCCAACACTTGCAATAATATTTACACACATGCGATAACACAAACCAAAATTCGCATATTCCGAGAGACAAGATTCACGACGTCATTTTATGTGGGTGGAGACCGCTATTCGGCATAGCTATATACATAGAAAATGAATAAAAACATATTAAACTTAACCGAGAGTAATAAATAGATACATAAAAATGAAGATTAGGGTAAAAAAACATGATGACTATTTTCAGTGAAACTATATAATATAGCTATTCGGTGTATCTATATTCATAAAAATGAATAAAAAATATTTTAAACATATTAAACTTAATTGAGAGTTATAATAAATACATAAAAAATGAAGATTATAAAAAAACTTGGAATCTTTGCTGACGGCAAAGCCGTCGGCACAGATACACACATAAACGGAAAGTACGACGGAAAGAAGAAAAAAAGATAGGAAATCTGTGCCGACGCCGTCGGCACAGGTGGAGCATCGACGTCACCTGATCGCGGACTGAAACCTGTGCCGACGGCTTTTTGTGTCCCGACGGCCGCCATCGGGATAGGTTAGCTGTGCCGACGGCCATTTCTGTGCCGATGGCCAGGGCGACGGGCCGGCCTCGTTGGACCCTGTGCCGACGGCCCCGACAAAAAACCGTCGGCATAGGTTTTGGCCGTCGGCACAGAAGCGCATTCCTGTAGTGATTGTCCCTCCACACACAAACAATCTTTGCAAACGTCGGCTCCTGATATATACTCCACTAGATAGCAGCACTCGGCTACTTGTTTTGCTGAAACGGAATTCGACCTGCATCCTTCCTCGGCTACACACAAACAATCTTTGCAAACGTCGGCTCCTGATATATACTCCACTAGAGAGCTCTCTAATCTGAAAACGAAAAAGGCCCCCTCTGATTCTAAGATCTTTACTTACATAATTAGGGCGCTCAGAGACCTCTTAGTTAGATCATCTTTCGGGCTTTAGTTATTACCCAAGTGTGACAACAATCATGCATAGCCGGCGCGTCTGATCGATTAAATAATCCCATAGGGCGCGAGTCGGTTAGTCGTGTTTTAGGTCGACGGCGTACATGTACGTCAGCTGAATCTCATCGCCGACGCAAAAGCGGCACCGAACCTAGCAAAACCGCTCTGCAAAACGGCAGCCGGCCTTTTCCGGTCATGCCATTACCAATTCGATTCATAGGGAGCACATGCCATGATGGAAAACGAATCGTAAGATCCGCGACCACTCGTGGCAACTGACATCGATCAAGATCGCATGTACTCCTAGAAAAGATAGCCACCCCGATCGAGCGCTTTCTGGCGTGGCCGTCGATCGCCGTCGGCTGCTTTGCTACCTTTGGGCTTTTGGCAAGGCCGCCGGCCGGTTCTTATCCAACGACCTCGCACTACCAAAGCTGCAATCAATCATCACAACTCTCCTACCTAATATTTTTGGGTACACAGGGCGCGTGCCTTGCCTATATATCTCCGTTCATCGAAACAACAACTGTACAATTAAGGGTGTGATTAAATCTCAGAATGAGATTAACTTAGTTCTTGGTTAGGTGACACCACTGAATCTGACTTGCAGGCCATGTTGCAACTCATTACTACTCCCTCCGTTCCAAATTAGTTGACTTGGTTTTGTCCAAATACGGATATATCTATACTTGTTTAGTGGCTAGATACATCCGTTTGTAGGCAAATGTGTGTCAAGTAATTTGGAACGGAGGGAGTAATACTAACACGAATCAAAAAACAAATCCAATGATCCCAGAAAGTTTTATCAGTTGTAACCTCAGTATCTCACTTACAACTCATAGATATAAGAATCAGAATGCAAATTCAACGATGCAATACTCGATTGATCGCTAAGCTAATTTTCAGCCAACTCCGTATGTCTTTAGTCAAATATCAACATCGTACAAGTTTGATCAATCTTATAGACAAAAATATAATCATCTAAATTATTTAATAAATATATTATCAAAATATATTCTATCATCAAGCTATCGATATTGTTTTCGTATTACATATGTTCTACATGTTCACTAATCAATGAGGCGTTATTTTCCTTCAGTATAATAAATCATGATATGGGATGGGGTGGGAGTTATTTCACGATAGAGAGACGACTGCAGTGGACATGAAATGACTGAAATTACTTAGAGGGACTATCTCTATTTTGATGGCGAGCACATAATAGGGCTTATTTAAAATAAACTTTAAACACATTTTGAATTTTAAAAAATGGTGAAAATTGGTAATGTGGCAAAAACAAATTTCGCAAAGTTGTTTCACCGAAAAACAGAAATTTGGTGCTAAAATAATGTTTTTCATGAGATATTTTTTCTTCTATTTTACACATGTCATAGAAAATGTCGGTTTTTCGCAAAACTTTACGTGCTCACATAGAATGTGAAGATATATGCACAAAATGAGTTTTTTTGGTAAAGGTATGCATCCGGGAGAGTCTAAATGAATTTCCATTGACAATTAATTATCCTATACAGTGACGTGTTTTTGTTCACGCTATTTCATTTAGATTTTCTTATACATTTTAGTAGTTGTGTGCTTTCATGATGAGTAATAAAACTTTCCAACTGTCTAGAAAAATATGAGGGAGATAGGATGGAGAGAACTACAAGAGAATGTGTAATCAATCATGACCTAACGCTTTGAATATCCTAGCGCTTGTGATCAATCATGACCTAACGCTTGGAATATCCTTGCATTTGTATATGAAGCCACACATGCTTGCATGATGATGCATCATACATCAGCCTATGCATCAAGTGGAGCACCGGTGCATGCATTCCATTAGAAGATGGTCCGGATTCCATACGCATCTCCATTTCTCTCGTCAATCACGAGAGCTTTCTTTTTTCAGCGAGGATCAATCATATCAGAGCATTCTACTATCATATATGTTTTGTTTAGATCCACCGGCCAACGCATTATTGCCATCTACGTGATGAACGATAGCCGGCAGGATGTCCCATCTAGCAACACATCCCGAGTAAACAAAGAAATGATACTTTTGGCTGTAACCGTAGGCAGTACTTAATAAACATGCAAGAACATGGAAAACATAAGATTAGTAAAAGTTATTTGGTTGCATTATAGCAAAGCCGCTCCTTGAATGATGATGTTGTCACATAAATGAAATGAAACATCCACGGGACTGGTCTCACTGTAAAAACAAAATTGTACAAAGTTGATCCATGCATAAGAGGTGGGTGTGGGGATACAAAAGTTGCTCGTTGCCGAAACAATATGCAAAAGTAATGTTCTGATATTTTGTCCCAGCATTTACTACAACAACAGAATATGGCACTACCACATCAGGGCAAAGGAATCATGGAGACTTTACAAAAGCGAGCAGAGCAGCATTTTGCCCAGCCTCAGTTGGGTTATTGCCGTCACCAACCCCTATGAGTGTGATGTAATTCGGTTACCCATCATTTTATATACTACTCAATACCATACCTCGATATTTCAATTTAGATTGCAATATCGTAGTCTTAGCACCAAACATATCTGCCAGTGCCATCTCTTCGAGACATATCCTGAGATTACGTGCCCGTGACCAGATTTTTTTCTAGATAAGGTGACAAGATATTCTGAAGTGGAATTCATAGGCTATTTCTCCCTACACGTCCCTCTGATATCTCTTTCCACTTTTATTTTCATTCGTGGCTGGGGATCAATAACCAGGGACACCGTTCGCCATCTTCCTGTCTGGTTTGGTTTTTAGTCCGCAACTCGCATAGAAAGTGAAATGCCGTGGTCCCTTGAACGGACGATCAACGAGCTGGACCTGGAACGGCTGGAGGATCTGCGCCGATGGGACGGCTCTCCTAGTAGATCCCGAAGCCGAGAAACGGAGTCTGGCCAAGAAGCAACCTCACCCATCCTCCTGGCAAAGCCGAAACGTGTCCACGGAGTAGCTGCAAACCTGAAACGACTCGTCGACAGCACGCAGTGATGCAGATGCCGGCCGGGGCCTGAACCTTCGGTGATCCAACCTGCGACAACTAGATTCACTCGCGCACAGAGTCGGCCCACTGTCGGAGATATTTCGCGGCTAGCTAAGCATGATGAGGTCCAGGCAGCGAGGGCTCATACTCTCACTCACACACAGGACATCCAGCTTCGATCAGTCTGCATCCGTCTCTCTCTCCCTCTATCATTTGCGTCCTCGATCTCGTCGCCCAACATGGCAAATTGGCAACGTCACGTGCGTGCAAAGCCTAGCAATTTTGTACATACGTGATTAAGAAGCAGAGGTCGATCTTATATATTGACTGAATCTGAACAACCAGCCGGTAGATTTCTCTCATTTTTACTTGTAGAAGTGGAAGATCGACTCGTGGTGTTTCACCCACGCAATCTTGCTCTCCTCAGAATTAGCTAAGCTTTAGACGGTCATCATCGCCATGACCCGTGATCATCATGTGGTGTCACGGCCGGATTATGTTATGCTAGTATTTGGTCGTGGCCATTCACACAAGATATGCGCCGTGGGACAGACCAGCTAACACGTCACTTAACCGGTCCACCGAACTAGAGCGTCGGTTTTTTTTTTTTTTTTGCGGGGAGCGTCGGTTGGTTGTTGGTAGAGTCGTAGAGATTGAGGAAGCTAGGAAGTAGGAACATTTCCATCTTCTTCCTTCTTTCTCTTTCATGGAATATAATGCCGACTTATGGACGTTGCAGAGAAATATCAAGTGGGGGAATATACCCTAGACATACTGCTACATGTCGTCTATGAATATTTCCATGGTTGTAGAAGCCTTGTAGGCGTGGTCCATGCATACATGTGCCTCCCTTTGGAGGTAGCACTAGCGCGCGGCCTACTAGCGATAAACTAGCTCCTGATCGTTTGGGAACAATTGGAGGCACGCGATGCAAGTACGTTTGGGTCTTTGGGACCAATAGTATTTTGAGATTTCATAAAATTCTTACATAATGCGCATGTGAGTGCAAAAATCATAAAAACGAAAAATAGCTTGATGGGTACAAAAAAGATCAAAGATATGTGGATCTTAAAAAGCAGATATGAGAAGCACTGTTTGTTATAACAAATCCATAAATACAATTTTTTTTGTATGTACCACACATGTTAAAATATTACTTAGCAAAAGTATACCTCTATGTACGTACACATAAAATTATTTCCAATTTTTGTAAATTTTAAATACATTTTGATTTTTTTTCAAACCTTGCTGGCTCACTAGACCTCGAGATGTAAATCGGCTCACATCCTCCCCATCGTTTCCCTTAATAATGGAGAAATTCAAAATTGTTTGCTCCGGGTATGGAACCTCCACTCATCTGATAGTGGATTTTCTAGAAGCTCAACGTCATCCATAGTTCATAAAATAGATACCAAATACAAGACTAACATAAATAACATATACAAGCAATAGACCGACCATTAGTCTGAGTTTTGTTCTATCTTATAAAAATAAATTGGAAAGATCCCGGGTGGACTTGACCTGTATAACATTCTAGAAAAGCACAATTTTTACTTTTTTATCTAAGTTGCATCTAATTGACGTAAACTCTTTTTCCATTCATGTGGTATCAAAACTATTTCGACCGCCGTCAATGTCTGAATGCATTGCTGCCTTCCCGGGGGCGGTCCAAAATATTTATATTAAACTTTTATACTTATTTCAGCATGTTATAAAATTAGTGCATATAGTTTTATTTTTATTTGGAATTGTTAACAACATAAAAATTGTTAAAAGTCAGTTGTATATTTATTTTATATAGTCATACTGCGTATAGATGAAAAATACATTTGCATTTCAATATTGTAATTATACGTATTAGAGTTTTCTTTATTAATTAACTTCCAATAAATGTATATAGTACTATATAGTGTACATAGATTTATGGTAGAGATATATAAATACATGGTCTAAGACATATATTAATAGATGTTTTTGTGCATGATTAGGTAAGTATATTTATAGAAACTTCTAGAATATAAACTGAACGTCGCCATGATTATTTACTCCTATTTTTGTGGTCAAATATGTCTTCTGAGTTAATACTACATAATGTGTACTTGGTATTATTATCCGTAACAAAATTAAATAGATTATACTATTTCTACATAAATATGATTTGATTGCTTGTATACTTGTCTGAAATATGCTCAATATGATTTGCTCTACTTGAGAGATCGTGCACATAATTAACACATATTTTAGTTTCTACAAAATATAGAACTTACATCGGAGGGCGACTATCAACCTAACTAAACTCGTGATTGTTGATTACATTAGTTTGTTTCTACATATTTACACGCTATTGATCTGTCTTTGGACTTGCTCCGGCAAATTTAACCTTTTACTAATAGTAATAGTCTTTTTTACATAATATATAACATTACAGTTCTTATTACGACATATTTATATTTGGGGCCTCCTCCTGTTGGGGCCCGGTGCGATTGTCCCATTTCCCCGACCTTTGGCGTGGCCCTATGCCCTCCTCCATTTTATGAATACCACGGTCCTAGCTGAAAGGCTAACCCAAAAGGAAAAGAAGGAAACAAAAAAAATATGATTGGACATTAGTATCCCCCTCCCCCCTCCCTTGGGTAGACGACACCTCGAGGGATGAGTGACATGATCGGAAGAGCGGAGGCAGTACAACGACTAAGAATGTGTACAAAGCCTAGGCCATGCACTAGTAGAAACAGGGGATTCAATACCGGTTCCAGAGGTCCTTTAACACCGGTTGTGCAATCGGGACTAAAGGTCCCCCCCCCCCCCCCCCCCCTTAGTCCCGGTTGGCCACGAACCGGTGTTAAAGGCCTCCACAAGGGACCTTTAGTTCCGGTTCGTGTTACCAACCCGGACTAAAGGTACCGAGAATTTTTTAATTTTATTCTCAATTCTATTCTCAATACTATTCTTAATTATTTTCAATTCTATTCTTATTTCTATTCTTAATTCTATTCTGAAATTTCTCACTTAGCCACACATTTAAACTAGTTATACACTTAATCTCAGGTTAAAGTACTTACTCTGGTCAAACTTCTCATTTGGTCACCCATCCTCAAATTGTTCAAGCCCGAGCACGCTTAACTTTAGAGTTCCTTCCAAATGCGAAGTTAGAACTTTCTGATAATAGTATCATATCAATCATATTAACTTCTAAGTCATGATGTTACACTTTTTTATTGTTTAAATTTTCAAAATTAATTTGAATAAATACAATGATTATGTAATATATTTTCTGAATAAATAACAATGATTATGTAATAATATATTTGAATAAATAACAGCGATTATGTAATAATATTTAATATGGAATAATTCATATCTTTAAATCCGTAAATCAAAATTTGACAACTAAAATGTCTAAATTGATTAGAAAAATGAGAGGAATTCAAATATGCCATCCTATCAATCATATCTAGGAATTCAAATTGATTAGTTTTTCGTTTTCATGTTTTAAACTTGTTTAAATGTTGATCAAAACTTAGGTTTGACCAATATCAAAATAAGCATAATAAATTAAAAAACAATCAAAAAATTGAAAAACCTGCGCACATAGTCTTAATATGTCGTATACTAACGACTCAAGTCGATAAACAAGGTATAGATACATTCAAATGAAAAAATGCATCTATCTAATGTGATATCTCAAAACTCAAACTAGGAAGTCTAAGGTTGAAGAGAAGTGGTTTTGGATTTGCAACATGAAATTTTCAAAAAACTCACCAAATCTTCATTTTGGAGTGACTAAGAAGGATCCAGGCTTAGTTTTTCATTTTCATGTTTTAAACTTGTTTAAATGTTGGTCAAACTTAGGTTTGACCAATTTCAAAATAAGCATAAAAAATTCAAAAACAATCAAAAAATTGAAAAACCTGCGCACATAGTCTTAATATGTCGTATACTAACGACTCAAGTTGATAAACAAGGTCTAGATATATTCGAACGAAAAATGCATGTATCTGGTGTGATATTTCAAAACTCAAACTAGGAAGTCTAAGTTTGAAGAGAAGTGATTTTGGATTTGCATCATGAAAATTTCAAAACACTCACCAAAGCTTCATTTTGGAGTGACTAAGAAGGATCCAGGCTTAGTTTTTCGTTTTCATGTTTTAAGCTTGTTTAAATGTTGGTCAAACTTAGGTTTGACCAATTTCAAAATAAGCATAATAAATTAAAAAACAATCAAAAAGTTGAAAAACCTGCGCACATAGTCTTAATATGTCGTATACTAACGACTCAAGTTGATAAACAAGGTATAGATACATTCAAACGAAAAATGCATGTATCTGGTGTGATATCTCAAAACTCAAACTAGGAAGTCTAATGTTGAAGAGAAGTGGTTTTGGATTTGCAACATGAAATTTTTAAAAAACTCACCAAAGCTTCATTTTGGAGTAACTAAGAAGGATCCAGGCTTAATTTTTCGTTTTCATGTTTTAAATTTGTTTAAATGTTGGTCAAACTTAGGTTTGACCAATTTCAAAATAAGCATAAAAAAATAAAAAATAATCAAAAAATTGAAAACCTGCGCACATAGTCTTAATATGTCGTATACTAACGACTCAAATTGATAAACAAGGTATAGATACATTCAAACGAAAAATGCATGTATCTGGTGTGATATCTCAAAACTCAAACTAGGAAGTCTAAGGTTGAAGAGAAGTGATTTTGGATTTGTAACATGAAATTTTAAAAAAACTCACCAAAGTTTCATTTTGGAGGAACTAAGAAGGATTCAGACTTAGTTTTTCGTTTTCATGTTTTAAACTTGTTTAAATGTTGGTCAAACTTAGGTTTGACCAATTTCAAAATAAGCATAAAAAATTTCACACTGGTTTTGGCATAAACGAAGCGTTCCATCCGTCTGTTCGGTTCCGCAGGCAGTTATCGATTTACGTGCCGTCGCACTGAATTCATCTCTATCCTCCTCACACATAAAACCCCCAATGCGTATGCGGTTTCAAAGCAGTTTTTCTCTCTTCGCCCAAAAAAACTCATTCTCTCCGACCTCTTTCTCTCTACCAAAAAACCCCATTCTCTCGGCCATGGCGGACGAATGGTGGCAAAACGACGTCATTCCGAGCGTTTCGTACGGTGAGGGCAACCCCATCCCGTGGTGGGACGAGGGCAACGGGCACTGTCAGGAAAACCTCGACAGCGACGACGACGGCGAGGGTGACGACGACGGCCATGGCTCTGACTCCGACCCCGACTCCGACAACGACGATGAGGAGGAGGAAGTAAATAACTCTTAAATGAGTTTATGTCATTTTTCGAAAGTAATGTCGCCAAATTAAATGCGTTTTTGTGATCCAAAAGATGATATAGTTGTCATATTTGGATTCCTCTCATTTTTCTAATTGATTTAGACATTTTATTTGTTAAATTTTGATTTACGGATTTAAATATATGAATTATTTCATATTAAATGAAACATGCGGAACCTTTAGTCCGGGTTGGTTACCTTTAGTACCGGTTCGTGTTACGAACCGGGACTAAAGGGTCTCGCCGTGGGGCCCCCCACTGCAGCGGCACGAACCGGGACTAAAGGGTCTCGCCGTGGGGCCCCCCACTGCAGCCGCCTGCCGCAACCATTTCGTCCCGGTTGATATTACCAACCGGGACAAAAGGCGCCACACCAATCGGGACGGCTTCCGGCCGGCCGCCTCTGGAACCGGGACTAATGCCCCCTTTAGTCCCGGTTCCTGTCCAAACGGTACAAAAGGGCCGCACCAAAGCCCCTGTTTGTACTAGCGATGCCGCATACATTGTTGTGGACGATACACAACCAAAGACCATCGGGCACCGATGTGCCGCCACAAAGGTTGAAAGGCAACACGGTGCCGACACCACCCGAGGATGTCCAAGCACTGGCGGAGCTTCTCGGGGGGCCAACCTGGGTCGTGAATCGTGATCCCCCAACAGAAAGACAAAATTTGATGACCCACCAGTAATTTTACAGTATATGGCCCATTAGATTGACAGAGCTTTGTACGTTGGTCTGGTCTTGGACAGTGAGAACCTTTCTCCACCTACGCTCATAGTGTTTGGAGTGACTAGTGACCACTAGCATCTTTCGTCTCAGCGTCTCCCTATGTCCTCTCTTCTGGTTATTTTATTATTTTCTGTAAGCATTAACTAATTACTTGCTCTTCCCACTACAATCCCATTATTTTGTTAATCTTGATTCTTGCATCTCAGTTCGTGAAAGTTCTAATTAGGTCTAAGATTTTGTACTAAATAATGTTTTGTGTACATATTTCTTATGTTTCTGGGTAGCGTAGTGTGAATGGTTAAGTGGATACAATTGAGTCATTTTATGAAATAAAGAAATTAGAATGAAGCTAAATAAAAATTTAGTGGTTCCTTTTGTTCAAAAATAAGAGATGAATTCAAGTGTTCTATTATTACTAACTACATGGCTAATTTAAAATTTTGGTGCAAACTTTTTTTTTTCTATTTTAGCCGTTACTTTGACCTATATTTATACTGATGTCAAACATATATTTTGCAAGCCAATTGAACAAGTCAAGTCCAAATTTTTCTAAATGCAACAAAATTTATTTTATTGAGCCCCCCACCCCACACATAAATTTCATGCAAGCTCCGACATTGTCCAAACATCTTCATGGGGGACACCGTGAACTGCGAGCTGGCCCGCTCCCATCGGCAATTCGGCCTCCTTATTAGAGGACATTGATACGATTCCTAGCGCCCGTGTCATATTTGCTTATTTCCCCTAAAAATAAAAATCAAAGCAATGAAAACAAAAGAGGAGAAACGGGAGTCAAACCCACAATCTCCCTTCATCCAAGGAATCCACCAACCATGTAAGCTAGCTATAAGTTGAATTCGGTATGACACACTATAGTATATAAACTAAATACATGTGTCGCTGTTGACACGTAAGAGTAACAACGCATCACAAAAATGCATCCACCGTTGGCGTATAAATGTAGGCGTATCACACCAATAATTAGCCCGACTAAAGAGGGGCAGAAATGGTTGAACGTTTTTTCACAAGACAGAAGCGTCGGCAATTCACATTGGCACCCGAGCTCATATGCTCCTGGTTAAAAAAATTAAAATAGTAAAACATTTCAAACAATTATTTAAAAAGTGGAGAAACATATACAAGTGTTGTACATACGTGTCAAGTTTCGTGATCAAATGACATTTTGGGTGTTATGTGAGAAAAGTCAAAATCAGTGGCCAAAATGAGATTTCAAAAATATTTTGAGCACTAATTTTGTTTTTTTTGTAGGACCACCAAACATATCATTTAATCAAATAACTTGTTACATATTTAGAACACTTGTATATGTTCATCACCAATTTGTTTCAAAATGTTTTGAATTGTTTTACTATTTTAAGAATTTTTTATTGGGTCAGGAGCATGTGATCTCGGGAGTCAAAAGGTCTTCCTCTTTGCCAAATACCAGTGGAAAAAACACTGCTAAGCTTGACGAGGCACAAAATCCAAGAAGTAAGGGCTCACTGTGTCACTCACATGACAGAAAGAAACAGACAAGGACCCAGCTTCGACCAGTTTTCCCTTAGAGAAACTCCAACGCAACTACCCAAACGGACTTGTTTTTTGTCGTTTGGGTCACGAAACGGACAACGTCTGGTCCATGTACGACATTTTTCTGCCAGGGAACCCAACGGGGTGACCCATTTGGTCCGCCTTGCATGTTTTTTTCCATGGAATAAACTGAAATAAAATTAGTGCTGATGAATAATAATGAAAGTAGCATAGTTTTATACAACCAAATCGAATAAAATCTCAATTATTTATTACAACCAAACTGAAATAAAATTGTAGCTCACGAATAAATAGAAGTATCATAGTTTTACAACCAAATCGAATAAAAAGTAGCAACAAATCAGGCCCCTGGTTGGTTTGCCGTCAGTTGGTTTCCATAGTGTTGCCACATATGCTAAACCAAGTCATTCTGGAGTTGCTTCTGAGCGTCTCGATCACGCATCTTTTCATGAAAGTGGATAAAGTTGGCAAATGTAGCCGCTCCACCAACAGGCTGAATCAACTCACCTTGGAATTGTCAATCCTGGTCGTAGATGCTCTCATCACTCTCATCCTCCATGATCATGTTGTGCATGATCACACGAGCAGTCATCACCTCCCACATAGTGTTCACGCTCCATGTTCTAGCAGGGTGACAAACAATTGCCCATCGAGATTGGAGGACACCAAAAGCATGCTTGCTTCTTTGGAGAACCGTGCTTGCTTCTCTCCATCAGGCTTGGAGATGGTCTTCACAAAAGTGGTCCATGTAGGATAGATACCATCAGCTAGGTAGTATCCCTTGGTGCATATGTTGCCATTGATATCATAGCTCACCACCGGGGCGTTGCCCTCTGAAAGCCTGCAGAAAACCGAAGAGCATTGCAGGACGTAGATTTCATTGTGGCCGGATCCAGCCATGCCGAAGAAGGAGTGCCAAATCCAGAGATCTTTTGAAGCCACTGCTTCAAGTATGACCGTGCACTCGCCAACATGCCCCTTGTACTGTCCCAGCCAAGTAAACGGGCAGTTCTTCCAAATCCCAATACATGCAATCTATGCTTCCAAGCATGCCGGGAAATCGCAACCACTGCTTTGCAAAATCTGTACATTGCCATTAAGCAAGTGGACTCACTCATGCGCATGTACTCATCAACAAGATCACCAGCCACTCCATACGCAAGCATCCGGATGGCCGTAGTGCATTTGTGGTAGGAGGAGAAGCCAAGATTGCCAAGGGCATCTCGCTTGCATTTGAAGAAGTCATCATGGCTAAGCACTACTAGCCGAATGCGTTTGAACACATGCTGGGCCATACGAAAACGATGCCGGAAGTTGGGGCCTTGAAGGTTGGATCACTGCAGAAGTAATCCTTTAAAAGCTGGACATGGCCACCTTCCCGGTTACAGTCCAAGGCCGGTGCCCGACCGGGCACCGAGCCCTTGAACATGGATTGCATCCTAGCAATGTGCTCATCGACGACGAGTGTAGCAACGGAAACATCGCTATCATCATCGGCGCAATCATCATCGGACGAGGTGACCATTGCTATGTTGTTTTAGTTATAAAAAAGCTATCCGCCATGGGAGCTGGTGATGAATTCATACCTCTGACTGGTGGTCAAAAACCTTGCGGGTGTGGCCAAGCTTGGTAGCCTCTGGCAGCTTCCCGGCCGTCAAACACGGCCTACTCGGGGGAGGCGGTTGCGGCGAAGCAATCTGGCGGGATTGCGGTGGGATTCCGACGAGAGGTAGGAGGAAGGGGACATGTACGGGCCGGTGGCGGCGAGGGCGAGGAGGATGCGCTAGAGAGGAACTAGGGCGACCAGGGGAGGGGAATGGCTTTCGTGTGGCGGGCGGGCGGGCCAGGGGGAGGACAAGGGGAAGACGCCGCTGTCGTCCGCGCGTGTCCGCGCCGACGCAAAACTGACTCAAATTTGGGCCGGAATTGGGTCCGCGCGGACAGGAAAACGGACGTCGGGCCAACTGCGTCGGCATGTTGGGCAGTGGTTTTTCTCAGAACGGACACTTTCGAACAGAATCATACCAAATGGATTGTTGTGTTGGAGTTGCCCTTAGTACCAAATGGGTCTATTCTTTCTCTCCCCTATCAAATTCCGTGGTCTCGTCGTCTACCATGTCATCCTACTATATATAAAAGTTCATCAGATTCACTTCCAGTTTTGCCATCCACGTCGCCCCCCTACTATATATAAAAGTTCATCAGATTCACTTCCAGTTTTGCCATCCACGTCTTCCCGCAAACCAGCAGCCGTTCGATCACGCTTTAAGATCCGTGTTTACTGTAGCTAGGCAATTTCTTCCAATCAGAAGTGGACACGCCACCCCGCACGGTTTTTGGCGCATCCAATTTACGAAAAAGAACCCAGCAATTCCGGAAACTAACCCGCGGTCCAATTTTTAACGTTGCGCAGGACCTATTCACAAATAGCGAAAAGCTCACGGACTCTTTTGTAAAACTACCACGCAGAATCTCCTTCTCCCTTTTCCTCTCTCGCGATGCCGCGGTCGCCGGCGGCGCCGCCGCGTTCGATGCGGCCAGTCCGGACCTCCACCTTCGAATCCATCCACGCGCCCTGCTCCGCCGCCACGTCCTCTCCTTCCTCGCCGGCAGCCGCTCGCCGGAGCTTCGGGCACGCGCCGCAATCGCTGTCGCCGTCCTCGCCGTCTTCCGCCACGATTCCTGCTCGCCGGCGACGATTCGGTGACGTAAACGCGGCGGCGCCGCCGCGTGCGCGCAGCTCACGTCCAGGCGCACCCGGCGCGGCCACCCGCGCCTCCCGAAACGCGCCGTCGCGACGCCGGCGTGCTCGCCTCCGCCACGCCTCCGCCACGGCATCTCAGGCCACTTTGACGTCATCTAGACGTCACAGTGGCCCCACCTGTCATTTTTCCCTATTTTTACAACACCAAAAAAAAAATATTTAAAACTATCTATCAAACAATTATGAAAAAAATATCAAAATTATCACAAAAAAACATGCTAACTACTTATGCCATGATGAAAAATGAATTTGAAGATTTTATTTCGGTAAATATTTGGAAAGGATACAAATTCATTTCTTCCAATTATAAATTGAATTTTAATTGAACTAAATAGATATTCAAATAATGTATTTCCTCTGATTTACAGTATATTTTAAACATATTTGGAAGTTTAAAATTGGTGTACATTTAAAATAGAATCTAAATTCATTTTCTTTAATTACATATTGAATTCAATAAATGCTAACACAATGTATATTAAATTTTAGTACCATTTTAAATGAATTAATATTTTTAGACAATACAATTAAAACCTCACCAACCATGCAAATGAATTTAATAAATACTTAAAATAGTTATTATTGTGAAAAAATTCATAACTTTAAAATTACAATTCAGAAACAAAGAACTAATACATCAAAAAAAAACAGAAAAATAAAATCTTTTCTAGCTAATACATTTCCTTAAATACAAATTGTAAAATTCATACCCTCCAAACCAAAATTCAAAATGCATGCAAATTGTAAAATTATTATCTTATTTTGAATCAATTAATATTTTTACACAATGTAATTAAAACCTCACCAGCCATGTAAATAAATTTAACAAATACTTAAATTAGCTATTTTTTGGAAAAATTCGCAACTTCTAAATTACAATTCATAAACAAACAACTAATATACAAAAAAAAAACAAAAAAAAAATCTTTCTAGCTAACACATTTCCTTAAATACAAATTGTAAAATTCATACCCTCCAAACCAAAATTCAAAATGCATGCAAATTGTAAAACTATTATCTTTAAAACCATAATTTAATTTTTTTTATTAAAACAACTACCATACCAATATTTCCAAAAAATTCAAATCTTTAGAACTAACACATTTTCATAGATCCATAACCAACTATAATTCCTACTTAATTTAAATAGCTAGAGTATGAAATATAAAATCTATAAAAAAAATGACATCTCACCTCCATTTAACCCCAGCTTTGTATTTCTTTTCTTTTGTTTTTAGCTCCTCTTTTGTTATGCAATAAAACAACATTGGAAAAATAATCAAGAAAAAGGAAAATAAATGCAAGACATTTTGATTTGCAAAACAATTGTAATAATATTTTTTGTAGCTATATTAAACTTCAAAGTATTTTCCTCCGAAAAATCTAACACATTTAAAATGAACGTTAAACAAAAAACAACACATTTAGGCATTTGAAATTGTTAGAAAATTAGAAACACTCTAAAATATATCTCACAAATTGCATTCACCCTAATTACAAAGTTGAAACAAATTTTATGTTATACTTCAAATATAACCAAACACCCCAAACTCCCAAATATCTAAAAATACTCGATATGACAAATTGTTTCTTATTCAATTAATATTAAATACATGCAACACATTTAGAAAATTCAATTTGCTAAAAAAAAGAAAAAAATGCAATCCTCTAAACCATATATATCTCATATATTTCATTCTCCCGAATTATGAAGTTCAAATAAAAACTTATGGGATTTCACCACTATAATTTGAATAATATTTTCACAAATTCCAAATGAATATTTTCTGACTGCGAATTAACTTTAACAAACAACCATATACTATACATCCTCCAATTCCAGCTTACTAAACATTTACCGTACCTCTAAAATATATGAAGAAACTCACAGAAAAACAAAAACTATTTAGGAACATTTTCCACACAAAAAAAAACACATTTGAAATTAAATTATAATAATTACCAAATTTAAGAAATCTCTAAAATCCAACCATTTTTAAAACAGAACCAATTTTCAATTCCAATGATTTCCGAAATTAGAAAACTTTACAGCATCACCATTTTCAAATTCAAATTCAACATCACACGCGCGGTATTGCCGCGCTTAGATCCCTAGTATTGGTAACGTCACGTGCGTTTTCGTCTCCCAGCCTGCTGTGCCTTCCATGCAAAATTGTAACTTTGTTGTCATGTGACTGTAGTACCCACGTTACTGAGTGTGGTGTTCTGTATTCAGTGCTACATGTAGCCCTTTTTTCGAAAAATTTGAAAACAATAATTTAATGTATCAAAGAATTCTGTAAAAAATCCTAGATGTAGACAATGATGTATTCTATCAATCTGCAAGTTTTCAACTCAAAATACATTGTATTATAGTCTGTATAAAAATGACAAAAGTGGAGATTTTAAGTAGTGAATAGTACACAAATCTAAATCTCCAAAATTTGCCTGATTTGTCTTTTTTGTGTAGCTCAAAGTATAAAGTGTTTCGAACTGAGATTTTGCAATTTGGAAGAATACATCATTACCGGTGTCTACAATTATTTCAGAATTTTTTGAATATTTAAAACAGAGTTTTCAAATTTTTCAAAAAATAGGCTACATGTAGCCCGGGCTATACATGGACTTTTCGCCGAATGCAGATTTGGTGCTCCCGAGTTCCAGTGATCTCGCTCATTTCAAAAAAATAAAAACCATATTTAAAAGTTTCAAAAAATTCTGAAAAAAATCATGCATGTTCCTTCTGATATTGTCTACAAATGTGCAAAATTTCAATGCAAAATACTTTACAATTTGAGCTACACAAAAAAGAGAAATATGCAGATCTGAGTATAGTGAAATATAAAGTTTCAAATTTTCAACTTTTGTCTTTTTTGTGTAGCTCAAATCATAAAGTATTTTGCATTGATATTTTTCACGATTATAGGATGTATCAGTAGGAACATGCATGATTTGTTACAGATTTTTTGAAACTTTTAAATATGTTTTTTAATTTTTTGAAATGGACGGGATCACTGGAGCTCGCGAGTATAAACGACTTTCCGCTTTTCGCCACGTTACCTTCTCTCGTTAGAACAGAAAAAAGACTGCTACAATACGTTACGTAAGCGTGTGTTTGGTTCCACGAATTGAGATTGATTGAGTCGGATGGTTTCAGTTTTTGATGTGTTTGGTTGTAGACTGACATGAATGGTTCCGCCCACCTATGTGAATATTCCCCTAAAATGTTGTACCAAAAGACTCCTCCGAATCGGCCGCACCAAATTTTCACTGGTAATTAGTGGGTGATCGCGCGTCAACTCACGCCGCCCGTGATCATTCTACTATATATAAAAGATGGTGGAATCCGCCCCTTCTCATTCGTCCACGTCGCGGAGCAACCAGGGCCGTCCGATCCGCGTGACCAACACTCCTGATTCAGCCACGTCGTCCCTCCGCGGTGGCACTGTAGCTCAGCTCGATTTTCTGCCAATGAGCTTGCGACGCGTGGCCCCGGTGCCCGACCGGTCACCCGGTGACCCACGCCCGCACGAACTTTGGCGCGGCCTTTTTGCAGGAACCCCCTCCCGAAGGACCCCAATGTAATTTCTGAAAAGTCCAAGGACTTCCGTGCAAAACAACCAACGAAGCCCCCTCTCTCTCCCCCCGCGCGGCCCCGCGGGTCGCCGCCGGCGCCGCCGCGCATCCCCGCCGCAGCTCTGCTCCCCGCACGCATCGGTGACATCAGGGAGCTGCGCCGCCGCGCCCTCCACCTTCTGGCCACGGATCGGCCGGCGAGACGGCGCGCCGTCGCCGGGATGCTCCCTGCCGTCCCCGCCATCCTCCGCCGCGTCCGCGCGCCGGCGGCGCCGCTCCGACGACCATTTAGGAGCGGCGCCGCCACCTCTGGATCGACCGCGTCCAGACGCATCCTCCACGGGCCGCGACGCCTCCCAGCTCGTCGTCGGCGGGCTCCGGCGAGCACTTCGCCGCCGCTGCCAGGCCGGCCGCGGGTGACGTCGCCACGGCGTCAACGTGGCCCTGGGCTGCGGAGGCAGGCCAGCTGTTGGGCTGGGCTGGGCTGGGATTTTTCCTTTTTTTTTCTTCACGATTTTTTCCCCAAAATTCAAACTCAAATCAATTCAAATCAAATACTGCAAATTTGCTACAGATCAAAAAATTACATTTCACAAACTTTGCCACTAAATAATAAATAAGGTCTCATTAATAGATTTTAAAATACCTCAAACTTTAAATCCATTAATTACAATAATGCAACAAAAACATACTCATCAATAGATTCTAAAAATACCTGAAACTTTAAATCCATTAATTACAATAATGCAACAAACCCCCAAATTCAAACTCAAATCAGTTCAAACCAAATACTGCAAATTTGCTACAGTTCAAAAAACTACAATTCACAAACTTTGCCACTACACAACAAATATCTTGAATCTTAAAAAATTTCAAATAATAAATAAGGTCTCATTAATAGATTTTAAAATACCTCAAACTTTAAATCCATTAATTACAATAATGCAACAAAAACACATACATACAAAATGCATACATCCAAAATCAAACAATCTTTCTTCCAAGTTTGGAAATATAATTCAACTATTCACAGACTTCACATCTTCAGTTTTATGAATCACAACAATGCAAACCACGTCAAAAAAAATACAGAAAATATATTTCCAAAGAAAAAACTCTCTAAAATATCCGATTTCTTTCTAAGTTCGAACATAGATTTCAGATTTCCACAAGAACTAAGCCATTTTAATTAACTCACTACAATCCTGCAAATCCTACATACAACATGCAAAAAATAAATAAAATCCTCAAGCGACCATTTCTTCAAATTTAATCCCTAAAAAAAACTAAAAATAATTCAAATCCACGGGCGCGGCGGAGCCCGCGCTTAGTCCCCTAGTCATGGTGTACGTCACGGCCGGATTGTTAAGCATTTGGTCGTGGCCATTCACACGTTAACTGGTCCACCGGCCGGATGAACTACCGAGCTGCTTGGTTGTTGGTAGACTTGAGGGAGCTCGGACTCGGAGCACGTCCATCTTCTTAATTCTCTCTCTCTATCTCTCTCTCTCTCTTTCTTGGAATTAATACAGTGAGAATAATGGACTTAATTTGCCGAAAAAATAAGCACGGGAATACATTTTACAGAGACTGCGTGTCGTCTATGTCTATGGATTGATGGTCCATGCATGTGCCTCCCTCTGGCACTAGCCCCTGGTCTTTTGGCAAAATTGGAGGGCATGCAAGTACCGCATGTGCTCTGCCCGTATTCGTTGGCATTTCTGCAGTGTCACGCAAGTATCACGCCGACGCCAAAAAGGACGTGTTAAATTTCAGCCTCTTCCCTGCCGGAACTTGTGAATCGAAATCAGAGCGCGTTTGTCAGGGGTTGATCCATACAGGATAATTTCTTCATGGTGCATCAATCTGTTCGCACTCTGCATCGGAAGAGGGTGCCTGCGCTGTTGGTTAAGCTCGATGTGGCCAAAGCCTTCGACTCGGTGGCTTGGCCGTTCGTCCTGGAAGTTCTGAGGCACAGAGGTTTTGGCCTGCGATGGATTGCAAGACTGGCGTTGCTCCTGTCATCGGCGAACACGCAGGCCCTCGTCAATGGTACTGCAGGGCCTCAATTCTGGCACGCGCGGGGCTTGAGGCAGGGCGACCCTGTCTCTCCGATGAAGTTCGTGATGGTAATTGATGTACTCAACGCAATATTCAGATTAGCTGAAACAGCCGGCATCTTTGAGCCTCTGGCGGGATGGGGAGTGAAGCACAGGTTGTCACTTTTCGCAGATGACGTGATTCTGCTGATTAAACCACATGCGAGCGAAGCAGCGGCCGCTCTGAGTCTGCTCACGGTCTTTGGGATGGCCTCGGGCTTGCGCTGCAATCTGAATAAGAGTGCTGTTACGCCAATTCGCTGCGAGGGGCTAGACTTGCAACCAGTTCTGGATATCCTGGCCTGCCCTCTGCAGCAATTCCCCATCACCTACCTGGGCCTGCCGCTTTCCCCCATTAGCCTAACACGGAATCAGCTGCAATCATCAGTGGATAAGGTAGCCCGGCATGTCCCGACGTGGAAGGCGAACCTCCTGCAGAAGAGTGGCCGCCTGACCTTGGTGGATTCCACGCTTGTGGCTACTGCCATCTACCCGATGCTCGTACTTGATCTCGAGCCGTGGTTCTTCGAGCGCGTGGATAAGATACTCAGAAACTTCTTCTGGGCAGGATCGAAGGAAGCAAGAGGCGGACAGTGCGCGGTGGCCTGGAAGACTGTTTGCACGCCGAAGGAGTACGGCGGCCTCGGAATCAAGAATCTCCGCACGCTCAATCTCGCCTTGCGCATCCGTTGGAAGTGGCTTGAACTGACGAACGGGGAGCGGCCATGGCAGGGGCTCAATTTCACCATCCCGCATGAGGCCCAGCAGATGTTCCTAGCGGCGATCGACTGCCGAGTTGGCAGTGGGGAACGGCTACGCTTCTGGCTGGATCCTTGGCTGGAGGGGCAGACGGCGCAGCAGGTCGCCCCATCGCTATGGCCCTTTGTTCGTGGAAGAGATAAGAAACTCACTGTCCGTGACGCGTTACAGAACAATATCTGGGTTAGAGGAATCCGCGGCGAGTTGACGGTGCAAGCTGTGGTGGAGTATCTGCAGCTATGGGAACGCGTCCATGAGCTGCCTCTGAGTGCGGAAGACGACACTGTGCGGTGGCGCCTCACAGCGAACGGGCAGTTCTCAGCGAAGTCGGCATATGCGGCGTTCTTCCTTGGAAGGACCGCCGCCCCAGGAGCTGCAGAAACTTGGTCGGCAGGAGCGCCGCTGTCGCAGAAGCTATTCATGTGGTTGGCGCTGAAGAACCGCCTATGGACGGCAGACCGCCTTCAGCGGCGAGGGATGCAGCATCCTCCGGTGTGCCCGCTTTGCTGCCAGGAACCGGAGACGGGTGTGCATCTGTTGATCCAGTGCGTGGTGGCAAGGGAGATATGGTTCAGAGCGCTGCAGCTCATCGGGCTGCAGGGCATGACGCCTTCCCCTGACTCCATCCCTGTGCGCTGGTGGGCCGATCTCTCCAATGCCGCCCCGAAGAAGAAGCGAAAGCTGATCAATGGCCTCGTAATCCTGACGGCGAGATCAATTTGGCTCGAGAGGAACAGTAGAGTTTTCGATAAGGTAGTATCCTCTGTGCCGATCGTGTGCGCACGCATCAAGCAAGAGTTCGAACTGTGGATCACGGCGGGAATTTGTGGAGAGCCGAGAGGAGTAGGTTGATTGAGAGAGTGTGTGCGTGTGGAGCGAGGCTTGCCGTTCCTGGCGAGACCTCGGGTGAAATCCTGTAATTGATATTCCTTCTCTATCTTAATAAAAAAGACACGCGATGCTCGCGCGTGTTCTTAAAAATCCAGGGATGATTTTGTGACGTAAAGTGTGTTTTGCGTGGTACATGAGGATTTTTTTTTTATCTCCAACACATATAGTGGGAATTCGGAAATGACATTTGGATCGCAGGAGGTGTTGGAAAAATCAGAATAAAAAAATTAAGGGGCAAATACCCTAGCCGAAAGGCCAACGCCAAAAGAACAAAAAAAGGAAACCAAAATAAGAGCAGGAGGTTAGCAACCCCGGGCCGACACCCCAAAAGACGACCATTGTGGTCCGGCAAGCCGAGCCACTTACAACGATGACAAACGTATAGAGATGAGACCATGCCACAATAACAGTTGTATAATCGACATCATCAAAAGTCAATGCAGAGTCGAGCCGGACCGCATACAGCAACAAAGGCCCTCGACATTGTCAAGACCATCCTAGGATGTCGAAGCAACTCCTCGTAGGGCACCATTAACCTAAAAATGCCGAGTTCATGGCCAAATGGCTAGCAATAAGGCAAAAGGACAAGTCGTCCCACACCGAGCATACACCAAGATGATACCTCTAAGGACATAGAACGATGCAAATACATATTGTCATCCTCTGATACGCGGAGACAAGAGGAGGAGTGTGACACCAACCCGAACAAGTAGATCATGACGCATGATAGTCAATTTCCTCACCGAGCAATGTGTCCTCACATCCAACCCCAATCGAACGAGTTGCACAAATATTGCATGAGTAGAGCAACGACGAAGGGCCCCAAAGCACAATGGCTAGTGCTACTATAGAGATGACATATATGGATGATGTTGAGAAGGGGTCCTTCTTGGATGGCGAGAGGCATGAAGACTCACGTCCTCAAAGACCCCGAAGCAATGTCATGACTGCAAGCGAGCGTAAACACCAGACACGACCTGTAGGAGAACCACGACGATCGGAAGGAGGGGAGAACCCAACGAGCGCCAACATGGCCGGGGTTGGGTTTCCTCCGGTTGGGTTTCCTCCGAGGCTGCTCGAGAGGAGCAGCACGGTTTTGAACTTTTTTACAATTATTATTCGCCATGCTTCTAACAATAATCCTATTTGGCAGGACCCTAGAGTCATCTAACGCAAACAAAAACATTTTGATGGCCTCATGCTAAAAAACAAGATGAGAGTGGTATGGTGTTTCACTCCACTCCACATGTGGCTTACTGGGCCACCGCACCGTGCAATCCCGGCAATAACCAAACTCCCCAGGCACGCACACGCAAAACAACCAGCTCTATAAATCCCGCCGCGCCATCCTCGCATCCGACCCGCACCGAACCAACCAACACCGTCACGACCAACTAATATACAACCGTGCGCTCCCTTTGTCCCGCACGCGCGCACTCTCGCTGGTTCTCTCCTCCACCTCACCTGAACCGTTCCGGCGCGGCGTGGCTCCGCGGGAGGGACTCGCCGGCGACGGGCCGTTTTGGGCATGAGAGGGGTTCCCCACGCGGCGCCCGGCGTCGGACCCTGTTGCGGCGGCGTATCCATGGACGGCCTCCTCGTCTTCGTCTTCCACCTCTCGCTTCCTATACGTCGCTCCTCCTCTAATTGCTAGCCCCCGCCGGACCGGATCGGTCTCGCTTCCGCACTGCACTCTCCGATCTTTCTGTCTCTGTGAACTCTGTTTCCGATTCGAGATCATTCGGCTCGATTCTCCCTGCCGTCAAGCTCCGCGCCGGAGGATATGGACCAGCCGCCGAATGGCTTCGCCGCCGGAGGTGCGTGCCCGATCACGAAACCCCTGCCCCTCTTTCGTCTCCTTCCGCACAAGATATCGTGTTCTTGCTTATTCCTTTTTTTTTCTATTTAACGTTGCGTTCAGTAATGACAAATTAAGCTTTCTTCACTGCATTGAATCCACTGCGTAAACTTTCTTCAGTACTAAATCGTCTCAGGTGGCGTGTGGGTAACTGTTAGTACAGTACTAATTGTAGTAGTGTTTTAATTATTTCAAGTGGCCCTGGCGGTGGGTAATTATTGCTAGTGCTAATTATCGAGCGAGATGTTGCTGTCTGGACTGACGTCTCAATCATACTTGACTGTTGTGACAGTTTACTGTCTTTTCAAACGCTAAAAGGGCAAAAAATTATTATTGGACCTGAATTATTCTTTCGATTCATTCGATGTTGATAGGGGACCACCACTCATGTCTTGAGTCATCATAAAGAAAAAATATACAGATGATGGGTCTTAATATGATTGATGGGCCGAGATATTTTTTAAGAAGGAGATAGCTCATATATTTATATGAGAATTGAGAATCAAGTATAGTAGGTATTTTTGGTGACCTCAACTGAATCACCTTGAGGTTGATCCAGAAAAGTGATGTCGGCCGACGAGAATCTAGGACAATGAATATTACAACCCAAGTAATTAACTGTGATAGGAACAGAGAATATTACATGTAAAGAGAGGGACTGTGATAGCAACTCCCAAGTGGTGGAACAAGGCTCGCAAAAGTCAGGCCACTAAAACGGTGAAAAGAAACGAGTGTTCTTGCATTTCAAAGCAGACAAAATGGGGAACCACATCCATGGCGTATTTGCTCCTTATTCTTTCCTGCCTTCTTTTTGTAGAATATACTGCAGCATCATTTAATCCATATTGCTGCGCATGGAATAATTCTAGGGATCGTTCCGGCTGTCTAGTTCTGACAGTACACTTTAGTGTTACTAATCAACTGGACAGAATAAATTCACTCGTGGCATATTCTGTAAAGTTTTCTGTCACTCCTTATAAGACAGTCCTGTCCAGGTTACTTTTCATGTGCTAGAACAGACAACTATGCCCATCTGGAGATATAACAAGCAAATTGTCTGTATAAATTAACACACACGAGTGGAAATTTTGGTATGTGCCTATTCAGTTAGTAGATGGTTGTGAAATATCGAATAGATGATACTGGATTAATTTTAATGTTTATTGATGGTTGAGAAATACCAAAGTCAGATGATGTGAAATCTTATACACACATTTTCTTCATGATCCCAGCTCTTTTTGTTCAGCACATTGATGGGCAAAACGCCTCTCCCCCTTCTGTAATTGTCATTGGTGGAGGGATTTCAGGCATTGCATCTGCTCGTGCATTGTCTAATGTTTCGTTTAAGGTAATTGTCAATGAAGGATGAAAAGATGAAACTCTGTTCCAGATTATGTACAGCGCACTATCCAAGAGCACTTAGTAATACTAGTGTTTTAATCCTTCCAGACTCTTTACTTATATATAGTTACACCCTACAGGTCACATTGTTAGAGTCGCGGGACCGACTTGGTGGCCGTGTGCATACTGACTATACTTTTGGCTGCCCTATTGACATGGGAGCATCTTGGTTAGTTGCATACTAGAACTAGTATTTGGGCAATTATTTGTGTTTCTCCACTTGCATTGAGTTTGTACAGAACGTTCTCATGACTTTATCATGTGATTCAGGTTGCATGGAGTATGCAATGAGAATTCTTTGGCGCCATTGATTAGGCTTCTTGGGCTTAGATTATATCGCACCAGTGGTGATAACTCTGTGCTGTATGACCATGATTTGGAGAGGTGATTCATTATCCATAATTTTCTATGTGTATGCTCCTCCTTCAACTTGATTGGCATTTTTTCTTACAGTTTTTGTTTTTGTATTAGCTATGCTCTTTATGACAAGGATGGTCGTCAAGTGCCCCAGGAGATTGTAACCAAAGTAGGGGAAATATTTGAGGAGATTCTTAAGGAGGTACTGCAACCATTTGCATTTACATGATATCTGCCTTTTGTTTCGATGAATCATTTATCTATATAAGCGTCGTGTTAATACCGCAGACAGTGAAAGTTAGAGATGAATATGTAAACGACATGCCTCTTGTTCAAGCCATCTCAATTGTGCTTGACAGGAATCCACGTCTAAAGTAAGTTGAGTGTACCAGTAGATTTTCTAGTTCTGGAATGATGAAATCTCTGAAATGATTAAAATATGTGCACTCATCTTTACAGGCTTGAGGGTTTGCAGTATGAAGTATTGCAGTGGTGCATTTGTAGATTGGAAGCATGGTTCGCCACTGACGTGGATAATATATCTTTGCAAAATTGGGATCAGGTATGCAATCATGGAATATTATAAATACTCATATGTACATATTAGTCAAGCCCCCACTTGCCAGGTCAACTGACAAATGCATGCTCGCATGAGCTGTACGGATGCTCATTTATGCTTATGATGGTGTAATGAGCTTTGCAAATTTACAGGAGCATGTTCTTACTGGTGGACATGGGCTTATGGTGAATGGCTATGATCCTGTTATCAAAGCTCTCTCTCGAGATCTTGATATCCACCTGAACCATAGGTACGCACAACAGCATATCCTTATGATCCAATAATTCAAATGGATACATTGATTAACAGTTTTTCAAGTATAATCCCAATTCCCAAATAGATGGTTTCTTATCTCATCCTTTTGGTGATCAGGGTTACCAAAATCATTCAGCGGTATAATAAAGTCATTGTTTGTGTGGAAGACGGGACAAGCTTCGTTGCAGATTCTGCAATAATAACTGTCCCTCTCGGTGTACTCAAGGCAAACATCATCAAGTTTGAACCAGAGCTCCCAGACTGGAAACTATCAGCAATCGCTGATCTTGGTGTTGGTCTCGAGAACAAGATAGCGCTCCGGTTCGACACAATATTTTGGCCCAATGTAGAAGTATTGGGTAGGGTTGCCCAAACATCAAATGCATGTGGTTACTTTCTTAACCTTCACAAAGCCACAGGCATCCAGTCCTTGTCTGTATGGTGGCAGGCAGATTTGCGTATGAAATGGAGAAGCTGTCGGACGAAGAATCCGTAAACTTTGTCATGTCACAGCTCAAGAAATGCTACCAGGGGCCACTGAACCGGTAAAGCCTTAGATGCTTATTTTCATATTCTCTACAGTGATGAAGTACTATTATTATGTAAATTTCAGAATTTGCACACTAGCTTCAATGTTCTAACTGCTTGTGCTACACACTTCCAGGTTCAGTATTTGGTCTCACGGTGGGGAACTGACCCAAATTCGCTCGGCTCCTACTCTTGCGACTTGGTCGGGAAACCAGCTGACTTGTATGAAAGATTCTGTGCTCCGGTGGGCAACCTGTTTTTCGCCGGGGAGGCCGCCTGCATCGATCACTCGGGTCCGTGCACGGAGCGTATTCATCAGGTATCGACGCTGCAGAGGGCTGCCGAAGGCGCCTCTCGACGCAGCTAGGTATCTCCGATCTGTTCCAGGTCGGCAAGATTGCCATGAGGGAGGAGATGGCCGAAGTCATGGTCCCCCTCCAGATATCCAGGCTGTGAAAGAAGAACAGACATGTCCTATTTATCACTGTGTTGTTCTGTTAACATCGTAGCTGATCCCTTCGCTGTATTTACCTCTAAAACCGTGCAATTTCGCAGTTTGATCTTAAATGTATCTCTGAATAACAAGCAGACTTATTAATCTCTCTGATTTCATGGACATTGCTCTTTATATCCATTATGTGTACACTTGTGTTTTGATGTAGTTCTTATTCACTCTCTCTGTTCCAATGCATGTGGCGTTCTCATTTTTCGTGTTTCAATTTTGACCAATAATTTGATGAATAAAATTTGTGTTATTTTTATAAAAAATCTACTATTAAAATATTTATTTGAATACGAATTGAATCATATAGTTTTTATGATATATAATAATATTTCGTTGGTCAAATTGAGTGTCAAAATTTAAACCTCGGAACACAATTGCACCAAATAAATAGCAAGGTTCAAAAAAGCGGACGCTTACTCTGATGAAAGCGCATAATAAAGCGCATCGGAGCCTTTCCGCTGCGATTTCGACCTGAGCGGAGGGTTACGCGGTGAGCGTCGCTTAATCGGTCGCTCAATGGCGAAGCGGCGCTTCCGCGCGCTGAAGCGGAGAAAACTCAGGAAAAGCGGCCGCTGCGCGCTGGGATTCCCGAGCGGGAGAAGCAACTTTCGGGGGGAGAAATGGGGGGAAACCGGGCATATAGCTAGGGTTCCCAATTCCAAGCCTTCATTTCCCGAGCGAGACAGAGAGCTGCTGCTGGCTGCTGCCTCTCGGGACTCATTTCCGCCGCCGCCGGCGCAGCTCCGTCCGCCGCCCAGCTCCGCCCGCCTCCAGCGCAGATCCGCCCGCCGGCCAGCTCCGCCCGCGCCTCCAGCGCAGGTCCGTCCGCCGCTCACCTCCGCCCGCCTCCAGCGCAGCTCCGCCTCCGCCTTGCCGTCGATCTACTCGCTGCCGGCCGCCACGCCTCAGGTATCGCGCTCTCAACCTCCTCCCGAGCTGAGAAAACTGAATCGATCTGTTTCCCCGACTCTGGACTCCCTTTGTGTGCTGTGTTTGACGGGCAGCTTGCTCCAGATAGGGTTACTTCACTAGCAGGACTGAAGGAGCTTCAGAGAATCTCCTCTCTGCGGAGGTGATTTGACCTGAACATTTCATTTTTGCCTTAATGGCTCGTATCTGGTGCTGAAGATAGACGATTATGTATTGATGCTGGTTTGCAGATATCAGTAGACAGACATGTACATCCATCATTTTTCTTGTACTAACTTACTCATTCATGTTCCATCAACTAATATTTATGGGGTTGGAGACTTGGCTAAAGCATGCACATACTGTGTTACTGTCGTGTGTGCTTGGGCTAAATATTTTTTGTCGATTTAACGTAATGCCTGAACTGAATCGAGCTGCTGCTATTTGCTTGTGGTGTATCAGTGTATGATTGTTACTACTTGCTTGCTAGGGCTAGGACATGCCGAGCTGGGCTGATGTTGCTTAATTTTTGTAGGGGACATGGAAATTGATGGCGAGGATGGTGGTGGTGAGGCACCCATGCCGCCGCCGCCCCCAATGGTACTGAGGGGTAACTCAAATGATGTCGGATGGAATTATGGCAAATACTGCGATCCAAATAACAAGAGCAAAGTCAAGTGTGACTTCTGTGGTCATGAAAGCACCGGAGGGATTTATCGCTTTAAGTTGCACATTGCTAATACGGATAATAATGTGTCTGGTTGCACGAAAGCTACACCGGAAGCCAAAGAGGCATGCAAGAAGCATCTTAGCAATGTCTTAGTGGTGAAGTCAGTAAAGAGGCAGCGTGGGCAAGAAGTTAGAGACGATGTGCATATATCAAGTGCATGTGCATCGGTACAAGATGATGTTTGTGTTGGGAGCTCAAGCTCACAGTCTATCAAACTAGGTCCCATGGACAAGTTTGCTCGTCCTATTGATGGCAAAATAAGCACGGCGGAACAATTGAGGCAACAAAGTATGAATGAGGCTCTTTTCAAGGAGAGAGTGCATGAAGCTTCACAATATGTTGCTAGATGGGTGTATACACATGGTAAACTCCCACCTATTGGCTATTTGCTTGCAAGCTTGTAGCCTTGTATTTGTGCAGCCATAAATATTGAAATACATGACTAACTTGCTGTTTTTTTATTTGTGTTTGTTCAGCCATACCATTTAATTCTTTGGACAATGAGGAGTTCGTGCAAATGTGTGAGGCCATTGGAAAGTTTGGCAAAGGGTATGTACCTCCTAGTCAATATGAGCTTCGTGAGAAGTTGTTGAGCGAGGAATATGCAAGAACCAAGAGTTTGCTAGATGACCGTGAAGATCTAAAGAAGAAGTATGGATGCACCATTATGACCGATGCATGGACGGACATGAAGAGGAGGAGCATAATGAATTTGTGCATGCATTGTAGTGGAGGAACTTCTTTCCTCAAGTCAAAGGAGACCTCGGATGTGTCACATACCGGGCAAGTCATATTTGAACTAGTTGACAATGCAATTGAGGAGGTAGGGGCTGAACATGTGATGCAAGTTGTGACGGACAATGCTTCCAATAACATGGCTGCCAAGACCTTGTTGCTTGAGAAGAGGCCCAAAATATTTTGGAGCTCTTGTGCAACTCATACCATCAACTTGATGCTCCAAGGGATGGGCAACCTCAAGAAGTTCAAGACCATAGTTGATCAAGCAAAGAATGTCACTATCTTCATCTATGCTCATCACAAGACATTGGCATATATGAGGAAATGCACAAAGAGGAGAGATATCATAAGGCCGGGGTGACTAGATTTGCCTCCAACTTCCTTACTTTGCAAAGCATGGCTGAAAAGAAAGATGCTCTAAGGGCTATGGTGGTTGATACCGCATGGGAGGAGATGCCCATTGTGAAGAGCAAGAAAGGAAAGGATGCAACCGCCACCTTGAGTGATGGTATTTTTTGGAAAGGAGTGGCACTTTGCTTGAAGGTTTTTGAGCCATTGGTGAGCCTTCTTCGTTTGGTTGATGGGGATGTTAAGCCATCTATGCCTTGGCTCTATGGAGAACTGTTGAAGGCAAAGATCAGGATCAAGGAAGCTTTTGGAAATAATCCGCATGCCTACAAAGAGAGCATAGCCATTATTGACAAGAAATTGAAAGGAAGGCTTGACACTCCATTGCACAAGACAGCATATCTCTTGAATCCATACTATTCTTATACCGACAAAACCATCTTTGATGATGCAAGCATCAATGAAGGCTTCATGGAATGTGCGGAGCAATTCTATAAAGATGATGAGAAGGCGCTTACTGAAATGGTGAATGATGAATTCACCAAGTTTGAACATAAAGATGGACTGTTCAAGAAAAAGCTAGCAGAATGTTGTGTGCATGCAGATTACAATCCCGGTAAGATACATTTTTCTTGTTATTTCTGCTAGCTGCTTGCTGGACTGCTTGCTGCAATGCTGCTGCTAGCTGCTGCTTGCTGGACTGCTTACCTTATTTCTATTTCTCAGTTTCTTGGTGGAAGCGCTATGGAAGTGAAGTTCCTATTTTGCAAAAGATGGCTATAAGGATCCTTGCGTTGACTTCAAGCTCTTCCGGTTGTGAAAGAAATTGGAGCATCTTTGAACAGGTTATCTTTAGTTCTCCTACTCTCTCCAATTTTTATTGTTCTTGTTCATCTCTCGGTCTCAAGTCTAATCATTTCATTTACTTGTAGATACACACCAAGAGAAGAAATAGACTAACAACGGATCGCCTCAACAACATGGTCTATATACAATTCAATCAAAGGATGATGTCCAAGAAACAAAGGTTGAAGGATAAGAAAAAGGCCGATACTCTTCTAAGCAATGATGCTTCCGAAGCTCAAGGATGGCTATATGAAGGAGGAGATGCTCATGCATTTGTTGTTTTTCGAGATGGGGAGGATGAAGATCAAGATGTTGGTGTGCATGCGGCTACGGGGATACCATATGATGTGCTAGGAGAAGCAATGGGAGCACAGGAGCAGCTCCAACATCGTAGGAGTGCAAGGAATATGAGGGATCTTGAGGAAGAGGAGTTTGACTCCGCGAATGAGGAGATGATTGAGGATGACGTTGAGTATGAGAGTGATTATTGATTGGTCAATTTATCATCATAGCGAGATGATTGCACTTCCGAACATATTTATGTCTTTGTCTTATATTGTAATATGTCTTGTGAGAGTGTGAGACTATGCCACTGTGGAACTTGGAAGTTGGAACCTATCTATTTATGTCTTGTATTCTTGTTAGTCGTGTGGTTGGTTGCACTTCCGAACCTATTTATTGCTTGAATGCTTTGCTTACATTTCAATCTGCAGGTCATGTGCCATAATCTGATCGGCCCTTTTCCACGAAATTTCTGCGATCCAATCTGGCAGAAGTATACTTTGTTATTTGTTATTTTCTTGCTAATACTTTGTTCTTCTTGCAGCTCTTTATATTGGAGAAAGAACTTGTAGAGTTTGGAGAACAAGAAAAGGGAGCAAAACTGAGCCAAATAAAGGTATTCTTCATTTATTCCACATTCTTCCTTCGAAATATAGCATTTACAAGCTTATGATACAAATATACAAGTATATTTTACACTCATGTATGCCTAGAAGTATAAAAAAATACAAAAATACAAGCTACAGTACAAAACGCTTAAGCACCGCTTAAGCGTGCTTAAGCAGCAGTTCCTCTGATCGGAGCCTCACCGCTCGCTCACCGCTTTCCGCTTTTTGAAACTTGATAAATAGTGACAGAGGAAGTAACTTTTTAATTTGCTTTCCCCCATGCATAGTAATGGATGGATTTTTTTTTTTTTGACATGAGTAATGGATGGATTGGCATTGCGGTGGATTAAAATATTCCTAGTCCGAATGTACAATCATATTTTACCTATTTTAGTGTTTGCTTGACCCACCTTTGCCAGTTGACTAATTTCCTATAGAAGATTATAAAAATAATCACAACAAGGCAACTGGCATTTGAGGACGTCACTTACAGGTGGACCCTTCCATCACCCGACTTAATCAGTAGTTCCCACATTTATTGATAGGACCTTGAATTTTTTTATTAATATATCCAAGTAAAACATTTTGCATATGAATCTACAAATGCTCGTGACACATCGCCCCGTATGATGGTATCTAGGGAAGACGCCGAATCGGTGTGGACCAACTTGGATATGTCAGGAGGTTAGAACCGTTGGTGGGATTCAACAACCCGCTACCTCCACACAAGGAGGAAAACCACGCCGACAAGACAAACAAGCCGACGTTGAGACCAACACTACACAATTCTGAAGCACAAACCTGACGACGCACACCCACTGGTTCCTTGATACCGGCAATCACTCCGCTGGGATAGGGCTGAAGCAGCGGTAACATTATTTTGACGTAGCGTCGCCACCACCATATGAACAACGTTGACAAAACACCACAAAAACCCTAACTCTAGGGACCTAGTTACAACGCCGAGTGCAGATTCAGGATCCCCAGTCCTCCCGCGGCTAGAGCGGCAAGCAGAGGAGGCGCGGCTTGTTTATTTCTGACTAGGACGAAGGAAATGTAACGTCTAAGGTTACAAGGAGAGACTGGTTTGCGGGAATAGGAAAAACATAGGATTGAGATTAGCACGCCAAACTGAATTTTGTAGGCATCAAAAAAGGTGCAAGAATTTATACTTGTAGTTGTTTGGGTACACCATAGGAAAACACATGAATTTGTCTGATTTTTTTCGATTAAGAGATCTTTATTGCTTAAAAAGTTTTAAGCATTACACCCATCTTCTGCATAGCTAGGATGTATACAGCCACCACAACTTCACAAGTCTTAGAACAACAAAATAAAAAGGCGAATTATATATCATAATGAGAATTGTAAAGACGCCTAGGGTGCTGGAGGGCAGATTCGAAGATTATGTTGCCATCCATGCAGGGAAAACAGCTCCCTCGCCACATCCTCCAACCGTGTAGACACATCCGAAAATACGTCGCGATGCTTCACACGCTGTAGGGACGACAATGAATGGATCGTAGTTGTGCACCGGTAGATAACCTGCATAAGAGAAACATTTTTATCGTTAAAAAGCTTCTCATTTCTACATAGCTATAGCGACCAAATAACGGCAACCGCTCCCACCCTAATCAGTAGCTTAAACCTAGGATCCACACCGTTGAGCCAATTGCGGAATATATTTGCACCGCTTCGTGGTGGGTATAAGTTAGAGCCTCTCTGGATGGCTGGCCATATAGATCTTGCGAATTTGCACTGGAATAATAAGTGCTTTTAAAAAACCATAATATTTACTAAGAGACTGAGACTGAGAAAAATGCCGTGAGGTTGGACCTAACAAAAAAATCCTATGGATTGCACACAAAGTAGCCCATAGGAAAAAAAATCATGTGATCTCTGCAATCAGTTAGGAGTAGAATCCTCAAAGTTTGTATGAACTAAAGAGGCCTTCTGACCCTCAAAAATCTTGTGGTGCCCAAGTTCGCATATCAGGGAACAATTCCATGATCACCTGCAGTCGTGGACCAAAACAAAAGTATTGATTCCACCGTGACATCTTGTGACACAATTTGCAATTTTTGTTCTTCTATATAGCTTAAAATGTAGATAACAATGCCATTTTACCCTTTAAAGCATTATAAACGGAACATCTTTCAACTTTTAAAACCGTCGCACAAAACTCTTTATGAGTTTCTTGTAATAGATTTTGCCACTCCCCGCAGCAATTCGAATGGTGGACAAGAAGGTGATGTGCTGGTGGTGAACTGGTGGATATGGAATTGTAGAGAGGAGTTGTTCATCTACCATCACGTCCGGATAGGCTCGCCATAACCCTGAATTTATGAAGTGATGTTTTGATCTCCTTAAAAAATGTGTCAAGTTTTTAAATGAATTTTTTTTGTTTTGAGTCAAAGTCTTGAAACATTCAAGTGCCAAGTACATGTATATTAAAAATCCTCAAGTTAAGTTAAAAAAAAAATCTTCAAGTTATAGTTCCAAATGGCGTGTTGAGAACACGTATACTAGGTTAAAAGTAGAAATTTTGACTTTTGGATTCGGTGTCACGGATGCAAGTGACGTGTAAAATGTCGCCTGAGAGATATTTCTAGATGACACAGCTAGAATGCTTCCTGGACAGATGATTGCCAGAGAATTCGCTACCAAAACTAGAACAAATAAAAAAAAACTCCTATATGTAGTTGTGCGAGTCTAGAAAACGTGCACCACGCAACGCTTGGTGGGCCCGGGATATTCCGCGGAAAATATCCCACCTGCAACGCTGCAAACCGAAAGAGGCAGCCAGCTTCCCACCGGACCGGAGCCGCCCCGGCCGTCCGTCTCCGTGTCCAGGCCGACTTCCTCTCCTCCTCCGATCCCCCGCCCCGCCCGTCTTCTATATAAAGCCACCCAACTCCGTCCGTTTCCCACCACGCAAACGCCATCCCAAAACCAGATCACGCCTCACCGCACCGCAACGCCGCCGGAGAAGAAGGAGCATCGTTCGCCTCTCGTGCGCCGCCGCGGTCCGATCGGATCAGCCGTCGTCGGTGAGGAAGGGATCCACCCCCGCGTTGCCGGTTTGGAGCCAGACAGGGTGATGAGCTGCCTCACGCTCCGCCGCTCCTCCGACGCCAGCCGCCTCCAGGACGGCCTCCTCGTCTTCATGTTCTTCATCTCGATTCCCATACGTAATCTCAATAATCGCAGTAGTAGTAATTGTACTAGTAGTAGTACCAGCGATCTCTTGTAAACGGCGTTCGTGCTCGCGTGCGCGCGGACGGAGGGATCTCCTGCTGCTTCGTTTCATCCTTCAAAGTCTTCTTATCGTTCGGCGACAACGGCCGCGGCGTTTGCGGCTATGGATCCCAACAGCTTCAAAACCGGAGGTATATATGCTGATTTATGTCAGTTTGTCATGTAGTTTCAGTGTTGCCTGTTAGATCTTGCATAAATGGGGAAATTTTCCTGCTGATTGGGGATTTAGAACAGGATTGCTGAAGATAGGTAGAAATTTGGTAGCTATGCTTAGATAGATTTTGTCCCCCTTTTGACCCCCTTTACATGGTTGCTGATTAGGAACAATTTCTGTGCATTGATGTATTTTAGGCATTTTGCTTCCAACCATATATATAGAAAAAGACTGCTGAATTTAATCATTCAGTTGTGATGATAATCGACGGAATATTTTAATTTTGTTGTTGTGCTCATATTGATATTGTCCCTTTTTAATCCCCTTGATTGGGCGCTGATCGGAACAATTTCTGTGCATTGATGTCTTTTAGGCCTTTTGCTTCCAACAATCGAGAGGCGGTGTGCTTCGCCGCCATCGGTCATCGTGATCGGCGGTGGCATCTCGGGGATCGCGGCAGCCCGCGTCCTCTCCAATTCCTCTTTTGAGGTGACTGTTCTTGAGTCGAGAGATCGTATCGGTGGCCGTGTTCATACCGACTACTCCTTCGGATGCCCCATTGATATGGGAGCCTCATGGTTAGCCTCGCTTAAATTGATCAATGTGAACAATCCTTGGTAGATTTTGGTTTGCATCATGTTTTACTAACTCTGCCGGTTTTGATGAAAAATTCAGGTTGCATGGTGTCAGTAACGAGAATTCGTTAGCACCATTGATCGGCCATCTTGGGCTGAGGTTATACCGCACTAGTGGCGACAACTCTGTTCTGTATGACCATGATTTAGAAAGGTGATTTTAGCACTTGAACTTGCCCTTTTTTCTTCGCCAATAACAATTTTATTTTCTTTCTCGTTCTTACATCTCACTGTGTTAATTTATTCCGTTACAGCTGCTCGCTGTTTGATAAGAATGGACTTCAAGTCCCAAAGGAGACAGCTGCTAAAGTCGGAGAAGTATTTGAGAAAATTCTCAAGGAGGTAACTAGAAGTTATTAACTTTCATACGCGTGTAATTATAGCTTACTTGAGAGCATTTTTAGCTGACTCTAATACTCTATAATTTATGTTGGCCTGCAGACGGTGAAACTCCGTGATGAGCAGGAATATGACATGCCCCTTCAACAGGCAATCTCAATGGTGCTTGAGAGGCACCCTGATCTAAAGTACGTCTACTGTTATAACAAGCTTCCATGTGATGCTTATTTCGATATAATCATAAATTGGTCGGCTGCATAATAGCTTGACTGATATTGTTGCCAATTTTTAGGCTACAAGGACTAGACGACCGAGTCCTGCAATGGTGTGTCTGCCGGCTGGAGCATGGTTTGCTGCAGATGCAGATGAAATATCTCTGAAAAACTGGGATCAGGTTAGCGCAGATCATTTGGTGCCAGCAAGCATTTCTTATACTATATAGGATCCAAAAAAAACTCACCAGTTGTGTACATTCTTACTCATCAATGAATTATCTTCCTATCTGCAGGAACATGTACTTACTGGTGGTCATGGTCTGATGGTTGATGGGTACTATCCTGTAATTCAGGCTCTCTCCCAAGGTCTCGACATCCGTCTTAATCAGAGGTGTGTATTTTGTTCTTCCCAACATATATTATGAAAGGCATTATTTCAGTATGTCTGTGACACATGTTCTTTTGAACTCTCCTGTTATGATCATGCCAAGTATTTACTCAAAGTTAAACATGCTATTTGAGTCGAACCATAGTCATTTTGAAACTTCCATGTGTTTGCTTCCTTTACTTGCACTTGCTAGATACTTTTACTTAACGTGCTATTCCTACATTTCAGAGTGACAAAAATCGCCCGCGAATACAATGGTGTGACGGTGACCATCGAGGATGGCACACAGTACTCCGCCGACGCCTGCATAATCACGGTGCCGCTCGGCGTGCTCAAGGCGAACATAATCAAGTTTGAGCCCGAGCTTCCCTCCTGGAAGAGCTCAGCCATCGCCGACCTCGGTGTCGGCATAGAGAACAAGGTCGCGATGCACTTCGACAAGGCCTTCTGGCCGAACGTGCAGGTGCTGGGGATGGTCGGCCCGACCCCGAAAACCTGCGGCTACTTCCTGAACCTCCACAAGGCCACGGGCAACCCGGTCCTCGTTTACATGGCCGCTGGCAGGTTCGCCCAGGAGGTGGAGAAGCTCTCGGACGCGGAGGCCGTGGCCCTCGTCATGGCTCACCTGAAGACGATGATACCCGACGCCACTCAACCCGTAAGCCATTCCTTTCTGAACTCTGAACACTGAAACACATAACTAATCTGCATTTCGTGATGCTTGACCAGTTGAACTAAACTGTTGGCATGATGTTGTGTGTGTTGCAGACGCAGTACCTGGTGTCTCGGTGGGGCTCGGACCCCAACTCGCTGGGCTCCTACTCGTGCGACCTGGTGGGGAAACCGGCGGACGTGTGCGAGAGGTTCTCGGCGCCGGTGGACAACCTGCTGTACTTCGCCGGTGAGGCGGCCAGCGCGGAGCACTCTGGTGCGGTGCACGGCGCCTACTCGTCGGGCATGGACGCGGCCGAGGAGTGCCGGAGGCGGCTGCTGCTGCGGAAGGGCGTTCCGGACCTGGTCCAGGTCGCCGCCGCCTGCGAGGAGATGGCCGACGTCGTCGCCCCTCTCCAGATTTGCCGGACGTAGAAGAAGAAGATCTGAACAAGCTCCTCCGCTCTGACATGCCCGATTGATATCTGATAACTGACGAAAGAGGGTTCAATATGTGAACGATCAATCCGTGTTGGCAGATTGCAAGATTGAAAATTATTTTACATGTTCCATTTACTCCTGTTTGCTTTGAATTTGAATCAAGATTGCTGTACTCGTACTCAATATTCCTGGAATTATTGATCGTTGCTACAATTGTCATTGATTTATCTACCATTCGCATTAGAGCTGGGGACCGATGAGAATTATCTACGTACATGATTTTTGTGTCATTTGTTTTGCTTGGGTTAGAAACTTGTTCTTTATCTGTCTCCAGTCCTGTGTGATAGCAACTTTGCTTGCAAAGTCTTTATGCCAAGAGCACGCTGACGTGTCACGTTTTGGCTTGCAAAGTCCCGATGACGTGGCCGGTGCTACCAAGCTGTCGCCGCTGGCCGGCGACGTCGACGGCGACGCAAGCGGTTTGGGACGCGCCACCAGAATCTGGATCTTCCTTCTTCGAAACGACCGGTCCACTTTTCAATTCGCGCACGTGCTCTCCCACCGCTTTACGGCCGGGCCCACCTGTGGGCCCCCACCACGAGCTCAGCCCAAATCGTCATTGCCCCGAAGCTACTGCTCCTCGTGTCGGACCGTCTCCAAGTCGGGCAGAAACACGCCAGAAATATCTCTCTCGGCCGGCCGTCTGATCTCCCGGAGCCGGCGAGAGATGTCGGCGATGTCCCGCGCGATCCGGGCCTGCGCCTTCCGTCGGAACCTGTCCGCGGTGGCGGCGACTCCCAAGGAGGCCTCCGCGGCGGCGGCGGCGGTGGTGGCGGGTCGCAGGGGCGGGCGGGATCCGGGGGAGGACGGGAGGCGGGTGCAGTGGGTCTTCCTGGGGTGCCCCGGGGTGGGCAAGGGCACCTACGCTGGCCGCCTCTCGGGGCTCCTCGGCGTGCCGCACATCGCCACTGGCGACCTCGTCCGCGACGCCCTCGCCTCCCAGGGCCCCCTCTCCAAGCAGGTATATACGTGGCCACTTTCGCGGCATCCCAATCCCCTCCCGGCCAATTTCGCGGCATGATTAGCTAAGCTGATTGAGTCGATGTGCCTGCCCTGCGGTTCGGCCGGTGCCAATATATCAATAGGAACGCCAAAGATCATGATAGATACAGTGTGGAAAGACGATTTAACTTTCTGAGAGTAGACCAACCGTGCGCCATTTCTTGTATCATCCTTGCAAACCAGCTTGTCACGTCACTGTACGGCAAATTCGTAGGGACAGCGCATCAAGTAGAATAAAACCCAGCACAGATTTGTCACATGAAACACTCGTCATACACAACACATCCGAATATCCAGTTGCATAACCAGGAAGCATCAGAGGAACTATTGAGATTTACTCAACAGTCAGTAGGAATAGTTGCTGACCGAGTGTTTTCATGCCGGCAGTGCGCTTATGGCAAATATAAGCCAAATTGTTCAACTTATGAAGTAAGTTCTGGGAACAAAATATGTTGGTAAGCAAAGCCTATAAATCCTCACAAGCTTCTGAAGTGAGTCTATAATACACCCCATTAAAAGCGGTCATTCGTCCTAGTGCATGGATGCAGCACCTTTTTTGTCATGATTGTAGCTTTTCTAAATAGACCATTGGAAACTTTTTATGATCATTTATAGTGTTGTGTCTTTCTACTTGGACTCTGTTGTACAACGCCCATTTTCTTGGTCGTTTTATATCTGCTTTGTTTTCAGCTTGCTGAGATTGTGAACTATGGGAAGCTGGTGTCTGATGAGATCATCATAAATCTGCTGTCGAAGCGCCTCGAGGAGGGTGAAGAAAAGGGTGAATTGGGGTTCATACTTGATGGTTTTCCAAGAACTATAAGACAAGCGGTGAGCTAGTTATTTGACCTGATTGTAAGTAGGCAAGACATATACTTGCATCTTCTCAGTTGAACTTTATTGTTGAGAGGTGGAATCATAGAATTATGAACAGTTTCAGAATAATATTGTGCAATTTGATTCTAGCAAGAGTATTGTGTATGGTAGGCCAGTTTCAGTATCGTTGCGACTAACAAACATCAACTGAGTCTTCAAACTTATATGCTGATATTTGTGTACCACTTCCCAAAATAATTATAGTGTGTGTCCTTTTAGGAAATACTGGAGGGAGTCACAGATATTGATTTGGTGATCAATCTCAAACTTCGAGAAGAAGCTCTTCTTGCAAAATGCCTTGGCAGAAGGAAGTGCAGCCAGTGTGGAGGAAACTTCAACGTGGCCTCCATCGACATTGAGGGTGAGAATGGCGGCCCTCGAATGTATATGCCTCCATTACTACCTCCTCCACAGTGCGAATCAAAGTTGATTACTAGAGCAGATGATATCGAAGAGGTGGTGAAGGAGCGGCTGCGTGTTTACCATGATTTGGTACGTACCAGAGATTTTCTTTGATCTGAACAATCAATTTTCACTAGTAAACTATGTTTATATGCATATGAGGTCAATTAGTGAATTTGCCAGTATAAAAATGGATGCTTATATTTGAATGCATGAAATACCGAGGCGTAAATATGCTGGTTATTTTATATGATATATATTCACTAGAATATAGCTAATTGACACTTAAGGCTTCACATATCTCAGCTAGTTTTATATGTGTATTCTTTATTCCAAATACGGCAATGAGCACACTTCACCTGCCAAACTTGAAACTATAGCGATATTCCCTCCTCTTATTAGTATAGTCGTGGAATGTTTTATTTTGTATCTTGGAATGTGTGAGCACTTTAGAACTTATGTGCATTCTTTGTTCCAAATTCAGCAGTTAGCACAATTCATCTGCTAAACTTGGTACTCCCTCGGATCCGATTTAAGTGTCGTACGAAAAGAACTACTCACATACACTTCCTAGGAGAACTAGCGACATATATTTCGCATCGGAGGAGTATTATATTAAACTCAGAAGTCAGAACAGCAATCTTCCTTAGTTTTATTAGTATATTGTTGGAATATTTCCTTTATATCATTGAAACCGCCGCTCTGTTTCTCGTGTAGCATCCTGTTATCCTTTCTAAGCAACATGTCATCTTCGCAGAGTGAACCGGTGGAGGGATTCTATAGGGCACGTGGGAAACTCTTGGAGTTCAATTTACCAGGAGGAATACCCGAATCATGGCCGAAGCTACTGCAAGCATTGAATATAGAAGACCCTGACAACAAAAGATCTGCAGCAGCTTAATTTTTTTGATGTTAGGAATGCGTATTATGTATTTGTAGGCTGTAGCCTATGTCAGCGTAGTTACCAGATAAGCATTCATAGCATCTCTACAGAGTAGTTCATTCGGGGCCATTATTTGGTCTGGCACTCAAATTTGTATAGTTGATTGTCACCGGTCTTGCAAGTTGGATGGGTTTGCTAGTTGTATTCTTTACATGTATAGCCTCTTAAGTGTTGAGGGCAGATGATAAATAACCGACATTTTTTGCGTCTGTGCTCTGCTGATAAAGCAACTTTTTGAAAGAATCCTGCTGGAACCATTCTTATAAAACATTATGCAAGAATAAACATATGTCTCCATTGCTGAGATCGATTGATACTGATGTTTGTGCACCTGTTGAGTTTTCTGCTACCTGTATCTGCTTATAGACGAGCTTCTTGAATGAAGCCTGCTGCAACCATTCTTATAAAACATTATGGAAGAAGAAATATATGTCCTCATTTCATTGTCCTGTGCATGTAATCATGTTTTACTGTCTGCACTCAGCTGAAACTGTTGTGTTCTGGCAGTAGCATTTTGTACATATGTGAAGTGTCTTACGTTTCCGATCTGCGTTAGCATGCTGGTTGTACTCTTTGAATGCATAGCCTCTTGTGTCTTAACGAAGAGGAGATCATGAATAACCTACAATTTGGAGACATTTATTAGCAGTCTTTTGCAGGTAAAGCTTCTTGAAAGGGGATGCTGCCAGAATCTTGCGAAATCGCTATACAAGCTATAGGTGACTTTTGTGTACGGCTGAGATCGATTGACACTAATGTTTATGCACCTGTCGATCTTGGTGGCGAGGATGGCGGCCGGTGAAAGCCGGGCTTTGGCCGGCGACTGTGGCGCCCGTGGGTGCCGCCACCTTGTTGAAGGAGTTGCCGCTGCAAATCACCCGCCTCCCTGTCGATGACGAGTTTCGGGGTGACGTGACAGCCGGTGAAAGCCGAACCTCGACCTCAGTCTTGGCGGACGATGACGGTGTCGCTTGACGTCGTTTCCTTGTTGAAGGCATCGTCCTTGCTGCTCTCGTCACTTCACTCGTGTTGTTCCGGGGGAACCCCAGATCTGGTTTTCCAGATCAGACGATGGCGTCACCTTTGGTGTCGTTCACCCTCTTGAGGGCATCGTTTTGGAACACGAATACCTGGAGGGGGTCAGCTGGCGGAGCGGTGTTTCATCTACCACGTCGATGTCGGTGAGGCTCAGCGGCGTGGCGCTGCGGGGTCTCGATTTCGGTTTCATGGACTCGCACTTGGTGGTGCTATCTGGCATCGTGGCGATGCCGACGGCAGACCTGATTTTGCAAGGTCATGGTGTTGATCCTTTCTAAAGACGGGTTCGTGGAAGACGGCGGCAGCGACTAAAGCGTGCACATCGGTGTGCGTTGGTGCTTAGCTGTAGGTTTTAGATGATGTGCGTTGGTGTTAGTCACCCCCATCATAGTGGTAGCGACCTTTGTCGAGAGGTTGACTTCAGTTTGTTTTTCAATATTGTACTTTGTAAATCTGGTTGGAATTAATAAGTGCGAATGGCTGTGTGCATCAGTCGATGCAGAGACCGGGACTCGCACCCTCCTTTTCTAAAAAAAAAAACCTGTTGAGTTTTCTGCTACCTGTGTTTTCTCCACCGTGAAGCAGCATGTATTTATGCAATGAACGCACATCCCTGGCACATCTCTCTCATCATATCTTGTTCTACACTACATAGCACCAAACTAGCAGCAATGCACTAGCGTGTGGAGCTGGGGAAGTCAAACAAAACAACATGTGGACGAGGGTTTCACTGGAAAAAATATGTGGACGCAAGTCTTCTTTCTGTCAACTCGCTGGCGCGTTATATTACATGCGCTGCCCTGCAACCACACGTAGTGCGTTGCTGCTATTGAAGAGAAATTAGCTAGAGGGAGAGAAAGAGAGAAATGGCGCAATGGTGGGACGAGTGGGAGCTGCGCATCCTCGTCCTAGCCAGCCTCGGCGCCCAATTCTCCCTTGTATTATTTGTCGCCGTCCGTAAGTTCCGAATCTCGCCATTGTTGAGCTTCTCGTTCCGGATGGCGCAAATCGGCAGCGACGCTCTGGCCATCTTCGCCCTCGCCACGCTCTTCAACCGCCAAAAGAGTGGGCCGCTGTGCAGCTACGCGCGTGGCAGCCGCGACTTGGAGCTGTTTTGGGCGCCGGTCTTGCTGATGCACCTCGGCGGCCAGATCGTCATAACCACCTACAAGATTGAAGACAACGAGCGTTCGACCCGCTACATCCTGACATCTCTATCCAAGGTCAGTCAAAAGTCAAACCCAAGTCTAGCGCTGCTTTTCATTTGCGTATTTACCACGGTTATTCTTAACTTAGAACTTTTGGTCACATCAAGAAGGGCGTATTTGGTGGATCGCACGAGTTAGCTAGACAGGCTGGTCAGTGGTCACGGACATGTGCGATGGTCATTTGCGCATGCATGACCTTCCGTTTCTAGCCATCGAGTGGTCATAGATGATTACTTGACGACCTGCGTTCTATCTTGTGCCGCCGCGGCACCGCTGCTGCCATGCGAAGTGTCGCCGCCTGCACTGCGCACAACAACCACACCGCTGCCCGTTTGTGTTGCCACTGCCGTCTGCTTCAAGATGTCTGTCCTGCAGAGAGGGAGGGAGGGAGAGAGGGGTTAGGTTATAAAGATCTGATGAGTTTGATTTGTTTAGACATACTGCAAGGATACCCCACACGTTGCAGCAGGAATTTCACCGACAACTCTGTTTTGTAAAATGGTATAAGTTGATTGAAATAGGATGTTGTCTATAGGAACATGCAAGATTCAGTTGGCGACAATAGTCGTGAGACTAAATTAGATAATCGACGTGAAATGGTTACGTATTTGAGGACCAAAAGTCGATGATGTGGACAATTAGTTGGCTTGATAAGCGGATGATGTGGAGTGTCAAAAAAAAAGTGGAAGATGTGGCTTTTTTTAGATAAAGGGATGATGTGGCTTACATGTAGAGTATTAATGAATGTTAATGAAGATGACATAGACAATTGGATAGCTAAAAAAACCGATGATGTGAATAGCTTACATGTTGAGATAGAATATCATAATGCATCTTAGTGGGGTTTGCTTGATAAGAGATATAGATTACCATTATTTTTTTTGAATTTTATATAGATTACCATGATTGATGAATCGATGGAGTGCCTTTTGAATCCCTATGCAGCTGCGGGATGACGGCGACGCCTGCGGGCGCTGTCACCTCCTTGGAGGCGTCATCTAGGCTCTCTCCGGCATGCCCTCTCCCGAGCAACGGGGGAAACCCTAACGCTAGCTTGCTAGTGCAGACAGTAGCGGCGTTCTGTCGTCGTCCCCTCCTTGGAGGTACTGTCCGGATTGCTCGTGGAGTCCCATGACGACGATGTCAAGGTTGGTGCTGGGGCGTACCCCGGTAGCAGTGCTGCTCTTCTCGGTGTCGTTCACCTGGGGCGCGCGTGGGCTGCCGGAGCTGGTGGTAAGGCTCCCTCTAGGGACATGGCGCGGCCGTGGGTGTTGGTGCGGAGCTCCTCCGTACGATGCCGACGATCCTTCCTTGTCAATCCCTCCTCGTCAATGCTGCAAGCTCTCTGAGTCCTCCCTCGTTGGACTGATGTTCTGTGAGCACTAGCTTCAGAGAATCATCTCGTTGTATTTTCCTTTCAGTTTCTGGGGCGATGCTTAATCGTTCTCGAGTGCTGTAATGCTGATGTAAGACATGATGGTTTTCTTTTCTATATGAAATGGAAACGGGGCGGGGCCCTTTATCTAAAAAATTGATGAATCGATCGGATGTTTTTTTTTTGAAGCGGGGCAAAAGCATTGCCTTTTATATTGATATAGGAGAAGCAAACACAACACGGCCTAGGCCAAAGTAAAAACTGGAATGTAAAAGGTACAGGTACAGTCAACCGACACCGTCCAGTCTCTCAGCAAGAAAGATCGTCATATCTTTAGCCGACGGTCAGCCCTAAGCAACTATCTCAGCCAGAGGTTTGTCTCCGGCCAGAATCCAGTTTCGGCCCTCATCTTTGATCTTGTGGGTTAGCGTCGACGGCATCGTGAAGGTGTTGTTGAAGACGCGAGCGTTTCTTTCCTTCCAGATTTCCCAGGTAATCAGCGTGATCGCTGACCTGAGCCCTTTAGGGTGAGCCGTGGGGGACTTGGAGACCGCCTGCCAATAGTCGAGGACAGTAGGCCGGTCCGTGCCCAAGTCCTGCACCAAGGAAGGGCAGGAAAGCCATGAGGCTGCCGCCTGCCAAATACGCCTAGAGAATCTGCAATCGAAAAGGATGTGTCTTGCTGTCTCGTTCTGGCACTTGCAGAGCTGGCATAGGGGCGCGTGCGGCCATACCCTCTCCGCGAGGCGGTCGGAAGTCCACAGCCTGTTCTGCACCACCAACCATGCAAAGAATCTGCATTTGGGTGGTGCCCACGTTTTCCAGACCAGGTGGTTGAAGGAGACCAGGTGGTTGAAGGAGCAGTGGGTGGATCCGATGAATTGCGCCTTGTAAGCTGATCCCGTCGAGTATTTCCCATCAGTAGTTAGCGTCCAGATGATGGTGTCCGATCGGATGTTTTCAACTTTTGTTGGACTTTGTAGCTTACTTATATATTTTCTATTAACATTGCATGTCGTTTAGGACATATACTAAGATTAATGGGATTTTCCACACTATATCAGGTCACAGTTGCACTGTACGTGTTTTACAAGACATGGTCGTCAAATGACAAAAGGTTGTTGGCCGCAACAATTTTGCTTTTCATCGTAGTGATTATCAGATGCTTCCAGAAGTACCTTGATCTTAAGCAGACTAGTTTTAGTGCCCTGCGGAAAGCGTCCGAGGTCAGCGTCACCGAGATCGGAGGAGATGAACAGTTGGACCAGTTTATACTAGTAGTAAAAGTAATGCCTGCCTATCGTAATATGCCGTCTCCGACTCTGTATACAATAGTGGCCCCAATCCTACCGTTCCAGCTATTTTTGGACTTTCCGTGTTCTTGTTCTGATCGTCTACAAATGCTAATACACTTCTTCTCGCTTGATCGCGAATCAGCTCTTAAGGCAATAGAAGAATCCCTCTTTCTTATGAACCAATTTCTTTACACCAAAGGGAGCGAACGCTACACCTCTCTTCCATTTATATCAGGGTTCATCCTCCGTATCAGCACTATACTGCTAGTTGGTGCAACGGTAGTCATAACTTTCATCCTCATATCATCCCCCACACCCCCCACTGCCCCCACCAAGAAAATAGAAGTCCACTTTGTTTTCAAGAAGTCACACCTAGCCACGGATAGATGGATTACACTTGGTCTTTTGGGAGGCACTCTTGTCGTGGAGCTTATTTACTCGCTGGTTGAACAATGCTTTCCTGGCAAGTTCTCTGGCCGAATTCTCCAACACAATATTGTTGGATTATTTGCCCATAACAGAAGAGGTCTTTTGTAGTACCCTTAAATGAACCTCAGCCGTTTATTTTCGCTAATCCAAAGGGTGAAAACGTTTCATACTGGTGGTAAAACTGTGACCAGTATAAGTTATACTGGTGGTCAATCCGTGCGTCCCCGTAGATGGGCCCTGGCCCAATTAGATCAAAGTGTTGGGCCAACAAAAAACTCAGCAAATCCTTAGTTTGAGTCCATTACGGCCAGAAAATCCTCTCCAACGAGCCCTGCTCCTCATCGATGCGGTGACGGCAAGCGCCAGAGCGACAGCGGCCAGCAGCCTAGCCTGCTCCCCACCGGTGCGGCTACGGCGGGGGAGTCCCCCTTGCTGACGGCGGCGAGCGGCAGATTGGGAGCTGTCGATGCGGTTGGATATCCACCAGAGCGCGGCACGGATGTCGGCCGGAGGTGCCGCGGAGGACTCGGCCTCGTCGCCGCTGCCGCCGCTCAAACCCATCGGCACCGCCCCTCCCCTCCTCCATCCGCCAAATCAGGCGCATATCAAGAATCCGTCGGCGACGCCCTCAACTCCTTGATCCGCACCGGGAAGATCTTCCCGGGCCCGCACCTCTTCGTCGGTGTCGCCCTCAACACCTTGCTCCGCCACCGGGAAGCTCTTCACGGGCCCGCACATATTCATTGACGCCACCATGACCGTGCTCTGGGCGGCCGCCACGGCGCCGGTGCCCACGATTCAGAAGGGGAACAAGACGGCAGGAGCCTTCACATCGCGCTCAACACCATCATCGCGCCGGTGTCGCGGCGTGCTCGACAACGGCGACCCTCACAAGTGAACTTTGTTATTGCAGGTTAGCACTGAACTTTGTTGTACAAGTTCCTCTCCTATTCCATGCCATACTTCTATCAATTTCTGAGGTTCCTGATTGAGCACTGTATTTGTTGCTAAACTGAGGTCGCTGGTTAAGTTTGCTGGCAGTTTGGTGTGCTGCATGTAGTTGCTTGCTTGACCAAACTGATTTTTTCATGGCAAAACAACCATGTTTCATTTATTTCTTCCACGACACACTGATACAATAGTGCACACATTTTCCAAGCATGTAAAGATCTTGCTGCCACCTGTGTACTTCTCTTCCTGCTACATGCTACTAACAGATACACACTACTTTTCAGATACGTACACACATTAACTGCGTCACCCAGAGGATACACCAAGTATGCTCTGAAGTATGACACAAGGCAAGAAAGAAATTCAGGTGCAGCTTGAGAAGATGAAGAAGTATGGTACCGTCGTCTGCAATTCTCTCCCTCTTGCTCACTAGGTTTGGAAATGTTACTCACCCTGCTTTGTTGATGTGATTCAGATTAGGAAGATGAAGGGCTTGAATTAGAAGAAGGCACACCTCATGGAGATCCAGATCAATGGTGGACTATGGCTACAATTTCTTTGATGTCGTCTTCCAGAAGGATGAGATGATTGATATAATTGGTGGGTTCCCTACACTGTTGCTCGTGCTGGTCAGAATGGGTACCACCACCGCACTGAAATGAACAAAAAGGTTTACAAGATAGGAAATACTGTACACTTTTCTGGTTCATGCTATTCTTGTATGTAGCTCGAATATTAATCCCTACTCTATAGCCATGTACCCTAACCTGATTTGGGTGTTCTCTGTTTTGGTGCACTATGTTGGGATTATGAGTTCTAGAAGATGAAATGTAATTTTGTAATGTATGTGTTCGGAATGCAATAACATTTGGCAGAAATTTTGGTTAAAATTTGATAGCAAAAACTGGTAGCTTTTCTGTCCACAATATTGACAGCATTTCTGTCCATATGCTGAAGATTCCAATTGTATTCAACCCTTGGTTCCAATGTAACTAACAACAATAAAAATCATAACTGTCTTCCTAATAAAATTCCAGAAGGCCAAATTTACACAAATAAAACCACAAAATAAGATATCACTATGAGATGGTAATCCATTGGATCGATCCTGCATCCTGGCTCCAGAGACATTCAGTCACACCAATGCAATCCAGAGACAACAGAGCAACGTGCAAAGAACTTCGTGAAGCAAGCAGTCTCCACAGCTTCGAGCAAGCAGTTTCACGACGGCCTGATGGACCAAAGAAAAGCAGCAGTCAGTGGTACTGTAACATCATAAGAGAGGGCACACATAGAGGGATATAACACAACATTAAGAGATGTCATCAGGAGAATAATCAAACTGGAGCCACACAACAAGCTTACGTTACCCAAAACAGCAAGGCAAAATTATACTAGCTCGTATAGAAAATTAAATATATGTTGCAAGGTAAAATATATTGGTTCTACAGATTTGTAAATATATGCTGTCATTAACTAAACTCTATATTGGTTCATCACGAGATATTTTTTTTGTACTACGAAACTTGTTGATCATCCTATGCAACACATAAATAATTATTATTGGAACAATACCTTAGTCCCTGGAATTGAATCTCTCGTGGAATGCCTTAGGCCTCTTCTTACATGGAGCACCTTTCGGTATTATCGGTATTGGATCCAGGACTTTGCCATCAAAAGCTTTGGTCGACGATGAAAAATATGCAGCCAAAGGACCAAATGTTCAGACCAAACATGTCTACTCCCATTCCTCTCAGGTTCGAACCCATCTTTCGACTACAAGGTCCATCTAACGGCAACACAGCAGCTAGGCATGTCTCGCATGCCTAAGTGCTTCAGAACACAAAATACGTGTGCGCAATGGATTTCCTCACGCTCCATCTTCCGACAGTGGCAGTTCACACTAACCAGCAGCGCCTGGTTGAACTCACAGGTCACATCATGCTCCCCAAAATCACTACATACCGCAAACCTGAACAATGAACCATTTTCCTGTGTACTCTCACGAATCTGCCATCCCTCTGATTTCGTGAACTACTCCTTAACCATCTTGAACATTTCTGGAGTATATATATGGGCAGCACTTTTCAAAAGTGGGTGGTCGGATATTCTGGTGAAAGGTACCGACTGTACTCATCACGCTCCTCCATGCTGGCGCCTTCACCATCCATGACTCAAAACTGCAATATAAGAAGTGTACGTCACGTTAATAATCAAATGAATCACTAAAAAATAAAAAAACAACTCTTTCTGCCATATTCATTAACACTAGTCAGTTTTCAGCTTCATGCCCATTTGATCATCTAATTCTTCTATAGGCTACAGATATTGGACTAATAGTTGATCATCATGCCTATTCATAAAAATATACCTCTGTCACACGAATGGAAACTGAAGCCAAGGAACACTGTGTCGTCAAGATACTCACTCGAGGAGAGCCATCCAACAACAGCCAACTATTTAGCAACAGATAACCAAGCAGTACTATCCACAAAGAACTAATTTATTGTTTCTATCATGCACTGAAATTCACATATATAGTCTTTCCTTATGTGCATTAATGATTTGCGAAGAAATTATTGGCCAAGTTCTATCAATACGAGATATGCCATCATGATACTCACTGGAGGAACAACAGCCAACTATTTAGCAACAGCCATAACCAAGCAGTACTATACAAATAACTACATTACTGTTTCTATCATACACTAACAGATACAAGAATTAAACAGAGCAATAATACCACAAATTTTCGACGAATGGAGACATGGAGAGGGTGGAATCTCTGCAAACCAGAGCAATATGGTATACTTTCTAAAGGATGGAGACATGGAGACTAGACAATTTGGCATTGAGATTTTATAGAGAAGATGCAACGAATTTCCTCTTGCTCTAAAGTTTTTGGGGGAAAATAAATTACCTTTCACTTGATTTGTGCCGTGCGACCTCCGGCCTCCGGATACCAGCAGGAAATTCAGCGAAGACGGAAGAGATCCTGAGTCGCGTTCGCCGGATCGCCTCTGACGGATCGCAGCGAGTTAGAAGTGGAGAGAGGAGAGGGGTTCGTGGCGGCGGCGTCGAGTGGCGGCGTGCGTTCCGGCGTGCGGCGACGGCGTCGAGAGCTGAGAGGGGTTGGAGCGGCAGCGCCGGCGAGTGCGGAGAGGGATTGGCGGCGGCGGCGAGAGCAGGCGTCGCGAGCGGAGGTTCGGATGAAAGCTGTCGACTCGTTTTTTTCCAATCGAATCCTCCTGGGCCAAATCTTCCTCACCTGCCGGCTCGTTTTTTTTCAATCGAATACCACTAATGGGCCTACTGGGCCAAATCTTTCTCAGCCGTCGGATTAAACCATACTGGTCAAAATTGAGGACCAGTAAAAGGTACTGTAAAAGTTGCCTAACAGAAGGCACTCCATGTTGAGGAGCATCGCGGGATGGTTACAGTGCAAGGATTTGCTGGAGGGTTTTTGGCGCGTGGAGCCATGCGATTCGTGTGAGGAGATCACAGACTTGGTTCGTTGTCATGTTCAAACAGGGTGGACGGAGTACATAAGGGACCCGTACTCTTACAAGATGTTCAATGATACCAGGGGTGAGTGGACGTTGGCGAGGAACAGATGTCTCCAACAACTGGGTTGGAGCACGCGGAGGGCATTTGACGAGAGCGTTCTTCTCTGGCACTTGGCAACGGATATTTGCTTTCACCATACATCTCCTGATGACTATGTAAGTGTCCGTCAGTGCAAAGTAATGTCCAACTACATGGTGCATCTGTTGTCTGATAACCCTGAGATTCTCATGCCAGGCAGCAGAAAGAGGTTGTTGGCAATCGCCTGCGAAGAACTTGAGGTCCTACTTAAGGGCGAGGTGACACCGCGGGACGAGAAAGAGCTTACACGGAGAGTATTTGAGAAATGTGAACTAACATCACATTCAAGCCAAGATACCGCCGCTTCTCTTGTTGGTGACGCTTGGAAGCTTGCTCAAAGCTTGTTGAGCGTTGATGAGTCCAAGATATGGGAGTTGATCCAAGGCGTGTGGGTGGAGATGCTTTGCTTTTCTGCCAGCCGATGCCGAGGCTACCTACATGCAGAGGCCCTTGGCACGGGAGGCGAGTTCCTCTCCTATGTCTGGATCCTGTTGGCACGCACCGGCATGGAGACGTTTCCGGAAAAGCTTCGGAGGAGGGAGTGTAACTCATTTGGCAACGATGAGTCACTGGGGTTTGGTTTACCACGGGAGGGAGGAGGTGATGTCACACCATTAGCACGGACGGGGGTGGAGATATTTTCTGAAGAGCTTCAGAGGAGTGAAATCCACTCATTTCACAGCGACGAGTCTTTGGACCTTGGTTTAGCACGGGAGAGAGGAGATGCAGTTACACCATTAGCACAAACGAGGGTGGATATATTTCCAGAAGAGCTTCAGAGGAGTGAAGGCCACTCATTTGACAGCGACGAGTCTTTGGATCTTGGTTTAGCAAGGGACAGTGGAGATGCTGTCACTCCACTTGCTGCCCAGAGACCAGAGTGAAGGCACCGTGGATATCGTTCTTGAGCCTTGAGCTCTCGGTGATATTGTGTTTACTCTCCTTCCGTATTTTTATCTCCTTGATAAGTTGAGTCCTCGAGTTAGAAGGCACCATGAGGTCCGAGCTCGATAATATTGTGTTCAGTCCTTGTGTATGTATATAACTCCTTGTTTATCTGCATGCAGTTCCTCACCATCTCTCTTGGCCGCTGCCATTACTTATATGTTTGCACTCCGCCTCTTTTATTAGAACTTGATGCGTGACAATAGATATGTATGAAATGTATGCACTTTTTGTTGTGCCAACTGCCAGCCCATGTAAGACAGCTGAAGATGTATGCATCCGTCCATGTATCCAAGATTCACTGTTTGCACTCAAGACATGGTTTCTTGTTTCGAATCATCCAAGGTTCTATTGTACAATGTACATCTGCAGCCTATGAAACCGTAGTTAATTCGGTCGGTAAGGATTCACTGGGAGTTAGTCTGCATATTTTGATCTGGTGTTACTGGAACTGAAAGTAAACAAGATTATTTGGTCTGGCACCCAACTGTGTAGCTGTTTCATCGATCATCGATCGTAAGTGTTCGGTGTGTCTAATAATGCTGGTTATATTCTTGAGTGCATAGATAGCCTCATGTGTCTGAAGAGCAGATGATAAATAATCGAAAATTTGGAGATGGCCTATGTTTGCAGTCTTCAGCAGCTGAAGCTTCTTGAAAGGACACTGACATAATCTTATCAAGTCACTATACAAGCAGGCGATTGTGCAGTATGGCTGAGATCGATACTACTTGTGTTTGCTCCACTGTGAAGCAACGTACGATGATAGTGTACACCAAATCTCGTGCTGCTGCTGGCTGTATTCTCCTCTTGCCTTTATCAACAGAAATTTCAGGAAACCACGACAAAAAATATTGAATTCGCAAGTAATAAAGCATGCTGAATCTTAGCACATGGAAGAAAAAGGCCAGCGCTAGGTGTCAGTCAGATTCACTTAAGTGAAATGATCTCGCGTGTCCGATCTATGTAGCAAAAATGTTTCGTGCATAGCACTTTGTATATATGCAACATCGCAAGTAGCAAAGAAAATTCCGGAAAAGCTACGATTCGAATAATGTAGCAAAAAAAAGTTAAACACAACATTTTTTTTGTCGGATGTAGCACCGTGTGTAGCAAAACGAATGTAACACTTTAAACACAGTCATGTAGCAAAAACCAACAAGCTATGCAACAAACCCAATTCGAATGTGTAAAAATTGCAACATGTAAGAAACAAATGTTGTAGCACTTTAAACAGAGCCATAGCAAAAACCAACAACATATCTAACAAATTCCAATTTGGCTGTAGCAAAACGTGAGTAGTATGTGCACTGAAATCAATGTAGCACTTTGCCAATGCTCACACAACAAAAAGGAGCCTTACATGTAGCAAAACTACACACCGCATGCAACATCAACAAACTCCAAAACTGACTTCTCTCTGTCATCACCAATGGAGGCACGCCCATGGCCGATTCGAGCTCTCTGCCCATGAATCGGCCACTCCAAAGTCTGTAGAAGGTAGATCGAGCGAACCCCTGTCCAATCCAGTCGCAGGGCATCGTCTTCTCCAAGTCCAGCGAAGAGCCGGCGGCGAGGATGGAACAGAGGGCGGCGTCACGCGGTCGTGCGAGCTCGGCTGCCGTGGTCCACGGCCGGGAGGACCGATGACGTTGTTCGGGGGCAGATGCGGACACGCGGACGGCCGGGGTAGAGGAGCTCGCCCATGGGGGCGCTGTCATGGAGGGCATCAGCGCAGACGGAGCAGCCGGTGCGGGGAGCGGATCGCCGGCCGGAGCGGCGACCGGGAGGAGGATGGGGAACGAGGGACTCGCATGCGCGTCGCGCCGAGCCGCCGACCCGACGGATGCATCCCTCGGTTGATAGATAGAGTTTCCCAAAAAAGAGAACTTGTTTTTTTTGAAGTTTCACCGGGGGATTAATCCCCACCTGAATTTTTTTTCATATATAGGAGACCTCAAGAGGCAGTATGTTTTTTACAAGGGAAAGGGGCAAGCCCTAATAGGTCCGAGGGAAGCTTTCCAGGGCGCAGCCGAGTGCGTCGTGCACCGTGGTGATCGTGGCGTCCTCGGCATGCATGGCGACGAGGGTACTTTTGTGGAAGTTGATGACGAGGCCGGTCGCCTGGGCGAACATGTCGAGGATGCTCTTCAAACGGCGGGCCGCGGCGGCGAGGAGAACTTGTGACATTTAGTGATAGAAATATATAGAGAAAGCTTGGGTCACTGATCAGTATGGGGGTGTAGCTCATATGGTAGAGCGCTCGCTTCGCATGCGAGAGGCACGGGGTTCGATTCCCCGCACCTCCATTTTTTTCTCTCACTCTCTCTAAATCGGAATTTTCTTCAGCACTGAATAAATCCACTCAGTGCATAAGAGGCGTTAACGTTCTTCTCGGGCTCTTCTTCGTTCTATTCTACTCTCCGCGGCCCAGCCTCCCCGCAAAAACGGCCTACGTTCATGCGGTTTCCTTCTGAGAAAAAGGCCAGTAACAGCGGGCCGCGCCACCCGCGTAACGCCCGTCCGTTTATCTCAAAAAGCCCAAACGTTAACTTCCTCCGTTAGAAAGAAACATCGATCCAGTGAAAATCAAAAAAATATAGAGATGCGTTCCAGTTAGTAAAAACACAAATAGCACGAGGACATCGACACCGACACAGCCTACGCTACGTCCGAGGGATTGAAAGCCAAGCTTTTGGTGCTCCTAGATTTTCGGATCTGTGGAGTTCCTGCTGCTCCCGAGCGGATGGCGTGGCGACGCCGTCGTTCGTTCTTCGTGGGGCCTTTGTTCCTCCTCTCCGTCGTCGTCGGGCCGTCGTTTCCTTCTGCGGCAGCTCTGGGAGTGTGAGGTGGTTCTTCCGGGTGAGTTCCTTTGTCTCTTGTTCTCTGGCCTGCCGTGGTGGCGTGGGGAGAAGGAGATGGATGGGCCCGATCCGTTTTTGGTTGGCGTGGTGGTGGAGGTGGTTCTCAGCGGCGACTTTGCTCCGGCCGTGGCGGCGAGGGGAGTGGTCGTCTGGAGAGCTGGTGGTCTTGGTGGCTGGCCTGGCCGATGCGGTGCCGGCGGGAAGATGGGTGGCTTGTGGAAGAAAGTGCCATGGCTGTGTGCGTTCAACGAGCTGGGTGTTCGTCGCGTCGCGGCGGCCGGGTCTGCAGTCTACTACTACTTGTGGAGGTGCTTGCTTCCCTCGGAATGGAGGTTAGGCGGCGCTGGCGGAGGTTAGGCGTTTGGGGAGATGGGGTGGATCCGATCGTGAATCTTCCTGGTGGCTCGGGGTGTTTAGTGCAAGTTTCTGGGTCTTGTTGTAATTTCTGTTTACTTCTGGACCTTTTTGTAATTTGTACTAAGCTTCCTTTTATATGCATCGGATCCTGTTCAAAAAATTTGCGAGGAATGTTCTTGGTAGTGATTACTAGCTAGGGTAGGGTTCCCCTCAACAACAGAGAAAATTTGCTAGGGTAGGGTTCCCCTCAACAATAGAGAAAACTTGCTAGGGTAGGGTTATCTTGCTAGGTAGAAGCTGATCATTCCTTGATTCCGTCCTCATCTTGTGTCGTTAATGATTCATTAAAGAGGATGAAATTACGTTGGTAAAACAAAAGGCTTGTTGCTAGCGGTAGCTACCACATGCATGATGCAACAAAACTCTCGCGCGTAGGACGACATCTACAGTAGACATAGAGAAAAAAGACTCTCGCGTCGCCTCCTTCATGTCGACTTGGGGTGACAAACCCTAGCAACGCCGAGGACACTTCCAAGCGCCTCCCTATCCGCCGCTGCCGCCGGCCCCTCCCCCCAAAGAGGGTGGGGGGCCCGATCGATAGCAGCGGAGACAGTACCGGGGGCGGCGACCCTGGGAGGCCAGGTGATGACGTTTTTTTTACGGCTGTTAGGGTGTCACCGGACTTGGGCCCTGAGGCTGCCTACTCCGGCCGGCACTGCGCTTGTTGCATTTGCGGTTGACGGAATGACAGCCCGAGAGGTCTGGATCGAACAAATGCAGCAGCCCTAGTGATCCCGTCGCGCCAAGTCGTCGGTCTGGCTCTCGGTCCTTCTCAATTGGCTACCGACAAGTTTCAGACTTTTCCATCGGAGATATTCATGGATTGGCGCATGGCGCCACGTCCACAAATGGAACCTGTGAGGCGGCCCCGAGACTAGGGGGTACATATGTTTCTTGCTTGTTCGTGTTCCAAGTCTGCGATCTATGGGACGCTTTCTTGAACCAAAGTCGATGATTGTGTTTCTCGTGGCAACGTATATGTTGCTTCAACAAGATCTTCACCTTGTTGCCGTACAATGCCCCTGCCTCTCTTTGTTTGGTGTTGGCGGGTAGCAACCAGACGGGTAAGCTCAAGGGAAGGCCTGCTCCGCTTTAGTTGAGTCCTCTGAAGTCGAGCACTATGTCTTTAGCTTATGTGCATGGTTGTGTTGGTGCCGTTGTGTAGTATCCTCTTATTTCCTTAGGTTGATTGAGTAGGTGTCGATCCTTCGTTTTTTGTTTAATTGAGTCATATGTACTCTTTTACTCCTACTACATCAATGAAATAAGCATAATTGGTGCTTTCGTCGACAACACAGAATCTTGTTTAGCCTACCAACTTGGTGTAGTCTATTTTAACTACCATGGTTACAAGCGTTCGACTCTAACATCTAAACTTCTGCGTAATTCAAATATAAGGATAACCATATACATATATTTTGACAAAACTCTAACAAGTACTTTCCATTAACAAGATGTATGCATTGAAGAGGATTTTTAACTATGTATGAGTATCTTTTATGCATTCTATTTGGTGTACCTCTATCTCGAGCACATCCAAGCACAATCACTCGTGGCAACAGCTATATATAGCTGGTCCCTGCCGTCCTACAAGGCAGAGGCGTCCGTCCGTACGTAAATCCGGTCAAAGTGCCTCGGTGGAATAGGATGAATGGCCCCGGCCACTGCCCACCTCGTGCCCGGGAACGAGGCAGCCGCTACGGACACACGGTGCTAGCTTGGACGACAATGACACCAGACACATGGTGCTACTCTCTCTATTACGATAGTACTCCCTCCGTAGGCATTTTGGGTAGTACTACAATATTGACTACACGGAAAGCCGTTTATACTCCCGAGCTCCAGTGATCTCGTCCATTTCAAAAAAATTAAAAACATATTTAAAAGTTTCAAAAAAACATTAAAAAAAATCATGCATGTTCCTACTGATATGTCCTATAATCGTGCAAAATATCAATTCAAAATACTTTATAATTTGAGCCACACAAAAAAGACAAAAGTTGAAATTTTGAAACTTTGTATTGTTCACTGTACTCAGATCTGCACATTTCTTTTTTTTATGTAGCTCAAATCGTAAGGTATTTTCCATTGAGATTTTTCACGTTTGTTGGAAATATCAGTAGGAATATGCATGATTTGTTTCAGATTTTTTTGAAACTTTTAAATATGGTTTTTATTTTTTTGAAATGGGTGGGATCACTGGAGCTCGGGAGCACCAAATCTACACCCCATACATACATACATACTGAAATGAATAAATATATGTACAAAATCCATCTAGATACATTTAAATCAAGAAAAAACCAAAATATCTTACAATAGTGAACGGAGAGAGTAACATTTACAGTGACTAGCGAGTGCCTTAAGTCACGGGTAAATCAACTCTTGCGATTAACAAGACCAGGTCCATTTGCCGCGTCACGAAGGTAAATAAAAGTTATGTCGTGCCATAAAATCACCGCTTTGTTTCCTCAACTACACGAGGCGATCAGCGGTTCCACGTTCAGTGAAGGAGCTAGCGGGGCAGCTCAAAACAATTGTGAGACTACGCTCCAAATTAGGTGTATTTATCTAGGAATTAACCTTTATGGCCCCGTCCAAGTGTTATCATATTCACTTGGCCCTATCTGTGTAAAATTACTGGTTCCGTCCCTGTCCACATCCGGCGTTACTCACCGGCGATCCGCTGCTCCCCTTCCCTCTGATCGTCTTCTTAGCGGCACGAGGGGGAGGCTCTCCTTCGTGTGTTTGTTTTCGTTCTAACTTTTTTAGATTTTCGAGTTTCTTTCCTTAGCATCATGGTGAGGCTGTTGTCGATGGAGGAAATATCTACTGCTACCAGCTATATGGGTGCTACCCATGCTACCACTGAAAATAATAATTTTAAATGTTTCAAACAATTGTAGAAAAAGTGTGAGTGTTCACAAGATATGTATCTACAACCTTCAAAAATTTCAGGCACAAATTCAAAAGGAGCATTGAGAAAAAAAATAAACACATCTGTTATGAATAGTGCCATTAGAGTCACAAAAGACAAAAGCTGAAAAATGACTATTCATGCTACATTTGTCTTTTTTGTTTCTCAATTTTTTTCGAATTTGGATCCGAAAAAATTAGAGTTTGTAGACACATATCTCGTGAACATTCTCACTTTTTTGTACAAATTTTTGAAACATTTTATTTTTTTCATTGGTGGCACATGGAGCTAAGGCCGGCAATGGGTCGGGTATTGGGCGGGTCGACCTATTCCAGACCCATGCCCATATAACAAATGGGCGAGGGTCTCTGCCCATGACCCTGCCCATGGGTCAGATCTCAGACCCATGCCCGTACCCGTCGGGTCATCAGACCCAAGGGGCGACCCATCGGGTCTATAGGCAGCACATCAATATATAATATTATAGCATTTTAAACAGCAAAATAAGCACAAACAACAAATAGTGATGTACTGATGTACTGATTGCTCACACAAACAGCAAATCAAGTTCCTAGGAAACAACAAATAGCATGGGTTGTGGTCATGTTTTACTATGAGATCCCACATGTCAGCTAATCGGGTTACCCATCGGGTCGCCCATGGGTACACATGTTTGCCCATAACCTACCCACGACTAATCGGGTCGCCCATGGGCGAGATCCATGGGCGAACATAGCGACCCATACCCTGCCCATTAGGGTCGGCTGCCCGTGGGCGGACGTGCCCATGGGCGGAATTGCCGGCTTGACATGGAGCACACAAATAGGTGGTAACACTAGATATTCTCTCCGTGCCGATGGTACTAGTAGGAATAATGGTCTTCCAGCCCATGCCGGTGCGTCAAGATGTGAATCAACTTTTTAGATAAAAAGGCTCAAAGAGCCTAGCTTTAAATTAATAAAGCCCCAACGGCCAATGTTTACAAGTGATGAAAAACAGCTTACAAGCAACTCACACGACATGCATATATGAATAAAAAGATGAAGAACAACTTGAGTGTTTAGGCTCTTGTCCCGCCCTGCGATCCAACTCGAGAAGAAAGCGAAGTTGGTGAAGAAGAACGCGAAGGGAGCTCACGCCGTTGTCAACCATCAAGGGCCAAGCCATGTCGCAATGCCATCCGTTTCCACCTCCAAAGAAAGCACTCTGCCTTCTCGCCCCGGATCGAAGGGCGCCACACCTGTCAGTACATGGAGCAGCTCACACTGGCATGCATGGACACTGACAAGCTTGCTGCCAAGGGAGGGACTCCGAGCACTACCGCCACCACCCACAAACATCGCCGCCACCCGCAGCACCAACCCCAGCGCACGAGACACAAGCTGCGGGGAGAAGACGCCAAAGAAGATGCGGTGAAAGAAATGTGTCGGTGACAACCTGTCCAAGAGGGCTCGACCGCCAGGAGGTAATTGCTCCCGGAGAGGGAAGCACTTCCCCTCTCACCCAGGTTCGAGGGCGTCGACCCACCGGCGAGCAGACATCTCCGGAGAAGAAGAGCACCACGGACACCAGCACCGCAGCACCACAAAGAGCAACTGCTAGCAGCTACCAACCATCCCCTGTCGCGCTCGTTCACCTACCCCGTTGTTTCCAGGCGGTGCCTCCATGAAGGTAACGGCGCCGGAGCGCCACCAGTCCAGCGCTACGCCTCCGACCTTCTTAAGCTAATTGATTTTCTATTTTTGCATAAGCATAACTAAGCGTAGTTACATATGCACGGGAGGGCCCCAAAAATTCTGGACCCGGGGCGGCCGCCCCGCTCGCCCCCCCTCAGGACCGGCCCTGGCGACAGCCTAGCCGCCACCTTTCTCGACGGCCATGCGGGTTTACCCGCCCGCTTCCTCTGGCGGCGGCGAGGCGGGGGAAGGGGAGGGGAGGTCTGTGGCGCTAGGGTTTGCTCCCCCGAGTCGCCTCCGAGGAGATGGCGAGGAGATGGCGCGGGGTCAGGTCTCCTCTCAATACCGCTATCTGGATGTGAACCAACTGCTTGTGTTTTTCTTATCCGGCGACAATGAAGGATGTGGGTGCTTGCTAGTTGCGGCATGACGGCATGCAGCAGTACAATCGTTTATATTCTCCTATTTTTCTGTTACTTGTATTCATCTCAACTCTTGTATCCGTATACGAGTAACGTGTGTCTATGGCGTACAGCGTAAAAAGAAAGTTAAATAAAAGTTGCCGAGTCAAGGAGCCGGTCAAGAACACGAGCATGCAGATGCTTTCAGTGTGAGATGCGAGGGCCGGGACCGCGGGACGGGGAGTCAAGCCTGGCTAGCTGTGCTCTGCCATGGCAGTGGGCACTGATCTCTTCACATGAGGAGATGAGCCGAGGCGCGGCGCCCCCACTCACTTCGTCACATGCCACACCCTGCCACTCTCCCGGTACACAAACTCTACTGCTACTGCCACTCAACAAAACGCCCCCCGTTATCACGCTTAACGCACCACGAAACCATGGAGAAAACGATGGAAACGGCGGGGAAGTGTGGGGAAGACGGGACTGACCCCCGTGCCGTACCGCACGCAGCAAACGCCGTGCCCATGTAAATACCGGCGCACCGCAACGCCAACGCAAACGCAGTTCGCACCCAGTCACGCACTGGCTTAGCGTAGCTCGTGTTAGCTCGATCTGTGGCGAGCTAGCTAGGCCATGTCGGCGTCGTCGGACCCGTCGCCGTCCTCCTCGGCGGCGGCGTCCCCGCTGGGCTTCATCCGCGCGCACCACCCGCACCACCTACACCTCTCCACCCCGCCCCCGGTCGCCCTGGCGCACGCGTACCCGCCCGCGGCGCCGCCCCCGTCCCCGGCATCCGCGCCCAGGGACTACCGCAAGGGAAACTGGACGCTCCACGAGACGCTCATCCTCATCACCGCCAAGCGCCTCGACGATGACCGCCGCGCCGGCGGCACCACCATGGCCGGCGTCGCGGCGTCCGGCAGCCCGTCCTCGCCGCTGACGTCGCGGTCGGCGGAGCAGCGGTGGAAGTGGGTGGAGAACTACTGCTGGATCAACGGCTGCCTCCGCAGCCAGAACCAGTGCAACGACAAGTGGGACAACCTCCTCCGCGACTACAAGAAGGTCCGCGACCACGAGTGCCGCCGCGCATCCCTACAAGCCCCCACCGCCCCTCCCCCGCCCTCCCCGACGCGCCCGGCGCCGGCGTCGCGCCTCCGCCGCCGCAGCAGCAGCTCCCGTCCTACTGGACCATGGAGCGGCACGACCGCAAGGAGCGCAACCTCCCCACCAACCTCGCCCCCGAGGTCTACGACGCGCTCGTCGACGTCCTCTCCCGCCGTGCCGCGCGCCGCGGCGGCAACGCGATCACGCCCACGGCCACGACCCCGCCCATGCTCGCCCTGCCTCCACCTCCACCTCCACCCCCGCCACCGCCACCGCCATCGCCGCCGAAGCCTCAGCCACAGTCTCTCTTCGCGCAGCAGCAGCAACATCAGCACCATCATCACCTGCACACTCCTCAGCCTCCGCCGCTGCCGCCGGCGTCGTCCGTTTCCGGTAATGCTCGGCTCGCCCCCGTTCCTAACGTAATCTTGCATCCGTTACTGCTTTCGATCTCTAGCTGAACTATCCATGCTGCATTAACTTACTGTTCTTCAACTGACGCATGGGCCCGCGCGTTATGATTGGGAGGGCGCATATACTGTGCGTTGAGTTGGCGTAATTATTTACCTCATGCCTCGCGCCCTCCGCTTTTTAACCTTTTTACCGCTGGTTATTCCTCCGGCCGGTGGCACGGTGATAATTCTGCGCGGTCGTAAAGCTGCATGCAGTCCATGCATGGAAGCAAAGTTGACAGGAATCTAACTATTTAGAGCTGCAAAATAAAATTATTATGACACATAACTTTACAGGAGTAGTAGAGTACAGTATTGTGTTGCTCCGTGGCTCTGTGTTTCTGTCATCTATACGTACTAGCTATAGGCCTGATGCTACTATGACTATCAGCTTTGCTCTGCATGCAACTCATAAAGAAACGCATGCTAATGCGACCTTGGAACCGCTTTTAAAAGCCTGACTGCGTGAGATCCATTTGGTAAAAGCCATGGCGCAAGCATGCGAGAAAGAAAAGCACCTTTCGTTGCTTCGGTTTCTTATCCCGAGTGCACTTTGGTTGTTGTTGCTTTGCAATGCCAGTATGTTTTGTTTGTTTTAATCCATTTGTAATGTAGTGTTCTGTGCAGTCGTGTCAAGAAGCTACTTAGCTGTTGTGATCATGATCGTTTCTTCGTGCAGGCGAGGAGGAGATGACGGGGTCGTCGGATTCCGGGTCGGACGGCGGCGGATCGGCCGGAGACGCGGGGGACGAGCCGGCGGCGAAGCGGCGGCGGCGGGTGGAGCGGCTGGGGTCGAGCGTGGTGCGGAGCGCGACGGTGCTGCGCGGACGCTGGTGGCGTGCGAGGACAAGCGGAGCGGCGGCACCGGGAGGTGCTGGAGCTGGAGGAGCGGCGTCTGCGCCTCGAGGCGGAGCGTAACGAGGTGCGGCGCCAGGGCTTCGCGGGGCTAGTCGCCGCCGTCAACGGCCTCTCCGGGGCCATCCACGCCCTCGCTCCTCCGACCACCGCAGCGGCGAATCCTCCAGGCGATCGTGATCCGCCCGGCCGTCCACCCAAAGCCATTCGATCTGATCAGAGCTCAGCGATACATGCATGCATGCATGGAAGATTCTTTTTGCGAAGATTTGGAACCAGCCTGATCGACGGAAACGATCTCGAGGGAGCGATACTATATTTTTTTGGGTGTGCCGGCACTCTCCATTATGATCGGCTGAGCTGGGACGGTGGTGGTGTAGCGTTTCTTGGGGTTTGGGTTTGTCGTGGAGGGTGATGATGAGTGTTGCATGCTGCACGGAACACTGCCATCACGTGACGGCAACTCCTAGCTTTTGCATGGAATGCCGGTCGTGCCCTCCTGCATGCATGGCACCTACGCTTGCTTGCTGGTATTGGATGGGATCTCGACATGTATGATTGTTCAACGAGTACTCAATGCAATCACCTGCCGTCGCGTGGACTTGCTAGCTACTCCTTATATCTGACGTACCACACGTACGTATCTTATGGCCACGCTACATTGTCGTCCGTCGCTCTTTATGTACTCCCTCCGTTCCACAATGTTCTAACTAGCTCACATGTTGGCTAGGTGCAAACTCAAATGAGTATATATATATACATTAAAACATGTCTACATACATCTAGATACATGTGACTGTGGACAAAACCTAAAACATCTTATATTTAGGAACGGAGGGAGTACACGGGAGATAGGAGAGTATGTTGTCGGGTTCCACCGCGATAGCAAGAGTATATATCGTCGGTGTCACAATGTCGCGTTTTTAAGGGCGCTTGATTAAATTCAAAACGTCTGCAATACAAGTCACAATTGTTATTATTAATTCGGCCTGTGCGTTTAAGGATACACACTGGCATTAAAAAAATGTAGACATAAAACATGTATCAAAAAGCCTTGTAGAACGCCTATGGTGCGGGTGGTGGAGAGCCGATCCGTGGACTAAACCGTCATCTATATGATGTCAAAAAAATGTCGCTCGCCACTGCTCTATAAACAGGTCCTTTTATTAGAACCATGTAGAGATGACCACATACACACAGAAATAGATGACCCGCAAACAAAGAAATATTACCATTAAGCCAAAGCGATGACAATCATCGCTTCCATCCTGTTGAGGATCCTGTCGGTGCTTGTATATCTTGTTTGGACTTAAACGACTTCCATAGAATTATGTATGTGGGCAACCAAATAAAGTGTAGAACATCGGTCAGATCACATTTTTACCTAGCCAGTCTCTGGTGAGTCATAAATGCAAACAGGCCAAAATCCGTGCTGCTAACCGAACACGTCCTTAGTTATTCCCGGTACAGCCCCGGTAATTATTACTCCCTCCATCCAATAATAATTGTCTCAAGTTTGACAAAAAGTGGATATATCTAGACATGAAACATGTATGGATACATCCACTTTTGAACAAACTTGAGACAGTTATTATTGGACGGAGGGAGTACAAAAAAAACAGCAAGGTTAATGATTCATAGAATATACATTCATAAAATCTAGAAATTTCAATCAGTTGCATCTAGCATAGACATTCATTTGCTCTAGAGACCTTTATCATGATATTTGGTAGATCATTCGCTTTATGGATCTCTTCTAAGATATTTAACTATATTAGAAAATACCTAAATACACATAAACATATATACTCATCTAAGAGGCATAAATTACTATGCGACTGAATGCAATTGTTCTCTTATATCTTTATCATATCAAGCACTAGATTAGTGCTAAACTAATAGGGGCGTTGTCTGGTGCTTAAATCTAGCTAGGTCGTATCTTCTATGATCAAATACTGAAGGGTCTCACCCCCTCTAATAAGTTTTTAGGGGCATCGTTAGTAATAAATGACAAATGAAATTTCATTGCAACTCGAATTAAAGTTCATGCAGGTATGCTTGCAGTCATAGGCGATAAATATATGTACAACAAAGACCTGTTAGATAAATATTTAGCATCACCATTATGTGGTTAATTTTGCTAAGCGTAATAGAATGATTGACACAAAGTAATTTTGGACCCAGGGCGATTTAAACCTGTATAATTATATCAGACCCTTTAATTTCCACGTAACTTAGTTTTATTATATTACAATCTTATATGTATATCTGCCTTATAGCACTGTTAGCTCAATATAACGTTTTACTAATATTATCTGGATTCTTCTTGTACAGTAATGTACACTCAAAATACACTTACCTGGTGTTGCATCCAAATAATTTGTAACCAAAACTATATTAGTTTTTGTATAGACATAGGCAAAAAATTGTAAAACAAATTGTATGCATCCTCAATTTCTGTAGTAGAATAAAGACTTATTTGTCTATAATATTTTGTAGACATATCTATTGAGTATATTCTAGCAAATATCTTAATATCAGTTCTAGTGTATCATTACATCGAAAAATTTATAAAACTTCTAAAGCATTAAATTGAACTGTCAGCTTAACTCTCTACCTTTTTTGGTCATTTGTGTCTTACAAGTAACATTGTGTTAAATAATAATCCCATGACTTGTACATTATATGTACTTGATATTGAAAGACAAACACTTAAACTAAGCACAAATGAATATAAAAATATTATGGAATCTACAACTTTCACATTCATAAAATTTGGTCTGCATGCTCATCAAAATGTGTTTGCTATTATCTAGTGTACACAACTTCTCATGTAAGTTTCTCAAATATAAAGTTATGTATAATATTAAATATCAATACTTTATTATCATAGATTTCATTTTACAACCAATAAGTCTCCCACTGGAGAGAGTACCAGTCTAATTAAACTTGCCAATGTCGACGAGGTTGTGTTTTTTTACGGAATGGCCAAGTTGGTTTCTTCCAAGAACATACTCAGGTGAAGAATTCCTCCTAATGAACAATTGATTTTTCTTAAGAGATTATTAATTTCTTGGACATAATAGACAAATGTACAATGATATGAGAATACTTTACAATTTTGGGTCCTCGTACTCTCTCAGAAGCCCTTGGAGCTTGCCCTATTTGCCCTATAGGCCTGCTCTAGGCCCTTGAGGTGGCCTTGTCGGTGCCACCGCCAGCTGGGAATGAGTGCGAGCCAATGCGGTAGCCACGGGTGCATATTATTGTGTCGCCAGAACAACGAGCGGACAACCACATGTTGGTGTGTTGCGTCTTTTGCTCCTACGTCGTCTTTTAGCTAACACTGTCACCGGTGTTGACATGCGCATCCTCTTCATGGAGTATCCACTGAAGGAGCAGCGAGGCTGCTTTGTGGTGTGAGCAATGGGCTTGCTCCGGTTATGGGCTTTGCACTAGCTAGATTTAGTCTTTTCGCCGGTTGGTCAAGACAATGCTGACTACCAAGGTCTGTGACGATGGCCGATGCCACACGCGTAATTAATACCACTCTCGGATTAGGGGTTGGCGCTCGGGAGCAATAGTGCCATTACATGGCTCTAGTGATGGCGTAATGAGGAAGAGACCGTAGGATGGACTTGCTCGACGAAGGAGGAGGAGGGAGAAATAGGTATATCCATTTATGTCATAAATCAAAAAAGGAAATGATTATTGTCAAGATTGACATTGAGAAAGCATTTGACAAGGTGGAATAGAATGCAATACTTCTTATGCACAAGCATCTGGGATTTTGTGATAAATGGATTGGATGGGTTAAAAATACTATTATCTACATCCACTTCAGTATTATTAAATGGTTTCCAAGGGAAAATTATCAAGTGCAAAAGAGGAGTCATGCAAGGGGATCCACTTTCACCATTGCTATTTGTGTCTGCCTCTGAACTGTTACAATATGCCATCGATGATGTCTGAAGACAAGGGCATTTACAAACACCACTAGAAAATTCATTTGGTCTAGACTATCATGTTATTCAGTATGTAGACGACAATCTTGTTATCATGCCAGCATGCAAAAACCAGTTAAGGGTACTAAAAATATTCTAGAGAAATCCTCAACATCTACATGACAGAAAGTTAATTATATTAAAACTTCAATAGCTCCAATTAATATCTCCACCAAGAAATGCCATGAACTTGCTAGCTCCATTGGATGTAAATCTGAGGCACTTCCATTTACCTATCTTGGATTACCTATGGGTACCACTTAACCAAGAATTGATTATTTTATTGGAATAATTGAGGGAACTGATGGAAGACTGGTGGAATTGTTGATACTCTCTCATATGACAGTAGACTAACTGTGGTTAAATGCATCATCACAGATTCACAGCTATCCCAAATTTTGCTCTATGTACACTCAATTTACCATTGGGATCATGTGCAGGGATCTGCTAGAGGATTTATTTGAAGGGTAAAGAAATTGAGAAAAAAAGGAAATGCCTTGTTAAGTGAAAAAATGTCTGTAAATCCAAACAAGCGGACGATTGGGTATTCTAAATTTGGTAATTCAGAACATGACACTTCTAATGAAATATTTATTCAAGTTCATGAATAGACTTGATATTCCTTGGGCTACTCACGTCTGTCGGGCTTACTAATCACAAGGCAATCTGCCACAATACTCCAATCCTTGTGGGTCTTTTTGGTGGAAAGATTGTCTTGCACTCGTGGATAAATTTCTATCACTTTTTTCATGTACTGCTGGAACAGGATCAACATTAGGATTATGGAGGGATAAGTGTACTGTGCCCACAATGATTCAAGAGTGCCCACATCTCTGCTCATTTGCCAAAGACAAAACATTTTTCTGCAAAATGCTATGGACATGCTCCAATGATGATAGTTGTACTCCCTCTGTTCCACAATATAATATGTTTTAGATGTTTAACATGTTGTCTAGATTCGGACTAAAAGGAGTGGACATATACACTAAAATATGTCTAGATACATGTGTATACATGTGAATGTGGAAAAGGTCTAAAACATCTTATATTGTGAAACGGAGGCAGTACGTGCAAGTCAGACATAGACGTACGTACGGGCAATGTGACGTAAGTGCCTTCGCCTAGCTGGCGGAATCGAGGGGACTGCCACGCGTGGTCCGCGGTGCGGGAGATCTCCCCTGTGAGTGGCTGCCTGGACGGGAGACGGTGTGGACCTCTCCGTTGTCCGCTTCCAGCTTCCACCCATCATCCACCGGCCTTCCGGCACGGCCAGGACAGGACTCGGTGGCCAGAGCGTATGGCCAGTTTTGTCTCTCATACACGCAGGCCAAATGTTATTGACTGTGGTGATACGATTCAAAATTTCCTTGCCAAGCTACATAAAAAGATTTCCAGACTAATTCTCATTCCACCCAAAACTTTAGAAATTCGTCGATAGTTGGTATAAATTCGTTAGCCGGGTCAGCTTATACGCTTCAAAAAGGTTCTTGTTTTATATATTCCTTTTCTAGTCTTTCTCTTTTGATGTCGCAAAGTTGAAATCAAGAAATAACTGTTACGTTCATGATGTTTCCGCACACTTTCGTGTCGCTCTTTTATTAACCTTAGTATAGTAAAATTTAACCGGATCTGTTCATTTTGGCATTTGAGTGTTTTTCATGGTTGATAAATTATTTCTTTGATGTCTTGCTAATTCAATGTTTTGACAGAAGCGCGCGGTGTAATTGCATTGATTTCAGGATTTCGGTCGTATCTAAGATCTTTTTTTATCTGGGTTGCTAACTCAATGGTTTAATCAAAACTACTCAACTAGCCTAAAAATAAAAACCGCCCTTCAATGGACGAGCTTTGTTTTTTTGCAAAATTTCTGCAAGTTTGAAGTTAAACTTAATTGAACAAGTCAAGCAATTATTTTTCTTCACAATAAATTTGACCACTACCTCGCCTGAACCTAAGCAAAAGAAAGTTCTACTAATTTTTTTTTATTCGTCAATTTAGTAAGTGGATTCCCCTACTCTTTATTATAATAAAAGGAACATTTCAGAATGCAAAATCTGAAAGTTTATCTCCATTATTTATCAACCTTTTTATGTGTTTTAATTCTTTTTAACGATTAATTAAGAGGGTTCACCAGGTCGTTGATACGTATAATATAAAAATACCAAATACGCTCACTATGCGATCCACAGAAAGAAAAAAAGGGTTGTTTTGGTGAACATCAAAGAAAAAACTAAAGAAACATTGTAGAATAGCACCCTCTGATGAGAGATATGAGCAAGAAGCTTCAAAAAAAAATTGTGTTTTCAGAATTATATGAAGCCAGTAAAGAAACAAAAAAAATCCATGGGTATTTGAACCCGAGTACCCGGGAAAAGGTAGAATATTTGATGGAAGAACATGATCTCGTGTTGGTTGCCTAATTGACTAACTGAGGAAGCTTAAGCACAACGGATGAATGAGGTACAAACCATGTGTTTTGTAATTTGTACCATACTAGTAGTAGGTTGTTTGTGAGATTGGCGAAGAAGAAAAGGAGATCGGTCGATGGCATCAAGAAGTAGTGGAGGGAATATCCAATATGCACACTAGAAAATTCAATAATGTTATGACCAATTTGTACATTTGTTGATGGTAATTCCATGTTCATTCATGTGTGACCTGAAAAGTATATATACGAAAAATAGTATTCCCTTATATCCAAAATAATTGTCGCGAGTTTAAATTCGGCTAGTTCAAAATTACGACACTTATTATGGATCGGAGGTAAGTTTTAGTTTTGCTCAATCCAAATCGTCCGATATCTTTTTGTGTATGAATCCACGTCTTTATTCGTTTTGACGTATTCATCTTCACAGTGCACAAAGAAGAGGGCAATAACGATTAGATCAAATTGTTAACATGTACGGTCCAGAAGTTCTAGAAACTCTATTCTATCGAATGAGACGGCGGGATAGACTGCTTTAAACCTCAAAAAAGAAATTCCACAACCGCTGCCTGTGAGAGGGCTAGCGAAGAACGGCACATATGCGGCGGAACTCCCCATAGGGCAGGGCAATAAGGATTAGGACACCATCGGCTCGAACTGAGCCGAAAAGATAATTTTGGCTTCGTCAGGGTCATAAAAAAACAGCCGAATCTAGCATTTCTCAAGGACAAACTTTTGGAATGCTTTATGGATTGTGTGATGCAAAATATCGATAATGCTCAAGCAACCAAACATGCTAGTTTTGCATCCGTTCTGTGTGGGCTGCTTGTGAGCAACCAAACACTTGGTAAACATAATATGCTGCGTGGCTGTATCCATGCATTTACCTCTAGTTAGCCCCCAGGAACATTAAAAAACAACAAGCCTACTCATTCGAGGGCAATCCATTGTACACATGCCATAAAAAATCTGGAAATTATCACGATATTCGTTAGATCATTGGCTTTAGATATCTTTTCCAATATATTTAAGTATACTAGAAAGAATATCTAGACACATACAAATTATATAGTATATAACTCATCTCGCTCAACAGTACTATGGGGAGGAATGCAACTTGGCTTACTATATTTTATCATAAGTCATATGATGCACGACATTAGTGCTAAACTAACAGGGGAGTTGCCTGGTTCTCAAATTCAGCTAGATCCGACTTCTCTTGGATGCCAACATTTCAATTGAGTTTCTTGTGTCATCTATAATTACCTAACTATATTAAGGCGGAGCAAAATTCCGCTTCCGCAGCGCGCCAGCGCGATCGGCACTGTTTTACTGTGCCCCGCTACAGTGTAACAGTGCCGTGGGAGGACCTAAGTGTAATTAGTCGAAAACTCAGGGATTTCCTTGAAACAAAACTTTACATAAACCCCCCTGCGAAGGACCGATACGTAATTTTTGAAAACAACAGGGACTTCGGTGCAAAACGTTCACAAACCACCTTCTTCCTCTCCTCTCCCTCCCGCGCGCCCGGAGCTCGCCGCCGACGCTCACCGCCGCCACTGCACGCCTCCCCGTCCAGATCGAACGTCACAGCAGCTTCCGCCGCCGCTTCCTCTCCGTGCTCGCCCAGTCTCGCGTGCCGGAGCTCCCGAACCACGGCGGAATCGACGCCGCAACGCTCGATGCCCGCCGCCGTTGACTCGCTCGCCGCCAGCGGCTCCGGCGGCCATATGGCACGCCGCGCCGCCCGTCCGCTTCCCCGCGACGCCCTCGCGCCGATCCGCCCGCTCCCAGGGTCGCGGGCGTGCTGGGGCGCGTGCTGGGGCGAGCGAAGCACGCCCGAGCTTGGCTGCCATCCGTGGCGTCGCTGACGTCACAGTGACGTACTGCGGGCCCCATTGTCAGTTTTCTAACATTTTTCGTTATTAATTTTTAAAAATAATAAAATCCTGACACGTGGGCCCTCCTGTCAGTTTAAAATTTGAATATTTTAAACTTTTAAATGTCTTTTGAACCTTACCATTTTACGAACGTAAAAATAAATCAAATATGGAAAACTTCCCACTTTGAATAATTCTCGATTTTTTTTTTAGGAATAAAAAATCCATGAACTCCTAACAAGTGAGCCTAATTTACTTAAACAATTTTCACAAACTACTAAATACTATAAAATCAACAACTTTGAACCTATCCACCCGAAAAATACGAAAAACATAACATCATGACCACAAAAAATAAATGTTGTCTATTTATAGCATGCAATTAAATTCCAAAATTTGCATATTTCAAACTTTCAAATTTATTTCAAAACTAACCATTTTAGCATGCAATTAAATTCCAAATTTGCATATTTCAAACTTTTAAATATCTTTCGCAACTAACCATTTTACAAACGTAAGAATGAGTAATTTTTTTAAAACTTACTAATTTTAATAATTGTCAAAATCTGAACAATTTTTAAGCGTAAACTATCTTTAGATTTTGAGAATTATTTAAATTGTTCAATACTACTACAAAGTATATCCTCCAACTATGAAGTTCAATTACATATTTACAATGAAAAAAAAACGTATCTAAACAATTTAATTAAACAAATAATATACCATCCAAAAACTGTCTGCCAAATAAAAATATGACAAACATATCAAAATGATCAGACAAATAATTTCTAATTAATTATGGCATAATACGAACATCTTTGGACATTCAAAATCAGTCAACATTTGGAGAAAATACAAATGCACTCCCTCTGATTAAATGAAGTTGAATTTTAAAAAAAAAAATCATACATTGTATTTGTTAACATTTGGAGATAATATAATTAAACTCTATTCGACTTGGAAGATAAAATTAATAAAATGCTCTAATTGGCTAATATTTGAAGATAACCATAATTTTTGTACTCTAATTATAATGTAAAAAAACACATTTCATCATCTCAATTTAGTTAAAATATTTGAAAATAATATAACTTAACTCTCTCTAATTATGCATTTAAACTTAAAAAATGGTTAAATTAATACCTAGAGAAAATGCAAATTTATTTCCCTCTAATTATTAGGATGTTAAATAAACAATTAACTTAATTTTTAAGACAAAATACATAGTTACTATACCATTTCAAATTGGCTAGCATTTAGAGATAATATAGCTGAACTCCCTCTAATTATACGAATAAATTTAAAAAAAGGCTAAAATTAACTAATATTTAGAGATAACCATAATAGGTTCCCTCTGATTATGGTGTCACACAGAGAAATAACCATTCACAATAATCTCAAAACCAATATGGATTTACCTAAATTAACCCAAATATCCATTGTGTATAAATATGAAACTAAAGAATACATTTTGTTGTTGCATACAGATTTGCTCCCAACATAATTTAACTTCTACCAAATATATCACTACTTTTTTTCACTAAAGGCGCGGCGTGACGACGCGCCCAATTTACCTTGTCATATACTAAGGAGTCTCTCCACTTCTGGTCACTTTTGTAAATGAGGATTCATACGGGCAATGTCTGTAAACAAAAAAACAATTGCAATTTCTTTGCAAATGTGAATTGAAGTTAATGCAAGTATATTTGCAATCATAGGCCTTAAATGTATGCACAACAAAGAGCATGTTAGCTTAATATTCAGGATCAGTGTTATGTGATTAATTTTGCTAAGTGTAATAGAAAGATGCATAACACTTAAGATTTGACTGATGGAATAAGTTATAGATGACTGATGCAGAGTACGCCTAGTAAACTATTTGTACGTTCCGAACTGGATTGGTAGCCTAGCTTCGCCTCCAAGGCGCTCCGCCAATGGAGGGCGTCATTTTCGTATAACGCCGTGAGTCGTCACAGCTCATCGTGTCATGTAAGGTACCATGGCGCCCTGCCCCAAGGCGCCATGCAATGTACCATGACCGCGCCAGGCCGGGGGCCATTAAAACGAGTTAGATTGTGATTTTTTTTTCAAAATATGGTTCATTTTGTATTATTTTTTTTTAAGGGTCATTTTTTAATTTAACCAACTATTTGATCTAATCTTGAATTCTGAAGATGAATACGGCAAATGAATTATTATACCAACACCAACAGATCTAAGTGACCACGATCACCTTTTTCCACACAGTTAAGTTCTTATACCAATAACTTATTATACTATCACAATATAAACATGTTTTCTCGAGGACAAACACCATAATAGATTATATCAAGCATAATGTAGTAAACCAAATATATTAGAACAAGGGGCAAACAAGTTGTCATGTTCGTCCACATACATAGACTTAATTATAATCTTAACATTAACCTTTGGCTACCTTTTCTATTACTCCCTCCGTTACTAAATATAAGATCTTTTCATATTTTTTGGCCCACATGTATCTAGACATGTTTTAGTGCAAGATTCATGTGAATCTTATACTAAAACACGTCTAGATACGCGTGGGTCAAAAATACTAAAACATCTTACATTTAGGAACGAGGGAGTATATGAATTGTGTACAGAATTAATAGTAGGATCAATTTTAATTGTAATAAAATTGATTGCATGGGAAAAATCACATATAACATACTCCCTCCGTTCATTGAAGTAAGGTGTATAGATTTTTGAGGGAAAATCCGAAATGTAAGGTGTACCCATCTCTCTCGTTGTTTAGCAAAGAGCGCTCCCCCTCTCGAACTCTCACGTCAACCTTTCTACTCCTCTTCCATGGAAAAATTTCGATGAGCAAGAAATTTGGCGTAGGCTTTTGGCTGTATGCTGCGCGGGAGAGAGGAAAGAAGGCGCGACATGGCGCTCACGGGAAACATGCCCGCTCGAGTGAGGGGATACCGATCGGGGGAGAGTCAATAAGAGAGAAAATCATGGGATTTGGTACGCTAGTTTAGGAAGTAGTCCGATCAGGAGAGAGAGAGGATCCCAGGTATCCATATTTCCACCAAGCCTCACGTCGTTCTACTAGGGGTACTAACGTCCAAAACTAGCTTGCCCTCCCAGCCCGTGCGTTAATATTCGTGCAAAAAACTATACACCTTGCCTCAAAAAACGGAGGGAATACCAAATACAATAATACCTAACAAAGAAACCACCAACATAGTAAAGCTTAGAATTGCACTTAGCAAAGTTAAGTATATTTTTATTTTCTTTATAACTCATTTTGTTTATGTACGATTTAGTATATGACTTATTCCATCAGCTATCTATTGTTTCTTAAGTTGCCAGTCGAGGGCTAGAGAGCACCGAGGGCCTCGGTGCAGCAGAAGGTTGTTGTCTAGGATATTATTTGTCGCTTGCATAGGTTGGGCTTTGCCCAAAGCTAATAGCAAACCGTTGTTTTCTTTTTACCTTGGGATCGACTACTGGATTTTTGTTCTTACTGGCCGTCGGTGGATATTGTGGTTAGCTCCTCTTACTGTTAGAAATAGAAATAGAAGTTGCTTATTATGCCAATTCTTCTCTAAGTCACGAAATCGCATCAGTTAAATCATAGATATAAAGTGCATTTTCAATCTTGAAAATCATCTCTTGCCGTTAGAGTTGAATATGAAATTGTAGCAAAATTAGCGGTCAAAATCTGAATTTAACCCTCGCTCTGCTTTTGGTCATGCTCCGCCAGTGCCTAGGTCGTCATGCAAAATGGGGTCAGATTGTGATGTTTCCTTTTTGCAAATATGGTTCAATTTGTGCTGAAATTTAAGAAAAATGGTCAATCTTTCTATTTTTCACACAATTGGCATGCACGCAAAAAGAATAGGAAACCCATAGGATTGGAATGTAATGTCTGGTTGAATCCTTTGGGAAGACCAATTGTGTTTGATGGCAAAGAAAAAGTAAAGGGATTGTAAAAAGAGGTTGCTGTGTATGATAGAATTCCTATGAGATGTAGTACAATGATTCCTATGAGAAATATTTCTATAGAAACCAATCTTACGAATCAAACGATCAATGTAGGAAAATTCCTTTAGAAAAAAATCCTTCAAAAAATCTATGAATTTCCTTTGAATCAAAGTATCCCCGGAGGAAATCCAGAACCGGTGGCGGTGAAAGAACGAGCGAAGAAAGAACAAGAGCGAATAAAGGAGTATGAGTACATGTGTCGTGTAAATAGTACGGTGAGAAATTTTGCCAAGTGTAATATGTAGTTTGCCGGAAATACATATGCGGGTCATGGGTGCAGATGCACCCACTGCTCACAAAACAATTTTTAAAATGTAAAAAAAATTCAAAATAAAAATCTCAGATATACTCAAGACATTTATGTTAGCACAAAAAAAATTGTAAAGAAAAGACATTTTCTGTGACCTGTATAAAAAAGAGAAATCCGGTTGCTCCAAAATGAGACATATTTGTCTTTTTTGCACATGTCATAAAATGTGTCTTTTCTCTGTGAAACATTTTGTGCTAACATAAAATGTCCAGATTTATGTCCCAAATTTTTAACAATTTAAAAAAATTAAAAATAATTTACACAACAGGTGCATGCATCTGTATGCGTGACTTGAAAGGCCGTGTCCGTAGTCTGGTCGATAGCTGTCGTGCCCTCGGCCGTGGCATGCGGATGACCACGCGCGCGATTGAGCACCTTCGGAGTGAAGCATGCATGCGGCTGCATGTTTCGCCCGGCGTGCCATGCAACGATGGACCGGCCCATGCATGCACGCGTTCGCGCAATAGGGAAACGCGCTCACACCAGCTAGCCGTAATCCATAGCTACAGTAGGAACCCCACACGGAGGCTCGTGCGTTGCGTTCTGCATCTGTAGCTAATCGAAGATGCATGGCGGCAATAAACGTCTGAAACGACTAGTAGAACGAACCTGGAAATGCGATTAATTTAATTATACACTACTTTCTTTACAGTAATAGTACTACTACGGATTACTGATGCGAGAGAGGGAATCTTTGTTCTCGTGGATCCCCGCAGCGAAAAGGCGAGACGTTGTACGTACGTGCAAGTCGGTACAGGACGCTCTGCCATATATACACGTACACGGTACGGGCCGATTTGACGGGAGTGCCCCCGCCGGAATCGCCGCCTGCGGGAGAGGTGAGGATCCCCTTGTGCGAGTACGGCGTAGCTGGACGGGAGATGAGATGGGTGGACCGCTGCGTTGTCGGCTTCAGCAGCCCATCACGCCCGGCACGGGACTCGTTTCCAGACTATACCACACAGCGAACACAGGGGAACTACCGTCTTCTTCCCTAACACTAGTTAGCTCTGAAACACTCCACACTAGATGCGAGACGTGTAATGTGAATTCAACCTAAGTACGTTGTGTGGCTTTTACGTATATTCGGTTCAAGGCAGCACTGGACTCAAACAGGATCTTGACAAGAGAAATTAAGGGCCCCGGCATGTGGACCGTGGTAGTTCGTTAGGAAAAGAAACCTGCTAGATTCAGCAAACCGTCTTGATTACGGACTGAGATACCATGCCCTGCCTCTTGCGGGGCACGCTGTGTCTTGAGGCCCACCATCCACCATCCATCTCCCATCCAACGGTCAGAGTAGGTCCAAATTTAGATCTCAAAATTAAAACTTCTCAGAAAAAATCGAAAAAATTCCCACGAGTTCTATATGTCACGTTGTGTGTTCACAAATTTTTAGGATTTCTTTGGATAAATGGTTTACCATTAACTAAATTTTCTGTGTTTTCAACTTAAAAAGCTATTAAATCATAAACCGGTGATCCGACACAATCTACAATTTACCACAATACACAATGTGAATTCAACCTAAGTAGTACAGTACGTTGGCTTCTACGTTCTCGGTTCAAGGCAGTACTGGACTCAAACAGGATCTTGACAAGAAGAAATCAAGGGCCCGGCATGTGGACCCTGGTTCGTTAAGAAAGAAAGTGTGTGAACCATGCATGCATTCTCCTCCTGCTAACCGTCTTGATTACCTAGTACTACGAAGCAAAACCCCACTCAATCATGACTGCCACTACTGTTCACGTACTCAGCTCCTCGATCGATCGTCCTCCCGGAAGAATATACCACGTTACTAATGTCATTGGCAAGCTTCTTTTACATTTTTTTTATTAGTATGATCGACCATAAACCTTCGCTACCTTTTTTTAGCTTAAACCTGCCTTAATGATTCAATTAGACATACACTCGGATTAGTGGTTTTTTCGTGGCTATCATCAGAGATAAGGCGACACGTGAGCGGCTTGCTTGTCCTATCACGCCGTTTGGGATCCGTCGGTGCACGGGCACTGGCGGCAGTGGACGTTCACTCACTTATGGGTGCCTCCTCCTCCTTTTTACTAGTACGTGTCAGAACAGCAAAAGGATCCCTGACAGTCTCAGCTCAGCTCAGGGCCGTATAGTCAAAGCCCCTTGACCGCAGATGTGAGAGATGCCACTTGATCGCCGACTCGCCGTCGTTGTTCCCAAAATGCCCTTCCTGCTACTCCCTCCAGTGATTCTCCTATGACACTCATAAAATAAAAGAACTCCAGATTTCAGTGGCTGTACTGGACTGCATGCCCATCCGTATCAGCAACTTGGCCATGAATGCATGTCACCTCGTTGTTGGCCGGCTTGTCCTCAGCATGGAAAACCATACAAGATACTTTTTGCTCGATCGCATAGTTGCAAATCTGGAAGAGTTTGAGTCCATTCTAGCTGCAGTAAATTTGGAAAACATGTATGATCGCGAAAATTAAAATGGGAAAATGTGTACGTCCAGGCGATGGATCAGTGCAAAACCAGAAGTGATGGCCACAGGAGGGTAGCTGGCACGTACTTACACCTGGCGCGATGCTTACGATGCTAGAGCCTAATTTCTCTCGACCGTAGGTACTTTTCTCCCCCTCGCGTCGCCTCCCCCAGGCGGCGCTAGGGGCTCCCCACACAAAAAGCGGCCGGCCCGCCCCCATCTGGCCGCCCCTGCCGCTGCCGTCGCCGGCCCTGGCCGCGGCGGTGGCGGCACCCCTCCGCTGCCAAACGGTGGCTGGGGGGAGGCTCTCGCTCGCGCAGGTGGTCGACCGGCCCGTGGGGGCGGCGGCGGTCAGGGAGGCGGAAGCCGAGCCGGCGGGCTCGGGCGGAGGTTGGCGACGACGACGGAGGCGGCTGGCGCGTGGGGCTGCGGGCGGCGACGGTGGCAGCGGAGCCGTCCCCGCTCCTGCAGGGAGAGGCTGAGCGCCAGATGGGCTTGGCGGGCCCGATCTGGGCTCGCCGGGCCCGGGTGGCGGAGCTGCGCGTCCTCCATGGACGCTACCCTGCGCCTGCTGGGTGAGGCCAAACGGCCGACGGGTTGGGCGGGCCCGATCTGGGGTCGCCAGGCCCGGACGTCGGAGCTACGCTGCGCGTCCTCGACGCCTTTTTGTCGCTTGGTACTCCGAGGGTGGTGTGGATGGTGGGCTTGCCGGCGCTGGTGGAGGTGTGTTTCGAGGTGGGTGCGGCTTGGGTGAAAGCCGATCACGGACTCGTGCCGTGACCAGCGATGGCGGCGGCCGTGGCCGTCGCTTCCCTTCTTGGAGGCGTCGCTGTTCCGCCGCTGCCCACCTCCCGCACGGATCCGGCCAACTTGGCTCTCCAGGGGAAACCCATGATCTCATGATCAGACGATGGCGACGCCATGGCGTCGTTTACCCTCCTGGGGGCATCGTTTCGGAGGCCGGCATCGGCAAGAGGGATCCGAGGTTCGCGGTGGGCGATGTGAGTGCCGGGAGCACTTTTGGCATGCCGTCGACATCGGGCGTGCGTTGTTGGTCTTCTTCTTAGGATTGGACGGTCTCTCCGGTGCTGTTGATGATGGCGAACAAGCTCGTGGTGGATGGGTCGCCCTGACAGAGCGACCTCGGCGCTGTTGCGAAGAAGTCGAAGTCTTTCTATCGTAAGCACGATAGTTTTGATGTACGATGACGTCGCCCGGCTAGCCTTTCTGGTGTTTTGTATGCCTTGTAGTGCTCCTGTCCATGTAAAGGTTTTCGCCCGGTTTTCCTCTAATAAACCGAGCAGCTCGGGTCTCTGTACCTTTCTCCTCTATCGCAATTAATAAAGCAGTTCTCCTGTTTGGTACTCAAAAAAAAAAAACGATGCTAGAGCCTACTACGAGTAAGCTAGAGCTAGAGCTAGAGCTAGATCAGTACACAGCGGCAGCAGCTTAGCATTGGATGCTAGGTAGGCTAGCTCCACTCAAGCAACCACCACCCGGCTCTGTGGAAAGTGCAGTGGATCCGGCGCATGCAGTGCACTGCAAGGCTGTGAAAGAGAACGGCACGATTCTCCACGCACGCACTATGCTATGCTTAGCTCATGCTGATCGAAAGTTTGAAGGGAATCCGTTCCGTTATACAGTAGCATGTGTCCGACGATCGCCAAAGAGCTTTGTCATCCAGTCAGGCTGCAGTGTAACAGCAGTGCTCCACACTGTAACAGTGGCTGTAAACTCTAGAACAAGGACGACGTAGGTAAACATGATGGACTGATGTAAGTCCAGGTCAGGTTAGGCCAGGCCAGGCCCCTACTGCATGCATGGGTAGCTTAGCTAGGTGCATCATGCATTCATGCTGTGCTTATTTCAGGTTTTAGCGAGGGGGAAGAGAATCAGAAGATTAGTTGAACCACACTGAACTGAAGAGAAGAGTTGTGATCTCTCTCGAGAAGTAATGGGCAGCATGGCATCGCAGGCAGCAGCTTCTATAAATGCACCCCGCCGACGCCGAGCCCAAACCAACCCCGATCCTCCCCATCGTCTTAAGCTAGAGGGAGAGAAGTGAAGCCACGGCTGCAATAATGCGGTGCCACGGATTGAGTGACAGGGTGACACCGGCCAACGCAATAGCACAGCATCAGAGATTCAGAGCAGGCAAATCATAAGCCCCAGCCCCACCACCACGGTGCTCTGCCAGTCAGTCAAAGCGCGGCCGGTCAAAACTCCACCCCGTTCCAACCCCCATTATCCCATGCCACAGAACAGCCCCCACATGACTCAATCCGTTAAACGCTAACGTGGTGGCGGGATGGATAACTGACGGAGGCCAAGCCTGTAAGCCTGTCTCATCATCGTCTGGGCAGGCTCTCTTTCTTCACCAATCATCGTCTGGGCATGTTTTTGTTGCAAGATAGAGGAGAGACACCATGCATGCCCACCTCTGCTAATCATGCCATGCATGCTCTACATGAGAAACTGCACCGCCTGTTCTTCATCGCATAATGAAATGAAAACAGAATACAACAAAAAAAAACATAACATATCTCGCTCGTCTTCTCTCAATAAGCTATCATACGGATAAACCCACGTGTAAAGTAGTGTGTAGTGGTACAGTATTAAGGAGTTAGAAGCACACTCCGCTTCAGCACTCAACAAGACCAAAAGGAAAGCACGAGATGTATCAGTACCACTAGCACTCGCTACCGGGACTACAGATAATATGTGCATTTTAGATAGAACTAAACTCCTACGACAAGTTCTATATAAACAAAACAGGGCCGACCGACAGCATTTTTCACACTTAAGCTCAGCTCGGGACATGGCTATATTGTCCTTTTGGCCCAACAAACCACCGGGAGAAAGAAAAGAAAAAAAAGGGACGATAAATTAAATCCAGGACCTAAACCATGAAGGAATAGAATAACTTAAACATGATGAAATGGGCCTAGCCTAGTCCAACAACAGGTTGATCATCGAGTTGGCCAGCCCGGCCTCCTTGAAAGTCTGCTCGCTTTGGTACTCCAGGTTGTTGGATGCGCCGGGAATGGGCTGCACGAAGTGGAAAGCCCGCTTATCGCTGTCCTCCACTTGAGGAGAGCAGAATGACCACAGGAGCTAAAGAGAGAAGACGTTTCAGGTCAACAGGCAATAAAGAAAAAATATACCGAGATTAGAAGGGAAACTGATTTCAGTGGGGGTGTGTGACCTTGATAGGATCCGTATGGAGGAAATTTCGCTGGATCCTCCGCCCATCGGGTAGCCGGATCGCAACCCTGCAGAGGAGGTCCCTGCTTCCTTTGGGTTCTTCGGGCAGAGGAGGGTACTCGAGCTTGACGCTCAAGCTGGGTTCGTTTTCTACCTCAGGTTCAGTCTTTTCATCGCTGGCATCTGATGCCCCAGCTCCTTTGTTCTCCTCCAAGGAAGCCTCCACAGCCCGAGCTAGTTCTTCATCTTCATCCTCGACGGCTGTTTTACCTGCAAAGAGAAACATCGTGAACATGTGGTTTGGGTGACCGTAGGATGGCATGGTACAGGCATTGTGTGTTGCTTGTATTCAAATGACTACAGAAGGCTAACAAGGAAAAGAGACACACGAGCTATGTCTAACATAAAAAGACCAACAAGTTTGTTTCAAACAAGAATAGATCAGCTCAAGATAATTATAAGAATTTATTTCCTGTAATATTAGTATATACATCTCCAATCATAAGTTCATAACAACTGTTCAGATTCATACATTTGTTTGTGTTATGGGTTGATGACTAGCTTGTTTTTGTCACACATGCCACTGTTTGAATCAGGGTCATGGCTGAACAGAAGTCAAATTTCAGATAGCCTAGCTGCAGTCACAAACATAGTGCAGGAACGACACAGGCACGGATTTTACTTAAATTTAGCTGTCAGCCTGTCACGTCTGCACAGCAGATCTATCCCTGTTGACACATAAAAATCTTAATGTCTACAAACTGAAATAACACCCTGTGGGAACCTGTATGATACAGAGGCAATGAAAGAAAGAGCAGCTCATTTGAGAAAGCAACAATGCAAGGATGAGGACACAGAAGGGCACCTCACATGTCCATCTGCTAGTTCTCAAGAACTGGACATCTATCAAAAGGATTTGAAATTATGATTTTTTGGAGCCATGTATCTGATAGATGTCACGAAAATACTGTCCAACTGCATTTTGTTTACTCCACAGGAAGTTAATACAGAGAAAGCTAAGATGGCAATATCTTTCTAGTTAAAATGTTTTAAACAAGAGGAGAACTTCTGAGCAGTCAACACTGCTGGCATCGATTTAGATAAGACCACATAATCAATACCTTGTCTACCCATAGAAGCTTCCTGATCGACTTTTCTTGGGCGTTTTTGAGGTTGAGCAGCATGGTACTCCTTTGGACCTTTATCCAGGTAAGACATCAGATCCTGTGTACAGTACACATGCAGAAAATAGTAAGGAATGCTTGGGTTAGATCAATATTTCACACCTAATATTTGAACATGAGATGAGAGACAGGGTCAAAAAATACCTCCAGCAAACTGTCTGGGTAAACCATTCCACTCCAAGCACGCATTTTTTGCCCAGTGATGGGGTCAATTAGGAGAATGGCAGGAACAGAGACCAAATTATAGTAGGTGCATACCTTCCTCCCCTCACTGGTGTCTTGATAAACCTATGTGTAAAACAATACAGCATATTAACAAAAACTGAGAAGTGCGCATGCATTGTTTCATCTACAAGAGTTACCATATAACTTGAACTTTTTGTTGCCATATAGTTGCTCCATATTAAATAGATGCCAATTAGAATGCATGAAGTCAACGGCCCAATACTTTGACCACTAATACATAAAACACCATGTGTGTTGCACTGCTACAATAGTTACACAAATCTAGAAGCACTTGATTAAGTTGGTGGCCTTCAACTTTGGTTTGTTAGTATTTGTGCAAAAAGAAGCCCTAGAAGAGCAAAGTGTATAAGCATCCAATGCGAATGTATTTACATTTATCAAATGTGAATGACATAACATTTGTCATCAAAGCACTAAGAGACCGTTATATTTTACTGATTTTCTAGCATATAATTACAACAAAAACTAGACAAAAGTGTCTACTGTACCGTGTTGATGTCCCAAGTGACATTTAATTAGGTATATGCAGACGTGATTATAAGTTTATAACACATGTTAAATGAAATATAAATATGGAGGTTTAGATCAAAGGCTCGGACATGGAAGGAGGATGTAAAGAGGACTAACCTGCCAGAAAATAAAGTTTGACCGAATTGTCTGAGCAACGGCTTCATTTGCCCAAGTGTCTCGATTAAGCTTCAACAGAGAAAAGCTCGACAGTCAAAACACTAACAAGGCATGAAATGAAGGATCAACATAAATCTGCATGAAAAGTTGAAAATAAGAATGCCTACCATATGAGAGCTGAATTCCTCGGTTGACTGTAAATTGATCAACAGCCACTTGTCTAGACAAGAGGCCTCTAACTTTGCCTACATTGATGGGATTTATTTAGTGTAAAATATAAATAAATGAGTAATAGATAACTTTGAAAGACTAGAGAATTAATATAATGAAGTCCCCGAGTGTCAGCTGAAAACTAGTTCAACTGTCATAAAATAATGAATTTCAAACAACACTATCACAAACATCGATATACTTTCAGATTACCCTCATTCCAGAGACAACACTACCGCAAACACATTATAAAAATGTTTGCCCTCATTCCTGAACAAAAGGGAGAGGCAATCTTTTATTGAGTAATTAACTAAAGTAACAGATAAACCTAAGTGTACTACACAGTTAACAGTTAGATCAGGCAACGGACATAGGAGTTTTCGTAAATTACCCGTACTGTGCCATGATAACGGTCCATACATCATTAACAGAGTTTTCTCAACATACATGATATGAAGATCAAACAGTGTGTGGTTGTAATTTTGCCAGAATAGTCAGAACATGACCATGGGCAACACAGATGACATTGTCAAGCAGGAAATATACAAATATAATTATATGGCATGCAGCTGACCTTGTCAAATGGTCCATTGAACATCAACTCAAAAGGCGGGCGATATAAGGAAGCCAGATTGTCACGAGAACTAGATGTGGCATTTTGCTCAGAATCCCAAGCAGATTGTCTTGCCTCCTCTTCAAAGTTACGAAATGCAACTGTCGCATTGGGGCGAGTTCTGCAAAGAAGCGACCAAAACATTATAAATTAATATTGTTTATGCAACACAGTAGTCAAGGCATCAGAAGACTGGAAAAACCATATGCATTCGATAGTTAAACCAGCAGGTAACTTCTTAAAGCATGTCAGTCAGTATGATAGAACTTGCATCAGCATGGACACGTGCACGTGGCGCTGTTCAATTCCTTACAGCAGTAATTAAAGATAACTATGTGAAGAAGAAAACCTAGTACCAAAACTGCCATAAGAAGGTGATAAGTATAATTCGAGCTACAACACAAATGCATTTTTTATATATGTTGGCAAATGGACGGTCCCAAGTGTTAGATTCAACTTGATGGCGTGGCTTTAATAAGAAGAAAAGGGGATGGGTGGTGTGAGAAGCACATAGATTTATATGACGGAGCCTAAAGTTTATCTTATTCTGTAAGTCCTATAACCATGAGGTTGATGTCACTACAGGATTTAGGTACTTACATTCAGCCATGTTTGGCAGCCGGTGTATTTGTTAAGCATTTGTAACAAAAAAAAAGGTGGTGTCTACCATGCCAGTATTTGGCATCACATCAATTCAACATTGAGTAAGCATCCAAGTTAAAGTCATGAGCAATATGTTTGTATCAGAAAATTCAACGGTGAATCGCCTGATAGTTCACTGCTCAAGAACTACTGGAAAGAGAGATCTTGTTCAATAGGCATAAGGGAGACCAAGTAATCTAGCTACAAACTGTTGGGTCTAAATATTAGGATAGCTAAAAGAGCAATATTGGCATGATTCCATTAATGATCATCAACTGAAATAGTACATTATATTGTCCGTGAGCAAAATTAGTATGAGTGTATGGCACTCATTAGAAACCAACCAAATACACTATTAGGACAATCGTCGGCTGATCCAGTTCCAACTTACCTTAAAAATCAAATTTTTTATGGGGAGATGAGTGAGGTATAAAGGTAAGCTTAAGCTCCTTCAAACAAGGTAAAAATCTTTAACCACATGTCATGTTTAAAAACTAAGTCTTTTAAGTCAAGCACAAGTCCCTTTTTAACACATGTCCTGTTCTACGGATTTATCATGGAACGACTGAAGATGCAGACTCAAAGCATCACAGAACAGAGAACACAGCAATCGTATGCAGAGTCACTAGTTAAAAAAACAAGTCTTTTAAGTCGAGCACAAGTCCCTTTTGACAAAGTCTGGATTTTTGCTGCAGATTTATCATGAAACAACAGAAGATGCAGACTGAGAGCATCACACCAACACAGCAATCGTATGCAGAGTCACTAGGCAACGAAGCACCATTACTTACACGACCACGGGGGCGTCGCCGTAGAGGGTCTCCCTTCTGACGGGCAGCGGCGCGCGGACGTCGTCCTCGTACCCCAGCCCCTGCAGCATCCCATCCTCCAGCGCGGCCGCCGGAGGCGGGTGGAATCTGCACACGCACACTGTTAGACAAAAAGCCCCTCCACGGCGCATCCGCAGCCAGAGCAGGCAAACCCTAGAAAATGCCGCTGCGGCCGGCCGACCCACCTGAACCCCTCCTCGACCTCGGCGGCGGCGGCCGCGGCAGCCAGCGCCGTCTCCTGGGCTGATGCCGCCGCCTGCGGGTGCGCGGCGAGGGCGGCCTCCCCGTCGATGTAGAAGAGCTGCAGCGCCTCCTCCAGATGCCAGCTCGTCATCTGCGGGAACAAACGGATCGCGTCAGCGGCCGGAGATCGAACACGATCGGGAAGAGATGGGAGGAGGGGGAAGGGAAGGAACCTGTAGGAACTGGGTGGCGATGTGGGGCGTCTGGCCGGCGGCGATCTCGAGGAAGGAGGAGACGAGGGCGTCCTTCTGGGCGGGCGTCGGGGGAGCGCCGGCCATGGCGGGCGGCGCTGTGGCGGGCCCGTGCTGTCTTGTGGGTGTCGGCGGGTGGGTGGGGTCTGTGGGGATTGGTGGGGGATGAGTGGGAGCGAAGGGAAACCTGCCGGTGGGTGATGAGGAAGAAGAAGAAGAAGACGGAGTGAGGTTAGGCCGAGTGTGTCGGCTCGTGGGCCTCCTTCTCCTCTGCACGGCCCGGCCTCTATAATCGCCCTGTTGGGCCACCAATAATACGGTGGAGACTTTTTTTGATCCCGGTCACCAGTGCACCCTCCAGTTTAAACAACTCGAAAACCATATTTATAAGATTCAAAAAATTCTAAAAACAATTCCATGTGTAGCCAATGGTGCATCCCATAATCGTGAATTTTCTTAGATTGAAATACTTTGCATTGTGGGCTACACAAAAATAACAAATCAGGTAAAACTTAGAGATTTGAAAATATACATTCTCAGATCTACACATTTGTCATTTTTGTGTAGCTCAGAATAAAAAGTTTTTGGAGTTGAAATTTTGCACGTAAGTGGGATATATCATTGGCTACATGTGGATTTTTTCAGAATTTTTTTAAGCTTATAAATATTGTTTTCGAATTTTTTTAACTAGAGGGTGCACTAGTGCCCGGGATCAAAACCCACTTTCCGTCAATAATACCACAAATACGGAAGAAACAAATTTTTAGACCATAAGGAACATATTTTAGACACATGAGAAACATAACATATCACAACAACTGACGAAACATAGTTTTAGAATAAATGAAAAAAATAACACTTTGGAACAACTAACAATTATACGTGGAAGAAAATCGAGACTTGGTGCTGAATAACATAATCGGATTGGATGAAACAAAAGTTTTAGTGCCGAAGGAATGGGAAAATTTAGGAGAAACAATAGTTTAGACCAAGCGAAACAAAAATTTAAAATAAGAAAAACAAACAAAAAATCAATAACTACTAGTGGTAGAAAACTTTTAGTACTTGTCAAACAGTAGGCACAATCACGTACCAAGATGTTATGGCACTTCATGAGTGCGATGAGGGTGCTGGTGATCTTCTCGGTGCCACTTAAGTGGTAGTTGCCATGATCGAACATAATCAGAGACCACAATGTTATGGTACGGTAGGGTAGTAGTTGTATCGCCCTGGAGAGGTGAGGTGCAACGCCCAACGACCAAGGAGAGCAAAACAAAAATCATGCAAGCTTGGGGGGAGCCTGCATTTTCTACCATCTAGGTCCTCCAAGAAAAAAATCTTCGTTGATTTTCCAAAGTCACGGGGGCGATGTCCCCCCCCCCCCCCCAAAATCACGGAATAGCAGTAAGAGATCTTATTGCGCCTTACTTCTCTGCATTAACCTGTCCCTAGCGGCCTTATTGTGCCCCCTGTAGGTCTGGCCTCATAGAGCACAAGCTCCAGTTTACAGTTTTCTCCAGATTCCGTTATCAAAGATAACAAGACAACAGTTCAATAATTCTCCCAGAGCCAAAGAAAAAACAATGAACATCCCAGATATACCACCACCTGATACCAAGAAGACCTAGCAATTAGCCCTAAGAAAACAAAACAATAGTTTGACAAGTCTGCAAAAGCTAAAGGGAAGATATAAACCAACAATCATCCCACATCTACCATCACCTGGCCTAACCGTTAAACTATATTACCATCACCCTCCTCGTCAATCTTGATCACAGAATTCTCCAACGTCATTGGTTCCTTGTCCCCCTCCTTTTGCATCCCTTCCCAATGTTTTATAAAGGAAAACGCATCGCAGATTATCTCAGAGGGGACAAAATAAGCTTCTCAAAACAAGCACAAATTCAAAGCTTCCATAGTGCCTAGCAGAAAGTTGCTACTCCAACTACATGCAAATGGGAATAATCTCGAAAGTGTCTAGCAATCCAGAAGAAGTATTGTGGAATATTTCCAGGCCTGCTGCTCGCCCATGCACTTGGTAGCAGGACACGTAAAAACACAAGAGATGTATGGTTTTCAACTAATCGTAGAACCGAAAATGCAAATCACATAGCCATCTCCGTTTGCTCATATTATTCTTAGTTGCTATGGCGTTATGCCAAATCAACCACAACCAGATGATGATTTTAGCAGGGAATTGTGTTTTGTTCAAGTGTTTACATGGCCTGTTTATCAACCATGCAACAATGTTATCATACAAAGATGCAACATATATTTTCCACGATTTTCAAGGTCTACTTAGGCCTATCATCCTCCTAACCTATATCTTTAATCCATAAGCTACCAGTCTTTTTTGGTTTATAGATGATCTTCCGTTTAACCATATGGCACTTTTCTTACTGAATCTCCCCCATGTCAAAAATTTCCTTTAGTCTTTTACCACCGTGCATGTACATAGTACGTAGTCTTGTCATGTCCGTTGTATATATACATCAGTGTGTCTACACGTTACCACCAAGTTGATCCTCCCCTCACACCGAACATTAATTACGTGGTTCTGTCCTTGTCTCCTGCGATGTTTAGACCAACTGCAATATGAACCAAAAGCGATTCAAAGAGGGGTTTGAGCCGGTTCCATACACTACATAGCATATAATTGTTTCGTCTGACATCAAAAGCGGTTCACAAACTTTGTTCGGGTCATACATATAATTAACAATTTTTCATTGGCTGGACAGATATAGGGAAGAGAATAAAATGGGGCTTTTTACGGTTCAGTGGGATGCAAAAGAATATCCTCTTATGTGGGCGGAACCATTCACGGAGGTTTGAAACCAAATAGGTGCAAATCGTAGACCATCCAAACCCACTCAGGCTGAGGTCGGCAACCAAATACACGCCTAGGCATCCCTGTCGGTTGCAAACAATGCATCCACAACATGATTTGGTAGAGGGTAGTGAAGCCTTGAGGTGGTATTGACTTTGGTCCTTGCCATCAACATACTTCCTCTCTTGCCTCTCCCAAGATAGCTCCCACAAGGTGACTGGACCTATTAAAAAGCATCATCGTGTCAAGTCTAGCAATGTAACGATGACCTTCTCATAAGGCCAACATACACACCCCCTACTTAGTATAATCTCACGCCACCATGTTGCTCAAGATACCATCTACTTTTCCACTGTTTGATTAGAACAACACCCATCTGCTTTAATTCATGCAGGGGCCCTTGAACGACAGGACTGGCCGTGAACGTAGTATACGGCCGGATCATAGCTCCTTCACCTTGTGTTATTTGTTTTTTTGTCGCCGGAGTTTGTTGTAGTTGAAACTTTCAGAGTTTCATTTTCCTTTCCTATGGCCATATGCATCTTTGTTATATGCAGAGACCAGAGTGTCGATTAAATGTCTAAGTCGACGTCTAGCGATCTGATGCCAAGTTATCAAATGTTCTCATGTTGAATATTCAAAATGACTTATGGAAACTTATGGAGACCGCGCGCCGCCTCTCCTCTACATCTAGCAGCTAGCGTCCACTGGTGTTGGTTTTTGTTCTCCCTTATGTATCCTCCTCCTACCCCTTATTCTCCTCCATCCCTCCCCCTAGTGATACTTCTCCTTTTTTGGCTTACTTGTACTGCTGCCCCAGCCCCCAGCTCTTCTTTTTTAGCTTCTACTTTTGGGTGATGATTTTGTATGAACTTACTTAACATGTTGCTTTATTTATAAAGTGAGACGAAAGCCTGTTTCGAGAAAAAAATATCCAAAATGAAAAACAGATCAAAATTAGATCAAAGAACGCATTCGCAAAAAAAAGAAGATGAAAGAACTAGCATGATCGAATGAGCCATAAGATTTACTCAGTCCACTTTTTTTTTAGAACTTTTACTCAGTCCACTTTCATGTGTTATATACACTCGGCACGTTTAGGACGATGCTACAGCTTTGTTCTTTTCATATCATTTTGTATATAATGCACGACAGATCTCACTTGACGTCTTGGTACGACAATAAGAACTGCACTCAGTATTATAGTTCGAATGTACGTACACTAATCAGATGTGTACCACTAGTGCGTACCGTGTTAATTAAGCTGACCATTAGTCCATTACACACAATCAGACTGGCCGAACTACCCGGCGGCGTGTCGGCACCACCCGCGCGCGCAGCGGCCGCTCCATGGTCACGGTGAACTCCGGCTTTTCGGCCATATCGACGTCGCCGTCACCTGCTGCCGACCACTCGAACCCCCTGATGACGAGGTTCGCCACGAAGTACTCGAGGTGCAGCAGCGCGAGCGCCATGCCTGGGCAGATCCTCCGGCCGGCGCCGAACGGCATCATCCTGATCTCCCGGCTCCCCGTCAGGTCCACCCCGGCGCCCTCCCCACCGTCCAAGAACCTCTCCGGCCTGAACTCCTCCGGCTCGCTCCACACCTCCTCGTCCAGCGACACGTCCGCCACCGAGAAGTTCACCGACGTGGCCGCCGGCACGCGGAGCCCGTCCAGGGACGCGTCCTCCAAATCCGACGTCGAGGCAGCGGCGGCGTGCGACAGCAGGAAGTGCGCCGGCGGGTACCGACGCAGCCCCTCCAAGACCACCGCCTTCAGGTACGGCATGCTCGACAGGTCCTCCTCGGAGACGGCCTCCTTGCGGTCGATCGCCGCGTCGATCTCGTCCCGGAGCTTCGTTTGAATATCGGGCTGCCGGACCAGGTTCGCCATGATCCACTGCAGCGCGGTGACAGTGGTGTCGACGCTGGCGGTGAGGAACTCCGTGCAGAGGCTCACCATCTCGGCGTCCGTGAGCGTGCGCTCGCCGCCCGCACCCTCTCCCGTCTCCTCCTTGGGGAGCCGGTGCGCGAGGAGCGTGTCCACGTAGCAGTACCCCAGCTGGCAGCCATCTTCGCTGTCGCCATTAGCCGCTACGATGCTGCTTCGTTCTCGTCTGGCTGCGATCAGTGGCAGGAAGAGCTCCTCCTGTCTGCGCCGGATGGACAGCACCTTCTGCCACCGCCGCCGAAACAGCCGCGTGGTGAGTGCCGGGCAGAAGGCGAAGACCTGGAAACCGATGTACGACGAGAAGAGCTCCCTCTGCACGGCCTCGATCGCGCGCACGCGTCCCGCCGGCAGCCTCCGCCCGAAGCACATGTAGGTGAGCAGCGAGAACATGGCGAACTGGAGGCTCTCGACGACGGTCACCTCGCCGCCATTCGCGCTTCTTGACGATTCGGCCTCGAGGTCGGAGACCAGGAGCGCGATTGCCCAGCGGCGCGCGGGCGCGAAGGTGCGCGCGACGCGGTGCGGGTGGAGGACGCCGGAGGCGAGGTTGCGGCGGAGGGAGCGCCAGAGCGGGCCGTAGGGCGCGGAGCTGACGGTGCGCTGGGCGGATGTGAGGACGACGAAGGGCGCGATGGCGGGCGGGCGGCTGGCGAAGGCGGGCCCGCGCTGGACGAGCGCGCGGTGGGCGACGTGCCGGCCGGAGACGAAGATGGCCGGGCGCGGGGAGAGGAAGCCGAGGGTGAGGACGGGCCCGTGGCGGCGGTGCAGGTCGCGGATCGCCGGCTCGAGGCGAGAGCGCGCGCGCCAGAGCCAGAGGAGCGGGCCGATGACCGGGACGGCCGGCGGGGACGGCGGCAGCGGCAGGCGGCCCGTTTTGGTCGTCTTGGATGGCTTCAAGGCCGGGAGTAATAGGACGAGGAGGAGCAGGAGGAGGAGAGGGGGGAGGAGCAGGAGGAGGTACGCAACGGCGGCCTCCATTGACGCGTGGCAGCTAGCTCCAGCTGCTCTCCTTCCTCGGTCGGGGTGACGAAGCTGCCCGCGATGAGCTAGCTGCGAGCTACGGCTATCTATTTGTAGCTGCCGATCGCTATATGCGTATTGCTGGCGCGAAGCCCCTGGACTCGAGCGCAGGCGGTGCAGGGGAGAAGAGACAAGGGTGTCCGTTGCGTTTGCAGCGGCGACGGGGGCCAGGTGGTGGCGCCGGGTGAAGCGGCCCGGGCCAGATGGAAGGCTCGGCCACTGTGCCCACCGCCGATCGGGTTGGAGACGTGGACGAAACCGCGGCCGCTCAGGTACGGGAACCTGCTTCTCTGAAACCCGTCCGTCAGACAAATTCTCTGAAAAAGAACACCCACAGTTCATTTTATCGACACAAGAAAAAAGCAACCTCAATTCATGGGGCATGTTAAATTACAGGGTGACCACTGTATACAAGATCAGCTGAACATGTTCATTAGCGAAAGATCATAAGCTGAACCTTTTTGGGGGCTGAATCTGATAGACCCCATACTGCGAAACTTGAGCTGGACTTTCAGGCTTGTATCGCCATGAACTCACATCAAGACAGACAGACAGACAGACATCCTATCAACAGTACGATGCATGAGAATTTTTCAGGGGCAAGCGGTCCGTGGTCATGTTTAGAACTGCTCGTCATGTGACACCAGGTGCTTATACTTCTGCTCCACATTTGCCAGTCTCGCCGCCTCCGCCAGACCCTTGGTGACCACCAACCTCAGGATGTCTGCGCCCTCTTTTATGGCCGAATCCATCTAGATTCACAGCAAAAGATGTAATAGCACAAGCGTCAGGACAGGTTGTTGTCAAAATAGAAATTTATTTATCCTGCTTCGGCCAATATATTTCTTAAGAATATTTTCAGTTTTTGCCACAAGAAGATTTCTTCAGGTTGCCGCATAATCCCAGTAAGACTATTTTCAGTCTGAACTTTATGCCTGTACAGATAAGGTGTTTGCCATTTGCAGGGAGCATTGCAAATGCTTGCTTATTTAACTAAAGATTAAATGTAGAACCTCAATACTGTTTCGCAATACCTGTCCTAGCGAATGAACATGATCATCCAACCATAGAGCAAGTGAATGTGTTTTAATTAATTCATTAAGAACTAATACAAGATACCCAAGCATAACCCTGAACTAGAACTCCAGGGTAAAAGCAAATGGAGATGTTTACCCGTTCACGGCCAGTCTTATTGAACTTCTGAAGCACAAACGCTTTCGGATCCATCTGACCAGGCGGACGCCCAATACCTACATAAGCCAAACTATTACTTTTGGTCCAGAAAAAGAAAAGGAAGGCTGAATCTTGCAGTTGTCGAACCTACCAATCCTTAATCGACCGAATTCTCGGTTCTTGCGAAAATTGTAGATCACACTCTTCAACCTGATAAACAAACGAGGTAAATGCTTCCTGTCAATATAGAAGGAGGCCCTAATCTATAGACATCACAAGGATCCGGGGAACTAATGTGCTGTGTACAGTACACACGCACAAAATAAAACTTGGGAACACTATTGTTATGAACGTGGTAGGGAGGATAATAGCCCTAAGGCTGGTACGAGATGGCCCTGGACAGATGAGGTGCGACGCCCAGCCAAAAGGGGGCTGCCGCACAACAAGAGCAGGGAGAATCTTTGGGAGGGATAATTGAGACTATTTTCTTGCTTGTCTATTGATTGATACGGCCATGCATTATATAGCCAGCTTACAAACTTGGAGGCTAAGCTGAACTAACAAACTTTAGGAAATAACTAACTTGGGAATCAAGAAATATCTCTAAGAGATCTAACTGCCAAAATTAACTAACAATAATTACGGAATACTTTCCCTGCCGTGGCCCTTCCCTGGTGTGGCTGCCTTTACGCCACATAACATCTCTTCCCCCCTTTTTAAACAGCTCGTCCTCGAGCTGGACTAATGGGCGTCTTCAACGTTATCCACTGCATCCGGATCAATCTCTAGGACGGAAAGTTTCTTGCAGCGGTGGCCAAGCACAAAACGCTCGTCGCAGTTGTAGCATAAGCCTTGTTCACGCCGGTTTGCCATTGCTGCCGGTGTAAGTGTGCGCGTGGTGGGTTTGCTGGAGCTGCTACTATTCCCTGTCTTGGAGGTGGTGCTGCTGGAATAGCTGGTGCAGGTGGTGCGCTGAGCTCTGGGCATGGCTGGTAGACATCTTGTTCTAGTTGCTGAGCTGTGGCAGGTGTCCATTGTGAGCGTGCCAAACTCATGGCGTCCAGCAGGCTGCCCGGTCTCCACAACTCCACGTCCATCTGCAAAGGATCCTGCAGGTTAGTGGTGTAGATGGAAACCACTTGATCCTCCGGAAGTTGCGGCGCTCAGCACAAGAGTGCATTGAACTTCTTGTTGAAATCTGCCACAGTTCCTGTGCGCTTGAAAGAGATGAGTTCTCCTAGAGCATTGCTATATGAGCATTGCTATGGGATGGTGGCCCAAACTGAATATTTATTAATTCAGTAAGGCGGCGCCAGGTTGGAGGTCCATGGGCACCCTTGTACTGTTGGTACCACAATTGTGCATCGCCCGTCAAGTGGAAGGATGCAAGGCCCACCTTCTCGGTGGAGGGCGTCGTTGCGTGTCAAAAAATTGATCACATCGGTTCAGCCATACAAGCGGATCAACTTCCCCGTCATAGGTAGGAAAGTCCATCTTGAAGAAGCGTGGGGGATTGTTGTTTGCAGCCTTCAGATCAGTTTCAGGCCGTGGCATAACTGCCTCGGATCTCTTTTCCTTGTCGTCTATGGTGCCAGAACTCTGACCTGTGCCCTTCTCTAACTTGAGGATAGCCAGATTATGGGCACGGACCTGCTGCATGGTGTCCTGCAGATCACCTAACTACAAGATGACTTTATTTGAAAACGGAATCCAAATAGCAACAAAAAGATGAATGGAAAGTCTTGTCGATATTCTTCAACCCAATGACAATGCTTCGATTTCGATCTTGACTTCTTTCTTGCGAGCCTCTTTTTCTTCAGCTAGCTCTTTCTTTTTTTTCTTCTCTTTGTTGGCTGTACATCTTCCTCAGGGAGGGAGTCGATCCTCTTGCCCTGGTCCACCATATGCTGGTCGATGCCGTCCAGGCGCTTCATGAGGGAGATGAGGGTGGTGTTTATCTTCTCCAGATCTGCAGCGGTAGCGGCCATGACCGATCTGAATCTGATACCAAGATGTTATGAACGTGGTAGGGAGGATAATAGCCCTAAGGCTGGTACGAGATGGCCCTGGACAGATGAGGTGCGACGCCCAGCCAAAAGGGGGCTGCCGCACAACAAGAGCAGGGAGAATCTTTGGGAGGGATAATTGAGACTATTTTCTTGCTTGTCTATTGATTGATACGGCCAGGCATTATATAGCCAGCTTACAAACTTGGAGGCTAAGCCGAACTAACAAACTTTAGGAAATAACTAACTTGTGAATCAAGAAATATCTCTAAGAGATCTAACTGCCAAAACTAACTAACAATAATTACGGAATACTTTCCCTGCCGTGGCCCTTCCCTGGTGTGGCTGCCTTTACGCCACATAACACTATCGCACTGATTAAATAGTGTAATATTTGGAAGATTATTTTCAATAACTGATGGGCTGACGACAAGTCGAAACAAGTAAAAGACACTATAATGATCATGACGACGTGATTAAACGAGCAAAAGGTGTATGCAGAAATACAACAACAAACAGGAAATGCAAGTACTAATTATCTACAGAAGAGAAGTTCTGCCATCTAGATCAGAGGACCAAGACAACGGTCTTCCATTTTGAATTGGTAAGTTACATTATCATGCACAGACGAGGCTTGCTACAAGGCCATCCCCTTTCTCCTCTGCATTTTGTGGTTGTAATGGAATGCCTAAGTCAACTCCTTCTCCAAGCTCAGAATCATGGTCTGCTGAAGGTTCAAAAAAGAATCATGGTCTGCTCCTCTGGGTTGCCTGCACACGCCTTTCCGTGATATACGCCGATGATGTTATCATCTTCCTCAAGCCCATTCATGAAGAGCTCCAGCTTCTTTCTGACAAGCTAAGTTTATTTGGACAAGCCTCTGAACTACACACGAACTTCAGCAAGAGCAGCATCACGCCCATCATATGTGAAGGCATTGATCTTCCCATATCCAGTTGACCACGGGATGTCAAACTAAGAATTTTGCATGCACATACCTTGACATGCCTCTTTATGACAGAAAGTTGCATCGCTTGGAATATCAAGGTCTCATTGACAAAATCCTGAAAATCTTAGCTGGATGGAAGTGCAAATTACTGACCATCTCTGGTCGATTGATTCTTGTCACGGTTGTTCTTTCGGTGATGTCCATTTTCCAGCTAATGGTTCTAAATTATCCTAAATAGCTGCTTAAGCTGATCGACAATCTTCGCCGTTCATTCCTTTGGACTGGTCTTGAAGATTGCTCTAGGGGACGTGCCTCGTCATATGGACTACAGTCTGGCGACCTAAAGCTCTCGGTGGCCTGGGAATTCCCAACCTACACCTGCAAAGTAACGACCTCAAGCTCCGTTGGCTCTGGTTTATTCATACAGATAATGGAAAGGTCTAGCACAATTTGCAACTGCCAGTTGATCACACACATTAAGAGCTTGTTCATCGCATCCACTAACTTCCTTCTGGGCAACGGTGAAAACTTAAATTTCTGGCACGACCACTGATTCGAGGGTCTTATCCTCAAATCCAAGCTCCAAGCTCTGTTTCAGCATAGCCGGCGTCACAGTTGCTCGGTCCATGACGCAATCCTTGGAAATGGTTGGATTGATAAACTTAAACCCAACCCCTCGATGGAAACCCTTTAACAGTTTTATCTGGCTCTTCAACAAGCTTCAGCATGTCTCACTAAACCCTGCAACCGAGGACACTATCAGCTGGAAATGGACTGCTTCAGGTCTCTATGATGACAAATCTGCCTACAATTTTCTGCTTGAAGGAATCATACAATCCCCGATGAGTGAGCTGATATGGAAGCATCAGATAACCCTCAGTTGCAAATTCTTCTCGTGGTTGACGGTTCATGGAAAATGCCTCACGGCAGACAACTTCGCAAAGAAGACGCCACATAACCAAGTTTGCCCCCTCTGCAGAATTCACACTGAAACCGTGCCCCACCTTCTGATGAATTGTTCCTTCAGCTCCCAGCTATGGCAGCGTGTGCAGTTTCGTTTCAGCCTTCCTGCTACTCAAGCGGCTTCGGCTCACTGCTCCTTCTCTCAATTGTGGCTTCAATGCCTGGACTCCATCCAACCCAATACCCAAGAAAAATGATCTGTTCTTCTCATGCTCTTCTCCTGGACAGTGTGGAAAGAGCCCAATAACAGAAATTTTAACACGGTAGCCAGGTCTGAAGCCAGTCTTCTCCAACTTATCATCGATGATCTCACAAACAGGAGGATAGCTGGCTTAAGGTGACAAGATAGTTCGACCCTGTTCTTAGCTTTGGTGGTGGCAGAAACTAGTTGCACCACCAACCTCTATATAATTGTTACTCTAAGCTTTTTTTCTTCTCTTCGTTGTTTTTTAGACCTTGTATTTTTACTCATCTTAATTAATAAAATCAGCGCTGCTGATTTTTGTCAAAAAGAAACGCCGCCTTTCTGTTTATGTATTTAAACAAAACACAGGTATAGGTTTTCTCTTTGTAAACTACACACAAACAAAAAATTCACAAGGCACAATACAGTAAGGTTCACTAACCCATTGTGACGCCCATATCCCCCTTTTGGTTGTAAACGGAGAACTCCGCATGGCAGGTCTGTGTCATCGTATGCCTGAAACTCATACAACAGACAAGTCAGATCGCCATATAAGGTAGCACCAAGGAAGATTAGAACATAAACACTTACCACTAGGACACGGTGAAGTGGAAGTTTATAATAGGCAGCAAGGGGACCAGCCTGTAATAAGGGGGGAAAAGGAGAAGGCTGTCAGCACCACAAGCATTTAACAAGCTGTTGCAATTCACTGTAAAGCCAGTTGAAGTGAATTGCACGACAAGGACAATGTATAGCAAGGTACAGATCAGATATTAAAGTTGAAAAGTCTTCTGAAAGTGTTACATACAGATTCACCGCTGAGATTTATATATGTTTGAGGCTTGGCAAGCAAAACGGGGACACCATCAATCATCCCTGCATCAATGGAAAGGGCAGAACCTTCAATTCAATTCAACCCCTTGCAGTCTGAAGACAGAGTATCCGTTACTCAAAAAGTAAAAAGAAACATCCTTCCTGGGGGCATATGGATGGAGCCAAACCTTCACCAAATAGTGCTTTGAAGTGAAGTGTGGTCATGGATATGCCCTGAGACTCTGCAAATGCATCTATCATATCAAACCCAACCTGCAAGGCAAAACAATGCAAGAGAATCTAAGAATAAAGCTGAGCCCTGGAATTTCAAACAGAAGATGAGAAGTAGAAATTACATTGTGTCTGGTGGATTGGTACTTCTCACCAGGGTTACCCAGACCAACAAAGAGCCATGGTTGTATCACAGAGCTCGACGAAGATGGATTCAATGAAGAATTCCGACAGGTAGAGAAATAACGCTCAGAAAGGAAGGGAGAAAACCTTATCCAAAGTTTTCCCCGCATGGTTTACACAATCATAGGCACGCAAACTTCCACAAGTGCAAAATCGGATGACAAACAAATTGCTCTCTGAATGTCCACTGGTAACGCTGCAACAAACAAGCGGCCAAACATGACGATGTCATACACAATGTCTTATATACTGTAGCATAAAATGACTTGCGCTACAGCTGTACAAGCATTTGACAATACGCAGTAAATAAAACAGGATACGACACATTATTTGGCGCCCAATGATGTACACTGGCCACAACATAACCATGTGTTCCACTGATCGGGTAAATGCAAGTAATCGAAGTAGAACCGTTAGAACAATCGTGGAAGAAAGCACAGTTTGTCACTTTGTCTAGCCTAAGCATTTCATCAAACAGCTGTAAGGCACACGATGCAGTAACATGTACTGCCCTCATCCTAATGCCTGCCTGCAATCCAAAACTATGCTGAACTAGCTACAGGATTCTTTCATGTCGTCGGCTAGTCTCCCAGTAAGAAATAGTAATCTCCCAAATGCCAACTCCCCGTTACATTTGAAGATTCAGCGGCAGCGCAAGCTATGAGAAGAGAGCAGAATGCTTACAAGTGAGCAACCGAGGGCGCTAATCCCTGCGGCTGGAGCGGTGGTGGGAACGACCAAGCAGCGAAGTTATCGTTCACGGCGCAGCAATGCCCAGCGGCGGCTGGCGCGTGGTTTGGACCAGGTGCTGCCCGGTGAGGATGGCAACAACGCCGACAAGCCCTGAGCCGAAGCGTGAAGACCGTGGCGGCGGGCGGCGCGAGAGGGACGCTGCCGATGGAAGCCGCTCGTTCGCCTCGGCGAGCTGTGGTCTGTGGAGCGTGGAGCCGCCGCCGCCTCCCAGCGCCGTCGCGTCGCCTGAGCGGTTGCGCTGCTCCTGCGAGTTTCTTTTCTTTCAGTTTTTTTTTTTTTGCTCCTGCGATGCGAGTATGCCTAAAAGATGTTTTTTTCTTCTTTGCACTAGTTTTTCAAAAATAAAAATCCTATTTTGAGATCCTAGAGAACATCTTTTTGTGCTTAATTATTTATCTGTACAATTCGTTCCTTCATGATTCGAAACAGAATAATCGGCGAAGAAGGATATCTTTTGAGCTATATGTCGAGATTGCTTATAGATTCCTGAGAGAGATATGATCCCTCCAATTTTGGAAAACTACGCCAGCTAGCTGACTTGCAGCTACAAGTTAGTCTGATGAGAACTAACAAAGACTAAATAGAGATGCAAAAGAAAATTCAAAACCAAAATCGCTAGAAGGATAGAAATGCAAAAGGAAATACTAATAAATACGCTAGAAGGAGGGCTTGAACCTCCGACCTTGTGGTTAACAGCCACACGCTCTGGCCAACTGAGCTATTCCAGCTTGGTGAAAGAAGACCAATTAAACAGTATAAGTATCATTCGTGTTAATGACACCTACGACGTGACATTTTTGTACTGTGATAGCAATGATGGGCACGACTTGTATGAGATCTGGGCTTTGTGTGCGATCGAAGGATCGAGTATCCTGGACCATTGGATGTGAAACATGTGGGTACAGATCGGATATCTGGAAGTGGTGGAACAGTTTTGCAAATAAGACCTCGTTTTCCTCTGTATTGCAGTTCTGTACTCTCACTCTTTGAACCCTAGTTCCCAAATCAAGGAAGCCGGCAGCGACGACGGCGGCTCCAGGTCCTGTGCCAGTCCGTCCCCATCTTGTGCCGACGTGTATCGAGGGGGACGAAGACGAATCTTCCCTCTCCCCTTCTCTCTTGTGGCGACAATGGAGTCCTAGCTAGTGGCGACGGCGGCTACAGCTCGTCAAGAAAATTTGGGACGGGGGCGACAGATCGCCCACTGAATATTCAAGACAAGGTTAGCTCCAAAGTACATTATGTTTTTGAATGCCATGCCTTAATACACCCGCCTTTCCCTGTTATTTTACTGGAATCTGTTGAGTTCCTTACCTAATTTTGGAGCCTGTTACGAGCTACACTATGCAGAAATTACCCGATTTTGATTTATTTTCGTGCTCTATAACATCTAATGCAAGCAGTTAAATAGTTCAGTAACCTTCTCTACTATGAGCTGCATTTCCTCTAGACTAGATTCTGTAGAAGGTCATTAGATTTTAATGTCATGTTACTGATTGTGAAACTGATACAGTACTGTTCTTCCAATGGAGTCGACTAGTGCCACATCACCATCGTCAGCCCTTGCATGCCTGGCCAATCCGCCTACCTTACCAACCATCTCAGGTAAATTCTTGGCATTTATATAGTGTTAATATATCTGGTTCTTCATGCCAAGCTGGCGATCTGTATTCAAATGTGTGCTGCCTTTGAGCAGTAGAAAGTTGTGCATATAGGTCAGGTTTTGGTCGCTGATGTTTTTCTCCACCAATCCCTCCCTCTCATTACAGTTAAATCACTCGATGCTGAGTGTGTGGTGAGGATGGGAAGTAGTCCTTCAGTCTACTAGACTTTTCATTTTATTTCCTGCACAAAAACCTGATACTTTCTTTGTTGCTGTTCCGTTATCATTTCTGGTAGTGGAACCCAGCCCTGTTATTGGGGGTCGTATGGAAAAAAAATGTGTGCTTCAGCTTGTTCTTTTATTTATTTTTGCAGAATCGGTCAATAGTTTGGGAATGACAGAACTATGTGATGCCAACTCTTTTTCGGAGATTAATTCTAGGATGCTTCCTCTAAGTGAATTCTCTACACCCAAGAAGAGACAATGCTTTTCTCAAGATGTAAGTGTACTGCTGATTTTATATTTTTTCTTTTGGCTGAATTCAAATGAACAATTTGTAATGATCACCTGATTTTTGTGTTTACTTTGGCATGAGCACATGATATCTCATAAGTATATTTTTCTCAAACTGAAGAAACATGTTATCTTACCTGAAAATGCCGAATTTAAATCTCGAGTCATTTGGCATGTCGGATACAGTGGGCTTTACATGTTCATTTTTGCAGGGTTCATTGTTTAAACCAGTGTGCGATGAGGCATTAAAACCAACAGTAGGAATGAGATTTGATGACATTGCTTCTGTAGAGGCATTTTACAAGAACTATGCTCATCAAGTGGGATTTGGTGTCCGTCTAGGGCCGCAAAGGATGGTGAACAATGTAATTCACTGGAAGCGTTTCTTGTGCGCAAGGGAGGGGTACAGGTCCATGAAAGGTACTCATTTAGTTGACCAGTTGGACAAGAATGATTCAAATAAAAGACGAAAGGTTAAAGTAACACGGTGTGGATGTGATGCTCATATTTATGTCAATCGTGATAGTGAAGGAAAATATAACATTGCTTCAATGGTTGAGCACCACAATCATGAACTAGTTTCCCCAAGAAAGCAACACCTAATTAGATCAAACAGAAATGTAAGTGAGAAAGTGAAGTCAACACTATTTGATTGCCACAAAGCTAGCATCGGAACAGCCCAAGCATATAGGTTACTTCATGTTGGAGTAGGGAGCTTTCAGGATGTGGGATGCACGAAGAAAGACTTGCAGAATTACTATTCTAAGTTCAAAAATAAAATCAAGAATTGTGATGCTCAAATGCTAGTTGACCAGTTCGGTAGATTGAAGCAACTCAACCCTGCCTTTTTCTTTGAGTATGAGGTCGATGAAGCTGGTGTATTATTGCGTTTGTTTTGGGCAGATGCAACTAGCAGGAAAAACTACAGCCATTTCCATGATGTGTTGTCCTTTGATTCAACATACAGCACTAACCAATACAACTATATATTTGCGCCATTCACTGGTATCAACCATCATATGCAAAGTGTCTTTTTAGGCGGTGGATTTTTGCTGAATGAGACGACAGAAGACTACATATGGTTGTTTGAAGCATTTCTTAAATCCATGGGTGGGGTTGCTCCGAGAGTTATCATAACAGATGAGAGTGGTAGCATGAAGAATGCTATCGAGGCAGTTCTCCCTGGTACAGTGCATCGTTTGTGCATGTGGCACATTTTGCGGAAGGTTCCTGACAAGGTGTCACTTGAATTGAGAACCAACGAATACTTGTGTGTGGAATTCTGAAACACCTGCAGAATTCGAGGAAAATTGGAAGTCTGTAATGTTAGAGTTTGGCCTGCAAGAAAATTTATGGTTTACAAAATGTTACCATATCCGTGGGTCATGGGTGCCGGCATACTTCATGGGCATTCCCCTAGCTGGTATTCTCAGAACAACCTCCAGGTCAGAGAGTGAAAACTCATTTTTCAAGAATTTCATTCGCCGCAAGCTCGCCTTTGTTGAGTTTTGGCTTAGGTTTGACACAGCCCTGAAATGTCAGAGACAAGAGGAGTTGGTTGCTGACCACACGAGCTTACACACAACACCTAGATTGTTGTCATGTTGGGAAATAGAAAGACAAGGTAGCCTGATATTCACTCATGAGGTTTTTGACTTGTTTCAATGTGAGGTACTTGCTGCTAGAGAGCACTGCGATGTCCAGGACACGAAGGATGTGGAGGGGCTCAAAATCGTATCTGTCAGTGATCAAAGTCATCGGAAGAACAAGGTAAGGGAAGTTCGTTTACAAACAACGAACATGATAGCCAAATGTTCATGTATGCTTTTTGAGTCCAAGGGCATCGTGTGCCGCCATATAATACGTGTCTTGAGGGGAGCAAAAGTAAATGAACTTCCAAACTTTTATGTGCTCAAAAGATGGGAGAAGATGTGCAAAAGGTAATCGTGTTTCCATACTTATAGCAAATTTGAACAGATTAGGATCGTTCCCCTTATTAATTATATTCTTTGTAGGGATATTCTCTATGACGGGGAAGGAAATCCACTTGAAGATAATCCCATTGAGAGTGTTGACATGGATACAAGAAGAAAGATCTCAGATGCAAGAAATAAGTTAGAAGATATCATCCGACATGCAAAAAACTCGAGTGGAGCACTAGACTTGCTCAATTCGGGTCTGCGTGATCTCGAGTCAGTTGTTTCCCAGTCTGCACTTGCTATAACACATAGTTTACAAGAAGAACAAGAATCGTTTGTTGGTAGCTCCTTCCCTACTCAGGTTGATATCCTAACGCCAACCAGTGTCGACGCGAGGGGCACATGCTCGAGGATTAAGGGCCATAGAGACAAGGAAAAGAAGGCAGATCCAAAGAAGAAATTAGGCGTTTGTACACGGGTGCCACGCATTTGCGGCACATGCAAGGAACTTGTGTTACATGACAGCCGCAAGTGTCCGAAGAAAAAATGAATTTGTTTGTCCTCTGGGGGTCCTTAAATATTGTATATAAGCTATTGTTGGATGGTGTTGCTTGGCATCTCATGTTATTTTAGCTTTGTACTATGTAATGAGCTGAAAAACTGGTTCAATGGACAGAGTAACCCATTTAGCATTTTATGTGACTTTTTTAGTTCGCTGTGCATTCTCCTATTCGGCTATTCCCCTGTTTGTGCAAATGTTCCAGATTTAGTTATTGAATTCTCTATTGATTTATGAGCTGGTTTAAATTGAAGTTTTAACAATGGGAAGGAAGAAATTATTTTTACATAGATTAATCACTCTATATTTTGAGTGAACTGTATTTATTGAGTTATTTTGTCCTCTTCTCGGGCACCACTTTCTTGGATGTTCATTCTTATGTTCCGGAGATGAAGCAGTCAGTTCCTGTTGGGAATTACTCCTACATTCAGTTTTGCATTAGAACTAGAATCAGGCAAGCTATGATACATCTTAATGTCATTCAAGGTTTACTATCTGAAAATTGTGGAATACACTGTCAGGTGATCCATCTCATGCAAGTAAACTGAACATTACTTCTCAGATGTCGTAAGCTCAATCAGTGCATTAGTACATAACTATGTTTGCGTATATAGCTAAATTTCACCATAGGAATTATATCATTCAGAAAGCCATACATCTGGATGAAGAAATGCCATAACAGACCCTGACACGATTTGCGAATGGTGCCAGCAATAGTATCTAAAACTGAAAATGGCTCCTTCAGTTTTTTGGTCCAGGAGTTCAGACTACATCAAAGTGTGGTAGTATTCACCAATCTTCTTATTAGTTATCATCACTAGATCATTCGGCCAGCACCAGGCTCCCCTGCTCATGCTGCTCCTCAGCTTGTGATGCCGAATGGTAACCAGTTGATTCCTTATTGCTGGTACATGCTGCATGTCATCACATGAGAGAAATTAGGAGAGCAGCAAGAGAGTTATAATCATGCTGCATCATTTCTGTTTGAAAATATTTGCTCAAACATTTTTTGATATGGAGTACAGGTTAAAATCTTCTTGTTCCTGTAATTTGCAAATGACATGTTCCTACAGGAGAAAGTACTCCAAATTTCTGATTTGCAAATGACATGCAGGTTAAAATATTGTTAGTAACAGGAGATAGTACACTTTCAAAAACTTGCTACCTCAATCCTGTTTGATTTGGGTTAGAAATATCACAACCTACATAGTTAAAACAGACCCTGACTACTATGCAGCTTGCGCAAATGGCAAATTTCTGGAAGTATGGAAGCTTGTGCCTTTCGTGCAGTTTGGAGCAGCATTTTCATACGAGTGAACCATATAATTCAGGTTCAAGAACCTGATACTGTCTTTTACTGGAATGTATTCTTGAAATGCAACACCCACGAAATACATGCTGTACTCCATCTTAGTTTACTCGAACATGCCTATGCATATTACTCCATCTTCTGAAATTGGAGTAGTTCTGAATTTAATGAGGTTATTCTATAGCTTCACCCTCATCTATACTCTTATCAGCATGAACTCCTATATGTTCTTTTAGTTTAATGTCAGTAACATGATTAGCATCTTGTGGTGAATTTTGTATCTAGACTAGATTGCTCTGAAGAGAGAGACATATTTATGTATGCTTCCAACAATCTGTAAGGCCCTAACAAAATCCTATCTTAAGACGTACTCCTAAATGAGAGATGACAGAACATATTACTGTATGTTTCCAACAATACGTAAGAACCTTGAGATCTTACTATTGAACCTTGAGTAAAACATTTTCAGGCATGTTACAATCATATGCAAATAAATGATTCATTCGGGACTTCAGACATCTAGTTGCACTGACATGAACCGATCCAACAGCAAATAGAGTACTCCGAGACAAGACAGTGACAAATTGCTCAGGCTGGAAGAGAAGGGATCACGGAGAGTAAACACGGATTCTTTACCTTGCATCGTCGAGCGCCACATCCCACCGCATCCTGCCGCTAGGGTTCCGGATCGCATCGTCGCCACGGGGTCGCCGTCGCATGACCTAGTGTCGCCGCTGCCTGACCTAGCATCGCCGCCACCGGATCCGGGAAAAAGGTTGACAAAATTCAACCTTTTCCACGGATCCAGCTGAGGCAGTGCGTGTAAGCGACCGCTGAGATGGAAACGACGGGGACGCGTCGCGAGGAGAAGGAGACGGGGACGGAGGAGGATAAGGGGCAGGGACGCGTCGAGGCGTGTCGTGGGGATACGGCGGCGAGACGGACGGAGGACGGCGGCGAGACAACGGAGGACGGCGCGCGGGGTGGGAGAGAGGAGGAGCCAGGAGGGGACGCGAGGAGGAGGACGACGGGATTTTTGATGGACGAGAAAGAACGTGGGGATTCTTTTCCGGGACGGAGGGACTACAATACAGAGGAAAATGGGGTCTTATTTGCAAAAATGTTCCACCAGTTCCGCACGTCGATCTGTACCACCTGTTTCATATCCAATGGTCCAGGATACTCGATCCTTCGATCGCACACGAAGCCCAGATCTCATACAAGTTGCGCCCGTGATAGCAACCTTTATGAATCGACTATTCTAATATCATGTACAAGTTTAGGCACGTGATATTGTTTGCTATGGAATAAATTCACAGAATGCGCAATTGTGTGCTTTACACAACGAGGTACCTCTCCCATACGTACATAGCCACACAGTGGAGCGTTTGGTTTGCTTGCACCATCCCGTGGCCTCCGTCGTCATATGCAGCGACTGTGATTTATGTTTGATGATTCAGTTATCTAATATGTCGCCGTGCCACATCCCATCTCCAGCACGCCGTGTCGCAACGGCTGATGGACAGTATCGGCTTGTAAAAACTTGACCTTTGTGGATCGGTAAAGCCTACCTCATATATGTTATATCTGAAACCTCGACGCTTTCACCTTTTCTCCGATTTTTGATGGTCACGTCCCTATTTTTCGTGTCGCCATGTGTCAGTTTCCTTCCGGGCCGTTGGATGGAGAAGTCTGAGCGAACCTCAGTCGTCGATTTCGTTCCACGGCGCCATATAAAAGGGCAGTGAGCTGACTCTAGTGGCAGCTTGCTGGGCGTGCCCTGAATTGGATAAGAAGACTCTTGGGTCTCTCATCATAAATAATTTTGATGTATATACGTATATGAACTGCCCTACAACTGAACTAGTATGCTATACTAGGGGTGCAATGCCCCCCCTCCCCCGGCACCCTCACCTTTTATTCTCGTCTACCATTTCGTTGGTTCTGCCCTAAATATTTCTAAAATTGTGTAGTGAAGTTACGTGAACTAGTTTTTCATCCCTATAATGCATAACCCCAAAAAATCACGTACCCCACGCCATTGACTGTGTTGCCAAAAAATGCCTATAGAAAACCTTGTCTGGCCTCGTAACTTCAATTTAAACAAAGCCACAAATTATAGAGACTTGTCTAAAAAATATCACAAAATTGAAACTAAACCTAAATCTGACCCTAAATTAAGGTCATCCAAACAACTGAAATAGTGTGTTATCCTGGAGTACGTGGGGAGGGGGCCAATGCCCCCGATGTTCTTTGTTCCAATTTTTCTTCATTCTACTATGAAATATGAATGTAGGTGATATTTGTTGATGAAGTTACATGAAAATCCAAAAGGAGTGTCGTAACCCACCTCCAACACACCCTGTCCCGAGCCTTTCATGGGAGATAATTGTGCTTGTCAAAGCTTGGTCGTTATCGCGGCACGGAGGGCTTGCATGATGTTGTTGGGCCGGGCTGAGGACGATGGAGTGCTTGGAGCCATGGTTGATCAAGGAGCGAGTTGCTGTGATCGGTGGAGACTTTTTGATCCCGGGCACAAGTGCACCCTCCAGTTTAAAAATTTTGAAAACCATATTTATAAGCTTCACAAAATTTTGAAAGAAATTCCACGTGTAGCCAATGGTGTATCCCATAACCGTGAATTTTTTAGATTGAAATACTTTGTATTGTGGGCTACAGAAAAATATCAAATCTGATAAAACTTAGAGATTTCAAAATATACATTCTCAGATCTACACATTTGTCATTTTTGTGTAGCTCAGAATACAAAGTTTTTGGAGTTGAAATTTTGCAGTAAGTGAGATATATCATTGCCTACACGTGGAATGTTTTTCAGATTTTTTTGAAGTTTATAAATATGGTTTTCGAATTTTTTAAACTGGAGCGTGCACTGGTGCCTGGGATCAAAACCCACTTTCCGGAGTTGTAATACCATATAAACAAAAGTAGACTAAATTGGATTGGGCCGTGCACCTCAAGGGTCGGCTGTAGCCCATATATATCACATATAATTAGATTTAAAAGCTTGTTAGGTTAGGAGTGAAGATTTTGTGCTCCCGGGCTCCAGTGCTCCCTCCTATGTAAAAAATTTAAAAAATCATATTTATAAGTTTCAAAAAAATCTGAAAATAAATGTGGAGAGAGTTAATGATATATCCTTGTATTTTGAGCTACACAAAAATACAAGATATCAACTTCAAATACCTTGTATTTTGAGCTACACAAAAATCACAAAAGTGTGGATCTAAGTATGCATATTTTGAAATCTCTAAATTCTATCAGATTTGTTATTTTTGTGTAGCCCAAATTATAAGGTATATCAAATTGAAAATTTACAAGTTGGTGGGATATATCAATGGCTACATCTGTATTTGTTTTCAGAATTTTTTGAAACTCATAAATATGATTTTCTGATTTTTTAAGGGGCAGGAGCACTGATGCCCGGGAGCAAAAGACAGTTTCCCGTTAGGATCACAACATCATAACTACCAAGAGCTATCTCAACATATTTGGCTAGTTCAACGTACTTGATCGTACACTGCTCCTACGTGTCAACCGACTCGTTTAACACACACACAAGAGTGCTTGTCAATGGCATCGTCGGGAGGTGTATTGTCAACAAGCGTGGAGTGCGGCAGGGGTACCCCTTCTCCCCGCAGCTTTTGTCTCAGTCATGAATTGCCTTCACCACATGATTGACAAGGAGGCCCAGGTTTTTGTCTCAGTCACGTGTACCCACGTGTGCCAGCGTTGGAGGATACTAAACCAAACGGGTCTCGTGCCAAAACAAACCACCAATTAGCCAGCACTGTCCGTTACAATCAACCAGGACTCGTGCAGCAGGGTATGGCGAGGCGCGTTCGTGGACCGGGTGTGGGTACTGAGACTGGCGCCATCGATACGATCAAGGAGCCAATTGCAAGTACCATCCACACTTGCTCCTTGATCAAGCAATTGGCTAGACCGAGTGTGGGTACGATCAAGGAGCCAATTGCAAGTACCAAGCTCTTGTCTATATATGCATCCGTGTTCGGTTTATTTTGCTGATGAAAAACGTGCATGTACGTAGTACGCGGCCCATCCCATCGCCAAGCATGCAGTTTAGTTTAGTTTACAAATGGTACACATGCATGTAAGCATGTTGCATGCTCATCCATGCTCGACCCATATATCAGTGTCGCTTGATACCCGCTCCATCGCTCCCACTCCGTCGAGCGCAGCTCTTTGCCTCTTTCCCTCGCACCGCTGCCATGGCAGCGTCCACGCTTACGGCCACCTTGCCCATCTCTTCTTCCACCTCACGCGAGCTCCCCTCCACCGCCACCCACGGCCTGCGCTCGACCGGGGCTGATACGGGCTTCAGCTGGACTAGTTCGAAGGACATTGGCCGTGGCAGCACGGCCGTAGTGCGTCCTGATCACGGCCAGGGCACCACCGCCCAAGTCCAAGGTATAGAGTATGATTGTTGCCTTCAAATCAGTTTTTGCCGGATCTGATTCAAGGCAATTCGGTTGCTAATGTTCACAAGTTCATTAACTCATATTTCGAAATCTCATCGACGATTCCGTGTGGAAGCTCAACTTATCCAAAGTTAATGAGACATGCGGCTAAATATAAGGGTATCTTTGGTTCAATGAAACTCCACACGAATTTAAGACAATTTTATTGCTTGGGACATTTTCTTATATGTTTGTTAGGTTTGGTAGGATAAAATAGTATAGATATTTTCTAAACTTACTCTCTGCATGTACAATCATAAAGGAAAAATTCCTCTGTTTTATTGATGACCTAACCCTTTAGGCTTTAGGATTTTTTTAAAGAAATTCTGGTGATGCAACTAATTAAACAACAAAAAACTAATTAAACAACATATATTGTAAATTCCTATATTTTCAATTCCAATAAGATTCAACAACATGTCATGCCATACATTTTTAATCATGTAAACAAAGAGGCCCAAAAATGAAGTGGATGACCAATGATCGTAAATATATAGGGGAATACAATTTCTAGGCGGTTTCAATTTCTCATTATGTTATGTAATTCACCTTTTTTTTATTTCCGACTTGGGGTACTGGTGAACTTGTGGCTGTGTGCAGCCTAGTTATGCAGAGGCCTGGTGTAATGCTTAAACCTTTTAAGTAATAAAATCCCTTTATCTAAAAAATATATAGGGGAAGAGTGGCGCCCGGTGATGTAAAGGAAGATAGGTCCGATGGTACTTTGATCATTCGGCTAGGGAAGAGTATCACATGAAGCATGATGGTGATCATTCAATTGCGGATGTATGCCAACCGATTATTCTAGTTTGTCAAGTCCAAGACATCAAAGGAATGGAGACTAGAGGCAGGTGGAGATAGACTGTAGGCAAATGTATTGCGGAAATTCACGTTGGCTCCCAAGCTCATATGCTCATGCCCCTTTTTTAATAAAAAATAGTAAACATTTAAATATGAAAAATGGAGACGAACATATACAAAAGTATTACATACGTGCCAAGTTTCGTTGTGAAATAATATTTGTGGTGCTCTGTGAAAAAATCATTGGCCAAAATGAGATTAAAAAATATATCTTATTTGGAGCACTAGTTCTATTTTTTTGCACAGAGCACCAAAATGTGATTTCATCACGAAAATTGGCACTTAGTAGAACTTTGATATATGTTCAACACCAAAAATGTTCAATTTTTTTAAATGTTTTACTTTTTTTTGGATTTTTTGTATTTATGCAGAGCATGTGACCTCGGGAGGCAAAACACCACTCTCAACGTATTGTTTGTTCACTTCTAAACGGAAAGTTGGATACTTGTGATACACCTACCGTATTGCGCACATGCTTCATGGGATGAAAACTTCGGGTGTATTTGTTCTCCATTACAAACAATTGACAGAGTAGATGGATCTTATAGATCTCATAAAAAATTATGGTAGAAACACAAACACAGTTTTCATATTTAAACCAGGATTAGATGTGTTTATTTGTATATAGGAAATATTTCATACTTCTAATATTGTGATTGAAACTGTCACACAGGAGGCAAATGGAAACCAACTCTCTGTGTGATCCTTGCGGAGCTCTTCAACATAGGGACTATACTTATAGGCAAGGTAGCACTGAATAGCGGCATGTTTGTATTCTCGTGGCTATGTTATCGAACCATTCTTGGTGCCGTTTTCCTGTTACCGTTTGCTCTACTCCTCGAAAGGTCAGGACACAAACCTATTATTTTTGTGGAAACAAACTACCATATCTTCTACCACGATTCAAGCAAATAAAAATATCTACCGTGGCAAGTGGAAGGAATTGGATAAGAAAGCTCTTGGGTGGCTCTTCGCCAATGCCTTTGCTGGGTACGTGTCGCTAAACTATCTAGTGATAGTGTTCAAACTAGTATTCAGTATGTTGTTTTTGATGATGAAACGAGAACTAGATAATTAGTTCAGTCAACTCCCTTCTATATAAAACGTTTTTATCTCAAATTATCACCCACCCACCCACCAATTGCATTTTATTGATATATCAATTTTAATAAAAAGGTTCACACGATGAAATATTGTCGTTTAGTAAATGTCATGAATTTTTCAATAGATCGTTTGTAATGCAGTATAGTTGCTTTCTCTTTTTTACCCAATCAAGGTAGAAGGTTCTTTGGTACTAATCTCTAATTTCTACAGATATACATTGCCTATGACTTTGTACTACTATGGCCTACGGGACACACCTGCCTCCTATGCAGTGATCTTCTCATGTTTGACACCACTCTTCACATTTGTCGTATCTCTATTGCTCGGGTAACCAATTCTTACCTCTAAAATGCAATAATGATAATTTAAATGATTTAGTGCTATATGTGGATATTATTTAGATGTTTTTAATAGAAAAAATTCATGGTGTATCTCCTTCGGTTGTTGATATTCCAAGGTTACAAAGACTTTGTTCCCAAACTACTAGACATTTATCCTTGTAGTTATAATACACTAGTACCTTACAACTTACAAGCCGGGTTTCAGCTCTATGTATCCATTTCGCTGTGGTGTTGTTGATTTAACTACTAGACATTTATCCTTGTAGTTATAATACACTAGTACCTTACAACTTACAAGCCGGGTTTCAGCTCTATGTATCCATTTCGCTGTTCGGGGCGTTATTGATTTAACGCTGGGACTCCCCGCCCCCCGCGACACGGTAGGAAATCCATTAGGTCCAAGGGTTAAGTATTTTCCATAAGCACAGATAGGATAAATAAATTTATTTAATCAAGTACAGTTGAGCTTACTTACACGTTTTATCTATACTATTATTAAAAGAGCAAACATATGCCGGATACATTAAATCGTATGCGTCCAATATTTGATCAAAGGCTGAGATTGCACATTCGGTGTTGAGCACCTCAACACAATCTAACCCGAAACCCGTTATCTTTATTTTTGTCCTGATTTAATTTTGCCGACGGGCTCGATGCAGGCAGAAACTCCCGATTCCACGGTTCAGCACCATGGCGACGTCGCCGCGTGTCCTCTCCGCCCTGGTCGCCGACCGCCTCGGCGCCCAGGAACAGGCCGACGAGCTGAGGGAAGCAGAGGCGGTCATCGCACGGGGAGAAGCCAGCATGCGGGGTAAGAACGCGAGGCCCGCCCGGCGAGGATGCAGCAACGAGAGATCCAGATGCAGGGACGGGAGCGGGGTGGATGCGTGACTTACAGGCTCGACGCGGGACAGTGGCGCATTGCGCAGGGGCGTGCCGGCAGCCGACGTGGAGTGGAACGAGGTGCCCTCGCCGGGGAAGCCGACGGGAACGGGCGGTGGGCAGCTAGCGGCGTCGCGCCGGGGGATGGCCGCGGGGTCGCTCGCGACAGGAGCGAGAGCGAGACATCCTATCCCTTTTCTTTTCACATAAAATTAATCCAGTAAATGAGTAGTACGTCAATCCACAGGTGATGCACCTCCTCAGCCGTTCATGGCTTGCGCAGGTGCTGGAGGCGGTTCATGGCTTCGCCCTGAGGTTGGAGTCACGCCGCCGCGGGAGACATGCCGTTCCTTCTCGACGCCGGCTCTGCCCCTCGATCTGTACTCTGCGAGATCCACTAGCAGGATGCCGTACAAGGTTGTCCTCCCGTGTGATCAACCAGCAGAAGCCACGATCGAGCTTAAACTATACCAGCAGTTTGCAATTTATATCTGTTGATTAATCAGTGCATATGCTGAGGCAATATTAATCTGTGCATATGCCGGCGCGTCCGCTCCACGGCGTCGGTTTGTGTGGAGCGCAGTCTCGATTCACATCGACGTGGGTGAATCACTGCATCTCCAGTCTTCTTTGCCAGATCATGTACGGTACGCTGTACATACCAGAAGTTACACTATGTATAAAAATGCCTAATTGACTCTTGAACTAATTAGATTATGGGCTATAGCTTAATTGTCTGTAGTTCACTTTTTTCCCCTACTGCATAGCTTATGTCTTTTCTGCTTGCTTGAGGGATCAAGGACGTGGAACTTTGTCTGTTCCATGTGATCTAGGGACTATGATCTAACTGAACATGAGAAATATGTACTTCTTGTGCTACTGCAAATAATTCGTACAGACACGTGATTAGAAATAGGGATGACCAATTGGGAGCCTACTTGAATATGATAGATTATTTCACATTGAAACTCTGATTGTTCCATGGGAAGAAATTGCAGAAGACAATCATGATATGGCTAATCGTACAACGTTCATGAATGCAAAATACACTTTCAAGGTGACTGAAAAATTGTGTCAGCTACATGCATAATCGGTTTTAGCTACAAATAAGCAAAACGATGCGTTGAAAACCATTCAGATATAAATAAGGTTTAGAGACCTGATATATTCAATCAGTTTTTTCTAGCTATTACTTTGAACTATGCTAAATGCTAAATCTCCTATGCAGATTATCAAACCAATAGAGGGGAGATGGAAGAAACCTGATTCAGGTTTTGTCAAGCTTAATGTGGATGCATACTTTTTTTGAAAATCCAAAACTGGAGCCAGGGCTGCCTTCATAAGGGACACGAGGGAAATTTATTGCTGCAGCATGGAGGTTTTTACCTCATGTAGGTGATACATAATTGGCAGAAGCCAGACATGAGAAATCGAATGAAATGTGCAAGCTGAATGTGTGACTGCATGCTCAGGAGAAAATCATGGTGGAGTTTAGTGGCAACTATTTACGCAGAATGTGTGACAGTGGCGATGGCGATTGGGGAGGTCGAGTTAAATATTGCCAACGAGAAGAATATAGAGCTGCACATGATATAGCTAGATTTTGCTTCAATTATCAATCTGGTTGTAACTGGACGATACGACTCTTAGCTTTATATAGGTTAAATTAGCTCTTGCATGATACAAAAATTAGTTGATTATTAATAAAGCTTAAGGTTAAATTAACTCTTGCATGATATAAAATTTGCTTGATTATTAATAAAGCTGGCATGATGGCCTTTTGACCTCTCTAGGGCGGTGGGTAGGCAGGTCACAAGTGAGGGGTGGGAACTTAAGATATATATAGAGAGAGGTAGAGGGAGCTCGTCTATGGACGAGTGAGTGAGGAACGAGGAGTATGAGTGTGGGGCTTGTCTTATTTTTTGTGTGTGTAATCTCAGGTGCTGATTTTCAATTTTATTTTCTTGGGAATTCTTTGTGTAAAATTAATCTGTGCTCAGAAAACGTCCAAAAAGCACGCCTTCATCGTGGCGCACCAATTATGTTGGCTTTGGTGTGATATTTGAGTGATCTATGATGCTTACATAAGCATCGTTCTCTTTGGAATATAATCGGTTTAAAAAAATGTAGACCCTGGTATTTTCTTTACTACATGTAAATTGTCTAATAATTGTAAATACGTGCGTTGCACGTACATGCCAACTAGTTAGGTAATAAAAATGTAAACCTTGTGATTTGTTTCACAGCATGGAGAACGTGCACCTCAAATCCAAGGATGGAAGTGCAAAAGTAACTGGAGCATTAGTTTGCTTTGGTGGGGCGATAGTGACTAGCCTATACAAAGGAAAGGAATTGCATCTTTGGTGTGCAATTATTAAAGGTGTCCCTATGTACTCTAATGCCGTTGTTGGAGGACATCATTTGAGAGGCACCTTGCTTTTGTTGGGTGATTGCATAAGCTGTGCATTTTGGTATCCTATACAAGTACGTCAACTTTATTCTGGTATTTTCTAAATTGTGTGGACATTATTTCTATAAGAACCATGTCATCATATTGTTATTTTATTCTTGGTCTCCTTTGCGTTCGAATATGTATTTTTCACTAGTAGTAATACAAACACTATTCAGGTGAAAGTTTTAAAGGTGTACCCATGGAAACATTGGTCCTCAGTGTTGACATGTTCCTTGGGTGGTCTGCAAACTTTTGCTATAGGTATATTTTTTAGAAGGGACAAACTTGCCTGGGAAATAGGATGGAACATCCAACTAATAACCATTGTCTACTCGGTAAGTCTTCTTCAAAATTTATTTAACTTCAAATTATATATTGAAAAAGTCTACGAGAATCTTTATTATGGTGTAAAGTTTCATTGATTTCCACGTTTGTTTTGGATCTAGGATATCTAATAGTGCAACTACCTACTGCAAGCTAATATTATCATGTCAAGCAAACTAAAAATACTTGTTTTTTAACTAGAAAATTTTGCAGAACAATATTTCCAAGTGATTACCAGGTGGTGTTCAACCTGTACTATAGCTAGTAGAATCTATGCACATACCATTGGTAAATATAATGTTAAGATTCGATAAACTTTTTGAAAATTTGCTTGCAAGAACTTTTTACATAGTTAAGTTTACTTTGTGAAATTTTCTTTCAACAACTTAGTATATCACCGAGAACTATGAAACCATTACTTTCATACTCCCTCCGTTCCTAAATATAAAAGATGTTTTAGGTGTTTCACATGCTGACTAGGTACGGATCCAAATGAGTGAACATACATACTAAACATGTCTAAATACATATAGATAAATGTGAATTTGTAAAAAAGGCTAAAACATCCTATATTTAGGAACGGAGTGAGTATAATAATAGAAACTCAATGTTCTAGAGGTTAAATCAAGAATTGAAATGATTATGCACTAAACAGAAAATTGTTATTTTGATCTACAGGCTGCACTTGGCACGTCAGCCAAGTATTGGTTGTATTTGTACGTTGTTGAAAAGCGAGGTCCTGTTTTCCCGCCGATGTTTAGCGTATTATCGACAGTCTTCACCATGATTCTAGGGATACCGTTACTAGGAGAAAACCTCACTGTTGGGAGGTAAGTAAGCAACTAAACACTATACCCTTATAAGAGAGAGGATTTGCTGCCATGGGGGTAGCTACCCCAGGCCCTAGATGGCTGGTCCATGGATTAGGTCCATGTGAATGGATCGTGGTTATATACTCTTTCTATGCCACTACCAACACATTCAAATTTTTGTGACAGTTTGTCAGGCAGTGCATTGATATTTGGTGGATTGTATATATACCTTTATGAAAGGCGAAAGAAATATGGGTGAAGACAATAGCAGGTTCAACCAACGAGAAACTTAAAGTGCAGCCTGCCCATGATTCAAAGAGTGAGGATATGGCATCTGGTCCTTGATTTGGCAAGAAAACTAGCTTTTGATACCAACTCTGCATTAGCATTAATACAAGAGAGAGTGAGCTAAATTCACAAGGAAAAAATCCTACGATATTCATGATGTATTATAATTTCCTATTGAGTAAAATTTACATTTATATATTAATATTTATTCCATTAGAGTTTATACCCATGATGCTCACTAGGACACTATCTCCAATTACATAATGCATGCAATTGTACAAGTTGAGGATTTTGGTGTTATGGGTGTTAGAACAGAGCGGCACACAAATATTACCGTAGCATATAGCCGTGCAATTTTTGTTAATGTTGGAGTGTCAGAAATATAATATATACAAAGCACGGCCCTTTGCCATCAGTTCGGACTTTTGGGATAATTGGCTAGTGCATCAATATGGTATCAGAGCCAGAGGTTTAGAGTTCAAATCCTGTCAAACGCAGTATTAAAAATAAATATCTACGGACACCCTAAAATCCACGTCCTAGGCTCGTGAGAAAAAATCCACAGCCTGGACGTGAGGGGGAGTGTCAGAAATATAATATATACAAAGCACGGCCCTTTCCCATCAGTTCGGACTTTTGGGATAATTGGCTAGTGCATCAATATGGAGTACACTCTATTTTCTTGAACTGATCTTGTTGATGGACAATTAATTATTTAGTGCAATTATGTGCGTCTTGCATTATTGTCTTTCACGTTGCGGGAACAAGTCTTGTTTGTTATGTTTACTTTACATGAAATCCACTTCGACTCCTGTGCATATGTACCCGGTATTTAAAAAACATATTTTGAAATCTTGAAAAAAGTTTGAAATAAAATTCCGCGTATACAACGTCACTCACATTCTATGAGTTCAAAAGTTCATTTCGTGAAAAACCAACATTTTTTGTGGTATGTGTAAGAAAGATAAAAAACAAAATATTGATTTTTCGTGAAACTAAGTGAACAAATAGGATGTTAAGATCTATGCACGAATATTTCTTTTACAAATTTTTCTTACATTTCAAAATAAATTTAGAATGCATTTTAAATAAAGGGTGAATATGCACGCAGGAGCCAAGGCGCCTCCTCTTTTCGTGGCTTCTTATCTAGAGATAATAAAATCAAACAGTGGATTAAAACCATTTAGGTCCCATTTGTTTCTTACATACTAGTAGTATGTTGTTTTTTTTGTATGAGTGCTAGTGGCAACTCAACTTTTCTCGCAATGGAATACAACGTTTTAGCGTGACAAGTGTATGTAGATATATGGTACTCTAAATCGTAGTGAGTTGACAAAAATACATTTTACTCGTTGCATATATGTGCATGGGTGAAGTATTAAATCGTAGAGCGAGCACGTACGACAATTCTTGTTCAAAAATCTTGTGGAATTTGAAATTGAATTGAGATACTACGAAGGCATCGTAGATATTCAAGCGACTCACGCCACGTGTAAATCACGAACAACAAACCACTCCCACTCTCCCTCCCTCAACGCCGCCGCCTGCCATCTCAGGCGAGATCCGGCGGCCGGCGATGAAGCGCCTGGCCCTCCTCGCCGCCCCCGCCCTCCTCCTCTCCCCCTCTCCTTCCTCCTCCTCAGGCCCTCCCCCCCGCCGCTCCCCCTCCTCTCCGACCCCAACCCCGACCGCCACAGCCTCAGCGTGTACGTGTCCGACCTCCCCCGCGCGTTCAACCACGGCCTCCTCGACCTCTACTGGTCTCTCCCGGCCCCCGACTCCCGCATCCCGGCCTCGTCCGACCCGGACCACCCTTCCCCGCGCGACCGCCCGCCCTACCCCGCCAGCCCCCTCATCCGGCAGTACAGCGCCGAGTACTGGCTCCTCGCCTCCCTCCTCCGCCCCGCGTCCATCTCCGCCGCGGCGGTGAGGGTCGTCGCGGACTGGAGGGAGGCCGACGTCATCTTCGTGCCCTTCTTCGCCACGCTCTCCGCCGAGATGGAGCTCGGGTGGGGCGCCACCAAGGGCGCCTTCCGCAGGAGGGAGGGCAACGCCGACTACCAACGCCAGCGGGAGGTCGTCGACCATGTCACCGCCCACCCGGCGTGGCAACGCTCCGGCGGCCGCGACCACGTCTTCGTCCTCACAGGTAATTCTCGGCAAGTCGGAGTTTCAGATACTTCTTCAGATTTGATCTAAATCAAACAAACGCAAATCAGTAACCAGCCGTTGGTTCACTAATTATTCACAATTTGACCCTCGGAAGCAGAAATGATCTGCAGCTACACTGTCTGAAATGATATACTCTGACAGCTACACTGTCTGAAATGATATACTCTGAGAAATGATATACAATTTGCCATAGAGTTGTCTACCAACTATGAAACTGTTAGCAGATAGGAACTCCAAATGATCGTTATCAGTTTTTGGATAGGTATGGTTACTACAGTTCGATTTAGATGCAATCATGAGAAAATCCGTATAATGCACTAACCCACAAATTAGAAATAATGTTTGCGTACTTTGAACTGAGGTGAACATAGCTGGTTAAGTTTCTTGGAATCTGAATGTGATTTTGTCAACCAAGGATGGAAGTGGCTTACTCTGAACTGTCACCAGTTATGAAACTTATTGTGGATCATGCAAATGTGTGCACATATTAGCTCACTTTAGTATTGGAGATAAAATACTGTACTTTCATGCAAGTGACGCAGAAGCGCTTCATGTATTGTTTATGTCTTCATGAAGATTGATTTGCGTAGCAGCTTATTTGTCTTTTGGATGCTCAGGTCATGTTAAATACTGAGGCATTCTTTGACAGACCCTATGGCAATGTGGCATGTCCGGGCGGAGATTGCTCCAGCAATTCTATTAGTGGTTGACTTTGGCGGATGGTACAAAACTGATTCAAAATCTTCAGGCGGCAACTCTTCTAACATGATACAGCACACTCAAGTGTCATTGCTGAAAGATGTCATCGTACCTTACACACATTTGCTCCCTACCTTGCACTTGTCAGAAAATACGGATCGTCCCACTCTTCTCTACTTCAAGGGAGCCAAGCACAGGCATCGGGTTTGTACTATCTTTATTATAAAATCAAGCGCCTGATTTGTTCAGTATATTTAGAAAAGTTTATCTGCAATCTGGATTTTGTCTTGTACCTGACTATTCACTTGCATTTCATCAAAAAAATCAATAAAAATGTGAAAACACGTAAACATATAGGAATAATAGAATTATTTCTTCAGACAGTTTCTACTGAATTTATTATTAGTCAGCTTGAATATTCCTATGTTTTTTATCGCTTATGTAGTACCTGAAACTAACGATTGAAATAAAAAGAATAAACCTGTAGTAAACGGTTTATTCTGCTTAAATATTACCATCTAGATCTTTGATACATGTGAGGCTAGATTTTTCAAACATACATGTGTGCCTCTCTTTGTCTAGGTGTATATGTATCCCAGCATTTTGCTTTCAACATGACTTTGTCGCTTATACAGTGCACATTTGGGGCAATGTTTTATAAGATGCCTTTATGCTTTCTAAGAACTGAAAGTGAGAACTGGAAAACACAGATTGAGCAGTAAGACTAAATTGTCGCCATGATTTCTGCTAACTTCAGCATAGCAATTGGATGCTTATACTTCTGGTCAAAGAGTACTAAATAGATCGATTTTTATCTTATTAATCCCTGTAGTTGTTTTCAGGGTGGTTTGGTGCGTGAAAAACTATGGGACTTGATGGTTAACGAGCCTGATGTTGTCATGGAAGAAGGTTTTCCTAATGCCACAGGACGTGAACAGTCAATAAAAGGGATGCGGACATCGGAGTTTTGCCTGCACCCAGCTGGTGACACCCCAAGTTCATGCCGCCTATTTGACGCTGTTGCCAGTCTCTGCATACCAGTCATTGTTAGCGATGACATCGAGCTTCCTTTCGAAGGGATGATAGACTACACAGAATTATCCATTTTTGTGTCAGTTAGTAACGCAATGAGACCAAAATGGCTAACAGGCTACTTGAGGAACATCCCCAAGCAGCACAAAGACGAATTCCGACAAAACCTGGCTCGAGTCCAGCATATCTTTGAGTACGAAAACAGTCATCATGGTGAAGATGGTGCTGTGAACTACATATGGAAGAAGATTCACCAGAAGGTGCCGATGATTCGAGAAGCGGTCACCCGGGAGAAGCGGAAGCCTGAAGGAGCATCAATCCCAGTTCGGTGCCATTGTACATGAACAGCTCTCTGCTTCATCCCACCGTGAAAGGCTTAGCTCACTACAAGGAGACTCAATTTTATTTGGTGGTAGCTGCGAATGTAGCAGTAGGCGAACAACCTTTTTTCTTTTGCACTATTTAGGAATGGTTTTCCACATTGTTCGTTGTGTTGTTGTATGAGGTTGGTTTGTTCACTGAAGAAATTGTGCATTAGTAAGAACTGAGAATTCCCCACATTATTCAGAGGAGAGAAAGCTGAATATGGATTGTTGTGTAATGGCATTGATGTAAAAAAAAAAATGTTTAACCAGACATGGTGTCCTAATACTTATTTCACGCTTGTGGAGATGAGAAAACTTCTAGTGCAGAGGCATGGTCTCGTACAGGAGGAGCTCAAAACATCCAATTCATAGATTCAAGTTGCAGCGTTTCCAAACAACAGAAAGGCTACCAACATGGTGGCCAAAGGAACAGAGATATTGTCATCAACAACATCAGTTACAGGAATGCACTCCACCACAGTAGCTGCCAATGCGACGAGGACCAGTTTACCGAGCGCCTGATCCCAGCTGACATGTATGTAACCAAGCCACGAGAAGTAGAATAGCATCCTGCAAAAGTGAATAAGATGGAATCGTGTCAACGACGAGTGTGGAAATGGAAATCTGTGAAGGGAAGAGGTATGCGTCACAAGAACCATACAGAGCGGATAGCAGGGCCCCTGAAATGAACATCGCGACGCTCCCGGCCCAGCTCTTCTTGTTGTTGAATGGCAGCTTCAGTGAGCCGAACCTTCTTCCAATAATGTCAGCAAAACCTGCAAACCCATGATCCAAGCAGGTGCAGAAACTCAGCAAAAACAATCAAGTATAATGGGGGTGTTACAGAACATGTAAAACCATGCCAGAAACATCTATCTTACCATCACCGCCGCTCATCATCGACAAGGAGACGATCCCGATTGGGGAGTCACGCCAGAAGACTAGAACAATGATCAACAGCACGATGACATAGTAGAGAGGACCTCTCAGCAATTCCTGCGAGCAACCATAGTCTGTATCAAGGAGGTGCTGTCGTAAAGAAGAACGAAGGATCACAGCTACATATCGTTGCTGTCACATCGGGATTACTCTCGTTTTCCTTGGCGGGTCACCGATTTTACTAGAGCTTCGTCGGAGTAGAAACCAAGCCCGTAGGTCAGAAGCCTTACGCAGTTCAAGAACGGGACTACTGCCGCGAAGAACCGCGCTTCAGTTGAATTGCTGCAAAACAGAGCACATCTACTTTGAGCTCCGTATTTTAATTTAAAGACCATAGGCATTTTGAGGCAGCAAGGAAAGAGTTGGAGGGATGACCTGAAGAGTGGCCATGAAGACATGAACAGAACCCGGATAGCACATGGACGATCTTTCTGCTCAAGTTCTGCCTTTAATGGTGACAAGTACCACAAGTTAGCAAGCAAGAAATCTGAAGGAGGTGTAACTCTAATCAACATGATACCACGTTCTTGAGCTACCAGTGGTTGTATTTTCACTCCTTCTTAGACGAGGTGCACAAGCTTTAGTTCTTCTTTTAGGGGGCACAAAGCTTTAGTTCTTCTTTTAGGGGAGCACAAAGCTTTCAAGTGTAGTGGAGAAAACATCAAAACAAACATTTGTATCACCATTTAGTATATACACGTATTCGATCGTTCAAATGGTCATGCCTTCTTGTTATCTGTGACTGTACGGACTGAAATGAAATCAATGGTTAATTTTGAGCAGTGGCCAGTTAACAGCAGGAAGCTCTGTCTAGGCCTGTAACTGAATCAAGTTCAGTAAACGCAGAGGCTCTTCCTAGTGTGATTAATGTAAGCTAAGTTTGCTAAACATCAAAACAAACATTTGTATCACCATTTAGTATATCTACACGTATTCGATCGTTCAAATGGTTATAACTTCTTGTTATCTGTGACTGTAAAGACTGAAATGGACTGTAAAGACTGAAATGGAACCTTAATCGTTAATTTTGAGCAGTGAGCCAGTTAACAAAAGTAAGCTCTGTCTAGGCCTGTAACTGAATCAAGTTCAGTAAAATAAACACAGAGGGTCTTCCTAGATTCCTAGTGTGATTAGTGCTAGTTAAGTTTGCTAACCACATCTAATCTTGCACATAGTAGTATAGTACAGCATCTATATTCACTGCGCAATGAAATGGATGAATGCGGGAGGGGAGGGGAGGTTGATGCCGATGCACGAGACCTGTTCGATGAGGCGCTTCTCGGTGAGCGCGTCGAAGGCGCGCACGAGGGAGTAGGCCCCGGCGGTGACGAGAAGTGTGGCGCCGCCGTCCTGCAGCAGCGTGGACGCCGCCGCCGGCATCTGCGCCGAGGCCGCGAGCGCCCCCGCCACAGCCGGGACGGCGCGACGAGCCAGCGCCTCCGCCGACTCTGCGCCGCGGCGAGCTCTGAGGACCGCAAGAGCAGCAGGGAGGTCGGGGAGGAGGGGAACGCGAGCGCGCCGCCCGGCCGGGCCGCCATGAGTGAAGAGTGCAGCAGGCTAGAGGAAGCGAGCGGCCGCGGGAGGCAAGCGAATGTGTCGGGGCACTCAGGATTGGATCATCGGACTATTGCGTCACAGGTACAGTGTGGTGTGGGCTTGAATGCGGTGTGTGGGGCCGAGTGTATCTACTGCGTCACAAGTACAGTGTGGCTGGCCCACTGGAAGACAAACAAGACGATTGTACAACGACGGAACGTGTATTCCTGAGTTCATTCATGGGCCACATTGCACGATCGTCACGATGAATCTCAAATCTCAAAAAAAAAAAAAAAGATAGTCACGATGAAAGATCGTGAGATGAAAGCTCGATATATCACCCGGAGGAACTACGATGTAAACATGACCACACAACTAGCCTTGTTTGCATCCAAAATCTCCAAACAACTGCTTCTAGTTTGCATGAAGAAAGTCGAGATGCATATCTGCATATTCCCCCAAAAAAGATCCTTAAACATACCAATGAGTTACATCGATATATTTATACCACCTAACGACCACTACTGCGGTCAGAGCAAGCTGCCAACACGCTGTTGTCACCATTCCCCTACTAGAGACAACCTGACTTTGTTGAAGACAGACGAGAAGTCTTGGCTTATCTAGCTCAACAAAATCCTAAAATTCTCAAAGTCATGATCAACTTATAGAAATTGAAAATGTAGTCCTGTATTCATGTGCGATTGGAGTGAGCAGCCAACGCGCCGTAGTCGCCCTCCCCTATCCGAGCCGATCTAATTTTGTTGATGACATGAACATTTTCATATCATAATTGTCTATTTACATTCTTGTCAATTGCCCAGTTGTATTTTGTTTACCTAACAATCTTCTATTTTTATGGAGAGATATCTCTACTGATGCGATGGCCCCCGATCCATCCATTATCTACAACCTCGTTTATTCACTTTGCACCATCATTAGCTTGCTTGTCTGTTTTTAATTTATTGCTATTCGTCCATATCTTCCACACTATATACACTTAATACTTGATCGGCAAGACGGGAAGGTTGACAACCTTCCTGAAAGTTGGGGAAAAGAGAGTTTTTGTTGTGTGTGCAGGTACCATCAACTTTGTTGAGATTTTTGTACTCCTACTGGTTCGATACATTGGTTCTCAATCGAGAGAAATTCTTGTTGTTGTTCTACATCATCCCAATATCATCAATCACAAATCCTAGAATCATAACTATTAGAATCACAAAATCATGGATTCTAATTAACGGAATCGTAAAATACATCTAGTCAATTTAGATCACGAAGTTGTAGAATCGAATGATACAATCGGGATTATGACTACCTTGCACACGCCATGTGTCTTTTAGGCTACACTGCGAGTATCAGAAGCCGACATCTTTATAGATCTAGCGGCGAATTAACAACGGACCAGTAACATAAGATTTAACAAGCCCTCATATGTTCGAAACTACGAGGACCATATTGATATGTCAATATAAGAGGACCCCCATGTGCCACACATCAGGGCTTTCAGAGAAGATACTGCGATGTTTCTATTACAGAGGGATGACGTCCTTGCGATTCCAATGGTATTGGCTTATACGCAGTCCAGCAGACTGGACTACATGGACGGACGATTTGGAAGAGTCTATTTTGACCAAATATAAAAGGAAATGTCCTCCCCGTAACCTAGATGATGCTCACGCCAACCCTACTCCTGTGCACCGTCGGAGGCTGCTCTAGACACCACTTTTATACTAAACTTTTATGCTTATTCAACATCTATCATTGTTATCGAAGTTAATACTCATTTAATGATTGAAAAAATATATAACAATTTTCATAAATATTGTTGTGATATTTTATATTAGTTGTAATTATACCAATGAAAAATATATTTGCAGTCATTCCTAAATTTAAACCTTATTTGTAACGAAAGTTGCATTGATTCACAAAAATAGTGTGTCTAAAATATACGGGTTTGCCCAATGAAATCCTTAATTTTGGAAAAATCACATACCTCCATGCATAAAATATGACATTTGTATTAGTATAGTGTATATATATAATTATGTGCACGCTGATATTTAAGTTTAGTATCCTTGCACTTTTGTAGATATTTATAAAGGGTATGGTGTAGAGTATCTCTTGGTAGTGATTTTGATGGCATGATTAGATAAAATCAAAAACAAAAATCTAGATTATATAAGGTGTTAATTAGAAGATTACCACTGAACTATTTGCATGTTGCTTTACTGATATTCCAATGGTCAAATGTGTCTTACAAATTCGTGTTCATATAAATAATCAGTTGACAACATGTTTGTTTGATTGTGATGCTCAAGTGGTGTCCAAGGAAGTAAATGATCCAGAAAATTATGTTCTCTGCCTTGCTAGGGAATTTAGAGGATTATCGCCGTCTTTAATTTTACTAAAACTTTAGTCAGTGTATTTGCAATTATATGTAAATGAATTGGGACTCTCGAGATTAAGCGTCAACTTAATTTCTGTGTAACCAGCATGATACCGCGTTCTTGAGCTACCGGTGGCTGTATTCACAAAGCTTTTAATTTCTTTTTTTAGAGGAGCACAACGCTTTCAAGGGTTGTGGAGGAAACATCAAAACAAACATTTCTCGAGGAAACATGTATTACCATTTGGTATGTCTGCGCGTATTTGATCAGTGAAATGGTTATAGCTTCTTGTTATCTGTGACTAACTGAAATGAAATCAAATCGTTAATTTTGAGCAGTGGCCAGTTAACTGCAGGAAGCTCTGTTGTCTAGGCTTGTAACTGAATCAAGTTCAGTAAACACATGCATAGGGTGTTCCTAGTGTGTTAGTGCTGGTTAAGTTTGCTAAGCACATCTCATCCCCGTTCTATTGCACTGCACATAGTATATCATATTTTCACTGGTTAAAGCGAATGCACGAGACCTGTTCGACGAGGCGCCGCTCGGTGAGCGCGTCGAAGGCGCGCACGAGGGAGTAGGCCCCGGCGGTGACCAGCAGCGTGGCGCCGCCATCCCGAATCAGCATAGACTCCGCCGCCGGCGTCTGCGCCGAGGCCGCGAGCGCCCCCGCCACGGCCGGGACGCCGGCGACGAGCCAGCGCCTCGGCCGCCCCGTCCCCGTCCCCGTCGGGGCCGTGGCGAGGTCGGAGGCGGAGCGGGAGCGCGAGAGCAGCAGGGAGGTCGGGGAGGAGGGGAACGCGAGCGTGCCGCCCGGGCGAGCCGCCATGAGTGCAGCAGGCTAGAGGCCTAGAGGGAGCGAGCGGCCGCGGGAGCCAAGAAAATTTGTCGGGGCGACAGTGAGGATTGGATCATCGACACACCACCCGCGGCTTCTGACGGAGAGCTCCCGCGAAAAACCCTAGCCGCCACCGCGACCAACCCTAGCCGCCACCGGCGGCGGCCGGCCGGCGCCGCCTCCTCCCTCCTCTCCCTCCCCGGCGCGCCCGTCGCCCCCCGTGGCGGCGGCGCGCCTGCCGTTCTCCCGCGCGCAGCTCTCCCTCTTCTCGCTCTCCCGTCGCCGCCGCCAGCAAGGGCTGCCGGGCTTGGCTCGGTGGACGCCGCGGCGGCGGCCTGTCCTTCCCCGCGCCGTGGTTGACTGGAGACGGGGCTCTCTCTCCCGGCGGCGGTGCTTCCCAGGCGGCGGTGGTCCGGCCTCGGCCGGGGATGGCGTCTCGACGGTGGTGCACGCGTGCTCGCGGGGCGGCGCAGCGCGGTGCATCGGCTTGCGTCAGGGCTGTGGCGGATGGGCCCTACGGCCCAGATCTAGGCCCGCTGGGCCCCATCTGTGTCTGGGCGGGCCGCCGGTTCTGAAGCACGTTTTGCTGATGGTGGCGTGGAGGAAGGTGCAGGGGCAGCGGCGACAGCGGCCTTGCCTGTTGCAGTGCGGCGGCAAGCTTCACGGACCCATTTTGGGTCTGGCCGGACCCTATTAGAACTGGTGTGCCCCGTGGGGGCTTTACGGGCCTGCTGGACCCGGCCGGATCTGACGGGGACTGGTGTGCTCTGCTGTCACGTCCGGTCGACTACTGTCTTGGCGGTGGAGGTTGTTCCCTCCCGCGAGGCCGCGGTTCTGCTAGTCCCGGTTCACTCTTCTCTTCACCTTCGTCTTGCAGATCTCGTGGCGGCTACTTCGGTGAGACGACGATGGTGGCTTCGAGATTGTTTTGGCGCATGGTGGTGGGCGGCTAGTCTGGTGGTCTCGAGGCTCGTCCTTGTGGAGCTCATGTGCTATGGATCGTCGAGGGGTGTTGATAGGGTCTTCGGGAGAAATCCTTGTCGGTTCGTCCGACACGACGCGGTGCCGCCTTCGGGTGGCATCTTTCCTTCCTGAAGGGCGTCGTGGCTACCCTGTATCCGCCTCCCTTTGTGCCGGGGGAAACCCTAGGACCAGTGTGCTGGTCCAGCAGCAGTGTGACTTTCCTTCTTGAAGGTGCTGCTTGGTACTCGTCGATTCGGTGCCACGAGCGTGGTGGTACTTTTTCGGAGAGGGCGCAGCGGTTGCGGGTCGTCGTCGCTTAGTCAATCTGCCTATGTCGTCTTTTCTTTCTTATTTTTCTTTTGTTGGGTGCTTGTTGGCTGTCGCCCCAGCCGGATCTCTTGATGGTTGTATCGTGTGGTTGCTATATTTATATAGCGGGGCTACGACCTGTTTCGTCAGGATTGGATCATCGGACTATTGCGGCACAGGAGTGCGGTGTGGGCTTGGATGCGGTGTGTACTGTGTGGGCCCAGCGTATCTAGCGACTAGCGCCGCTGTGTGGGCCCACCTGCCGGGCCGTAACACTGACCATGTGGGGCCAAGTCGACGAAACTGGACAATTGTACAACGACAGAATGTGTATTCATCATTTCGCTCACGGGCCACATGTAATGTGCGGTTGTTACGATGAAATATGGTGAGATGAAATCTCGATAAATCACCCGGAGAAACTATGATGTAAACCATGACCACACAGCTAGTATATAGCATTCAAATGCTGGAAACAATGGTTTGAAGAAAGTAGAAACGCATATCTATATGCCTCTAGAACAATAATGAGATAAGGTTTCTTTCGGATTTCTTGAGACTTGGCTTATCTAGCTCAACAAAATCCTAAAATTCTCAAAGTCATGTACAACTTGTAGAAATTGAGAATAGTCACATATTCATGTTCGGTTAGAGTGAGGTCAAGAGTGAGCTGCCAACGCGCCGTAGTCGCCCTACCCTATCGGAGCTGATCTGACTCTGTTGATGACAAACAGAAAGACTTCGTGCACTTCTGCAATGGACCAGCGCCACGAGAGCAGAAGTCGTTGCCATTAAACCATTGAATCGATCTAATCTTCTAACACCCATAACTCAAAAAAAAAAAAACCCCAAACGATTCACCACCCTTCAACGTCATCAGCAAGATCGCCACGAGGTGGGTGAGAAGACGGGAAAGTATTATTATTGTTTCCGCCATAGTAACCATAAGGTCGCTACCAATCTACCAAAATCTAATTTTAGAGACCTAACTACAATATAGGGCGCGAGTCGTCTCCTCTAGCCGCCTAAACGAGAAGCAGTGGAGGCGGGGACCCGTCGATTGTCGAACAAAGACAAAAGAGATTTAGTGGCGCATAGGGTTTCTTTTATTTCTTGTGGTCATGGGTTGTTGCCTCACAAACCATATGCGGGAAAAAAGTATGTGAATTTCCATGAAACTTTGTATTAAAATTTATGCACAAATAAAATATAAAAAATCATTATTGTAGCACTTTAGCCTTCACAACTTGGACCTCAAATAATTTTCTTGACTCGTGCAAATCATCTTCAAAATGACTCTCAAGCGTGGTGTAAACATTTAGCAACAGCCCAAACACCCAATATCTTACCGGTCCTTTAAGTGAGGTCATTTTCAGTGGCTATATCAATTTTCAAGATGGGTGACACGGTAGACCTTTCTTGACGTTCTCAATTCTTATGCCCTGATATTTTTTTGTGTGTGAATCAAATACAACTTCCTTATACGATAATTGTTTTGTTAATAGAACCGTACATAACTTCACTCAAATAACCATTATACTAAAATTTTATGCTTCTTTAAGATATATTTTTAATCAAAATTACGGCTCAGTTATAATGATTAAAAATATAACATTTTTTCGAAATATTATTGTTTGTAATTATACCAACAAAAAATATATTTCCATTTATTCCTAAATTTGGACTGTGTTTGTAATAAAGTTTGCATTGATTCAAAAACATTGTGTGTATATTAAATGTATTTGTCCACCGGATTCCCTTAAATATGTTTTTTTGGAAAACTTTGCATTAGTATAATGTATATGTATAATTGACACATATGTTCATTTAAATTCGTATCCTTAACTTTTGGTGGATATTTTTGTGGTGTCGAAGATATCTTGGAAGGGAATTTCGAGTGCATGATTAGATATAACTAAAATAAAAAATCTAGATTATATAAGGTTTTAATTTGGAGATTATCTTTGAACTATTTGCATGATATTTTACTAATTTTGCAATGTGGTCAAATGTATCCTATACAAATAATCGGTTGAGAACATGTTTGTTCGATTTTTTATGCTCAGGTGGTGCCAATGGAAGTTATCGATAAAGGAAAATTAGGTTCTCTTCCTCGCTAGAGAATTTAGAGGATTGACAATCAGGTATTTGGAACTATACGCAAATGAATTTGGACTCGCAAGATCATGCCTCAACTATCTATGTAGCTACCTGAAGGTTTGATGGGTCATGTATTCTTGAGGTTGTAAGGCTTGTTGTCTTAACATGATCACAACACTAGTAGAAATAGAGGCTTTCGTCCGGAGCCCAAATTTGCATTAGCCCGGTTCAGGGAAAAACCGGGACCAATGCCTGAGGTTGTAAGGCTTGTTGTCTTAACATGATCACAACACTAGTAGAAATAGAGGCTTTCGTCCGGAGCCCAAATTTGCATTAGCCCCGGTTCAGGGAAAAACCGGGACCAATGCCAGGCATTGGTCCCGGTTCAAGCTGCCAGGAGCCCGTGGACCATTGGTCCCGGTTCGGTTGGGGACATTGGTCCCGGTTCGTGCCACGAACCGGGACCAATGCTCCAGTGCCGGACACGTGGCGTGCCGCGGAGCTTTGGTCCCGGTTCGTGGCACGAACCGGGACCAATACCCCTCCCCTGCCTATAAATAACCCACCCCTCTCTTCTCTCCTCTGTTTTTTTCTGGTTGGATTGGTGGGAAGTGGGTGCTAGTTTTTTTTTCCTTTGCCACGCACAAGATGTGTTCGAATGAAATGCCCGAGCCACACTTAAGTTCACACAAGATGATATCCTCGGCCGAGGTTAGCAACTTTATCCTTTTCATCTGTAATTGATACAGAAATATTGCACGTGTCGATGTACGGTGGTCATTTCACTATTCAAGATGTTATTGTAAAGGTATTTGATAAACTTAATTATATGATGCAGATGGATGCACGGATGCGATGGATGTACGGCGAACGACGCAGTTCCGATTTTATTGCAGGCCTGCATAAATTTCTCGAAGTGGCTAAGGCAAACAAAGTGGATAATTTTATGCCTTGTCCATGTGAGAAGTGTCGGAACGTCAGGGAGTACTCTAACCGAAAACCATTCAAGACCACGTGCTTCGGAGAGGTTTCATGCCCAGCTATAATTGTTGGACCAAGCACGGAGAAAGAGGGGTTAGGATGGAAGACAATGAAGAAGAGGAGGATGATGACAACTATCCTATGTTCCCTGAGGAATGCGGTGATACTGTAATGGAAGACGTTGAAGAAGAAGGAGGTGAACATCGGCATCAGATGAGCCCGCTGATGGTCTTGGTGGGGTCATTTCTGATGCAAAGCGAGAATGCGATACAGAAAAGGAGAAGCTAAAGTTGGAGGCCATGCTAGAGGATCACAAAAAGTTGCTGTACCCAAATTGCGAAGATGGCAGCACAAAGCTCGGTACCACACTGGAACTTCACCCCGGGCGTTCGGTCTGTTCGGTTTGCTCGGTCCGGTCTTTTCGGTCATTGAGAATTTCGGTCATCCAGAAATGCTACCCATATTACCTTCGGTCTTTTCGGTTATTCTGTATTTGGTGTTCGGTCTGTTCGGTCCGGTGTTCGGTCATGACCATATAGACCAAATAAGAAATGGCAGCACAAAAAATAGCAGCACAAAAAATGACAGTGGCAGCTCAAACAAGAACAAAATGGCAACACAACTTGCACTCATATGTACAACAGTACAAGTGTACAACAATGCCATTGCCAGCACAAAAAATGGCAGCACAAATAATTTTATGTGGCAGCAATGCAGCACAAACCAGCACATTTGCACAGATATATAGCAAAAAGACAGCACAACACCTCACGATGGTTGTATGGTAGCACAATCTAGCACAAATAATAGTCGATAATCCAAAGCAAATATCCATATGTTACTGTCTCACACACACAAAGTAAAATGTCACAAACATAGCCAACATTAAGTCTGAATATCACATAGTCTCAACTCACAACACATTGACCAGAAGCAAAGTGCATATATGTCACAGAAAGGTGTTGGACACTGGACAGTGTACAACTCTTCATGCATTGTTGTGCTTGCTTGACTTGGCCGTGGCCAGGGATGATGCAGCAGCAGCCTTGCGCTTCCCGTTCTTTTTTTCATCCAGTTCTTCAAGCAACTCTGCATATGAAGCATACATAAGAATAATATGGATGGTTGTAGCAGCAACAAACATGTAGCAGTAGCAAATAAGAAATTACCTTTTTCTAGCACTTCTAATTCCTCCAAGTTCTCCTTGATGTCGACGGGATCAGTGGACCGTCTCAGCCAGTCTTGTGTACAGACTAAAGCTTGTACCATGAATGGAGTGAGAGATGTCCTGAAATCATCAAGTATACGCCCACTTGTGCTAAAGGAAGACTCTGAAGCCACGGTTGAGATCGGAATAGCCAAGATAGCACGAGCCATCTTCGCCAAGGTTGGAAACCTTGATGCATTCACTTTCCACCATGCTAGGATGTCAAGTGTTGTCTCAGGATCTTCACAATCTTCAGCTAGGTATTTATCAAGCTCGGATTTACTGCTGCCATTTACACTATTACTTTGCTGCCTCAATCTGTTCGCAATTAGTTGCTTCATCATACTACCTCCGCCTTCTGTTAGTGATTGATTAGTTGATGGTGTCTCTGCTGCAGGTAACACAAATTGCATCCTATATTCTTCAAACAGCTCACGAACACATTTGTTAATAGCAGCCCAAACTTTCTCCCCCGTCTCAAGACCATATATTTCTTCTGTAGAAATCTTTGTATAATCAGACAACTTGTACCTCGGGTCAAGAACTGCAGCCACAAATATGAGCAAGTTGATGTTTTCCTTTTCCTTCTCATCCTTCTTCCCTTTACCTCTTTCATTTGTCATCACCCTTGTGTCATCCTCCTTCTCCTTCTCATGCCAAGAACCCCAATACTTGTCAAACTTTTCTTTCATTCGCTTTCCCATTGCAACTTGCAAAGGATCTGTACTAGCCATCCAACTCTTAATCAAGATGTGGACCTCACCAATCTCAAACAAGAAGTTATTGGAAGTGACATGGAGTGAGGAAGACACACGGACAGTAAGATCATAAAAATGACGAAGGAAATCAGCCATCTTCTTTGCGTTTTCCCAATCATCGTCATCCGGATACCCAAACCCTCCTTTCTCTTCAGCCAAGTCCAATGCATACAATGCATCATCATCACAATACTTTGTAAACACCTTAGCAAAGATGATGGCAGCCTTCAACATTGTGTAAGTTGAGTTCCACCTAGTGCATACGTCTAGGTTCAAGAATGCTTTGCTTTCAATCTTTTCTTCCACGACCATTTCCTTGAATTTTGTTAGCCGAGAAGTCCCATTCTTGATATACCGCACCGCAGCCCGCACACGCTTGATTGAGAGGTCTACTTCTTTGAGTCCATCTTGTACAACGAGGTTGATAATATGTGCTGCACATCTCATATGCATAAACTTCCCACTTGCTATACTAGTCTTAGCTTCCACCAAGCACTTCCTCAAGTGAACAATGCAACCATCATTGGCGCTTGCATTGTCAACGGTGACTGTCATAACACTTTGTAGGCCCCATTCCAACAAACATTTCTGCAAGTTCTTCCCCAAATCCTTCCCCTTGTGGCTCTTCACCATGATAAAGTTGATAACCTTCTTATGGTACCTCCAATCATTGTCAATAAAATGGGCAGTCACTGTCATATAGCCATCTTGCTGCTGAGAAGTCCAACAATCAGTGGTTACACATACACTTGCACAGTTCTCTTTGAAAAAATTCATCAACTTGGCCTTCTCACTTAAATACGCTTTGACAACCTCCCTAGCACAAGTCCTTCTTGATGGTGGTTTGAAGCGGGGGCAAGCTTTTGACATGAACTTTATGAAGCCAGACTTCTCACCAAATGCAAATGGTAACTCATCCTCTATCACCATTTCAGCAAATGCCTTTCTAAGTGCCTCTGGATCAAATTTCCAGTTGTTGAGAGCAGCTCCTGGAGTTGCTTGCAAAGTACCTTGCTTTGCATCAATGTTCTATGGGGATTTTTCTTGCAGCTTAACAAATGTCTAAGCATTGACGATGTGCCATTGCCTCCTGTAGTAGCTTGAATTGGGCGGTCACAGTGCTGGCACAACCCTTCAATTAGTACACCCTTGCTATTAAAAACTTTGGTGAAATGCTGCCAAGCTGGTGATCTTGGTGCCATGGGTCTCCTCGCTCTTGGTTTCTCTTCATCATCATCAATTTGAATCACCCCTGCATTATCAAGGATCTTGTTAGCCGCAGCTGCACTTATCTCTTCATCTGCTGCAGCAATCGCTGCATCTGCTTCTGCATCTGCCTCCAAAAGTATTGCATTCAGGTCATTTGCATCTGCCTCCGCAAGCGTACGTGCATTCAACTCATTCTCGTGGTTATATTTCACCAGGTCATCCTCAGATGTCATCTACAGCAAAGAAAACAACAAGAAAATCTCTTATTCCAAATGAAAATAGCTAGCAGTCTTACAAATATCTAAATAGTAAATACAAACGAAAATAGCAGCACAAAATAGACCAAATAGCTACGAAATAGATGAAACAGCAGCACAAAACTATGATCATTTCAGGCATATATTAAACCGTAAGCAAGTATTAGCTGGTACATGGATCATTCGGTTCTACTTGTACAAATGAAAATAGCTAGCAGCCTTCCGTTAGTATTCCTGCTGTGCTGCGGGCTGCTGCGTGTACTTTGTTGTCCCAAGCTCAAGCTCAACAACCCAAGAATCATATGAAATATTTTTCCACATAGGCATTTTACCGAACACCGTTAGTGCACAGATGCTAAACGATTCTTTAGTTGAACTTGAACCGCAAAGAAATCATCGGGATTACCAAAGAGAAGACAATGAAGATATCTCAAAAATCACACTAATCACACATGCGATGCAACATAATCCATCCAACATAATCGGGATTACCAGCTGCGTGTACTGAAACAGAGTGCAGGAAACAAAGCTACTACCTACTAGTCAAGATGCAGATGCGTACCTGCTCAAAGATGTGGCGGCGGACAAGCTGCTGGAGCCGGCGGCCGGAGTCGAAGATGCGCAGATGCAGCTGGCCAGCTGGGTGAAGTCTTGAAGCCGTGGGCGTGGGCAGACAAGTTGCTGAAGGCCGCGAATCTCAGATGCAGCCGCCGGCCGGGGCGACGACGATGGGGCGAGAGCGCGAGGCGAGGTTGACCTGCAGGTCAGCAGGTGGCGAGGTGGAGTGGAGACGACGGTGGAGCCGTGGAGCGGCGATGGGGCGAGGCGAGGTGGAGTTGAGATTTGGCGGCGGCGCGACGCGGCGCCCGTCCCTGCTCTCTAGGTCACTGCCTCTGCCTCACTGGTCACGTAATGAGCTGGGGAATGGAGAGCTAGGCTGCGAATCTGAGATGTATGCTCTCTGATTTGCTCGCGGGAGAGATGGATTCGGGCATTCCGGGCAATTCGGTCACCCAGCAGAGACAACCGAACAGCCCGCGATTGTTTCGGTCACTTCATTTGCATAACCGAAGAGATAACCGAAGCCCGAATTACCCGGTATTTCGGGTTCGGTCCCGGTTTTTTCGGTTTCGGTCTTCGGTTTCGGGTTTTTATGCCCGGGGTGACTGGAACTGCTGAAATGGAAGGCAGAGACTGGTTGTTCTGACAAGAGATTTGAGAAGTTACTGAAAATAATGAAGCCGAAGCTTCCAAAGGATAACGAATTGCCCGAACTACATACGAAGCAAAGAAGGCTATCTGCCCTCTAGGATTAGATGTGCAGAAGATACATGCATGCATTAATGCTGCATCCTGTACCGCGGTGAGGAGTACGAGAATATGGATAAATGCCCGGTATGCAATGCACTGCGGTACAAGATCAGACAAGATGACCCTGGTGATGTTGAGGGCGATGACGAGCCCCCCCGGAAGAGGGTTCCTGCTAAGGTGATGTGGTATGCTCCTATAATACCACGGTTGAAACGTCTGTTCAGAAACAAAGAGCATGCCAGGTTGTTGCGATGGCACAAAGAAGAGCGTAAGAAAGACGGGAAGTTGAGACACCCCGCCGATGGGTCCCAGTGGAGAAAAATCGACAGAGAGTTCCCGACATTTTCAGATGACGCAAGGAACTTAAGATTTGGTCTAAGTACAGATGGCTTTAATCCTTTTGGGGAGCAGAGCTCCAGTCATAGCACTTGGCCCGTGACTCTATGTATCTACAACCTTCCTCCTTGGTTGTGCATGAAGCGAAAGTTCATTATGATGCCAGTGCTCATCCAAGGCCCGAAGCAACCCGGCAACGACATTGATGTGTACCTAAGGCCATTAGTTGATGAACTTTTGCAGTTGTGGTCCGAACCAGGTGTACGTGTGTGGGATGAGCACAAACAACAGGAATTTGACCTACGAGCGTTGTTGTTCGTAACCATCAATGATTGGCCTGCTCTTAGTAACATTTCAGGACAGTCAAACAAGGGATACAATGCATGCACGCACTGTTTAGATAAGACTGAAAGTATACATTTGGGAAACAAGAACGTGTACCTGGGGCATCGTCGATTTCTTCCGAACAGTCATGCCGTAAGAAAGAAAGGCAAGCATTTCAACGGTGAGGCAGATCGCCGGAAGAAGCCTAACCTCCCTGATGGTGATGTTATATATGACATGGTCAAGGATTTAGAAGTAATCTTTGGAAAGGGTCCTGGCAGTCTATCTGTTCCGAATGACGCTGACAACCACGTACCCATATGGAAGAAGAAATCTATATTTTGGGAGCTACCCTATTGGAAAGTCCTAGAGGTCCGGTCTTCAATCGACGTGATGCACGTGACGAAGAATCTTTGCGTGAACCTGCTAGGCTTCCTGGGCGTGTATGGGAAGACAAAAGATACACCAGAAGCACGGGAGGACCAGCAACGTATGAAAGACCCATACAACAAGCAGACGGATAAAGGGCGTCAATACTTAAGCAGCTACGCTCTTACCAAAGCAGAGAAGGAAATCTTTTTTGAATGCCTGAGCAGTATCAAGGTCCCGGCTGGCTTCTCGTCAAATATAAAGGGAATAATAAATATGGCAGAGAAAAAATTCCAGAACCTGAAGTCTCATGATTGCCACGTGATTATGACGCAGTTGCTTCCGGTTGCATTGAGGGGGCTTCTACCGGAAAATGTTCGAGTACCCATTGTGAAGCTATGTGCATTCCTCAATGCAATATCTCAGAAGGTCATCGATCCAGTAACTCTACCAAGTTTACAGAAGGCTGTGGTCCAATGTCTTGTCAGCTTCGAGTTGGTGTTCCCCCCATCATTCTTCAATATTATGACGCATCTCCTGGTTCACCTAGTCGACGAGATTGCCATTCTCGGTCCTGTATTTCTACACAATATGTTCCCCTTCGAGAGGTTCATGGAGTCTTGAAGAAATATGTTCATAACCGTGCTAGGCCAGAAGGAAGCATCTCAAAGGGCTATGGAACAGAGGAGGTCATTGAGTTCTGTGTTGACTTTATTCCTGACCTTAAGCCGATTGGTGTTCCTGAATCGCGGCATGAGGGGAGACTGAGTGGAAAAGGCACGCTAGGAAAGAAAGCACTGATATGTAGGGACGGGCATTCTTTAACTCAAGCACACTACACAGTTCTACAAAGTTCCACCTTCGTGGCTCCGTATATCGAGGAACACAAGAATTATGTACGCTCCAAGAACCCGGGGGAGGCTGACTCCTGGATTAAAGAAAAACACATGGAGACTTTCGGCAGTTGGTTGCGATTACAGCTCATGAATGACACCACTGTCGGAGATCAGCTCTACTTGTTGGCCGCGTCACCATCTTCGACTGTATTGAATTTCCAAGGGTACGAGATAAATGGGAATACATTTTACACGATCGCCCAAGATAAAAAGAGCACCAACCAAAACAGTGGTGTCCGCTTTGATGCAACAGACGAGAATGGGCAAAAGGACACATACTATGGTTACATAGAGGAGATATGGGAACTTGACTATGGACCTACTTTTAAGGTCCCTTTGTTTCGGTGCAGTTGGGTCAACATGAAGGAGAAGGGATAAAGGTAGACCAGCTGTACGGAATGACAACAGTGGATCTCAAGAATCTTGGTTGTTACAGGAACGAACCATTCGTCCTAGCCAATGATGTGGCTCAGGTTTTCTATGTGAAGGACATGTCCTCCAGACCGAAAAAAAGAAAAAATAAGCAAACGAATACATCAGACGATGAGCCAAAGCGTCACATAGTTCTTTCAGGGAAAAGAAACATCGTGGGAGTCGAGGACAAGACAGACATGTCAGCAGATTATGATAAGTTTGATGAAATTCCGCCCTTCACAGTGAAAACTGACCCAAGCATCCCGTTAAATAATGAAGATGCTCCATGGTTACGGCCGAAGCGATCATAGGCCAGGGACATACGCGAAGAAGGGTTCATGGCATTTATGTAAATCAATGTAATGTATTAAACCTTTATGTGATGTGTAGTAATGTATTAAACCTTTATGTGGTGAAAACCATAATACATAGCTCGGGTCCATTTTTATTTAACCATAATACATCACGAATAATATCACTAACTTTTGTCGGGTCCTAAGCCACGGGGTGCTGAGCGGCCGGCGCTGCGCACCCAAAGAGCAGGAACCATCACAGGGTCAATACTCACGTGAGAAGGATCCCTATGAAGAACCATCCACCAATCGGGACATCGTCGCCGAGATCTGAAAAAATCAGTGGGGAATTTGATCAAACACCTAGGTAGGGGAGGGAGAGGGCAGCACCTTGGTAAAAACACGCCCAAAACACACGGTTTCCCCGTCATACAGCCCAACGGTGGCTCGTGAGTGACTGCATATCAAATGCACCGTTGGGCTGTATGACGGGAATCCGAATGCTTTGTATACCAAAATGCTTTGTAGATAGAACAAAACATACGGTTTCCCCTGCATCCGTCAGCCCACCGGTGGCTCGTGAGACGGCAAATCGGCCTTCGATCCAAACAGCGGCAACACGTCTCTGATGATTGCAACAAGTGTTGGGATGTTGCTAATCATCAGAGCGTGTTGCCGCTGCTTGGATCCGACCGAGGGAGGGTTCACCTTCAGCGTCCGCTCTAGGAACTCCTGCCTCTCAGAAATCTTGCTCTCTGCTACCCGTGTACTGCCAAAATGAACTACAATGAGAGACACTGAGTGCTGAACATGTCCGGGAGGGGGGCTATATATAGGGTACGTGTGCTTCTTTAGTCCCGGTTGGTAACACCAACCGGGTCATGTGGCTCACGAAGTGGTCGTGATACTGCTGATCCAACAGCTCACATCCCTCAAAAGAAACACACCCCTGATCCAACGTCTCACAAGCGCTTGAAAGAACACACGATCCGTGTGCTTCTTCCTTATTGGTGGGATTCCCTTTAGTCCCGGGTGGTGGCTCACAAATGATATCCAACACTCACAAGCATTCAAAAGAAACACACCCCTGATCCAACGGCTCACAAGCGCTCGAAAGAAACACACGATCCGTGTGCTTCTTCCTTATTGGTGGGATTCTCACTATATATATGTAGTCATGCATGGCCTCCATTGGCATAGCACATCTAAACTCATATCTGCAACCTCATCACTCTCCCATGGCTTCCACCGTACCCACTCTAACCTACTCGGAGGCGGAGGCGCTTTGCGCCTCGAACTACCCCTGCCGCCCGGCTACGACGTCCCCGCCGGCTGGAGGCTGAGCACCGGAGGCGTGCCGGTCCCTCCTGTCCCTCAAGGTTTGGCGCGCCGGGCGGCCATCACGAACCACTACTACCTCGAGCTCACTCCGGAGCAGCGGATGGGTCCCCGCTAGCATCCCGACTACCGCCCGACTTGGGACGCCTTCTTCATCAATCGGCGTGAGAGGGCGCTCGCCAGGTACGAGGAGGACGGCCCGCCTCCTTCAAACTTCAACGAGGCCGGCCGTCGGCTGTGGTGGAGCGGCCGGACTCTACAGGGCGTCATGAACTACATCACGGCCGGCGATAACCCCCGCCTGCGCTACCTCGCTTCCAGTCCAGGCGAGCGACTACGACGACTACGAGGACGAGTATTATAGGCCTAGGCAGGAGTATGACTAACCTATCGTTCGTCTATGTACCCAAGATTGTTGTCATTAACTACTTCTGGTCTAGCTAAGACGACGATCGTTTAATTGGATGGATTATCCATAAAATATGGTCTACTTTGTGTGATAATTGGATGGGTGCCATTTTGCACCATATTTCTTCACAAAAAATGTCATTTTTGACAATCGAAAAAAAAACGATATTTAGATAAGTAATTTGAAAAAATAGAAAATGGTTTTGAATTAGTTATTCAGATTCAAACACTTTTCATGTTGGAAGTTTTGTCAATTCAAAATATGCAATAAAGTTAATGCATTTTTAATTGAAAATGGCAAAATGGTTAATAGTTAGAATAATAATTTTAGAAAACAGAAAATGGTTTCGGATTATTTATTCAAATTTAAACACTTTTCATGTTGAAAGTCTTTTCAGATTCAAAACCATTTGAAATTCATATTCAAACACCTAAATAAGAAAAAAAAAAAGGCAGGAACAACATTTCAGAACTGAAAAGTTCAAAATAATTTTGAAAAGGACTCTTTGGTCCCGGTTCTTGCCAGCAACCGGGACCAATGAGTCCATGGACGCGCCACGGGATCTGGCATTAACTGACCCACTCATTGGTCCCGGTTGCTGGCAAGAACCGGGACCAAAGAGGCAACCGGGACCAATGAGTGCCGCTATAACTGCCCGCGCCTCTTCTTCGTCCTCATTCATCTCCAAAAATCGACGAAGGACACGGGCGCGCGACGGAGCGACACTACGCCGTCAGGCTACCCGACCTCGCCCTCGACGCTCCCTTGACGCCGGTGCCCTCAACGCCCGCCGCGCCGCCCGCACGCCGCCCGCCCGTGCTAAGAAGAAGGAGAGGAGCCCGTGCACAGTACCGCGCCGCCCGTGCACACCGCGCTGCTCGCCGTCGACGCTCGGGCCATCCTCGGCAACCACCGCTTCTCCCACGACCTTCCCCCGGCCGCCGCGCCCATTTCCGCCGTCTACACCACCCCCTGTAACCCGAGGTGAGCCCTACGCCGTCCGCCACTGTCTCCGGCCACGGCGGCGCCGCCGATTCTTGCTCGTCGCCGATGGACCCGTCGTGCACCGTTGGATTTTAATCCAACTGTGACTTACTGTTTCGTTTAGGCCAAGCCGCTGACGGGTAGGCCCCACCCGTCAGCGTTTTAATCATTTCTACGCACGGGAAAAAAAATAGGCCGAGCCCATTGGGCTGGAACCCCTCACGGCCTGTTTCTTTTTTTTCCTTACTCGAATTAAGAAATTAACAGAAACATTTTATTCTGTGTGTATGTTAGAAATTAAGTAACTCGAGATCTATAAGTCCAAAATTGATGAATCAAAATTCTTTGGAAAGCTAATAAAAATGTTTGTCCAACCACACAGGTCCCATATTATTTAGATTAATAATAAAAGAATGGTATTTAAATTACTACAGAGGGTTTAAATCACCAAATTGTTTGTTTCTGATGCTCTGTTAGCTCAAATAATGTGAATCCAATTTTGTTAGCTTAGCATTGTGATAAATTAGCATCCCTAATTTTTGTGGAATTAATTGAGCAACATAAATAATTTGGCATTCAATTAACGTTTGTAGACCCTTCTGTACTACAACATTTTTAGCTGTCAAATGGTTAATCTAAATGAGTTGAATCCAATTGTGTTAGATCAAAAATATTCAGTACTTGCTATCCCTCAAAGTATTTAATTTTATGATTAACAGAACTTGTGTAGTAGCCAAAACTTGATTAATAAGCTTCTGTACTAAAACATTTATGTAGGAGTTTAGTAACTCAAAATGGCCCAAACTCAATTGTGTTGTCTTTTATAGATTTATGGAGTGGTTCCAAATGGTACTTTTAAATGCATTTGGGCTCCATTTAACAGGATCTCCATGTTTAGGAATTGTTACTACTGTGTTAGGAAAAAAATTATGTTAGGACTGTTAGTACTGTGTTAGGAAAAATTAAGAAATAGCTTGTTTAAGAATATTTAAAGTGTTAGCAAAATTTATGTGTTAGCAAAATTAGCAAATTAAGGTGTTAGCAAAATTAGAAAATTTAACTTTGTATTCACATTTGCATTCACATATCCGATTCACATTTGTATGCAAAGTTACCCAACTTAAGTTTTGTGCATTGTTCTTAATTTGCAGAAACTATGGGATGAGACGAAAATCAGGAAAACATCCTCGAGGATATAATCCGCGGGCCGGAAGATGTTGGCGATGTCACCTCGCAGTTTCTGAACAACTCTGGTGAGAGAGATGAGTCTCTCAACTGAATAGACGGCTCCGGTGAGGTAGAACCCAACGGCTGGGGTGAGGGAGAAGTCGGCGAGGGAGAAGCCGACGAGGGAGAAGCCGAAGGCTCCGGTGGAACATTAAATTTGCAAACTCTGGCGAGGTGCATATACATATATTAATGAAGCCGAAGATTGTATTAATTAAGCCTCTGCTGTCTATATACATATATTAACGCTCTTTCTTCTTTTAGCCCTCCGGATCGAGCAAATCTTCTGTAAGGACAAAACGAGGCCCAGCCAAAAAGTTGGGCGACCATGAAAGGTATAGGATCGAAAAAGTCGCTGAAGACGGCACACCGACTGCTCCCCTGATGTTAAAAATAAAATGGTAAAGCAATGCGGAGTTCTTGTTAGGGACTACATCCCGATCACCGTTCGAGAATGGCATGAGCCAAAGGAGGGAGGAGTAAGATATGTCGGCGAGGTGGGCAAAGAAAGACTTTGGAGAAAGCTCATGCTTAATTTCACCCTGCCGGCGCCAGAGGTGGATCCAGATGAGGAGGATCCAAATGAGGCAGAAAAGATTGCCCGGAAAAACACGGAGCAAAAAGTCAGGGACTGGGCTCTTAAGAAGATGGCCGAGCTATTCAAGAACTGGAAGAAAAGATTGAACAGCGAGTTTGTCCAGAAAGATAAGACTCCGGACTTCGATAAAGGGTATAAGAAGATAAGGGACGACTGGGAAGAATTTGTGGCGTACAAGAAATCGGAGGAAGCTCAGGAAAAGTCTGCAAAAAATAAGGCAAATGCTGCTAAAAAGATCTACCACCATACTATGGGGCCTGGTGGCTACGCCTTTAGCATGCCTAAGTGGGAGAAACTTGAGGCGGACCTGCTGGCTAAAGGGATCACTCCAGAGCCACTCGCATGGATCGAACGGGCAAGAAATTAGTTTTACGGGCATGGGGGCACGTTGGACGCAGAAGGGAAGTGCATATATAACAGAAGACACAAAGATAATCCCCTACTACCCATCGAAGGCATTAGAAATGCAGTAAAAGATGTTGCAGAGGGACGGTTCATTCCCGATAGAGAGGATGACGAGCTCACACGCGCCCTTGGGAATGAGGAACACGACGGACGAACACGAGGCGTACCAGGCTCCAAGCCCAAGACAATTGCGATTCCCGAGCACAGGAAGAAATTTCCTGATAGAAGCCATCAGAGGAGAAAGGAAAGGGAGGCAATGGAAGCACGCGCTGCTGCAGACCGGCTGCGTAATATAGAAGAAGAATTAAAGCGGCAGAAGGATCAAATTGCCGCACTTAGCCAGCAAGGTACTAGCGGCCAATCTCAGCGGCACATGGTAGAAGCTGCATGCGATGGTACCGGCGGCCCATCGAATCGGAAAAGCAGCGTGGCTTCCACGGAGCTCCAGGATGGTACTGATGATGCAGTGACGGTGGCTCCATTTCGTCGCTACCCAGTGGATGATATCACGGAGAGCACACCTTGTGAGCTGCATGTGAAAGTTTTTAACTTAACCATGAAGGTGGCGGTCGGCTATGCCGTACCAATTGGACCTAATCCAACTTACCATTTCTCTCTGGTTCCACATGGCTACGCTGTTGTCGGGGTGGATGAAGTGATGAAAGATTTTGAGGAGCTGAAGCTGCAACACCCTGCAGGTGAAGATGGGGAGGTGCTTGAACTTGGAGAAGCCAAGAAAGGGACCATTCTATGGCCAAAGGAATTCATCGTGCTTCCAAACTGGCAGCCAAGGCCATCGACTCCTCACCAGTCTCCAGCGCAACAGTCCTCTTCACCGCCTCAGCATTCTCCAGCGCAACAGTCCTCTTCACCGCCTCACCAGTCTCCAGCGCAGCCGTCTCCACCGCCGCCTCAGCCGTCTCCGCCCACCGCTGGTACTATGAGGGGTAAGCGATCACCGAAACGTAAAAGGTCGCCCCTCCCAAAAGTACCTCATAAGAATCTTCCCATCAGACCTTATGACCGTACGGTGGAGGAAAATGCCGCGGACGTAAATGCCCAACATCAAGAGTGGTTGGCTAGCCTGAAGAAGCCGAAAGCGGCAGAGTTCCCCTCCACCCCAGCAGAAAAAGCCGCCGTCTTCAAAATGCTGAAGACCCTTGAACAACCCCCGCCAAGGCTGACACCAGACTATGACCGCCAGATTCGCAAGTCGGTTCAGGCAAATAAGGAGCGGTCGAAGAGTAGTAGTGCAAGCGGGAAATCAGTTCCCCAGCTCGGAGAACAGAAAAACCAGTCGTGCCCCCCGCTCAAAGTGTTTTCCAATACCGCCGAGGGGTCGAGCACAGGTGATGTCGCTATCGATCCTGAGTTTGTTGCAATATACGGAGAAGCGGCCGCTGCTCATGGCATGTCTATTCCGGACTACTTAGCGCAATTACAAGAGTTCCAGGAAGTAGCATACCAATACCAGTACGGGAATAGTCTCGTCAAACCTGAGCTAGTCAACGATCTACCAACAAAAATGCGCAGATTGCATAAGTGGTACATGCGAGCCTGTGAGGAAGGGGCAAACTGGATCTACGTGGCCTATAGAAACGAGCATTACGGGCATGGAAATGGCGTGGTAATGATTGAATTTCCTGAATTATTTCAGTTATACCAACAAGACGCCATCGACAAAGCTATCCTCAGTGCCTATTGTCTGTAAGTATTATTTCTGTAATTAAGTCTCTAGCTAGCTCAGCTCGTTCATTGCATGTATAATCTTACTCATCACTATATTAATTATGCAGAATGAAGATTCTCCAATGCAAAAGAGGACAAATCTATGACATTGGGTTCATTGACCCATACTACATTCATCAAGTATCTCTCAAACGTCATTACAACGACACAGAGGATAACTTGGTAAGGGCGTTAAGGTTTAACGAAACCAAAAGGGAAATACTATTTCCTTACAACTACGGGTGAGTGTTACTGTCTTGTACACATTCTATTTCGCTTACTCGATGTTAAGTGTATAATTGATGACTTATGCGTGCGCAGCTTCCACTTTATTCTGCTAATCATTAAACCTGACAAAGGAGTAGTACTTGTCATGGACTCGAAACGTAAACCCCTTGAGGAGTGGGCGGACATGCAGGAATGCCTCCAAGGGTAATTTCAATCATTATGGCACTATATCCCTGGTAGCAAGCAATTAATATATAACTCATTTATTCATTTTCTTTGCCGGACAGGGCTTGGAAACGGTTCACCGCCAAGGCTAGGGGTATTTGGGCGCCGAAGCTTACATTTGAACAAATAAGTGTAAGTTATCATGCTTGATTATTATTCCGCGCATCTCTTTGATTTTAGTTTCAATACCATTATCATGCTTGATTATTATTTTGATTGAACTCTGTTCTCGTAAAGTGCTTGAGGCAGGAACATGGGAATAATTTATGTGGATACTACGTTTGCGAGTTCATTCGCCAGACGACCCAAGAGCGATCCAAGAGCCGGTTCTTAGAACAACTTGAAGTACGTAAACAATATTCACAATTTTAGTTTATTGCCATCAATTGTGTTTAGTTTCATTCATATATATATTGACCCCTTCTTTAAATTAGATCGAACGGTTACGGGACGGTCTTCTACCACAAGATCGCGTACGCGCAATTCAAGAGGAAATTGCGGGATTCTTAGATGCAGAGGTCCTAGATCCAAAGGGAGAATACTATGGGCCGGTTAAAATGGGAGTGTAAAAGAGATGTATATATGCATGAAACTCGTGTGTACATTTAATATGTTCGACCAAGCACGACGAATGAGCTGTGTGTAATATATTCATGACGATGATGTGTAATAGTGGTTCCTTCATTGCTGTATGTAGTACCATGCATCGAATTGAGTGCGAGATGGAGAGCCGTCGAGTGAGAGATGAGCCGGCGAGTGAGAGATGGAGAGCACGTCGGCGATGCGAATAAGGGGAGACGACGAAGGCACCGGTGAGAGAGAGAGGGGGCACCGGCGAGAGGGAGACACTAAACCCTAAATACAAAAAAAACACTCATTGGTCCCGGTTCTTAACAAGAACCGGGACCAATGAGTCTCCCCCCACGCCCAGCCAGAACTGGCCACGTGGGCACCTATTGGTCCCGGTTCGTGGCCCAACCGGGACTAGCATTAGTCCCGATTGGCCAGTCCCGGTTGGGCAACCGGGACTGATGGCCCAGCCGAACCAGGACCACAGGCCCTTTTTCTACCAGTGCAACCAAGTATCATTGCTGGCACATTGGGATTACTCTCGTTTTCCTTGGCGGGTCACCGATTTTACTAGAGCCACGTCGTAGTAGAAACCGAATCCATAGGTTAGAAGCCTTACGCAGTTCAAGAACGCGGGACTACTGCCGCGAAGAACCGTGCTTCAGCTGAGTTGCTGCAAAACAAAGCATATCAACTTTGAGATATCTACTCTGATTTAAAGACCGTAGGCATTTTGAGGCAGCAAGGAAACAGTTGGAGGGATGACCTGAAGAGTGGCCATGAAGACATGAACAGAACCCCGGATAGCACATGAACGATCTTTCTGCTCAGGTTCTGGCTTTAATGGTGACAAGTACCATAAGCTAACAAGCAAGAAACCCAAACGAGGTGTAACTGTAACCAACATGATACCGCGTTGTTGAACTACCAGTGGTTGTCTTTTACTCAAGGTGGGGTTCCTTCACTTGACATGACTCTAGAAAAGGCTCTATACTGGCCTGATTGCAGAAGGAAGAAGCGTTCGAAATCGCTTTTGGCTGCGCAAACCGATAGTCAAATGCGCCGATTAGTACAAGCTTTGGTTGACAAGCATAATGATGATCAAAAGCTTTTTGGGGTTTGCTCCATGTCTCTCTCTTCTGCTACCTAATTAATTGTTATATCCATGTAAGAACTCTGTATCTGACCCATGCTTCTTGTTATAGGATCTTGCATATGAACTGAAAGATGTTGTGCACTACCAGAAATTCTGTGAGAAGCCTATTTGGTTCTATCATATCAATTTCAGTATGACCAAAGTAGGAAGCGATTTCAACTGTGGCGAAGACGATCTATTCTTTGCGGAACTCAAATGTGTACCACAAGGAAGACAAGAAGAAATGTACGCAAGCTGTTTCTGCATGGTTCAACCTTCCAAAAATGGTATGTTGTACAACCCTTCCCTTGGATTAAGTGCTGTTTAAATACATATTGTAGGTCGCCTCAACTTGAGCTTATGCACAACAATCTTATTCCTTCAGTTAGTTAGCAATTACTATATATGTTGGTGCCGGGTTTGTTAATTACTATGCAGTTAACTTTATTTAATTTTTATCAATGAAGGACACTGCCATGGTTGCACCCGCAATGGAAATACCAACCTGAAGCACCCCGGCAGTGCCGATGAGTACATTGGTGGCCACTTGGACATGGGCATGCCAGTCGGACGTTACTCAGAGTGGAGTGACTCCGACGACGATGTACGATACATTGATCTGGTTAAAATCGATCCTCTTAAACATGTTTGTTGCTTTGTTGCTAAATTACATGTGTGGAATGCACCATCTTTTACAGGTGGAAGCCAAGAAGAAAGAGTTGAGACTTCTGTTCACGGTATCTCTGGTGTTACAGTTACTTTTCTACTAATTAACACGCTGATGGTTCTTGAATTGTTGTAAACTGTTGCTTGTGTATATCGGTTTCTTCAGGGCACTGAGGATCCAAACGTGAAGTCGATATTGTGGATGCATCCGGATGATATTTTGCTGGAAGACTAAGGGCCCGTTTGGAACACAGGATTTATGTAGGAATTTCATAGGATAGGGATTCTGTAGGAAATATTTCCTTTGTGCCGTTTGGAATGCGGGAATAGGAAAAGGAGTTTCGTAGAAATCAGTTCCTACGCTTCACATTTCACAGGAAATGAAAATTCCAGTCCGATCTATTGGAAAATTTCCTGGCGCGAACGACGCTTTGTGGCGCATCCAGATTCTCTGTTGCTCGCTCGTCTTCGTGTAAAACTAGACCAACACCGCAGAAAGGAGAGGTCGGCAAGGCGCCGGCCAAGCGACCGAGTCGGCTATTTCGTCGAGTACAGCAGGGCAAGAACTGGTGAACAACGAACGGCTGACAGCCAGTAGCGGACATCTGGACCAGGGTCAGCCACCACATTGTGCGGCGGCCGGCGAGGCGCACATGTATGCTGCAACGGCGACAAGCCTGGCACCACCTCCGGCAGTTAGCAGGTTCCATAAAATCTTCCGTGCTGTGATTAGATTACTTCTCTTTTTTTTGCCAATTTTTTTGTTTTTCGTGCTATGATTAGAACAAAAAAATTATGGTCTAGTAATTAATACCTAATTAATATGATCCCTCAATATACTAGTAACTCGATTTTGGGCGATTTTCAGATGGCTGATCGACGTAATAGTCTTGATTTCAACCAAAGAAAGGCAACAACTAGTTTCTCAAATTAAAAATAGTTCCTATGTTTTTCCTATCCTGCAATCCAAATGGCTATTATGTCTATTCCTGTGTTTTGAATTCCCGTAGGATTTGCTGGGTATGACATCTCAATTCTTGTATTTTTCCTATCCTATGTTACAAACGGGGCCTAAGAGGGTACCTTGGTTCATGGGAGTGGAGACTGGAGAGCCTGGACCCAGTACACCTTCAAGACTTCAAGACCCAAGTTTGCTACTCCAAGAAGAAAAAGAGACAGTTTCAGTTGACATGGACCTACTTGTAATAAGCCACAAAATACTTCATTCGCGCTGTAGACATCTTAATAAGTTCGGCTGTATCTAATCTCGCGCCTGCTTATTGGGGTGCTAGACATCTTAATATGCTCTCCTGCTTTGGAAGTATGATACTGCAAGACGATAGTAGTAGCTTGTGCTGTATTGTTAGGTTATACAGTACTATTTATGAATGATTCAGTTCCGATGATCTGTTAAAGAACAATGCCGGCAGCTGTACTAGAGAGCTTGTCATCGTATGAAATTAGGGTTTTAGATGAAATCAGACAATCGCCAGCAGAGGGTGCTTATTGAAATAAACTGCGATTCGTTGTCATGGTCATACTTGAACGCGCTTCTTTCGCTTTGGGAAGGATGATCTTCCGAGACAATAACAGTAGCTTCGTGTTTCAGCTCAACTTCACTGAATTCTTCAGCTAAGCAACAACGATGCCAACAGCTATACTATGACAGGGACCAACTGACCATCCTCTCGGAAAATTAGACTCCAGGAAATTCAAACAGTATACCTGAGGCAAATCAGAACGTTTCTGATACTTGAGTATTGCCCTTCATTATCACTGACGAACAGCTCAAAAGAACAAAGAGAACATAATCTCTCAGACGATAACTGGACCAAATCGTGCCACTGATGAAGATAATCAATCAACAATTAGCTTGAAGAACATTTTCTTGATAATGTAAGAGTACAAATGGGAGCGAGATATGTACAATGACATCTAAGAAAACTCGAGCAGTACTACTAGAAATGTAAGCAACAATCCTACAAAAGCAATGTCTGGTTCAAATTTTGCATAAAGATCTGGGTGCACCGAGGTTGAAAAGCTCCAGCAGCCACATCCTTCTTCTATTCACCGTCGTCTCGACAACTTCATGCGATGATCCACTTAGCAAGGGTGCGCTTCAAGGCCTTCACGGTCAGTGGGCTGTCCTTGCTCTGCTCAATCCAAACAAAACAGGTCAGTCCATCTGTTCATGGTTTTTTTACTCATCTCAGATGCACAAGTAAAACGTACTATCTACTGCAGTACTACTGTGTACTTCAAGAAAAGCATGACTACAAATACTAATCGGTCAGTTTGGTCATGCATATGACGTGACTTCTCAAAACTGTCTACTTTGCATGAGCTGACACTTGATACTGCAGGAAGAATAAAAGACAGTAAAGAAGAAGAAGTCATTACCGCTGAGCAAGTTCCAGCCCTGAGGTTGCAGACGGGGTAGTCCGGTGGGCAGCAGCTGGCATGATCCTTGCAGCAGGTGGCACCTTCGGCCGGGCAGCATCCCCATAACAGGCATTGGTTCCTGAAGGCGAACGCGCAGCAGCAGGTGCTGCCTGCCGGGCAAGACTGGTTCTCGTCACAGACGTGGTCAGGGCGACCGGGGAGGCGGTGTCGGTGGTGAAGGAGGTGTCGGAGATGGCTTCGGCGGGTTAGCGCCCTTCTTGGTGGGGTACGACGACATCATGGCTATCCGCACTTCCCAGTTGTCACATTGATGTTGCGCTCCATGCGGAGGTACCCAGCCTCTCCCCAGTTTGGACCCCATGAGTTGCGGACAATCCAGTAGTCCTTGCCATTCTCAGTGCCATAGCCACAGCAACCACGCCATGGTCGAGTTGTGTGCCGCACCTTCCACTGAAGACACCCTGTAATATTGGATAAAAAGACTCGGTTATCACCAGAATGACCTAAAATTGGACAAAAAGTAAGCTGCTTGCTGCGGCAAGTTCACTTACCGAATGATAGAGCTGAAACTCCCGGCCACCAGCTTCAATGGCAACACTCACGGGCTGGTGAGCAACCGCCTTCTGCAGTGATTTCTCGTCATTTTCAGGGACATCTTCGAAGCCATCAATGCTCACCACCTTCGCATTTTTCTGCAAAGATCACATAGAACGTAACAGTTAGAGCATCAGCAATGAGAATCATCTGGACACAAAGACTATTTGAAGAACAGATAGAACGTACCCTGTTGACATCACATCTGCCATCCAAGGCTTTGTAAGGGTAGTCATCTTCAGTATCAATGCCACCATTCTTTATGATGAACTCAAAGGCATCGTCCATAAGCCCGCCATTGCAGCCACTGCTCTGCCCATTGGTGTCACACTCAACAAGCTCCTGCTCGATAATGTAACCAGCTCACCAGTGACAAGCTTGTTGATGCTTTCTACTGTGCTGATTGCAGAAAAAGCCCAGCAACTTCCTGCAGACGACCATAAAACAATCCATTAGTCAGCATCAAAACAGCTTATGCCCTCAAAGAGTGCCAGAATACAATCAGACTATTTTGTATGTTCCTAGGATCACACCAATCAGTCATATACTCACTTATTTCATCTACAGGTGCCAAAGGTAACAGGAAAAGGGTGCACCAAACTGTTAAAGCAATTTAACTATATGATTTCATTTCATGTCAAAACATGAGTCTGCTTGTTCTGTTTTTCTTTTTCCATACAGTAATTTGTGTGGAAAGTTATATGCTAGTGGTACTGAAAAGGTAAAACAGTTGAGAGATTAAACATTGCAGATCTGGCTAACGCCTTAAGTAGTTGGTTGATGGTTTAAGTCAGGACGATCAACAACTGGTCAGGAGTACTTGACTGACGGATGCACCAAATACAGCAGATTTGAACCGACAAAATACATGCCCCTAAAGGCGGACAAAAAACAGGGAAATAATTTTGGAGCTAAGATTCGACTCCGGAATCAAGGAAACCACAACGAATCCCCTGCCATTAATTCCTCCTCAAGTCAAAGCGGCGCCACTGGCAGCCATTGCTTCGGTCGTAAGCAAAGTATGTGAAGAAAACATGCACCTTCGCAAGCAATTAAACCTAGCCCAACGAGAAATTTTATGCAACCAACCAAACCCAAAGATGAATTTTTCAGCACGCCGGCTGCGCCACTACCACCACCGATTTGGGATCCGCTAGAACTAGGGCGACGGAGACTAGATCCAATATTACAGCTAACAAGACAGGGGATCGATCAACACCTAATCTAAGCACAGACAAAATCGGTCGAGAGGGAGGAGAGATTTTCTCACCGCATTGGCCCTGGTTCTTGACGGGTGCGACGGCGCCCTTCTCCCTCCAGTCGACGGCCTCCGGCAGGCCTCGACCCCATCGTGGCGGTACCTCTCCCCGACCACCCTCCCCTTCCTCTCGGCGGCGCCCTTGACGCCGAGGTAGGCGGCCCGGAACTCGGCGTTGGTGAGATCCGCGAACCGGTTCATGCCGAGCCGGAACCCCACCTCGCCGGCCGCGTGGCGCGCGTTGTGGGCGTCGACGAAGCGCAGGTTGTCCCAGAAGACCCGGAACCGGTCGACGAGCGCGTTGGAGTTGGAGCCGGAGCCGCCGGCGTGCTCGGCCAGCCAGAGGTCGTAGATGGCCCGGGCCTCCGCCTCGGTGCGCTCCAGCCCCCGCGCGCCGTGGGCCTCGTTGTAGGCGATGATCGACATGTCCGCGGCGGACGCGAGGCCGGATACGGCCAGGAGGACAAGCAACAGAGCGGCCCGGATGGCAGCCGGGATGGCGCGCGCCATGGTGGCTGTGGTGGGGAACGTCGACGAGCAGGAGACGGGCGTCGCTCTCGGGAGACGAAACTTGTTCGAGTTTTTTCTGTTTGGTTCGATGGGTGGGGCGCGGTCGGATTTATAGGTGGGGAGATGGTCGGTTTGGGTTCGATTCGAGTCTGGCAGGAAGGTGCGGTTTTAACTAATCCTGGTTTGAATTCTAATCGTTTGTTTAAGTTGATTCTAATTCTAATTCTAATTCTAATCCTGACTGAGCACGATCTGTCTGCTCTGGAAGAATATTGGTCGGATCGGATAAGGACTCTGGATCCACGCCACGTCACCATGGTCAATCGAGGCCGTACGTTTAAACAAGCGTGCACACGAGAGATCTTTGAAATTGGCCAGAGTCTTCATCTGCCAATCTAAAGTCAAAGAAAAAAAAGGAATCTGCCAATCTTGAGCAAGAATTCAGAAATCCCATGCTTAAATGCGTTTGGACGATAAAATATCGTGTCACATAGAGCTCTGGATCCACGGCCACGTCAGTCGCCACCATGATCAATTGAGGCCGTACGTTTAACCAAGCGTCATATCATGTTTTTGCAAGCCAAAAATGATTAAAAATAAAACATACTCGTGCTTATAATTTCGGTACCATTGGAGAACGAGAAATCTGTTGCATTTACAAACTTGCGATTGGACAGCTTCGACTCGTGTCGAAGAAATCGCGACGATTAGAAACAGTACTCTAGTGCTAGTATGCAATCGTGTACTGCTTTCTCCAGTTTAATGAAAATGAATTGCGTGCACATAAAAAGTGATTCTTCCGCAGGACGCATCTAGCCGGAATTGCCAAAGCTTGAGCAAGAATCATAAAATCTCGTGCTTAAATGCGGTTGGACGATAAAACATCATGTCACATACTCACATAGCTCTCTGTCATCATAACATTGAAGATTATGTGTCATTCTACTTTTCATACAAATTTTGGAGGGTTAGAACCCTTAGGGATCTTTTTTGTGCTGATTGTTTGAATGGGAGGATTGAATTCAAATGAATTTTTCCATTTGATTTATTTACACTATATTTCATAGAGCTCATTCCAGCTTTTACACCCTAGTGCAACATTTTGCGACAAAATTTATCGCATGTTTCGTAAAAAATCCTCTACATTACCTAATATAAGCAACTACTTAATAATATAAACTGCTACAAAAGTACACCACATTCCATTCAACTGAAGGCATTGTTAATACATAACAGAATGGGCCTATTATGCTATGAAAGTGTGTCCCGACGTCCCGCCGTGTGAGCGTTTTGATCACTATGTGACGGCGGCAGTTAGTTTACATACGTGCTAGACTGTTTTTTTACAAACCTCTCCTAAAGTTTATTTTTTTTACAAATCTTCTTAAAAAGGCAAACAAAAAGTTGAAATGGACCTAAGAATTAGAATAAATTTAAGGGCGGTTTGCCAAAAAATAATCTGCCACGTATGCAAACTCACCGATGTCGTCACGGAGTGACCTAAATGCTCGCGGGTGGCAACTTTGTGACATGCTTTTCACGTTCTGCAACTTCGTGACCAAATCACACATTCTCGGCAATTTCATGTACTAAACCTGTGTTTACTCTAAACAATATGTGACCCCCAAAACCCAAGTAAAGCAACAATGCTAATGATGCAATGACGTGTTCATATATAACTTATAAAATCCAACTTTATTTTTCTATACCGAATAAGATAATAGAATGCTCAATCGAGATATTTAGACCATAACTTTAAATATATTTTCCAGACTTATAAACATATTAAATATACATACACACGAAGAAATATATCTACACAATAATTCATGCAAATTTGTCTATCTCTATTTCTCTTAGTTTAATAAGATTTGGCTTAACTATAGAGGTCATGTATCTTAAAGGAAAAAAAACTAAATAAGCTTTGCTTCAACATAAGGCTTACTCGTAACACATGTGTACATGGGATAGAAATTAGAACTGTATAATTGATAAAACCATTACTCCCTCCGATACAAAACATAAAGCGCCCTTGATTTTCGACGGTCAAAGACATACAATTTTAACTCCGATTTATTTTCATAATTCGTCCACAAATTTAGTATAAGATATGTGAAATGCAAAGAAAAAAATTGTAAGACAAATGCAATGATACCATTTATACATTAGTTTATAATGTACCTGCTCAATTTGCTAAATCAAGCATTATAAAGTTGTACTAATTAATACACCACTGTTTGGATGAACAAATAAGTCATGAAAAGATACAAAAGGTTTAGTATAAATATTACACGAGCGACTGCGTCAGGGACGCTCCGACTGAAAATTTGAATGGCGCCACTTAGGCCGTTACCTTAAATTTTTATATTCATCTTTGTCAAAACGGTATGTAAAACCCAGCAGAATAGCGATCGTACATAGAAAGAAAAAAGATCAGCATGTTACCAGCTCGATCAGTAATTAAAAAGATTGGACCACTCCGACGTACATAAACAGAACATGTTTACGTATCCGGCTCGATTAGTAGTTCTGATCGGATCAATCGATGAAAAGAACTTACACAAGGAAAAGAAAGAATAGGAATCGACCAATCGCACATACAAGAAAAAGAATACCATGTTCATAAAGAGAAACTCTCATATGTTCATAAAAGAAGACCATGCACCCGAGGACCAATGTGCTTGGGTGGGACAACCTTTTGTTTTGAATTTGTGTGAAAATTAAAATCTTTTCTTGGTAGATACATATGCACATGTTTTCACTGTATATGCCAATTATTGTGTAATAAAATTGTGGGCACAATAAAGGAATATATTAGGTTGTGTTTGTCAGATTTTTTTGTGTAGCCCAAAATATAAGGTTTTTTACGGAACTGCTGTAGCACGTATATAATGTTTATATGTATTATTATAACAGGTATCATATTTACAAGACCTAGAAGTAGGTTTGTCATATATTTTTTTTGAAAAAACGGCATTAGTGTGGTTTGATGCATATAACACTCTATGATCTGCTACTGCCTATAGAGATCGTCAATAAAAACAGAAGGCGTCCATTGAAACCAAAGATCGTCTCGCCGTCAAGGCTTCCTCTGCATGTGGTGGTTGGCACTACTTCGAGCCTTGCCGCACGGTGGTGATTATGAAGGCGTGTCCCTGACCTAGCCGTCGCCAAGCTTTACCGGTTCTAAATCATGGTAAGGTGCATCGTGTAGGTTCTGGTCGTGGCCACCGGCAATGGCTAGCTAGGGTGTCGAACCAGTTGTACGAGAGCCACGACCGCGGTGCAAGGGCAGGAGCGCTTGCCACAATGGTAATTAAGGTTGACGGTAGAAGAGAAGGATATATGTTAGGGCCATGGTTCGCGTTGCTGCGGTGCATGGCGATGATGGATGGATGGTCGAACCTATCGTTTTCGATTGATATGTTTCATATATTACCTCAAATTTAACAAAAAAAAGTCATTTAATGCTCTCCAAGAAAAACATATTGTAGTTTAAAAAAAGTATTGTAAAACAAATTACAAGAGCCATTACGGAATACATTCGACCATCTAGAATTTGAATGACTAGGGTGTGAGAGGCGATTCCAAATAGTTTGTGGAATATGAAAATGTGTGCATGTGACAACGAATTGAGTGGAGTGTGATGATAGTGTCATGAAGCCACACATGACGACGCCTTAGCACGAGGTACAACTGATGGACGAATATAGAACAAGAAATTAAGATGCCAATTTGTTTTCTTATGGGACAAGGTGAAAGGAAAATGCTTTTACTAAAACTTTATTGTCAGCCCAGTAAGAACCAGGGTGTACTGGGCCAGGCCTCTATAACCCTCAACACTCGGCGAGTGAATCTCGCTAAGGACCAGGTCTGCAAGCCTGGGGAGCCCGCGGGGCAGAATCGCCTCGCGGAGGCCTGAGGAGGCAGCTAGGGCCTGTGGAGCCTCTACTCCGCTGCCCCCTCTCCAAGGAAGCTTTCCCTGAAGGGAAGTCAACGCAGAATCCTCCACAGGGCGTTCCCGCCCACGCGAGGGTTCCTTCACTGTAAAGCAAGCTCTGCGGAGCGCACATGGCTTCCGCAGCGGCCGCAGAGTGACCGCGCCTCTGCGCAGGGTGACGACGGAGCTACAGTCCCACTTTGGTGATAAAGGAGTCAACAAAGCAGGGGCAACGGCGCAGACCACCAAGCTTTCCTCTTTGGTGATAAGGGAGCAGGCCGGCGCTACGCGCCAAACGCGACGTCACCGTGGGGACTTCCCCCGCTCCTCTGCGGCAGCAGCTGGCCGTCCTGGATGGACGGCGGCCTCTCTGCTGCGGCCTCAGCTTTTGTGCCCATGGACCGCGCTCATGGACGCCCAAGCAGCGGTGCACCGTGCTCCCGACCGTTGTCGCCATGTGGTAGCCCCTCCGCTGCACAAGGACAGGGAGGAGGCCCGGGGCGCCTATAAAAGGAGCTGGTGCACCACCCTAAGGGGGATCGAACACATTTTACTCCTAGTCTAGCTACTTGCGCGCAAGGGAGAAGAAGACAGTAGTTTCCCTCCCCTTGTACGCGCCATTGCCACAACTGTGCCCTCGGCAAGCACGCTGTACTGTAACCTCTACAAGCAGCAATACAGACAGGCAGGACGTAGCGGTTTTACCTCCACAAGAGGGCCGTGAACCTGGGTACGCGCCGTGTCTCTCTCTGCCGTGATGTCCCTCCTCAGGCACGACGAGCAGCGTCGCCGCGCCGGATGAGGGTTGATTGACGTCGTGTTCAGCCCCTTACACGAACTCTCTTCGCGAGTGTGACTGCCCCTGTTTCGTGGGAGTCATTCTCCGACAATTGGCGCGCCAGGTAGGGGGCTGAGGCGCGCATTCAACCTCCATCGACCTCACGCCATGGCGGACACTCGCGCTGCTCGCGCCAACCGGCGCGCGTCAGGCCGAGCTGAGACCGAGCCCGTCGTCCACACCACCAGGCCACGCGGCCGTCCGCGCACCAACCGCGCTTCGGGGCGCACTACTGCGGAGCCACGCGTGGAGCACCCCGAGGATGAGGACGACCGCTACGACGAAGACGTCGACCACGAGCACAGCGAGGACGCTGAGTCCTCGCATCCATCTCGGCGCCAAAGCGCGTCCACGCTTGGACGCCCGGCGCCCAGCCCAAACACTGCGCTGCTCATGGCAGCAGAGCTCTTCCGCTACCGCCCCACCGCCGAGGCGCACGACAACTGGCTTGGCCGTCTCCAGCACCTCGTCGACATCGCGGCTGCGCCGCGCGCGGTTCCAGCACCTTCGCGCTCCCTGGTGCACCACAACTCCGGGCGCGCAGGCACCGCCGCGCATGGAGCGCCTCCGCCTCCGCCTCCGCCAGGACCACCTCCGGCTGCGGCAAACAAAGCCGCCTCTCACGCGTCCTCGCCGCATGATTGTCAAATCGTGCAGCGGACGCCGCCGGACGCGCGGGTGGAGATGGAGCGCCAGCGGGACCTCCAGAAGCGCATCGTCGAGGAAATTGGCCAGGCCGGGCGCCAAAACCGCAGAGCTCTCCAGGGCGGTGTGGCCACGTACGCCACAGGCTGCACGGCCTTCACCCGCAACCTGCGCCGCGTCGTCTGGCCGCAGAAGTTCAGGCCAGACCTCCCCAAGGGCTACGATGGCACGAACAACCCCATCGAGTTCCTGCAGCTCTACACCACCTCCATCCAAGCTGCGGGAGGAGACGACAAGGTCATGGCGAACTGGTTCTCGCACGCCCTCAGGGACTCTGCCCTGTCGTGGCTCCTGAACCTCCCTGAGGACTCCATCGACTCCTGGGAGGACCTCTGCAAGCAGTTCGTTGCGAACTTCAAGGGCACGTACGAGCGCGCCCTCACCTACAACGACCTGCGCGCCGTACGCCAGAAGTCTGGCGAGACTCTCCGCAAGTACATCCAGCGCTTCAGCCAAGTCCGCAACAAAATCCCCAACATCCCTGACTCGCACGTCATTGCTGCCTTCAGAGAGGGCGTCACCAACCGCAGGATGCTTGAGAAGCTCGGCATTCACGATACCCTCTCCTCTGTCGTGAAGCTCTTCGACATCGCAGACAAGTGTGCCAAGGCTGAAGAGGGTCTCCTCTTCACCAAGGTGGCCTCTGCAGACGACCCCCAGAGGGATCCAAGGCCCACAAGAAGCGTGACGAGACCAAGCGCAAGCCTACTGCTGTGCTGGCTGCTGAGCCCGGCGCTAAGCACGCTCGAGAGGACTCTGCAGAGGATGGCGAGAAGAAGATCGACAACCGTCCCTTCTGCATCTACCACAACAGGCGCGGCCACGCGACAGAGAACTGTTACGACCTCAAGCAGCTGAGCAAGAAGCGCGAGCAGGAAGAAGGCAGCGGTGGTCGCGGCAGAGGCCGTAACTACCGCAAGGGCGGACGCAAAGGTGGCTACCAGAAGCCTCAAGGGACTCAGGCCAACGCCGCTGAGAAGAACAACAACCTCCCTGACGAGGAGCCTGGGGGCTACCAGGCCCCTAGAGGCGCCATGGCGTGCATCCTCGGCGGGGCTCAGGCGCCCAAGTCCAACAATCAGTTCAAGCAGTTCGCCCGCGAGCTCAACGCAGCGCTGCCCGGGGTGGAGACATCGCGTCCCCTCAAGTGGTCTCAGTACACCATCGCCTTCGACGCCAAGGACCACCCCAAGTCGACCAAGACTGTAGGCACCCTCCCGCTGGTGTGCACCCCCACCATCAACAATATCGCCGTCGGCAAAACGCTCATTGATGGGGGTGCAGGCCTGAACGTCATCTCTGTCGAGACCTTTGAGACGCTTCAAGTGCCCTACGAGTGGCTTATGCCCTCCAGGCCCTTCACAGGGGTCACCAGCGGCTCAATCTCGCCTCTGGGGCAAGTGAGGCTTGCAGTCACCTTTGGCACGCAGCAAAACTATCGCACCGAGCTCATCGACTTCGACGTCGCGCACATTGGCCTGCCCTACAACGCCATCCTCGGCTACCCCGCCCTCGCGAAGTTCATGGCCGTCACGCATCACGCCTACAACATGGTCAAGATCCCTGGCAGCGGCGGCACCATCACCATCCATGGTCACGTACAGGACGCTACACGCGCTGTCGAGCTCGCCTACAAAGCTGCTGCCATGGCGTTCCCTGCTGACGAAGACCTGGAGCCCCTCGCGAGGCCCAAGAAGAAGAAGCAGCTGTTCTCTCAGGAGCAGGCCGCTACAAAGAAGGTGTCGCTGAGCACCAGCGATTCGGGGGCTGAGGGCTCGGGGGCTAGCGTCACCATAGGCGCTGGCTTACCTCCCAAATAGGAAAGCGCGCTCGTCGCCTTCCTTCGGGCAAATTCTGACATGTTCGCATGGACTCCGTCAGAAATGTCCGGCGTACCAAGGGAGGTGATCGAGCACCACTTAGCTGTGTGTCCAAACGCACGCCCCGTCAAGCAGAAGGCACGGAAACAAGCCCCTGAGAAGCAAGCCTTCATCATCAAAGAAGTAGAAAAGCTAAAAGCAGCAGACATTATTCGAGAAGTTGCCCACCCCACCTGGGTCTCTAATGGCGTGGTTGTCCCAAAACCCAATGGGGGAGGCCGGCTCTGCATCGATTACACTGATGTAAATAAAGCCTGCCCCAAGGACCCATACCCCATGCCAAGGATTGATCAGATCGTGGACTCCACAGCCGGCTGTGATCTCCTCTGTTTTCTGGACGCCTTCTCAGGCTACCACCAGATCAAAATGGCTAAAGAGGACGAGGAGAAAACAGCGTTCCTCACCCCCTGTGGCGTGTATTGCTACACTTGCATGCCCTTCGGGTTGAAGAACGCCGGCGCCACCTTCCAGAGGCTCATGAGGATCGCCCTGGGGGCTCAGATGGGAAGAAATGCAGAGGCATATGTTGACGACATCGTAGTCAAGTCTCGCGAGGGAGACACTCTCTTGAAGGACCTCGAGGAGACCTTCGCCAGCCTGCGCAAGGTGAACATCAAGCTAAACCCCGCCAAGTGCGTCTTCGGGGTACCTTCAGGCAAACTCCTCGGGTTCCTCGTGTCCCATCGCGGCATAGAAGCAAACCCTGACAAGATCAAGGCCATAGAAGAAATGCAGCCACCTCGCCGCCTCAAGGACATGCAGCGCCTAGCTGGGTGCATGGCCAGCTTGGGCCGCTTCATCTCCAAGTTTGGCGAGAGGGCCCTGCCATTTTTCAAGATCATGAAGAAGTCCGGCACCTTCAAGTGGACTCCAGAGGCAGACAAGGCATTTGAGGACTTGAAGAAGTACTTGGCTAGCGCACCAGTTATGGTAGCCCCCAGGACGGGCGAGCATCTAAAGCTGTACCTTGCAGCCACTCCACAAACCGCAAGCGCCGTCCTGGTGGTCGAAAGAGAAGAGCCAGTCCTCCCCAAGAAAAGTGCTGCCACTCCAAGTCCAGAGCCTCCCGACAAGGAAAAAGTCCCTCCAGGCCCAGAGCCAGACCCACAGCCAGCTGTCGAGCCTACTTCAGGCACCCCTGCTGAGACTCCTCCACAAGGAAACCTCGCCAAAGGGCCTGAGGAGTCCCTCGAGGGAGCCAACGCCGCGTCACCCTCCACAACCCTTGTCGAGCATCCAGTCTACTATGTCAGTACTGTGCTAAGAGATGCTCGCGAGCGGTACCCTACGCAGCAGAAGCTCCTTCTCGCCCTGCTCATCGCCTCCAGAAAGCTGCGCCACTACTTCCAGGGCCACCCTGTCACGGTGGTCACATCATTCCCTCTGGAGCAAATCCTGCGCAACCCCAACGCCACTGATCGCGTAGCAGGGTGGAACATCGAGCTGCAGCCTTTCAACTTGCGTTTTGACACCACAAGGGTCATCAAAGGAAGAGCACTGGCAGATTTTGTCGCCGAATGGACAGACCCAACTCCTGAAGAGCCTCCTGAAGCAGAAACTATACCGCCTGGAGATACGACGCCAAGCCACTGGACCATGCACTTCGATGGAGCTTTCTCCTGCCGCAACGGAGGCGCTGGCGTTGTCCTGACCTCGCCTAAAGGCGACAAGCTCCACTATGCCGTCCAGTTGTGTTCACGATGGACAAGATCTCCAACAACATCGCTGAATATGAAGGCCTCCTCGCCGGGCTCAGAGCTGCCATTGCCCTCGGTGTCAAGCACCTACTCATCAAAGGCGACTCCCAGCTCCTGGTCAACTTCTCCAACAAGAGCTACACCCCTAAAGACAGCCATATGGCTGCCTACCTTGAAGAGGTCCGCAAGCTCGAGAAGCACTTCAGGGGCATGGAGCTCATGCACATCCCGCGCAAGGAGAACCAGGAAGCAGATGACATCGCCAAGCGCGCATCGCGAAGGGAGGCCCAGCCCGCAGGTGTCTTTGAAGAGAGGCTCTCCAAGGCGTCCATAAAGCAGCCGCTGCAAGCACCAGCTACAAGCACAGACGAAGTACTCCCACCACCTCCCACAGGTGGCGCACCCAACTGTGGCCCATCCTCAGGGGAGCGTCTGATGCTAACCATGGTGCACCAAGAAACAGGCTGGGTTGACGAGCTCAAGGACTACTTGCTAAAAGGAGTCCTTCCCGAGGAAGACGCAGAGGCAGAACGAGTCGCTCGACAAGCGAAATCCTATTACATCCTTGAGGGAGACCTATACCGCAAGCGCCCAAATGGCATTGCCCTCAAGTGTGTGCCTCCTGAGGAAGGACGCATGCTCCTCAGGGACATACACAGTGGAGAGTGCGGCCACCATTCCTGCGCGCGCACCCTCGCCGGCAAGGTCTTCAGGAGCGGTTTCTACTGGCCTCAAGTGCTTCAAGATGCCGTCACCATCGTTCAGTCTTGCGATGCATGCCAGTTCCACGCCAAGCAAGTCCATCAGCCTGCACTGGGACTCCAGACCATCCCGCTCTCCTGGCCGTTCGCGGTCTGGGGGCTGGACATCTTGGGACCCTTCCCGAGATCGCAAGGGGGCTACCGCTTCCTCTTCGTGGCTGTTGACAAGTTCACCAAATGGGCAGAGGTTGAAGCGGTGCGCACCATCCCAGCCAGGGCAGCCGTGAAGTTCATCAGAGGCCTGGTCTGCCGCTTTGGTGTGCCAAACCGCATCATCACCGACAATGGCTCACAGTTCACCAGCGGCATCTTCAGGGCTTACTGCGAGAGCCTCGGCACCAAGCTCTGTTTCGCCTCGGTAGCTCACCCACAGAGCAATGGTCAAGCCGAGCGAGCAAATGCTGAGGTCCTCAAGGGCCTCAAGACGAGAAGTTTCAACCGCCTCAAGGGCTACGGCAAGGGCTGGATCGATGAGCTCCCCTCCGTGCTCTGGTCCATCCGCACGAACCCTACAAAGCCCACTGGTGAGACGCCATTCGCCCTGGTGTATGGAGCCGAAGCAGTCCTCCCCACAGAGATCAAGCACGGGTCCGCAAGGGTCCTTGCCTTCAATGAGGACAATCAAGAAGACCTCCACAACGACGACCTGCTGTTCCTCGACGGGTTGCGCCGCCGAGCCGCCCTCAGAGCGGCAAAGTACCAGCAAGACCTGCGACGCTACCACAGCCGCCACATACGTCCGCGCACTCTCGAGACAGGCGACCTTGTCCTCAGGAGGATCCTCTCCAGGGAAGGTCTCCACAAGCTCTCGCCCATGTGGGAAGGCCCCTACAGGGTCGCGCATGTCGCCAGACCTGGTGCGGTGCGCCTCGAGACGGAGGACGGCATCCCGGTCAAGAACCCTTGGAACATCGCGCATCTACGCAAGTTCTACCCGTGATCTCTATCACACCAGGCATTTTTTGTCTCTAGAGGAAAGCGCACAGCTTCACCTCCAAGCTTCACAAAAGCTTCTCTCTCTGAGGGCCAGTCCCTCTGAGCTCTTCCTGTAACGTGCCGCCGCAGGCCGTGAAGAGTCTCAGCCACTGAATGTGGTCCCCATGCCTCGACATGGAAACTTTATCTTGGCAAGCCCAAGTGTAACGAACCAATTCGTTTCCTAGTGAAACATTGCGCTGCGGCGCCGCTATGTAATATTTTGGGGGTGAGTTTTAGTTCTCATTACTCTGTGTTTTCATTCGCGCTCATATCTTTCCCCTTGCGCACCTCGCGAGCGGGGGCTGAGTACGGTGACTGTGCCTCGGGAGCATCCCAGCAGCACCGCAAAATCCAAAAGGATCCGAGCTCTAACACGTGAGCACGCTCTCACGCCTGTTACCTCACCAAAGAGCTCTGGCCCAGGGGCTTGCTCCCAAACCTGCCACCTCACCTAAGGACCTTTGGTACTTACTCTCCTCGCGAGGCACCCATGAGGAAACCTATAAGCGCGCATGAGTTTCTCTACCATGTTTTGCTTTGGTTCCGCCTCTAACCTACACAGGGAACAAGAGTCCCCCCAAGGCTCGTGGAGTCACGCTCCAGACCCAAAGAGGGAAGCACACCTTCAGGGAAATCAACGCCCTCCACGAGGCCAGAACCTCGCTAAGCTAAGTCCTGCGCTTACACCTCAGGCGTTGTGTTTTTCCTCTCACGAGCAACTTCCGTCCCTCGGGCGGGTATTTTCTCCTTCGCATTTCATGGACTGCTTGAGCGTCAAAGGGGAGCCCTCGAGCATCGCGACTCGAGAGCTCTTACCTCTCTAAGCCTTAAACACCCCCCGGCCTTGCTGAGTCATTGCTCTGGCATACCGTAGTGGCGGAGTCATAGCGCTAAGAGACGGGTCCTGACGACGTAAAGCGAAAAAGGCATGGAATAGGGATAAAATGCCCGTCGAGGGGCACACACACATTGCAGCACAATAAAGTGTTTTACAGACCATCACAAATGAAACAAAGTCTTTAAACAAAGATAACTTGCGCCTCAGGCGCGACTTGTGGCAGGAGCAGCTTAAGCAGAAGTCTTGGCGGCCTCATCCTCCTCAGCGTCATCTTCCTCCGCGCCTTCCTCCTCGACGTCTTCCTCCTCGCCAGAGGCCGGCTCTTCAGCGACCCTCTTGAAGCGGTTGACATAGTCGTTGATCTCCTCCCGCAGCGAGTTGAAGAGGCGCGTCTCGATCTGAGCATCCCCATGGGCTCGGTCACGGACTCGAAGTCGAAGCATGGATATAGGCGCTTGAGGTTGACGAAGACGCGCTCGACCGCCACCAGCAGGAGCTTGCGGCACTCCTCGTCGACAACATCGTCGAGTTCCGCCACAGGGCCCTCAAGGACGGAGAAGAGCTGGTCGAAGTAGGTCAGATACGTGGCGACGTCGGCGTTCCCGTGGACGGGGACGGCAGGAGCATCCACCCCCAGCTTCGCAGCAAGAGCGTTCCCGCGCGTCACCAAAGATCGGAACATACGCTCCCGCTGCTGCGTCAAGACCCGTGCCGCCACCGCGCTCTGCTCAGCCTCCTCGACCCTCTCCACAACAGGGGCCACCTGCGCATTCAGCTCCTGCATGTCTGCCATCAGGGCTGTGAGGTCCTGCTCCGAGCGCTCGAGGGCCTGTTCCGTGCGGAGATTAGCGTCCTTGGCGCGCTTCAGCGAGGATTTCAAGTTGGCGTTCCACTCCTCCAGCTGGCGAATGCGCTTGCCGAGCTCTCTGCGCTTTTTCTGGAAGCCGTCCTCCTGCTTCTTGAACTTCCCAGCATACTCCCGGGAGACGGCCTGTGTGACAGCAGTGCGGTACTCTTTTTGCTTGGTGAGGGCCTCCGCCTCTGCCTCCTTTTTCTTCTCGGCAAGCTTTGGTTGGCCTTCTCCACAAGCTCCCGGTGCCGCTCCACCTCCTTGTCGTGCTTGCCCATGGCCTCAGCCAAGCTGCTCTCGCGGGACTCCAAGGCCTCACGCTCTCTGTTCATGTCTGTTTCCGCCTGCTCCAGTTTCTCCTCACGCTTGAGCACCTCAGCTTCGCGTGTCGTCATGGCCTGCTCGCGAGCCTCCAGCGACAGACGATGCTGCTCCAGAGACTTCCTCACCACCTCAGCTTCAGAAATTATCTTCTCCTCGCGGCTGGCCAGCTCCTTGCGCTGGTCGGCGAGGGAGGTCTCGATAGCCGCTCGGTCGGAGGCTGCAGCCTGGCGCTCCGCCACAGCCGCCTCCCGATCCTCTGCAGCCGCCTTGCGTTCCGCCTGGACCGGCGCCAAGGCCTCTTGCGCCTCGCGCTCCGCGTTCTCGCGGATCTCCTGGGCCTGCCGCGTCGCCTCGTCGCGCTGCGCCTGAAGAGCTTGGTCGTCAGGGCCACTCCGCCGCCTGACTTCGAAGAAGCGGGCCCAGTCAGCAGCAAGGGCGTCGTACCTCCTGCCAAGCTCCGCCTCCTCAAGGGCAAGTTGGGTTCTAGCCCGTCTAGGGTGCCCCTCACCAAACGGAGGGCAGCTTGGCGGCACGCGCTGCTCCGGCTCCGGTCGCTCAAGACCAAGGCCCAAGAGCCCTCACGTGGCGCAGCGTCCTCCACCCCAGCGCCAGCCTCTGGTGCTGAAAGCACAGTGCTTGGACCAGGGTCAACACGGGGCCACGGAGCGGGCCCCCACCGTCTTGTGCGTCGTTGTTCTCCACGACGACCTCCTCGTGGGCCTCGGGGGCTGGCGAGGGAGGCCTAGCCACCAGTGGCTCAACCGCAGCCTCGCCTGCTGCGGCCTCAGAAGAAGTGGCCTCCCCCTCAGGCTCGGAATTTGGAGGGGGCGGCGGAGGAGTTCCCTCCTCCATCTCGACGTCGGCGCCTCCCGGCGCCTGTGTGCTGGTCCCCGCCGTCTCCACGGCGGGTGTCTCTGGGGGCTCCAGTGGAGCATCAGGGCGCGGCGGCGACGGAGCCTTCACCGCCTCCTCAATCTGACTCTCGGCAGGAGGTGGCGAGGCAGTTGCTTCTTCAAGGGGCGTCTCCCCCACAGGCCTCATGGCCTCGTCAACAGCCGGGCCCGTGGTGACTGTCACCACGGGCTCCTCAGTCTCTTCTCCAAGGGGCGCTGTAGGCCCCTCAACAACGGGCGTAGCGTCGCGCCGCACGTCCGCAGCCTTGCGGAGTCGGCGGCGCTTCGCATGAACCAGACCCCTGATAATCAAGACAGTGAGATCCTCGAGAAAGGCAAGAACTCTCGATAAGCAAGAACGAGTCAAGAAGAAACAGTACTCACCCAGATGGCTTGGCGCGGGTGTCCACCCACACCTTGTTGGCAGAGCGCCAGGCCTGATGAGGCTCCAGCGCTGGGCTCCTCAGGGGCCGCCTCAGCTTTCCTCTTAAGAGGAGTGCTCTCCAGGCTTCTGGCGGCCCTGTCGTGGATGGCCTTGGTGCGGGGCTCGCACCGCTTTGCCGCGGCCTCCGGGCCGCTATCGTCTCCGTCTTCGTCTTCTTCTTCTGTGGCCCGTCGTGACGGGGCCACCACAAAATCCTCGTCCACATCGGACGATATCTCCAGGATCTCCTCCTCAGGGGCCGCCTGCTTTGAAGAGCTCGCCTCCCCTGACGAGGGGTTGACTCCTCCTGTGGCGGCGTCAGCTTCGGCGTCTGAAGCAGCAGAGGACTCGCCAAACAAGTCTTCCTCCACCACAGGCGCCGCAGCCCCCTTCGCCTCTTCTCCCTCCAAGCCCTCTGGCGTGAACGTCGGCATCATCTCCAGAACTGCGAGGCGCTTCTTTGGAGTGAGCTGGTGGAGGGGCCTCAGGTGCTCAGTGCCCGGAACAGGGATCTCCGGGGCGATGAAGAGCGTGCCTAAGATGGAGGCGACGTCGTCTGGCGCGTGGGCGCTGAGGTGCAAGCGCATTGGATCTGCCGGGCCGGAGTACATCCACACCGGCTTCGTGTGCGCCTGGAGGGGAGCGATGCGCCGCCTCACGAAGTCCTCAGCGACCATCTGCCCCGTGAGGCCAGCCTCGCGGACGAGCTTCATGCGCGAGACCAAGTGGGCAATCTTCTGGTGCTGGAACTTCTCGCTGGACCAATTTGAGTTCTTCAGCGGCGGCGCCTCAGGCTCATCGAAGAAGGCATTCCGCTCCTTGGCGTCGACGAGGACCCACTTCTGGCGGAAGTCCTCCACCTTCTTCGTCACCCTCGTAACGGCCTTGTCGCCATCCCACGACATGGGGATGTAGACGGCGCCCATCCCGTCTGCGATGCGGAAAGACACGCACCCAGACCGCTCGCCGGGCGCCGTGTTGCGGAGCGCGTAGAAGCTCCGGAAGAAGGCCACGGAAGGCATCACTCCCAGATACGCCTCGCAGAGATAGGCGAAGATGGCGAGAATCAGGATGGAGTTCGGGTGGAGGTGCAGGAGCTGGATCTGATAGAAAGCCAGCACCTCCGCAAGGAAGGGAGAGAACGGCGGCACCAAGCCGGCGAACAGCGTGTGGACGAAAATGGGGTACCACCCCGCCGCCAGCTTGCCGAAGCGCGCCGCCTTGACGCCGCTGGCGCCATGCTCATTATTCCTCCCGGCGACGAGGACCTTCAGCCTATCCAGCGCCTCCGCTGTGGAGACGCGAGTGCCGATGAGAGCCGGCGCAAGCTCCTCCTCCCGCTGCGCTTCAGCGGAGGCCTCCACCATCGCCGCCTTGCCTTTCTTGGGGCCCATGGCTCGCGAAGGAAGGGCGGCGGAAAAGCTCGGAGAAGAACGGAAATCGCCGGAGTAGTGGAGCACCGGAGGTGTATGCAAGAAGGAAAGGGCGTAAATGCGGCGGAACTGCTGCCGGCACAGCCGCGGCAGCCTTTATATCACCTCAGGGCGGTTTCCGAGGCGTCGTGGGTCCCGCCACGACGCCCACCTCCTCCGGAGAAGCCGAGACGCACCAACCGCTCGCCACGTGTCTCGGGCCGGCCGGACACTTTGGGCCCATGACGCTTCGCCTGCGCCCCCTGGACCGCGTCGTGCCCGTCATGGGCCCGGGGGCTACTGTCAGCCCAGTAAGAACCAGGGTGTACTGGGCCAGGCCTCTATAACCCTCAACACTCGGCGAGTGAATCTCGCTAAGGACCAGGTCTGCAAGCCTGGGGAGCCCGCGGGGCAGAATCGCCTCGCGGAGGCCTGAGGAGGCAGCTAGGGCCTGTGGAGCCTCTACTCCGCTGCCCCTCTCCAAGGAAGCTTTCCCTGAAGGGAAGTCAACGCAGAATCCTCCACAGGGCGTTCCCGCCCACGCGAGGGTTCCTTCACTGTAAAGCAAGCTCTGCGGAGCGCACATGGCTTCCGCAGCGGCCGCAGAGTGACCGCGCCTCTGCGCAGGGTGACGACGGAGCTACAGTCCCACTTTGGTGATAAAGGAGTCAACAAAGCAGGGGCAACGGCGCAGACCACCAAGCTTTCCTCTTTGGTGATAAGGGAGCAGGCCGGCGCTACGCGCCAAACGCGACGTCACCGTGGGGACTTCCCCCGCTCCTCTGCGGCAGCAGCTGGCCGTCCTGGATGGACGGCGGCCTCTCTGCTGCGGCCTCAGCTTTTGTGCCCATGGACCGCGCTCATGGACGCCCAAGCAGCGGTGCACCGTGCTCCCGACCGTTGTCGCCATGTGGTAGCCCCTCCGCTGCACAAGGACAGGGAGGAGGCCCGGGGCGCCTATAAAAGGAGCTGGTGCACCACCCTAAGGGGGATCGAACACATTTTACTCCTAGTCTAGCTACTTGCGCGCAAGGGAGAAGAAGACAGTAGTTTCCCTCCCCTTGTACGCGCCATTGCCACAACTGTGCCCTCGGCAAGCACGCTGTACTGTAACCTCTACAAGCAGCAATACAGACAGGCAGGACGTAGCGGTTTTACCTCCACAAGAGGGCCGTGAACCTGGGTACGCGCCGTGTCTCTCTCTGCCGTGATGTCCCTCCTCAGGCACGACGAGCAGCGTCGCCGCGCCGGATGAGGGTTGATTGACGTCGTGTTCAGCCCCTTACACGAACTCTCTTCGCGAGTGTGACTGCCCCTGTTTCGTGGGAGTCATTCTCCGACATTTATTTAGTTATTGATCCGTACCAACGCAGGGATATTTAGATAGTAGTAGCATGTAGTATTCAAATTGACGACACATTACAATTCCGAGAATTTCATATCTAGCTCAAGCATCGATGGTCGTGCTAAGCATGAGCACTTTGCCCTCGAGGGGATGCACCGAAGCGGAGGTGTAAAAGGTGTCCAGGTTCAGTTTAAATCCTGTAATAATCGGATGAAGCGGAAAATAGAGTACTGATGGTTATAGCAGAAATTGCTTTTGGCTCCTGAGCACGAGTGCTCCTGTCAATTTAAAAAACTAAAAATCATATTTACGAGTTTAAAAAAACTCTGAAAAAATAATGAAGGTTCTTAATGAAGTATAATATAAGCGTGCAAAATGTGAATGAAAATCTTTTGTATTATGGCCTACACAAAAATGACAAAAGTTGAAAATTCGAAACTACACATTATACGCTATTCTCAAATCTGTACATTTGTTATTTTTGTGTAGCTCAAAACATAAAGTATTTTGTATTGTGATTTTTCCCGCTTGTATGATATATCATTAAGAATATGCGTACTTTTTTCAAAAAAAAATGAAACTTTTACATATAGTTGTTGATTTCTTTTTAAATAGTGAGATCACTGAAGTTCGGAAAACACCAAATCTCTACTCTATTCTTCCTTCTCCACTGCTAGCTGACCCACGTACGGCTACGGCTAAGAAAGCCGTCCACAACTATGAGCTAGCCACCGCCTACGGTGGTCGGCAGGAGACCAGTACTGTAGTATCGCTGCAGGGGCCCCCAACGGAATCTAGCTTGGACGTTTGGTCTTTTTCCTTAACAGGAAAGGAATATGCGGATCATGCGGTGCGGCGGCTGGCTGCTCCGGCCGCGTTCGTTGGAAATTGTATCACCACGGTGACGTGCTCGCATCCGTGAACCTTCTCGGCGCGACGGTTGGAAGTTGGGACATGGAAAAAAAATAGCACGCTATAGCGTTTTTAGAACCGTCTCGCTAAATGAATCATGAGTAAAATCCATCATTGGTACCTGAACTTTAGGACGAAAATCATTTTAGTCATCGTACACAGCAAATACCATTTTACGGTCACTGAAGACGTGATGGTGTGTCACAGACGGTCACCGCCAATGCCGGAGCAATGTATTGGCTGACGTGGCAAGTTGCGGGGCCCAATGTCAGTGTCACGTGACCCCTGGGTTGTGGGACGCGCTTGTCATGGTTTCAGTTGTGCAATGTTTGCAAGAAGCCCCTTCTTTCTTTATTTCTCCTCCCATGCTCTAAATCCCTTAGTCCTGCCACCGCCGCCTGGAGCTGCGCGAAGAACTCAAGGACCTGAGAGGCCGCGTCGTGGCCGTCACCGACGGCAAGGTCTGAACGCAAAGGCACTCTCATCCCTACGGTGGTGCTCGAAGGCGAAGGGCGGAGACCGGACGGCGGCGAATCGATTGTGACCGTCGTCGGGGAAGACGAGCATGTTGGCGACAATTGGAGGCTCCCGCGCGGGCGAGTAGGGACGTCGGCGCACTCTGTTGGACGCGCCCGCGACGAGCAGCAGGGGGAGCGGCATGGCACAGTCTATGCGACCTTCCCGGCCGCCGGGCGCCGGCACCTCTCCATGTGCTCCTCTCTAGCGTGCGTCGGCACCGCTTGCTTGTACGCGTGCGGCGTGCACGCGCGGTCACCTTGCAAGCGCAATGTCGAGCAGCAGCTGCTACACAGCGTGGCCCCGCCGCTGTCCACCTCCACGACGACTTTTCGGGAGGAGCTGTCCACCGCTGCTCGGCACCAGTACAGCACGGCAGTACATCAGCGCGCTGCCCGACCCCAGCCGGCCGTGGCTACGGCGCCGAAGTCTTCCACGATTCCATTCTGGTGTACACGGCCTCGAGGCGGACGCGCGTGGCGCCAGGGTCGCCGTTGAGCAGGCTGAGCCACTCCTCGGTCTCGACGACGGTGTACGCAGGCGGCGAGAATGCGGCACAGGTTGGCCCCGTCCTGCACCTCAGTACGGTCAGAGGAGGCCCCGAGTACGGCCATCGAGTACCGGCCCCCGCTGAGGCGCGCGTGGATCGTTTTGTTTTCTGTTGATGCATACCTGAAGCTAGCTAGCTAAGGATCCAGCAGCCTGCTTGCTTAGCTTCTACGTGAGCGGTGAGTGTCTCGGCGACTTCTTTCGCTAAGTGTGTGTCTCACTGGAACTCGCAAGATCGGAACCAGCAGGCGAGCAGAACAAACGACGCGGCCGTGAGCGCCCTGGACGCTGGGTGGCCTGAGATGACGGACGGGTTGGACGCCAGTGGCGTGTGCGGCAGACGACGTCGGGTGGCGAGCAGCGAAGCAGGGAACGGACGACAGGTTGGGAGCAGGGACGGATCCAGAAATTTAAATTTGGGCGTTCAAAGTTCAACCAACACAAGACATGAAGGTGAAAAACTGAAAATGGTCCATGATTTATACGCCAATAAAAGTACAAATTGGCCATTGTAGCAACATTATCTCAAAAGGATAAGAAACTTACAAAATAATAAAGGAAATTACAATACAACCATACGATCTTCCATAGCTTGGAAGCGAGATATGACAGCATCATCCTTCACTTGTAAGAAGAACTCCTTCTCAGTGAATGTGACCAAACAATCATTTAACATTTGGTTCCCCATTTTGTTTCTTAGTTTGTTCTTCACAAACGTCATTGATGAAAATATCCTCTCAACACTGGCAGTTGCTACGGGTAGGGTTAACACCAATTTAAAGAAGCTTGTAGACAAGGTTATAGGTCATATTCTTGTTTGTTTCAACAAGCAGAATAGAGAGCTGAACGATATTTTTGAGGTTTTTAAACCTCTCATCTCTACGCATATCAGCAATCCAAAGGGTAAGTTGATATGGAAGATGAATCAACTCTTCCTCTGAGAAATCCATAGGATAAAGCTGTGCAAGCTTCACTAAGTTGGGCATATGATAAGCGGAGAAAGAATTATCCCCTCCCTGCTTCGCTGGTTCGCCGCAGGCGTCGCCGCTGGCTGGCTGGCTGCTCGATATGGATTATCCCCTCCCTGCTCGCTGCCCTATTCTCTTTTTTTCTTTGAGACAGGCTCACTGATCGATTTGGCGATTTGGTCCTGAAGTGAATGCTGAAGGGCGCTCACGTATAGGTTTTGCCATGAATGCTTGGTCCGCTTCATCCTTTGCCGATTGGGCCTGGAGGCTGGTTGGGCCTTCCTCTCAAATTCGAACTTTGAGCCCAGTGGACGAGAAAACATATGTATACGTGCTGAGAATTACCATTACCTACACATAAGCTCTTATATAGTATATATATGAAAAAATTTGCACAAAAAATTGGGTGTGCAGCTGCACACCCATGAACTGTGACAGATCCGTCAGTGGTTGGGAGACAGAGGAAGAAGGTGACATTGAGTAGAAAAAGATGATTGGGAGGGTCTTTTTGCAAAACTGCCACAGCTGGAGACTGGTCAACACGGCGCTCTACACGCTCCGGTGACCGTCTGTGACACACCATCACGTCTTCAGTGACCGTAAAATGGTATTTGTTGTGTACGGTGACCGAAATGATTTTCGTCCTAAAGTTCAGGTACCAATGATGGATTTTACTCATGAATCATGTACAATGTCTGGCTAATAGCACGCTATAGCGTGATATAGCACGCTAATAGCATATTTTAATGCCGACGCTATTTTTCTATAGCACCCTATTTTTTTCCTTGAGTTGGGACCGCGGTGACGCCCGAGGGTCGAACGTTGTCGCCGCAAACGGTGCGCCGGGTTAGCATTGCGGCCGTGTAGAGCGCCCTTTGCGAAGTGGTGGTGGGGCTGCCCTCTCGATCTAGACCAGGTGAATCTCGCTTCTCTACGTTCAAGTGGTCATGTGTGTGTAAACAGATCCAACCTGACTGCATTCGACACAATTTCTGGACCCTTCCCCTCTCTACCGTGCTAAGAGGTGAATCAGAGGCGACTCGGCTTCTCCCGAAGGTCGCCGGTGTATCTGCGGGATTCCTCACCCTCCGCCGGCCGCTCCGGCAGCGGGACGGTGGGGAATCCCTGGATCTACGCTCCGGTGTGTAGATATGGGGCTCGCGGGCGGCGCTTCTCTGGTGGGGCGGTTGGCGTCGTCGTTTTGGTGCTTTGCGGCCTCCCCTGCTCGGCATCGTCTTCGGCGGGGCCGTTGGGCTGCAGATGCGTCTCCGTCTTGCCGTTGTTCTCTCCGGCGTCGGCGGCAGGCTGGTGACGGGTGTACAGGAGGCTGGAGGAGGGGTTTCGAGGCGGCTGCTGCGGGGGTGTGCGGTGAGAAGGCTGAAGATCTGGCCACCTCCGGTGAGGTGGTGTGGCGCTGGCCCCAGGTCTGGGGCGGATGGAGCTTGGGGTGTGCCCCTGGCCGATGGTGTATAACCGTCTTCAGATCCAGCTCGTCGGATCTGGTGGTTGTTGCGGCTCTTCAATGCCTTCGGGCAAGGAGTTCTACCGTCCCTTTGGTGTGTGCTCCCGGCGGCTGGTGTTTTCGTCGTCTTCGACGATGGAGGTCTCGAGCGCCTGGTCACCTCGAGGTTGAAGATGGATGGCTGCAGCAGTGGCGTGTTCTGTTTCCTCTCGATGTTTTCTTTGCTTGTATCTGGCTGTGTACTGTGTTCCTTTCTGTATGAATACAAGTATTTCCGTTTCAAAAAAAAAGTGGTCATGTGTGAAATTTTTCATGTGAAATAGAGTAAATTTCACTTTTTATCCTCTGTAAGTTCCAGCTGATTATCGAATCTTGTGAAACATATAAAAAATATTTGACCCCCCAAAACCCAAGTAAATCAACAATGCCAATGATGCAATGACATGCTCATATGCAATTTATTACATAATCCAACTTTTTTTATTTTCCTATACATAATAAGATACTAGAATCCTCGATCAAGATATTTCGCCCATAACAAACTTTAAAGATCTCTTCTAGGTCATTTAATACTAAATATACACGCACACACATATATATCTACACTATAGTCATGCAAGTTTCACAAACTAATACTTGAAGCCATGCAATTTTGTCCATTTGTTTTCCACTAGATTTGAGGGGATTTGGCTTAACTTGGAGGCCATGTCTTCCAATAGAAAAAAAACTAAAATACGCTTTGTTGCAGGCTTACTCATAACACATCATACATGTATTTTTTATACAAGTTAGAATTGTATACTAGATAAAACAATTAATATTTAGTAATAATGTTATGCTCTTAATTTTCTAAATTAAGTAATATAAGGATGTACGAGTTAATACGCTACCGTTTGATGAATAAATAAGTTATGAAAATATACAAAAATTTAGTATAAATATTCTACGGGAACTAAGCTCCCTAGAAATGGGTAGCCCTCCTTGCCCCAAGCGAAGTCACAAGTTTGGGGCGAAAGGCCGGTAATAAAGATCACAGCCATATTTACTGAACTGTCTCTTTCCAAAATTTTCCTCTATTCCCAAGACTCTAGAAAAAGTGTGAGTTCAATTCAACCTCTAAACGATTTGGGTGCATATCTAGATATCCAGTCTAGGCCGCATAAGGTTGCATGACTCTAATCTCAAATTATCCATTATACATAGGGTAGGGTATTTGAGCCACACATTTTATGTAATTTACAGATGGTTTGTTCACAGTCAACAATGCCAAGAAAGCAATGCTTATATTGATGTCCATTAGTAGGAGCACATGAATTTGCATCAACATGATCATAAGCTACTAACTTCAAATTAAACAAGATGTAATTATTCTTCTCTTTGAACTTGAGAATGTTCTACCTAATAGCCTGTCCACCCCTTTTCTAGCCACCATTTCCAACTAACATGTTCTTATAAACACTCGGGCCTTTACAACGCAACAATTTTGAAGAAACTCGTTGATACTAGCACATCAATCGTTGTTGATGCAATTTATCCACGCCAGCCTAAAAGAATCATGGGGCTAATTTTACACTCGGCTTCAAGCACGCCGTGGACCCTATGATGTATTACAAGGCAAGAGTTGGTACTCCTTATGCGAGTTTTCTTGTAAAGAAGAGATACCAGGGCGTTGGCATGTGCTCTGTTAAAGGCGTTGCGCCGACTTCAACAACCTCTGGAAAACTACCAAAGAGGGAAGTCGTCTTGTTTTTGCTTTTGAATTGCTTGTTGGTCCTTGGGATATCCGTGATTTTGTAATTCTCACAAGCACAACACTAGGCTATTTGTTTAACCATCAAGGGAGTAAAGGTATGTCGACTCTAGGGAAGGCTAGGGGTAAACCTATGTTTGATGGAACTTACTATTCTCTTTGAAAAACAAATGAAGATGCATTTGAAGGCTAACGATAAAGAGGTCTGGAGAGTCACCAATGAAGGACTCAATCTTCCACAAAGGGCCACAGACTGAGCCATCAAGAAATAAAATCAGTGGAACGCCATGGTTATTGATGCACTGTTCAACTCTATTAGTGAAGAAGAATTCTCCTGCCTTAGGAACCTTGACTCCTTGAGTCTACATACGAGATCTGTACATAACTTGAATCTGTGTATCAAGGCACTGATCATGTGAGAGAAACAAGGTTCAATACCTTATGCAGTTAACTTACTCGCTTCAGCTCCATCAGAGGAGAATCAGCCCAGAACATGTACTCAAGACTCATGAAAGATTACCAATGAGATTCAAAGACTAAGGCGCAAGAGACGTCAACAACGTCTTCATCATGAAGTATGTACTTCGTCATCTTGATGACGAATACGGCACATTATGCACGCCAATCAAAGAAAAGACAAAATTGTGAGACCTGCCCAATTCCTTGGAAGAATTCAAGTTCATGAGAACGTTCTAAGAGAAAAACAGATTATTCGTGCAACTCTAAATAACAACGGATCGCCCTTAAGGCGAAAGAAACCACCTCTACAGATGATGCATCATATGAATCCGAGGATGAATCTGACATGCAGGAGAGGCTTTTATCCCCTAGCCTACGATTTGTGATATAGATTACCCTCATTTTGTATGAATTCACCCAATTTAAGGAACTTCATACTTGGTTTTCCCCAATCTAACTATTTTTACGCTTCTTAACCAATATTATCTGCTATGAAAATACACCACAATTTAGGGTAATAAAGAACCGAAAGCATATATTCTGCTATGACACTGTGCCACGTTGAAAAAAAATTGTGGTGTATTTTACCCTAAATTGTGGTAGAAGTTAGGGTGATAAAAAATCCGCCATAATTTAGGGTAATAAACAACCGGAAGCGATTACACAGACACAATTTGGTAGAATTGGAAAAAAGAGAGTAAACGAGGTAAAATCAGATGCATGAATATTTAATCTGAAAGTTTATAAAAATTGGGTAACTCGGTGTCGTAAATGCTAAGCAAGAGGGTAAAAGGTTGAACTCAATCTTCACAAGAAATATTGTATCTCTGAAAGCTTTTGAAATAATATTCTCTACGGCGTAATCATACACACCATATACTCCGTATGTGGTATTCGAATTGAGTGACATTATAATTCGGGTATTTTCATCATATTCAAGCATCCTCCCTCGTGGGTGGGGATGCACTGAACCGGAGGTGTAAGGATGTGTTTTGTTTTTGGATGAGGTAGAATGTAATGGAACCATTCCATTCCTCCATAATGGAATGGTTCCATTCCAGTGTTTGGTTTTGGCACAAAACTGTAATGGAATGGTTCCACCTCGTTCCATCCCCATGTTTGGTTTTGAGAACAGAATTGCTAGAATTAGCTTCCAGTCACCTATTGCATAGGAATGGTGAGGTTACCAGCTCGTGTGTTTCTTTGTACTGACATAATAAATCAAAATTTTGACAACACCTTCTTTTGTATTTGCAGCAATAAACAGACAGATATATATTCACAATCCAAAAGAGTATATCTGAACAACACAATATAGATTTCCAACCATAAGTCATCCAAATAGTCCAAATTCATTGCAAATAGTTCAAAGTCATTACAGTCCATTCAACCATGTATAGTTCATGGCATACAAAAGCATACTGCAGCTTCATTACAGTCCATATATCATAGTAGGTACCAAATAGAGCTACAAATAATTGAAGTTCATACCATCACTTCAATTCAGATTATATAGCACTCCAAAGACCTTCTCCATGTACCTACCCACCCAAACCAACCTGTTTTGCTTGCTAAGAGTCATAAATGCTTTTGCAATCTTTGGACTGTCAACAAGATGAGCATAATAATGAGCTATGTGCTCATCATCAAATCCGTTGAGTTCTTTCAAAGCATCAAACAAGCCATCGGGTATATCATCATCATCTCCACCGGACTTCACAAGAGCTTCAGCCATCATCTTGAACCCATCCTTCAGAGTGGTGACTAATGGATCATCTTCCAAGTGCACAAGCTTGGCCTTCTTCTTCGGTGGAGCTTTGGCAGCGGACTCGCCTACGTTTGGCGAGTCCGTCACCTCACTGCCATCTTCAATTTCAATAGACAAGGGGTCATTCCCAGACTTGGCAAACTTCCCGGTTGCTACACTGGACCCAAAGATTGTTTCCATTGCACGGTAGTGTTCAATTGGGGTATTCAGCAATGGTATATCAGATTTGTTGTTCTACAAAAAGATGTGAAAGTGAGTAGCATACAGTAGACATAGATTCATGTCAGTAAATAGCATAAGTACACAAAAACTTACGTTGCAATGCCCTGCATAGTGTTCATCGCTGAGGCTAATAGTGCAAGTATCCTCATCCCATAGAGCTCCACTCAGATTTTTCAATTGGATTAGCCTACCCCAAATCTTTCTCCACTTCTTGAGATGGTTGCTACACTGTTCATGAGTCAATGATAGCTTGAAGCGCTCATTCAGCACTTGAACACATTGGTTATGATGGCACACCTTGAAACCAGTGGAAGTTCTTCTACCACTAGCCACAAGGTCGGCCAAAAAACCAAGCATCATGGTGGACATACCATTGGTCCAGTGAACCACCCCTTTGGTGGTGCTCCCACTTGCAACCTTGGTGTTGCTCCCACTTGCACCGGTGCTTTCCCCTCCCACTTGCAACCTTGGTGTTGCTCCCACTTGCACCGGTACTTGTAGGCCTCTCTCTCGCACTAATGCATCAGCTAAAACGAGTGCATCGTGTGCTGTCCCCTCCCACCCAGCCAACACATATGTGAACCGGAGGTCAAAATCTACCGCTGCCATCACATTTTGGGTAGGAAAAGGCTTCCTACCACGAAAGGAAGCTTCCACATCTTTAACAACAGATGCTCGCACATGTGTACCATCGATAGCTCCAATACAATCCTATATAATGAAAAATTTGTCAATACTATGGGTCAATACAGTCCTACATAGCTAAGTAATAGTTTTCGCATATACCTTAAAATATGGGTCAAACCGATGGTTTCCTGCTATCTTGTCTGGGATCTCCGATGAAGGTGGCTTAATATACTCATTACGTAGCTCACCAATGGCATGAAGGACTTCCCTAAAATATATGCTAATTGTATAGAATGATCTATCAAAATTTGTTGCAACAACTCTATTCCGAAGATTATGCCCAATGGTATGCAAAAACATTGCCAATTTCTGCTCCACACACAAATGGACACTATTTTCTAGCACCTTGCGTTCTCTCAATATCTCACACAACCTAAAGAAAGAAGCTCTGTTAAACCGTAACATGTTTGTACACGTCACATCTGATTGCCAAATTTTACTATTGGGATACTCAATTCTCATCCGATCTCTTTCATGCATTGGCCCATAGGATATACGTGGTCTTCTCTTCCTTTTTAATACCCGAACAGCTACAACAATCGCAGCCCAAACAACAAAAACAGCAGCTCCCCTAATCATCCTTTTCCTTTTATCCATGCTCTCGCCCATCTACAATGCACACAAACAATTTACAAACAATTTACATGGCTAACAAACAAGAGACATGCGATTTCATCCAGCAATCATATCTAAAATTCGAACAGCACCATAGATCGGCATATATTGCTAAGAAAATTTCATGGATTGCTAACAAACAATATACAGCACCATAGATCGGCATATATTGCTAACAAACAATTTCATGGATTGCTAGCAAGCATATATTGCTAACAAACAATATACAGCAGCAGAGGACCATAGCACAGCACCATAGATCGAACAGCCCCATAGATCGAAGAGCAGTGGCGCACCATAGTTCGAACAGCAGTGGCTTAGCATAGATCGAACAGCAGAGGACGGGATAGCAGTAGAGGACTGGATCGACTCGTATCCATACCTTCCACCGACGCCAGGTCCTGCTCGGTCGCCGCCGCAACCCCTTCAAGCCTGCTCCGGCCTTGCTCCGCCTCTGCCCCGCCTCTGCTCCGGCCGGGCCCCGCCGTCGCCTCCGCTACGTTCGCCCGAGAAATCCCGTCGCCGCGCTGTCCGCTACCTCCGCCGTGCCGCCCCTCCTCGCAGTCCTTCTTGCTCGACGCCGCCGCCCCTTCAAGTTTCTTCTTGCTCCGGCCCGAACCCGTCTCCGCTTGCTCCGCCCCGACAAATCCGTCGCCGCTCCGCCCGCTCACTCCTCCGCCGATGGCCGCGTCCGTGAATCCGTGCGTGGGCGGCTGTGACGGCGCCGGTGCGGGCGAGATTGAAGGCGCCGCCGCCCGAGCCTGTGTTCGTGGGGGTAGGAAAGGAGATAGGGTTCGGGTGAGGAGTGGTGAGGTTTGCTTCTTTTTTTTCATCGGGACCGGTTTGCGGTGAGGATTAGTCTCCATTCCACCTCGTCCGGCCAATTTGGTGGAACCTGGCTATTCCGCATCTGCTGAGCATATTCGCTTCGGTGGAACGAGTGGGTTCCGTTCTACTCGAAAACCAAACACTAGAATCGTTCTCAGGTGTGGAATGGTTCCATTATATTCTACCTCATCCAAAAACAAAACACATCCTAAGTGTCCAGGTTCGGTTTAAATCCTACCATAACATAATCGGGCGAAGTGGAAAATAAAGTACTACTGCCATAACACGAGCCGGTCCGTTTTTCCCCTCTCGCTACAGTAGCCAGAGGGCGATTTTTGGGCGACTTCCAGCGCAACCACCTCGCTCGCCGGCGATCTGTGGGATTCCTCCCCTCCGCGGCCGCTCCGGCGGCGGGAGGGTGGGGGATCCCCAGATCCCGGCCTGTATATAGTGTAGGTAGCGTTTGGTTCCCGCCGGCGGCGTCGTGGAGGCGGCGGTGGTGTCGGTGGCTAGGTGTGGTGCCGGTGCGTTCCCCTTCGGCGGAGGTGTTCCTCGGAGCTCCGGCGTCGCGCACGCGGCTTTTGCTGGCCGGGGATCTTCGGATCTGCCGGCTTTCCTCTGCTTCTTCCTCCTCCTTGCCGGCCGGCGGGGAGGTCGACCTCCTCGGTGTGGAGCTACGAGGGAGGATGCGGAGGCTGGAACTCAGGGCCGGGCGAGCCTCGCGGCTTCTGCTGGCGCTGGGGTCGGAGATGGATGCGGCAAGGCGGAGGTGCTGGAGAGGGAGGGAGCTCGCCGTGTTCGTTCATCGGCTGAAGTTCCGCTGCTTGCGGCGGACGGGCTTTGCGGCGTTCTACAAGGTAGGAGGCTTCCTCAGGCAGTGGTTAGAAGGTGGTCGTCGATCTTCGTCTTCCTCGCCGGTGTTGTGGCTTGAGCTTGTTCTTTGCTCTGTTCCCCTGCGTCGAGTTGTTCTTCGTGTTCTTGTACTTCATCGTGTATGAGGTGCTTCTGATGTACGCAGGCTTTCAAAAAAAAAAAAAGTACTACTGCCATGTACAGAGTGGTCAAGTTTTTCAGATGAGGTTACGTGCATCACTTTAAGACATGCGGAGAGTACAAAGTGGAAAACTACTCTTCTTTCTCCGTACTCCCTAGCTAGTTCTAAATTAATTGACTTTTCATATATCTATATTTGGATGTATATATCGATATATGGAAGGTCAATTAATTTGGAACGGAGGGAGTAACTAACAAACAACGATGTTTCAGGTCTGTGTACTCGTGGAAAAGCACAGGGGCGCCATCGTCTGAGAGCATGTCGGATTAACGCCGAGAGAGCGAGCACGATGCGTCCAAGTCTCCAAGCTGCGGCTGCGGAAGCACACTACAGGAAATGGGCTATACGCCGACGGCCTAAAGCCGTCAGCACAGGCCAGAAAACCCTCGGCGAATGATACGGCGATGGCAGGCCTCGGCGTATGGCCCTCGGCGTTATACGCCCTCGGCTCAGCCCGGTTTGCCATCGGCGTATCAAATGCCGTCGGCGTAGCCATACGCCGAGGGCCAAGCTTGGCCGTCGGCATACAAAACCCTCGGCGAAGTACTGGTGGGGCCCACAACTGGCAGCTGACGGTGGCACAGCCTACGCCGACGGCTTTGCCGTAGTCCACGCATTGTAAAAAAATATCCCCGCCGTCCCTCGCTGGGGACAGGCTGGGGACGGGGAAGGCGAGGGCTGGGGCGGCCGCGACGGCACGAAGCAGGGGTGGTGGAGGGAGCCGCCGTCGTCGCGGTTGATGCAGGGAAGAGGCGTGGCGAGCTCCGAGCCGTACCCGGCGTGCACCATGCGGTCCGCGACGCCGTGTTCGGAGGGCAGGGCCAGGGCTGCTGCCGTTGCTCGAGAGGCCGTCTCCGGGACCACTGCACACTGAGGTGGCGTGCGAGGGCGCCGTCGCCGCACCGCAGTCGTCTCCCTCGCCGGAAGTCACTACGGTCGCCATCCTCGACGGAACCGCGCGCCGGCTCTTGGCACTTCACGCGGCGCCGACAAGGGAGGCCACCGCAGCGCCGCCGCGCCTAAATCTCGCGCCGCCTTGCGACGGCCGCACCTGCGCCTCGGCCTCGCGCCGCTCGCGACGGCCGCCCACGCCTGTCAGCCTCCGGTCGCCGGCCTCCATCAGCTCCAGGAGGTCGTGCCGACGAGGCCGTGTCGCCACGCGACGGCCGCCCACGCCCCTTCTCGAACTGCCGTGCGTCGGCATCAGCTCGCCAGCCTCCGGTCGCCGCCATCGCCCCTTCTCGAACTGTTCGTGATGTGTGTGCGTGAATGGAGAGAGAGAGATAAGGCACGTGAATGCAGAGAGAGAGATAAGACAGGCTGCGTGTGTGCGTGAATGGAGAGAGATAAACAAGCACACGCCACGTCATGGATCCATAGCAACTAGTATCAACCAATCAGGTTGAAGCATTTAGGATGACGCGGATTGTGTGTTTCTTCTCGACGGTTCAGGTTTAATCGACGTATGAAATGGGTGAAATTTTTCAAAACTATCGACGATTCTGTGTTATAACCACTATTTGTGTATCTTAAAATGATTTTTATAAAAATTTCAGAGCAAACTATCACACATTTGTAGTACAAATTTCAATTACTTTCGGAAAATCGGCATAAAGTCGTTTAAATAGGAGAAATTAGATATAAATGGAGAAAATTCCTAATACTTGGGGATTATCCATCAAATATGTACTACTCTTTATGACAATAAGATGGTACCTTTTTGTAACATTTTTTTGGTACTTGCTTCATAAAAAAAAGTCATTTTTAGCATTTAAAAAATAGAAAATGATATTTATAAAAATATTTTGGAAACTCTTTTTGGCAACAATGTTTGCCATGCCAAGACACACCTATGTGTCAAATATGAACACTTTATCACAAACTATGGCACGGGTATGGCCATAACTTGGTCATTTGACTCGAAATTTATACATGTCTATAGATGATAAACCATTTTGTAAAGGTTTTTCTTGAAAATCTTGTCAAAACTCAAGTTTATCATTTACCTAGCAACTAGTACACATAAAAGGACTTCATGCCGAAGGATTTCATTTTTTGAGTATTTTTTCATTTTCTTTTATTTTTTTTAAAAAAATTGTCAAAATGGCCGCCGTGCCTATTCATTGAAAGGGGTCACATTTTTCAAAAACATCGACGGTTCTGTGATATAGTCACTAATTGTGTACCTTAAAATGATTTTTGTAAAAAAAATAGAGCAAACTATCACACACTTTTAGTTCAAATTTCAATTAATTTTGAAAAATCAGCATAAAATCATTTAAATAGGCGAAATTAGGTAGAAATCGAAAAAAATCCTTATACTTGGGAATTATCCATCAAATATAGACTACTCTTTGTGACAATTAGATAGTGCCTTTTTGCAACATATGATTGGTACTTGCTTCATAAGAAAAGTCATTTTTGACACTTAAAAAAATGAAAAATGATATTTATATAAATAATTTGGAAAATCTTTTTGGCAACAATGTTTGCCATACCAAGACACACCTATGTGTCAAATATGAACACTTTATCACACCGGTAACACTTTTAGAATAAATCAACACATCATAAAAAAAATGAGTCAATTAGTTTGAGTGGAAGAAAAGTAACAAGTATTGACATCATGCAGGAACTTTTAGTTGTTGAGGAAAGTAGGCTATACTACTCAATCGATACTCCAGCCGTGGTGTATACTAGCCTCATCCAAGTTGTTTAATTAACTGGGCCCCACTTAATCACTTTAGAGTTTACCAAAGTAAATCAGCCCAAGCCAACGATATGGACCAAGTTAGCCGAGCAATGGCCCAAATTCTTGTATGGACGCACGCAGCACAGCGCTAAGCGCTTCGTTTTCCTCTCTACATCGAACTCCTGTTCATAGCTCCCATGGCGCCGCCGCCAAATCAGTTGTCCCACCCTACGCCGACGGCCCAGCCAGACCTACGCCGACGGCAAGACTTCGCCGAGGGTGGCCGTCGGCGCAGCCGTACTATGCCGAGGGCATCTCCTACGCCGAGGGCCAGGAGGACGGGCTGGCTTCTTCGAGCCTCGAGGTCTATGCCGACGGCCCCGACAAAAGGCCGTTGGCGTAGCCTCTGGCCGTCGGCACATCGCGTCTTTCCTGTAGTGACGTACCGTAGCCAGCAGCGGTGTACGTGGACTGGTCACTGCCGTTAGTGTCGCCGCCGGCCGGCCAGACGCTTTTCACGAACGGCGAACCGTTTCGGTTGGCCATGCGTACGCATGAGAGCTAAATCAGCGCCGGCTGCGAAAACCGTCAACGATGACCACCATGGCCTGGGTCGTCGGCAGTATCGCGGCTAGGGGCAGCGCAGGCCCCGATGGAATCGATGATCCTAGCTTCGTCGTTTTCCTTAGCCGGGAAGGAAGAATCCCGCGTCTGTTGGAAGTTGTGATCACCACGGTGACGTGCTCGCGCCCGTGAACGGTGCCAGCGCAGCGGTGACCACCGGTAGTTGCGGCCGTTTGGGCTTGGAGATAGCTCCAGTCTAGCTCCTCGGGAACCGGAGGGGGTGGCCCGCCGCCGGGGCCTGGTTGGCCGATCGGCATGGGACAGCCACCCTTTGCGGCGGTGCCCCTCCCGATCGACGAGGCCGATTTCGCTTCCCCGTTCCATTGGTTTGTTGCTTCGCCGCCGTGCAAACGTGCAGCGGGCAGCTATGCGCTGTGTGGCTCCGGCCGGCGCCACACGCCTTCCTTCCGTATCCACGCCCATCTCCTAGCACCTCTGTACTGGTCCTCCACCAGTACCCTAGTGCCTGTCTTGTCTCGCCGGCCAAATCATGGGCAGGGCAGGGCGTAACGGCCACTCGCGCGCGAGCGAGACACACTCCAAACGCCAAAATAGAACATCGATCGATCGGCTCCATGCACTCCTTGTTCAGCAGGAACTGACCTCTTCTAGGATTGCACGTACGTACGTTGGCCACTGGCCACTGGGCAGGTAGGAACGCCTCAGCACCTTCTAGGTGAAAGGTACTAGGAAAATTTGCGCGGCGACACGCCGCGCCTGTGTGGATAATAGATGGCTGAGTGCGACGAATTTGACAAAATTCGACAAATGTTTTTGCGAATTTAGATTCAAAATTAAGGATTTAGAGTCGACCAAACTCGAAACCGATCACGGGAATGGAACCTGCTCGTCGACGCGCATATATTTCATGTACATATTATCATGAAAATGAGAGCGAATCGTAGTTTTTGATAAATGCGAGGGTATTTCCGCAAAAGCGACGCGCGAGTCGTCGGATCTGAATCGGATGGCGCGGAGACGTGTGTGAACTGTAGACCAGAGGACCGTTTCATATTTTGTTTGGAAAACGCGGAGACTTTTCTGTAAAAAAACATAGGGGATAATGCGGGGACTTTTCTGCAAAAAAGCGTGCGGTTCGCGTGTGTGTTTTATGTCGGAGGACCGATTCATAATTTGTGAAAAAGACAGGGACTTTTCTACAAAAAAACGCGTGGTCCTTCGGAAACGTACGGCGCGGAGACGTGTGTGAACTGTAGACTGGAGGACCGTTTCATATTTTTTGGAAAAGGGGGGGGCTTTTATGAAAAAAAAACATAGGGGATAATGCAGGGACTTTTTTGCAAAAAAGCGTGGGGTCCGCGCGTGTGTTTTATGCCGGAGGACTTATTCACAGTTTTTGGAAAAAGGCGGGGACTTTTCTGGAAAAAACATCGGACGACGCGGAGGCGGCCGCGCATTGTAGAAGTGCACTTCTACAGTGCGGTAGTTTTTTTTGCACTGCCTAAAATACAACGATTCACAATTTGTAGAAAAGGCGGGGACTTTTCTGAAAAAAACGCGTGGGCCGTCGGATCTGAACTGGACGGCGCGGAGACGTGTGTGAACTGTAGACCGGAGGAACGTTTCATATTTTTTGGAAAACGCGGGGACTTTTCTGCGAAAAAGCGTGGGGTCCACGCGTGTGTTTTATGCCGGAGGACCGATTTACAGTTTTTGGAAAAGGCGGAGACTTTTCTGAAAAACGTGTGGGCCGTCGAAAATAAAAAGGGTAAAACATGAAAGTTCTACGGTGCGGTTGTCTTTTTTCACAGCCTAAAATACAACGAATTTGAAGATTAGGGAGAAATATATATATGTCCGTGAAAATAAGAAGGGTAAAACATGAAAGTTGTTTGGAATGGTGATATCCATCTACTCGTGAAAGGAAAATTCAAACGGATGACTGAGGGCGACCAATTTGACAAAATTCGGCAATTTTTTTTGCGAATTTGGATCCAAAATTAAGGAGTCAGAGTCGACCAAACTCGAAACCGATCACGGGAATGGAATCTACTCGTCGACGCGCATATATTTCATGTATATGTCATCATCAAAAGGAGGGCCGTCGGTTCTGGATCGAACGGCGTGGAGGCGGGCAGTACTGTAGAAGTGGGCACTGTAGACGTGCTGCAGTGTAGGGCGTGCATGGTAGAACTGGCGACTGTAGCACTGCTACAGCGGGAGAGGTGGGTATCGCGAGTGAGGCTAAAGAACAAAGCTCCCCGCACTGTAGAAGTGGTGTACTGTAGAACTGCTACAGTGCAGGGTGACGTGGCACAACGTGGGGAGGGCTAAAAGCCTCAGCTTTGATATATATAGTTATCTGGACCAAGAACTATTCTACTCCGTATGTACTATGCTTTTGGATAAACTGCGGTGCTACTGCCTACTTATTTCCATAATTCGCCGTCTCAAAAAGTAAAGAGGAACAGAAAATGCCCGCACGTTGTACCGGTCTTTAGACATGCGTCCATGACAGGACGCTGCCTCAAAGATAGGATAAGAGCACCTTAAAACTATTTTATTCCTCACAAGAGATATTTTAGAGCATTTATTTATTTATATACATTGCTTGACACTATTGTTCTCCCAAAGAATCATTTCACATGATTGAAAACCTATTCCATACTGACCGACTGAAGGAGAACACCCTTGCCCTACGCTATCTACACGGCCTCGCCAAGTCACGACACAGTCGATCAAATTTTGATCCGATTTCTTCATCATCTTCGCGTTGGCTAGTTGCGGGCCGTGCCAATGCTTTCTAAAGCAAGGGTCAAAAGAAGCATCTGACTTTGAGTTAGTAGAGGAGATCACGTCCCAAGAGCCTTTGCCCTTACTGACCAAGGAACCTGAACCGCGTGCGCTGCATCTTTTTGTTTCTTGGACAGTAATAGCTTCCTTTCCTGTTCTGCATTAACTTAACTAGTATCTCACAAAAACAACATGTTTCAAGGGCTAAAGTGCACCTAAGTAAACATTAATTTTATTCAGGCTTTCACAGCATTATTAGCATGGTTCTTTTTTCAGCGATTTAGTTAGTGGGACATCATTCACGCCCACAGGAAACGGAAAGACACTACGGGAAATCCACAAAACGCCGACGGCCAGGACATACGCCGACGGCCAAATGTCGGGGCCGTCGGCGTAGACCCCGACCAGGCCAACCGAGATCTTTTTTTCTTTTTTTAGCTACGCCGACGGCATTGCCGTCGGCCTAGAGATTTTGGCCGTCGGCGTAGATTTTTGCCGTCGGCGTATACTTTTTCAATTTTCTACATTTGATACGCCGACGGCAGCCGTCGGCGTATACTTTTTCTATTTTTTACATTTGATACGCCGACGGCAATGCCGTCGGCGTATACTTTTTTCTATTTTCCATTTAATATGAAATAATTCATATCTTTAAATCCGTAAATCGGAATTTAACAAATTAAATGTCTAAATCGATTAGAAAAATGAGAGGAATCCAAATATGACATCCATAAAATCTTTTTCACCGTGCACATGACATTTTGTAACATATGTTTGTTACTTGCTTAATTAAAAAATCATTTTTTACACTTAAAAAATGGAAAATGATATTTACTAAAATATTTTGGAAATTGTTTTTGGCAACAATGTTTTCCATACCAAGACACCCCTATGTGTCAAGTATGGACACATTATCACAAACTATGGCATGGAGATGGCCATAACTTGGTCATTTGACACGAAAGTTATACATGTCTATAGATGATAGAACTTTTTGTGAAGCATTTTTTTGAAATATTTGTCAAAACTCAAGTTTATCATTTTTCCTAGCAACTAGTACACATAAAAGGACTCCATGTCAAAGGAATTCATCTTTTGAGTATTTTCTCAATTTCTTTTATTTTTGTGAAAAAGGGTCAAAATGACCGTCGTGTCTATTCATTGAAAGGGGTCACATTTTTCAAAACTATCGATGTTTCTGTGATAAAGTCACTACTTTTGTACCTAGAAAGTATTTTTGTAAAAAAATTAGACCAAACTATCACACACTTGTAGTTCAATTTCAATTACTTTTGGAAAATCGGCATAAAGTCATTTAAATAGGAATAATTAGGTAAAAATCGAGAAAATTCCTAATACTTGGGTATTATCTATAAAATATGTAGTACCCTTTGTGACAATAAGATGGGTGCCTTTTGCAACATATTTTTGGTATTTCCTCCATAACAAAAGTCATTTTTGAGGGTTTTTCACTTTATTTGATTTTTGTGAAAAAAAGAATCAATTTTCTAAAACCATCGATGTTTATACAATGCAAAGGATGATGTGGATGTCATATTTGAATTCCTCTCATTTTTCTAATTGACATAGACATTTTATTTTTCAAATTTCGATTAACGGAATTAAAGATATGAATTATTCTATATTAAATGTAAAAAGGAAATAAAAGTAAAAATAATTTCATTTTTTCATTTATTAAAAATATATACTATTTTACAATCATTGTTACTTATTCAAATGAATTTTCTAAATTTAAACAATGAAAAAGTGTAACATCCTAAATCAGGGGTTAACATGATTGATATGATATAAGTATCAGTAAGTTCTCATTTGGAAGCTAACAATGAAGGAACTCAAATGTTAAGCGTGCTTGGGCTGGAGCAATTTGAGGATGGGTGACCGAACGGGAACTTTGACCAGCGTAAGTACTTTGACCTATGATTAAATGTGTAATTAGAGATCTAGTATGTAGCTGAGTTAGAAATTTTGAAATAGAAAAAAAGTTCAAAAAAGTTCAAAAAAAAAGTTCAAAAAATTCAAAAAAGTTCAAAAAATTCAAAAAAATTGCATTCATACGCCGACGGCAATGCCGTCGGCGTATGAGGCGTACGCCGACGGCAACGGATACGCCGACGGCAGAGTGGCTACGCCGACGGGCCTCTACGCCGACGACCATACGCCGACGGCCGCCGTCGGCTCGGCCGTCGGCGTATTGTGCGTTTCCCGTAGTGAGAATTCAACCAGGTCAAACCTTTTGTGAAACCACATGCTCTCGGTAACTGATTACCTTAGAGCATCTCCAAGCACAACCCCAAATTCGGCCCCCAAACTGTCTGTGGATACGTCCGGACGTGTTCGCGGACAGTGACCGGACCACCCCTAAAAAGTGTCTCCTCCAACCATGTACCTTAAAGTCTCTCCAAATTGTGGGGTCATTTGCATGCGATTGATGGAAAAAGAGAGAGAAGAACAAATAAAGAACCAAAGAAAGGAAAAGAAAGCAAAAAAAAGGTGGTCCAACCACTAGCCCGGACACGCCCGGACGGGCTAATCCAACCCCAAACTCTCCCCACATATGCCTTCACTTTGGGGGTTGCCGGACCGCCCGGATGTATGGGGAGTGTTTGGAGACCATGGTTGGGTACACAAATTTACTCTCTCTCATGTCCGGGCTGTGTTGTGAAGGATTTGACCATCCCGCTTGGAGATGCTCTTATATTGTACATCAATCATCATAGCATTGATTACAAGTGAGGTTTCAGTAACAGAAATCAGTGTTGTATGTAGTACCCATAGAGATCTGCTAATCTGCCGACATCATCATCCCTCCCAATGCTGATTGCTGAGGCTAGAATAGGAGATAACTGTCAGTCTGCAATGGCATTCACGCGAACCTGGACGGTGCAGTTCAAGCAAGGCAAGTCAGGCATCTCATCAAAACTTATGCCTGGATTGCCGTACATTGGAGTGTGATCACGTTGAAAGGTGTTCATATGCAGAGAGCTCCAAGATCTGGTACGGGTATCGTGGGCGACTTGCGTTCCTTCACGGCTGCTGCTTCAGGTTGTTCTTTCTTCTTTTGCTTCTTCCCTTTCTGAGCCTTCCCTTGGGCACCTTTGGTCCTGATAGGTATCGAGCACATATAAAAAATAACTATCAGGTTATACTTCATCACACTTCAACATTATACCAAGAAAGACAGGGGCTGTGTTACTTGGATGTAAATGTGTAACTGATGTGTTAACCGCCAAAATGTGATTGACAGAAAACTACGTACATGAGGTATGAATATGATACTAAGTTTTTTCTTTTCTTTTGCATTAAACTACTGTTTGGATTTCATAATCTGCATAGAACAAGCAGCATGCAAGGACACTGGCGATTTTTTTCCCATACAAATTATCTAAAGAATGTTTGCCATGGAAGCAACAGGAAAGAAGCTCACAAGTAGCAAAGAATATGCTAAAAGACTAAGAAAGGATGGGAAGATTCAGAAGCCATACCGTGGAGGTTCTTTTGACGCTACAGCCGTGGCTAAACTACAAGAAGCCTTGTGCTTCTTTGCAGATCCACAAGAGCACTCCTTGGCTTTGGACTTTTCCTGCATAAAAGAACGGAGGGACAATTGTCATTTTCCTTCCTAATTTCAACAAAGTGGAACAATGCGAGGCAATTTAGCATTGGGAAACTGAGTCAAGAGTTATTCACATGATAGTTACCTTCGTAGCATGTGAACTTTTGGATTTCTGAACTGTTTCATATTTACTAGAACAGCTTTCTTCCTCCTTCTGCTCAACTATTATGTCCCCATTTTGGGATGTGCTAAGCTCATCTCCTACGAAAACATAGAGACTATCATCATCCAGCAAACATGCACAGTAAATAAATGAGTCGGCATCCAACTGTTCTTCAATAGGTTTATTCAAGAATGTAGAACATCCGAATGGGATAAAAATTAAACTATAGAATTCCTTCATGAGAGGTTTTTGGGCACTTGGGCGCTACAGTCACATCCTGTTACAGAATTGTTCACTGACACCTCGAAATAAAGTTTGAGAACAAAATCTTAGTTGAACAAGGATCACAATTCAGATAGAAGCAAAAATGTTGATGTTCACTTCCCTAAATATCACCTAATTTCTCTTAATAAGAACCAGCAATTGGTACCCAAAATGAGTCTATACTGGATACTGCAGTCTTTCTTGTTACTGCATACACCTTTTAGTACAGTGCAGAACAGTATTCGACTCTGAAAACTCAACTGAGGTTGTTTCCAAAATAGTGCAAAACTACAGTAAAAGTAATCAGAGAGGTATTTAGTCACTTCGAGGTAGTTGAAGGTCTTTAGCAAAGATGGGAATAACATCTTTGCTAAATAAAGCATGGTGTTCTACAAGTATACAGATTCACAAATGGGAACTACTACGCAAATCACAATGTACACACATGCACAAAATAAACTGTTGGAAAAACAGAGAGGTATTTAGTCACTTCGAGGTAGTTCAAGGCTTACCATTGAACACATAGTCCATATAAGGATCTCCGTCCACATTATGAGAACCCGCTGCAAATCGCTCAGCTATCATGTACTCAATAGCAGCATCAACATCGCCATCCAATTCCCTCAATATCTGCATGATCATGACTAATGACATCAACAGATAATGATTGCTAACGATCAAACTAAAGCAAGTGCACAAATGAAACATAAAAATTGTGATTAATCATACAACTCATACATGTTCAACTACAGTAACATCAGGACACCCAGTTCCAGCCATGACCAGTTTAACTGATGTATCGTCATAGGTTGATCTGTTCGAAGACTTCTTCAGGTCTTTTGCTTTTGTTTGACCGTTATTGCTTGTGCTGGCTACATTGGCGTCTGTCTGTAAGATGATGAAAAAACAAAATAGACCATGATAAGCAACAGCATAATCAGTACCGAAAAAAAAAGCAGTATTCCACTGTCTTTCGAGGACAGAACAGACCTTGATAACAACTGGCATTGCAGGACCATTGCATGGATCTTCAGTCAGCCTGACACTATTGTAGTGCTCACCGTGATGATATGATCTGCATTTCCATCAAATTAGTAGGTGCATGAGAACTATGCCTACTACCATCAACACTAACCTGTACTAGTTACACATGACAGAATCTATTAACTTACAAATGAACCATATTGCTAGCTTCACGACCAGAAAAGTTGTTTATGTACCATCGCGGTGAGTTAAGCTGTGAACCAAACAGCAACAACACAAATGTCAATAAAATTTCAATACATAAATGAACCTAACCAAAAATGAAGAACATCAAGGGACATAGAAGTGATACACTAATAGTCACTGCGATATAAATGTTAAGTGCATTATTTGTGCCATCCATAAATCAAAAATCAGAAGGAAGGCTTGCATTGAAAATTACCATGTGAATGCATATGTTTCTGCCCGTGACAAGAGAAGCCGCCTGCAACTCCATATTGCCAGCCCAAGTCCCATCCTTCATCATAGAGCCACAGTATTCATCAAACGGTACCTCATCCTCAATGAACGGCTCAAACTCCTCGCGGTGTTCCTACAAGTTGCACAATAATAAGGATTATAAAAGTGCTATCATCCAAGGGCAATGTGTACATCAGCAATTTAGATACCCTGCAACTAGCCGGAAGCTCTAAGGTATGTTCTACATCGACAGCGAACCGTTATCTTCAGTTATCAGACAGCCACCTCACTTTCGTTCGACTGCATCTACTGTTTATTTTCTACCGTTATCATTTACTGGTACTTTAGCTGCATCAATTATCTGCAAGAACAATGTTCTGCAATTACTTAAAATACAGCTGGGGTCTCCTCCCTCCCCGAGAGTCCGGGAGGAACCCTAGACACCTAGTTCTCGAATTGGTTTTCTGCAATTGCCTTAGTTAGAAGATCGACCCCCTGCCATTAGTCTCACCTTGACTAGACGAAGTCCTAACTGATATTACAATTTACAAGCAACTTGCCACACAAAAAGAGTTATCATCACCTACCACGATGTAGTGCACAACCATCTCCCGGTACTTCATGTGCTGCTCCTCATCGCCCTCAAGCTGGTCACCCATTGCCCTGCAGACTACGATGAGTAGTCATGTAACTCAAAAGACAGCAAGCACGGCCACAGCAGCAGCACTACTCGACGAACAAAAAATCGACCAGAATCCAAGACGGTCCAAAACCTGAAGAAGCAGTTGCCGTCCGCGGTGACCTCGACTATCCTCACCCCGATGGAGTCCAGCTGCGCCCTGAACTCCGCCATGTCGGCCTTCTTCCCGACCTTCTTCACCTGCAGAGATAACAAGCTTAACTCCCCGGTCCTGACTGAATTCGATCCAAGATTGGAAGCAAGGGATCGATCGAGGCGTAGTTACTGCATCGCGCTGCTTCGGTTTGCGGGGCTTGGACACCGCGGCTGCCTTCTTCTTGCCCGCCATCGCGCTTGCGCTTCCGTGGGGTCTACTCGGGAAATCGGCGGCGGCCGGCGGGAGGGGAGCAAAGCTATGGAAAGAAACTCTGTCGGGGACGGATCGGAAGAGGAAAAAGAGTCGTAAAATAAGCAGAGAGCCGAAAGGATCAGCCTGGGCCGCTTCGTGGGCTTAAAGACCGTAACTTTACCTAGATCACATTGTCGTGGGCCGTGGAGCTGAGTAGTGCTACACTGCTACTGCTCGTCCTTGCCGGAGTCTCGCGCCGCCGCCGGCAGAAACCCACTTCTCCCAACGACGCGTGCTACCTCGAGCTCGAAAGCGGCGGAGCTCTCCTTCCTCGTCTTCCTCATCCCCTCGTCTACTGGGCTACCGCGGAGCCGAAGATCCATCCGGGCGCGCGATTCCTAAACCCTAAGGAAGCCCTAGCTTCGCTTGGTTTGCCCGTTCGTTTCGATTCCTTCCACGCGCCGAGATTTATGCGCCAGATTTGGTTCCGCCGGCCCTGTTAGTAGGTGCATTCCGTGGTAGCATTATTGCGAACTGAGCCTCATTCTTTTGCAGGAAAAGCCTAGGTAGAGGAGCAGGGCGACACGAAATGGCAGCGTTCCTCAGGTCGAAGTGTTCACCAGGTAATACTGATTGTCCGGCCCTTCTCAGTGTCTTGCGATTGTGGATGTGTCGCTCGTGTACGATGGGGATGTATGGTAGCAGTTGGCTTGGGATTGTGGTAAACGAGATCGAATTCATGTGGAATTCCATCAGACGTGCATCTTCGTGACATGTCATGTTTTGTGTATTATCAGTTTTGTTACTCTTTGCAAATATCAAGATGGTCATTATTGATTGATGGAATTTGGTACGAGAAGAACATGGTATATCAAAACGGTGGAGAAAAATCTTGGCTACTAGTTGAAACTTTTCCTGAATGGGGTCTGCTAGTTGAACCTTAGTCAGTCCAAACTTCAGGCTATGTGTTTGCCTCAGAAAGTAACTACCGTAGCATGTAGGAAAGTGACCGTGTGGTGATTGTGGTCAATTCCTATAACTTGAATACTTTAGGGACTAGCATCACTGATTCTGAAAGATATGACTAATGTTTTCGCTTTAAAAAATGATCAGGTGGAGTAATCTTGGAACCCTGTATCTCTAGTTAAATCTTCTGTCCAGAATCCTTTGAAATATGACCGGTTACATATTATTTTGTCCTATGATGCTTAGCGTAATGATATCCTGTAAACCCTTTTCTTGATCTATGTAGTTGGACGTGCTTTGATGGGAAGCCTTGGAAACAATCTGTACGGGGGTGCTAACTCGTCCATTGAAGCAGTGACAAGACCATCTCGTTCTGATGCTGTCTGCCAGGTATTGCACGATTGCTGCTTTCTTCAACCACAAATGTTCGATGAAATTAACATGTCCACACTCCTAGTTTGTCATTAGTCAGAGTAAACTACATGGCCTTTTTAAGCCATTTGGCAACCTTGTTGTAGTGGGCACTCAAAAGCTCCATATACTGTGTATATCTTGTATTGCTCCTTTGAAATCCATGATCCAGTAGTAACTACGTAGTGTGCAATATTGATGCATAGCCTGTGTTTAATATCGTTGTCAAGATCTGGGACTTCCTTCGGTTTCCTTAATTGTCTACAATGGGATTACAAGCTAGATTCCTGTGACTTATTGAACGCCATATATAAGGATTTTCTTCATGAGGCATTGTTTTAAGCATGTTTCATTTGCTTTCTGTTTTCTAAAACATAAGAGTTCGATATGACTTTTGTGAAGGAAAAACAATCTTCATAACCTATTATATGATGCAAAGCCAGAAGTGGAATGTATAGTTTTCTTGAATTGCGTGTTTATCTATTGACAAATGTTCTCCAAGGAGAGATGTTATAACATGTGCTCCTATTCTGGTTTCAGCAAATCAGAACATTCATCCAGATGAGAACAAACCTCAAGGTGGTAGACAACTCTGGAGCCAAGCGCGTCATGTGCATACAGTCCCTTAGGGGGAAGAAAGGAGCGAGGCTTGGGGACATGATCATCGGTTCTGTCAAGGAAGCGCAGCCCCGTGGCAAGGTCAAGAAAGGAGATGTGGTCTATGGAGTGGTTGTCCGTGCTGCCATGAAAAAGGGGCGCAGCGATGGCAGTGAGGTCCAGTTCGACGACAACGCGATCGTCATCGTGAACAACAAGGGTGAACTGATTGGCACCCGCGTCTTTGGTCCTGTTCCCCATGAGCTCAGGAAGAAGAAGCATCTCAAGATCCTGGCGCTGGCTGAGCACATAGTTTGAGGAATCTATCTGCTTAGTTGTATCGCTATGTTAGTTCCACAGAATGATGTGGACATCTCCAAGATCATTCGTGGTGTTTTGGTTGACTCTTGCTGTTAGTGTATTCCACATTTGCTTTGGTCATTTATGTTTTTGCAATAATCTCTACCCGAAAATTAGAATATGCATCGATGGAACTAGTGAATCATTGACAAACCAGAAGAGGACTTGTACGCCTACACGTCATATCTCTTACGTTCTTTTACTTTCAGTACATACTTTGCTTGTCATCCTAACTTTACTTTGTGATCGTTAAATGTTTGATTTTATTTTTGGAACAAGGCAAATTCTTTGAATTATATTCCTTATTATGTTGTTCTTTTGGTTTTGATTGTATACAGACCTGATACTCATGGAAATGGTCTCTAATCCTTGTAGATAGGTAGGAGAAAATGTAGGGCTTTAGTTGAGTGACCAGGTGCAACGCAATGCACTGGTGTAAAAACTAGCATTGATCATGGTCAGTCATAGACTGCGCAAGATGGTTTTCTTAGCAGCCAAGAAAGACTTCACATTTTAGACGTATTTTAGCAGCGAACTGGTGAAATTACACTGAACAAAAGCTTTGGTGTCCAAACGAGCAGTCTTTAGCAGCCAACAGCTTGGTCAAACATCCACCTGTGACTTCAACCACACGTACGGCTGCTGGTGAAATGAACGAAACACCAAAGAGAAGTGAAGACCAAACACATCACTAACTAGTACTCCCTCCGTTCAGATTTAATTGACACACATTTGGTTACACATGGATATATTTAGACACTAAATAAGTATATAGATACATCCATATTTGGACAAAACCAAGTCAATTAATTTGGAACGGAGGGAGTAACTCTCAGCCTAACTAGCCGGCGCTTTCCTCTTTCAGTTCCACTCCCTCGTCCGGGGCTGTCCATGCAGTAAAATGGGGTTAATTACAGACTGATGAGCAGCCAAAGATAACATACTACAACAGGGAACAAGAAGTTGCCGGATCCAGTGCAGGCCAACAAACAGTTACAAGAGCTCACTTGCGGAGCGGCGCTTTGTTTTCTCCGCCAAAATTAAAGAATGGTATCCACTCTCACAGTATCACTCTGTATTATGGATGAACTTGCAGCTAATTTCTGAAGACCACCTAGTTTTGCAATGACATATTTCGCACTTTCGCTGATTGACCACCCCGCCTGTGCCAACAGAACAAGAGAAAAAAGGTGCTCTTTCTTAAGTGGTCATTTTGTCAAGCACCTGCAATGTACGGAACTGAAGTAGGAATACATCGAAGGAGCAGTGGAATTAGGCCATCCCTTGCATTACATTTGATTTTATTTGGATCGAATATCCCATGACACCTGTCCTTCTAGTCCGGTGCAACGTGCGCAACGTGTCACCGTCAGCGATCCCCATCTCAATGTATACTGCTAGGAAACTCACACAAACCATTCTCCTCTGTTAGATTTTGGGCCCATTTTGGGCAGCCCAATAAAATTCCTGAAAATCTCAAATTGGCCCATGTGCATGGCAGAATTTTGGAGTTGCAAAGTGGTGCTAAAGTTTAGTCCCACATTGCTAGTTGGAGGAGACAAACACCACCTTATAAGGTGGAGTGTTGTACCACTTGGTAAGCTTGTGAGAACAAGAGGCTCTCTCGTGCGCACTCCTCCTCCGCCGCGCCGCGCCGCGCCGCGCCACGGGTTGCGGGAATCTCGCCGAGCCGAGCTTTATTTTTGCAGTCCGGGAAAACGGTTTGGACGGACGCGTCACAGTTAGTCGGTTCGGGTGGGCTACTGTAACCGACCTAAAACGTGCGCGACTATATAAAGTCGTGCGCTGCAAACCAACCGAACCAATCTAGGTTTTGCCAATCTCGTGCCTTGCGCCGCCACCGTAGTCTACTACATCCCGTGCGCCGGCGTGCACCGGCGAACGGGACAGCAGGTCTCCGGAACCGCGCGTCCTTGTGATCCTGTACGGGAGAGGGCGAATAAGGTTTTTGGGAAGCGCTCCGCGCGACTGCTTTCAAGTTCTTCATCACGGCTCGACTTCCTGGACGATCTCCGGGTCCGCGGGCGACTCGTCTCCAACGTCGTCTCCTTCGAGCTGCTACCGTCGCCGCTCAAGCTGCTGCCGTCGCTGCTCCAACGACTACTTCCTCTACAACCGTTCGGTACGTGCGGCGTGTTCTGAACTGTTTTGCTATGGATCTGTTGGCGTATGTGTTGCTGCTGTTCATGTTGATTAGTACATCTAGTATGTTCGTATTCTACATGTTAGTAGCTGGTGTAGTTATGTTTAATATTCTGGAATTAATCATGGAATTATTGCCTAATTATCCAACAATCCAAAAACCTTATATGTGTTATAGGCAATTTCCTGAGTTAAACATGGGACATCTATCTGATGCGCTGAGGCCGGACAAGTTTACCGGTGTGGACTTTAAGAGATGGCAGTACAAGACCACACTGTGGTTGCGATCTCTGAAAGTGTTCGAGGCTAGTGAGGGTTTACCTGAAGGAACTATATCTGACGAGGATCAGAACAAGTTCAAGGAAACCAATACTGCCTTTGTGGGACTCGTTCTGAGTGCTCTTAGCAACAAGCTGTTTGATGTGTACATGCACATTACAGATGCCAAAGAGCTCTGGGAGGCACTGAACGCTAAGTTCGGTGTAGCAGATGCTGGCAGTGAACTGTACATCATGGAGAGCTTCCATGACTTCAGGATGGCTAACAACCGTTCTGTAGTCGAACAGGCTCATGAGATACAGTGCATTGCTAAGGAGCTTGAGCACGCTAAGTGTGCCTTACCTGACAAGTTTGTGGCTGGATGCATTATTGCAAAGTTGCCCTCTTCATGGAGGAACTTCGCCACAACTCTCAAACACAAGAGACAGGAGATTTCGGTTGAAAACCTGATAGCGTCTCTTGATGTTGAGGAGAAGGCTCGGGCTAAGGACACTGCTGAGAGAGGTGGTGAAGGTCAGTCTAGCGCCAACATGGTGCAGAAGAACTTTCACCATGGCAAGAGCAAGGCAAAGAGCAAGTCTTCCTTCAACATGCCTACCAAGACTACTTCTTTCAAGAAGAAGAAGAAGATGCTGAACAAATCTGAGCTAAAGTGCTACACTTGTGGAGAGCCCGGACACTTCTCTGTGGACTGCCCAGATCGTGCAGACAAGAAAGGGAAGAAGCATGTCAACGTCGTGACCGCTAGCAATGCTGATGGGTACGGTAATTTACCGACTGTGCTTTCAGTATTTCAATCTCCATGTTGGTGGATTGATACGGGTGCTAATGTTCATGTATGTGCTGACATCTCTATGTTCACTTCTTATCAGGTCGCAGATTCAAGCGTCTTAATGGGGAATGGATCACATGCTTCTGTTCGTGGTGTTGGCACGGTAGATCTGAAGTTTACTTCGGGGAAGATCGTGCAGCATGTCCCTACTATGAACAAGAATCTTGTTAGCGGCTCCCTTCTATGCAGAGATGGGTTTAAATTAGTCTTGGAGTCCAATAAAGTAGTTGTGTCAAAGTTTGGACAATTTATTGGTAAAGGGTATGAGTGCGGAGGCTTGTTCCGCTTTTCATTATCGGATTTTTGTAATAAGTCAGTAAACCATATTTGTGGCAGTGTGGATTCGGATGCTAATGTTTGGCACTCTCGTTTATGTCATGTTAATTTTGGTTTAATGAGTAGACTTTCCAGTTTGAGTTTAATTCCTACTTTCACCATTGCCAAAGGTTCTAAGTGCCATAGCTGTGTGCAATCTAAGCAACCTCGAAAGCCTCACAAGGCGGCCGAGGAGAGAAACTTGGCACCTCTAGAACTCGTACATTCGGATCTATGTGAGATGAATGGCGTGTTGACAAAAGGTGATAAGAGATATTTCATGACTTTAATCGATGACGCTACTAGGTTCTGTTATGTATATTTGTTGCACACTAAAGATGAAGCTTTAGACTACTTTAAAATTTATAAAGCTGAAGTTGAAAATCAATTAGAGAGAAAGATCAAACGTCTTAGGTCAGATCGTGGTGGCGAGTATTTCTCCAACGTATTTGATGAATTCTGTGAGGAACATGGTATTATTCATGAGAGGACGCCTCCCTATTCGCCCCAATCAAACGGGGTTGCCGAGAGGAAAAACCGCACGCTGACCGACTTGGTGAACGCCATGTTGGACACTGCTGGTTTATCTAAGGCATGGTGGGGGGAGGCTTTGTTGACTTCGTGTCATGTCCTGAATAGAGTTCCTAACAAGGATAAAGAGAAGACACCTTACGAGGAGTGGTCTGGGAGAAAACCATCACTTTCTTATTTTCGTACTTGGGGATGTTTGGCGAAAGTCAATGTTCCAATTCCTAAGAAACGAAAACTTGGACCGAAGACAGTGGATTGTGTCTTTCTAGGTTATGCTCAGCGGAGCATTTGCTATAGATTTTTAGTGGTTAAATCTGAGATACCTGATATGCATGTTGATACTATTTTGGAATCTCGTGATGCAACATTTTTTGAGAACATGTTTCCTATGAAGGATATGCATAGCATTGCTAGAATTTCTTCTGAGATATTTGCTGAACCTAGTACATCTGTTGATCATTCTGAACAACCACTTGTTGAGGAAGTCCTTGAGAAGGATGACAATGAATCAGCTCCCAAGAGGAGCAAGAGACAGAGGACTGAAAAATCCTTTGGTGATGATTTCATTGTGTACCTTGTGGACAATACTCCCACGTCCATTGCAGAGGCATTTGCATCTCCTGATGCTGATGACTGGAAAGAAGCTGTCCATAATGAGATGGACTCGATTCTTTCTAATGGAACTTGGGAATTATCTGAACGACCCTACGGCTGCAAACCTGTGGGTTGTAAGTGGGTGTTCAAGAAGAAGCTAAGGCCTGATGGTACTATTGAGAAGTACAAGGCACGGCTTGTAGCCAAGGGCTACACCCAGCGCGAAGGCGAAGATTACTTTGACACCTATTCACCTGTTGCTAGACTCACCACCATTCGAGTACTACTTTCCCTGGCTGCCTCCTATGGTCTTATCGTTCATCAAATGGACGTAAAGACAGCTTTCCTTAACGGAGAGTTGGAAGAGGAAATCTATATGGATCAGCCTGATGGGTTTGTAGTAAAAGGTGAAGAGAGAAAGGTGTGCAAATTGTTAAAATCTTTGTATGGGCTGAAGCAAGCACCTAAGCAATGGCATGAGAAGTTTGACAGAACTTTAACTTCTGCAGGCTTTGCCATAATGAGGCTGATAGGTGTGTATATTATCGCCATGGTGGGGGCGATAGTGTTATATTATGCTTGTATGTTGATGACATACTGATTTTCGGTACAAGCATGATAGTGATAAATGAGGTCAAGTCTTTCCTGTCAAAGAGCTTTGATATGAAAGATCTGGGACAAGCTGATGTGATCCTGAACATTAAGCTGATTAGGGATGAGAGTGGGATTACGTTAACGCAATCACACTATGTTGAGAAGGTCTTGAGCCGCTTTGGTTATATAGACAGCAAGCCTTCTCCAACACCCTATGATCCCAGTGTGACACTCAGAAAGAACAAAAAGGAAACGAGAGATCAATTAAGATATTCTCAAGTGATCGGTTCACTCATGTACCTTGCGAGCGCGACAAGACCTGATATCTCTTTTGCTGTGAGCAAGTTGAGCAGGTTCATGTCTAACCCGGGTATTGATCATTGGCATGCACTTGAAAGGGTCATGCGCTATCTGAACGGTACAATGAGTTATGGGATTCACTATTCAGGGCACCCTGCGGTGCTTGAGGGATATGTGATGCGAACTGGATCTCAGATGTTGATGAGCTCTACGCCACAAGTGGATATGCATTTATTCTTGGAGGTGGCGCAGTGTCATGGAGGTCTTGCAAACAGACCATTTTGACGAGGTCAACCATGGAAGCAGAACTTGCTGCTTTAGATACAGCTTCTGTTGAGGCAGAATGGCTGCGTGAGCTCTTGATGGACTTGCCGGTGGTTGAGAAACCATTACCGGCCATCCTTATGAACTGTGACAACCAAACGGTTATTACGAAAGTGAACAGTGCTAAGGATAATGCGAAGTCATCAAGACACGTCAAGAGACGCTTGAAGTCTGTCAGGAAAATGAGAAACTCCGGAGTAATAACTGTTAGTTATATTCAAACAGACAAAAACCTGGCAGATCCCTTTACGAAGGGACTATCACGTAATGTGATAGATAGTGCATCGAGGGAGATGGGGTTGAGACCCGTGAGTGTTACACCATAGTGGTAACCCAACCTATGTGATCGGAGATCCCGTGAATTAGGACCTGGGAAGAACAAGCTAGTGGTTTAACTGAGGAGAGTTATTTTATAACCCTCTCCGTGGGAAGATGCATAACTCTCACATTCTGTAAGGCAGGTTGGCAATATGCCTTAATGTGTTTTTGTTGGCTATTCGTAGCAAAGGTGCTGTCCTACAGAGCGACCTTGAAAGAACACACCTATATGAGTCCGACTGTTAAACGTCGCAGTCTATGAGATTTGGGTGATCTCTAGTAAGCTCATGAAGAGACCAGGGAGTATGACGCATATGCTCCACCCGCGGGGTAGGCTACTGGCAGCCACGTACTGGTTATGACTTTGAGTGAAGTCTATTGGCACCAAACTTGCAATTCAAGGTTCGTCCATTGTTCAAGTTGCTGGTAGATGTAGCTTGAAGCTCTAGGCGGAAGTTCAACTTAACAGTCTCTGCTGAAACACTGGTATATAAACAAGAAACGAGGTTTGGCAAAATCTCTAAATGGGAATTTGAGATCTGGTGGGGGATTGTTAGATTTTGGGCCCATTTGGGCAGCCCAATAAAATTCCTGAAAATCTCAAATTGGCCCATGTGCATGGCAGAATTTTGGAGGTGCAAAGTGGTGCTAAAGTTTAGTCCCACATTGCTAGTTGGAGGAGACAAACACCACCTTATAAGGTGGAGTGTTGTACCACTTGGTAAGCTTGTGAGAACAAGAGGCTCTCTCGTGCGCACTCCTCCTCCTCCTCCTCCGCCGCCGCTCGCACGCACGCACCGCACCGCCCGCCCGTCTCGTCACGACGCGCCGCGGGTTGCGGGAATCTCGCCGAGCCGAGCTTTATTTTTGCAGTCCGGGAAAACGGTTTGGACGGACGCGTCACAGTTAGTCGGTTCGGGTCGCTCCCGGATCGTGGGCTACTGTAACCGACCTAAAACGTGCGCGACGTGGACTTGGCCCACGTTGTACCCGTTAGGGTTTTCCCGAGCCGCACTATATAAAGTCGTGCGCTGCAAACCACCGAACCAATCTAGGTTTTGCCAATCTCGTGCCTTGCGCCGCCACCGTAGTCTACTCCATCCCGTGCGCCGGCGTGCACCGGCGAACGGGACAGCAGGTCTCCGGAACCGCTCGTCCTTGTGATCCTGTACGGGAGAGGGCGAATAAGGTTTTTGGGAAGCGCTCCGCGCGACTGCTTTCAAGTTCTTCATCACGGCTCGACTTCCTGGACGATCTCCGGGTCCGCGGGCGACTCGTCTCCAACGTCGTCTCCTTCGAGCTGCTACCGTCGCCGCTCAAGCTGCTGCCGTCGCTGCTCCAACGACTACTTCCTCTACAACCGTTCGGTACGTGCGGCGTGTTCTGAACTGTTTTGCTATGGATCTGTTGGCGTATGTGTTGCTGCTGTTCATGTTGATTAGTACATCTAGTATGTTCGTATTCTACATGTTAGTAGCTGGTGTAGTTATGTTTAATATTCTGGAATTAATCATGGAATTATTGCCTAATTATCCAACATCCTCATCTCCAGAAAAGGAAAAAAAAACGACTGGCACAAAATCGTCGAGCTGCCGGAGAGCCGTCCTACAACCATGCCATGCTAGCCTTTATATATATCACTCCCCCAGTAGGATGATGATTACCCAACGCAGCTCATACCACGACTCCCAAGAAGATCCCAAGCAAAATGGGCAGCCTCGAGTGCATGGAAGCTGACGGCGCCGTCCGAGTTGTGTCCCGGCGCATGGTCTGCCCGTCGCCGGGCGGCGCCACGCCGCCGTCGGAGGTCCACCTCACGCCGTGGGACCTCCGCCTCCTCACCATCGAGTACGTCCAGATGGGGGTCCTCCTGCCCGCGCCCCCCCCGTCGGCGGCGAGGGTCCAGGCCCTCGCGTCCTCCCTCGCGCGCACGCTGGCCCGCTTCTACCATTTCGCAGGCCGGCTCGCCGTCGACGAGCGCGCGGACGACGGGACGGTCACGGTCCGGCTGCGCTGCACCGGGGAGGGCGCCGAGCTTGTCCACGCGGCCGCGCCCGGCGTGGCAGTCCAAGACGTCGTCGGCTCGGTGTACAGCCCGTCCAAGGTGGTCTGGGAGTTCTTCCCGATGAATGGGGTGCGCAACGCAGACGCGGCAATCGAGTCGCTCCCCGTGCTGTCCGCGCAGCTCACCGAGCTCGCCGTCTCCCTGAACCACTCCGTCGGGGACGGCACCAACTTATGGGAGTTCTTCAATGCGTGGTCGGAATAGTTGCCAGAAATTCGGGTCGTCCGGGTCGAGGAACGGGGTCGAGGGTCGCGGGTCGCCACTTTAGCGAACAAGGTTCGATGAGGGGTATACATCTTCGCAGTGGCGGATCTAGGATTCAATCAACGGGGTGCCAAGCTTAAAATTTCGGTTAATTAAACATCATAAATTTAGCACATGATTTGAAAATTTGTAAAAAATGACAACAGAACTAACGTATTTGCTATTATAGCGGAAAGAGCATTTTGCTCCCGGGCACACTGCTCCCTCCCATTTAAAAAAATTAGAAATCATATTTCTGGGCTTTAAAAAATTCTGAAAAAAATATGTATGTAGTTGATGATATATCCCAACAACGTGTAAATTTTCAATTCAAAATACTTTATATTTTGGCCTCAACAAAAATAACAAATCTGATCAAACTTAAGAGATTGAAAATATGTATACTTAGATCCACATTTTTGTTATTTTTGTGTAGCTCAAAATACAACTTATTTGAATTTGATCTTTTACACGTTTGTAGGGTATATCATTAACTATCTCCGGATTTTTTTCAGAATTTTAAAATCTTATAAATTTGTTTTTCCATTTTTTAAAATGGGAGGGAGCAGTGTTGCCCGGGAGCAAAAACTCTCCACTGTTCTTAGATCATAATAATACGAAGGCAACAAGGGCCAATGCCCTGGGTGGAGGATTTTTCCAATCTATAAAGCTTGGCCTAGCATTTAGCCTAATTCTAAGGCTAAATTCAAATTTGGCTCGGGTGGGTCCGCCCCTCACTTTTCATATCTCAAAATCTGTAACTACCATGCATCTTCGGTACCCTAATTCGGGACGTGGGTCGCGATCCAAACAATTTTGGGTCGATGACCCCGGTACGGAAAGACCAGCCGTAGCAGGCTACACATGTAGGCAAAGATCTCGTACTATTCTTAGCAAAATATTTTGATATTCTGATATTTTTCCTATATTGCATGGAGCGAATATATCCCGCCAGAAAATATTGCATATAGGGAAAGTTTACGCAATAAAAAAGATTGAAACTGGGGGTCCACTAGTCAGCCTAGTACTACAATCGGTTGACCCAGTTATACACGCATCTCATCCGTTTCTTCCTCGCGAAAAACAGAGCTATCCCCAATCCCAAATCGCTTGATCTGTTCAACGATGAGGTCCTCCTCCTGCGCGGAGAAGCTGCCGCGCTTGAGGTCCGGGAGGAGGTAGTTGATCCACCGCAGCCGGCAGCTCTTGCCGCACCGGTGCAGCCCCGCGCCCCGCCAGCCTGGGCACGGAGCTCCAGCAGCCTACGCCGTGGCGGATGATGTGGTTGTAGTCCTACCCTGTGGTGCCTCCGGCGGACCGGCCTCCCCTGGTGACTACCAGGCCATCATGCGCCGACGGTGGACGGAACGGACCAACGGACTCACGGCGGCGACGGATCAGTGGCGGGAGCCGCGGCACGGAGATGGAAACGGCGAGGGCGGACTGCGTCGCCATGCTCCTGGTATGTACTCCTCACCTCGAAATCTTGGTTACTCCCATCGAATAGGATCGCGACCCGGCCTCGACCCTCGTCGACCCGCCTGCGACCCCGACCCCGTTTCTGGGTCGATCGACCCCGGGTCGTGGAACGCGGCATGGACCCCGTTTCCGGCTACTATGTCGGATACCCACCGAGCTAATGGCGGCACTAACGGCGTCGTGCCGGCCTCAGCGCCGGCGCCGGTGCACGGGAGGTGGTTCCCGGAGACGTGCCCCGTGCCGGTCCCGTTGCCGTTCAGCAAGCTGCAACACATCCTCCAGCGGTTCGACCTCCCGCCGGTGCGAGAGGGCTTCTTCACCTTCTCCGCAGCGAGCGTGAAGAAGCTCAAGACGAAGGCCAACGACGAGATGGCCGGCATTGCCACCGCCCCCATCTCCTCCCTGCAGGCTTTGCTTGCACACCTATGGCGAGCCGTGTGCCGAGCCCGGCGCCTCAAACCGTGCCAGTAGACGTTCTACGCTGTCATCATCGGGGGACGGGGGCGCGTAAGCGGCATCCTGCCAGGCTACGTGGGCAGCGCCATTCTGCCCGGCAGGGCGGTCTGCGGCGCCGGCGATATCCTGGACAAGGGGATGGGCTGGACGGCGTGGCAGCTGAACCGCGCCGTGGCGTCGTTCGACGAGGCGGCGTTGACGGAGCACCTCGACCACTGGGTCCGGGAGCCGACGTTCTCGTACACCAGCCTGTCCGCCGGCAGCGCGGGGATCGAGATGGGGGGCTCGCCGCGGTTCGACGTGTACGGGAACGACTTCGGATGGGGCAGGCCGGTGGGCGTGCGGACCGGCCTCGGCGACAAGACGGACGGGGAGGCCACGGTGTTCGAGGGGCCGGACCGGGGCGGGAGCATGTCCCTGGAGGTGACCTTGGCGCCGGACGCGCTCGAGAGGCTCGTCGCCGACAACGAGTTCATGGACGCCGTCACCTTACCAGCGGCATGATCAAAGCACCGGAGGAAAAATCACATGCAACTCGAAAAAGAAAAGAAAAACCCGGCAATAGGACGCGGCCGGCCCGGTAATGCTACACCTACGGACGGACGAGGTTACGGAGGAGGCTACGCGCTGACGAGTCTCCTGACGTGGAGTTAACGTGGAACAAAAACTGTTCCCTTACTCGAAAATTAAGGGAAAAAAGATCTCACGCGAGCAGTTAGGGACCAGCAGTTAGTGCGTAAATTCCCAATCCCATCTCCGCAGGCGACGGAGGTAATCGTCCTGGCCGACAGCGGCAGGGCGAGCTCTTGGTCGTAGACGACGTCACGGGCTCACGGCGAGTTCTTGCACGCACACGGCTGCGCGGTGACCTGTTCGTCGCAGGCGGCGAGGCGACGAGCTCTTGGTGGCAACGGCGAGGCGGCGAGCTGCTAGACACAGGCGGCGTTGAGTTGAGCTCATTTTCCAGGCGACGGCGTTGCTAGATTCTTGCCATCGAAGAGGCGAATAAAAGGAGGTGGCGCTCTGTCCATGAACTGCGCGTGTGTTCTGTTTCTTAATCAGCTGGAGCAATGAGCAACAACAAAGGGCCGGTGGCGTCGGCGTCCACGACGATGTGCTTCTGGAAAGGCGCGGCGTCTGCGTCGGCGAGCCAGAACGGTGGTTGGTGGAGGCACGGCCGGCGCGGCGGCGGCCGTGCGGATGCCCGAGGCTCCATCGAGAAGAGCAAGCTGGCCGGCGGCGGCACCCCGGCTGCGCTCTCTATGCTGGAAAGCGGGCTGCTGGACAAAGGTCAAGTAAAAACGCGAGCTGCTCGCCTGCTCGACGACGGCGTGGGGCACCGTGAGTTTCGGCCCGCGCGTACATTGGGTCTCATCCGCACAGCATACGATCTCCACGTTAGTTTTCCACGTCAGCCCGTAATAGTTTTCCGTAAGTATTTTCCCGTAGGTGTAGCATTACTCCGGCCGTAATGCCCATACGGAGATAGGATTGCACATGCACACACTTCTACCAGTAAAATAAGGGGTACTTCTATTTTTTTCAAAAATGCTTTATCTTTTAGACTGCGACGACGAGCTGTCTTTATCTTCGACTGCCTAAACGACTCTTCAAAATTAGTCTCGCGTGTCTACATTTTTGAAGAATTTTTCGCGTATAAAGTTGACATCCAAAGATTTATGCTTACCTATGCATTTGGTGATCTTGTTAAATGATGTACTCCCTCCATCTCATTTACGTTTCTGGAGTTCTAAGTTTGAACATGGCGATTACAGGCAGGAGCATAAAACATTTGGTCGCCCCCCATCCCCTCGCGTCGCCCCCCTAGGCGGCGCCAGGGGCGAGCATCTCCCGCCGCCAGCTCCTCACCACCGCTGCCCGCCCTGCCGCTGCCGTCGCCGGCCTCGGCCGCGGCGGTGGCGGCACCCCTCCGCTGCCAAGAGGGCAGTCGGGGGGGGGGGGGGGGAGGTTCTTGGTCAGATTTGGAGGGTGGCCGCCCCGTGGGGGCGACGGCGGCCGGGGCGGAGGACGCCGGGCCGGCGGGCCCGGGTGGAGGCGACGAAGGCGCGGAGGAGTCGGCGCAGGCTGCGGGCGGCGGTGCGGGGCGTTGCTGCCGTCGCCTGCAGCGGAGGTGGCTGCGCTTCAGATGGGCTTGGCGGGCCCGATCTGGGCCCGCCGGGCCGGGCTCTGGGGCGCGCTTGTAGGGCTCGTCGAGCACGGCGCAGAGGCGATGGCGGAGGATCCGGCGCGGACACAGGAGCCTCTCCTGCCGACGTGCTCCGGCGCCCGGGTGGCCCCGGAACGATGACCTCTGCGGTGCGGCATGGAGGCCGCGGCCATGGGTGCTGTGGCCGACATGGCCGGTGGTCGAGCTCGGTGGATGACGATAGGGCAGCGCTGCCAGTGGCGTCGCTCCCTTACTTTGTGGTCGGGACGACCTCCGGGCGAAAGCCTTGTTCCGACTTTGTCGGAGCCGGCGACGGCGGCGCTTTCGGGCGTCGTTTTCCCTCTTGGGGCGTCGCTGTGGAGTGCTCGTTCCCGCCCGACGTGGGTGGTGCTAAGATTTCCGGGTGAAAGCCTAAGCTCCATCGGGAGCGGGCGGCGACGACGGACACGTCATTTCCTTGTTGGAGGCGCCACCTTGGAGGTTCTTAGTCCTCACGGTGTGATGGGTTCGCGGCGCTCGGGGAGGGCGGTTCTGTTGTCAGGGGAGCGGATGACCGGGGCGGCGGCCCCGGACGGTGGCGGTACGCCGAGACGGCGGTCTCGGTCTCCCACGCTACGACAGTTCAATGAGGCAGAGCCGTTGTCTAGCGGGGGTCTGGGTGACGACCTGGATGAAGACTGCGCGGGCAGAGGGTTCGTCGATCTGACTGGATCATCTTCGGGCAATGCGAAGGTCGATCTGGTTGCTTCTCCGGGGAGGCGTCCCCAGTACATGGTGGTTTTGGTGGCAACCTGAATGAAGACTGCGTGGGCAGAGGGTTCGTCGACCATGACTGGATCACTTTCGGGCAATGCGAAGGTTGATCTGGTTGTTACGCCGGGGCGGCAGCCCCAGAGCTGGTGGTGTGTTTTTGTGGCGTTTGTTCGACTTGGGTCGTGTGGGCGACGGGTCGCCTCGTCTGTGTCATTCTTTTATACAGCTTGTATGGTTTTTGGACCCGGTTTCCCTTATAAACTGGGTCACCTCTTTCTATCTATTCGGACGGTGGATACGACCACCTTATACCTCAAAAAAAAGTTTGATCATCAGTTTTTGAACGAATTATATATTATATGTCATAATAGTTATATAATAGAATCTGTATTTAATAAATTTTGTAATGGTATGGATTTTATATCAAATGAAAAAATATACTATTGGTCAAACATAAAAAAACTAAAAATAAGAACGCCACAAACATTGGCACGGAAGAAGTATTGATTTTGGAAATAGTTTTATTCCATAATTTGAGGGTAAGTCTTATGACAGATTCTCGACATAAATATCTGTAACATCCCAATTTTCATAATTTTGGATCTACACATGTCACATATGCATCTCATAATTCATGCCTGTTTTGAAAAGTTTTAAAAAATAACTTTTGTTTTTTCAAATCTAATTTTTTGGAATTGCATATATGGTTATATTAGGCCAAAGTGTAAAATTTCTTTTGTAATATTTTGTTTTGAGGTGTTCCCTACGTCCAAATATATTATTATATATCTAAATTTGTTTGAAGTGTTTTTGAGCTAATATAAGGCTTAAGTCAAATAAAATAGAAAATAAAAGAAAAGGAGCCTACGCAACCCAGCCAGAGCACAGCCAACGCCGGCCCAGCAAGGATCAGCCGCAGTCCTCCCTTCCCGCTATATCCTAGTCAGGGCCGAAAGTCCTGACCCATCTTTCGAAATTCTTCTTTTTTTTTCTCTCAGGGCCGAATTGGCAGCCCATCCATCATACACCATCACAAGCGAGATCGAGACCTCCTCGAGAGTCGAGATTGTCCCGAGTAAAAGAGATAGTCAAAACTGCCACAAAACAGAAATATGTTTGTTATGTGACATTATTTGTTGAGGCACAAACCTATATACATCTGTTTCCCTTGTGATACCATCACAATAATACCCCTCCCAACATATTTACAGGTGAGAAAATACCACGCCAGATTGCACTCTAGGTAGGGGTGCGCATTTGGATCTTTAGGGAACATATAAAACAAAGGGTGTGACTAGTTGTCAGTCGACTAAAAATAAATTTATTTTCTCAGTCCAGTGACATTATTAAAACTCAGTTGCAACTCATAATTATCACGAATTACAAAGCAAATTCAATGGTCCGGACCATTTTATCAGCAACCCCATTTGTAATTAAAAAATTGCAGTTACGACTCAAATTACAACTCAAAGTGCACAAATCGCGATGCAATGTATGACTCGACTAAACTGTGAGCTAGCTGAAATTTAGCAGTAGGTGTGAGAAAAACACGTGATGGCCTTTTATGGCAAGAGGACCAAGGGATTAGAAAATACCAATTGATGAAGTGGGAGACAACTTGCTCTTAAAGATTTGGGTGGTTTGGGTGTACTAAATTTGGATATTATGAATATTAGTCCTTTGTGTAAATGGATGTGGAAGCTTGACAATGGTAGTGATACTTGGCAGGACATTTTGAAGAAAATATCTTCAAAAAGAAACACTGACCCAAGTTTCAGATAAAGATGGGGTTTCACAATTCTAGTCTGGCTTAATGAAAGTAAAATAAATCTTTTACACTTTCTGTGATTGGGTACTGATTTATGGTGATAAAACTAGATTTTGGGAAGATAAATGGTATAATGGGAAGAGTATGGCCATGGTGTTCCCCAGATTATACAGTCTCACCTTTAGGAAAAATGATAAAGTTGTTGCATTCGCGAGGGGGAGGTGTCTTGTTTTTAGGATATGCTTGTGGGGTGAATTGGCCACTCCAAAGGAGGAAATGCTCAACATTATTGATAATATTGAGCTATCTGAGGGAAGTCATAAGGTGACCTGGAGGTTAGGGCAGAAAGGATTTACTGTCAACTTTTTGTATAATGTGTTACAAACTAGGTCGTCTGCAAAGAATTTAATACACTTGTGGTCTATGAAACTTCCTACCAAAATCAAAACCTTCTTGTAGTTAGTGATGTGGAGGAGGACTTTGACCAAAGATAATTTGAGGAAACATGGTTGGGATGGACGCAACCAACGTTTGTTTTGTGATGTGGATGAAAGTACAGATCATCTATTCTTTACTTGTCATGTGGCGAGATATGTGTGGGGTGTGTTTTCAATGTAGCTTTGACATTCATGATCCACCAAGCTTAGTTGCTGGCTTGGGACAATGGATTTTACCGTTTAAGGGGCCGGAGCATAGTGCGATCGAAGTGTGTCTCGCTGCCATCTTTTGTGTGATCTGGAAGCTACAAGGAATCGAGCATGCTTTCATTGTTAGATCCACTGGATCGTCTAGGCTAGATCAATACGAGCAGAACAGAGAGATTGGAGGAGGATCGGTGTACCTTCTCCTTATGCAGACGAGTTCGAGCTGCCGTCCATGGTGGACGGCGTTGGTGATTGCAGAATGTAGGTGGCGGCGGTGGTGGAGCTTCCCGTGAGCACTGCGGGCTCCCTAGATCGGTAGGGGTGTCGGTGGAGGTTCTGGCACAGCGGCTAACCTCGTGACGCGTGCTGCCAGTCCCCCACCTCTTTATATAGCCGCAGGTCACAGGGGCCCACCGACCATTAAGGGTCGGGCGCCCCCGATCAGGGCGCTGATCAAGGAGTTGATCGAGCCGTTGGACTCGGTCAATTGAGATCAATCTAACATTCTCCCCCTTGATCTCACTTTTACTTTTAACTTTATACTTTACTTGTTTCATCACGGATCAGTACATAGAGCATGTTTCATCGTCACAGCTCATTGCCGATAGAATCAGATAGCTACAATATACGTCTCTGTTTTGAAATAGATTCTTTAAACTGTTGGGCCTCTTTATTGTCCAGAAATCATATAGACTATACCATAAAACCCATGTCGACTATGTGTTCTCCAAAACACACTGGGCGGTAAGCCTTTAATTAGCAGATCTGCGAACACTTGTGTGTTTCTTTTATATGTTCCTCTTATGCTCCAAGCATTTCAACATAATTTCGGACTTTCTCCTTTACAACGTATAACTCTGTGTCAATGTGTTTGGCACCACACTTGACTCGTTGTCTTAGGAGTGAATTACTTAATGGTTATTGCTGTTGTCAACCATTATCAATTCCGGGTACAGGTTTCCTTAACCATTTTGCCTATCCCTCGGCCTTATATCATGCTATAACATGTCTTTACATCACACTGATGCCAATCATTTCATTCTCTGGAGTTTTTCCACACAAAAACTCCAAATGTGAAATTTAGCGACAATTGTGGATTTCGCTATACATTTCACAAATTCTTTCTTTGTGCTCACAACCTTTTGAGAGCACATTTATAGATCTATCTTTGTACTCACAACCTTTTGAGAGCACTCTGTTTCTTTTAGCATGAGGCCGATATCTTTGATTCCATTCCAGTGATCTATATCTGGATTGGACATTGCCAAAACAACCCGGATATGTAAACTGTCAGGGTAATATTGAGTTTCCAACAGCTGAAGCATATGGTACCATATCCATTTGATTCGTTCTATGTTATCTCTTGGAACACTAAAGTTCCCAATTCCATTACCATTGACAATAAGAACAGGCGTAGATTTTCTCGACATGCATGCTTTAGAGACTTCTTCTCAGCATGTCCATGCGATATTTCTAATACCCCTTTTCTTCTTTTCTTAGTAAATCTCGATACTTTTAACGACAGACACTCTACCGAGAATACTCTTTTGAGGACAAGAACTTCTTTTCTCTGCCGGTAGTAGATTGACATCACCACTAGCAAGTAGGATATCATCCACATACACAGGATTAGGGAATGAATTTCCCATTCTATAAGTTTGTAGAAAAGCGATTGTCCTCTCATTCTTTTTAACCCAAAATAACTTCTGATTCTAGAGACTTGCTCTAGTCCGTAAGATCCCTTGTGTTCTTTAATTTCATCTGATGTAACTCAGATCATTATGTGCCATTGTCATTCATTATAATCTGTTTATTCTCTTAGCGCAAATCTTTCGATTTAAAATCGCTTTTTACATATTTCCTTTGGAGTCACATTGGCGTTGTAGACCCTTTATAGCCTACTGTTTTGGCTCCATTGGAAATTACTTATGAGTCCCAAACATCGTCGGGATTCACATAGTCTTTAATCATTAAGACAAGTAGTCACTTGTCAAAATCGATTGAGCTCTGCTTATAATTTCTGTAAATGAGGTGGGATCAACCTTCATTTAAATTTCTCTGATATAGACTCTATAGTCATCTGTTTTTCTCATATGGGGATGTTGTTGCTTTGTCATTGCCTAGAGGCAATTAATTCTGTAGTCTTCTATCGCCAAAAGGCAATAGCTCTTACAAGGACCTAATTCACAAGATCCATGTTTACTTGTTCATCTCTATTATAAAGCAACAAGCTCCCCCAGATAAAATCTATTCGAGCCTTAGGTATGTTCATACCATGCTCCCCCAGATTACTCCATTTTCTCCAAAATAGTGTATCCTTAATCCTTTTTATTTGGGTTTATTCTGTTAACCTGTCAATCTGTCTTCTTTATGGTACTTTGAGTACCGTCCTTAGTCTCCTTTCGGAGCTGTAAAATATCCAAGAATAAATCTATCTCTTTACTTTAGGGGTATCATTATTATGACCGTCGTACTCCCCGGACGATCACAATTCATCATAGATCACTTAGATGCATAATATGCATCACATTATCTGAAGTATAGGGGAGTTTATTCTGTAACATTCTCTATCTCCCCCTCGAAATGTGGCAAGAACCTTTTTGCCACAATTTTGAAACTTTGATTATCTGCTTTATTCAAAATGAATTTATCTTTTATCTGCTTCATTCAAAATGAATTTGTCTTTTAATGTATGGGAGTACTTTTTCCTCATTCCTTTTCAAAACTCACAAGAGTTCATACTCAATGGTACTGCAAGTCACACTTGCATAACATTCTTATCTTTAGGTTCATTTGTAACTTTATTCTCTTTTGACTCATTAAGTGCTTTATAACTATGATACACAAGGTGTGCGGTCGATATAAAAACACATGAGTCATCACATCTTTGTCCTGTCATACAGGATAAGTCCTTTGTCAAAATTTTCTCCCGCCATGCGGGTATTTTCCCAGACTTTTTTCCACCACGTGGGTATTATTATTGTCTTTTCCCGTCATGCGGGTAATTAAGAGACACAGATGCCACAATTGGCTCTTTAGACTGCATATTCAATCATCAAATTCAGAAATAAATCTGAATACTCTTTTATACACATGCTTAATCCAACGTTAGTCAAATTAAGCATTCATGTTGCTCGTTTAAAAAATTTCTTCACATAGGTCATGAAAGAAATTCGTTAAACAAAACTTTGAATGATTTATTTGTTTTCTGCATGGAGAGTACATGAAAAACATTTGTCAAACAAGACTCTCGATGATTTATTTGTATTCTTGGATTAACATCCAAGAATTCTTTTCCTTTTGCGGTCATTCTTTAGAGAGAACATACTCTCTTACTCTATGACCTTTCTTGGTCATCTTTCGGGTCACAAGTACCCATCCTTTTGCTTTCACGAATGAAAACATGAGAATCTTTGTCTGAGAAAATATTCAATAATAAACAATAATGAGCATAAAAATAACCCTACGTTGGTCTGGTTAAAGATATGCACATTAAATCTTTAAAACTTTGTTCTATATTCTAAATCATTGTTGGGCAGAATTAGAATAAAACTTCATCTTTCTACACTAATTCTACATCACCGTTGGGCAGAAATAGAATCAATGCATAAAACTCATAAACAATATGATGATAATATTTCTATTGCAATAAACAACTCTGTTTGGAAAATGACATTACCATCAACTCTATTTCAGCGGAAACATAAATATACATTGAAATCATATAATTATAGTACTGCTATCATCAACGTTGGTCAGAAAATAACAATACCACAATTAATCTGTTAAACAAGTATTTCTCTTTTTCCTCCTCTCTAATTAAATTTTCCTGTTGGTTCCAATTTAATTAGAGGAGAGTCCTTTTACTTTACAGCAGAAACTGTAATGTATTCTCTGTATTTCACAAACATTGCACTGTTCAACATTTAACAAATCATGATTATGTTATTAACAACGTTGGTCGTAGAATAACAGAATCATAATTGTTTCAATAATTCCTTTAACATCCTCTTGTAATTTAATTCTTTCTTTATTTTTGTTTACACTTTAAGAGCTCTTTTATTTATTTTGCAGCGGAAAAACATGAATAAAATTCATGAACTTTATACTTTTCACAACTATTTCTGTCATTGTTTGTGCAATTAAAACTATATCACCGTTGGGCAATAAAAGAAATAAATGCACCTTTTAACACATAATAAACAAATCATGATCATGCTATTAACAACGTTGGTCATTTAATAACAGAATCATAATCATCCTTAATATCACTTAATCATGCTTTCAATTCTCACTTTAAATCATGATAATGCTATTAATAACGTTGGTCAATTAATAACAGAATCATAATCAGCATTAATATCAATTTAATCATGCTTTTAATTTTCACTTTATTGCTTTTATGCAATTTCTTTTAACTATTTGCAGCGGAAACTTTAAATAAATGAATAAAAAATCATAAACTTTTATACTTTTAACAAGTATTTCTTTTCTTTCTTCTGTTTCCTAAACAAATTTTCGTTGGATAAAATTGAATAGGAAAAACAGAATTAAATTTGCCCAAAAAATGGATAAAAACAGATAAAACAGCTACTGGAAAAAACTAATTCGGAACTCTTCTGTGCGGCCCACGGCCTGTGAGCGACTGGTAACTATCTGCCGCCCACGGCGCCGCGTAAAAAAAAAACAGCCCGCGGTGTGGTGATCGGCCGCGCTATCTGCCGCCCGCGCGTTGCGTGGAAAAACCCACGGCCCGCGGCCTTTTGCAACTTGTGGCCCACGGCCTGCTAGCGCGCTAGGGTTTGCCGCCGGTCGATCCTGGCCGTCCCTTGCGATCGGACGGCTGTCCGCGAAAGTCGCCAGATCAAAAACACGGCGCGGCCCCGACCCGGTCAAACCCTAATTTCCTTTTCTCCCCTTCTGCCTCTCTCGCTCGCTCACGCTCCCGCACGACCAGCGGAAGAAAAATCGCGCCGGCCGCCGGCCACGACGCCCGCCGGAGACGGCCGCGCCGGAGACCGCCGCGCCGCGCCCCTTCTCCATTTCCCTCTCCTTCTTTTCTTCCCCTTCTCAACCACCACCACCAGCTCGCGCGCTTAGGGTTAGTGTTTTCTGTCGCCAGAGCTAGCCGAACGAGGAGAAGGCGGCGCCCTCGCCGGTCCCTTTGCCGGCGTGCGCGAGCACCTCGAGGGTGAACGCGCCGCCGTCAAATGGCTCTGCGGCGGTGCCTTTTGCCCCTGTGTGGGGCTCGAGTTCTTCTTCCCGATGCCCCAAGTTGGTGCGCATCGGGATCGAGAGGAAATGGCGCGGCCAGTGGCGGCGGCACCCTTTTGCCGGCGTGCCCGAGGGCAAAATCCGGTGAGCTTTCCTTTTCCCTCTTTTGAGTTAGGGTTAGGATTTCCTTCGGGTGGGGATTTTTCTTTTTGCTTTTCTTTTCACCTACTCGAATCGATCTTAGGCAAAACGTGGCTCTGATACCATTGTTAGATCCACTGGATCGTCTAGACTAGATCAATACGAGCAGAACAGAGAGATTGGAGGAGGATTGGTGTACCTTCTCCTTATGCAGACGAGTTCGAGCTGCCGTCCATGGTGGACGGCGTTGGTGATTGCAGAATGTAGGTGGCGGCGGTGGTGGAGCTTCCCGTGAGCACTGCGGGCTCCCTAGATCGGTAGGGGTGTCGGTGGAGGTTCTGGCACAGCGGCTAACCTCGTGACGCGTGCTGCCAGTCCCCCACCTCTTTATATAGCCGCAGGTCACAGGGGTCGGCGCCCCCGATCAGGGCGCTGATCAAGGAGTTGATCGAGCCGTTGGACTCGGTCAATTGAGATCAATCTAACATTCATCAGATCATGCCCCGCGACCCCTGTGATGTAATTTTCTTTATTTGCCATTGGATTGAACTTTGGAGTGATTTTGTAGAAGGAAAGAATACGAAGAATGTTGCGGCGAGGAGCTGAAAAGCTAAAGATCGTGACGATGGAAGTCTTCAATCGAGCGAGAATTGATCGCCAACATGTCCAAGAATCCGCGGTGGATAGCCTTTGTTCGGAACGACTACGTGTGGAGTTTATGCTTGGTGTCTATTTGATGATTAAAGAGTTTCCCGTGTAATGTGTTGTAGACTATGACATTTAAGCTCCATTCTGTTGTTGTTTGAATGGGAAACGATGAAGAACAAAACGTTGTAGAAACTCTCTTAAGTTTCTTTATACGAGGCCGGGGGTCATCCACTCATCCCATTTGATCACAAAAAAAGAGAGCTAGCAACTTCAATAAAACTAATCATCCATCTGAGACATGCGTCCGCCCGTGTCATGCCCCGCTGTCTCGAGGAATAGCAGGAAGCATGGTTTTGAGTGCCTAACTTGTTTTTACAATCAGATATTGTGCCCTACGGATCGCTAGAACTGATTGAGTAGGGCAGCCCTAGCATTTCATTTGATTTTCTTTTGACTGTTTATGCGGATATCGTGCGGTGCAACGCGTGCCAACCTGTTCGATCTCACCCGACAGCTATCCCCATCTTGAATACTTGTACAATCATGGAACGTGGCTACTGTTTCTATGCTCTTCCAAATACGAAATTTTCTCCTCTCTCATCTCCATTGTAATGATCTTGAAAAGTTTGCCGCTCTCCCAATTCCTCTCATGATTCTTACATATCTTTGAGCGATTTGAGAGAGGAGATTTAGATCTATATTTTCACCAATCCATCTCTCCTCTAAGTGAGTGGAACCTAGTGGATCTAGATCTTGGAGTTTTTGTGTGGTTCTCTTCCTTGTTCTTCCTCTCTTCTCTCCCCATAAGCATTAGTTACTTTTGGTGAGATTTGAGAGTGAACGACTTGAACACTTCTTGTGTTCTTGCCATTGCTTTTGTAAATCGGTTTGTGCTCTCCACGATGATTCGTGGAAGTGAAAGTTCGTGAGCTTGTTACTCTTGGGTCTTTGTACCCTAGACGCCTTTTGTTGCGGTTGAGTCCTTTTATGGCCAATTGGGAGCTCACAATCCTTTTGTGGGTTGTGCCTCAAGATTATTGTAAGTGACTCGATTTCCGCCCAAAAGAGAAATCAATAGTGGAAGCTGAACCAAGCTTTTGGTCAAGATTCATCGGAGAATAGGGTGAATCCATTTGTGGCGTTTGAGTTTGAAACTCACACCCTTCCAACGAGACATACTCCCCTAAAAAGGAGAAACTCGGGAATACATACTCGTCTCCGCGTGTCTTGGTTATTTCTATACCCGAGCTATTTACTTATGCATTTTACATTGTGATAGCCTTCGTGCTTGAAGTATTATTTCTTGCTATCACTTTGTTGCTTGTCTTGCTTAGCATAAGTTGTTGGTGCACATAGGTGAGTCTAATATTTAGGTTATTGGCTTGTTAATTTAAATACCTAGTTTTATTTCGCAATTATCAAAGTCTAAACCGGAAAAGTTTTTAAATCGCATATTCAGCTCCCTCTAGTCGACATCCTTATCCTTTCAACTATGTTCTCTGAAAAATCCATATTGAGTCATGGGTACTGATGCACCCACAACTGATTTGTTTTTGAAAATGTAAAAAAGTTTAGAATAAAAGTTTTGGATATACTTCAACACATTTTATGTTAGCACAAAAAGTTTCATGAAAACAAGACATTTTTGTGATCTTTGCAAAAGAGATAAATCCGGGCATTCCAAAATAACTTTGTATGAGGCATTTTTTGTCTCTTTTGTACATGTCATAAAAAATGTATTTTCTCCGCGAAACTTTTTATGATAACACAAAATATACTGATGTATATCCGAATTTGTTTTTGATTTTCTTTAGACATTTAAAAATGTTTTACACAACGGACGCATCTGCACCCATGACCCGAAACGACATGTCCATGTTCTCTCATTTTTCTACCCCTTTTAGATTTATTTCTTGAAATGGCCATTGTATGGGAAACAATGAGTGGATATGCTTTGAAGGTTCTGTGTTCAAAAACGTGAATTTTGTTGTTGTTATTTTTCCCTTACTGGGTAGCTTCCTTGTCCTGCCGCTAGTGCTCGTACCTGTCCCTGGTCAAAGAATTCTAGAAAGGCGCATGATTACATTTCCACACCGAAAGATCTAGTGCTAGCGGTGCTTCAAAGTCATCAATCTAACAAGCTTAGGGTCAAACAACCAAGAAGGCACGAGGGATGGCCGGAGGAGGAGACGACCACGGTCTGAAGCTGCTGGGGCCGTGGGCGAGCCCGCACGTCCTGCGTGTGCGACTTGCGCTCGCCCTCTAGGGCGTGAGCTACGAGTATGTGGATCAGGAGCAAGACCTCAAGAAGGACAGGCGCGAGCTGCTCCTCCACTGCACGCTGCCGGTGCTGCTCCACGGCGGCGAGCGTATCCGCGGGACGTCGTTGAGCCTAATACAGTACGTCGACGAGGCCTTTCCTGGCGTCGGCCCTTCCCTCCTCCCCGACGACCCCTCCAAGCGTGCCGCCGCTCGCTACTTGTCGGCCGTTATCGATGAAACGGTATTGAATTTTCTTGGATGTATGTATGTATGTATGTATTATTATTACAAGTGTCTTATATGCATGATTGTTCTTAGTTAATTTGACCGTCGACTTTGTATGTTTTGAGATAGCTCATCAAGGCGATGTACAAGGCAACGTGGGGCAAGACGGACGAGGAGCGAGCAGAGGGAAGAGCCAGGCGGCTGCCGCGGTGGAGACACTAGAGAAAGCTCTGGGAGATCAGTGCCCCAAGCCATTTTTCGGAGGCGACACGGCCGGGTACGTGGACGTCGTGCTCGGCGGCCTTCTCCCCTGGGTGCGCGCCACCGATGCGATGCAGCAGGGCGCCAAGACTTTCGACCCCGCCGCCGCGCCGCTCCTGGCCGCGTGGGCGAGCCGCTTCGGTGCGTTGGAAGATGTCGAAGCGGTCATGCCGGAGGAGGCCGAGCTGGTCAGCATTTTGCCCACAGCGTCTCCTCCTGCTCGCCGCTCTGGTAGATGGTCTGATTATGGCGTTTATTCGTGGTTATTTGTTTCTTTATTTTTGCCGCGTGTTCGCAACTGGGGGCGTTCAATTTTATTTGGTCCGGTCGAGCCAGAAGCAGAGCAGATGGATATGATCCCCTGGCTGATAGTCACTGTGCTGTCCGCGGCATTCACTCTCTGGCTCCGGCAGCGTACCCGTATTGCTCTTGTTGCATTGTTTTTTCTCTATGTTTTCGCGAAAAGGTTTTGGTGAAAAATTGCATGAGTAATCGGTGGTAGTCTCCCTCAATATTAGACATATTAACGCAGGTTGGCTGCCTTGGGGCCAATTGGGTCAGCACCTTGGACATAACGCTCAAGCTCAGCAGGGTGGTATGCAGTTTAATGATGTTGGGCAAAACCTGCAACATATTTTTGGGCAGAACCAGCATATTGAAGGTCCTTTCAATCTGAATGTTGCACCTCTCAACCTGAATGTGCCCCCGCATGAGCTTGAACAGGAGGACTTCCTTGAGCTCAATGATCTGATAAACCCTGTGATGGTCGACCCAATTGATCAGCCTATGCAGCAAGAGCCAATAGCTGATGACAACAGCTCTATTACTCTGACGATCAGCTCCAACTCAGAATCTGGTTCTGAAGGTTCAGTGGGTAATAACCAGCAGCAGCCTATTGTGCAAAACTTCAATGTGGGAATGGTCCTTATCCGTGAGGTTACTACAATGCATGCACAATGTCTTTTAGATGCGCAGCTTGAAGCAAACCGTGCCTCCCTTCTGGATAATCTGTTGACTCCCGCAGCTCACATCCACCAGGAGAAGCAGGCTCACGGTCAGACCTCTTTTTTCTCTAAGGAAGGCACAGCGGCTTGGTCTTCTTTCTTTCAAGCATCAGATAGTACTGACAACTCTGTGACAATTCCGGCTCAATGGGCGGACTTCTTCACTGCTAGACTTATGTCTCCTGATGATTTTGAATGGGCCAAGGCCTTTCTGCAGTCTAAGATTTAGGCCATTATGTGTGAGGAAGGCTCCTCGAAACTTCATCTGAACCAGCTAGGCCTTTTACTGTTCCAGCCACCTGTCCAGTTTCTGAGGCCCCCAAGTGTTTCCTTACTGAAGCTGTAGAGGAAGTTGCTCAGGGTTTCTCCACACCTCAAGCTGCAAAGGGCAAACTAGAAATGGCAGGTAATTACACCACTTCAGTCATTCATGTGAAAAAAGAGGCAAGAAGACCCCCTTGGTGGTAACTGAAGTTCGAAGGAGTGGAAGAATCAAAAGCAAAGCTCATGGTTTTAAATCCAAGACTTGCTTTGACAAGAATTGTCTAGCTTGTACTGAGGCTCCCCCTGTTGCAAAGAAGATTGTGAAGAACTTAAGCAAGTCCTTCGGTTTGGCAGAACCTGCTTATCCTGCGGCGAAGCAAGCCAAGAAACAAACCAGAAAAGATGGTGATGATGATGCTGCCAACAAGAAGAAGAAGAAGAAGAAGAAGAAGAAGAAGAAGAAGAAGAAGAAGAAGAAGAAATGAAGCAGTCCAAGTGGTGATGTAGAATGTCTTAGAGTGGAGGTCCTTTTGGCAGCTTAGAACTGGAACTTTGTGTCAGTTCCTTTATTTTGTCTTAGGGCAGCATGTGCCCTATCCGTTAAGTGTTCAGAGATTTTATTCTACTTACTATACTCGATGGACCTTATTTTTTTGTCAGTCCTATATAGGAGGTCTTGGTCCTCTCCTTACTATCGCGCTTTGTTGGTTGAATCGCCGTCCTTGGTTATCTCTGGCCTATGGCACAGAGCAGGTTTTTCCTTTTAGCACTGTTTCCCCCATGGATAATACAACGTTAAAGAAAATTTGGAATATTCTTAATTGGAATGTTAGGGGTATTAATGATACAGAGAAATGGCTCCATATTCTCAACAAAATCATAGAAAGCAACTGCGATATCCTGTGCTTTCAAGAGACAAAAAGAGATAACTTTGACTTGCAATACATTAGACAGTTCTGCCCTGCAAAATTTGACAAGTTCTGCTTTCTGCCATCTGTGGGTAGATCGGGTGGTATTCTCATAGCCTGGTGTGGTGCAGTGTTCACGGGAACTCCTCTATTCCAAAATGAATTTGCCATCTCTGTAGAATTCAGTTCAGTTGCCTCTGCTGACCAATGGAATTTAACATGTGTTTATGGACCATGTGTCCCTGATAAAAAACTGGAGTTCCTTAGTTGGCTTAATAACATACAAGTGGATGATGTTCATTGGATTTTGTTGGGGGGATTTCAACCTTATAAGAAGCCCGGATGATAGAAATAAGCCAGGAGGAAATATGCAAGAAATGTTCTTATTCAATGAAGCCATTAGCAACCTTGGCCTGATTGAAATCCCTCTGAAGGGTAGAAAATACACTTGGAGTAACATGCAAGATCCCCCCTTTTGGAACGATTAGACTGGTTTTTCTGCACTGCTTCTTGGACAATTGCCTACCCTAACACGTGGGCCTTCCCCCTGTCCATGCCGGTCTCTGATCATGTCCCTTGTGTTATAGCAATACAGTCCAGTTTGCCCAAAGCTGCTGTCTTCAGATTTGAGAACACTTGGCTTGAATATCCAGATTTTTCTGCAAAGGTTAAAAGCATCTGGGAGGAATCAATTTTCTATGCAGACGCTGCTAAGCGCATCAATGCAAAATTTAAGATTCTCAGGAATGAATTGAAGAAGTGGGCCAAATCCCATGCTAAGCTAAAAAATTCAATCGAAAATATCAACCATATCATCTGGTTACTTGATGCAGTTGAGAACAGCAGACAGTTGTCTGACTTGGAACATAGTTTCAGAGATAATTTAAAGGAGGAGCTCACGTCCCTTCTGAAGAAGCAGCAGATCTACTGGAGGCAGAGAGGGAAAATTAAGTGGGTGACTTTGGGAGACGAAAATTCCAAATTCTTCCATTCGCTTGCCTCCATTCAGAACAAACGTAATAACATTGCCTCGTTAACTGATTGTAATGGGTCGCTCATGATGACCACAGTAAAAAGACCGAGCTGCTGTTAGAAGCCTTCAAGGAAAGATTGGGTCAAGTGGACGACACAAATATGCCCTTCAATCTTGATGAGTTGATTACGGCTAATCCCAACCTAAGCTTCTTGGAGGAACCCTTTACACACAAGGAAATTGATGATGTCGTTGCAGCTTTACCAAGTAACAAGTCTCCTGGCCCGGATGGCTTTAATTCTGAATTCATAAGGAAGTGTTGGCCTTTCATCAAAAATGACTTTTATGATCTATGCAATCAGTTCCATGCTGGGACGCTATGTTTGCAAAGCATTAATTCCTCTCACATCACTCTTGTTCCCAAAAAAGATGATGCATCTATGGTGAATGACTTTCGGCCCATTTCTCTCTTGAATTGCACTCTCAAGTTGATAACCAAGCTGCTGGCTAATAGGCTGCAAACTGCGATCCTGGACCTGATTCATCAAAATCAGTATGGTTTTATCAAGAATCGCTCAATACAGGATTGTGTCGCATGGGCTTATGATACTTACACCAGTGTCACTGCTCAAAGAAGGAAATTCTACTGCTAAAATTGGACTTTGAAAAAGCCTTCGATAAGGTGGATCATTCCTTTATCTTGCACATACTGAGGAAAAAGGCTTTTGGGGGCAAATGGTGTGGGTGGATTGCTCAGCTCTTCAACACTCTCACCTTTGCTATTTGTCCTTGCTGCCGACTTCCTGCAATCGGTGTTGAACAAAGCCTTAGCAGATGGCCATTTGCAGAAACCCATTCCCTCTGATGTGTTGACTGACTTTCCAGTAATTCAGTACGCGGATGATACCCTTATTGTGCTCCCTGCTCAGCTTGATCAGATTCAATATCTTAAGGACTACCTTGCCGATTTTGCTCTAGCCACTGGTCTCAGAGTCAATTATCATAAATCCAGCCTGATCCCTATAAACATTCCAGAGGACAGAGTGCATCTCTTCACAGGAGCTTTAAATTGTCAGCAAGGAGCAATGCCCTTTACTTATTTGGGTTTACCTCTAGGAACCACAAAACCACGGGTTGAACACCTCATGCCTTTAGTTTGCAGGGTTCAGAAACGGCTGCTGGGCTGTGCTCAATTCTTAAGCTCCCCTGGCCGGTTGGAAATGGCCAACTCTGTGCTTTCTTCACTGCCAACTTTTTATCTAAGCTCTCTGATGGTTTATAAAACGGTGATAGATCAAGTTGACAAATACAGAAGACATTGTGTTACTAGAGGCAGTGACCTAACCAAGAAGAATCCTCCTCTTGCGGCCTGGGAGCTGGTATGTAAGCCAAAAACTCATGGAGGCCTAGGGGTGGTTGACCTGCAGTGTCAAAACAAATGCCTACTGATGAAGCATTTACATAAATTTCTGAACAAGCAAGAACTGCCTTGGGTCCAGTTGATCTGGAGATCTTATTACAACAACTCATTGCCTCTGGATAGACAAGTCGACTGCTCCTTTTGGTGGCGTGATTGTCTTAAGCTCATGCTAGACTTCATGTTACTAGCGAAGTGCAATGCCAAAACAGGAGAGACAGTAAAATTCTGGTCACATCTCTGGACAGATAATCTCCTAAAGGATCAGTGGCCTCACCTCTTTTCTTTTGTCATCAATGCAAATTGCTCGGTGAAGGAATTGCGAGCTTCAGAAGCCCCAAGTGATCTTTTTCATCTTCCTCTTTCTGAAGAAGCTTTTCATGAATTTGGCATGCTTCAGGAGTTCACTCAAGGACTGGAATTACAAGAAGGAAACGATATTTGGGAATACTCCTGGGGAACAAGTATTCTGTTTCCCGGGCATATAAATTCTTCCAGGGCCCTCCCCATCGGAGCCAACTTTTACATGGCTATGGAATTCATGTTCAACACCGATTGCAGGAAGTCGCAGCAAGGACAAATAGCAAAGGTGAGAGGGGGTCACCTTGACGCACTCCCCTTCTCCATCAGACTGGGGATGGTAGGCTGTGCTCATATTCAAGGTTGTATGCATCCCTTTGAACAAATTCTGCCATAGATGAAAGTGCATGTGTTGCCCCATGCGTGGTTTTGGTAATTAATGACAATCCTTATGGACTAATGTTTGCATTGAGATATTCTTATAGATCTTGTCCATAGGAAAGTTTGGAGTTCGTGTGTTGGATTCTAGAAGCTTATAAGATGACCACATGAGAAGTTCGAAGATGAAAGAGAGAGGGGCTCGAGAAACCGACTCTGGCTGAAATTAGGCTGACGGTAGTACCGCTGGTTTGCAGTGGTAGTACCGCTCCTCCTGGAGCAGTACTGCTGTTGCAGCAGGTACCTTGGCACCAACGGTAGTACCGCAGAAGTACCGTTGCTTCCAGCAACGGTACTACCGCTGGAACTACCGCTGGAGGTACCGCTCGGATGATTTTAGCTACTGACATCCCAACGGTACTTACACGGTATCGCCCTCGTACTACCGCTGGACCTTTTGAATTAATTCATATAGGGCCAACGGTAGTACCGCAGCTACCTGGTGGTAGTACCGCCACCTGGCAGCAAAGGTAGCTCTGCGAGATACCGCTGCAGCTGGCAGCTGGAACTGCCGCAGTACCGTGGGGATCTCAGTAGCGGTAGTACCGCTGTGCATGATTATGTGCATAACGGTTAGATTCTCGGGGCCCCTATATAAAGACCCTTTCTTCTCCAATGAAAGAAAGAAGAAAAGTGCAAAGTTGATCAAGGCTAAGTGTAAAGGATAGATTCAAGTGATCAACACTCAAAGCTAAATGTCGTACCATGTGGGATCATGGTATGGGGAACATTTCACAAGTCTTCATCAAGCGGAGCGCAATCAAGAAAGGTGTTCCAACTTGAGATGTTCAAGATCGTCATCATCTAGCTCAAATGGATTGCGCAAGGCAAAGGTATGACTTGATAGGGTTTCTATTTTACCGGTCTCATGGTGTTAGTGAGAGACCGGATTATAAGATAGATGCCACACTTTCAAGAGGGGCTCTCGAATGAGTAACTTGATCGTATCATTTGTAGAGAGCTCAAACCTTTGCATACCTAGCATCATCTTTCTTGGTTCTTATTTGGGATTTCTCCATGTGTGGTTTTAGAGCTTGTCATGATCTTCAAGATAAGCTCAAGTTCATCAAAAACGGATTCCGTAAGAAAAACTTATTGCGTTTTTGGTGTTGGAGGTTTTACCGGTTGTTCTATTTTTGAGAGGTCTAACCTTTCCCCATTTGGTTTTATCCTCCCTTGTTGGACTATGATGTTTCTCTGCATGATCTTGGAAGGCTCGTCGTTGTGATTCCAACGAGCCCAAGATCATCGAAAACGGAGTTCGGATGATCAAGATATCGTCGTTTTCGTTTGGACGTTTCTGCAGTTTTCCGTGCAGCGGTAGTACCGGGTCTGTACCGCCCGGGTACCGCCCGAGACAGTACCGAAATCGCCCGAAAACATCCCAGAACGGTAGTACCGCTGCCGTACCGCCCCTGGGCGCGTTTTGAGCGCCCGAAAACCCCAGAACGGTAGTACCGCCCGGGGGCGGTAGTACCGTCCCTGGGTGCGTTTTGGCCATAACGGGCAGATTTTTGAGGTCCTATTTAAGGGGTCTTCTTCCCCAATGACCCCCAACTCTTGAGCACGGTTTTGACCACCATTGTTGACCCTCTAAACTTGCTATCTCTCAATCCCTCCAATGATTCTTGCTCTTCTTGAGGGAAATGAGAGAGGAGATCTAGATCTACATCTCCACCAATCAATCTCTCCTCTAAGTGAGGGGAGCATATTGGATCTAGATCTTGGGATTCATTTGTTGCTTCCTTGCTCTTCCTCTCATCTTCCTCCATAGCATTAGTTGCTTTGGTGGGATTTGAGAGTGAATTGCTTTGAGCACTTCTTGTGTTCTTGCCATTGCATTAGGTGCATCGGTTTGAGTTCTCCACGGTGATTCGTGGAGTGAAGTTTGAGAAGCTCATTACTCTTTGTGGTTCTCGTTGCCTCGTGGGTTGTTGTAACCCTAGGAGGCCTTTGTGAGTTTCGGAGCTTTATCTTGTTGAAGTCCGGGACATTGTTGGGAGGCTCCAACTCATTGTGGAGTTCCTCAACCTTGTGTATCGGTTTGGTCAACGCCTTCAAGTCGACCTCATAGTGGAACGAGCCAATCCCTCACGGGTGAAGCTCACGGAGAATAGGGTGAGCACATCGTGCTATTGGAGTGCCTAGGAGGCTCCACACCCCTCCAACGTAGACGTACTTCCATTGGGAAGGAACTACGGGAAACATCTCCTCGTGTCCACTTTGCGGTTACTTCTATACCCAAACCTTTACTTATGCATTTACCTTTGTGATAGCCATCGAGCTTGAAGTTATCTATATTGCTATCACTTAGTTGTTAATCTTGCTTAGCATAAGTTGTTGGTGCACATAGGTGAACCTAGCTTGTTTAGGTTTTGTGCTTGATAAATTAAACGCTAGTTTTATTCCGCATTTATTCAAGCCTAAACCGTAATTATTTTAAAACGCCTATTCACCCCCCTCTAGGCGACATCCTCGTTCTTTCAATTGGTATCAGAGCCAGGCTCTCTTTTATTAGGCTTCACCGCCTGAGAGTAAAGATGTCGTTTAGAGATTAGCAAATGATCCCACTTTCATATTCGATGGCACAAATTATGATGTTTGGAAAATTCGCATGCTTAATCTTTTTCGGGTGTATGGCCCAAAAATGGAGAGAATTGTAGATATGGATTTTCCTCCTCCAAAGGATCTCCAAAAGTTATCTTTAGAGGATGAGGAAAACTCTTATCTCAATTCTCTAGTATCTCATGCTATTGTTGGTGTTTTGAGCAATGTAGTTCTTGAGTCAATCATGCCTTTTCGGAATGCTCATGATTTATGGACAAAGCTTCAAGACAAATATGATGTGTCCAATATTATTGAGGATGATTGTTCTCCCTCCACTTCCGGGCGTGATGAGTTCTCAACTTCCTCTACTTCACCAACATGTGGTAAGCCACAACCTAATGAGATGGTGAGTAGTGGTAGGCTTTGCAACAATGATAGTAAACTTACATTGATGATTCTTTGCCTCAACATTGTTGCAATGATCTACCTTTGGACTTAAACACATCTAGCACCATTCATGCTTTACATGCTTGTGTTGATAGTCCTTGCATATCATGTGGAAATTGTTTGTCTAAATCTCATGATGATATGCTTGCTTTATCTTGTTGCCATACTACAAATGCGTGTGTTTCCTCTATTCCGTTGGTCACTAACATTGTAGAGGAAACCCAACTTCCTATGGAACAAGATGTGTACTTGAGTGGTGCCTCAAGTAATGTTTCATCTTCATCGACCATCTTTTGCCTTATGGCTAAGGAGTCAAAGGTATCTCCTACTTTGAACCCCATTAAATCTAAAGATGATGATAATAATGAAGAGAATGATATTGTTGATTCTCTAAATAAGAAAGGTGAAATTGTCTTTCTTGCTTTGAGTAAAATAAAAATGCTCGCTCTAACTTCATGGAAATCATGGCTAATGCTATTGAGGTCAATAAACTTATTTATGAGCATGAGGACACCATTGTGGAAATGGAAGGTCGTGAGCAAGACTACACCGATGAGATCGGGGATCTTTCTATTGCTCTTAATGAAGAGCAAGAGCGTAGAAGGATCCTTGAGGAAAAACTTTGTAGTCTTGAGGAATCTTATAGTTTAGACTTTTCTAAATTAAGAGAAGATCATGCTCTTGCTCTTTCTAATGTCCTCAAATCTAAAAATGATGATGCTTGTGCTACTAACTCTACTTATTGTGAAGCATCCATATTAAAGGAGAATGTTGAGCTAAGGGCTCAACTTGAGTTGCTAACAAGCAATTATAGGAAATTGGAAGAAAGTCATGAAAAGCTCTCGAGCTCTCATAATGATCTTCTAGTCTCCCATGATCGGCTAAAGTTAGCTCATGAGGCTACTTCAACTAAGGTAACATCTTGTGAGCCTCATGTGGACAATGGCACAACTTCTACTCGAAATGTTATATTGTCTTGTGCTAGTCCTAGTAGTTCATCCACTCATGATATTTTACACCTTGTGATGAATTGCTTTCCATGCCTTGTTGCTCTAACAATGAAGCTTCTACTTCCTCTAGTACTTGTGTTGTTACTAACCATGTAGAGGAGATAAAAGAGCTCAAGGCCAAGTCACTTCTTTGAAGAAAGACTTGGAAAAGCGTCATGTTGGGAAGTCGGCACTTGACAATATGTTGAGTGTGCAAAAATCTCCCAATGACAAGAGTGGACTTGGATTCAACTCCGATATTAAGAAGAAGCACAAGACCATCAAGAAGAAGGGCCTAGAACAAGTAAAAGATTCGGCCAAGATTGTTTGCTTCAAGTGCAAGATTGAAGGGCATCATGTGAGATCTTGCCCAATGAAGAAGAAGCATTTAAGTGAGAAGCAACAAGGGAAGCGGCCTCAAGTTCATACTCAAGTATCCAACGTTGAAGAAAGGCCACTTCCCAAGGAGAATCAAGCTAAACTTCTCAAGTTGAGAAATCAACTAAGAAGAAAGGTGGAAGTAGATGTTGCTATCTATGTCGCGAGAAGGGACATCTTGCTTCTTCATGCACTAACGGTACCTTATCCAACCCAATCATAATTGATGATGTTTACTCTCTTGAGAAGGATAAGGTTGGCAATGTGTTTGCCAAATTTGTTGGTACTCAAAGTGGTGTCAAGAAAAGAACCATTTGGGTGGCCAAGCCTATTGTGACTAACCTCTTAGGACCCAACTTGGTTGGGGACCAACAAGCTAAAACTTGATCAATAGGTGTTGTTGGAGGGCTTTGGAGACTTGGCTACATTATGAAGAATTAAGGGATCTTCATCAATCATATTTCCCAAGCCAAGTCATTTGGATTTTCATATCTCTATCTTATATCCAACGTGCCTCCTTGCGGTAACGTGTATTTAAATTATATATACATTGAAAGTTGCTTGCCCCTTGCATGTGTTTGGTTTTGTACCTTGCATGTGTTTGACTATGATGTGCCTACCACTTACCTATCTTGAGTAATCTAGTGTGTGTATGTTGGTTTGCACATCATGGTTGTGTGTGTTTGTGTTGAGCCTCTATTGCTTCTTGTTTTATCTTAATTGGCTCTTGTGAGAGTTTAATGGACTTTCCCATTTTGGGGGAGTGATATGCTTTCGGCACGTCACAATCCTAAAAATGTGTATACATGAGGAATACCACTTAGTGTTGATATATCAATATTATCTAGTCTCTATGTGGTATGTCATGCTCATGAGAAATTCGAATTCTAAATGTCCATTAACTATCTCTATTTGTTTTTTTGCCTCTTGTTGAAAACAAATGGATTATCACATTATGGGGGAGTAATAAGCATTGTGCATATTACGAACCTAGAAAATGTGAACAAGTGAGGTTTTGCCACTTAGAATTGATATTGTAAATTATCTTGTTCCTATGTGGCATGTTTCTCAAACAAGTTCCATATTTGCCTATTCGCTCTTGCTTTGAGAATATGATCTTGAATATCTTTGTCATTTACCACCGAGAATTATCTCCATACATTACTTGTCTTTACAAGTGATAATCTTATTTGTGGTAAAGTATATTGATCATATTTACATTGGTCTTTGCTCTTAATTGCCTTATTTATTGCCAAGGATTAGTTTTGATCAAACTTTCTTTTGTCTTCCTTGACCTTTGGATCCTCTTGCTCTACTCATGTTGTTTTGTGCTTTCCTTAAAATAGGAAAAGCCGTGATCCCATTCTTGTGCATTTACATTCAAAGTCATACTTCTAAGATAATGCACTATTCTTGGGGGAGCTATCCTATTTTGAGTAGAACACCATCTTTAAATTGGTATTGGATCTTATTGCTTTCTTGAACATGACTAGTGTTTGAATAATATATGGAGTGTGATGATCCCATTTGTGTGCATTTTGCATTCCAATGCAAGATCATAAATAATGCACAAATCTTGGGGGAGCTATCCTATATGCTTTAGAACATTATTTGTCTTCAATTGCTACTTGATCTATTTTAAATTGGTGTTTGAGCCCGATGACATGTCTCGTGGAAAGACAAACCTTTTTGTCTTGGTACTTTGTGCCATCATAGAAAGTGTAGAGGGTTTGGTCTATTTGTTGGAATCTTTCTCTCTTTGGGAGTTAGTTATCTCATTCCTTGATATATCTTTCATTTGGTATCTCTTCTTTTGGTATCTTTCTCAATCATGTGTTGATTTGGGTTTTGATATAATTTGGACAATTCTCTTGCATGTCACACTTTGGTGTGCCTTCTTGGTATTCTTTGTATTTTGTCCAAATCGTGTCTTCTTTTGGTTCTTGAAGGTCTTGACATGCATATTTACTTCATGTATATATTATGGCATGTTTACTTTCTTTGATCCAATATATCGGGTAAACTCCACCGAATCCTAAATCGGCTAAGATGTGCATGAAATTCAATTTCATATCCATATGCACATATTCATGTGGAGTTTGTCCAATGTATTGTAGTTTCCTAACTACTTCGGACCCAATATGTTTGGGGACCATTTTGTACTTGAATTGTGTTTTAGGTACTTCGGAGATGCATTGGATGCCTTGTCTCATTCATAAGGAAGGTGCTCTCACCATGTGCTTATTGAAGCCAAGCTATGATGATCGTGATTGCTAAATCTTCTACATCACCAATGCCATCTCGGTAACAAGTATCTACCTCATGCATACATTTCTTGCATTCAACCTTGTGTAGGTTGCATCTTGGCATGATTTCTTTTGTTCCTTGTGATACTTGTTTCCCTTCTCAAAGCATCCCAACTATCACTTTTCCCTTGTGGATATTTGTGATGCCTTTGATGCGTTTGTGTTGGAAGTCTATTTATATCCTTTAAGATAAATTTGAGCTATGTGCTATGCTTTTAAGCAAAGATCTTAATGGTGTATATATGACTTCCTCTTGGGTATCATGTTCTTCTCTTTAGTAACTATTTTGTGTGTACATGTTTCTTTGTGGATGTATATCATGATTGTTATCTACTTAGAAATCTATACACATGAGAAATGTTACATCGCAAATTGATATCCTATTTCCTTGGTGTCCACCTCTTTATATTTTTGGATCTTTTGGTGGCTCCGGAAAATATTTGCCTTATGAGTGCTTGCCCTATTTTATTGGATCTTGTGCACTCATTTTTGTCGGTTGTGTGTGTTGAAATGACATGCTTTGCTCCTTGCTTATCATTCCTTTGAGACTATGGTGATGCTCAATGCTCACCTATGATGTACTCTTATAAAAGGGCTTGCTATGTCACACACATCATTTGGTTGAGCCTAAATCTTTAAATGTTCTCGCATTTGGATTTTTGTCGGTCTTCTTTTGTGCTCAACCATGTGTTTGTTGCAAGTGTTATGCCTTGTTTTATTACATTCTCTCTTGCACATGTTTTGTGTTTCAAAGGATTATGGGGGAGTGATGATTCCATCTTTGTGTATGTGGTACTCAAATACATAATTTCTAAATAGTACACGATATTGGGGAGCTCCTCTATTTTCTCTCGAAACATTGTTTTGTTCAAATCATAAAATCTTTTGTTCAATTGGTTTTGGGTTCTTTGATTGCATGTTTCATTCGTTGATACCCTTTTCACCATATCATCCTTTTGCAATCTTTGGATCCTCAATATAATTTGATCTCCCTCCATCTATTCGTCATTGAATATGTGCATTTGATTTCACTCATATCTTGAGAAATGCATACTTTATGGGGGAGCTCTTATTATATTGGCCTTCTAAAAATTTCACCCATTTCGGCAATGGTGCCAATGGGGGAGAAGTTTAGAGGGTTTAAGGGAATTTGGTTTTATGCTTTAGTTTGTTCTTAAGCATTTGCTTTCATGCTCTTGCATCCTTGCTCTTTGTTGTGCATGGTTGCTTAATTCATTATATAAACCCTCGTAAAAGGGATTGTCATCAATTACCAAAATGGGGGAGATTGAAAGTGCATGTGTTGCCCCATGCGTGGTTTTGGTAATTAATGACAATCCTTATGGACTAATGTTTGCATTGAGATATTCTTATAGATCTTGTCCATAGGAAAGTTTGGAGTTCATGTGTTGGATTCTAGAAGCTTATAAGATGACCACATGAGAAGTTCGAAGATGAAAGAGAGAGGGGCTCGAGAAACCGACTCTGGCTGAAATTAGGCTGACGGTAGTACCGCTGGTTTGCAGTGGTAGTACCGCTCCTCCTGGAGCAGTACTGCTGTTGCAAGCAGGTACCTCGCACCAACGGTAGTACCGCAGAAGTACCGTTGCTTCCAGCAACGGTACTACCGCTGGAACTACCGCTGGAGGTACCGCTCGGATGATTTTAGCTACTGACATCCCAACGGTACTTACACGGTATCGCCCTCGTACTACCGCTGGACCTTTTGAATTAATTCATATAGGGCCAACGGTAGTACCGCTGCTACCTGGTGGTAGTACCGCCGCCTGGCAGCAAAGGTAGCTCTGCGAGATACCGCTGCAGCTGGCAGCTGGAACTGCCGCAGTACCGTGGGGATCTCAGTAGCGGTAGTACCGCTGGATCCCAGCGGTAGTACCGCTGTGCACGATTCTGTGCATAACGGTTAGATTCTCGGGGCCCCTATATAAAGACCCTTTCTTCTCCAATGAAAGAAAGAAGAAAAGATGCAAAGTTGATCAAGGCTAAGTGTAAAGGATAGATTCAAGTGATCAACACTCAAAGCTAAATGTCGTACCATGTGGGATCATGGTATGGGGAACATTTCACAAGTCTTCATCAAGCGGAGCGCAATCAAGAAAGGTGTTCCAACTTGAGATGTTCAAGATCGTCATCATCTAGCTCAAATGGATTGCGCAAGGCAAAGGTATGACTTGATAGGGTTTCTATTTTACCGGTCTCATGGTGTTAGTGAGAGACCGGATTATAAGATAGATGCCACACTTTCAAGAGGGGCTCTCGAATGAGTAACTTGATCGTATCATTTGTAGAGAGCTCAAACCTTTGCATACCTAGCATCATCTTTCTTGGTTCTTATTTGGGATTTCTCCATGTGTGGTTTTAGAGCTTGTCATGATCTTCAAGATAAGCTCAAGTTCATCAAAAACGGATTCTGTAAGAAAAACTTATTGCGTTTTTGGTGTTGGAGGTTTTACCGGTTGTTCTATTTTTGAGAGGTCTAACCTTTCCCCATTTGGTTTTATTCCCTTGTTGGACTATGATGTTTCTCTGCATGATCTTGGAAGGCTCGTCGTTGTGATTCCAACGAGCCCAAGATCATCGAAAACGGAGTTCGGATGATCAAGATATCGTCGTTTTCGTTTGGACGTTTCTGCAGTTTTCCATGCAGCGGTAGTACCGGGTCTGTACCGCCCGGGTACCGCCCGAGACAGTACCAAAATCGCCCGAAAACATCCCAGAACGGTAGTACCGCTGCCGGGGGCGGTAGTACCGCCCCTGGGCGCGTTTTGAGCGCCCGAAAACCCCAGAACGGTAGTACCGCCACCGGGGCGGTAGTACTGCCCCTGGGTGCGTTTTGGCCATAACAGGCAGAATTTTGAGGTCCTATTTAAGGGGGTCTTCTTCCCCAATGACCCCCAACTCTTGAGCACGGTTTTGACCACCATTGTTGACCCTCTAAACCTTGCCTATCTCTCAATCCCTCCAATGATTCTTGCTCCTTCTTGAGGGAAATGAGAGAGGAGATCTAGATCTACATCTCCACCAATCAATCTCTCCTCTAAGTGATGGGAGCATATTGGATCTAGATCTTGGATTCATTTGTTGTTTCCTTGCTCTTCCTCTCATCTTCCTCCATAGCATTAGTTGCTTTGGTGGGATTTGAGAGTGAATTGCTTTGAGCACTTCTTGTGTTCTTGCCATTGCATTAGGTGCATCGGTTTGAATTCTCCACGGTGATTCGTGGAGTTGAAGTTTGAGAAGCTCATTACTCTTTGTGGTTCTCGTTGCCTCGTGGGTTGTTGTAACCCTAGGAGGCCTTTGTGAGTTTCGGAGCTTTATCTTGTTGCTAAGCTCCGGGACATTGTTGGGAGGCTCCAACTCATTGTGGAGTTCCTCAACCTTGGTGTATCGGTTTGGTCAACGCCTTCAAGTCGACCTCATAGTGGAACGAGCCAATCCCTCACGGGTGAAGCTCACGGAGAATAGGGTGAGCACATCGGTGCTATTGGAGTGCCTAGGAGGCTCCACACCCCTCCAACGTAGACGTACTTCCATTGGGAAGGAACTACGGGAAACATCTCCTCGTGTCCACTTTGCGGTTACTTCTATACCCAAACCTTTACTTATGCATTTACCTTTGTGATAGCCATCGAGGTTGAAGTTATCTATATTGCTATCACTTAGTTGTTAATCTTGCTTAGCATAAGTTGTTGGTGCACATAGGTGAACCTAGCTTGTTTAGGTTTTGTGCTTGATAAATTAAACGCTAGTTTTATTCCGCATTTATTCAAGCCTAAACCGTAATTATTTTAAAACGCCTATTCACCCCCCTCTAGGCGACATCCTCATTCTTTCAATAGAGCGTTAGTAAACACTTTGTCACGATCAGAAACGATAGAGAGAGGCTTACTGTGCAGTTTCTCCACATTATCCAGCACTGCCCGTGCCACCTGAGCTGCTGTAAAGGGGTGCTTCAACGGAAGGAAATGTGCATATTTTGTAAATCGGTCCACCACCACCAAAATTACCGAGTAGCCATTTGATTTGGGAAGACCCTCAATAAAATCCATCGAAATTGATTGCCACGGACCTGCTGGAGGTGCCAATGGTTGTAGCAGTCCAGGACTTTTGCAGTTCTCATGTTTTGCCTGTTGGCAGACTGTACATTGCTTGACAAAGTTCTGTACTGCTTGCTTCATTCCAGTCCACACAAACAGATTTTTGAGACGTTGATACGTTGCCTGAATCCCAGAATGTCCTCCCAAAGCTGAAGCATGGAAAGCATTAATAATCTTGGTTTGTAAGCCCAAGTTTGCTCCAATCCAGAATTTACTCTCTTGACGGATTAAGCCATCTGTCGGTGAAAACCCTTGTTCATTTGGGCTATGAATTGCTAACTCCTGCAGTAGTGTTTGTGCAACAGGATCCACCACATAGGAATTAAGAACTTCTTGGAGCCACACTGGCTGAATAACAGAGATGGCCTGCACTTCAAATTTATGTCCCACTCGAGACAAGGCATCTGCCGGTGTGTTATCAACACCTTTGTTGTATTGGAATTTATATTGCAAACCAATGAGTTTGGTCATTGCCTTCTTTTGCAGTTCAGTGTGAAGAACCTGATCATCCAAACAACACAAGCTCTTGTGGTCCGTTTTAATAACGAACGGACCCCTATGAAGATATGGGCGCCACTTATCAACCGCCATCATTATAGCCATGAATTCTTTTTCGTATATAGGCGACTTCTTGTTGTTCACCCCGAGTGCTCTGCTTAAATAGGCAACTGGGTGCCCTTTTTGCAACAGGACTGCACCAATACCATCATCACAAGCATCGGTCTCAATCACAAAAGGCTGCGTAAAATCTGGTAGAGCCAGAACAGGTGTGTTTGCCATCGCCAGTTTCAACTTGTCAAAAGCAGCTTGTGCAGCTGGTGTCCAGACAAATGTCTTGTTCTTTTGCAACAGATCAGTGAGGGGTTTAGCCAGCAGACCATACATCTCCACAAACTTACGATAATATCCGGTAAATCCCAAGAACCCTCTCAAATCAGTCAGATTCATTGGTACTGGCCAGGCCAACATAGCTTTGGTTTTTGACTTGTCAGTGGCCACACCCTGATCCGAGATTATGTGACCCAGGTATTCCAGCTGATTAGCAGCAAACTGATACTTGCTGAGCTTCACATACAACTTGTTTTGCTTCAAAATCTCAAATACCACTTTCAGATGCTGCAAGTGTTCTTCCAGAGTTTTACTATATACCAAAATATCATCCATGAAAACCAAGAGAAATTTCCTGATGTATCCTGCAAAGATGGAGTTCATCACGCATTGGAACGTTGCTGGGGCATTTGTCAGCCCGAATGGCATCACCCTGAACTGAAAGTGACCATGATGTGTTTTAAAGGCTGTTTTCTGTTCGTCTTTCTCTACCATGCGTATCTGATGGTACCCACTGCGTAGGTCTAGTTTGGAGAAGTACTTAGTGCCAACTAACTCATCTAGCAACTCATCTATGACCGGCATAGGAAACTTGTTCTTGACTGTTTGTTGATTCAATTTGCGATAGTCAATGCAGAACCTCCACTGTCCATCTTTCTTCTTCACCAACAACACTGGGGAAGCAAAGGGACTCACACTTGCAGTTATCACACCCGTTTTCAGCATCTCTGCCACTTGTCGTTCTATTTCATCTTTCTGCAGAGGTGAATACCGATATGGCCTCGAATTGATGGGTGATGTACTAGGGAACAAGGTGATGGCATGATCAAATGATCGAGATGGAGGCAGCTCCGTTGGTTCCTGAAAAATGGATTGGAATTGTTGCACTAATTCTTGCACATATTGCTGTAGCCCACAGCTCATTGTTGTGATGCATTTGAATAACTTCTTCCACAGAAATTTCAGCCAAATGATCTTGTTGTTTATCCAACACCCCTTGCAGCCGCACCGTTTTGTCCTGATATTCAAATTCAATCCATTTTGCAACCCAATCACAGTTCATTGGTCTAAATTTCTGCAACCAGTCAATTCCCAACACTGCATCATAGCCCCCCATGTCAAGGACTTGCATATTTTGGGAGAACTGAATCCCCTGCGTGAACCAGGTGAAATTAGGGATGAATGAATTGCAGAGAAGCTTCTCCCATTTGCTACCTTAACCCATACTGGATTCCTGGGTTGTGGAATCAACCCCAACCGTTTAACCATCATCTCATTGACAAAACTGCTTGTACTACCCGAATCCACTAACATTAACATAGACTGATTATTTGCTTTGGCTGGCAACCTGATGGTGTTACTGTTTTCAGCTCCACTCAGAGCATGCAACGACACTCGCTCTGAATCCTCCAATGTGAGTGACTCTAGGCTAGACGTCACTACCTCCAAGAGCTCGTCAGACAAGATCTCTTGCTGGTCTACTTGCATTGCCTTCAGATGTGCCACAACTGGAACGGCACAATGATGACCCGGAGCATATTTCTCACCGCATTTGAAACAGAGTCCATTGGCCCTACGGTACTCCTTCAACTGCTGAGCCTTCCACACTTCCCCTTGGCCAAATTTCCCTTTATTTTCTTTCCAGGCATTATACTGCTTCATCGGTTTTGTGACTTCTTCTGATTTTCTGCCAGGCCTTCCAACACAGTTGCCATCAAAGTAGCACGTTGGACATTGTCAGGTAACTGTGCTTCCACCGCCACCCGCAATTCATCTTTCAATCCCAATATGAACTGAGTCACCAACATGATACCACCGATGGTCGGATCATACAATTTGATGTTGTACTCCAGACGGTCAAATTGCCGACGGTACTCTGCCACGGTGCCGGTCTGTTTGAGCTGCAGCAGCTCCTTCATCTTCACACGGTGAGTGTCCACATCAAACTCCAACAGTACTGCTTCCCGAAATTGCTCCCAGGTCATACGCACATTAGTTTGTTTGAACGAGTGATACCAGTGGGCTGCTGAGTCAGTCATATACATAGTGGCTTCCGATACCTGGAATCCTGGAGCGATGCTATACAACGTGAAGAAAGTTTCACAAGTATCGACCCATATACTGGCATCAATGCCATTGAACTTTGGGAAATCCATGCGAGGCATCCATGGGCGCCGAGCATGCGATTCTTCAGTCACATCCGTCAGGCGCACTTGTTCTGCCCGTTGTGAGCTCTCGGGCGTGTCTGGGTATGGTGCGGTGAACGACAGTGTGATCTGCAATTGTGGTGCGGTTGACGGCCGAGGACCCATAATTCCGTCCCCCGGCGCTGGTGGCGGCGCCACCCTCTGCAGCATCACTGGGGATGACTGCTTCTCCGGTGGTTGTTTCTCCGCCGCCGCCGAGATCTGGTCAGCCTCCAGCTTCCCCAACTTCTCCATCGTTAGATCGACCTTTGTCTCCATCTACGTGAGACTATTCGCTTGGAGATCGAGCTTGCTATTCAGATCAAGAAAACGACCCTCTAATCCAGCCAACATACTCAGTTTCTCCAGGATCCGTCCCTCCATCGCCTCCATCGCCGAAATCGTGTGACGAACCTGTGCACTTGGCTTGAATGGAGCCGTCGCGACCAACTCCTCCGAATCAACCAACACTGATCAGGATTTTGTGCCGAATCGCCCGAAAGCAACCAGCGACCTTCACAGTCGAATTACGGGTACGATCAAGAGAGTATGAGTTGCGCGTCGGACCAAAACGAAGCTCCGATACCACTGTAATATCCTGGTGTATGATTGATTGATCACCAAACCACGATTCACGAGTTCATCAGATCCAGATCGAGAGTTCAGATACAAGTTGGGGGAGGAGAGGAATAAGACAGGGATAACAGGTGACTATTTCCTTCCTAAGACACACACAACGATCCCTAGGTAGCTTATAACCACACGCCAGGCGCAGCTGGCCACCTCTGTCCACGTGACCCACCGGTCAGCCACTTCTTGCGTCTTCATTCCCAGGGGATGTACTTGTCGTAGGCGTATCTCCAGAGTAGGCCTTCTCTCGTGACACACCAGGTGTGACAGTGACGTTTATTTTGGATGATGTGCCGATAAAATCCCCCACCTTTGCTTTCGCTCTTCCTCGTCCTCCAACCTTACCTCCACCCCCCACCTAGAAAGATCAATGCCATGGGCGATGTGAACGTTGATGACGCCATGGGTTGATCCCACCAGCAATCCGGAGCAGAAGTACCCCTTCAAGTGCATGATCCACTTGCCTGATATATGGCGTATTATAACGGTTTGCAAATTCAAATGAATTTTGCAATTTAACTAGAGTTATCTATTACACTTAATAAATTGACGGTTTTATACCCCCAACTAAATATTTACTATACAATATTGTATCTTATACAATTTTAGCCTTGTCATTCAAGAATTATTTTGGATAATTTAAACATTCATAAGGTAGTTATGTTGCTACTCCTTGTGTTCCAAATTAAGTGTCGCAAATTTAGTATAAAATAGTACTAAATTTGCGGCACTTAATTTGGAATGGAGGGATTATTTGGCGTGCATCGTTTCTTAGAAAAAACTTTCATTCAGTTGACTATCTCTAGGGCAAAGAAGAATAAATATGACAAAATCCCATACATCAGGAAAAACAATTGGGGCACTCAAATGAATCATAGTGTATATTACCACCGTCTATTTAATGTCTTTAAATACCTTAGTATTCTAGAGAAAACAACTTAGCAGAGGTTTATAGGGTGTATGTTTGTCAATCATAAGGTGCAAGAGAAAATAGAAAATTCTAGAGTATATGCATGTCTATTTTAGGGCAAAAAATAACGCTCCATTTGTTCCTAAAAGTAAGGGTTATAAGTTTTTTCAAAATTCAAAAAAATGTAAAGTTTGACTAATTTCTTTGAAAAAATGACCAATAATTATAATACTGTACTGACATCATATGAAAACAGAGTATTAAAGTGGAATTTGTTCTTGTCACTACTAAATATGTTCAGATTCGCATTTCAGATAACGCAACCACCAAATTTAATGTAAGTTTTTCGAAGTCTGATTTGCGAATAAATATATCTGTTTTCAAGGCTGAAGTTTGCTCGTACTTGTCCCGAGTCAAAAAAATATGCTCTTCCACGTTGAAACACAGTAGTAAGGTTTTGTGAAGTATGATTGGCGAACAATAGTACCACTAGATATGGTTAGAAGATCAACCAAAAATGTGTCCTTACATATACCACTCTTAGTCTTTCCATCCTCAAAAGTCAGTCAGACAAGCAATAAAGCAGAAAGCTAGCTATGCGTGCAAAGTTTGAGCTGATGAATGGCTGGAGAAGGGGAAAAAAATGATTCCTACGTGGGAGAGCCACGTGATTTTTGATAGAGGAGGGTGCAACATCACCGAAATTGCAAGCATGATGACTTGAACTCGGGTGGGTGGGAAGGCATCAGCCCCTCCCCACCACTAGGCCATGCCTGGCTGGAGAAGGAGACGACGATCGGAAGCTGCTGGGCCGTGGGCGAACCCGCACGTGCCACGTGTCAGTGTCTGGTAATTCATGTGGCTTATTTGCCGACGGCATAGCACTTCCCAGGTTTTTTTCCGTGTTTTCTGCCACCCAGCAATTTCAAATTTGCCATCATCGTCGAATCCTCACATATTGCCATCATCATCAAATGACCACACAATTTCATAATCAAATCCACACATAGATCATCGAACGTGCAATAAATGACCAACAAGTTAGTAACAATCACGACAAGTTCACATAGATAATAGATACGATAAGTCCTCATGGTGACACATCCACCACGGACACGACAAGGATGGATTTCGAGCACCGCCACTCCACCGCCATGAGCATCATCATTATAAAAAGAAGTACAACCGTTTAGCATGGAAATCGGTCTAGCATGAGAAATTGTCTAAGCCTAATATAGTTAGGGCATCTCCAGCCGTCCCCCCAAGAGCCCCCAGGCCGGTTTTTAGCGCCGGCGCAACGAAAAATCTCCCACTCGGCCCTCCAAGCCTCGTTTTGCGCAGTTTTGCGCTGTTTTTAGCGCCGGTAGACCCAAGCCGAACCCAACGCGTTGGGTTTCGCCTGGGGGGCGGCGGAAGCGAAAACTTGGCGTGGGCCAACTCTGTCGGCGAGACAAGCCCATTTTCCCTCCCTTTTTTCCCCTTTCCTTCCATTTTCCCCCACATATCCCCTTCCCCGCCGTAGCTCCCGCCAGATTGCCGTCACACCGTCGCCGAGCACTGCTACCACCCCATCGCCGGACGCTACTACCACCCCGCCGCCTGATGCTACCGCCACCCCTCCGCCGAGCTCCGCTCCTACGGCCACTCCGAGCTCTGCCCCTATTCCGACGACCACGCCGATCGACCTGGAGGATGGCGACTAGGAGTCGCCGGTGACCGTCTGATCCGCTCCCGCTCGTCCAGCATGCCGAATGTGGCTATTTTGACTCGATCGTCAAACTATGTGGCTTGATTCCGTTGCCGAACATTGCCTTTTTTTGTCCGATTGCCCTACTGTGGCTGTTTGATCGCCGAACGGTGCCAATTTGATCGCCGAATGCTGGCTGTATGATCGCCGAACTGTTGTTTTATGGAAGCGGGAAACAAACTTTCAAATTTGATCGCGTTTGGGGGCCGAAACCTGGGGCGCGACTGGAAACTCCCCCCCCCCCCCCAGGCCCAAAATAGCGTCGGCGCTAAGCCAAAAAGGCAGCGCCGGGGTCGCTGGGGGGGCACTATGGCTGGAGATGCCCTTACAAGCAGTGGCGGAGCTTGAAAAACATTCATGGGCGGGCCAGGCTAAAACAAAACACGATTTTTTGGGGGGAAATTGAAAAATAAATTCACAATTCTGTCGCAATGTAGGCTGCCCGCTGATAGAACTCCTGCCGGCCCCATACCCGTGCGGTGCGGCCGTGCTGCAGCGACCGCCTGGCCGACCCGCGGCTGACATAGGCGGCACGGCGCGGCGCTGCTGTGACTCCTCTACCCCACCGGTTCCCCCGTTTTCACTTCGTTTTTGTCCAAATTTCTAAACCTAGCGAGGGGCCTCCATGGCCATGGCTTCGGTCTAGAGTAGAGACTCAGAGGAACGAGGGATTGGGGGCAGCGTACAAAGAGGGGCGATGTGCTGGACCTCGAATGCACAAAGGTTAATTATTTTCTTGCAAAAATCCTGAGGGGGCGGGCATGGCCCAGTTTTGCCCTAACGAAGCTCCGACAGTGGTTACAAGAGTTGAAGTAAGAGCATATCCACCGGCGTGCCCAACTCCGCTCCCAATAGACGTTTTGGGCGCGCCGGCACGAAACCGCCCCCCCCCCCCCCCCCCCCAGCGGCGCGCCCAATAGCTGAAAAGTTGCCGCACGTCCCAATAGAGCGTCCGGCAACCCTGCATCGCGCCCAGGTTCTAGGGACGCAACCGGGCGCGCCGGCAACTGCGGCAACGCGCGACTCTTCCAAACCCGACGTTTGGGCCCGACGCGTCAGCGCCACAAACAGCCGGTCAGCGTAATTTAATGCGCCTTCAGCGGTTTTCTGACGCAGAGTGACGCGTTGCGCCTCGTCTTCCCCGACGCGTGTCGCCGGAGTAACGTCGCCTCGGGAACTGGCGCCGGAGTAAATGGACGCGCTCCCGCGCCGCGTTCCCGCGCTCTTCTTCTCCCCGCCTATAAAGCCCGCATCGCTCACCGCCGCACTCAGCTCTCTCTTCTCCCCGCGCCGCACTCCACAATCTCTTTTCCCCGGCGACCATGGCGCACAACGACGAAGCGGGAGGCAATTGCGGCGGTGGCGCGACGAAGACATGCTTCAGGAAGGAGGAGGTGGCGTTCTTCTACCGCCATCACATTCCCGTCCCGCTGGGTTTGCGGCTTCCCAGCGGCAGCGGCTGGCAGATGTCGGCGCTCGACTACGTCGTGCTGCCGTTGTCGACGGGGGAACGATTCCGCGATCTCGTCCGCCTGCGCCGCCGGCAGCTGACGGCGGAGCAGCGGGCGGATCCCGAGTACGCCGTCGACAGCCCCAACTGACAGGCGATGCTGGAGGCGGAACGCGCGGCGGCGCTGGAGGCAGCGCTGGTGGGAGGCCCACGCTTTCCACAGCGTGATGCGGGAGTACGGCTACGCCGCCCCCGTCGACCGCACCGCCGAGGTCTGGCAGATGCCGACGAGCTCCTCCTCCTCCAGCGTGCGGTCAATGACGCCGCCGACCCAGCGCTTCGTGAAGGTGGAGCCGCCGCCGATCACGAACAGCGGCAGGGGGATGAAGACCGAGCCTGGACGGTCGGCGCCGCCGCCCAGGACCGGCGGCGTCACCATCCGCGACTTCGGTTCGCCGCCGCTGCCATCCGCGCGCCAAGGTGAAGATCGAGGCTTGGACGTCCGCGCCCCGCGCCGCCAAGGTGAAGATCGAGCCGGGGACGTCGTCGTCCCGCGGCAAGAAGCGCGTCGCGCGACACCGCCGGCGCCGTTAACGGAGGAGGAGGCCGAGGCGATGTTCCAGTGGGACCTCGAGATCGTGCAGAAGCTCTCCTTCGACACCGTCCAGCCGGCGTCGAAGGAGTACGTGGAGCACTGGTCGTGCATCGAGAACAACATCATCGACCTCGAGGCGGCCGTCCAGATTGCCGTCGCGCCAGCGCCGCCCCTGGAGGTGAAGGAGGAGGAGCCGACCGAAGCGCCGCCGCAGCAGGAGGCTGGCGAGTGGGACGACTGGGATCGCTACTACGGCTACTGGACCGGCGAATAGACTAGGTTTTAGTTTAAATTTCGTCGCATTTTGTAAAAAGTATCAAATTTCAATGAAATGTGTTAAGTTTAAATGAATTTGAGTCTCAAATTTTTTTTCCTGAAAAACCTATTGGGAGCGGCCGGTGGGACCGATGCCGGCGCGCCCAACAACGGCTGTCCGGCAACTTTGCCAGACGGTCTATTGGGCGCGCCGGTGGAGATGCTCTAACTAATCTAAATCGGTTTAGTTCTAAATTTTTTCATGGAGAAATTTTCTAAGTCTAATATAGTTACAAGAGTTGAAGTAACTAACCTGGTCGTCGTCCCGACGATGGGACGAGCTGGGCGTATGGCCTTCGTGAACCGGGTCTCTGGGAACCAGTAGTACGGGAGCCAGAAGTAGAGTGGCCACCACCACCGGTAGCTGCACCAAAGAAAGCATTGGATCCAATTGGTCCCTACAATTTCAAGCAAGATATAGTAAGTACAATAGTCCAAAAATTCATCTCTACAAGTTTGTGAAGAGTTGACTAACCTGAGTGGATGTGCCATGTGCCAAGAATTCTTCAAACGTTGGCAAGAACTCAATTCCCCTAATTGGAATCTAATCGGGTAGTCCCCTACATAGACATAGGGGAGATTTTATTGGGAAGCTACTGGAATTCTTTACAAGAACCTCGTTTCGGAGACGAGGATGAATTTTAATGTTTTTTGGAAAAAATCTCGGATGTAGCCAATGGTGTATCCTACAAACGTGAAAAAAATTAACTTCAAATACTTTGCATTCTGAGCTACACAAAAATAAAGAATCTGATAAATTTAGATATTTGAAAATAAGCATACTCATATCCACACTTTTGTCATTTTGGTGTAGCTTAGAATACAAAGTATTTGAAGTTGTTTTTTTTTTGCATGTTTGTACAATACACGATTAGCTACAAGCGGGATTTTTTCATATTATTTTGAAACTTGTAAATATTTTTTCAGTTTTTTTAAAACACCATGATCACTGGAGCTCGGGAGCACAAAATCTCCACTCAAAAGCTCGTAAAAATGGTGCTGTTATAATGTGTGCCGTGTGTGTGCGCAGCTGGTCAAGGCGATGCACACTACAGCATGGGGCAAAACGCACATGGAGATAGCGGAGGGGAAGAAACAGGGGGCCGCCGTGGTGGAGACCCTAGAGGGAGCCCCTTGTGCTCGGCAGCCTTCTTCCGTGGGTGCTTGCGACCGACGTGAAATGGGAGGTCAAGACATTTGACCCTGAAACAACTCTGTTCCTTTCCCGTGGATGGACCGCTTCGATGCGTTGAAAGAGACTAAGGAAGATATGCCGGACGTGGGCGAGCTCATCAACCTTTTGATCTAGCGGGTTGCCTACTCTTTTTCAGGGTATTTATGCAAATTTTAGTGGGAGTATCATCCATGGTGTGGTAGTTCTAGGATCATTTAATCTAGTAATAAAACATTTGAACAATGCCTCGTCTAGATATTTAATGGCTGAAATGTGCTCATGCTTGTCCAAGTCAAAATAAATCAAGACAGATGGCCAGGAAAAGATCATATGGTCTTAATTGAGTAGTACTCAAAGTCAAAGAATAGTACATACCACCCTTTGGTGTTTAACATTGCTCTCGGGATAGATCGAAAGCTACAAACAGGACATAAACTCTTTCTGTATATATTAAGCAGCAGACCACTTCCTTCCATACAAATTCTGTCGTCGTATCGGCATCTGAGATAGGAGACGGGGTCCTGCTAGCCGAGGGTGAACGTAGGGCAAGAAGGTGGACGTCGTCGAGGTCGGGATTGTACACGGCGGTTTACCCAGCTTCAGGCTCCACGCGGTGGCGGGCCCTACGTGCTGCTATAACTCACTATAAGGCAATATCGAATTACAGGTTACAATGAGTTGGTTGTAGATTGATTGGATGCCCTAAAGGCGTCTCGGGTCCAGCTTATATAGGCGGCTGGACCTAGGGTTACAAGGTGTTTACGTATCCGGCAAGCATACAGAGTCCTAAACCTAGCCGGCAAGTCTGCCGCCTTCCATCTTGGTCTTGGTGGCTTCGTGGGCTTCAGTCTTGGGCCTCCTCCTTGCCGGCATCCGCCTTCCTTGGTCGTCAGCTATCTGGGCCGCCCGGCAGGCAAAGCCTTCACCACCACTGCGGGCCACCCTGGACTAGCCGGATTGATCCATGCTGGTGATACCCCTAGTAGGTATATCCCCAACATTAGCCCCTGGAAGGGTTCGAGTTCTTCAGGCGCCGTCTTCTTTTGTCGGCAACGTCCGTCTTGTCTTGTAAGCGTCTGAAGAGCTTGAAGCATTCCAAAGTTGAAAGTAAGCGGCGATCCGCCTAACGTAGTCGGATGATTTGCCGCCATCATGGGAAAGACGGCCTGACCGTTGTCAGGAATCTTCCCGGCACCAGTCTTGTCATTTGACTGGTCCCGTCAAATGTTGACGGATGACGTCATGCAGTCCACGACAGTTTGGACTTGGGCATGTGTCATGATTGTTTCTCCACTACGCACAAGAATCGGGCGAGGGCCGCAGACACCGTTGCCACGACGTGCAAATCGTGGGCACGTGGCGGAAATCTGCGTCCCCCCAATCTCGGCACGAATCTTGGGCGTGGGGATAAATACCCAAAGGGCACCGGAGGTCTTCTTCCCCATTCGCACCCACCGTGGCCTCCTCATCTTCCCGAGCTTCCTCCTCCCCGTACTCAACTCCGGCGAGCACGAGCAGAGTCCACTGCAAATGGCGAGCACTCAGCAAGATGCGGCGGCGGCGCTGGCTGCGGCCTCGGCGACCACGGCTGGATCTGGATCTGCGCCAGCGGCGGCGGCGGTTCCCGCGAGCGCGCCGATGACCTCTGTCGCCACCGTGGCTGCGGGTGAGGTTTCTTCCTCTTCCCCAACTCCGGCGGGCCTGCAGCAGCTGCTCCGACCTTCCCGCTCCCATCTCTTGCGGCGACCAGCACTGAGGCTGCGGCGGAAGCTGCCGCCGACGACGACGACGCCGAGGAGAAGAGGAGACTGGAGACCTTGGCTCCAGGTACTGGCTGCCGTCAGTTATGACGTCAGCCTATCTGAAGGAGCTGGAGGAAGGCGGCTACATACCGCCAAAGACGGAATGCTCCTGGAGGGTTCCAGGCGACGAGGCAGTCCCTGACCCACAAGACGGCGAGCGCGTCATGTTGGCGTCGCACAGCCTCCGCGGTATGTCCTTGCCGCTTTCCGCCTTCTTCTTGGCGGTGCTTAGTTTTTATGGGCTGCAGCCGCACAACATAGCGCCCAATAGTATTCTAGTGCTAGCCGGCTTCCAGGCTTTGTGCGAAGGGTACTTAGGCATAGCTGCGTCCATAGAGCTATTCAAGTACTGCTTCCTGTGCCGCCGGCAAACCATACCAGGCGGCCATCTAGCAACTGCGGTAGTGTCACCTTCAACTGCCGCCAACCCGACTGGTACCCAAAGATACCATACATCGAGTCGGTGAAGCACTGGACCAGCACTTTCTTCTACTGCAAGGACATCCCGACACCGGCAGCACACAGGGGATGCCTTTTTGTCAACGGTCCGCCAACCCACAAGGCCTGTTGGACGGCAAAGGTGCCGCTTAGCAGCTTGTCGGCTGAGCTTCGAATTGCCGTCAGGCGGATCGAGTTCTTGACGAAGACGATGATGGCTCCGCAACTTGACGGAGTTGACACCGTCATCTGCTGGGTGTCGAGGAAGATAATGCCACTCCGCCATCGCCCACTGAAGATGTGCGAGTACAAGGCGGATGACGCCGGCAACAGCACCCTTGACCAAGATGCACTAGAGTACCGGCTCAGAGAGCTTGTCAAGCCTCTGTCGGTGAAGGCGGCTGAAGGCGTCGCCATGTTCACCCATGACAACCCAGCCCCAGCGGTAAGCCAAAGCTACTTTGTCATTTCATTGACATCTTTGTCCACTGGGTACTGAATTAATTTGTCTTGTTTCCTTTTCAGCTGCAAACCTTGGGGGAGGAAGACTTGGCTCCTAACTGGTACGACACCGGTGCCAGCAAGTCGAAGAAGCGCAAGATGAGCACCTCCACCAAGGATTTGGAGAAGAGGAAGAAGCGGCCACCTCTGATGCAGAGGATGAGACCGTGGGGAATGTCCCATTCAAGCGGTAGGCAAACTTTTGCTTTCCCTGACTTAGCCATTTTGATATAAGTTTGTGCTGACAAACTTGCACTTTTCTGCTTACAGGGGCAAGCCTGCCATGCCCAAGCTCCGCTCCAACTGAAGATTCTGCCGGCAGGGCAAGCCACCACGCTCTTCTCCAGCCGCTGCGCCGACAACGCCCACAGTTGGCGTTCCCGTGGTTGTATGCCAGGGAACGTACACAGCTGCTGGTACCGCAGAGGCGGCTACGGAGAAGATGGCGGGCAAAAATCAGTTGCCGGCCTACTTTTTCCAAGACGGCTGAAGCTTCGGCTAATGATGCCGCTCGATTTATTGCCATGAAGCAAGAGATGGACGACAGATGGCGGCTGACCAAGGCGGATCGTCCTCCCATCCTGGCTCTCAATCTGGCAAAGGGTTGCAAGACCCCCGGCAAACGCTAAGGACCATGCGTGAAGGTACCCGCAAATGGTACGCGCACATGGATGAACTCCACGAGACCCTGCATGGACAACTTGAGGTAAAATAGCCTATGGTCCCAGCCCCCGAGCACTTTGGCGGCTGAAAAATTTTAGCCGGCAAAGTGGTCTCGTTGACTAAATAGTGCTAACCAATGTTGTTTTCGTGCATGCAGGCCGTTCTTGCTTCCAACCTTGAGCTGTTCCGTGCTCAAGAGAAGAAAAACAAGGAATGCCAGCAACTGCAGCAGGACGTGGAGATGAAGAACGCCCAAATTGCGAGCTTGGAAGAGGCTCGCAAAAAGGATGAAGGTGACAAAGTTTTCTTTGCCTTCTTTTCGTCCGACTTCTTTTCTTTTCCGACAAGTATTTTAGTCGTCTTTCTTTTTATTTGTAGAATTACTAAACACTGCGCAAGATATTCTCAAGAACTCCACTGACATGCAAGCTTTGATGAACGAAGCTGCAGATCTTGCGGTTGGTGGCAAAGCTGAAGGCGGATCACGCCAAGGAGCTGGATGAGCGGGAGCTGGCCCATGCCGAGGTTAGCAAGTTGACGGGACAACTTGAAGCCATGAGCAACAACCTCGACCAGGTGAACAAGAACGCCAAGCGCAGCAGGACAACTGTCACAGGCAGTCCAGCTAGCTCAGGAAACACTTGAAACCATCTGGATGAGGTCAACGCCATCCACGAGCATGTCTTGGGTACGTCTCTAATCCTTCATCTTCTTTGTCACCTTGCACTCTTGAAACTTGAAGCTGCAGTGTGTAACTTTGTGTTTGTGCAGTGCCGGCTACTTGGGTGATGACTGGCTACGACGCCGCGCCTTGCCCGAATCTTGAAAGTTGGCGAAATCGTCAACCAGATTGTCGGCGCAGGCAAAGTTTGCCGCCAAGTTCTACCCTGGGGAGGACGGCGATCCCGTCACTTCGATGCCTGCCGGACCTGCTGGAGAAGGCGGCAGCCGAACACGACAGCACGCTACGCTCAGCAGCACGAGGCGGCGCCAAGTTGGCATTGGCAATGACGGCGGCGTGGTACCCGGAGGCTGATATTCATCAAGTCACCGAGTACTTCCCCACCGAAGACGAAAACAACCAAGCCATCGTGATGCAGGACGTGCTGCGGTCTGTTCGCGGCTATGCGACCCGGGTTGCCAACATGGTTGACATCCGCAAGTTCTACAAGGAACACCCGGATCCGCATGTTGCCGTAGCCGATCCCTCCTTGGCGGATCCTGAAGCTGCCGTAGGCGGAGAAGGCGAAGCCGGAGCGACGAGCGCAGCCCCAGGATGGCGGAGCCAGCCCCAAGAATGCCGGCGTCAGCCCCCAGGATCTCTCCACCAGCTCACCAAGGCGGCAATCCCTTGACTGTCCTCCTGCAAAGGCAGCACAAAACACTGCGTTAATCTGTTAACGCAAAAACTTTATTTTGGGTTTGTAAATATTATGGGCCAACTTTTATGCTACACTTGGCGGTAGGCTTATTTAAGTGGCCCGCCTTAATATGTATCTCGCTTGCATGTTTAGCTTTTTCATATGTTGGCGGAACCTCATCTTAGTTACTTTAGCTGAGCCAACCAGGTGCAATACCAACTAATTTAGACTCAGAGACCAAAGCCAGCATGTTGGTGCCAACGACATACTACTAGGCGACCCACACACAAACAGACAGATAAGCATATTAGGCGGTGCAAAGATTGTTTGCGTTTTTAGCCGGCAGACGGCAAATGTCAAAAAGTTTGAACCTTAGCACGGAGCAAAAACTTATTTTGTTTGGTAACTTTTATGACAACAGATATATGATTGCGAGAAAAGACAAAAGATGGCATGATCCCAAAACTGAATGAGCAAACCACAGACTTTTATTTCATAATCATATAGTACTTATTACAATGTGGAAATTGCTAAGTGTAAAAAGGACGTAGCTGCTCAATGTTCCAGGTCGCTTGGTTTCTTCATACTTGTCGTCAACCTTCCTTTTGCGCTTGCGACCTCGCTTCTTCTTGTATCCGTCTCGTGCGTCTACCAAGTAATAAGAACCATTGAGCAACACCTTACTGACCACAAAAGGTCCTTCCCAAGGCGGGGATAACTTATGCAAGCCCTTCCTATCTTGGATTAGGCGGAGGACCAGGTCACCAACTCTAAAACTTCGTTGCCGCACCCTTCTGCTGTGATAACGCCTCAAACTTTGCTGATAGATGGCGGATCGTGCGAGGCAACATCTCGTTCTTCATCAAGTAGGTCAAGGCCATCCTGTCTTGCATCTTCTGCGTCTTCCTGGACGTAGGCTTGAATTCTGGGAGAATCGTACATCATGTCGGTTGGCAACACTGCTTCTGCGCCATAGACTAAGAAGAAAGGAGTAAACTTGGTTGATCTGTTTGGAGTTGTGCGTAAACTCCAAAGGACAGATTGCAATTCATCCACCCAAGCCCCAGCCGCTCTGTGCAATGGTACTTCGAGACGTGGTTTGATCCTTGTAGGACTAAACCATTTGTACGCTCTACTTGACCGTTTGCCTGCGGATGTGCTACTGAGGCTAGATCTAGGCGGATGCCATGCTTATAACAGTATTCCTCGACTTCGCCTTGCGACAAGTTAGTGCCGTTATCGGTGATAATGCTATGAGGCACCCCGAACCGAGAGATTATTCCCCACAAAAGTTTGCGGCTGTGGCGCCGTCTAGCTTTTTGATAGGCTTAGCTTCAACCCATTTGGTGAACTTGTCTACAGCCACAAGTAAATGTGTGTAGCCACCAGGCGCCGTTTTAAACGGACCAACCATGTCCAAGCCCCAGACTGCGAAAGGCCATGTGATGGGTATTGTTTTAAGCTCTTGAGCCGGCATGTGTGATTGTCTGGCATAAAGTTGGCAGCCCCTGCATCTTTTGACAATGTCTCTGCATCTTGCTTGGCTGTCAACCATAGAAACCTTGTCGGAAGGCTTTTGAAACAAGGGCGCGTGAGGAAGCATGATGTCCACATACGCCAGCATGTATCTCATCCAACAGTTCTCTGCCTTCTTCGGGCGAAATGCAACGTTGGTAAACACCAGTGGTGCTACGCTTGTACAATTCGCCTTTGATTATTGTGAATGCCTTGGCTCTTCTTATTATTTGCCTTTTCAAAACCTCATCATCCGGTAACTCCTGATTGATCAGGAAGTCCAAATATGGCGTCGTCCAATCCGGCTTTACCAGTAGACGGCATAGCTAGCATGTCAACTGGTTCTGCCGATTCTGGGTCAAGGAGGTCTGCTCCTTTTATTGACGGCTTGTGTAGGTGTTCCAGGAAAACATCTTTTGGTACCTTTTTGCGTTCAGACCCCATTCTGGCAAGTGTATCTGCCGCCTCATTTTGAGCTCTTGGGATGTGGCGGACCTCGTAGCCTAGAAAACACTTGGCGAATTCGTCAACGGTAGCTCGATATGCCGCCATTGTCTCGCTCTTTGTGTCCCAAGTACCACGTATCTGTTGCGCCACCAAGTCTGAATCTCCGTAGCAGAGGACACGCTGGACGCCAAGTTCCTTGGCAATGTGTAAACCATGAAGGAGAGCTTCGTATTCAGCAACATTATTAGTTGCCTTGAAGTGAATTTGTAACACATAACTAAGCTTGTCTCCTTGAGGGTTTCTTAAAACAATGCCAGCCCCCGAGCCCTGAAGCATTTTTGATCCATCAAAGTGCATGATCCAGTATGCATCTTCAGGGAGAGGTACTTCGTCCATGGCCTCCGTCCAATCTGCTACAAATCTGCTAAGGCTTGAGACTTAATGGCCGTTCTGGGTTTATACGATGTCGAAGGCGGCAAGTTCAATGCCCCATTTGGCAACGCGGCCTGTTGCATCTGTATTATTGATGATATCCCCCAGAGGTGCCTTGCTCACACCGTTATTGAATGCTCCTGGAAATAGTGCCTTAACTTCCTGGCGGCGTAGAAAACACCGTAGACCAGCTTCTGGTAATGCGGATAACGCTGTTTTGAGGCGGAAAATACTTCACTGATGAAGTAAACCGGACGTTGTTCCGGCAAGTCTGAATTTTCCGTCTTGCGTTCCACAACCAGTACCACGCTAACAACCAAGTTAGTTGCCGCGATGTAAAGCAGCATTGGTTCCTGCGAACGAGGAGCTGCCAAAATTGGAGCAGACGTTAACGCGTCCTTGAGTTGCTGCAAGGCGGCGTCTGCTTCGTCTGTCCACTCAAAGTTGTCGGATTTCTTCAGAAGCCGGTAGAGAGGCAGTGCCTTCTCACCAAGACGGCTAATGAAACGACTGACGGCAGCCGCCGAGCCGGCAAGTCGCTGCACGTCCTTCAGGTCCTTGGGCCTGGATATGTTGAGGATCGCTTTGATTTTTTCTGGATTTACTTCTATCCTCGTTCGGAAACGATAAAGCCAAGCAATTTGCCGGCAGGAACCCCGAAGACGCATTTTTTCGGGTTGAGCTTCATCCTATATACCCGGAGGCTATCAAAGGTTTCTCTCAAATCGTCAAGCAAATCTGCCTTCTTTCTTGACATGACGGCAATGTCGTCAACATAGACGTGAACATTGCGGCCAATTTGCTCGTGAAGGCATCTTTGCATACACCGCTGATACGTTGCGCCGGCATTTTTTAGACCGAAGGGCATCGTGATGTAGCAGAAGGTCCCGTAGGGCGTAGTGAACGCTGTTTTGATTTGGTCGGATTCTCGCATTTTGATTTGGTGGTACCCGGAGTACGCATCCAAAAAGCACAGCAGCTCGGAGCCGGCTGTGGAGTCTATGACCTGATCTATACGAGGCAAAGCAAAGTGGTCCTTAGGACAGCACTTGTTCAAACCGGTATAATCAATGCACATTCTCATTTCCTTATTAGGTTTTGGAACCATTACAGGATTTGCCAACCAATCAGTGTGTACTACCTCCCTAATGAACTTGGCTTCTTGCAACTTGATGATCTCCTTCCCTATTGCTGTCCGCTTCTTCTCACCGTAGCGCCTTATTCCTTGCTTCACTGGTTTGGCTCCTTCGTAGACGTTAAGAGAGTGCTCGGCAAGTTCCCTCGGGACACCTGGCATGTCGGCTGACGACCATGCAAAGATGTCCTGATTCTCACGGAGGAACCTGACGAGCGCGCTTTCCTATTTGTCGTCCAAGCCAGCCCCTATGGTGACTTGCTTGGAGCTGTCACCTGGGACCAGATCCGCCTTCTTTGTGTCTTCGGACGCCTTGAAAGTGTTCTTTTGCTCAGCGGTCTTTACATGCTCCGGCAACTGCGACGTATCGAGCTCTTTTTCAACATGGCTAACTCCTCTGCGTGGAGGACTGCCTCAGCGAAGGCGGCGTTGCCACGCTCGCACTCCTTTGCTTTCTTGAAGTTGCCACTGACGGTGATTGTACCATTGGGTCCCGGCATCTTCAGCTTGCTGTAGATGTAACACGGCGAGCCATGAACTTGGCGAAAGCTGGCCGTCCAAAATGGCGTGGTAGGCACTTTTGAAGGGGACTACTTCGAACCTGAGATACTCCGAGCGGTAGTTTGTCTCAGGCCCAAAAGTAACCTCCAATTGATGCTTCCCATTGACTTGGCTTGCTTTCCCGGAACGATGCCATGAAACTTGACTTTGCTGTAGTCAAGCTGGCTTTCCGACAAGTTCATGCGCTTCAGTGTGTCCGCGTAGATGATGTTGAGGCTGCTGCCGCCATCCATCAACACCTTGGTGAGCCTGAAGTTATCGACAATTGGGTCGACGACAAGGGCGTATTTGCCGGGGTGAGGTACGTGATCTGGGTGATCATCTCTATCCCAAGTTATTGGCTCCTCTGACCAGTCTAGATACTGGGGAACGTCTGGTACTGTGGCGTTTAGCTCGCGCATCTCCGCCTTTTCTTCTTTGCCGAAGGAGTGCCCAGAAGCACACCAATTGGCCATGTACCTTGGGATATTTCCTTTCTTTGCGCACCAGCTTGGGTTCCTCATCCTCGGACATGGAACTGCCCCATCATCATCTTCCTTCTTTGTCTTCTCAGCCTTTTTGCTCTTTTTTGATTTCCAGCCAACCTCGGGGTCCTTCTTGAAGTCCTCCATGAACCGGCATTCCCCTAATGTGTGGTTAACTTTGCCTAAGGACGCGTGGATTGGGCAGGGCAAGGCTTTGCCTGATCGTATGTCAGGCGTTGCTTGCTGGAGCCGCCATCTTTACCCTTTCCTTTCCACTTGCGGTTGCCGCCTTTGCCTTCGAAGGCGGCGGCGACCTCGTTTGACGGTCCGGCTTTGTCATCCTGGGGAGCCTTGCGTTTGTGACTTGCTCGCCTGTTTGGCGCCATGTCATGTGCGCCATCTCCATCGCGTGCATCATCATCCGCCTGTGCGTACATGGCTGCTACTTCGAGCATGACTCCGAGATCCTTGACTTGCATGCGTACGAGCTTATGTCTGAGACTTGAGCCCTTCAGGAGGCCTGTGGTGAAGGCATGGATTGCTTGATTGTCGTCTACGTTCTCGCAGCTTGCCTTTGTTTGAATCCACCTTGCCAAGAAGCTTGTAGCTGTTTCATCTGGCTTTTGCACGCAACGAACCAAATCTGTGTATGTATTGGGTCGCTTGTACGTGCCTTGGAAGTGCTGTGTGAACACCTTTTCCATGTCATGCCAACTATGAATGCTTTTCTCCGGCAAGTTTTCGATCCAGCTTCGGGCTGTCCCCTCAGCATGAGGGGAAGGAAGCGTGCGCGACGAGGCCATTGCCTCCGGCAATTTCAACTGCCAGCGCGTAGTCCGACAACCATGAGTTTGGCTTGTCCGCTCCATTGTACCTTTGATGAGTTTTTGACACTGATGTCATATCTCGGGTACTTGACGTTGCGGATGGCTGGGCCAAAGCACTCAGGTCCTAGATAGGCATCTTGCTTTCCAGCCTTGATGTCATTGAGACGATGTCTCGCGTCTTGCGGACTGAGCTGTTTGCCAGATCTATCGGCGTTAGGCTCGTCCTGCGCTGCCCGGCTGTGCCTAGGCTCGTTGTTGTGTCCCCGGCTTCCGCCTTCGTGCCTGGGCACTGGTGGTGGGGACTGTGTGCGGTCCCTGCTTCTTCTTGGCGGCGGGGCGTTGTCGCGATTGCCGCCACTCCTTGGCGGCTGCTTGCTGCCCCTGCTTCCGCCTTCATCCCGCCTAGGCGGAGGGGGTGAGGCCTTGCGCCTGTTGCCGGTTCTGGACGCCTCGTCACGCTGCCTTTTGGGAGGTGGTGACTTGCGGGTCCTTGTCCTTGTCCTTCCCTTTTCCGTGGCTACTGGAGCCGGACGGATCTTCGGGTTGCCACCGGCCGCAGCTTTGCAAGCGTTGGATTTGGATTCCAACTTTCCTCCCCTTGCGTCCGCCATGTCGGCGCGAGAATCAGCACGGGCCTGCTGCTCTAGAGCTTTGTGAGCAAGGATCGATGCGTAGTAAATCTTCTCGTCCTTGTCATAGTCATCATTGTTGAGGATGTCTAAGGCGGCTGCAGTGTTGAGGACAGGGGTGGCGAGGATGACGTCCCCGTTCTTGTCCTTACGCTGCGGCGCTGTAGCCCACTCGAAACCAAGCTTTTGGGCAGGGGATTTGAAGTTGTCATGATCCCTGCCTTTCTTGCTTTTCTTTCCGCCACTTGTCCTGCCGGCTTGGGCAATGGGTGGTGGTGAAAAGATTGCGCTTGGGGTCTAACTTGGCGGTTATCTTGGCGTTTTCCTCCTTGGCTTCGTCGAGGAGGCTCTGGACCTCTGCTTGCTTGCTTTTGAGGTACTCAGTTTGCTCCACCAAGGTGTTTCGAAGTTTCTCCAAATCAGCCGGGTTGGTTTTGTCGGTCACCGGCGTGTGCAGAACTTCCGCCAGGGCCGCCATGTTCCCTATCTTGCTGGGCTCGCCTTTTCTAGAATCCTCTTCTTCGGAGCCCCAGGAGGCTCTGGAAACAGTGGATCGGTTGCCGGGGTCCCCAGGTTGGCGGCGTCAGTTGCCGCCGCCTGCTCTGAGGCTGCACCGGTGACATCCGCCACAAAAACCTGCTGCATGTTGACGGAGGAGCCCGTAGCCGCCTCAGAAGGCGGAGGATCAGGTGTAACAAAACACTGCTTGACCCGTTGCTCAAACATGCTGGCAGAATCTTCTTCGGAATCAGAATCTACGTTGACGTGAACGGTAGATCTGGATCCGGCATCCGACATCGCATCATCCTGGAGCGCAGGAAGAATAGATTCGGGATCTTGACTGTTGGGCTGGGAGTCTGATCCCAGTCCCGTCATGCCGACAAAGTGTAGATCTGAATCTGCGGACTCCTCAGGGAGGCAAACTCAGATCCGTCTTGATTGTAGGGCGGGTGGGATGGCGAATAAATTCGCGGCAACCCATACGCCTCAGAAGTGTAGCCGATGAACACATCGACGCCGCCAAACGGCACAACTCCGCATCCGACAATGTAGTCGTCTGCGGGGATGTAGGACTCGTCGCAGCTGATGTAGTGGTTGTCGCCGTAGCGAACAGCGCGGCCGACGGCGATTGTTTCGCCGATGCCGCCAAGGGTTCCCGCCTGGAACGTGACGCCTGACGCCTTAGGCCCCACGGTGGGCGCCAACTGTCGTCGTATCGGCATCTTGGATAGGAGACGGGGTCCTGCTAGCCGAGGGTGAACGTAGGGCAAGAAGGTGGACGTCGTCGAGGTCGGGATTGTACACGGCGGTTTACCCAGCTTCAGGCTCCACGGCGGTGGCGGAGCCCTACGTGCTGCTATAACTCACTATAAGGCAATAGCCGAAGTACAGGTTACAATGAGTTGGTTGTAGATTGATTGGTGCCCTAAAGGCGTCCCGAGGTCCAGCTTATATAGGCGGCTGGACCTAGGGTTACAAGGTGATTACGTATCCAGCAAGCATACAGTCCTAAACCTAGCCGGCAAGTATGCCGCCTTCCATCTTGGTCTTGGTGGCTTCGTGGGCTTCAGTCTTGGGCCTCCTCCTTGCCGGCATCCGCCTTCCTTGGTCGTCAGCTATCTGGGCCGCCCGGCAGGCAAAGCCTTCACCACCACTGCGGGCCACCCTGGACTAGCCGGATTGATCCATGCTGGTGATACCCCTAGTAGGTATATCCCCAACAAATTCTTAAATTCTATGCATCGTACAAGTTCATTCATAGACAACAACACACTGTCAGAGAAAAATAAACATTGCATGATTAAAACAAGAGGATATATAGATGACCAAACCACCTTATTAGGCTGCCAGTATGAACCAACCATTCCAGGATTGACTTATTAAAAGGCGATAGGCTATGGAGAAGTAACAGTTCGACAACTTATATGTGAAAGAAAGGGATAGAGAGTTCAGGCACTAGTAGGAAACCCGCTGGGTAAAAACCTACTACCACCATATCAACTAGGGAGTCTCCAGAGTACAAAATATAACAGGCCATAAGCACACACTGAAACAGTCTGACAAGACGCTACTACTGTGAAACAAACAACACTTCGACAGCTGAACGAAGATAGATGTTGTTGTCTTTAGCCATCAAGGCGCGGGGTTAAGCGCCGGTTGCCTGGACGAGAGAAAACAACCTGCATGAATGCAGCATATGTCAGCCAGTCAGGCATCACAATCGGTACCTGGAGTAATACATCCCTTGCACGCACAAAAAGAGGTTCAGACGTAATTTTGGTCACTAATATATTTGATTTGTGAAAATCACATATATTTTATAAAATATTTTTATTTGCTTTGTGAAAATCACATGTTTTGGTCTTTCTCAATTTCATTAATTTTTATGATTTACTGCAGCGAAAAGTAATGGTCGCTATAATTGGGCCGGAGACCAAGCTGATTTCCAAAATATCCTTTTAAAACCAGAGGGAGTAAATGACTTCAATTTGTCTGGAAATATAGCTAAATATATACAGAGAGCATACATATATTTATACGTACCTGGTAATCTCTAACTGCCCCTGACTTGCAACCAGCCGCAGAGTATATGAGGTAGTACTCCCATATAAGCATGAACTTCTCATCAAAGCCCAGAGCCAAAACTTGACTGCAAGAAAAAAAAAATAAGAAATTATTAATACTAACTGAGAAATTAACTGTAATTGTCACAACAAATTTACTTGCTCAATGATCATATGATATATGCGCTAGTCTTCCTGAACTGTAACAACAGTAGTCTTCAATAGTGAATGACTAAGTCAGACTTACTCCTTGTTGGTAATGAAGTCGTCCATCCAGCGCATCAGAGTTAGGTAGTAATGGTACCCAATATTCTCGACGTGCTCCATGCTACACATTGTGCAACAACATCAGGGAGGGTCTAATCAATTAATCGAGTAACCAATCAAGCATCGATCGATTGATGTAAAACGTACCAGAACCTTGATGACGTGAACATGGCAGACGCTACACGGGCCAAAGAAGGAAGGCAACCGCCAGGGAATATGTATTCTTTTATGAAGTTTGGCCTTTTTCTGAATATGTCATACTGTTCTTCTGGAACTGAGATAAACTGAACACACATGTATGTATTTGCGGATAAAGGTTAGTTCATGATCGTGTAAACCTAAGGTCTTGGTTGGATAAGGAGTATTTTTCATTGGCTTTTTCAGCCAATCCGAAAGAATAAGGCCTAATCCTTCTTGTGCACCGAAAACAAGGTATATATATACTTAGTTGTTGTCCGTAATGATAATGTAATCAGGCATATACTTAATTGTTGACAATGATATTTTTCCTGCAGTACTAACCTGGAGGACCAATATGCCGTCTTCAGCCAAGCGAGACTCGCAGCAAGCAAAAAAATCCTCATAGTATTCATGGCAAACATGTTCGATCATTTCGCTGATTTACGAAGTAGAATACGTAAGTATAACCACGCATATGGGTATCGTCAAAGTCACTGTGCTCATCCATACTTTAGTAATACTTACACGCTTATGATTGTGTCATACTTGCAAGGTGGTATTTGACGGTAGTCACACAGCAGAAAAGTTATGTGATCCTAAAAATTAATAACAATAGAAAATAAAAATGTTAGCTAGGATTTCACCCTACCAAAGTAAGCTTGGGACACAACAATACTAATTCTCCGTAAACGCCCATATTTGTTTTATAGTTAGTAAATTAATGCAAATTATACACTTTCTCAATGCACACATATGGTGGAATGGTAATTACTGATAAACTATTATAGTGGACAGGTATTGCATAAAGGAGGGAGTAACATAGAACTAACCTCTAAGCCAGCTTCTCTTACTTTGTTCTCAGAGTATTTAAGCTGCTCCTCTGACAAAGTGACTCCCGTGTATTTGCAGCCAGTTTCCTTAACCACTTGTATTGCTAAACTGCCCCAGCCGCTACCAATTTCAAGAACATGATGCCCCCCCTCGACTTTAGCCTTTGGTTCAATGTGTATTTTGCAAGAATAAAGTACCATCAGATCATGTTCACAACATTGTCTAATTAGTAATCAATCCAATGACACAAATTTTAGAGATGTGGCAGTAATACCTTGGCGATTAGAAGGCTAAGTTTACGCTGCTGGGCTGCTTCTAAGCTTTCGTTCTCCGTCTACCAATTTAATTTTAGTCCATGAATTAATAAAACTACTCTACAAAATTTACTAGCTTGAAGAACAAAATCACAAGATTTACAAACCTTGAAAATTGCACAAGAGTAAGTCATCGATTTATCCATAAAAAGTGAGAAAAATTCATTACTCTGCACACATATAAGAAGACAGAACTATTAGTACTACTTGATTAGTTATTATAGACGTATGGAAAGTAGTGAATGATAAAAAATCTTTTTTACACAGTTATGTACACAAAAATCACAATTCAATAAGATCTGCAATAGTTCTGGTATTACAAATTGACCTAAGAAACTAGTTATCTTAATCCTGATGGAATGTAATAACAAAATAAGAGATATGAGTACTGACAAGATCATAGTGCTGAGAGATGTTTCGACGAGTTTGTGTCGCAGTGTTCTTCTTCGAGACGTCACGCAAAAAGTATTTAGCATATGTCAATCCAGCTATTACATGATACGGTCTCCACCGACCCCTGCAAACCAAACAATTTATATACTCCCTCCGTTTTTATATAAGATGTTTTAGGTATTGCACATGTTGTCTAGATACATACTAAAGTGAGTGAACATGCACACTAATACATGTCTACATACATTTGTACATATGTGCATGTGGACAAATGCTAAAACATCTTATATAAAAAACGGAGGGAGTACATGATTAGTAATAGAAGCATAGATTCTTAAGTACTACTTCGTTTTATCAAAGAATTCACAGGAATTTAGTGGACAATGGAAGGTTTCAGAACCCTTTTCTGGCACCACTGCGGCTCCTACGCGCATCTCTGTTAGCAATGAGAATCTGCAAAGAAACATGGATTTGATCTGAAATGAAGAAGAAATAACTCTACCGAAAAACTCATGGACAATGGTATAGTTATACCAGGATAAGATTCAGAAGGCCTTCTCTCTTGTCAAGAAGAGTGAAACATCCGTTAATATAGGCTTCTGCCAAGCCAAACATTCCTTCGGTTGCAACCTAAAAGCCGTGGATAAACAAATGTAGTTGAAATGAGAAGGTTGGATAAAGCAATTGCAGTGGAGCATATAAAAATTAAGAATCATGCACGGACACATCACCAATCAGAAACATAAAAAATGCATGTGTAGGCAGAAAAGAGAAGAGAAGATAACCTTCCAATAGAAGAAGGGGTCATGAACTCGCATGACAGATTTTAAATGGCATTTGTCGCAAGCTTTACCAAAGCTGAACACGTTGCCTCCTTCTTCGACCAATCTGCACGAAAATTATTATGGTTAAAAATAATCATAATTAGTCGTCGCATAGTACATCAACTCAAACAAGGACTCACATCAAGTTACCGATGGATATGTATTGGTTGAGAAATCTTGGAACAAGAAGGCGCGCCCCAGCCTCGGTCCAGGATGGAATCATCTGCTTTGGGTTCTGCAGAAACTCACATTTCTTTCCAAGCAAACCTTGAGCTGCTGATTTCCCAGACTGCATCGATTCAAAATGTCAAATACAAAAAAGACCCACATAGCTATTTTATGAAATAGTCATTCTGAATCATGCGACTGAAATTAAAGGCATATATGGCAGGGTGGTGTAAACAAGTATATCATCAAACAATGAGAATAATCAAGTATATCCATCCCAGTCCCTTCACTTTCTCTCCCTCTCCACTCACTCCTCAGAGAATACCCAGAGGCCAGAGTTGTCAGACCCGTACCAATATTAGCACATAACTGTATGGTCCCTATGCGAGACAGGTCTAAAAGGGGAAATGGACAGAGTGTGCATGCAGATACCTTCAATCCGTCTTCATGGAAGCCAAGACCTGCAATCCAAGGCAGAAGAGACATTTGAGACGTAATGTTCTTTAGAGCATTTCACGGGTAAATTTTTTTTTTTTTTGCGAGATTACAGATGCAGATTGTTGGGTTTTCGCCCACAGGATCGAATCACATCAGTCTAGACGAACACACAAAGACAAATCTATAGCCAAAGGCACATATCGTGCCTTGTTTTTTTTTCTCTTTATTCCTCAATGTCTTTCGGTACAATCGGTGATTACAAGTCGAGGCCTTGACATGTATTTATACACGACCAAGCAGCTAGCTAACCGACTCACACAGCTAACCTATACCGATTAGTACTCCTACTGCTAGCAACCTAGTCGTACACGACCAGCCAGCGTAGGAAACTAACACATAATAGGAAACTACTAGAGCAAACCTACTAGGACTCCAACTAGTATTACCTAGTGCACCACGTACGAACGTTCATGCATGTCTCGGCATGCAAACTTATTACAACTCAAACTTACCTAATTAACATGCTTAACACTAACAAGAATTAGGCAAGATTATTTTCCACACAGATTACATCGAGTAGGCAGAAGAAATCAAACAGAAGATAAACATTACACATCGATTCTTCTGCGTCGACGTCGCCGATGAAGAAGCCGCATCGGATACGCGCCGCCGCCGCTGCTTCCTAGAAACCTTGGAACAGAAGCATCCCCCAGGCGGACGGGAAGTTTCCGAAACTCGAACCTCGAGAGGCCTCCAGCCTGCTCCATCGCCGTCGTCGCTCGCGCCATCAGCACCTGCAACCAAAAGGTCAACCAGATCCACCGCAAGCAGATCTGGAGGGGGAAACTCCGCGCACGGCGACCCCAGAGGGCCGCGAGCACGAAGAAGAGGACGACGCTCCGCCATGGACCTCCGCGGAGCTCCACTGCCAGAGGGGACGAACGCCGCCCACAAACACACCGCCGACGAAGCCTCCGCCTCCAAGACGCCGCCAGCTGAAGCCCAACTACTACCTACACTATGTACACGCCGGGATCCGGCGATTCCCCAGCCTCCCGCCGCCGAAGCGGCCGGCGGAGGCGAGGAATCGCGCGGATCCGCGGCGGCGAGGTGGGAGCAGACGGGGGCGCACAAATCGCCTCTCTCTTCTTGCGGGAGAGAGGGACCGGTCCAAGGGTCGGTCTTATTTCACGGGTAATTTTAATAATGTAGTAGAAGTATATCGTACATCTACGTCCAAGTTGTAACGAACAAATTATCCACAAACTGAAATTCATGAAACAAGCTACCTTGATATGCCCCACAGAACCATATTCCTCTCTTTCCCTGGATCTGATCAAACTGAAGATAAGCCTTCGCCGCAGCCACAGACGGAACAGGAAGGCTTGTACACCATTTAAGCAGTACGTGATCCGGAACACAAGGGGGATTGAGTGTCACCAGGAAAGGCCTGACAGATTCAATTTCCTAGAAATGCAAAAAAAGAACAAATATATACCACAGTTACTAGATAAGTAATCCATTCATACAGCTGGAGGAGTTAGGCTGAAGCTTCCTTTTTTTTTTATTCTGAGAGCCTGATCTACAGTATGTTCTAACGTGATGAAAATATGGTTGCTGGGGAGGCATGCCTAATCTTGAGGACATGTAACGTTGACGTACAAAATGGTTTCAGTGTCGTAATAAAGCCAGGGCACGGCCCATTCATGAAGAAATGTGTCATCAATAAATTAATTCATTATACCATGCGTAGGAAAAGCAAAGAATTTACCTGAATATGGTTTAGCCAGTAAGTAACAGAAAACCCCCTGCTAGTTGCCCCTAGGAAATTCCAGGCGCTCCATGCCGACGGGTTTCGGGGCATCATATTTTGATCACAGTGGAGGTATATGTCCCTGCACATAAACGTGTCAGACAATATAGTAGATCAGACAATATAGTGGCGGCGCGCTGCGAGGAGGTCGGCGAGGACGGCGGCGCGGGCGGAGCGGGGACAGGCGCCAATTTTCCCCACTCCCCCAGCCCGTGGCGAGGTGGCGGCGCGCGGTGAGGAGTTGGGCGAGCAGCCGACACCAGGCGACTAGGGCAACCGCCGCCGTCTCCCTTCTTCTGTCGCGGCGAGGACGACCTCCCTTCTTCCGTTGCGGCGCGGACGGACCAGGCGGAGGCCACGGATTGTGGCGGCGCGGTGAGCAGGTCGCCGGCGACGGTTGCGTGGAGCGGGGTCAGTCCACGGTACCGCAGCGAGGTGACGGCGGCGGCGAGGAGGTCGGCGACGACGTCGACGTGGAGGTGAGTGCAGTACCGTTCTGTAGCGTGATTTTTGGTTGAAATCTTGAAGAAAAAGTTGCTCCGAAAACTGAAGTTGGAGGCTGATACCTGGTAGAAGACAGGTCGATAATGATGTAGCTGGTTGTGGAGTATATTTGTAGCTGCTCTTTTCCCATCTCGTGAATTGTTTTGGACTATATTCGAATTTGTGAAATTAGTAGCTGCCGTGTGAGCAAATTTCAGGCTGAATGTACACTCTATGTAATTTTCTAACATCTACATTCAACCTGAAGTTTTTTGTGGCTTCTACTAAAATCACGCTTTAATGATGTAGCTGGTTGTGGAGTATATTAGTAGCTGCTCTAATCCCATCTCCTGAAGTTTTAATGAACTAATTGTTATAGCTTAGATCTCAGCATGTTAATAGTAATCTGGGTTACAATAGAGGAATGCATGTTTGGTTTTATGTGTAGGTGTACCTAGGCAGAATGATCTTTTTGTCATGGCAGTAGGTTTGGTTTCAGGTTCCTGTTATTTTCTAGGCAATGGTTCTTAGTCGTGCGCAAACTGCAGCACAAGCACGGTCGTGCTACTACATCATGATTGCTTGTAGCTATAGAATTACTAGTGTATCTATGTAATTGACTGATGTACGATTTACTTCACCTTATCTCTGAAACTACAGTAGCATCTTTTCCGAAATTCAGAACTGCGGTAGCTTGCTCTGTATGACTGTATGTGTATGCTTGCTTCCTTGCTGCTTGCTCATTTGACTTTTAATTGTTAATTTGTATGTGATATGTAGGAAGAGTACCTTAACATTCTCAGCAGGACGTTTCACAGTGAGAATGAAGGTTTTCGGTTCTATAACAGGGAAGATACCTTCTATCAGTGTACTTAAGTAGTAAAATACCCGTACTCAGAGCCATCAGCATGACAGCCCCCATAACTTCCTATGGAAGCAGAATAGGATGCTGCATGGGGTGGATTCCTCTGAATGTTGCTTCAAAAACATCTCATGTGCAATCTCAACACTGTTTGTTAGTAAATTTTCATTTGTTCTTTTGAAATTCCCTTCACTAGTACAGAACAGGGCATTAGTACCGGTTGTATTGGGCCTTTAGTACCGGTTGTGCAACCGGTACTAAAAGGTCGGGACTAAAGGGGTAACCCTTTAGTACCGGTACCAAAATACAACCGGTACTAAAGGGTCTCCACGTGGGCGCACAGACGCGCGCGACCCTGAGGGCCTTTAGTACCGGTTTTTCATAAAAACCGGTACTAAAGGTTCCTGCTATTTTTGCCCTCCCGCCTATTTTTTCAGGGGGGTTTAGGGTTTCGTTTTTTTCTTTTCGGTGGTTTAGGGTTTCTGTTTTTCCTTGTCGCTCATTTTTTCAGGGTTTCGGAGGAGATCACGTATAAAGTACTCACTACACATATGAAGTACTCATTACACACATAAGGTACTCTCGTTACATATAAAGTACTCATAATTACAATGGAGATCACCGCTAATAACTAGTACATGCATGGAGGGAGTCTATTGTTCGACATAGTGGAATTCACCGAAATCATCTAGGACATGCGTCAGAATGAATCCCGCCAATTCCTCCGCAATAGCTTTCACGCGGTTTTCTGGTAGGAGCTGGCTCCGCTTCCTTTCCAACTTTAAAAGAAGGAGATCAAATCAGTTATGATCGGAACTAAACACAATTGATGGTAGCAAAATAAAAGTTGTGTATGATGTTTACGTACCTCTCGATTTCTTCGACTATTGACTCTCTCATTGACCAAAGTGTGAATATACTCGCAAACGTAGTATCCACATAGTTCCGTCCCCTGTGGTTGTCGCAGACACCACTATACAAGAATATAATTTAATCAAATAATAATCAAGAGAACGATAATGGTATTAGAAAGATACGCAGACCTAGATACGTAGTAGTACTTACAGTGTTAGCCTTGAACTCCAGCTTCTGTGGCCATTCACCGCGTTCTTCCGCGATGAACCTTTTCCAAACCCTGCCCGGAAAAGAAAATGAATTGAGGAGTTATTACTTATACTTTTGATATCCGAAAATGAACGAAAGAGGACGATATAGTGCGATTGAAATTACCTCCTAAGCATTAGACGCACGCTTTTGTAATCATCTTGATTTTTCCTCAATGAATCCCAGACTTCAACTAGTCCTTACTCGAGTCTAATGATTAGCAGAATGAAGTGGTACCTGCGCACATTTATATACGCAGGTATTCAGAACTCATCAATTACACTTAATATCGGGAAAGCAAAATAGAATGTGTACAAGACAGTAACACTCACCCGAAGTTGTAAGGAAGAAGTATTTCCTTTCTGGTACTTTGTCGCTTAAAACAAGTTAGCACAAGTTCCTCTGTGTCCTTGACATACCAAGGTTTTTCTACGCTCTCCACATTAACTTTATCCGGGTCAATGAACCCAATGTCCCAGATTCCTCCCATTCGGCATTCACGAATCTTCATTCTGCATAATAGCGTACAAAAGAATGTTGTGAGGATAATTACAAGCAATGAACGAGCTGAACTATAAATAATTAAATTACACGAATAAATAACTTACAGACAATAGAGGCTGAGGATAGATTTGTCGAGGGCAAGTTGATTGTACATCTGAAAAAGTTCGGAGAACGCAACCTCCACACCATATTCTCGGAACAAGTGTTGTTCCTTAACTCCCGCCATGAGATATGTCTTCCCTTCTTTTGCGGCGGTCATGTACCAGGTATGCAATTTATATAACTGTGTTGTTAGAGCACTCGGATTTTCGACCAGAGGCATCCCGAGTTCAAATTTATATTTAATTACCATCTCCGCTATGGGGACACCTGTGTCGCCAATGACAACTTCTCCATGCTCGATTTCCCGAGCTTCAGAAGGCACAATGAGCGGGGCGATCGATTGTGCTTCTTGTTCTCCGAGCTGGGCAACTCCTTTCCCGCACGCTTTTTCTTCCTCCTTCTTCTGTGAGGAAAGTACCTTGTCAATACCTCGCTCATAGTCTGAACGGGACGACGGTGGAGGGCAATACAGGTTGTCAACTGTGCGATCTTTTACCTCAGTTGCTATAGTCTTCAGGAGTTCCTTCATGGGGTCAAGTCTTGCCTCCAGTCTTTCCTTTTTTTTCTGTTCAAAAAAGGCTGCAGCCTGGCCTTGTGTCCTCACTTGTAATTCCTCCAAAGTCATCTCGCCTGCTAACTTCTCAGGAGCCTTGACTTCCTTGGTTTTTTTTGCACGTTTCTTGACAGGGGACGACGCCGTGAACAGCTTCCGCTTTGAAAAACTACTAGTGGCCGCAGCAGTCGGCTGACGGGAGGGCGCGGGCGATGGACTCGCGGTGGGGTCCCAATCGTGGGGGAGGAGGGTGGACAATTCTGTGGTGAATTTCTAACCGGAGGAGTCGATGGCCTTGGCGCCGAGTCTGGAAACTTGATTAAATTCTTCTTCCATAGAACGATACCAAGTTCGACATCTCCTAGTGTCTTCTCTCCTTCAGGTCCAGGAATTTCAAGCTCTATTGAGTTCATTCCCGGCATAATTTTCTTGACGCTGACACGAGCAAATCCAGCTGGAATCACACCAAAATGGAAGGTTGCTCCAGGTCGATGTGGTAAAGCATAGCCAATCGCCACCGGACAAGTAATGTTCAACATTGGCGCATGTAACTCACAATTTGTCTTCTCCGTGATATTTTACCATCAATGAACTCGGGACAGCGTCGATCACCGTACATCCATTCTCGGCTCATCTGCATTACATAAATACATTAAAAACCATTACACCAGCTAAATAATGAATAGAGATACGTGACCAAATTAATTAATACAAGTTCATCACATTAAAACCAAAGTAGAGAAGTGCCCAAATGTGATACATAGTTCTCACGAAACATACATCAAACGAAACTAACATACAACTATCTAAAGAATTTAAATCCAACAACAAATGCGATCAGAATCGCAACCAAGGTAACTATTGAACCAACAGCATAATGATACCAAGCCTCTTGACTAATGACATATTTTCTAATCTTTTTAAGCTTGACGCGCATTGCATCCATCTTCATCTCGTTAGCAGCGATGACGTCGGCAAGCTTGACCCCGTGAGCATCGACGATGTCGGCAATCTTCAATTCCAATATCATCTTCTCTTCCAGGCATTGGAGATGAAGATCTTCACTTATCTTCAATTTTGCTTTTAAATCGTTGTTTTCTTTTTCTAAAAACTCGACAATAGGGTCGGCTGGAATTTCCGGTTCAACTACCTCCTAAATAAAAATATATCTATGTCAAGTTGGTCGACATGATTGTTATAACCATGAAACAAAATAAATAGTTATAAAAATATACCACATCGGAATCATAGACCGGACGAGGGCCGACGGGGACGGATATCAAAACCATGACACTATACATATAATAAAACATAAGAAAATTATACAAGAAATAATTATGCATTTAAATCATATAACTAACATTTTTTAAAATAAAAGATAAAAAAAGAGGCTCACCGAGGTGGTGTCGGTGACGGAGCGGCGCGGGCGATCGACGGCGGTCAGGAAGGGGACGGGACGACACTATATAAAACCACAAATTATACTTTAATTTGAGCTCAAAATGCATATAAAACAAATGAAATCCCTAACTTAGGAATTTCATCAAACACCTTGCAAGCACCACCAAAATCAAACTTGCTAAACTTGCACGAAAATGAGCTAAACTTGAAATGCCGGAAGAGAAGATGAAGTTGCTAACCCTTATATATGTAGGTGCCACCAATCTTGGAAGTTGTTGGAGAAAATGGTGGTGAATTTGGAGCTTGGGAGAGCAAAAGAGAGGAAAAATGGAGTGAGTTCGAGCTCAAAATGGTACTGGCTCGGGGTGGAAGAAGGTTATAGTGGCCGGGACCTTTAGTACCGGTTTTTAATACAAACCGGTACTAAAGGTCTGAGCGTGGGGCCACGGACCGCGGCCGCTTGTGCCGGCGGGGGCTCCACCCCTTTAGTACCGGTTTTTAATAGAAACCGGTACTAAAGGTCTGTCTTTAGTAGCGGTTTCTATGAAAAACCGGTACTAAAGGTCCTCGCCGCTGTGCCACAAACACAACCGGTGCTAGTGCCCTCCTTTAGTACCGGTTTTAGTACAACCGGTACTAAATGTGGCGTACCAAAGCCTCCTTTTCTACTAGTGCTTGGACTCAAAACGTAAAATATTTTATATTAAGGTTTTCCACCCATGTAGGATATATCATTGAGATCATGCATGATTTTTTTCAGATTTTTTGAAACTTTTTAAATCTATTTTGGATCTTTTCAAAATACTGGGATCATTGGATCTCAGGAGTACCAAATATTCACTCTCATTCGGAAAGTAATTCTGAATCTCGAGATTCAGTGATCTCGTTTCTGCTACTGAAGAGCGGGATTTTTTTTTTCTTGCGAATGACGAGTGGGAAGATTCTAACATTTAAATCTGGAAAATGATTTGGTTTCATACTGTGGGTTTAATTGGTCCGTGTTACTATGGGCCAAGCCTGTTAACAACTGGGTTTTGTTTGGGTTTATGGAGGAAAAAGTTGGAGACTGTTAGGTGTGGGCCTTAAACGGGTTACTATGGGTTACTAACTATGGTCCGGGTTACAACCACCCACCAGAGTTCAAACCCCAGGTTTGACGCTGGTGTTTCTCATTTAAGGCGGAATATTCTTCAGAGTCCTTGATTGTCAAACTGCGCTTGGTTCGGCAGAGACATGCGTCCTCCCGACCCCGTAGCGGCGACTCCCGCGGCGACCACCACGGCCACCGCGGCGGCAGCCATAGCCACCACCACCCAGACCTCAGCCCCTACCAAGCTAGCCTCGCTGCTGCTTCAGCCCTCCTCGACCAGGTTCTCGTGGGCAGATGAAGTGGAGAAGGAAGAGAGCGTTGACTTTGTGCCGGATTCGCAAGATCCAGATCTGGAGTCTGTGCCGGATTCGCAAGGTGCGGAGCTTGAAGACGGCGAGATCTCGCCGGTGGTCAGGTCTAGGGACCGCTATGTCCCGCCGCAGCGCCGCGGGGACGCGACGAGCGCCTTCAATGCGGCTTCCCCAACTCCGCGTCGACAGCTCGACGATCAGGCCTCTGCGATGGGCTTCTATGCGGGTAGGCGGCCGCCCCCTGCCCCGCCGGGTCCGCCTCCCCGTGGTCAGCCGCGTCCATTTATTGCTCGGGTGGGTGCTACCTACTCCTCGACTTCAAGACGAAGCAACGCCGGAGTCAGGAGACAAGATGGGCCTTCTTTGGAGCGGCATGGCGCGCCGCGAGGACAAGACAGATGGGAGACCGTCCGTCCACCGCATTGGTGGCGACGGGACTCAAGCGGAGCTAGGGGATGGCCTTGGAGCGGAGGCGACAGCCTGGCGCGGCGGGAGCTGCTCCTTAAGAAGATGCGGGGACGCTGCTTCCGGTGCTTGAGCCATAAACACTTTGCAATCGACTGCAGAGAGCCTCGGGTCTGTTGGCAGTGCCACCGCGCAGGCCACCTTGCTGGGAGCTGCACCGAGCCTCCAGCCTCCCCGCCTCCCGCTGCCCCACCGCGTCGGCGCACCGCTACCCCGGTCTCTCCTCTGCGCTCCTTCCGCGACATCCTCATGGCGCCACAAGACCTTTTGGAGGTGCCACCGGATCGTCCACGACCGGCAGGCCTTCCTCGACTTTGCTCATCGCCGGTCAGCCCGCTACGCTCCTTCAGGGAGGTGCTCATGGAGTGCGAGCTTGACATGTGCTGCTCCATGGCGGCGGCGGAGGTGTTGCTGCCCAACGAGCGGTGCCACAAAGAGAGCGTGGATGGAGCTCTCACAGAGGAGAACGAGCGGGCCGGGCTGATGCTGCTGCCAGAGCAAGGTAAGGATGGCGACCGCGAGGCGAGGGAGCAGGTATCCGCGGCAGTGTCTGTGGAGATGTTGGCGTGGCAAGGTCTGATCGGCGAGATTTCGGCGTGGGACTCGTGTCCGGCCTCGGGGTGCTCCCCGCGTCCGGTTGTGAGCGACGAGCCGCCTTCTATCGTCTCGCCAGGCGATGCGTCCTGCGAGGTGGTGCTGCTGTGCGAGGAGGTGGAGGATGAAGAGCAGTGCATTGCCGAGCCTGGAGCGGGATCTACCCTGTTGTCCGCTCAGGGTGAGATCGTTGTTGAGAAGGTGGATGGGCAGCAGTTCGTGAAGGACTTTGTCTCGCCGGTGCGGGCTGGTCCTGGGCAGCAGGACATGGAGGTCGGTGCATCTCTGTGCCCCTTGTCGGGATTCTTAGCCCGGATCACGGTGCCACTTGCGGCCACCGTTTTGGGCACACCGGCCACGCCGTTGGTCCACGAGATGGAGGTGGAGGTGTCGTCTGTGTGGAGGAGCGAGAGGCTCGCCAAGCTGCACCCGAAGGACGCCAACATCGAGCAGCTGGCCAGGGAGACCGTGGCACGCCGTCTCGGCTCGCTGACCGAGGAGGCCCACCCCTCGGGGCGCCGGCGAGAGGACTTCTTGGCCCTATTAGATGTCTCGGACCGGCCCTTCTCGGACCAGGAGGTGGCGGCCATCGACGACCTCGTCCTCGTCGTGAACAAGACCAAGAAGAAGAAGAAGAAGACGACGTCAGGGACCAGGATGGTGCGGCAGATGCCGCCGGGGGAGGCCTAGATGATGAAGCTTCTGTTGCTTGGACACTCCTCCTGGCAAATGCTGAGAGGAGGTGTTTTTTGTGTCTGTGGGGCACAGGGAGGACTGTGCGTTGCTGATCGAGGTTGTCTGTTGTCATGGCGAGCACTTGTGGGTTCTTCACACGAGGCTAGGAGAGCGACTAGCGAAACCATCATCCACTTGACTTGGCGGACAGGGAAGGAGAGGAGCCAAATGACCTTATGCAATGTGGCAATCTCGCCTTTGGAGGTGGCGGCTTTGGTGCGGGAGGAGTTGGCGATGCGGGTTTTCGCCCACACACAAGATTCTAGAGACTAGTTTTTGGTTTTTTGCTTGCGAAGGGATTTTTTCCCTAGCTCAAAATTCTGTACATAACACTCTATTCTATCTAATCGGATGACGGATACGACCGTTTTAAACCTCAAAAAAAAAAATTCTTCAGTGGGAGGCGACGTTCCCGTCGACAGCGAGGCGCCCGTGGTGACTTCGTCAATCTCAAGACTCGATCCGCCGACTCAGTCTCTCGGAGGTGCTCATAGGGGTAGGGTGTGCGTGTGCGCGTTCATATGAGTGAATGTGTGCGCGTGTATATAAGCGCTTGTGTTGTACTGTGTTTCGCAAAAAAAAAAAGTTGGCTAAGCCTGTTAACAATTGGATTTTGTTTGTACCAAGTCTGTCTCCTCCCTCGCCTCTGCCACTGCTCGCAACGGCTCGCCGGTCCGGGGCTCATCGGCAGGGTGAAGAAGCGGCGTCTGGGCCATCCCTCCTCAGCAGCCGGCGGCAGCGACCTGGCCTTACCGTATTTGCTTCCCGGCACCTCCTTCGCTCCCGGATCCGGTGATCGCGACGGTATGGCGGCGTCTGCCCCTCAAGCTCCGACGACACCACCGCGCCAGGAAGCTGTGCCCCTCGAAGGCCTCCTCCTTTTCGAGGGTGGGTCCGTCCATGAAGGCAACCCTCTCTTCAGGATTCCTCGTTTTCTACAACCGCCCTCCTACTATTCCGGCGAGCACGCGCGGTCTGATGAGCCGCTACGCGTGCCAACCGCGGTGTGCTCCATCGTTTGCACACACAACGCACTTGGATTTGGGGTTAAGCTGGATAAATGCAGTTCCTGCTGTCAGCTAGCACTTGGATTCAGCTAGCAGGCGGGGATTTCAGCTAACAATTGGGATCAGCTATCAGGTGCGAGATCTGTACCTGAACCTGTATTTATATGGTTGGAAATGCAGTTGCAGTTGTACATGTTGGCTTAATTTAATTTATATCTGATTAATGTGCATGCATGGTTGTAATGTTGATTGATATTTTCTTTTACTCTGATTAATATAGGACTTCCTAACCCCTTGACCGAACATGGATGATCTTGATTTGTAAACCTAAATTATTAGATGGAGCAATATCTATTTGTTACTCACTAAGATTTTTGTTGTCAAACAAATGTAGTTAACATATCCCCACATGATGGAATGGTTAGAAGAGCTCGGGGTGGAGATGGAGAGAGAGATGGGACATGTCTTTTACATAATCGGACAGCGGCGGTGGAGTATTTGAGTGGGGGCAATGGCAATGGTATCTCGAGCCTCCTGGCGCAAAAAGCCAACATATTGAAATCCAGTTTTTTGGCGCATGGTCTGTGAGAGATACACAAGTTCAAGAAGGATGCTCTGACGTAAGCACTCGAGTCCCTCAGTTCTCATGAGTATACATAATACTTCCATTCGTAGCATATGTATGCCTTGTGTAATTGTGTTCATATATGATGTCAATTAATTCGCTGGTTCTATCTTTGGAATGAAGGTACCTGGAGTACCATGCGCATAACCCTGATCTGGACCGTAACGAGACGTTGGGGCAGTTCATTCAGTTGCATGGATATTCCCTGTTATTCCAAGAGGCTTATCTTGTACTGCTTCTAATCTACTTTCTGACATATGCCTTTTTTAGTGTATCCAGCACCCCTTCATTTTGGCAAAATCTCACAGCAGGATTTCTGCATTCAATTTTTTTCCTTATTTTCTTATAAGTTACATAAAGACTGTGAAGAGAAACTACATTTTCAATATATTTAGATGAACTACTTAAGTTATTATAAGTGAAATATTGCCCTACTTAATAGTAGCTAGTTTTCCCACCAACATGCATGCATGCATGCAGGGGGTAGGCTTAGCTTGTATAATTTTTTTTAGTACAATCACACTGTCGTGCTTACGCAGTTTTGAGTTGGTGAAACGAAAAATGTATATTTGGTGCAGATTCCAGTCTGCGCAGGCCAAGTAGGCGACTAGGCCGAGCGAGCGGACCGGCAGCAGAGGAGCTTCCCTTCGTCGCTAGTTCTTTTCTCCAGGTGCTAGCTTCTTGTCCCTTTCTCTTTATAATTCTGAATGCCAAACAACTTTTTGCATTGCAGAATGGTTCTTGGGTTCATAAGTTTAAAATTATGTAAAATTACAGGTGGAATATTTGTATAGTAGCAAATTTTAAACGTATAAAATGAATTTATGGTGCGCTTGAGACCTTATAAATATATCTCCATTTTGTACTTTTCCTAAATAAAAACCATCTACATTGGCATTTTATATTTGTGGCATGTGGATTTTTAAACTAGTTGCCCCACCCTAGTGTAAAATGCTAGATCCGCCACTGCTTTCTAGTAAGCAACATTAAAATATACTATCAAACACTGATAGATCAAAAATTCCATACAATTCTCAAATTAAACCAACATAAAAGCAACTATTCTTGATAAATATTAAAGCAACATACCAGTTCAATCCATACAATTCTCAAATTCTAGTTACCAGGATATAATGTAGCACTTGCATAACACACATGCATGCATGTTACAAGTTTATTGATCGATGACAACACAAACATTGCGTTATTAAAACAAGATCATTATGACCAGAACACTTGATTTGGCTGCCCGTATGACCGAACCATTCTGAGGTTGACTTATTAAATTGTCGTAGGTGAGAAGTAATAGTTGGCCGGACAGCTAAACGGGGAAGGATGTGTTGTCTTTAGCCATCAAGGCGTATGGCTAGCCGACGGTTGCCTGGGCGAGAGAAAACAACCTGCATGCAGTATATGTCAGCCAGTCGGACATCACAATCGATCAGTACCTCAAGTAGCACTTCTTTTCCAAAAAAAGGTGAAGGTTTAGACATAATTTTGGTCTAAGTTTTAAACGTTGTCCACTATATTTTCGTTTGATACTTGAGAATCACATGTTTTGGTCTTTCTAAAAAAAGTACATTTTCATCGGTTAACAATTTCATTAGGTTTTATGATTTACCGTAGTGAAAATTAATGGTCGCTATAACTTGGAGTACCATCTTTTTAAGACCGAGGGGAGCAAATGACTTCCATTTATCCGGAAATAACATATAGGTAAATATGTACCTGGTAATCCCCAACTGCTCGTGATTTGAAACCAGCAGCAGAGTATATGAGGTAGTACTCCCATATACGGATGAACCTGTCATCAAAGCCCATGGCCACAACTTCACTGCAGTAAAACAAAGTGATAAGATCGTCATGACTAATTTACTTGCTCAATGGACATACGATATATGCATTAGTCTCTTGCTCAACTAAAACAACAATATTATTCTTCTATTGAGAATGACAAATGATACTCACTCTTTGTTGGCAAAGAAGTTGTCTCTCCAGCGTATCAGAGTAGTGTAGTAATGGCACCCAATACTCTCGACATGTTCTATGCTACACAGTGTGCGGCAAGATTAGGCCAAGAGATCCACTATGACCATGAAGTAATTAATCATCCAAGCATCATTTGATTCCTGTAAAGTGTACCTTAACCGTGATGACGCTGACATGGCAGATGTTACACGGGATAAAGAAGGAAGGCAGCCACCGGGAAATATGTATTCTTTTATGAAGTCTGGCCTTCTTCTAAATTGCTCGTACCGTTCGTCCGGAATTGATATGAACTGAACGCACATGTATGTATGTGCAGATAAAGGTTAGTTCATGGTCGTGTACAAAGTACACCTAATTAAAGTCTGGCTTGGATTGGTAGGAGTATCGTTCATTGGCTTTTCCTGCCTATCCAAACTAAATATAGACGTGCACCGAAAACAAAGCATGGACTTAGTTGTTGTTTGTAATGAATGATACTGGAATCCGGCCATAAGGTTGTTTCGAGATATACTTAGTTGTTGACAATGATAAAAAGAAATCACGCCTTGTTGACAATGATATTTGTCCTGGAGTACTGACCTGGAGGACCAATATGCCATCTTCAGCCAAGTGTGACTCGCAGCAGGCAAAAAATTCGTCCATGTATTCATGGCCAACATGTTCAATCATACCGCTGATTTACACAAGAGGAATATGTATAAGTATAACTACACGCGTGGATATTGTCCAAGTCTCATAACGCGTCTCCAAATTTTAATAATGAAATAATACTTACCAGCTTATGATTGCGTCATACTTGCAAGGTGGTATTTTGCGGTAGTCACACAGCAGAAAAGTTATGTTCTCCTAAAAAGTGATAACAATAGAGAGTAACCAGAAAAAATAGAGAGTAGAATTGTTAGCTAGGATTTCACCATGCCGAAGTAAGCTGGGACAAAACAAATAATAATAATACTTAGTACACGTCTAGATTTGTTTATAATTAATAAAATGTAATATATGCCGATTCAAACACTCGAGTCTTAGACATGCTGCTGTAAATTTCCACTGCTTAGTTTGTGTAGCCATTGAGATGATCTTTTTTAGGGAAGCCATCCCGATGATATTATGAAGGATGAAAAGACCAAAATGATTGTGTACATTCTAAGCTTCACCACCCCGTGAAAGAAACCATCAGTTGTGGTAGATGACATGTTGAGATATGGTTGTGATGAGTTCGGGAGAGGTTCGATCTGGCAGTGGGAGACCTTGACGTAGGCCTTGGCAGTGCCCGAGATGGTGTGTTCTAAGAGAAAATTGTCTCGAGTAACATCAGGAGGGGAGGTCTACTTTGGCCCTCTGCACAGGTGCCCAACGGCCCGTGCTCATCGAAGGTGGCAGTGTCATTGTCCATGTCGATCTCTTAGGGCTTGTTCGGTTTGGCAGGTATTGAAATGGATTGAGATGGATTAACCGTACATGTCCTTAGAGAGGGTATTAACTGAACATGTCCTAAGAGAGGGCGAGTGTATGGGGTTGGGAGGTGAAATGTGTGCTGGTGGGAGGAGAAATCTGGCTTCCCTGACACCATATGATGATCAGCGCACGGTTAATAGACCTGCCTCATCCGATTAAGATTAGCCCCTCATTGGCAGCTCTCGATTTTGATTCATCCAATAAGAGGCGGTTCGATGGGAGCTCAAGGGATGGGTCACTCTTAGCAAGTTGGTGGTTGTTTCATTAGGTGGATCACTAGATACTCACGTGGAAGTTGAACGTTTCTCTTAAGACTGAGATGCTTCTTATAGATGGTGTTTAAAAATAGGATTCTAACCAAGGATAAAATACTCACGAGAGGATGGACGGGAAATGATAATGTCATCTTTGTTGTCACAAAGAAAATGTTGATCACTTGTTGATTAGATAAGGTTATATGACAAGCGATTCTTTGTGCCTTTGACCTTGTTAGACCCGTTGATAGTATTGAGAATTAATTGGTGGGTAGTGTCCCAAACCAAATTGAGTGCTTCTGGGGGAGCAGTAGTATGCTGAACAATTTGGATGAAAAGAAATGTAGCTTGCTTGAAACAACAATACATCAACTTTGACACTTGGGTTATTTTGAGGAAATGATAAGATAAAAATATATGGTTGCGTGAAAAAGACATGGTTGCCTGCCTATGGTTGGCAGATTAACGAATTAATGCAACTGTTTGATCCTAAGAAGTGTTTTGGACTATTGGATCCTATGTTCCTGGCTAATAAGGAGTTGGTTTTGTGATCGCACAAATATAATTAATTTTGCAAATAACTATATGCTACTTTGTTTAGTTTTTTCGTATATATATCACTGTAAGAAATATGTGGTTTGGATGGTTTCTCTAGCAAATCGACGAGGGGCTTGTTGTTTAAAAACATCACTGCATAAACAAAGTCTTGTTAATGTTGCTTACCCCCTATCAAATGGCATACTTACTCTCACATATTTATAATATAAGAAAGGGAGGACTTTTCAAGGATAAAATTGTTAAAATAGTCACACTACACTTTCTGAATGAACACATATGGTGGAATGGCAATTACTGATAAAACTGTACTCCCACTTTTCCAAATTATAAGATGTTTTAGATATTTTAATATGGACTACATGTAGATTGAAATGAGTGAATCTACACACTGAAACACGGCTCGATACATCCGAAACAGAAAAAGTTAAAACATCTTATATTTCAGAACAAAGGTAGTATTCGGCCCAGTTCTTTTGGCGGCTTCTCCGAGCTAGGGCCTCCAAACTCAATGTTAGGTTCCTATTTAGGAAGCCTAGCTAATTTTTGGGGGTGTTTCCCCAGAAAGTTGGGGAAGGGCCAACTTCTCGGAGAAGCCGCCAAAAGAACTGAGCCTTAAACTGGACAAGTACTGGTTAAATGAGGGATTTACATAGAACTAACCTCTAAACCAGCTTGCTTTACTTTTTTCTCTGCGTATTTAAGCTGCTCCTCCGACAATGTGACTCCAGTGTATTTGCAACCAGTTTGCTTAACCAGTTGTATTGCTAAACTGCCCCAGCCGCTACCGATATCAAGAACATGATGCCCTGCCTCGACTTTAGCCTTTGATTAAATTCGTATTTTGCAACAATGAAGTACCATCAGCTCATGTTCACAACATTGTTTAAATAAATCAATCTAATGACACAATTTATAGAGATATGTCAGTATTACCTTGGTGATTAGAAGGCTAAGTTTACGTTGTTGCGCTGCTTCTAAGCTTTCGTTCTCCGTCTACAAATTTTAGTTTCAGTCGATGAATTAATAAAACTGCACTACAAAATTTACAAGTTGCGGAACAAAATCACCAGATTTACAAACCTGGAAAACTGCACAAGAGTAAGTCATCGATTTATCCAGGAAAAGCGTGAAGAAATCATTACTCTGCACACATATATAAGAAGGCAGATTTTGTTAGTCCATTTGGTTTTTTACTATAGACGTATGGAAATTCATTAATGATAACACATCCTTATAAGGTTTGTAACAAAAATATCTCAACTTAGTAAGATATGCAATTATTCTGGTATTACAAATTGACCTAAGAAACTAGCTATCTTAATCCTAAAAGAAAAGAAGCGGCGTGGGTACTAACAAGATCATAGTGCTGAGAGATGTTTCGACGAGTTTGTGTCGCAGTGTTCTTCCTTGAGACGTGGCGCAAAAAGTATTTGGCATATTTCAAACTAGCTACTACATAAAAGGGTGTCCACCGACCCCTGCAAACCAACAAAAAAGAGACATGATTAGTCACAGACGCATAGATTCTTCTGTTATACCTAATTTTTATCAAACAATTCGTAGTAATTAGTGGACAATTGAAGGTTTCAGAACCCTTTTCTAGCAATGCCGCGGTTCCTACGCGCCTCTCTGTTAGCAATGAGAATCTGCAAAGAAATGAATCATTGATTTGATATAAATAAAGAAGTAATAGGCTACAATAAGCTCATGGACTATGGTAGCTTTACCAGGATAAGATTGAGAAGGCCTTCTCTCTTGTCAAGAACAGAGAAGCATCCGTTAATATAGGCTTCTGCCAAGCCAATGTTTCCTTCTGTTGCAACCTAAAAGCCATGAGAGAGAAAGGATAAACACATGTAGTTCAAATAAGATGACAGGATAAAGAAATTGTAGTGAAGTAAGTAATTAAAAATATAAAAATGCATCTGTGGAAAAAGAGAAGAGAATAACCTTCCAATAGAACAAGGGGTCATGAACTCGGATGACAGATTTTACGGGACATTTCTCACAAGCTTTACCAAAGTTGAACACACTACCTCCTTCTTCAACCAATCTGCACGAAAATTATTATGACTAAAAGTAATCATAATTAGACGTCTCGTAGTATATTGGTTTATACAAGGACTCACATCAAGTTGCCGATGGTTATGAATTGGTTGAAAAATCTTGCAACAAGAAAGCGCGCCCCAGCCTCTGTCCATGATGGAATCATCTGCTTTGGGCTTAGCTGAAGCTCATACTTCCTTCCAAGTAAACCTTGAGCTGCTACTTTCCCAGACTGCATCGATTCAATATGTCCATCACAAAAAGGCCTCACATAACTGACATAACTATTTCATGAAATAGTCACTCCAAATTATGCGATTGAAAGTAAGAGCATATGCCAGGGTGGTGTAATTTATCGCATGTAAACACGTATATCACGAAGCAATGAGAGTAAAAATAATCAAGTATATCTATCCCAGAGCTTTTTTTTCTCCCTCTGCTCACTCCTGGTATTATATTGATGTCAGGATTATACCAATTACACCCGGCAAGCCAGAGTTGTCAGACACTTAACAATTTTAGCACATAACAGCACGGTTCACTCTGCTAGACAGGTCTAATAGGAAAATGGATTGGCTGTGCATGCAAATACCTCCAATCCGTCCGCATGGCAGCCATGACCTGGAATTCAAGGCAGAAGATACATTTGAGGCCTATTATTCTTTATATCATTTCAAAATTTAACAATGTAGTAAAAGTATATCGTATATTACATGCAAGTTATACCGAACAAATTATCCACACTCTGAAATTCATGAAACAGGTTACCTTGATACGCGCCACAGAACCATATTCCTCTCTTTCCCTGAATCTGATCAAACTGAATATAAGCCTTCGCCGCAGCCACAGACGGAACATGAAGGTTTGTAGACCATTTAAGCAGTACATGATCCGGAACACAAGGGGGATTGAGTGTCACCAGGAAAGGTCTCACAGACTCAATTTCCTAGAGTGCAAAAGAATAACAGATATACCACGGTTAGTAATTAAGTAATCTTTCTATATAGCTTTAGGGGTTAGGCTGGCTGCATGTCTTCTAACGTGGCAAGATATAACTTTATCCTTAGGTTTTTTTCTGAGAGGCATCCCTAATTACCAGGACGTGTAACGCTGCCGTCGTAATAAAGCCCAGGCAGGGCCTTTTAGTCAAGAAATAGGTCATGCATAAAATTTATTCATTTTAGAATGCACATGAAAAAACAAAAAAATAAAATACCTGAATATGGTTTAGCCAGTAAGTAACAGAGAACCCGCTGCTAGTTGTCCCTAGGAAATTCCAGGCGCTCCATGCCGAAGGATTTCGGGGCATCAAATTTTGATCGCCGTGGAGGTATATGTCCCTGGAGCATAAACATGTCAGACAATATAGTAGATCAGTCAAATTACTTTATTGATGTGTTCTTGTAGCAAAGTAGACAGGATTCAGTACCTTTGGACATACTGACAGGCACCTAGAATTTTCAGTTCATAATGTGTAGCTTCAGATCCTAGTAGTTTGAGAGCATTAGGTGCATGGACTCCAAGGATGACACTGTCGTATGTTTCCTCTGAACCATCATTCTCCAAGACTCTGTAGCCAGCTGCCGCCAAGGTGGAGGATTGCTTCAGGTAGTGGATTATGGACCAGCAATATATATATGATGGTAACACATGTATGTACGTACCTCCATCAAAACTTGAAACAGATTTGACCCGACATTTGGTTTTAATTCGACAACCCTTGCTTTCCAATTCTCCTTTTACCTGATAATGCGAGATTGTTTAGTCCCTGCACTTGGCTGCAGCCAAAGTCTAATAAGTGCAGCTCTCATTTACTGATAGATCGCAGTACGTACCTTGTTTACATAGGACTGCGAACTAGGTTTGACAGTGGGCAAATGGGGGTGACAAAACAGCTGAGAGTGCAGCGACTTGATCAGATTTCAAATGCACAAAGACGAATTAAGCATGCAGAAACTATGTGAAAGGAACATATATGTATATATAAAGTAGCTAGCTAGGCACCTGAAGAAGGTCATGGTTACGGAAAAATGACAGCACGAAGAAAGCGGAGAGGCTCAAAACACCTTGTGATGAACATGACCACATGCCTGTGCAGACTGGAATCTGCAGAAAATCTACATTTTACGTTTCACCAACACAAAATTGCATAAACACACAAGTACGACACATTGTGTTTGTACTCCCAAAAATTTCTACAAGCTAAAACCGCCCCCTGTTGTACCCATGCATGCATGTATGTGGGAAAACTAGCCATTAAACTTTGCTCAGATTTTACTTTATAATATTTCTTAATTATTTGGAATTGTAGTTTATCTTCCCAAATTTTACGTAACTGTTGAGAAAATAGGAAAAATCTAAATTGAATAAATAAATCCCGATGTGCCAAAATGAAGGACTAATAAAAAGCATAATCAATAAGTAGATTAGAAAGTGTACAAGATAAGCCTGTTGGAATGATAGGAATATCCATGCGACTGAATGAACTGCCCCAACGTCTCGTTACGGTCCAGATCAAGGTTATGCTCATGGTACTCCAGGTACCTGCATTCCAAATATCAACAAGCGAATTAGTTAATTGTTATTATATATGAACACAAGGCATATACATGAGAAGTGAGGGACTGGAGTGCTTACGTCAGAGCATCCTTCTTAAACTTGAGTATCTCATAGACCATGCGCCAAAAACTGGGTTTCAATATGTTGGCTTTTTGCACCAAGAGGCTCGAGATACCATTGCCATTGCCCCACTCACATCCTCCGCCCCCGCCGCCGTCCGATTGTGTACTCACTGAGAAAGACATGTCTGATCTCTCCATCTCCACACCTAGCCCTTCTAACCATTCCATCATGTTGGGATATGTTGCCTATATTTGTTTGATGCACAATTTTTTAGCGAAAACAAAAAATATTACTCCATCTTAGAAACAAAGATCTTCCATGTTTAGTCGAGGTTTTAGGAAGTTCTTCAGAAACCAGAGTAAAAGGAAAATATCAATCAAGATTACAACCATGCACGCACGTTAATCTTATATACTGAAGATTTGTTTCAAATATATACTGAAGACTAACTCTTGGACAATTTTTTAGTTGAAATTTTCCTTATTCCTCCAAAAGCCATAATATTTTCTCCCCTATGAACCACAGAGCAATTTTAACAAGCCTTGTTTTCATTCTCGTTGTGACATGTTTGTGTACTTAGCGAAATTTTCCTTTTTCCACCAAAAGCCATAATGTTTTTTTTCGAGAGTAAAAGTCATAATGTTTTCTTCCATCCCTCTGAATAATGGAGCAATTTTCAGAAGACTGGTGAACATTCTCCCTGCGACATAAGTTCAGAGTCCTATATATGGGAACACTTTTTTTGACACATTTAGAAATAGAAACAGTTACGCTAGTTAGAAATTACTAGTGCTAAAGAATCTTCCCACTCTCTATAGGAACGTGATTTTCTGCAGATGGACATAAGTTCAGAATCTGAATCACGGCCGGCGAAACGAGATAGCAGCAGAATCATGCTTAACTCTCAAGTGAACGGTGAGTCACTAGAAAGCAAGATACTGCATGTAGGTTCAAATGCTTTCACGCTCTCAGTAGCTACATACATCATGTACCGACCTGGTTGAAGCTCATGAAGCCGAGGTCGAGGTTGACGCCGTCACCCACAGCCACCGTTCTGGCGGCATGCCCACCGAGGCAGTCCTCCTCCTCGTACAGGGTCACACGCACGCCGCCGCCGCTCGTGGTAAGCAGCTCATGCGCCGCCGCCAGACCACTCACCCCGCCACCCACCACCGCCACTCTCATTCTGCTCTACTCTGTTTGCGCTCGCTCTGCTCTGGTCTGCTCTCGGTCTCTCGGCCTCCACCTTCTATTTAAGGGCGATCAGCTGATCTGATGTGCGTCACAATTTACAGAATGCATGTCGGCGTATTATGGCACATCACGTACATAATGCTAGTTGTTGTTTTCTTAGACCAGGACGGGTCAGTATATTTTTTTACCGTCGAGTCCAAAAAAGGACCACCGTCACCTCCCCCGGTAGTTCATTAGCCAGCAACCAGCGATGCGCTAGATTGCTTTGGGATGGTCAAAGTGGAGAGTAATTTAAACTAGTTACTCCCTCCGTTTTTGTATACAAGGCCACAAACTCACATTCCAGATACCAAGATACAAACTGAAACTAATTAATGTCTGCTTAATCCTAGGCAAAGCAAATTGTTTGAAGGATTAATTAATGGGTGCATGCAAGTCCTCTCTTTCTACTGGCTCTCTCTCCCGGAGCACAATTGATCACACAGCCGCATGCGCATGCATGCAACGGTGATTGGGTTGGCCAATTAATGCTATCAATTGATGTTCTCTAGTAGAGAATTATACGAGAAAAACATCATTAATTTTGCCTCGCTTAGTGTTTGTTGTCTTGTATAGAAGAGAAAATGTAAATTTGATAGTGGCCTTGTATATAAAAATGGAGGGAGTAATAAAATAACGCTTTTCACAAGACATTTTTTGTCTTTTTTAGAAAAGTCACAAATTTTTTGATCCAAGAAAAACATATCTTGAGTATTCGGACTCCGATTTTGATGATCTTGGGATCGTTGAAGTCACAAAAACGAGCTCTAAAATATCCTGCAGAGAAACATCATAGTACAACAAGGGAGAATAAAACCATACGATGAAAGGTTTGACCTCTGTATAAAAGAACAACCGGTAAAACCTTCAATATAAAAAATGCAACAAGTTTTTCATACTAAATCCATTTTTTATGAACTTGAGCTTGAAGATCACGTCAATCTCCAAAACCTCACATGGACCAAAACCAGATAAGAACCAAGAAAGATGATGTCAAGGATGCAAATATTTGAGCTCTCTATGAATGATATGCTAAAGCAACTCACTCGGGAGACCCTCTTGACTTTACGGTTATCTATCCTATGACCTGGTCTCCCGACTAACACCATGAGACTGGTAAAACAGAAACCCTATCAGATTTGAGGATCCCACTTAAGCTAGATGATGACTATCTTGACCGTCTCAACTTGGAAGACATTTCTTGATTGCGCTTCACTCAGTGAAGACTCGCAAATCGCTCCCCCATATACATTATGGGAAATCATCTCTTATACACATCTTCACTTGGACATTATATACAAAAGGGAGGAAAGCTTCAAGAATATGATATCTTTGATATGCTCCACTTGAACTTGCACTTCTCAACCTTGATGACAATCACCACTTGACATCATCCTCCATGGGCTATAGGAGATCTCCATTTTGATGCAAACCCATGGAAGATACCTAAACGCACATAGAAATATCATACACATATATCATGGGTTAGTTAACAAAGCTATATGGATAATTGCTTACCATATATACAACGGGATCACATGATCCCATATGGGTACATCATCTAGCTTTGTGTGTTGATCAACTTGAGTCCACTCTTCTTGATAATTCTTGTATATTTTCTTCTCTTGTCATAATGATGATGTATTGAAGGTAAACATGAATACTCACATAATCTTCTTCTTCTCCAAGACATACACGCTATAGGCTCAACAATTACATGTCCATTCTTCGGATCACAGCTTGAATAACCACATAATCTTATTCTTGATCATACCAAATATATATGTTACATAAATGATTTTGATGCCAAAGACTCAGTTCATATAATTATCTTCATGGCATCCAACCTTGAATCCAACAGATGGACTCTAAACATTGCCTATGGACAAATCATTCAAATGTAACTGAATGCAAACATTAGTCCATAGAGATTTTCATTAATTGCCAAAACCACACATGGGGGCACCATGCACGCCATTCTTATGCTTACTTCATTGCCTAATCCTACACAACGGCTTGGTTGTTACTATGACATATGGCAAGACCAGTATCACTACCTATATCACGCCATTCTTGAGGAAGGTGCTTTCTTTGGTGCACGTGACGATCAGGGGCAGATAGTCAGAAGTAATCATGGTAGAAACAAGTCAAAGAAAAAGGGAATGAAAGGTCCTGAGTGTTTTCATTTTAAAGAGTAGGCTCGTGTCAGGAAGCATTGCCAATGTGGAAGAAGACTTGATAAAACCACACATATTATTGTGACCTCTGCACTCGATGAGGATAATGAACTTTTATCCTTGGAAATCGGATTGTTCAGTGAAGTGTGTGTATTGGATACATTAAGCTCCTATCACGTGATGTCGGACAAGTAGTGGTTCTCTACCTACAAGTCAAGTGATTTTGGAGTTGTCTATCAAGTTGATGGTGCGTCTCCGCGCATTATGGCATAGGAGATATCAAGACTCAACAAGATGATGAAGTGGTGCTCCATGATGTTAGATATGTGCCAAGAGTTCGAAGAGATTTAATTTCACTGGGGAACTTCATGGTAAATGTTATCTCCATCGTATGGACAATGACAAGTTAACCATGAGGGCAGTAAGGATAACAAGTTGGTGATGAACAACAGGAGGACTCTGAATAACCCGTACAAGGTGCATGTGTGCATCATTTTGGGTGGAGTTGAAGAGGAGCAAGATGTGGCCACATGTTCACTCAAGGAATACATGTTCAGTCAAGGAATCCAAGTCAGATGAGAATTCAGAGGCTCGTTCATGCAAGTGAGCAAAATAAGATCGTGGCCAACATACCCTGGTGTTCGCGCGAAGATGATTCAAATTAGCGACATATTCGTCAAGATGAAGTTTGTTAAAAGTTGTGTCGAATATGTGTACAGGTTATAATTGACTTGGATTATGCAGTAGGTTTAGTGTTGAAGTCGATCACTTTTAACCTAGGCCCATTATATAAAAGCATTGTGGGTAGCCAAATTAGACTAGACGCAAACTGATGGATTAGACCTAAGATTGCATTGGAGAACGGTCTTGCGCCCGTGGCAGGGGTGCTGGACCGACATGGCTTGTCATCGGTTGACCTCGATCGACGTGTCGTCGGTGTTACTATGATTAGTGCATGAGGAGGAGCGCACGTTAAGTATGCTCGGGGATATAGTCCTTGATCGCTGAATCGTACTACCAAATATCGTCTTCCATCTACTTTCTACAATGTAATTGCGTACAGTGTTAATAACATGCGGAAAGTCAAACCGGAAGCCGAGCTACATGTATCGCTATATTTCAAAATTGGAAATCATTTTTTGAAGTTCCAAAAAATACTTTCAGATTTTGGAGAATTCAAAATTTGCACTATACTTTACTTTCAGATTCAAATTTTGTCATTTTTATACAGCCCAAAATAAAAATATTTGTGTATGAGATTTTTCAAGTTGGTAGAAGACAACATAATTTACATCCAGATTTTTCTAAAACCCCAAAATATGATTTTCCAAATTTCAAAATAAAAAGCTACGTGTAACTCAGCCTCCAAAACGATGCGCTCACTAACTACTCCCTCCGTTTTTATATACAAGGCCACTATCAAATTTACATTTTCTCTTCTATACAAGGCCACAAACACTAACCAAGGCAAAATTAATGATGTTTTTCTCGTATAATTCTCTACTAGAGAACATCAATTGATAGCATTAATTGGCCAACCCAATCATCGTTGCATGCATGCGCATGCGGCTGTGTGATCAATTGTGCTCCGGGAGAGAGAGCCAGTAGAAAGAGAGGACTTGCATGCACCCATTAATTAATCCTTCAAACAATTTGCTTTGCCTAGGAATTAAGCAGACATTAATTAGTTTCAGTTTTTATCTTGGTATCTGGAACGTGAGTTTGTGGCCTTGTATACAAAAACGGAGGGAGTACCAAAATTTGTCTTTTGTACACATGCCACAAAATGTTTGATATTTCATGAAACAATTTTGTGAACACAAATGATGTTAAATTGAAGCGCGAATAAATTTTTTATAATTATTTGATATTTGAACATGTGTGTAAAATATATTTTAAATAAAAGGGTGCATATACACCGGGAGGCAAAACACCTCACCGCGTAAATGCCCAAATCTTTACTTCTCTTAAATTACTGCAACATACAATATCTACGGAAGGCACTGTAGCGGCGTGGCAACCCCATGTACTGGACTAGATCGATCAATGAAAAAACTACAGTAAAGCAGTACTGCAGCAACTGTCCAGTATCATGTGGCTTAAATCGTTTTGGCTGCTTTTGGTCTGTCATATGATAAGGAAAATGGGCGTCGCTGCACAGGGTACCGAGAATTTTTTTTTTCGAATGGTCACCGGGGGAGGGAGAAGACCCTCCACCTGAATTGTATTCATTTTCTGTTTAATGGGTTCAAGTGAACTAGAATTTTACAGGGAGGAACGAAGAGAAGACAAAACAAAAAAAAAACAACGCACACCAACACACACAAAGGGGGTGGGAGAGGGGTACAGGTGCACTTGAGAAGCACTATAATAGGCGTGTTCGCATGACGACCACCACCAGGAAGACGGGCTGGACGGTGCTTTGAGGAGTGCGTCCGCCGTCGTCGAAGGGCATCACGGTCCCGAGACATTGCAGATTGCAGCACCACCACTTGCTTGCATGGCGACTACCCCACAAGCTGGCGAACCAGGAGCGAACGGGGACCAACGAGTGAGACTGGCCTAGCACCAGCGCCACGAACCTTGACCCGACCTCAGCCAAAGGGGCAGCCCCAAGCACTCTGGCCTAGCACCAGTGCCACGTGGGGAGGCGACCTCGCCGCCGAAGGGGGCCGATCAACCGAGACCGCACCAACAACACGAAGCTCGCGACAATGCCGCCACCATCCCCATCGGATATTTGCCAAGCTTGCACAGCCAACAAGCACGCCAAGAGCACCAAATGGCAGCACTGCGAGGCCAAAAGCCTCACTGCCGGATAAACCCAAGAACAGCAAGCTCAACACGCCAATCAGGTCCAAAGGCGAAGAGCAGGGATCCTTGCAACGCCTTCAAGAAGGGTAGCCACGCCCACAGGCGCGGTCGTCGCAGAGCTTTCGCTCGGACCTCACCTGCACATCGAGGTTGCGAGCAATGCAACAGCTCCAACACCACGCCTCCAACAAGGTTAGCTACGTCCGGAGGCGCCACCGTGGTCTGCTCACGCACAGAGCATGAGCACAGGTTTCCCCGGGAGCTGGCATCAAGACGCGCCACCGAGCAAAACCTGAACCGGAAGCCAGAAGCCGACGACGCACACACCAAAAGGAGGAGCGGCAGAGGCCACCGCGGGAAGCTTCCGGGCGCCGTCTCCCATCAGCGCGCACCAGAGGGAGCAGAAGTGGCTCCAGGCGGAGCACAGCAGCGCCGGCACAGGACGCCCTGGCGGCAGCAGCAGGGAGGCGGACGAGCCGCTCAATGAGGGAGCAAATGGGGCCGCGGCCCACGCCGGCCCATCCGGGGCCCAGATCGGGCCCGAACACCCACCGCCGACAGCGGAGGAGACGCACCATGCCGGAGGGGCGGAGCGCACCGGGACAAGGACGGGAGCGGAGGACCCGGCGACGGAAAGGACGGGGGAGAGGTTGCGGGCCGCCGGCGCCGAAGCTACCTCCTAGCTGCAGCACGGGGGCCGCGGTGCGGCAGATCCTGCCGTCCCCTTCACGGCGGCGCACGGCCTTTGTCCGACGGCCGTCTCCGGGGACGGCGAGGGAAGGGGGCGGAGGGGGGAGGGGTGGCGGCGGGAGGGCTAGGGTTTCGCCTCCCCCGTCGCCTGGAGGGGCGACGCGAGGAGGTACTACCGGCTTTTTCTGTTTTCGGTCGGTACCGAGAAATTTGGCCAAGAAATTTGAAATTCTATTCCAGCCCGCCTCCCTACAGCTCTCTTCGCTAGTATTTCCCAAAAAAAAGTGAGAAGGATAGCACATTTCTAAAAGCTATATTTGTTTCAAAAAAGCCTAAAAAAAGACCTATTCCTTAGAAAAAGATATATTGCTACAATTAATGTCAATATAATATATTTTTGGCATGCTCTTTTTTATTTTGCTTGATCGTACTATCTTTTCTCTTGTAATAGTTAACTGAGTCCACAAGATCTTTCTTAGCAATATATTTTACGTAGACAAACTCTTTCCGAAACTGAATCCATAATACTCCCTCCGTTTTTATATACAAGGCCACTATCAAATTTACATTTTCTCTTCTATACAAGGCCAAAAACACTAACCGAGGCAAAATTAATGATGTTTTCTCGTATAATTCTCCTACTAGAGAACATCAATTGATAGCATTAATTGGCCAACCAAATGGCCGTTGCATGCATGCGCATGCGGCTGTGTGATCAATTGTGCTCCGGGAGAGAGAGCCAGTAGAAAGAGAGGACTTGCATGCACCCATTAATTAATCCTTCAAACAATTTGCTTTGCCTAGGGATTAAGCAGACATTAATTAGTTTCAGTTTTTATCTTGGTATCTGAAATGTTAATTTGTGGCCTTGTATACAAAAACGGAGGGAGTACGTAACAACCACGTTACAATTCAATCCCTAGTAGAAAACTGTATGTGTGAGGCATACATGACAGTATAGGTTTGTTACTCATTACTTCCTTAGTCCTCTAATTCACGAGATTCCAGAAACTGAATTCCGTGATTGAGAGACCATGTTTATAACTTAATATTCGGGTATGTCTTCTCGATTTTAACTACTCCCTCCGTTTTTGTATACAAGGCCACAAACTCACATTACAGATACCAAGATAAAAACTGAAACTAATTAATGTCTGCTTAATCCCTAGGCAAAGCAAATTGTTTGAAGGATTAATTAATGGGTGCATGCAAGTCCTCTCTTTCTATTGGCTCTCTCCCGGAGCAAATCACACAGCCGCATGCGCATGCATGCAACGGTGATTGGGTTGGCCAATTAATGCTATCAATTGATGTTCTCTAGTAGAGAATTATGCGAGAAAAACATCGTTAATTTTGCCTCGGTTAGTGTTTGTGGTCTTATATAGAAGAGAAAATGTAAATTTGATAGTGGCCTTGTATATAAAAACGGAGGGAGTATTCCCTCTGTTTCAAATATGAACTATTCCGAGTACAGGTTATACATTCCTTGCTTATTCCTTTAGCAATATAAGTATGTACTAAACCGTACATGTTCCGTACTAGCATAGATCGATTCAACAATCAAGTCGTTGTTTATAAATTCAGAAACAACAGAAAATGATCAAACCGAAAAAGGAAATAGTAGGAAACCTATTTGCGGGACACAACTATTCCCTACATGACAAATAACAGCATCTACCGACCTTCTGCAGATCTTCGTACAGTGAGTAACAACATCTATCTACTGCAGATGGACTTTATTACGTACTTTGTAATAATGATATTACACACTGTCGATGAGTCATCATCTATGTGACCCTCTTCGTGATTAATCAGCCATGTGCCGCTACGCTGGATTTTTTTCATGTACAGTAGGCCAGTATAAAGGCACCTACTATAGCCGGCTCATTAAAGCCACATACGGATATTGTAGAGCTCGTTTTTGTGACTTCAACGATCTTAAGATCATCAAAATCGGAGTCCGAATACTCAAGATATGTTTTTTCTTGAGAAAATGACACAAAACTACCACATTTGATGCCGAGTTCAAGGATAACTACCACATTTGAGTTTTTTGACACATAAATACCACTTTTGAGACTAGTGTGTGACGCTGAGCACTGATTTTTGCCTGTTAACGTTTTAACCATGTTTCTGCCAGGTGGGACCCGTTGTCAGGGCTGACGTGGCAAAAAGAAAATAAAAAAATAGCCGTGCGCTCCGTCCGTCGTCTCCACTGACTGACCCGTGCAGATCATCGCCATGGCCATGGTGCAGCCGGCGGACATGGCCGTCAAGGCCAACCAGATCCTCGCGCGCTTCCGGCCCATCGCGCCCAAGCCGGCCGCCCTGCCCACGGCGCCAGCGATCGACGGCGTAGCCGCGGCGGCCGCCAACAGCGTGCTCTGCCACCTGCTGAGCAGGCCGTGCCGGGCGCGGAAGCGCGGCCGTCCGACCGTCGTGCCGGTGTCCCCGTCCTCCGCCAAGAAGGAGAGGTCCGTGTTCCCGGTGCCGCTCCGGTGCGCCGCGGCGGCGGCCACCGACGCGGTGTTGGCCACGGCGACGAAGGCGCATGTGTCCGTGGCCGTGCCGGGCGGTGCATGCATGTCGCTCGGCCTACGCCGCATCGCTCGGCAGTGTCGGCAAGGTGCTCCACGAGTTCGTCCACGGCGTGCAGAGTGCTGGCCCCAAACACACACACTCTCGCCGGTGGCCACAAGCACGCACGCTAGGAGCTGGCCCAAACATGTACGCACACGCACGCTCGCTAGGAGCTGGCCCAAACATGTACGCACACGCACGCTCGCCCGAGGATGCCGGGCCAGTTCGTCGTACCCATGCCCAGCAGCGTGCCACGCCTGCTCGCGCGAGGATGCCGGCGCCAGACCGCTCTCGGCAGCAGCAGCTCGCCACGCCCCCGCGCGTTGGCTGCGCATGCTCGTCGGCCATCCCGCTCGCCGGTCGCTCCCGTGTGCCTGCTCGTCGCGGCGACGGAGTGAGCTCGGTGGCTACCGGCCGGAGTGAGCTCCTTGTCATCGCTCTCGCCGAACATGTCGACGACAACCAAGGATTGGGCAGGCCAGGACGAGGAGGAGCGGGACGTCCCCGTGGAGCGTGACCTGCTGCGGAAGCTGCTGGAGCCCAAGGTGATCTCGCCGCGGGCCGTGCGTCCCGTCGGCTCCACCATCCACATCGAGTCCATCATCCACCCCGCAGGCACCGACGCGACAAGCTGCGCCGCCTCCAAGAAGAAGGCGGAGGAGGTGGAGGCGGAGCTGGAGACCGACGCGCTCCCGGCGGTCGTGACGGACTCGAGCAACCGCGTCCGGCTGGTGAACGACGCGTACAAGAAGATGGTCGGCGCGCCCGAGTGCCCGTGGCTCGGCGCGGTGGCCGCGGCGGCGTCGAGGAGGATCAGCGGCGAGGTGGCGCTGGTGGTGGCCCAGCATCAGCAGGCGACCACGCCGGCGGAGCCTCGTGGCAGCGGGTTCTCGTGCACGGCCAAGATCGAGTGGGAGCAGCGCGGCGGCGAGCGGGCTTCCATCCATGCAGCGTGCCCGCGTGCGACGTCACCAGGCTGCAGTGCGACGCCAGAGACTACCTCTTCGCTTGGAGGTTTCGCACCGACTAGGCGACGATGCACCGTCCGTCAGCAGCCACCGCACCGGCGACGCTCGAGACACTACAGTATGTACAGCACGGCTATTTTTTTATTTTCTTTTTTGCCACGTCAGCCCTGACAACGGGTCCTACCTGGCAGAAACATGGTTAAAACGTTAACAGGCAAAAATCAGTGCTCAGCGTCACACACTAGCCTCAAAAGTGGTATTTATGTGTCAAAAACTCAAATGTGGTAGTTATCCTTGAACTCGGCCTCAAATGTGGTAGTTTTGTGTCATTTTCTCGTTTTTCTTGGATCAAAAAATTTGTGACTTTTCTAAAAAAGACAAAAAATGTCTTCTGAAAAGCGTTATTTTATTACCAAAATTTGTCTTTTGTACACATGCCACAAAATGTTTGATATTTCATGAAACAATTTTGTGAACACAAATGATGTTAAATTTAAGCGCGGATAATTTTTGTATAATTATTTGATATTTGAACATGTGTTTAAAATATATTTTAAATAAAAGGGTGCATATACACCGGGAGGCAAAACGCCTCTCCGCGTAAATGCCCAAATCTTTACTTCTCTTAAATTACTGCAACAAACAATATCTACGGAAGGCACTGTAGCGGCGTGGCAACCCATGTACTGGACTAGAGCGATCAATGAAAAAACTACAGTAAAGCAGTACTGCAGCAACTGTCCAGTATCATGTGGCTTAAATCGTTTTGGCTGCTTTTGGTCTGTCATATGATAAGGAAAATGGGCATCGCTGCACAGGGTACCGAGAAATTTGGCCAAGAAATTTGAAATACTATTCCAGCCTGCCTCCCTACAGCTCTCTTCGCTAGTATTTCCCAAAAAAATGTGAGGAGGATAGCACATTTCTAAAAGCTATATTTGTTTCAAAAAAGCCTAAAAAAAGACCTATTCCTTAGAAAAATATATTGCTACAATTAATGTCAATATAATATATTTTCGCATGCTCTTTTTTATTTTGCTTGATCGTACTATCTTTTCTCTTGTAATAGTTAACTGAGTCCACAAGATCTTTCTTAGCAATATATTTTATGTAGACAAACTCTTTCCGAAACTGAAATCCATAATACTCCCTCCGTTTTTATATACAAGGCCACTATCAAATTTACATTTTCTCTTCTATACAAGGCCACAAACACTAACCGAGGCAAAATTAATGATGTTTTTCTCGTATAATTCTCTACTAGAGAACATCAATTGATAGCATTAATTGGCCAACCCAATCACCGTTGCATGCATGCGCATGCGGCTGTGTGATCAATTGTGCTCCGGGAGAGAGCCAGTAGGAAGAGAGGACTTGCATGCACCCATTAATTAATCCTTCAAACAATTTGCTTTGCCTAGGGATTAAGCAGACATTAATTTGTTTCAGTTTTTATCTTGGTATCTGGAATGTGAGTTTGTGGCCTTGTTTACAAAAACGGAGGGAGTACGTAACAACCACGCTACAATTCAATCTCTAGTAGAAAACTGTATGTGTGAGGCATACATGACAGTATAGGTTTGTTACTCATTACTTCCTTAGTCCTCTGATTCACGAGATTCCAGAAACTGAATTCCGTGATTGAGAGACCATGTTTATAACTTAATATTCGGGTATGTCTTCTCGATTTTAACTATTCCCTCTGTTTCAAATATGAACTATTCCGAGTACAGATTATACATTCCTTGCTTATTCCTTTAGCAATATAAGTATGTACTAAACCGTACATGTTCCATACTAGCAAAGATCGATTCAACAATCAAGTCGTTGTTTATAAATTCAGAAAGAACAGAAAATGATCAAACCGAAAAAGGAAATACTAGGAAACCTATTTGCGGGACACAACTATTCCCTACATGAGTAATAACAGCATCTACCGACCTTCTGCAGATCTTGGTACAGTGAGTAACAGATCTATCTACTGCAGATGGACTTTATTACGTACTTTGTAATAATGATATTACACACTGTCGATGAGTCATCATCTATGTGAACCCTCTTCGTGATTAATCAGCCATGTGCCGCTACGCTGGATTTTTTCATGTACAGCAGGCGAGTATAAAGGCACCTACTACAGCCGGCTCAGTAAAGCCACGTACGGACAACTCTATCATTTGCAGCAATGCACAGTACCCGTTTGGCCGTTTGTGCAGGTGAGTCATAGCGGGTAAAAGTGTATTATAAAGCGGGGCGAAAGCCTGTTTCGTGGAGTCACAGCGGATAAAAGTGTATTATTGGCAAAAAAAAAAAGATAGGCAACACTAATTTATTTTAGTATTAGTATGTATGTGGCCAAAATTAAAATATTAGATATAGTGCCTTATTAAAGTGAATAGAGGGAGTATATCTAGACCCACTTATTATCTATTTCGATATCTGATCGGGTCGGGCCGAACAAGATGGAGACGAAATTGTGCAATTCGACATCATACCCTTTGCGTCAAACCCTTGTTTTGGCCTCGATTTTTTTTATAATGCCGAGGGGTTCCAAAATAGGGGGGCCATGTCCATAGAGGATGAAGATGAGCAAAGTTTTGGTCCGATTACATGGACTAGATTTCGAAATAGTTTCTAGGAAAGACTATAGGTGGGATAAGTTTAAGTAAGGCCGCAAATTTGGTGAAAATGTGATTACCCGACAAGGATGTATTAGTACTATAACACCTAAGTGCAGTTCAGATGCCACACCCATCTCGACCGTCCATTATGGTTCAACGGACATGATCGCACCCTAGGACATGCATTTTCAGACCCTCCTTATTTCCCAATTTGTGGAACATGAAACGTCTGCTCGAGTGTACTCTATCCTCACGGTGTGCATCACCCCCAAATCATTCTAGGGTTAAGGAAGTGAGATGGAACTCGTCGCCACATAGTACAGATCTAGACCAACTCTTGTGTCCAGTGGCTAGCTAAGATCAACCGCGAAGATGTACAGAGCTAGTACGAAATGGTGGCCACCGTGACTTCACGCAGCTGGTGGTGGTCGTCGTTGATGGCGTGAATTGTGGTGATGTCGCCTCATGGACGTTGATGTTGTGCCCGTCGGTAAACACCGAAACTCCTATCCGCGCAAGAACTCCAGCTCTCTCTTCATTTAATCCTTCTTTATGTAGATCCTAGACCAGTACTAATTGTCATGGCGTCGAATGTGGAGTACCGCCGGAGCACCCCGTCTTCGACCGTCGCCACGACAACGTCCTAGTTCATGCTTGAGGTGACCCATGCTCATGAGCATAATCGTCCATCACAACAACATGAAATATTTGTCTTGCCAGGGACAGGCCCAGGGTAGTATCAGTGGCGGACCCAGGTACAAGCTAGTGGGGGCCTTGGCCCCCACTCGAAATTCAAAAATCCAATAGAATATATTCATTTTTAGAAGAAAATTATTCAAAATATTTAAATTTATAAAAGTAATGCCCCCAGTCATATAGTGTGCCCCCTCTCAAAAATACTTCTGGGTCCGCCCCTGGGTAGTATGGCCCATGCGGGCGAACATGACCTCAAATTTTGGTGGGCTTCAATTTTGACATAGGCTTATATAGTCTTAGCAGCCCACCGGGCGCTTAACGCTCGGAGAGTGGGAGTTGGGCCGGGTCTCACCTAAAGTCATGCACTCACATGCGGGAAGCTCCTATATAACGCGAGTCAAAGAGGGAGCTGTGCGTACAACCACACCCCCCCCCACAAAAGTTTTATTGATCTCGTGCGTGTTCCTCCATGGTAGCAACTAGTTTCGGTCCCCTAAAAAACAAAAGCAACCAATTCCATAGTTCTACCGTCTATAGATAAAAAAATCACTCTGTTTCTTTCTTTTTATTTTCATATTTCTATACCTAATCTATATCCATATCTATATCTATATCTATACCTAATAATAAAAGCACTAAGGTTTCTTCCTCCCCAATTTTCGTCCGTCGTCATGGTTTCGTACGTCGCGTGCTTGTTCGATGGTTTCGTACGTTGTACCGACAGAGAGACGTGTGTTCGTTTCCGTTTCCTCCTACTCATCCAGCGCCTACAAACTGTTTCTCATCTCCGGTTCCAAACCAATCTCGCAAGTTCGTCGCTTAAGCAGCTCTGGATCGAGTCGAACGAGCAGTCGTCGACCAGCTCCAGGGCAGAGGGAGTCGCCGAGACCAGCTTAGAAGGACTTCGCTGAAGTCGTCGGCGCCTCGGCGGGGAGAGGGACAAACGGCAAGGCCGTGCGGCTCAGGGTCTCTGCATCGGTGCGGTCGACAGCCGGGTCGCTGTAGCAGCAATCGGCATGATCCAGGCAGGAGGGACGTGAGAGGAGTAGGAGAGGAACACGAGTTCGTGCAGAACCACCCCGGTCTCCAATCTGGAACTGGTCGACAACGAGGAAACCGCCGCGCAGAAGATGAACCACGCTCAGTTTGCCTCCACCGCCAAATAGTCGTTAATCCCGCTGCACGACCTCGCTCCGTCCCTGGCTCCCCGCATCCTCGACATGGCGGACGGCATGGGCGGGTACCACGATTGCGGCGTGGCTGCCGCCGCGTTCTCGCGCCGGCTCATGGCGAACGCATCCATGGACGCCCTGGTGATTGAGACCGGCACGCGCCGTGCTCCGAGATCGTGCACCTTTCATGGGCGCGGCAGAACTACTTCAATTGCCCGTTCCAGTGCCCGCGGGAACGGGGACAGCGTAACCAAAGCGGACGTCGAGGAGATGCCGCTGAGGGATGGAGACGTCTGGACTTGGTGGTCGGGACGGACGGGCTGTTCGACAACGTTGCGTTCCATGCCGAGCTGGAGCGGCTAGGGCGTTGGATCATCTCTCCAAGTTCACGGCACGCTCACATCAGCAATTAAGGTCTGGTTATTATGATCTAGCTAGGGCATTGAATCGGTGATTTACTTGCCACAAAATTATAATTGCAGTGTTTATTGACATAACGAAAGTATCGAAATTGATTCCTACATTTATGCATTCAAATTATTTCACAGGCATGAAAAGGTTCTAGACTACATAATTCGTTCTATTCATGATAATGTTCTCTGCTGATTACTTTGCAGATGTGCCTGAATCGTCTGAACTTAAAAGATATTTTCACATGTGCCTCACAATGATGTACGCCAAGCTGTTGCACTAGGAGGATTATACTAACAGCACAACCATTATTTTATTCAAGTGATTGCATAGTTGGCAAGTGGGTTTTTGTTTGCAGATTTTTACCATGCTTACCATGATTTTTAGTTGTGGTTAGGCTTACACCTCATGATGTCTACTCCTATATGCTACTTCTAAAAAACTTCGCCATTTGTTTTGGAAACTTTTATTCAGGTTCAAATTAATAATTACTGAAAGTCTAGGTCATTGCCATACAAAACATATCCAAGAAGGACTGGAATGTTGAAATCAAAAAGGGGTGTATTATTGAAAGTCTTGGTCATTGCCGACGATGAAAGAGGTAATGTCCTTGATGCCTTCCTGCTCTCCTCTAGAATGTTTTGAAAACATCAACTCTCTTCTGCATATTTTTATCGATTTTGATAGGATATTAACAAAAGAATACACATAGCACACTCCATACTAGCTACTACAAGAAATTATTTGCTGCCTAGCATATTCCTTTGTTTTCGAGAAGCAAACAACTATTTTGAATTCTATTTTAAAAGTCTATTATTTTATTATTTTAGATCCCGTTGCAATATATATATATAGGAATATATATATATATATATATATATATCTCAGCTATTCTACAACCACTTGTAGAATAGCTATTCTACAACCCTTTCTGAACTTCGCCCGTCACAGAAGTCAACTTCGTCCATCAGAGAAGTGAACTTCACAGAAATTTCACAAATGAATTTCTCGGGTAACATGATTTTTTCTTAACTTCGCTCGTCACATAAGCGAACTTCACAAAAATTTCGCAAATGAACTTTTTGGCTGACCATCATTCTTTCTGAACTTCGCTGGTCACGTAAGTTAACTTCAGATAAATTTCGCAAATGAACTTATCGGCGGATCATTTTTCTAAACTTCTCATGACACGCAAATGAACTCCCTGTTAATTTCACAAGTAAAACTTCTTGTACAACTAGTGAGCGCACACCCCATGGTCCGCTTGCTGCACACCCGTCTCTGAACTTCACATTCATGTAACTTCCTATTAATTTCACAAGTTAACTTCTTGTATAGCTAGTAAGCGCACACCACATGGTCCGCTTGCTGCACACCCATCTCTGAACTTTACATTCATGTCTATCTAAACCTCACACTTATTTATCTGAATGTCCTGGAAGTTTGCTCTGAGAAACCAAAATATTAGGCTCAGGTTCACAGCGGCGCTCAGTGAGGTTCATACCACCACGATTGGGAGGTTCAGAGCAAACTTCTACGAACCATGGGGCTCAGGTTCTGAACTGAATCGCATCCCAAAAAAAACTCAACTTCTACGAAACAACATCGTTCTCGCAGCTGCTCCGCACTAGAGAAAGTGCATGGTCGTGGGAGTCCATGTCGGCCAGAGTTGGAGTCCATATTGGCAGCTCTTCCTCTGAACTTCACGCATCTCACTCTCTGGATTTCACAATAACAAAAAATAACAATTAGTAAACTTCAGGCAGAAGGAAAAATTCACAGGAATCTATATAGCAGCAGACTTTAACTTCAGGGAAATTGGAACTGAACCGTGTCAAGCAAATACACTGAACTCCAGAACAAACAACAAAACTGGACACATCACAGGCAGTAGCCTTTCAGAGTAGCGGCAGCAGTTTCCGGTCGGCGCACCACACCGCCGGATGCACGCAATTGGACTGCTCCTGCAGTAGAACCATTAACGGCCGGCCGGTCGCCGCCACTGTACTTGAGGTCACGCGCGGTGTGGATTGCTAGAGCGGCACGCACTGGACTCCATAGGCCGCGCCAGATGGACTCCCCTGACCGCGAGATGTAGGGACAGCCGGACAGGGACGGTCCGGCCGCACGCGATGCAGGTGAGGGCCTCGATGCCCTCCGTGTGGGAGGAGCAGGGAAGCATCAGGGGCAACGCGGCGGCCTCACGTCGATGGGGGAGACACAGGGGCGCCGCTGCGGCCTCGCGACGGTGTGGGACAGGTTGGGACGGCGCTAGAAGCAGGGGCGTGGGCAGCTTCTAACCACCCCAACTGGCGGCGCACCGAGGAAGCGGAGGGATTTGGCGCCGGCGGCGTGGATCCGGGGATTCGTGCGACGTCCGGCGACGGGGAGCCGGGATGCGCGCGGGGCGCTCATGGCGAGTCAGTTGGGGATGCGCAGGTGTCGGTCGAGGTTTGGCTTCAGGGCGGCGGGCCAGGGAGAAGCTGGGTGGCTCGCCGGGGAAGAAGGTAGGCGGGGAGTAGGCGTGCGCGAGGATGGTAGTGTGGGCACGGCATGTCAGATGGGTGCGGGGAAGAAGGTGTTTAGGATGGATGGGTTCGGGTTTAGAAGGTCTTTAACTCTTTATTTAGGGAACTATTGTAGAATAGTTATTCTACAATCTCTTAAGAGGGGTTGTAGAATAGTCCCACTATTCGAGGTATATATAACATGTAGATACCTCGAATACACATACCCAAGGTTATATGTACCTCCTATATACCCAACATGTGCATACCCGAGTTATATGTGTCATCTACATACCTAAAATGTACTATATTCTATCCAGGTGCCCGGGCACCAGGGAGCATCTGTTAATTTACCTATATATATATATATATATATATATATGCCAGCTATTCTATAACCGGTTGTAGATTAAGGATCTACAACCGAAGTTGTACTGCCCTTCTGTTCTACATGTACTGCTCATATGATCGAGAAGTACAAATTCCGTATTTTTGACGTAGTTTTCTTACCGTTTGTCGGAATTTAGCAAATAATATGCCGTTGAAAAGCTAATGAAATTCCACATCTTATTCATCTCCCGAATTTTTCAAATTCGTTACGGTTTAAGATTAATTTTCGAACTATTTAAATCTGAAAATAGCACAGCGAACGTATTTATCAAATATTTTCTCAACCACTTATCGAAATGATGCAAATAATATGCCGTTGGAAGGCTATTGAAATTCCGCAACTTTTATGCTTTTACGGTTTTTTCCAAATTCTAAACCGATTAAAAGTAATTTCTAAAATACACTAATCTGGAACGTGTCCTATACGGGCGGACAGTATTTTGTCCGGCGTTTCTCAACCACTTATCGGAATGATGCAAATAATATGCCGTTGGAAAGCTATTGAAATTCCACAACTTTTATGTTTTTTCGGTTTTTCCAAATTCTAAACCGATTAAAAGTAATTTCTAAAATACACTAATCTGGAACGTGTCCCATACGGGCGGACAGTATTTTGTCCGGCGTTTCTTAACCGATTGTCAAAATAATGCAAATTATATGTCGTTGGAAAGCTATTGAAATTCCGCAAATTTTACGCTTTTACGATTTTCCAAATTCTGCACCGACTGAAAGTAATTTCAAAAATACACTAATCTGTAAGTGTCCTATACGGGCGGACAATATTTTATCCGGTGTTTCTCAACCGCTTGTCGGAATGATGCAAATGATATGTCGTTGGAAAGATACCGGCGATACGCAACTTTTTCATGTTGACCGATTTTTCGAATTCCTTACACTTTAAAATTTCTAACATTACAATACCGGTGTTTCACGGGAGTGGCCAGATAAAATTCATGAGTTTAGCACTTTAATTCGTCATGAAATGTACTACTTATTATACTTAGACTCATATTACACCATATGAAGCCTTTACTACTGACATTTGAGGCTCAAATCGACGAGATTATTATGATATATTTCCGTCCCGAAAAAATAGAGTACGTGAAATTCTCTCGGCACATACATGTACTTCTCGGTTGATTCATTTGTACTGCCGATGATAGTTTTCGTGATCAGTGTTCACTACAACAATGATAACTTTCTGATACGGTGTCCGTTTCAGCTCTATGACCACTCAAAATACTCGGACTGAAAAGACACATATATTAAATTTACCGGTAGAACCGGTAACGAAAATCTCAAAAAACAATTTCTAAGTGGGTTTTTTGTGTGGTCAAAGTTCGGTCAAACCTTGTTCATACCACACTTGTACTTCTCGAAAGTGAGTTCTGTACTTCCCGGGTTATCTATGTGTACTTCTAGGCTTTATATTTACCGTTTCGTTAAACTTTCCGGTGGGATGTGAAATTCACAAACAAAATACTTGTATTTTCCTAGAAATATACATGAACTTCTCTGTTGAGTCGCTTGTACTGCCGATTGTTTCAACCCTGTACTGCCTTGTTTTGTGTTGTCGTTTTGTTTTTCTAGAACAATATAACGGGCTCGGCTGAGTCGTCATCGATGCGAAGGTAATAACAAGAAGTTCTATTTATTATTATTTTTAATATAATATTATGTCCTGTACACGTACTCATGTGCTTTAAGTTTGTACTGTCAACATTGGCAATACTGTACTGCCCTTTGTTTTGTGAATCTAACTTGTGATTATTTTTTGTGACTCCTGTTGGTTTTGTGCATCATCCATATGTGAAGGTAACCAATTCACATGTTTTATTTTTCACCAATTAATGGGTGAAATGTCTAACCCATGATGCGTTAGCGATGGCGTAGCGTTGACGGGCGATGAAACCTCCAAACCCTAACGCCACCGAGGCTGAGTCCGCCCGTACGCCGTAGAAGCGGCGACGGGCGACGAAGCCGAGCCGTTGGATCAACAAAATCCTGTAATGTGTATTCATTGTGCCTTATGGTTGGGGGTGGGGGTGTAGTAATCCCAACTTATATATCTTTATATCGGAGAGATTTAAATCTAATTATTTTGTAGAATTGGGTTTATTGAGGCTGAGACATCATTATCATCGTTATTTGTATTAGTTTCGATGAGTGTGCTACCTCGATGTTTTTATTTAGAATGACAGATCATTTTATTACTTAACAATCAACAAATAAATGCACTTCCCTTATGGTTGTACTGCTCGAAGAACATGATTGTACTGCTTTAAAAATGTAATTTCATTCTCAAAAACAAATCAATAAAAATGTGGCTCGTCTACGCAGCAATGATGGAGCTACGTCCTTGCTCAGATGCCATTGAGCAGGCACGAGCCCTGCTCAATGTACACCAACTAAAGACCTATCTGTTTTCTACATCAATGTACACCAACGAATAAAAGAAAAGCAGTGAGAAAAAAATGCATCGGCCCCATTCTCTTTCTTATCCTTATCTTCTCCACCGCATATATATATACTAGGGAACTTAGCGCGGCAATGCCGCGCCTGTGTGCTAAATAAAATTTAAATTTAGGTAATGTGCGCATTTATAAATTGTGTAGGTTTGGAAAATTTTGAAGTTTGCAAAAGTTTGTGTTTCTGAAGTTGTCTAGATTTTGAAAATTGTTCATGTTGGGGTGTTTTGTAGATTTGATTTTTGTTTACTTTTGCGAAGTGGTCAGGTTTGGAAGATATTTAAAAGTTTGAAATATCTAAAATTGAAATTTAATCATACGCCATAAATAGTCAGCATTTTTTTGTGTTTATTCAATATATTTTTCGTTGGTGAATAAGTTTTTTTGATGGAAAAAGTTTAAGTTACTGATTTTGCAGCATTTAGTAGATTTTGGAAATTGTGTAAATACCCTAAAACAATATTTAGAAAGTGTTTCAAATTGTTTGGAACATGTTCTATTTTAAATTTTGTTTGTTGATTCAACTATGTTTATTTGGGAAATAAGTTTGGCATAGCTACAGATTGTTGGAAATTAATCTAAAATTATGCGTTATTACTATTATTTTTCGTTGGTGAATTAGTTTTTCTGTAATTTGTGTAAGTATGGGAAATAGTCATATACATTTGAATATTCTGTAGCTGGTAGAAGTGCGGAAATATACTCATATACGTTTGAATTATCCAAAAAAAATAAATACATTGTGAATTAGGGGGAAGTTTTGGTATTTTAAGTATGTTTAAGAGTTGTTTATTTTTGTTTTGTCAAATAACCATGGTTAATTTTTTCGAGCAATCGTGATACAAATAAGTAGAATTTATTTTTTAGAAAGCATTTAGGTATGTTCAATATTTTTTTCCATGGAGTATTAATTAGTTATGAATTGTTTGGAAATTAATGTAAAATTCTACGGTATTACTATTATTTTCCGTTGGTGAATTAGTTTACATGGGAAATAAATTGAGAAAATAATGTTGTAGTGCAATATGAAATATACGTGCTGATAAAAATAGTGTTAATAAAATTAGTTTTGGAAAACTTATGTGGTGGTGATGTTACTGAAATTACTATGTGGTGGTGCTGTTACTGAAATTAGTTTGTAATATCTGGAGAACGCAAGGACCTTTGCCTAAAAGAAATGCGTGTTTTTATTTGGGGGCCATTATATATAGTAGTATTTTCTCAAAATATTCACTGAATTAAAATCTTCAATTATGTTTGCATTAGGACATAAGTAGTTATCATTCTAGAGTCGACCAAAATCGAAACTGATTACGGGAATGGAACCTACTCGTCGGCGCGAATTTTTTTTCCTATATATATTTTCTGGAGGTAGTTATCATTCTACAGTCGACCAAAATCAAAACTGATTACGGGAATGGAACCTACTCGTCGACGTGAATTTTTTTCGTATATATATTTTATGGAGTTTCTGGGAAAAAAAATGTACTGTAGCAACGCACTGTAGCTACTGTAGCACGCTACAGTATGGAAATAATGTAGATCTCCAGTAGCCAGAGGGCTGAGAGGCCAGCGATTCTTCACGCTATTATATATAGTATCTATAGGAAACTCCTGGGCGTACGTACTCTCACGTTCAATATACCACATAGGTGAATCATACATACCTTTTTATCATTTTTAATATACTTCATTATTTAATAGTAGACACCCCAAAGTGAGTTACATGAAATTTTTCATTTGAATCTATACATTTTATATTATTTGCACATATAGTGCTTTTTTTACAAAATAATGGTATATAAAAAAATTGAGGACCTTGGTGATAATTTTTTTCATACTACTTGCATTGAGGTATCTTAGAATAATTAATGAGGTATATAAAAAATTATAAAGAGGTATAATACCTTCGTATGTGAGGTATATTGAGTATGGGAGTATGTACACCCAGGAGTATATAACAGGAGTCCTATATAGGAAAATGGTTATATATATATATATATAGTCTCTCTCCTTTGATTTTCCCATTGCGTGACCCCTTCAAATTGAATGAATAAAGAAGGGAGGAGCAGTAGTAGCATGGCAATCTGAATGTCTGAATTAATGTGATTTGCTAATGTCTACATATATCTGCACGACTATAGGCGTGTTGGGCGCTCAGCGCAACGGGATTCGGTGACGCACCGACGCTGGAGGTTGAGAGAGGCTCAGCGCGCGGCGACGCAGAAGGTTGGGGAGGGGCAGCGCCCCGCAGCGCAGGAGGTCGGCGGAGGGGCTCGCGACAGCGCTGAAGGTCTGGCTGGGGCGGCGCACGGACGCGCTGGAGGTTGGGGAATGGGTCGGAGGTAAGCGGCGGCGGCGGAGGTCGGGGGTGAGCTCGCGGCGCCGCTGGAGGTCGGGGGCGGAGGTGAGCGGCGCGCTGCAGGTCGGGATAGGAGAGAATAGGTCGCCGTTGACGGGGAACTCACGGCCGTCGCTCGAGCGCTCGCGCCTCCGGGCGCTCGCGCGCTCGCGCCGGAGAAGAAGAAGGTAAGAAGGATTGGGCGTTTTTCAACGCGCATCGCGCCTATATAGGGAGACGCCGGTTGTAGATGCTTAATCTACAACCGGTTGTTGATTATACCTGTCCTATATATATATTCAGAAACCACCCTTAAGAGTGCTTTAAATAGTTATTCAGAGCACTTTTTTATCCCGACCCGACCAAGACCAAAAACGCGAACCTTCCGACCCACACCTCAGCCGCAGTCCGCCCACCTCCACCATGATCCAAATCAGCCCACCTTCCTAAAAAAAATCGCCCCACCCACACGTCCCCAACCCACTGGCCACCACCATCCTCACGCGCGCCGCCCACCTCCGGCGCGCTCCAGCCCCGTGTGCCCAGGCTCCGGCTTCATCTCCGGCGTCTGATAACCCCCAAGAGCAAGGGATCACTGTAGCACCTCTCAATGTGGAAGTAAGGTATCGATCCGCAGGAGCAAGAAGGAAAAGTTATCTATTCCCTACAACTAAAGTGTCACAAGTTTTAGTTGATTATGCACTAAACAAGTTTAGAGAACAAGATGGTTGGTTTGATGGATGTAAAAGTGTCCCAATCCTCTTCTTTGCAAGAGGACAAGACAAAGGTAGTAGCAAGTGAAAGCTCTCAAAGAGAGAAAGCCCAATCCTCTATGTAGCAAGAGGACAAGCTCAAGTGTGTGTTTCTTATAGGAACAATGGACATGGTTCATGGGTTCACTTAATCCTCTCTCTCTCATCTACGGTGATCATCATGTTATAGATAAAGTACACACAATTGTCATGTTTTAATGGTAGCTTTTTATGACGGCTATATGTCCTAAAACACATAGTTGAAAGAAATACTCATTTGTGTTGCTAGGTCACCCCTCGTAAGGCTAGCGTGGTTTCTCTCACTCCCACATCATACTCTTTCTTTTTACCCCCAGATAAAGGACGTTGGGCGGTACTGTGTCACTCAATACCTATGCCGTGTCACATCGGCCATCCCGTACCCACATACATCATACTTCAAAGTATGACAAATCACAAAAGCTCCAACACAACGGTAAATGCATAACAAATCATCTCACACCACAATATTCACCACAAAGGTATTACATAGATGACCGTAATCATGTTGCAGCTCATACGGTACTAATTAGTGAAGCTCAAGAGAGAGGAGAGATACAAAAGTTACCACCACAAACCCTAGTCCAGGGGGTGGACTACTCCCCCTTCATCATGGTGATGATGGTGGAGAAGTTCTTGCTGTAGATGTTGATGATGAACACGCCGGAGGGGGGTGGAGCCCTCCGGAGGTGATTCCGGCGGCGTTTCCCCCCTCCGATCTTCTCCGGCGGCAGCCTTCTGACTCTCTGTTTCGTGGTTCTGTGTTTCTCCGCCGCCTCCTTTCGCGAAACGCCAGGGGACCTTTTTTATAGGCGTTTTTAGGTCAAGACGGAGTCGGTGGACGAAAGATCGACGGCCACGGAGCTCCGAGGGGAAAAGAGCTGGGCCCACGCGGCCAGGTATTTTAGGCCGCGTGGGACCCTCCCATTTCCAGCCTGTTGGGCTTCTGGTCTTCAATTTAAGCCCATTGCGTTCGTCTCGAAAATTCTGAACCGTGCTCTTTGGCCTTGCCCTTTTTGGAGTCCCGAAGCTCCCGGAAAGTCTGAAACACTAAAAAAGACGTTTTCTGGAAAAACAGGGTTAATTCCAAATAAATGGGAAAACTATGAAATATTCCCAAAATCATTATAAAACATTGATATAACCCTTATATGATGCAAATATGATTGGAATATAAGCAATTAAAGTGCAAAGTTCATGTATGCATTTTACATGCATCAACATCCCCAAGCTTAATCCATGCTCGTCCTCGAGTATGAAGATGATAAAACTAACATGGACTTTGCAATTTAATACTTAACAATGAATATCAAAGATGATTACTATTGCTACATATAGTCAAATGATTCATTCTTCAAAGGAGTAGCAATATGCAAATAGTTTATGAAGTGATATCAAGTATTCAAGACAAGGATGTTCATTGATAGTTCACAAAGTGTAACATAGTAGCAAGTAATATGGAACACATGTATGCATAATGATAAGTAGAACATCCTACAATGGTCATAGAGTGTAGATGAAAATCTGAATATGATAGGTGTACACTTTGGAAAGATGTATATGTGAGTAGAGGTAAAGCATGCATAAGTTTCATCCAACTTCCAAACTCTTCTACTTAAGTTAATGATTGCAATAAGGTATTCATTGGTGTCAAGCTCTCATTGCCCCTATCATAGCATCTTGAATGATTAAGGTTAAAGTGAAAGCAAATATGAGTAGTGTGCTTGATAAAGAATGGGTTGAATGTCTCATGCCCCTTGAATACAAGTACTTACACCATGTGTTACTCAACTTGGGAAACAAAGCAAGTTCAATTAAATATCATTGTAAGCATAATAGTATCATCAAGAGCGTCAACTGGGGTACCTCTTGTCCCAAGATATGGAACAAGCCCATATCAAAATGACAAGACAAACAAACAAAATGAACAATCTCAACACCCTTTTTATTTACCATTTGGAATAGTTTTTTATTGCAAGGTGTATCACAGAAGGTTCACCATAGTATGTAAGTAAATTTCCACCATGAATGATGCATGGCTTAGATTAGCGGCCCAGGCGTCTCTCTAACCATTTACACAAACTCATTTAAACTCACTCTATTTCCACATTTATTTCAACATGATAAGCATCCATAGACAAAAGCACATGATATCAACTAAATGAGATGAAGAGCGTGTTGAAAGCTTGCCATGTGACAGCACATATGGGCTAACTTCCAACCCAAAACATTCATCAAGCCACAAACATCATAATCTTAATCACAATGGGTCAAGTTTTATTATGCAAATAAAAGAACATTGTGCATCAAGTTCGTGAGAGCTATATAACCAATTTTTTCCATTGCAATCAATAACATAAACATTTTCATTCAGAGGTAAGATAACACAAACAACATGTTAAACATACTCGGAATAGCATAAAGCCAATAGGTAGATATGGTGGACTCACTGGAATAACTTTGGTTGAAGGTGTTGGAAACAAGTTTTTGCTTGTTGGAGTTTTTGGGCTAGCAAAAGGGAGAAAGTTGACCATCTAGATGCATGCATGAGTGTCCATAGAACTAACTAATCCATGTTAAACCAAGTGAAATAACAATCAGCACCAAAACATGAATAAGTGATAGCTCTACAAAAAGAATTTGCAAACTATTACTCATAAACAAGCTCATGAATCATGCAACTATATGTATCATTAAAAATCAAGTCAAACATCCCTTTTCCCAATCTTATAAAAGCATCCAACATATTTCAACCCATATTTCCAGTAGCTCTCTCATATATAATTGATAGTGTGGTGGTCTCTCAAGACTCAAACAAAAACAAAAACGACGCTCCAAGTTTATGCGATAAAGTGTTTCGATCGAAAAACAGAAGTTGGACGTGTGCAAACCGAGAGTGTGTAGGTCCAGCGGGGTTGTCTTCACATCTTCATCCCCAAGCTTATGGTCTTCACCATCCTTGGATAGCTCTTGGTGCATCTCCTCCAATCCCTGTGAAAAAACTTCAAAACACCGTTTCTCCCATCTTTTTCTGTGGGGTGCATTAATAGTGATAAACAAATAGGTTCCTTGCTGCATATAATCCTTGAACAAAAATTCATATGACATGTCCAGAAAGTGTATAATGTTGTATGCCTACTCATAAACTCAATTGGATCAAAAAGATTCAACTTAAAAGCTCAAAGCATGCATCAAACAAAATGGGACAGAATCTGTCCAGAAAAACAGCAGCAGCAAAACGTATTTTTCTACCCTACCAAACTTTCTCGAAAAATTCCGAAAAATTCATGCATACAGAGGATGAAAAGTTGCAACTACAGTTCAAATATGAGCTCATTCGGAGTTACAGAATAAGAATTAAAAATCATACCGTGCACTGACTCGTGCAGGAATAAAATCTCCGAACGCTATAAGCAACTTTTCAAGACCAAAATGGGTAAAACTTGGCACTTTATTAAAAACTCCAGAAACTAACTAGACACAAAATCTCTTGTTACAGCAAGAGGACACAAAGAAAAATCACACACAAAAATAACCGGGTTGCCTCCCGCAAAGCGCTTTCTTTATAGCCATATAGCTAGCCTTGATAGTGTAAATTCCCCACATAGTTATACAAGTAGAACATGAAAACTCTCTCACATGGAGTATAGGTGCTAAACATGAGCACAAATGATGACTATGAATAATGCAGGTGCCATAACATGAGCACAAGTGTGAATAAAGGATAGTAATGTTGCCCCCTTTTTCTTTATTCTTCTTTTTTTTTCTTTTTTTCCTTTTTTCTATATTTTTTTTCTTTTTCTGTTTCTCTTTTCGATGGCTCAATGGCTCTTTTCACATTCAGGGGCAACATCCTAATATGACAACACACTTTTTTGGTACATATAACTCATAACGAACTAGACATGATGTATGAAACTGTATGCCTCTGCCAGTGTAGCAGGATATGCAATGATCTAGCGTAACATGGGTAAACCACACATCAGCTGTATAGAATCATGCAAAGCAATATGTAGATGATGAATGACAACAAGTCATGTAATGTAAGATGGATGTTGCATGGCAATATATCTCGGAACAGCTATGGAAATGTTGTGGTAGGTAGGCATGGTGGCTGTTTTGAGGAAGATGTATGGGCTTATGTGTAGGAGAACAAGAGGAAGTTCTCCCACGGGGTTGGATGTACTGGCGAAGTATGCACAACTCTCAATGTGAGCAGAAGGCAATGCACAGCACCGAAGAGGCTAGCAAAATATGGATGGTGGAAGTGCCAAAAACCGTAGCTTAACATTAGTCAAAAAGAACTCACAAGTTTATTGCAAACAACTAGCAGGTTCAACATTAAGAGCATGATTAAAATTCACTCCAAGAAGGGCCGTTCATGGCGGTACAAGTACCCCGTTAGATCCCTCGACCTTCAGCACAACTTAGTTACTACGATGAACTTTCAGACATGGAAAGCTATCAAATCCAACTACACCTTCAACAATTTTAGTATAGTTTGTAGTACGGTACAAGCTCAAAGACAACAATCCACTAATGTTTTAACTTAATTAACCAGCAAGCTTTACCATCTAATACCTCAAAACATTTGCAAAGAATCAAGTTATCAAAGTTTCAATGATCTACAAGACTATGCAAGTTTTTCATCATACCACTACCACATGTAGCATTTTCTTTTTCCAAGCAAACACCAATCAACTTATTTAAACATAAACTCTCCAAATGATAATATAATGCAGCAAGAGAGTGTTTATAAACACGTGCTAACAGCTCGAAGAGATGCACGAAAAACAGGAGCTAAAAGCACTGCAGTAGCTAGTTAAGAATACTCAACAAATATAAGTGAAGAACATGAGTATTCACATGAAAAAGCGGAGCGTGTCTCTCTCCCACACAAGGATTGCTAGAATCCGAATTTATTCAAAAAACAAAAAACAAACAAACTAAAATAAAAGCACACAGACGCTCCAAGTAAAGCGCATAAGATGTGAAAGAATTAAAATATAGTTTCACTAGAGATGACCTGATAAGTTGTTGATGAAGAAGGGGATGCCTTGGGCATCCCCAAGCTTAGACGCTTGAGTCTCTCTGAATATGGTTGGGGATGAACCACGGGGGCATCCCCAAGCTTAAGCTTTTCACTCTTCTTGATCACATAATATCACCCTTCTCGCTTGATCCTTGAAAACTTGCTTCACACCAAACTCAAAACAGTTCTCATTAGAGGGTTAGTGCATAAACAAAAATTCTCATATTCTGTAATGAAACAATCATTCCCAAAGCTTCTGGACATTAGCTACAGCCACCAATGCTTTGTGGAGCAAAGAAATCCACACAAACATCGTAAAAGAGCGAATGCAAAACAAAAGGCAGAATCTGTTAAAAACATAACAGTCTGTAAAGACGGAATTTTTCCAGAAACTAACTAGACACAAAATCTCTTGTTACAGCAAGAGAACACAAAGAAAAATCACACACAAAAATAACCGGGTTGCCTCCCGCAAAGCGCTTTCTTTATAGCCATATAGCTAGCCTTGATAGTTTTAATGATGCTCCCATAGAAATAAGAGTTGAATATAAAAAAGCATCAAGAAGCAAATATCAAACACATTTAAGTCTAACCCACTTTCTATGCATTGAGATCTTCTAAGAAAATAAATCAATAAAGCACAAAGTGACTAGCATAGGAAGGCAAAGCAAGTGCAACTTCAAAATTTTCAACAAAAAGAGAGGAGACTTAATATTATTATGGTAAATGAAATCATATCTCCCTCTCTCATAAAAACTTTCAGTCGCATCATTGATAAAACCCACAATATAACCATCACATAGAGCATTCTTATCATGATCCACATGCATAAAAGTATCATTACTCTCCACATAAGCATAAACAGTTTCATTAGTAATAGTGGGAGTAAAAATATCGCATCCATCAATGTAATCATCATAAATTGGAGGCATAGAATAATCATAGTGAATTTTATCCTCAATAGTAGATGGACTGAAAACATCATAATCATCATTGTAAACATCATATATAGGAGGCATATTATAATCAACATAAATTTTATCCTCAATAGTAGGTGGACTGAAAATATCACAATGATTATAATCATCATCTAAAGCATTATCATATAGCACATTTAAGCAACACTCCTCATTATTATCAATAAGTTTACTAGCAACCGGTTTTTGAGTTTGAGTGTTACTATCATATTGATGGTGAAGTTGGGAGATCCAACTCTTCATTCTCCAGTTGTTCTTTTTCAGCATCTTCTTGAGATTGCATGGGCATCCCTGATGTCTACGTGTGCTTCTATTCTTGTAGACAGTGTTGGGCCTCCAAGAGCAGAGGTTTGTAGAACAGCAGCAAGTTTCCCTTAAGTGAATCAACCAAGGTTTATCGAACTCAGGGAGGTAGAGGTCAAAGATATTCCTCTCAAGCAACCCTGCAATTAAGATACAAGAAGTCTCTTGTGTCCCCAACACACCCAATACACTTGTCAGATGTATAGGTGCACTAGTTCGGCGAAGAGATAGTGAAATACAAGTGATAGGGATGATTATAAGTAGTAACTGCAATCTGAAATAAAGATGGCAGCAAGCAAACATGTAGCAGAACTTGTTGTAAACGGTGTTTCAATGCTTAGAAACAAGGCCTAGGGATCATACTTTCACTAGTGGACACTCTCATAACTGAATAAGTAAAAGCTACTCTTAAACACTCTCTTGTTGGATAACAAACACCATTCATTGTGTAGGGCTGCAAAAGCACACCTCAAGCCGGAGTAAACAAGCGCCACAACGTCATAAAGGAGTCACACACGGTGCACACACTGTCACCGTTACACCGTGGAGAGTACCGGAGTTCATATTAAAGTAACCTCTGGAGTGCATAATACATAAAGAGTAACATCTACATATTCAACTAGATTAGCACAACTGAACACAAGTAAATACTGCTCGGGATCATTCTCCTTCTTGATGAAGCAAGAGTACTATGCGTAGGGCTGCCAGAGCACACCTCAAAGTCTGAGTAAACAAACACCACAATTCCCAAGAATAAGGCATGATAAATGTCTAAATTATTCATAGAGTCACACAAGTACCCACACTGTCACCTTGATACCGTGTTGTCACAATGACTCCAGAAACTAGACAAAATCACTTGAGTAGCATAAACATTATTAATGTATTCAGCGATACTAGCAATACACATGATCACATAAAGATCACACCATGGGAGAGAGAGATGAACCACATAGCTACCGGTAGAGCCCTCAGCCTCGGGGGAGAACTACTCCCTCCTCATCATGGGAGTCAGCAGCGGCGATGAAGATGGCGGTGGTGTCGATGGAGATGACTCCGGGGGCAATTCCCCGTCCCGGCGGCGTGCCGGAACAGAGATTCAGTCCCCCGAAACTTGTCGTCGATGGCGGCGGCGCTGCGGAACTCTTCGTGGAAATTGGCTTGGTATTTTAGGGTTTTCGCGTCGGGGGGAATAAATAGGCGAAGGGGCGACGTCGGGGGCGCCTCGAGGGGCCCAAACCATATGGCGGCGCGGTGGGCCCCCCTGCCGCGCCGGCCTATGGTTTGGCCACCTCCTGGCGCTCCTTCGTCTCTCCTTCGGACTCCGTGTACGTGTTGGAAAAATAGGGACGTGGCATTTTGTTTCGTGCAATTCCGAGAATATTTGCAGAAGTACTTTTCTGAAACCAAAAACAGCAGAAAACAGGGAACTGGCACTGTGGCATCTTGTTAATAGGTTAGTCCCAGAAAATGCATAAAAGTGATATGAAGTGTATATAAAACATGTAGCAAATGGTATAATATAAGCATGGAACAACAGAAATTATGGATACGTTGGAGACGTATCAATCCCCAAGCTTAGGTTTTTGTCCACTTCTTCCTGCAAAATATTAGTTCTTTCCATGGCAGCAAGAGTTAACTTTTTATATTTAATAGCATCTGCTCGAGAAAAGAAATCATCAGCTTCTTGTAATATTTCAAGTTCCTCAAGTGTAAATGTTGCAAGTTCCTCAGCTGTATAATCAAACAGAAAACCCATAGCAAAAGTAATGAAGAACTTACACCCAGACAAGTTTAAAGGAACCTCCCCAAGCTTAGATGGTTGCAAGATATAAAAGAAGCTTAGACGGATCGACAAGAGATATGTGGGTGTTAATCGTTATGTCTATTTCATTTGATGAACAAAAGTGTGAAGAGTTTCTAGTGTAGTTTGCCCATATTTGTTCTTTTCACATCTTGCATTGAGACGAAAAGGAGTAATTTATCGGTGGCATAGTGATTAAGATAAATTTAGCAATTAGCAAAATCTCCTGACAGTATCTTCTTTACATTATCATATAGCATAACCTCAAAATAGCTGAAGTTAGCGTTAGCTGCAGAAGAAATGAGAAAAAGGATTCTGATGCACATTACTGGTTTATCAGAGAAACACTTAATAATCAGAGGAAGTTTGAAAATTTCTTGAGAGAAGCAAACAGATTGGAGGCACGTGATAGAGTGCTCTTGAAATGCAGGAAGCATGCACATTAATTGAATCATTTGCTAACATAGAAACATCATCTTAGCATAAGTTCCTGGAGTAAGGCGTATCTCAATGTACATATCTGCAAGCATGGCTACAGCTATTACCAGATCATAATTTCGAGAGTACTTAACTCCCAGAAGGAACGGCTACATCTCTCATGTTTGGCTCCAATCAATCCCTTGTCACAAAAGCACATAGTTCAATCTACTGACTTTGTAAACTACATCAGAAACTTGGCATAGCGTATCGCCGGTGAACACCCGAGCTGGCCACGATGAGGCCTCCAGCCTCACCAGCTCCATTGCAGACCTCCACTACGCCGTGCGCTGAGTCCTGTGTACATGCACCTGAGGCTCCTGCCGCCCAAGGCTCCCCCCCTGCACATCCACCAGGGGCGCCATAGGTGGATTGCCCAAGTCTCGCCGGTCCAAAACCTGTGTGTAATACAATTTTAGAAACTGTTCTCAAAGCGAACGGGTAAACTACTGCTAGTACTCCTAATCCTATCCTGGAGCTGGCTCCAAGCATGAGGTTCAGTTTGCTCTGCAATTGAACAACTAATTCCCTCTCCTGGCCTAGCATCCATCAACTAACAGGACAACATGCGTCTATCAATCTACAAGGGAGAAGCAATATAATTTGTTTTAAGAGTAAGCAAAACGCCTCTAGCGGTCTAGCCAATTACTCGTTTCATGTAGCCTATTAGTATTAACTGCTGACCTGAAATAAAATCTGTAGCACACATGTAACTTCCAATACGATGGTTCATCTGCAAAGGTTATTTGATTAACCAAAACAAAAATTTCCCGTAGCACACATGTAAGTTGTAATACGATGGTTCATCTGCAAAGGTTATTTGATTAACCAAAACAAAAATTTCCCGTAGCACACATGTAACTTGTAATACGATGGCTCATCTGCAAAGGTTATTTGATTAACCAAATCAAATATTTCCGGTAGCACACATGTAACTTGTAATACGACGGCTCGTCTGCAAAGGTTATTTGATTAACCAAATCAAAAATTTCCGGCAGCACACATGTAACTTCTAATACGATGGCTCATCTGCAAAGGTTTAACCAAAACAAAAATTTCCGACCGGCCGACTACAAACATTAGTCCTACGCACTAATCACATTTGTCAGACTTTACAATTTTGCTTTTGGGAGCTTGCGAAGAGAGCTGCGCAGATGAAAGAAACACAAGGGAGAAAACCAGAAGTCTAAATCAGTGGAGTACGAGAGCAGTTGGCGGCTGTTCTTCTCTGCTCTAGTGCGGCACCAGACAGGGGGAGGTTTGGCTGGAGGCGGCCTCACCAATCGTGCTCAGGTCACGGGGGGGAGGGGCAGGGTGCCGGCGCTCCGCTGGGAGAACATACTCCTAGAAGGGAGGAGGAGGGTGATGGGGAGAAGAGAGAAGGGAGGATGGAACTGACCTGCAAGTTACATCAGTGCATCGGCAGTGGACGACGGACGTACCAGCGGCGACCGACGGAGGGGGCTGATCGGCGGTGGACCGCGGAAGGATCAGCGGCGGCCTACGACTGGATGAGGTATCTGACGCAGCAGCGAGGCACGGGGACGACGGACGATTCGCTCAGATTCCGTCCGTCCCGGCAAGGTCCCTTGAAGGATGAGGATGAGGCCAGGGCCGGGGCCGGTCCCGAGATTTTAGGGCCCGGGCGAAACTAAAACTTGTGCCCCCTAATTTAGACATCGTAATAATAATAATGAATATACGTGTAAAACAAATGTTGATAATATATTGCAAATGCGTCTATAAGAAGGAACATATAAAATAATTTATACATATTACCTTAAAAGTTTCTTCAAACATTTCTTGATGCAAAGTCAATTGTATAGGGTCGATGTCAATGCCATCCAATAATTACTTCTCGATGCATAATGTTGATGTCGCTATTTTCCTCTTGCTGCTCCGATTCAAAATTCTCTTTTTGCTCTTCCTCCACGACAACTATCGCCAACTCATCATTTGGGATAGGCGAAGCACCAGTATTACTCTACTTGTGAATATCTCCTTTCTTTGATTCTATCAACTCGGCAACACGCTTTGCTTTTTCCGTTTAGCGGCACTAGATTCATATGTTCTGTACGACATGGCAATGCACAAGCACAACGCTGGAAAAAATACATCAAATGTTAAAATCAAATTATAACGGGGGAGTATTGTACTATTTATTAGGGAATCAGAAATTCAGAACATACTACTGTACCTCAAATGGTCGACTAGGCTTTGTGCACGCAAGTAAAGACTGAAAACAGAAAATAAAAGACCAAAATCAATGTGGCGTTCTTGCAATCGGGGGCCCGGAAGTTGAAATCTGCGAGGAATAACTGGTTTCTTCCTGCCTGCGATGAGAGAATCAAAGAGACAGAGATCGATGAGGGAGATCGAGAGAAAGACGGACTGAGCGCCGAGCGACGTATGGATTAGTATTCAGTAGTTTAGTAATCAGTACCTCACGTCGACGATGTTGTCGAGGGAGCCAGCGACAGCGACATAGCTTGGACGGACAGAGCGCCGAGAGACGAGAGCGAGGCAGCGAGCGCCGATGGCCTGGACGGCGGGCGGCGATCGCAACTGACGCTGATTGGAATTTGGATCGATTGATCGGCGGAAGCAGCGAGCTAATTCCTCTCGTGCATTCGTGCGACGCCTTGCCTCCCTGACCACGCAGCACATAGACAGTCCATTAGCCCATTACAATCCTTTTTTCTTCTTCTGCTGGGCTGTAAATATACATACATAGGTATACAGTATACCTGAGGAGGGGCCCCTGGATTTGGGGGGCCCGGGGCGGCCGCACACCCTGACCCCCCACAGGGCCGTCCCTGGATGAGGCGACGGCGTTGGTCCTCCTGGCCTCCTACTCCTCCGTCGCTCGCCGCCGCTCACACAAGAGAGTAGGAAGGGGATCGAGGGCTAAAACGCAGAAGTGGGGTCGAAGGCAATGTCTGCGGGTTGATTTTCGTATTCCTCAGGGACTAAACTGAAAACAACCACGACGTACGCCTACCATGTCGTTAGGCCGTATTATATGGTAGAGATCAGTTAGGCAATCCAACTGCAATCATATCCAATTTTTGGAAGATATTAGCAAACGCGAACTCCTCTTACGCTTTGGAAAGAGACAATAGAATGGGAAAGGGTTATTTGGAGGGGAAAATAGAACATGGAAAAGCACCGGAAAATCCATTCAATCAGCAGGGAAAAAATTGAGAGAAATTAGCGGATCAAATGAGTGTCCAAATCCATGGAGGAATCAAATTGGAATTCTGTACGACCAAGAGCATCTCCAAGCGGAGGCCCCAAACCCGCCCTATACGTCCGGGCGGACGGTCCGGGCGGGATTTGGGCCAAAAAACGCCACCCAACCGCGACCCCCATAACGGCCCCAAACGAATGGGCGGTCCGGCACACCCCAAACCCAGCCCAAATGTGGGGCGGGTTTGGGGCCGCCCGGACGCGACCGGACGCGTCCGCCCTCAGGTCGCTGACAAGTTGGGCCCGCGTGTCGGATGAAGGCTGACCGTCGGAGAACACTGACCGGCGGTGTCCACGCGTCGCCGGCTTGATAAAATCGGAGCCCCGAGAAAACCCTAACCGCATTCCCCATTCCTCCTCATCTCCAATCCGCAATGTCAAGCGGCTCCGAGGACAGCAGCTTCTGGGATGAGCCGGCGGACGCGGAGAGCAAGGCGCCGCCGGCGGCGGTCGAGCAACGCGCGGAGGAGGAGGACCCCGACGACGACCTCGCTTACCGCGTCGCTGGAGGAAAAGGGCACTCGAGCACGCCGGCGCGTGGATCGGGAGCGGGAGCGGCCAGTGGCCAATGCAGCCGCTGGTCGGCTCCGGCGCGTAGATCGGCGGCGCCGCCAAGCGTCAGCCGCAGGTCAGCTTCGGCGTCTGCGGCCGCGCCGCGTCGTCGTCTCCCTCCGGTCCAAGCCCCTCCTGGATGGAGGATCCTTCCCGATGGGGAGGGGTGGAGGCTTCTGCCGGTGCCGCCGCCGCGGGCGCCGGAGACGGTGGGCAAAGTGTTCCGCCAAGCGAAGCGGGCGGGCCAGTCGCTGAGCATAGCGGCTGCCGTCGCCGGGGCTGACGCGGACCTCCCCCTCGATTTGGTGGCGCAGTCCTTCACCTCCGCCGAGGCCGACGCCCGCCGCCGCCGCCGCAAGGACCAAGAAGCGCTAGAGGCGGCCATCGCGCTGTCGCAGGCGGAGGCGGAGGCAGAGAAGAAGAAGAAGGCGGCGGCCAATGCGCGCCGCCACGCGGAGGAGCAGGCCCACGCCATGCGGATCCTCGCCGGCCAAGTCGACGAGGAAGACGAAGATCCGTACTTCGCCTTCCGCAAGCGGTCCAAGGGCGGCGGCTCCGGCAAGGGCAAATCTCCGATGTGAGATTTGCCCATCTCTAATTTACTTTTGTAAGTATGTTTGTCAATCCGGCGACCTGCTGTCGGATGAACTATGTATCAACGTTCTATATATCTACGTTGATCAACTCTCCCTCCGACGTTGCATGGGTTTGTATGGATTTGGGGGTTTCTTTTTGAGGGGAACGGCTGGAGCGACACGTTTTTGGGGGTCGTGTCCGCGGACGTGTCCGCGGACAGTTTGGGGGCCAAATTTGGCCATTGTGGTTGGAGATGCTCTTAGTCTAGTGCACACAAGAATAGAAACTTAAGCGCTACGCTTCCCGGCAACGGCGCCAGAAAGTACTTGATAACCCCCAAGAGCAAGGGATCACTGTAGCACCTCTCAATGTGGAAGTAAGGTATCGATCCGCAGGAGCAAGAAGGAAAAGTTATCTATTCCCTACAACTAAAGTGTCACAAGTTTTAGTTGATTATGGACTAAACAAGTTTAGAGAACAAGATGGTTGGTTTGATGGATGTAAAAGTGTCCCAATCCTCTTCTTTGCAAGAGGACAAGACAAAGGTAGTAGCAAGTGAAAGCTCTTAAAGAGAGAAAGCCCAATCCTCTATGTAGCAAGAGGACAAACTCAAGTGTGTGTTTCTTATAGGAACAATGGACATGGTTCATGGGTTCACTTAATCCTCTCTCTCTCATCTACGGTGATTATCATGTTATAGATAAAGTACACATAATTGTCATGTTTTAATGGTAGCTTTTATAACGGCTATATGTCCTAAAACACATAGTTGAAAGAAATACTCATTTGTGTTGCTAGGTCACCCCTCGTAAGGCTAGCGTGGTTTCTTTTTACCCCAGATAAAGGACGTTGGGCGGTACTGTGTCACTCAATACCTATGCCGTGTCACATCGGCCATCCCGTACCCACATACATCATACTTCAAAGTATGACAAATCACAAAAGATCCAACACAACGGTAAATGCATAACAAATCATCTCACACCACAATATTCACCACAAAGGTATTACATAGATGACCGTAATCATGTTTGGCAGCTCATACGGTACTAATTAGTGAAGCTCAAGAGAGAGGAGAGATACAAAAGTTACCACCACAAACCCTAGTCCAGGGGGTGGACTACTCCCCCTTCATCATGGTGATGATGGTGGAGAAGTTCTTGCTGTAGATGTTGATGATGAACACGCCGGAGGGGGGTGGAGCCCTCCGGAGGTGACTCCGGCGGCGTTTCCCCCCTCCGATCTTCTCCGGCGGCAGCCTTCTGACTCTCTGTTTCGTGGTTCTGTGTTTCTCCGCCGCCTTCTTTCACGAAACGCCAGGGGACCTTTTTTATAGGCGTTTTTAGGTCAAGACGGAGTCGGTGGACGAAAGATCGACGGCCACGGAGCTCCGAGGGGGAAAAGAGCTGGGCCCACGCGGCCAGGTATTTTAGGCCGCGTGGGACCCTCCCATTTCCAGCCTGTTGGGATTCTGGTCTTCAATTTAAGCCCATTGCGTTCGTCTCGAAAATTCTGAACCGTGCTCTTTGGTCTTGCCCTTTTTGGAGTCCCGAAGCTCCCGGAAAGTCTGAAACACTAAAAAAGACGTTTTCTGGAAAAACAGGGTTAATTCCAAATAAATGGGAAAACTATGAAATATTCCCAAAATCATTATAAAACATTGATATAACCCTTATATGATGCAAATATGATTGGAATATAAGCAATTAAAGTGCAAAGTTCATGTATACATTTTACATGCATCAGCGTCGCGCGCTGCAGCCTACATCGATCCACGGCGAGCACTACCCCAGGCGCCGCCCCGCATCGATCCACATCCGCCGCCGTGGCCCTGGACGGACCAGCTCCAGCCGCCGTCCTTTCCGATGGCCCGCGCCGCTGCTGCCTTGCACAAGTCCCCGCGCGACGCCGCTCTGACCGACGGAGCGCCCCTCTGCTCCCCGGCCAACGACGCTTCACCCTGCTGCAATGCCGCCGGCGCATCCCCCTCGCAGGAGCACCTGCTCGACCTCGACCACGCGCCGTCCCTCCACCACCACCGGCTCAGCTCTCGTCCCTCCACCACCGCCCTCCTCCCCGGCATCTTCCCACCGGCTCTCCCGTCCGCGCTCCACCGACGGACTCCCTGCTCTGTGCGAGGCATCTTCGGCCTCCCCCGGAGCGCCGCCCAGGGCCTCGGCGCCAATCCTGCTGCCCGGCGCGCCTCTCCTTGTTGTCGACCTTGGGGAGTCCACCGCGCCGCCTTGGGGAGTTCACCGCCACCACCTCGGTTAGCCCCTGCCTTCCTGGCTTCCTCTGTTCCGCGCCTGGGCCGACGGTGCCCCGACCCTCACTGCCTCGCGACCGGTTGCTGGAGTCCATGGTCAGTTATATGGGAAGTTCAATCGCGATTTTTCAGTTATACGATCAGTTCGTATTTTTAAGAGCATGCTCTGCCGTAGTAGAAGGGCAGGTTCAGAGCATCGACTCCGTGAGGTTCAGAGCAAACCATTTTTGGTGATCCATACTCTGAACTTCAATTTCATTAACTCGCTATTATAATCTCGTGTTGTCTTTCGGCGGCAGCATGGTTCGTTCTCACGGCAGTTTGCATATGATACATATTGCCCATGGATCGATTCGTCTATGGATTGCTAGATGCGATCTAGGTAATAGAAGGTTGGATTTGTAGTGTACATATCCACGCCGGCCGGCCGTCCGGCAACGCGCACAATAAGATTGCTGACTTGTCCGGGTGTTATGGTCATGCGCCTGGCAGAGGTAGAGATTAATTTATTCATGAGATGAATCTTTTGGTCTGAATTGCTGATGCGATCCACTGCTGGTCCTTGAATTTCTTGCCTGCTTGTACTGTTGTTCTTTTAAGGTGATACAAAATTTTGTATAGTACTGTGCTGTATTTGATACGATCTGTGTGTGGTTGTATATGCTAATCTCCAGCAGTTCGAGCAGCTGCTAGTTGTTCTCGTTGGTACATGTTGATGCCACTAACACGACAACTATTTTCATTCATGTGACGGACCTGTAGTCTGAAGTTCAGATAAATTTTTTGAGCAGTTCTGTTCTTCCGCTTTTCTAGAAAGACACTGGGTGAAAGTTGAGAGCTGTTCTATGTGTATTCTGGAGCAGTACTTTTTTTTCGTTTACATTGTAATATTGTATGTCAGATTTTTGTTTAGAACATGTGCTGCATAAAATTGTATTTGTAAATTATTGAGAGTACACATATTTTGTGTCAGGAAGTTCCCTCGGTACATCCGTGACCGTGACGTTTAGAACTTTTTAAAGAAAACTTTTATTTTGTGGCAAAGTCCACTTCGAACAAATTTGGGTAGTTCACCTGAAATTCAAAAGATTTTTCAAGCGTAAATTGAAAGTTTACTTGATAAATTTTAGAAGTTCACCGTATAAAAAGATTCATTTCAGGAAAAAAAATAAGTTCACCGTATAAAAAGATTTTGATTTTATTTTTTCTGGGAAGTTCACTTTGAGCGTGTTCGGAGTTCATCTTAATGGTATCGGAAGTTCATCTCAAACGTATCGGAAGTTCGCTTGCCATCGTGGGGGAGCCCAGTTCAAAAATGCTGGAAGTTCTCCTTGGCCTCGTCGGATAATTACCTTTTTCGGAACATTATCAGGAAGTTCTTTCTTTATTTTCGTGAAAATTACTTTGTGGCAAACAGAAGTTCACCTCGAATGCGTCGGCAGTTCATATTAAAATGCGTTCTACGTTACATCTTTGTAGGGAGTTCGCTTTGAAAAACTCGGAAGTTAACTATAAACGCGTCAGAAGTTCAGCTCGAATGCGCTACAAGTTTACCTTTATGTCGGTAAAAAAGTTCAAATCAATTGAAAAAAGTTCACAATTTTTTCTCGTGAAGTTCACAATTTGTAGAAGTTCACTCTCAGAAAATTGCGAAGTTCAAAGTATACAATCTCGAAATCCAGTCCAAATAACAACATTACATCAGTTCATATATTTAAAACTGCTCTTAAACCACGCATAATTTCAAAAAACGGTCCACACAATAGGATGCGCAATTTTCATACCTTTCCAACGGTATATCATTTACATTATTTGGATAAACGGTTTGAAAACTACAACAAAAACATTGCACGATATAGAACAAAAATTCGCGATCGGAAGTTCAATATCGCACACCAAGAAGTTCACAAACATGTAAAGGGAAGTTCAGGTGCTCTGTTTTTCTGAGCGGAAATTCTACGCATAGAAAACGTTTATATGAGTTTCGTTTGTCTAAATTGACCGCCGCTGTGTATAATTAGAAAGGATATGAGTCTAGTTTGACTCTCCCGTGCTGACTCGCCCTATCCGAACCTCACAAACGTGTCAATTTTGAATCGTTCATGTGTCATCTTTCGTATTTTTAAAATTAATCAAAAATCGTATCGAATTTGTAAAACATTTCTATATAAAAAAAGTTGCGCCTAGTCAATATCTTTACAACGCCATATCATTTGTTACATTTTGATAAGAGGTTTGAAATTAATTGACAAAACAGTGTCCGCTGGACCTAAAAGTCTAAAAAAACAGAATTATGTATTTTTAAATCTCCTCTTAAACCGTAAAGAATTTAGAAAAATGTCTAGAGATAGCCATGGAGGAGGAAGAGCCGAGGCCCACGGCGACGAAGCGCATATCGAGATCCCACTCAAGGCGGCTGAGGGGGATTCGCCTTCATCTTAAGCCGCCGCCATGCGTCGGGCCGGCCGGTGTACACCACACCATCGAGGTTCGAGAACTACTCCACGTCGCCCCGATTTCCTGTATATACACGTGAGATCGAGGAGACGAGATCGACCATCAAGGAAACTACCCAATACCTGCCCTAACCCATGACCATCGATCATCTGCCAAAGATGCAGACATGGAGTGTCAAGACCCTGACCCCGATTTCATAGCTCGACCAGCACCTTGCGACGCTTCTCTGGGGCCATCTCTGGCGACGGGGAAGGACGAGGGCGTCTCGGAGCGGGACAAGGCGCAGCGCGGACTCTTCCAGGACGATGAGGCGCGTGACGATGGCTGGCAGCGGGGGCGGCCTGGGGCTGTCGCAGCCTTGCAGCTGACCCGCCGGTACTCCGGCGCGCTCGTCGTGTAGACAATTTTTTCAATCCTCTGAAATATATGTAAGCTGCGGGCCATGGTTGCGGACGTGCGGACGTGCCACCGAGGAGATCAGGGTGGAGGGACGGATGTGGGAGCCGACCTTGAGCTTCAACATGTCCATGTCTTCCGGTTTGCCAGGCGAAGTCCGCCTTTGGCGCATGCATCTTCGCGGCCTTGTCGAGCGCGGGGAGCCGCAGCCATCGAAGCACAACTGGCAGTGCCAAAGTTATGGGCTTTCCTCGACCTCGAGGTGGTCACATGGAGTTCATCTTGCACATCCGCTTTTTGTTGAAATACATGTGCGCCTTCCCAATTCATAAGGAAGAGACGTTGCATATTTCTCCCGCTGATCTGTCTGAGTCGTGAGAATTGAGCGCCTCTCGCCAGCGGCAGCCATACAAGGTTGCTTCTCCAACGCCAAGCTTTTGAACTGCATCCATCCAATGGAGAGCTGTCGGGGCTTCTTGTACTCGGCTATGATGTCAAACAGGCCATCCCAGGAGTCGCAACTTCTGCTCATCTGATATATAAGTGTTTCCAGTAAAAAAAAAGGATATATAAGTGTTTTTTTACCTTGATATATAAGTGTTTTACATTCTGATATACACAAGAGACCTTTGCACTTTTCTATTTGAGAATCAACTGTTTTTTTAAGAATGGTCCTTGGTACTTTGAGCACTACAACGTTGCTTTGCTACTTGCAAAGTTGTACTAAGCATATGTTTATTTATTTGTATCACTCTGAGCCTTTGAATATGTTTAACTATAGCAATTGTGGCAGAGGAACAATATGAGGAGAACATGCGAAAAAATGATTGATTAAATGATTAATCGGACACCTGATATGTAATCTATTGTGTTTTTCTTCTCGTTCTTTTGCTTCTTTATATTTACATCATTTATGTCTAGAAGAAAACTAACAATATGCTTTATTTAGTTTTGTATATTATTGGATTAGGTGCATATGATATATTCTTCTCTCCCGTTGCAACGCACGGGCATGTTTGCTAGTAATATATAAATCCTAGAATTTATGTCCTACAAAATGGAATTAATAAATCATGAATTTGAAAAATTTCACAAACTTTAAACATGTTAATTAATTTTAAATATGTTCACGGATTTGAAAATGTTAATGAAGTCAAAAGAAATTCACAAATTTGAAAAAATGTTTGTGAACTTAAAATAATGTTTTAAGTTATGTGACACGTAAAGCTTCACCCCTACAGCGTCACCAATGCATGTGAAGCCCACGAACTCGGTCAGACAAATCAATTGGTCCGAAATAGCACTGTTGGGTTGTCCCAAAACAAGGTAAGTTTATTTTTCTTTCATCCTTTTGGTTTTATTGCTCATTTCCTTTTTTTTGGTTTTTTTCATGTTTTCTATAATATCAAAATTTAGGAAACATACTTATAGAGTTTAAAAATATGTGTAAAGTGTAAATAAATTCACGAGTTTAGAAAATTTATGTGTTAGAATAAAATGTTCACGCATTTAAAACAATGTTCGTGTAGTTCAAATAATTGTTCATACAGTTCAAAATAAGTGTTTGTAGGTTCAATAAAGTGTTCACGCGGTTCAGAATAATTATTCTCGTGTTTTTGATGAGGTTCGCAGTTATTCACATGTTCAAACAATATTCATTAATATGAAAATATTTGTTCCAAATAAATATTGACGGGAAAGAAAGAAAAGAAAACAGGAAAAACAACTGAAAAAAAAACGACAGGAAAAGGTAAAGAAATAAGGAAGAAAACGAAAAGGTGGCCGAAACCTACTAAAAGCCTCCCAAACCGGAAGAACCGTGAAAAGTCAGCGTACCTGGGCCGGCCCATTTATCCCGAATTCCTCGCCGGAGAATATGAAGTGTGTCAGACTCGTAGCTGACGCATACCTGGGGCGGCCAATTTATCCCGAATTCCTCGCCGGAGAATAGGAAATGTGTCAGACTCGTAACTGACGCTACGTGCGTTAAGTAGGATACCCGCTGGGAATCGAGTCCCAATTCCTTCCCAACGGCCTCGGCTGGTCGGCCCTCCCCTCTGCTTGATCGATCGATTAGGCCTTCGTAGGAAAGCGCCCCGAGGCAAAGAAGTCAAGAACTGTTCGAGCCATAGTAAAAAAACAAATCTCTGTTCGAGCCGTTTGCCACAAGCAATATTGTTCTCAAAGCAATATTCCGTCTGCAGCTAGCATGCGTTCATGCATGCATGACCCCATCCGGAAAATGCAACTCCGCCCGTAGGTTGGCCCCCCCGGTCTATCCATGCTGTCCATTGTTCTGAGATTCGCACCAAAAGTCAGCAGATGCGTTTTTGCTTTCGAGCCCCCAGAACTATGACGAATCAACCCGCAGTCACCGTGCTGTCCTTATCCTCTTATCCTCCCCGATCCAATTATCTCCTTTCTTGATTTTGTTCCAGCGACCGCCGTCGACCGGGAGTCCAACGAGGAGCGCGGATCGCCGCCGGCCGAGATGGGCTTCGCCTTCCCGCCTGACCTGCGCGCGGTGCTGGCCATGGGGCTCCCGTCTGGTGCGGGGTTCCCGTACTGGCGGACACGCGCAGGGCTGCGCTCGGCGTTCGACCTGCCAATCGCGGCGGCCTCTCTCCGGCCGCGTCCGTGCAGGCCTGACCGGATCTGGGCTTTCTCGTCCTAACCATGGTGGTGGTCGACACCGGCTGGGCGCGCGGCGGAGCTGGTGGCCGCTGTCCCGACAGGCGACGAAGGAGATGTGCCTCCAGGCTCCAGCTCGGCAACGACGCTCGTTAGGAGGTAGACGCTCGTGACCATGGCTGGCGAGTAGTACCGGAAGCTGGCCGTGTTCGATTAGATCGATCCTTTTGTTACTTCTCAACATCAGTGTAGTCGTGTTTGATTTGCTATTTTTCGGAACTACAAACAGCTTGCTGGGATTGATTAGCTCTTCTCTGAATACGAACCAAAATTATGCTTGCGGTGTTCTCTAGATGATTGGAATTGTTGCTTTATTATCCCATACAATATATAAACTGAGCAGATTTGGTCGATCATCCTGTGTGTCGAGTGCATGAATGAAAGAATAAACTGGCTGTGCACTTGTGGAATACTTTAAATGAGGAATACTGGTGTATGTCCACAAGTTTGAAACAAAAAATAGAGGAGATTTTGGTATGTGTTCACATTCTTGGTCATGCAAGTTTGGCAAAATTGCATTTAAAGCACAGTCAGATAAATTCTCTACTTGGACTAGTATTTTGATCAGCTTTTTTCTGAATTATGAATCAGTAAACAGATTAGTAGTAGTGCCTTTTAATTAGCATATTTTCTGAATTGTTAACAGCTTTGCATTCGTTTCTTTTAATTTGTGTTTTTCTGAATTTGTACCAAAATCATGCTTATTTTCTGAATTTGCTTCAAATAATAATATTTTCGCACGTAAAACCCAGTAATTTTCGCACATAAAATCATGCTTTGATTTGTTTGATAAAAGTATGGTAACATAAAAATCCGGCACGACCCATTTGCATCCCTAATATAAATAACTGCACTTTTTTTTCAGTTATGATATATGGTTCCACACCTAGAATCGGGTGCAATACGATACACGATCCTTCTTATATTCTTATTTGATTTTATTGCGTCTATTGTGTGAAATCCTAGCGAATAGTATTAGAAGGGTGCGAGAAACATCGCGAAAACAAATATTACTTATATTCCTGTTTGATATGTGGCAAGTCATTTTGCGAAGCCATACATATCTTGTGACGTTAACAAATAATCACCGTAGAATGACTACTCGAATGACCCATTTAGAGTCTATTCTCAAGGATTTCCTTATAATACTCTTTCAGTAAATTCAACTTTATGATATTCCAATGTTGAGGTCAGATACTCAACGACATGTAGAAATCAAACTTGTAATGTAGATTCAAAGTATAGCATTATATTTTTGTTTTTTAAAATTGATCAACCTTTTTGACTTTTGAAAAAAATGTAGATTCAAAGTATGGATTATTGAATTTTAGAAAATTCTAGTTTATTTTGTTTGATCAAATTTTCATAGTTTTGTAAGGGTTTCACCGTATAATGACTACTCTTGTTTGTTTGATCAAATATATGTGATGAATGTCCACATGGTTTGATATGTGGCGAGTCATTTTGCGAAACCATACATATCTTGTGGCGTTAACAAATAATCACCGTAGAAGGACTACTCGAATGACCCATTTAGAGTCTATTCTAAAGGATTTCCTTAGAATACTCTTTCAGTAAATTCAACTATTTGATATTTCCAGTGTTGAGGTCAGATACTCAACGACATGTAGAAATCAAACTTGTAATTTTATTTTGCCCACGTAGAAAGATGTTTTAAAGGTTGGTATCACCTCGTCATCTAGAAGTTTTAAAAGTCAAGTAATTCCTACACTGCGAGACAAATTCCCAATTCGTTGGCGCAAAAAAATTGGTCGTCTAGCCGACACCACATTCTTCTCTTTTATTATCGAGTTGTCCTTAATTATGTTAGAAATAATAGTAGATGGATCAACATCACAACCCAATGATGAACCACATGTGAATCATAAACGAATCATGAATGGACCGTGAGCCAGAAATGTATAAAAAACCATAAGTAAATCAAAATTTATTATGGTTATATTTGTCGTCAAGTTTTTATTACTGGATTTACGTGGACCCAAGTCAAAAAACATGGTTCCTTTGTTAGCACAAAATTTAATATTTCCCCGTAGTACTAGGATTTCCAAAATATTACTCCTTCTATTTCTAAAAGTAAGGTCTATACGTTTATTTAGAAGTCAAATAGTGTAAAGTTTGACGAGTATTAAGAAAATAACATCTACAATACCAAATCAATAGAAACATTCTGATATATCATGTCCATATAGCATTATATTTTGTTTTTTAAAAATTGATCAAACTTTTTGACTTTTTTACAATTTATTCTTGAGCTGAACGTTTTAAAACTCAAGTAATTCCTACACTCGGAGACAAATTCCCAATCTCGTTGGCGCGAAAAATTTGTCATCTAGCCAACACCACATTCCTCTCTTTTATTATCGAGTTGTCCTTAATTATGTTAGAAATAATAGTAGATGGATCGACATCACAACCCAATGATGAACCACATGTGAATCATAAACGAATCATGAATGGACCGTGAGCCAGAAATGTAGAAATCAAATAATCAGATAATCAGCGACATGTAGAAATCAAATTTGTAATTTTATTTTGCCCATGTAGAAATATATTCTAAAGGTTGGCATCACCTCGTCATCTGGAACAATTTATTCTTGAGCTGAACGTTTTAAAACTCAAGTATTGCCTACACTGTGAGACAAATTCCCAATTTCGTTGGCGCGAAAAATTTGTCGTCTAGCCGACACCAAATTCTTCTATTTTTCTTATTGAGTTGTCCTTAATTTTGTGTAAAATAATATTAAATGGATCGACATCACAACCCAATGATTAACCACATGTGAATCTTAAAAGAATCATGAATGGACCGTGAATCATAAATGTATCAAAAACCATAAGTAAATCAAAATTTCTTATGGTTATATTTGTCATCAAGTTTACATTACTGGATATATGGACCCGTCAAAAAACGCATGGTGGCTTTGTTAGTACAATTTTTTAATATTTCCCCGGAGTATTATGATTTCCAAAATATGACTCCTTCTAGTTTGTTTCCTTGACCTCACTCAATTTCTAGTTTGTTCCACTAGTAATATGTTTTTTCAATCATGTTTCACTCAAGTGAGTTTTCGTTTTGCCTAGGGTTTCCTATACATTACTAGACTAAATCGGTGCTAGGGAGTACCATGCCAACTAAACCTGACAATGTTAACATGACCAAAAAAATGTAGATTCAAAGTATGGATTATTGAATTTTAGAAAAGTCAGGTTGATTTGTTTGATCAAATTTTCGGAATTTTATAAGGGTTTCACTGATATTTTTCAGAAATTCTGTGTGGGTTGCCTGAATTCGTGATCTCACATATCCACACTCAAATCCACATAGGTCATTATCTGCTCTGCTTTGAATCCGAAGAAAAAATGTGAATCCGCTTTGATTTGTTTGATCAAAGTATTGTAACGTCAAACTCTAGCACATTTGCATCCCCAATATAAATGCAATCATACTTTCCAGTTATGATATATGGTTCATGACCTAGTATTGGGTTCAATACGATACGCGATCCTTCTTATATTCCTATAGTCAGAAAAAACAAAAAAAATCCCCAATTTTCGAATCTGGATTTAGAACCAACATTATATATTCACGTTTTTTCATACAAATTTGTGAGATTATCAAATATTCAACAAAGATTCAATCGTTTTCCAAGTTTCACTCATTATTCATCCAAGTTTCACTCATTATTCATACAATGTTTATAGAAGATTTACTCGTATCAGAATTTTAATAGATTAAAAGAGTATTTTTATAGAAGATTAACAGAGTATCGTACCATTATATTTTGAGTTTTTCACAGAATATTTTTGAATCGGAAATGGTACCAATCTCACATCCATATGAATCAGATCTGAATAAACAGTGAAATGCACTGAATTTTCACAAAGGTAAGAGAAATCAGACAGGAAAATATGGATATTGTCTTCAAGAGAAATTCTTCTCATGGCATCGATCCACAACTAATTCAAACAGGAAACTATGGACTCAACATATATAAATACATTCCCCCTGCACATATTTACAAAGATATTTCTCCTGATGGCACACATCCATAATTGATTCAGACAGGAAAATATTGATTCAACACACATAAATACATTCTCCCTGCACATATTAACAAAGATATTAAGAGAAATTCTCCTGATGGCACAAATCTACACTTGATTCAGACAGGAAAATATGGATTCAACAAATATAAATACATTTTCCCTGCAGATATTTATAGAAATATCACAAAAAATTATCAAGAATGAAATTCCATCCCACAGATCCAACAAAGAAAAAAGATTAGAATCCCAAAAGATCCAAGAGAAACATGAAAGACATGTACACAGATCAAGTCGAACACCCTAAAATACACAGATCAAAAATCGAAAAGAAAGACATTATCTAACAGCAAATCTAGCGTATCATTACACATCCTTACAAGAAATTATGTGAACAAAAGTAACAGATCGAATCAAGTACGATAAGGGAATCAACATATATTCATGCATGTTTTGTACAGAAAAAGAAAGAAATAAAAAAATCCAAGCAAAGACCGATGAGACAAGATCAAGACCAGTAGAGTTCAAAATAAATCCACTGGAAAAAATAGAACGAGATCTGAGGTCGTATCCAGGGCGTTACCCAGATCTAGGCCCTGCGCTCCAGATCCGTGGCCTTGCACTGGAAAAAATCTTCTGGAAAAAATCGAAACGAGATCTGAGGTCCGTCGCCGCGGTGAGGCGGCTGGGGCCGTGGAACTTGGATCGGGTGAGGCCATCACTGCCAAGATCTGGAGCTCGGCCGGCGGGATGAGTGGATCCCCGCGCGTTGGAGGACGGGGACAACCGCGCGGTGGAGTTGGAGGTCGAGGACGACGTCTACCGACGGAGGACGGCGGCCGGAGCGCACGGACCGGGCAGGCCGTGGCGCACGGAGCCGGCGGAGGACGACGGCGACCGAAACGCACGGAGCCGGCCGGTCATGGCGAGGTGGGCGGCTGCGGCGGGAGGCGAGGTGGGCGGGGTGGATTCTGGGATAGGGTTAGGGTTTCGCGGCTATATATAGTTGCTATGGGACTGCGGGTTGAATTCGTTTTTGTACAGGGGCTAAAATGCAAAAATAACAGAAATTTGACCAGTTGACCCGACGGATCTCCAACAGGAAATGGACGGTGACGATAGTCCGGGGGGGCCAACCTACTACTGGAATTTCCGGACCGGACCCCATCCAACCAATGGATGAGCGCTTCAGAATGTATGCATGTTGCAGCAGAGATATCATCAAAGTAATATTAAACTAAAAATACGCGAAACCTATAATGTTTTCCTATCCATTCATCGGTGACACCATCACGGAATTGGCTTGCATGTAAAATATTATAACTTATACATTATGAGTAGAGATAATCGCATCAGTGGTCACTGGACTATCACGAGATGAGCACTTTAGTCACTCAACTCTCAAGTGGGAGCCGTGTGGTCACTTTCGATACATTTATGAGTAAACTAGTCACTCTGGCTGTCTGGGGGCTAAACGGCGCTGACGTGGCGAGGTTGGACTCTATGAGTGCTTTGACCATGCGTGGAGACATGTATTTATTTTTTGCCAAAAACACCCCGGAAGAATATTGGCTGAGCGCAACAGTCCGGACCATATCCACCCGTTTCTTCTCCCTGGACACAACATGGATGCGACTGGCGGGCGACGGCGGCGGAGCCCATCATGGAGCTCACCACGAACCATGCCCGCTGGCTCTCGACGTCTGAGAAGCTAGACGCAGAGTCGCGGCCCAGCCAGCAGGGGGCTGCCTCGTCCTCGACGCATTGGAACCGGAACCGGGATGCCTCGCCGCCGTGCCTCGCCGCCGGAGAGCATCTTCCCCGGCTGCTCAAGACTTGTCGCACAGCTCCCGCCCCCGACACCGGGCCACCGCCGCGCCAGAGCTCCTTGGCGCCATACGGGTCGTCTGCCGCCCACCGTGGAGATCTCCTCGCCAGATGTACCCCGCAGCCAAAGGTTGAAGACAACCTGGCAGGTGGGGCCCACCTGTAAGTTGGAGAAACAAAGGGAGAGAGAAAAACAAATGTGATTTTCCAATTTTACAGGGATGTTTTTGCAAAAAATGAGTCAAAGTCTCCAGTCAAGTCCCCAGTCTACGTGCCACGTCGGATTTTTGACCAGTTTACTCATAGAATGATCCAAAGTGACTTCCCGGCTCATACCACGTCGGATTTTAGACCAGTTTACTCATAGAATGATCCAAAGTGACTTCCCGGCTCATACTCAGAAGTTCAGTGACCAAAGTGCTCATCTCGTGATAGTTCAGTGACCAACCATGCGATTATCCCTTATGAGTATTCATCAATTCTAGTTTTCTAGTGAGATAAGCCTCATTTTAGAGTTTCGTACAGGCCCCCGCATTCGAGGTCTTGGCCCTACAGAATTGTGCTGTTTAGATTGATAAGTGTTCCGCACGAGGGGTATGATTTATGTTCGATTGGAGAAGTGAGAATAGACATCGTGTTGTGTTGTTCGGTTGACTGTGCATGCTTTCAAATAAACATGGATCACAAAACAAAATATATTTTGGGCCCACATGTCGGTCCACTGAGAGCGACTCAGGGGCAATTAGGGTTCCCACGCATAAACCCTCCCCTCCCTCATCATCGCCCGAGGTAGCCGCCATACTTCCTCACGTGGTCGCTAGTGAGGGTGGTGGCAAGGATTTCGTCACTCTGGCTCACGTTGAAGACTTTGACACTAGGGCAGTACCCTCGGATGGAGAGACAGAGTAGACCTTGTGGTATAGGTGACGTGCAAGGGTGCTTGTCGCCGTTCTCGGTCGCATGGGCGGCAAGACAATGGAGAGTTTCGACCATGCTAGATCTGTGGCAACGCACACACATTCAGCTATTATATTAACTAACTTTGAATAGGATGGTATGTTGTATGTCCCGTGTTCTGTATTTTAACTCCTCGGTTGCTGGGAAATTGCTCGCACACCTTGACCCTTATAATGTCGTGGTTTTTTCACGGCAAGTGCAATCCAGGGTGGCTCATGGAATCGATTAGAGCTAGTCTATGTGGGAGATTCTAGGGATGAGATTGGCACACACGATGTACCCAGGTTCGGCCCATCGCTCTTGAGGTAAAGACCCACGCTATGCTTGTTTGTATTATGATTCGAGATCGATTACAAAGGCGCACCAATGGTGTGTGTCTCTTAACCTAGATAGCCTAAAAACATACCATCTAGTGTTCTCCCTCCCGACTTCATATACACGGTTGAGTTAGGGTTATATATCTATTTGAGTTGGTTCGGGGGGACGGAGTCCTTGTAGGAGCCGGCTTAGTATTTACCTGTCTTGAACGACAAGTATTGTATGACGTTTTCTATGCGGGCTCCTACTCGACTCGGCTTAGGCGAGAGCTAGCCAAGCTTTCTTTGTGTAAGATAGACACCCCCTTATCTCATATACAAAATACAAAATGCCATTAGGTCATGATCCTAACATAAGGTGGGCTCTTGCACATGTTTGGGTTGCCTCACGTAGCGAGGATATCCCAACATAATGGAACACCAACTTTCCCCTCCTTCCTCTATCTCTGATTTGAGTTGCAGATATAACTTTCATGACAATCGTGATTACCGGATGTTTGAGCATTTGGAATGAAAGGAATGGATTCGTCTCTAGCAATTAACCCATCTCCATCAGTAGCTCCAAAGGGATGTTTAAAACATCTTTTGCACTCACTATGCGTAGAACACGCAATCTGGGTCTGATGCCTTGTAAACAATTTATGATGATACTGTAATCCTACATGTGATCCTACATTTTCGTAAAATTAAAAATATGTTGTACGGTCTTTCCCTACTGTTTTTCTTCAAAAAGAAGTGCCTGAAACTAGAAAAAAAATGCAACTATAGAAGAAGAAGAAGAAGAAAAGTGGTCAGTTGGCGCTTATTAGTAGGCAGTTATTTGACTCCGAGCTTTACAACACTAATTGCTAATTGGTACCCCTTCTTATCACAAAAATATGCCATTTTGGGCTTTCCATCATACTTATAAAACTTCGCCTTTGAATATCATTTTCAGTATTCATATCTAAAATTTTGAAACACATGTATAAAATATGTATTAAAAAATATTTATACATAATATTATTTGTCACGCACCGGGGCACTGTCAGCACTATTTCCTTCCACTGATTTCACCTTGAGATGGGCCACTTCTAAGAAAGAGGCTAAGAAAGCGAAGGCCCAATCCACGCTATACGTAGACCCAGCCACAGCATGCTGCGAGGACAAATCCAAGTTGCTCTTATATACTCCCTCCTTTCCAAATTAATTATCACTATTTTGTCTACATACAAATGTATTTTAGTGTGTAAAAACATAGACAAACTTGTGTCATCTAATTTGGAACGGAGTGAGTACATCCATACCTGCTTGCCAAAGGTGTGGACGAACTAGATACATGTATACGCCGGGGCGGCGGTCCCGGATTTGACGCGACGTTGAGGTCTGCGGGCGGTCGTCTTTAGCTAGGGTAGCATGGGCTACGAGACGGCTGGGTCGTGCGGCGTTGTGGCTCGTGTGCGGCTTTGGTGCCGAGTGGTGTAAGTCGGGGCGGCGGCCCCGGGGTTGGTGGTGTGTCTTGTGGCGTTCGGTGGGCTAGCGTCGTGTGGGTGACGGTCCCCTCGCTTGTGCGGTTTTTCGGCCCTGTTTTCGTCATAAAAAGGGCATTTGTATGGTTTTTGTGCTCGGTCTTCCTCATAAACTGGATCAATTCTTTCTTCTATACGAATTGCAGGAACGCCCTGCATGCCCTCTTTTTTTTTAGAAAAATAGGGGCCCCCTGGTTCCATTTATCATGCAACCATCGTTTACATCGTTCACAGGCTCAACTTACATCCCACTGCCAAAGCATTATTACTGATCCAAACTAAACTTCACCGACAACAGGCAAACAGAAGGAAAATGAACTAAAAAAACTAGAAGCTCTTGATCAACGCCGTCTCGTCCAGCTGAGCCTGTCGCCACCTCCTCAGCATCTCAGGCTGTGGGCTGGAAATCCCTCCAGCTATTTCCATCATAGCGGCATTCAGGTCCAAGCGATCCTCAACAGCTCCCCTCTTATATGATCCAGCTTCAACAGGTTTTGATCCAGCAGCTCCGAGTGCTTGTCCATACACAGCACCTTCCAGGTTTTGATAGATGCTCCAATTGTCCTTAGTATCTCCTTCACACCTGGCCATCTTAAACCCTGGAAACACATTTCATTCCACCCTGCCCTCCTCGAGAGGTTACTCGAAAAAAAAACATGTATCTTGATCCGTCGCCCACCCCTGACCCCCCACCCATATGTAACATAACTTTTTTGGTTTTTTATTCAATAGAAATAGAAATTAGAGATCAAAAGTTACATCTTCAAGATCGTTCAATGCCCGAATCGTCGTATTTTTGTGAGACGGAGCGAGCTGGCAAGTTATTTGACTCCGAGCTTACAAAGTTAATTGGAATTATTTGCCCGATGACACAATCTCGTGCACATATATCGCTTAATAAAAAAAATACAAAGACCAACTATCAATATACAGTATATCTGTCACCTTTTCCTGTCCACCTCACCTAACAATGCATCCCCTGAACCACACGTTAGTTCTCGCCGCCTCTATGGGAGCCATGCATGACGTCCTTCCCGGTTGGCAAGGCCGCAATGGCCGGCGGCTTGAACCCCGGCAGGTCGCATGGGATGTGCGGGATGAAGGGGCAGTGCTTGGTCGGGTCGGCGTAGAAGAGCGCGCACTCGATTGGCGGCCGCTGGTTGGGGAACCCGAGGATGCAGTTCCGGCGCACGTCGAGCACCCGGCTCCGCACCAGCTCCATACAGTGGTAGCCTACAGAGTGGAAGTAGTTGTCGGACAGCGAGAGGTTGGTGAGCTTGCCGGTCTTGGCGAGCAAGCAGAGCTCGTCGGGGACGTGGCCGTAGAGCTGGTTGGAGGCAAGGTTGAGCGCGTCGACGTCGGCAAGACATCCGAAGGAGAGCGGGATGGGGCCCCTGATCCGGTTGCCTCCCGCGTCGAACACCGTGAGCCCCTCGACGAGGCCGATCTCGTACGGCAGGCACCCGGAGAAGTCGTTGTTGAGGAAGAGCACCTCGGAGAGGGTGCCGGACACGTTGAAGATGGACTTGGGGATGGGGCCGGTGAACCGGTTGTTTGCCACGACGAGGTACTGCGCCGTGGTGGTGCCGAAGGTGTCCGGGATGCGGCCGGAGAAGCCGTTGTTGTTGAGGAAGAGGGCCTCGAGGGAGATACCGAAGACGGGGGGCGGGACCTCGCCGGCGAAGGCGTTGAAGCGGAGGTCGAGGAAGAGGAGGCCGCCGAGGGGCGGCACGGCGGGCGGGAACGCGCCGTTGAAGGCGTTGTTGGAGAGGTCGAGCTCGTAGAAGTAGCGGAGGTGGGTGAGGTCCGGGAGGTCCCCGGAGAAGGAGTTGGAGTTTGCGTGGAAGAGGGCAAGGTCCGGGAACGCGTCGATGAAGCCGGCTAGCGTGGGCGCGCAGAGGTGGAAGCCGTTGAAGTCGATGGACGCCACGGTGAGCGTGGTGTTGTGGTCGGGAGGGAAGTCGCAGTAGAAGCCCTTGTAGGCGGTGCCGTTCCTGTGGCTGTCGCAGATGTCGGTGCCCTCCCACGTCGCCGTCACGCCCATCGGGTCGCACGTGATGGTCCGCTTGAACGCCTGGATCACCGGGTACAGCGCCCTCAGCTTCTCGTTCTCGAAGTCCCACGACGGCTCCGGCGGCGGGCACGCTGGTGGAGGCGGCGGCGGTGGCGGGCACGCTGGCGGAGGAGGCGGCGGGGGCGGCGGGCACGCTGGTGGAGGCGGCGGCGGTGGCGGGCACGCCGGCGGAGGAGGTGGTGGGGGAGGCGGGCACGCCGGTGGAGGAGGAGGTGGAGGCGGCGGCGGGCATTGGCATCCTTTCAGCGAGCCCGTCGACGGCGTGCACCCACAACCAGAGAGCGTCACCGTCGACGCCGCATTGCCGCCGCCCGTGGCCTCATCAAGGAGGGTGTGGCTGGAGCTCTCGGAGGCAGTCACCACGTCGCGCGCCGCAGCGAGCACAACCACGAACGCAAGCACGAGTGCATGGTTCGGCACTCGAACCACCATTGTCGACACGGCGCCTCTGCTTCTCCCGTCACTGGAGAATGGCGGCTGCCAGGTGGTATAAGAAGGGAGACCCCGGGACGTGGCTAGCGCCATGGGCCGATATGGAAGCAGCAAGGGCACACAAGTGGACGTGGGCACAACCGCACAAGCGATCAATATAGCTTATCGAAGGCGAAACGAAAAGGAGGTGGGAAACGAGGAGAGAAGTTCAAGTGGGAGATGGTAGTGGGGTTGGCGGTCGGCTGGTCTTCGTCGGCGGTAGGAGGAGAACAATAAGCAGCAGCGTGCAGTGTAGTGCAGAGTGCATCAACAAAACTAGACGTGGACGACCCCATGTGAATTGTCCTTCAATTTTGGTGCAACGGCTACTGGTATAGTGTTACCCTGTGTGAATTTGGTCAGATCATTTTGGTAAACCTTGTGAGTTTCTTGGTCAGTGGGAAAGGCAATGGTTTTCAGAAAGATTTGATCAGATGCATGAGTATGTTATGTTCATTTTCCTCAGGGCCCAGCCTGTTCTTGTTAACATGATTGGAGCCACTGGCAATTGGCAAAGGTACTCTTCACAGATCACATTGTGGGATATCGCTGCTTCTGGGATATCAGCATGGTGGACAAAAGTATTCTAAACAAAAACCTCAGCAAGAAAGAAACAAATGAATACACATTCCCAAACTTTAGCCAAGCAAAGTAAGCTCCTGACGATAAGCAAACTGCCCCGATATAGTGGATTAGGAGGCACTCGTTTCTTATTGCCAGGGACCCTACACTTTGGGTACCCACGCAAGTGGCATCATCAAGGTTTTTATGCTACGGCAGTCCCCGGCTCGGATGTTTGAAAGTTTGGATTGCCAACTGACGTCCCCTATGGCTAAGCTAGCTATTGACACTGATACTCGTAGGCGGTATCTGGCACTCCACGACATTTAGTTGCTGCTTTGCTTCCATCATACTACCACCAAATTGTCACAAAGAACTCCCAGGGTCCTACAAAACAAACAACGAAAACTCTGATTGTATAAAGACAAACAAAGACCACAAACTGAGGAACCTTTCAGCTGAACGGCTGAAAAGCTTTCCGCGTTAAATAAAGCCTGTCTGAACGAAAGATAAAATGCCGATCAGTTAAGTACCTTTGAGCTGAAACTTTGGAATAATGTATAGTGAGCCATGATTAGTTGTCAACAAAAAAGGTGATATGTTAGTCCAACCACGGGGATCACGCATCGCAAATGTATAAAGTATACAGCCTTTTCCTGTGCAACTAGCGTTGCTAGTTTCAGAGTTCTGTTATGAACTGATACTGACATGCAGATGATACTTTACCGAACATGCCTAAGATCAGACTGATACCCAAATGAGTTCTCAAAGTAAATAGAACCAAGCACACAAGCAGCGACAGAAGGGGGAAACACGCATTGCAAACAAAGTATAAAGTATGCAGTATAGAATTCCCCATCTATGTAACCAAACAAAATTGGCAATTTTCCATTACGCTGCTAATACCTCTGTAAACGCATTCCATTGACGGCGCCGTTTACAGTCTACGATTCAAACACGTCCATATTAGTTTCGGAGTTCAATTGTAAGCTGACACTGAGGCTTTACAGCAAGCAAATGGTCCTTGACATTACGTACAAGTCTATATAGTAATATAAATTCAAAGATAGTGCTATGCCAAGCGAGCTCCTCGAGTCAACTGGCATACAAAATTTCCTTGTGCGCGACTACTGAACAAACAAATGGAACCAAAGATACGAGTAATAACATCATTTGTATATGCTAGGTGCGAGCTACAGTATCAATATATACGTAGAGAGACGATTTTGTGTAAAAAAGGCATACGTCATTATCCGCAAGATGCAACCCCTGGTAAATCTCAGCACGTTTCATGTTCATGGAAGAAATATACAGATCATTACATTTCTCAGATGTGAAGAGCGTGCATCTAAACCCATACATATCAGCAATTAAACATTATGTCCTGGATATCCATAAATACTTTCAGCGGTGGTTCCCAGATGAGGAGACTCAAGGATGCGGCCTACTGCACTGGACAACTGAAGAGCTTCCTGAGCCAAAAAAAAGTCACGATTAAGAAACTCCGCAAATTGTTAAGAAAACACATACTCTCTCCGATCCTAAAAATGTGTCGCGGAAAATGAGCTACCTAGGTATAAATTTCTGAAGTACTCACGACACTTAAATGGGATCAGAGGGAGTAGTTTTAAATAGCCCGCTATAGCCTTTTGAGTATGTTGCCGCTAAATGAATCCATGTATAATTTATCCGCTATAGCCCCATTTTGAGGGTTGCTGCTATTTGTTGTAGCCCGCTATTTAAAACATTGGAAAACAGTGATGATATTTTGCTAGAACATTTCAAAGTTACAGATGGATGTAAGCTCTGTCATTTCAACAGTAACTTCAGAAAAAATGTTCTACCAGTGAGTGAACTTGATAGTATTCAGAATGGTTCACATGCTGTCGCTAGGGTTGATGTATGGGCAAGCGATTGGTAAATCTTTCGTCGGTTTATTCACATAGCACACGAATTAGATTTCAGGAATCTTGCATAAAACAATGCACTTCTGTAAACCATAAGGCTAGCTATTCCTTTATAAAGCAGAAAAATTGTTGTGCTTCATGGAAGTGTTCTCTTTCTGAATAGCAGAAAAGAAAAACAAAAACATCCAGAATTGCGAGATATTCAGGTTCACAGACAGTAATGTACTCCACGAGATTAAAATGGGTAGAAACCAACACGATTGCTGAGGATTGATGAACCTAGCTTCAGACAAAGTGGCCTAACTTGCATTTCATGTAAAATACTGGTGGTGGCAATCGTCTAAATGCATGGAGCGCCAGACAAGCTACAGTAGTAAGAGAATCCTAATGAATAGAAAACTAAGTGAGCAGCGCAAGTTACTGCCATTTAATAAATCTGCCTAATAAGCCAGTGATGAGCACGACTCATCAATGTTAATAACCAAAAGTGATAAAAATATGATTCTTCATATATATAGACGTTCTGTTAAGTTCTAAAATTGACTGACTAGAGTTCATGTCACAGAAGCCCGCTCAAGAAAAATAGAAAACATTATGCCCCAAAATATGTTCACATACTACCAACAATTACATGTTAGACTCTACTCTCTAGGCCCTACAAACCTTTTACAACCCCTCATCATCTCACTTTTCATGCTTGCTGTCCATAGATTGGACAAGGAAATTCGAGGCAATAGCAATAGCAACCGCATTCCCTTTATAGCACCTTCTTGGTTTTTGAGCCATTGCACAAACTTGTGATCCCAAGAGACATCGGACAAATGTCAGTCACACATAATGCTAACTACATCCGTAATATACTTAAGATTATACCTAGAAGCTTATGCCGCATACATAATAAATATATACCACATACATGTGAATCAAGTTTCATTAAGAACTCACCAAATGCGCCTAAATATTTCTTTTACTCAGCCTTCTTTTGTTTGCTTGGTTGTCCGGTCTTGCTAATGATGGTATCAAAGTGCTTTGACAGTACCTTGTGTGCTAAACCAACCTTTTCATCAACAAGATCCTGGTACCTCTCATAGAATGGAGGAACCAACAGACAAAGTATTACTCCTAGAAAAAAAGACAAAAAGGCATAAGCTTAAAGCATATGCAAGAACTATCATGAAGATAGCAGATCCAAATACTAGAAATCCATGGAACCACAGGGACGCAAATTCACTCACCAATGTAAATGAGCGTAAAGAAGTTGAAGAGCATTCCAATGCATGAAACCACCCATAGAACCAGTATAACCTTTTGAGCCGAGCAGAGCATGACAAAAAGAGATCATACATCAGGTACACTAGGATCATACATTTGATACAGTATAGAGAGAAATGTGTGTGTGTAGTAGTGTGGGTGGTTGTGTGTGTGTCTGTAGAAAACTTGCACGCACAAAAGTTATGGGCGTATAAGAGAGTTACCTGTATAAAAACTGTCCTATCTCTCTTGATGGCAATATCATGGCCAACAGCCAACAACTTGTTTATCCATACAAGAGCCCGATCGGCAGCTTTCTCAACGACCACATCTGAGACCTCTAGATTAGGAAGTGGTGGGAGAGGCCTGCAAACAACATTAACTGTTATTGCATAACCGAAGTACAAATAATTCCGACGGAATAATAAAGTAAGATGGACTGACTAAATAATTATAACTAGTCCCCACCAAGTTAACAGTAATCTGTGATCAAATTTAACAAGCTCCCAGAAGCTAGTTATGGAACACAATCCAGGTCAAAGGACAAAGATGGAGCACTTAATACAGACAGAACACTTTCATAAGAGCCCATACATCACAATTACAAGCTAAGGAAGAAAACAACACATGCTGGCAAAAGCAATATCAAACTGCTATCACAACTTAACCATAAAGCAAAGCAACCTCTTTAGTCTTTACTTTGTAGAGAAGGGAACACATAGGTTCATGATAACTGATGTAGTAGACAAAGGGTAAATTAGAAGATCCTCTTCACATTGAATGGACAGATCAAACCTTGATCACTCTCTACATCTCCTGATGATTGAGCCCAAACTACAGCCAAATCCGAACTCCGAAGTGCTCAGACCCAAGTATTAAGAACTTCTGAGCTACAGAAATCTACATTGTAACAAACGTACTGCTTAACTTCAGATTGAACAACCAGATAATTCAGCGGTAATATATCCTGGAAGCCCATACTAAGTGATACAACGTCTAAGTGCTCAGACCCATGTTTTGAAGAACCTGTGGAGTAGGGAAATCAACATTGTAGTAAACCTACTGCACGACTTGAATTTGAACAATCCACCGAACAGTTCAGCAGTTAGATACCCTAGACGAATTGATACAGCATCTGCCTGAACGAAAACTACTCCAATTTAGATCATAATCTGTACGCAGTACGCATCGTTGATCACAGGGCATACGACTACACCGAAGCAGGGCACAATTCAGCTCCACTATATCAGATCTCGAGAAGCAAGTGCCGCTCTGGAGCAGCGGACAGGGCCAGCCGTGAGAGCGAAATGAGAAGTAAACCCCAAGGAGTCAAGGACGGACCTGTTGAGCAGCGAGGCGGACTTGGCCCAGAAGAAGAGGATGACGACGAGGAGGAGGAGGGCGTTGGAGAGGACCGACGGGAGGCTGTAGCCCGCGCGCTCGAAGAGGAACCAGATGAGCGTGGCGCCCGCCACGGCCGCCGCGGACACGTTCCGCCGCCTCCATAGGAGCACGTCGGCGACTGCACGAGGAGGGAGGGTCAGTCAGTCAGTCAGTCAGCCCGTAGTAGATCGACGGAATCGGCGGACGGTGTGAGGGTACCTGCGCCGCCGCCGAGGAGGGCGTGGAGGGGCCGCTGGTGGGTGGCCATTGGGGTCGATCGGCGGAGGGGTAGGGTTTGGTGTGCGGCGGCGCCGTCCGGTTGAGCTTTGGAATGGGAACTTTGTGGAGGAATGTGGGTGCGCACGAGGCGAGGAACCAGATGAGATGGGATCTCCGTCGTGCCTTGGATCGGGATTCAGGACGGCGCGAATGTTCGGCCGATGACACGTGGGCCAGGGGCGTGTTTTTTTCTATCACATAAACACTGGTTAATCTGAATTCGAACGACGGAATTTGACGTGTTTTCCTACAGATTCCTTTTTATCTGTTCATATCACTGTGTATAGACGAATACCACCTATTTTTTCTACATTAAAAAAGTGTGACAACAAATCCTTACTTGCCTTGACAAAAAGATCGAATTTATTCATCAGCTTCACTCTAATTTATTCCTTTTTTTCGAGAGTCACTCTAATTTATTCCTTTTTTTTCGAGAGTCACTCTAATTTATTCTTAAAAGTCGTGTTTAGAAGAATGATGCCTATTGTTCTTATATTTTGAAAAATATGGCTCGAGTTCCTTACTTTCCTTAGGAAATGTTTATAGGGTACCACATTTCGAATATACTCACCATCACTTCCCCTCTCTTTGTGAGAATGGTAGCATTCTCTCCTTCTGTCTTTCAAAATGTTGTTTGGATAGAACAAGATTCAACCACACCAACTTTAGTTGAATAACATATGTGGACCAAACCAAATATTCCAGAACATAATACCACATGGTTGAGGCCTCCCCTAAGGTAAGGTCAATGGAGGGCCACAAGAAGGGAGGGGCGAGAAGGACACATGATGACACCCGATAAAAGTAAAATATTGCGGTAAGGAGAGGCTCCTTTAGAATTGAAGGATTTTTCATAGAATATTATAAAATTCAGATCCATAACTTTTGTCTTGACAAAGGCCCTTTGAATCACGAAAATTAGATCAAGACGCTCTCCGGATCACACGAATTAGATCACTAAAATTTTCATGGGTTATGTTTTTCATGCAAATTCCATATACAACAGAATATAGAATGGCATGACACCCGATGTGCTCTTTCTGAATATTTTCCATGCAATTTGAAAAGCCATGAATCATGACATTATGATACTAGATTTTCCTTTTTTTAATCTTGTTTTAGGGTACGAGATAACAAAGTTAGTTAAAGAGATAAAAACAACATGCGTCATTATAAATAGCGTGTACAATAGGTGTAGATGAAGATATGAAAAATATGATTGCCATCTCTTAATTAAGAGATGTTCTCTTTTTTTTTTTTTTTGACGCAAAGGACAGTAGGGAAGATCCCTACTGCGTCATTTTCTCATTTTATAAAAAGCAGGGTAAATCGGTACAAAGTCCAGTACTTAAGTTTACAAAGTATCTAGCCACTGTGACATGCCATCTTGCAAGCTAGGCTTAGCTCTATGTCTAACGAGTACAAAAGCTTCTTTAAAGAAAGTAAAACAAACTTCTTGACTGATGGCCTGATTGTCGAAAATGAATTTGTTCCTGAGATTCCATAAACTCCAACAGCCAATTATAAGGCTCTCCTTGAAACAGATAAATTTATACCGATTCCTAGCCTCAATAAGCATATCAAAGATGGGCAACTCAGAGTTCCATTCCATGTTCAGCTTCCACCAAAACTGCTGACTGAAGTCACAAGAGAAGAAGAGGTGAATGAAGTCTTCATTCATCACATCTTCACATAAAACACAATTGCGTGATTCAACATGGAAATTTTTCTGGTAAGTAAGTCTCTGGTATTCAAACGATCTTGCAAAAGAAGCCAGAAAAAGAACTTGTGCTTAGGCATCACACAGGACTTCCAAATCCATCGCAATGGTGCAGGTGCAAGATCAGCGGGTGCTAAAGCAGCATATACCCTCCGACTGGAGTAATCCTATTCGGATCAGTTAACTGCCAGAAATCTTTATCCAGATTCACCTCTCTATTCTGAGTGAATGCCAAGAGGGCATCTAATTGATGAGCCGCAACCAGAGAGAGCGGAAGGTGAAATAGATCATGCGGGTCCTCACTTAGTAAAACCTCCAAGGCATTCTGGAGTGAGATGTTTTGATCAATTGCGAATGAATGTAAGTGTGGGAAATACTGTCCAATGAGCTCACTGGACCATTTACCAGACCAAAACAAGACCGAAATACCCGAACCAGGCTGGCATGTCGATAAATGGAGAAAGTTGTTCAACAAACTCAAGCAATCCCTCCACCAAAAAGACCCAACCGGATTAGAGTTCTGCGGCAGTTTACCACCTCGATAATGAGCCTGCCAAATCAGATCCACCCAAGGGATATCGTGCTTGTTCATGAATTTGAAGAGGTTTTCATCAAAAGAGCAGTGTTTTGTGTTCGTAAATTCAAAACTCCAAGACCACCTGCCTTCTTTGGTTTACACACATTTTCCCATTTAACCAAACACTTGCCCTTTTTCTCAATTTCCTTGCCTCTCCACAAAAAGCCCCGTGAAGAAGTTTCAGCATGATCCAGGAAGCCCAAAGGCAATTTGAGAGTGCACATAGCAAAGTTAGGGATTGCTGAGAGGACAGCTTTGACAACCACAAGTCTACCGTCGTAGGAAAGAGTGTCTGCGATACCAATAAGTCTTCTATCAATCCTGTCAAGTATCCCAATCAGATGCTCCATCTTTGGCCTGGTAGTACCCAATGGGAGACCCAGGTAGGTAAAAGGCAAGGATTCAATCCTGCAACCGAATGAATCAGCAAGTTCTTGACACCTAATCGAAGAAATGTTAATAGGTACCATCGAAGATTTGCTATAATTCACATGAAGCCCAGTCGAGGATGAAAATTTAGCCAGAATAGATTTCATTCTCAGAAGTTGATCAGAGCAAGCAGGCATAATAATCAGCGTGTCATCTGCATATTGGATTATAGGATATTCAAGTCCAAATGAGCAGTCTAATGGCAGCTCCAGCTGACCAGATTGCCAAGCATCATTGATGACAATTTGCAGCAGCTCAGCAGTGGACACAAAAAGCAGTGGTGAGAGTGGATCACCTTGTCGAACCCCACGCTTACACCAGATCTTCTTACCCGGTACACCATTAAGAAGCACTGAAGCAGATGCTGTGTTCAGTATGGTCCGAACCCAATTCAACCATCTATTTCCAAATCCCAAATGCTTAAGAACAACAGAATGGCATTATACTCAACCCTATCGAATGCTTTCTCAAAATCAAGCTTGACAATGATGACCTCCTTTTTGGATTTATGACACAGATCAATATATTCAAACGCCCATGCTAGACAATCATGAATTGTCCTATTTTTAATAAAGCCATATTGATTTCTGTGAAGAACCGGAATGATAATTTTCTGCAGTCTGTTTGCAAGGATTTTTGTAAGGAATTTGAGAGGTAGGCTGACAAGAGAAATAGGCCTATAATCATGCACATATTCTGGGCTATCTTTTTTAGGTATCAAAGTGATATACGCTGTGTTGATACTCTGAATATCAAGATTACCCTCATGGAAATCCTTGCACAACTGGTAGAATTGATGTTTAACTGTGCCCCAACATTTCTTGAGAAAAGCACCGTTGAAACCATCAGGTCCCGGAGATTTATCAGTGGGCATAGTGGCAACCACGGCATCAATTTCCTCCACAGAAAAAGGGGCCTCAAGGCTCTGAAAATCAACATCAGGGTTGGGATGAATCAGGTTATCCAGATCGAAAAGCATAACCGGGTTGTCAGATTGCCCAATTCTATCCTTGAAAGAGTGCCAAATAACCGCAGCTTTGGCATCATGATCCAGAGTAATTCTGTCATCAAGGGTCGTGACACTAGCGATGTAGTTACTTCTGAAACTTTTAGTCGCCATAATGTGAAAGAATTTGGAGTTTTCACCTCCTAATTTGGCCCATCGGATTTTAGCCCTGCTTCTCCAATAAATTCTCTTTGCCTCCAGTAATTTAAGTTGGTGCACTTTAGTGCCTTTCTGAAATTACTTTCCTGGACGGAAAGAGTTCTCTGATCTTCAAGACCATCCAGCAATGCCAAGACAAAACTGCACGCTTCAATAATCTTGTTCAGTTGGGAGAGATGCCTACACCATTTCTTAAGCCCATGTCTGAGAGATTTCATCCTGGCAGTAATATCTTGGGCCGAATTCCTATACAGCCCAATATGCTGCCAATGGGTTTCCACAATTTCACCAAAACCAGCAAAATCCATCCAATACTCCTCGAACCTAAAAAGTTGTGCTCTTGGAACAGAAGTACCAATCTGAATAAGAATGGGAATGTGATCTGAAGATAAACTCGCTAATGGAACAGCCAATGTGTTAGGGAACTCCGCAGTCCAATTAGCACAAGTAAATATCCAGTCAAGCTTTTCCAATAGAGGATCATTTTGCATGTTACTCCAAGTAAAAGAGCGACCTTTAATTGGAATCTCCTCAAGATCCAAGGTACTAATAATCCTGTTAAATAACAGCATATTATTCACATCACCACCATCCCTATTTCTGTTTTCCGGGCATCGGATCAGATTAAAATCCCCAGGATCATCCAATAATCCATTGGAGAAGTATCCAAACTAAGCAGCCAGTCAGCAAAGATCTGCCTCTCATCAGCAACAGTGGGCCCATACACATTCGTTAAGTACCAGACCTGAGCACTGAGTTTACAGATGAGTTGCACAGAAACTTGAAATTTTGAGGAGCTAATCAACTGACCAGAGAAAAGCGAGCCATTCCAAATGGTAATGATGCCACCTGATCTACCAATAGAGGGAGAATAAGCAAATTGATTAAATCTCTTTGGGCAAAAATTCCTGAGATAAGTGTGGTCAAATGTTTCTCTTTTTGTCTCTTGGAAGCAGATAATGTTACAGTTAGATTCATCAATCTTTTGCCTAATGTCATCCCATCTACGCTGGGAATTAATCCCCTCAAATTCAGATCCAATATACTCCACATTCTACTCATTAAGAACTGTCGTAATTGAGGCTGTCCTCGGACACATCGCTAGGATGCATCTGACACGGTCCTGTAGCCAGAGCTTGGATGATGCTAGTCGGAAGGAATGGCGGTGGAGGGGCATCTTCATCTAGGACCTGAGCTTCAAAAGCCTGACTAAGATCAGTAGCTGGCAAGGAAGAAGAGGAGCCATCAGTAGGGGCACCATCCTTGAATCCTGCCCTCCGCTTAGCAATTCGCATACTTCTTCTCACCTCCGCTACAGTCCTGGGCCCCTTGTCTCTGATCCTTTTTGCAGCAGCAGCAAATAGAGCATTATCCTCAATTTCCACCTCATTCCGTGTTTCAGCCTGGGTGCTGTTAACTGAAGCAACAGTAACTGAAGTAACATGGGCCTCATGGATATGAGCCACAACAGAGGTAACATCTGCAACATTGCCAATTGGTGAACCAGAATGAGAACTAGCATCCTCCACAACAACCTGATCCTCATCAGTAAGTATAGGTGCATCAATAAAAGGACTCTGAGAAGGAGTCATCACAACATGGCTGTCCAGCACAGCCGGCTCGTGGGCAACAGGGACAATGACTGCCTCTTCGTGTTCTCTGTAGCAAACCAGGGCAAGGTGAGCAGCAGAGGGTTCGACGTTTCGGATATCCTCATGAGATCTCTAAAATGGATAACACGCCGGTATGCTGTTTTCTGTTGAACCTCGAGAAGCAAGTACGAGATAAATGTCCATAATTCCAACAGGTTCTGCACCTAATTTGGTTACAGCAATCTTTCCTAATATGTCCCACAGCCAAACAACGAGAACAACAGGGCCTGCTAGCAGGCTGGATGAGGAGGGTGTACTTGCATTGGGCTGAGGCGGCCTAGGAGGATTGACTGCATGCTGTGCCGGATCCCGGTGATTACGATCAAGTGGTCGATCTGCTGGGGTGACCGAGTCTGGCACATGAGCTTGAGATCTGACACCAATAGGCACAGTATTTGCACCAGTTAGAACACCAAGCTGACGGGACAAACCAGAGTGAATATGATTAATCCAGCACCAACAATGACCGAAGGCCGAACCACAGTGTAAGACTGAGAATGATCACGTCGAAGCAGACGAGTTCTAGCAGGAGATTGAGACCAGGAACAATCTTGTTCAGCATACCAAAGTAACTCCTCCCGCTGCCAATTCGGACCACCACGACCCCAAAGATGAAAGTAACATTTAAATTGCTGGCAAGCGAAAGATTTCAATTGATATATCAAGAAACCCACAGATTTGGAGCAGACTGCAAATTTAAATACTCTGTCGGACAGAAATTCCACGCAGATTTCATCATGTGCAGCACCCAGAGAGGCCGAGAGGGCCAGACACACATTCAGATCATCCAATCGAAACGACGCACGGGCAAAAGAACCACAAGGGAGAACCTATGGCGAAGAGAGATGGGATTGACCGGAGTGGCAAAGAGGTCACGAACCTTGGCCCGAAACCAATGTCCCGGGGAGAAATCAAGAGAGTGGGCGATGGAGGCTGGATCGCTGAAGGGATCCATCCTCCGCTGGCGGTGAGGAGATGGCCCAGGGGGCATCAGATGGTGTGGGCGCCACCATCGCCAAGGCAGTCGCCAAAGCTCGGGGGTGGGAGAGCCATACCAGTTCAAATCGCCTCCTTCCAAGAAATACCGGAGCTCAGCAGGTGGCAGCTCGGGCGGCCGGCGGCCGGCGGCGGTCGGTGCCCGTGGCAGCAGCAGCGGCGGCTGGTGCTGGCCCTAGCCGAGCGGGCGGCAGCCGGGGCCGTGGGAGGCCCAGAGCGGGGCGGCGAGGAGGGTCACGGACGGGACGTCCGAGGACGCCGGACGGCCGGGGATCCGGCGGCGGCGCAGCTGCGCAGGAGCTAGGTCGTCACCATGGTCGCAGGAGCTGAGTTATCCCATTTTTATCAGGCCAACGGATAACTAAGATAATTTTCTTCGTCGTACCAGTCGCGTTCTCTAAGTCACGTGTTTTCTAATACTCCGTCCAATAATAACTGTCTCAAGTTTGTCAAAAAGTGGATGTATCTAGACATGAAACATGTATGGATACATCCACTTTTTATCAAACTTGAGACGGATATTATTGGACGGAGGGAGTATGATTTTCATCACCCTGTGATTCTAGAAATGTGTAAACACAAGCACAGATATCCGTGCCAAGATGTTTCGTTGCATAACATGTTTTTATGCTATCTCCGGATGACACGAGTACTTAAGAGAAGACCATGTTATGAGCAATTAAACATATCCTAAAATAGACTTGATCAAGCAAAGTCTATATACAAATTATAGGCGAGATTATGCATGACGTCATGCCTGTGTCACACACTCTCGAGCTAGCTAGCTGTCGCAAGCGGGACAAATTGACGTTTCTCCTGGAGCTAGCGGAGCTCGTTTCGTGCCGTTTTTTTCTGAAGAAAATGGTGCCATCACGCACATATTCCTAGGCGAACCACCGTTTTCCATGCCGCAAAGATCGACACGAACATTTAATTTGTTCGAGCGGGGCCGACGGAATTGAGACGTTTCGTTTCCTCGGACAAAGAAAGCGCCTAGCGAAAAGAACAGCGTGAAGCATGCACACACGTCGCACTGGTTACCTACCGAATTGGCCACGCAGGTCCCACCTTATCAACTCCAGCAGGGCCCTGGGTGGACTTGTCAACAGGCTAAATACCACAATCTCTACTAGTATATAATACAGATAACCGTGGCGGTTGTACGTCGTTTTTCGTACGTCTTGCTTCCTACTCCCGCACGGCCCAGTCAAAAAAAAATAACGAAACGGAACGGAACGGAACGTTCAACGAGACCGATCGCAAGACAAAACCACGTCAGGGTTGAGCTAGCTCGTCACCTGTGGCCCATGTACCTGGATCCGCAGGGCCGGTCCTGACATTTCAGGGGCCTGGGGCGAGACTACAATTTGGGGCCCTAGTACAATTAAACATATTATGTGTTAACAAAGAAAAACTAAGCGAGAGAAACCACACACAGATTTTTACATAGAAAATCGTTGCAGGGAATCACGGACACAGAAGGAGTACTAAAATCTCAACATATCCTAAAATTATCTCCTTACATTTCTAGATGATGGAACAATGACTAGCAGATTTCATCTTCTAGATTAACATTACTTTATTTACCACAAGAACTAGCGCAAACTCTTTGGATTTGTCAAAGTGCTCGTGTTACTCTTCAAAAAATTGTGTAGAGATCATCTCTGCGTTTCTATCAATTTTTCTATCATGTTTTCTCCTTTTCCTTTCATAGCACGGGATAGAGACTCCATAACAAGTGAAAATAAAAGGAACTATTAATGGAATTTAGGGATAAACTAACTGTGCTAGAGAAAAAGAGGAGACGATCAATCAATATACATACCTTCTGATCATCTGCTGGCGGCGCGGCGAGTTGGACGATCAAGAAGACGGGATGGAAATGGAATCATGGAATCAGCCGAGCTGTCGCCTGCGCTGCGGCGGCCGAGGCGATGCAGATGTGTTTCCGATCGGAGTAATCATATCCAGGCCTGATCGCATCGGAGGAATAGGTTATAGGTGCGAACAGGTATCCCACTCGATCGGCCTCGCAACCTAACGTCCCGACTCTGATTGATAATCATTTCCGAGCGGGAACAAAGGCCCAATACGCCACGGCCTTCTTAGTCTATTTGTCTTTTTTATTTTTATTTTTTACTTACGCATACCTAGGCATAGTGTACGTATACATGTGGGGGCCCAAAAAAATTCTGGACCCGGGGCGGCCGCCCCTCTCGCCCCCCTCCAGGACCGGCCCTGTGGATCCGGCCCAGACAAATACATGCACTGGCCAATTCCGATCCAGACAAAAGGGTGCTGAAAATCGCTGAAGGAAAGCCCAATCAAGGAATTATAAAGACAATATTATTTTGCTACTACACAGTCCCACATGAAAAAATGATGAAGAGTCCACGTTAGTCCGGCTTCTTTTAACTTGCCTCGCAATTACCAATGGCATGCAGCTCTGCACGCTTAATTTGAGATTCCGGTGGTGAGCTCTTTTCACATGAGTGTTGTCCTATTTTTTTTCCTTTTGAGAAAATTGCGTCTTAGTTTCAATTTAGAAATTGTCTCAATTTTAGATGATCAACGATATTTAAAAACTCTAAAGACTAATTATCAAGTCACACTCTTTTGCAAAGGTCTATTTTGCAAAAACAAATGGAAGTTTCGATCGCTACCATCCAAACAGCCGCAAGTTACACTGGTGGGCTATGTTCGGCTCAAACCAAGCATGTGCAACATCCCATGAAACAACACTCTGTCGCACAGACAAACTCCCATTCACCCCTTTCCTTGTTCCGCCGTGTGGTTTGGAGTTATTATTTTGTTTTAAAAATTGTCTACTATTCCGTTGCAAACTACGGGTACTTAGCTATATATTTCAAATGGTTCAAAAAAAATCAAATGGTTGAAAACAAAAATTGAAAGGACACATGATATATTCCACGATACATAGCCTATATTGTTTTATTTTATATCCGTTGCAACGCACGGGCATCTTGCTAGTAATATGATAAGAACACCAACAAAAGAGCTCCGTCATTTCGAAAGGAAGAGTGTACAATTGACACAAACCAAATAGTCGATTCTATTATTATTGGTTTTATTTCTCAAGTGTCAAAACCGTTGAGGTCTCTTAACCATTGTAGGTATAGTACGTCCCAATGGTGATGGTGCCGCGCACGTGACTGCCTAGTCAGCACAATTTGTATTGACACGATGCAGTAAAAGTTTGAATAAGAAATTCCCAAGTACACATGGCGGGTCGCAATAAAGGATTCCTAACTAATACGTATTTGTATATTCAAACTCCTATATTTTGAAGAGATGTGGTGAAATGGTGGTTTACATCTCTTTATTGTTATTTTAAAAGAAAAAAGTTGCTCCAGTTTTTCTTTTTTCCTTTCCTGTTTTTTCTACAATTGATTATTTCGACTATGTTTAAGAAACATCGACCGTTCTTGGGTGCTGCAACTAGTATGACCACTATCAACTAATATTGCGGTCGATACGAGTGATAGTTAGAATAACCTCTTCAACCGACCCACTATTTTGTCACCGTATCATCCTTCTAATCGATGATCAATGAGAAAATTTGGTAATTTGAAATTCCATTTTTGTTTTGATCGAGGGCATAAGAAAATTGTACAGGGCGGACGACGTCTGCGATCGGTCATGTCCCACGCGTGCCACCAGTCCCACCGCGTGGAAAGTAGCCCCACATGCCCACGTTTCACCTTAGATCTCTCACAATGTGGTAACATGCATTCCAACTAGTCAAATGAGTTCATGTGCCGATTAACTAAAGAACATAGAGACAATTGGAGTAACATCGGCGCCGCTCTGATTTCGACCAAAATACGGTTGCATTCTACCATGCTATCTTGTTTTAGTCGATTGTTAGCAAAATCGTGAACATATTCCGGCTAGTTTCGAGATTCCGTGCATCCAACACCTATGAGCATGAAGAAATAAAAGGGAAAAAATGTGGCCTGGCGACAGATGGTTCATATGTGCAGAAATCTATTTCAATATTTATTTCTTGCGTATGTATTCTCCAAGCCTCCAAGGACGCAAAGGACACAAGCCATACCGTAAAAACAATTTAGAAAATTCTACTCCCTCCGTTCCAAATTAATTGACTTGTTTTTATCTAAATATGGATGTATCTATACTTGTTATGTGTCTAGATGCATCCATGTGTAACGAAGTGTGTGTCAATTAAATCCGAACGGAGGGAGTACCAAATTATACTCCCTCCGTCCAAAAATAAGTGTCTTAGATTTGTCAAAAAGTGGATGTATCTAGACTTGAAACATATCTAGATACATCCACTTTTATGTAAATCTAAGACACTTATTTTTGGACGGAGGGAGTACTAGTGTTGAAACTTCAAACCGAGTACCCGTGGACCGGACCCGAAGTTCCGGTTACCGTTGGTCTCTATCTACCTCTCCTTTAGTGAAGAGAGAATCATAATCCTCATACGTAGTTTCCCTGACAGCGGCAAGACGGTGGTTGGTCTTCTTCGTCTCCGACGCCGGCGTGGTTCGAGTTCTTGGTGCTCGTGGTTTCGTTTTCCTCTACGTATTGCACTTGTTCTGTGTTTGTGGTATTTGTTGAATATACGTGGTGAAAATTGCAAAAAAAAATACGCAAGTGGACACTTATCTGTAGCCAGACACCGTAAACAAGTCCAGGTTCAGAGAAGCCACTATTAATACTAGTTGCAGAGCTCCTCTGTTCTTGCACGCACGGCGACAGCATAAACCCCGGCGGGCGATTCCCCACTCCCTCCCGATCCACTCCCCGCACCACCAGCTAACCATGGCCGCCACCGCCGCCGAGCTGGAGGCGCAGGGCTTCCGCCCGCTCGACGAGGCGTCCCTGGTGGCCTACATCCGGGACACCCCGCGCTCGCCGCCAGCCTCGGCGGCCGCGTCGACGCCCTCGAGGTCAAGGAGGTCGGCGACGGCAACCTCAACTTCGTATACATCGTCCTCTCCGACGCCGGCTCCGTCGTCGTCAAGCAGGTCCGTCCCATAGCTCCGCGATCTCGTCTTCCCAATCCCCCCTGAATGACACTGACCGAACCGGATCAAATCAGGCGCTGCCGTACATCCGCTGCGTGGGGGACTCGTGGCCGATGACGAGGGAGCGGGCCTACTTCGAGGCCTCGGCGCTGCAGGAGCACGGCCGCCTCTGCCCGGACCACGTCCCCGAGGTCTACCACTTCGACCGCGCCATGTCGCTCATCGGGATGCGCTACATCAGGCCGCCGCACATCATCCTCCGCAAGGGCCTCATCGCCGGCGTCCACTACCCGCTGCTCGCCGACCACATGGCCGAGTACATGGCCAGGACCCTCTTCTTCACCTCCCTCCTCTACAACTCCACCACGGATCACAAGAAACGAGGTGGGCTTGCTTTGACTTCAGTGTTAGTGTTCGTGCTTGAACTTCATGGCATGTCTGAACTTTTATGTTGTGATCGAGTTGCAGTTGCGCAGTACTGTGGGAACGTGGAGCTGTGCAGGCTGACGGAGCAGGTCGTGTTCTCGGACCCGTACATGGTCTCCAAATTCAACCACTGGACCTCGCCGTTCCTCGACAAAGACGCCGAAGCGGTTCGAGAGGATGATGGGCTCAAGTTGGAAATTGCTGAACTGAAGTCAATGTAATTACTACTCCCTCCATTCCATATTAGTTGACATTCAAATGGATGTATTTAGACATGTTTTAGTGCTAAATACATCCAAATATGGAACAGAGGGAGTACCTCTGAATCTATGCAAATTGGTCATCCGCGTCTGGTGTGCTTTTTCTTATGCGATTTCCTGCTGCAGGTTTATCGAGAGGGCACAGGCTCTGATCCATGGAGATCTCCATACTGGTTCCATCATGGTGACCACAGATTCCACTCAAGTGATTGATCCGGAGTTTGCGTTCTACGGACCGATGGGTTACGACATCGGGGCCTTCTTGGGGAACCTGATCCTTGCGTACTTTGCACAGGATGGACATGCTGATCAAACAAATGACCGTAAAGTATGTATGACAGTACTACGACTTGTTTATATTGTCTATTGGGCCCTAATTTTGCTCTAATAGTAGTGTATGACATGCTCATTTTACGATAGGCCTCTCTTACTTGACTAGTATGCTTTTTGTGTGTGCCTGTGTATTAAATGTTTCCTTTCTGGCTTAGTGATGTAGATATGTGGTTTATCTTGTCTCGGTCTACTAATGTAATGTCAAGCACATACTTTTCTGATCATGCATATTTTTGTTAAGAAATTACAAGAGACATATGTTTTGAACCTGATCAATCTTAATGTTGAGAAATTAAAGAAGGCATATACCCAGATTAAATATGATGCTTATCTCTTGTACAAGAATGAATAATTGACACTATAAGATAATGAAGATGCTATAGACTGTAGTTTTCACATAGAGGAGGTTTCAATGGCTGACAGAGTTTGTCACCCAAACAAATTGCGGTGTTTCGAATAATTTTCGTAACTAAAAGTCCATTAGCATCTTATCTTCAGTATTACTCACTGGCAGTTGTCGATCTATTTGTTCCAGGCTTACAAGGAATGGATATTAAAGACCATCGAGCAGTCATGGAACTTGTTCCAACAGAAATTTGTGGGGCTGTGGAATAAACACAAAGATGGGAATGGGGAGGCATACTTGTCCGCCATATACAACAACCCGGAGCTTTTGAGCGTTGCACAGAAGAAGTATATGACAAGTCTACTTCATGATAGTCTTGGGTTTGGTTCGGCCAAAATGATTAGGTAATTTTCTCACTTAATAATATTCAATGTTTTGCTGAAGCTGAATTTAATATACTTCTAGACTACAGTGATATGTCAAAGCTTTTGTTTTAACTGAAATGATTCAAAGATGCTTTAAGTTAGTCCTATGCATAGGTTTGGGATTAGAGTTCTGACATGGTGTTTTTCATAATGGCCAAGCAAATGCCCCAACACAAAAGGAAAATGATCAAATGTACTACAGGAATGCTACACACTGAAAAGATTATCATAAAGAACTTACAAAATCTACTTGATCTTCTTCCATGTGCAGGAGAATAGTTGGAATCGCTCATGTCGAGGATTTGACTCGATTGAGGATGCCAGCAAGAGAGCATCCTGTGAGCGTCGTGCGCTTGATTGCGCAAAGGCGATTCTGAAGGGCCGCCGCAAATTTGAGAGCATCGAGCAAGTCATTGCGCACATCCGATCAATAACTCACTGATGACAAGGCCATCAGTTCTGTTTGCCGTTTCTTTTCGAGGACTTTTTGGTCTGAGTTACGCATGCTCTATAGATAGACTGCGCTATGGAAAAACCATGCTTTGGTGGCTATCTATTGAGTTGAGATACTTCTTGAGAGTAGACACCGACCTGTGTGTATTATTGTAAGGCAGGCTTTCCAGAATAGCTCTTAACTGAATAAGCGCAGTTCCAATGCTGCACCTGTATCTAAAGCCATGCATCCTCTGTTTCCTTCTTAATACTGGCTTCCTTCTTAATACTGGCATGAATCCATCATGCAATGTTACTATTGTTGACACCATCATAACAATGTTTTGACTGGCAATCTTGTACTTACAATCCACGTGTGGACTTTATTTTCACATGATAAATGAAGGAAAATGACACTGGCTGCTGCAGTAGCTACCACGTACAGCAGTGGCCAATATTGGATTTACACATTATAAGTAACACGATGCATAAATTGTGCAACATTACGAGCATTCACTACATCACTGGTTGCATATACTGTATTCACATAAATCATACCAGTTACATGGTCTGTGCAAATTCAACGGCAACCAATGAGCCTAAATTGCTTTGTTCTTCCACACTTTCACATGGCTGAACCTTGAGAATTCTCCATTACTTCATGGTTGCCTTCACATTTCCAGTTTCTCAATTTAGGAGTTGAGTACAACACTCACAATAACCTTTACAAATAAGTTCAGTACTTTTCTACAGAACCTGAGTACAATTCCTCGGCATCAGTGTACATAAATATAATCTTTTCACCAGAACTTGTCCGAGGTCACCCAGACCATCTTCTAGATTGTACTCAAGAAGCCAAGATGACTACTCTGCTTCTGCAAACAGAAAGGGAGAGCTCCAGGAAAAATCACCAAACAGCCAAATTAACACGAGGATAAAAAAGGAGGGCCTATACTCCCGATGACATAAATGACCATTGTGATGATGATAAATGTTCTTGACATGATCTAGTTATGCTTTTACAGATTTAACAGTTTTGAATTTCCATACCGTAATGACACAAAAAGCGAGAGACATGCTTGTATACTATTCGAGAACTAATGGTTTTGTTACTCTACTGCCCAAGAAGGCGCAATGTCTACTCGGCTTCTGGAAATAGAAAAGGGGAGTTCCAGGCAGATTTACTAAGACAATCGAATAAACATGATGATAATAAGAAGAGGGGGTCATATACTCCTGATAGAAATTAACATGCATAATTCAATGTGAGTTCTGAAGCATTCAGTGTTCATATTGGAGATGACTATATTCCTGCATGTTTCTTGTTAGCTACTCCCTCCGTTTTTTAATATAAGATGTTTTAGGTTTTGTCCACATTCACATGCACACAAATGTATGTAGACACATTTTAGTTCATATGTTCACTCATTTTAGTGTGCATATAGACAACATGTGTACCACCTAAAACATCTTATATTAAAAAACGGAGGGAGTAGCTAGCAAGAAACATGCAGTTTTCAACTCTGTTTGTGGTGCCACTTTATGGAGCCTTTAGAAGGTTAGAAATGACATGATTTTTAATGGTCAAGTTTGGCTTTTAACATTTTTCAGGTGTGGTGAATGATCTTGAAATCGGTGAAAAGGTGGAAATTGATTTTCAAAGACCACATGGTGGCAGAGGCGGATCGTTTCTGCTGTCAGGTCTTGCAAATTCCGCGAGCCCCTCTAAGGCACGGGAATGGCTGACACATACTACACTTGCTGATGGCTCCAAGCTCCTGAAGAAACCTTCTGCACCGGCCATGCACGAATATGCTGTGCTAACTGATGATCGCGCCTTCTCTCCAGCTGTGAAGGAGATGGTGATACAAGGGACCTGGACCACACCTACATCAACCCTGGGTCCTACCTTTATTTCCCATGTCTATCTTCGGTTTAGCTCTATTTTTAGCAGTAGAGTGGTCTGCAGAGAAAATTTTCCCTTTTGTTTCAGTAAAAATTAGGTACTGTTAGTCAGCCTGGGTGCACGACTGGCCATTCTCTTGGCCACAAAAACTAACTATAACACACGAGGCATGCTGATGGTTGCAAACCTGCTATGGTTCATGTTTCGTCATAATTTCAATGGAACTGGGATGTAGATCCATGTTGCTCTAAAAAACACTCATGACAGAAATGACCACCACGACATTGATAATGTTTCAAAAGAGTAGGTTCTATTGCTTCAGCACTGCTAAATGTGACTGGTGCAATGTTGTTATGCACTTTATGTTGTGCTAGAACTAATAATGTTGTTTATATCCCATTGTCCCAAGAAGGCGAGATGACAACTCAGCTTCCTGGAGGAGAATGGACGACTACCATGCATAATCACCAAGACAATCAAAAGAACATGAGAACAATAAGAAGAAGGGACCTAGTAGACTAGTAGTGACAAAATACAGAAACATAAGTATGTTATGTGTGTTATCAGTAACGTAATGCAGTTCTTTGTTTGTTTATGATAAACTGCAATCTCTCCAACTGTTTGCACTAGGGTCATCTTGCTGAGGATTAGTCAAATATTAATAAAATTATCTATTACAATTAAACACCATTTTTGAACATATTAAATAATTAAATTCTTGATTTATTGGAGAAGGTCTATAGCGTTATACCATGTAGAGCAAACAAATTGGATCGGCGACAACATGTTTGTTAGGTTGTACTGAAATCTATGCTAACAAGATTACCATTTTTAATCTCACAGAAGACATTTTAATTTAGAGGGACTTTTATACACTAGATGATAAAACACGACATTACAATTAAGAAAATAATTAAATTATATGTCCACCTAGTAGAATCCACACAATTTTTTGTTCGTTAATTATAACTACAAGCGATCTATTGAAGTATAGGTGTAATGCACAAATTTCTACTTATTAATGAGCCCATCTAACTTATAAGACACATTTTACCGAGGAAATATCAGTAAAAAATCATGACAATAATTTAATTTATTTTCAAGAATTTTTGGTAAATGTGGTTATGAAGTCATATACTAGAAAAAGGTATTAAGATATTTGTTCGGTCATAATCTTTAGATATTTTTATTTTGAGTAAGTATAAACTATATAGTTTATACAATTGTTGAAACATAATTCTGAAACAAAATTTTGTTGTAAACTGTAACTTAATTTTAGCACAATCAAGTTTTTTCTTAAAGCTAATCATTACAATTATATAAAAATGATATTACAAAAATAGCAATATTTCTATATGGTCAACATTGCAAATAAAGTGCATAAATTTATAGGCGTTAATATTGAAGTACACAAAAATAATTTTAAAAAAGTTCAAAATTTAGTACATATTATAATATTTAGTTCACCTTACGCCAAATCCATGCAACTTTGCAACCCATGTCACTTATTATGCATCCCGTTAATCCTCTAGAGGATTGACTGGAATAACAACAGTTTGGAGCGACAACAACATAGTATCTGCTGATCATGTTTCTCCTGGACACACTTTAGTGTGCTGGCGCTTCGCATCAATGGCTTCCCTGATGGTGATACCTCTTATCTTTTTCTGGAACCAAGAGATAGGTCTAACTCGATACTGCATCAAAAAAGGGGGAATCATTTAACATGGGGATCAAGAGCAAAAAGGAAAGAAAATACAGAATGACGTTGGAGCAAGAGTTACCTCAAGTATGAGTTTACTTGCAAAATTTTCCACTTTTCGCAAATTGCTAATCGTATCAACAGTTGTTGCACTGAAAGGTGCCCCACCAACAGTGCTTTTCGCAACAGTGTAGTATTTGCCATCAGGGAGTGTTCATTTCAATTCAGGGCTAGAAAACACACGTATCATTTCTTGCCAGCCAGGAAGAGTCCTTCCAGGACCAGGAGTAGTATCCCAAATGAAAGCCCTTCTCCTTGACTGTGAAACACCAAAAGTCCCAGCTTCTAAGTGTCCAAACCAAGAGTTCATCTTGCCAGGGATTTTCTGGGATGTTCCTCATATTCGAGTGCTCATTTTGTAAGAGATAAACCTGCAGAGTCTAACAATGAGAAAATAAGTATCAGTTTGAAGACTAACATGTTCATGCTAAACAATATTACTGAAATTGTGATAAACCTCCATGGTCAGCAAAAATATCAAGAGTTGCAATAAGTTTCTCTTTGGGCACCTGTGTCAATTTGCCTGATCTACTTTATCATTTTCACATATATCTGCTCTCCCTTGTTATTATTCAAAGCACCAGCTGCCGTTAGTACCACAGCCATGAGCTTTACATTTCAAAATGTAATATCACCTAATAGCCTGCTTGAGAGCAGGATCATAGAAATGCTCACAGAAAAATATATGTTCAACGATCACTGGGAAGCTCTGAATATGAAAGATCCATCTTCTTCTTGACCTCACATTTCCCTCTATGATATGCACGTTAATTAAATCTTCACTTGTCATGTGGGGCCGGGTTTATGGCCGTCGCAAGAAGAAGGAAGCAGAGGCTTTGATACCAATTTGTCACGTGCCTAGTTGGGAGCCTAATCTCCTTTGGGCCTTTGGGGTTTATTTCTTTGATAACTCCTGGTTACAACGGGGCCTCCGTTATATAGAGGGTTTTGAGGAAATGAAAGCTTGAACCGAAGTGGTCAACAAGGTGATCACCATGTATCTCCGTTGCCTTGCTAGAGATCGTCCAGAACAGTGGGTTAGGTGGCTCCCATGGGAAGAGTATTGCTACAACACTTCATTCCACACAGCGCTGCATGATACTCCCTTCCGCATTGTCTATGGGCGAGACCCTCCTTCCTTGCGCAGCTATGAGGCTGGCGATGCCCGTGTTCTAGCAGTAGAGCATCTGCTCACAGACCGTGACGCCTTTCTCCAGGATGTTCGTGATCGTCTTCTCCAAGCACAGCAGCGCCATAAGCTAGACTATGACAACAAGCATCGTGGGGTGTCTTTCAAGATTGGCCAGTGGGTTTGGCTTCGTCTGCATCACCGGCCAGCGACATCTCTTACTGGTCCTAACCGCAGCAAGCTTGCTCCACGGTTCTATGGGCCCTACAAGGTTCTCCAGCGGATTCACTCGGTTGCTTATCGTCTTGAGCTGCCTCCTCGTTCACGCCTTCACATTGTGCTCCATGTTAGCATTCTCAAGCCCTTCCATGGAGACCCTCCAGCAGCACCGCCAACTTTGCCCGACATTCACCATGGTCGTGTGATCCCTAAGCCTCAGCATGTTCACAAAGCTCGCCTCTGCCGAGGTGTTCGCCAATTTATGCTGTGATGATCGAATTGCAGTTGCGCAGACTGTGGGAACGTGGAGCTGTGCAGGCTGACGGAGCAGGTCATGTTCTCGGACCCATACATGGTCTCCAAATTCAACCACTGGACCTCGGCGTTCCTCGACAAAGACGCCAAAGCGGTTCGAGAGGATGATGGGCTCAAGTTGGAAATTGCTGAGCTGAAGTCAATGTAATTACTACCTCTGATGAATCTATGCAGATTGGCGATACGTATGGTGTGGTTTTCTTTCTTATGCAATTTGCAACTGCAGGTTTATCGAGAGAGCACAGGCTCTGATCCATGGAGATCTCCATACTGGTTCCATCATGGTGACCACAGATTCCACCCAAGTGATTGATCCCGAGTTTGCTTTCTACGGATCGATGGGTTACGACATCGGGGCCTTCTTGGGGAACCTGATCCTCGCTTACTTTGCACAGGATGGGCATGCTGATCAAGCAAATGACCGTCAAGTATGTATGACAGTACTACGACTTGTTTATAATGTCTATTTGGCCCCAATTTTGCTCTAATAGTAGTGTATGACATGCTCATTTTGCGATAGGCCTCTTACTTGACTAGCATGTTTTTTGTGTGTGCCTGTGTATTAAATATTTCCTTTCTGGCTTAGTGATGTAGAAAAGTATAGTTTATGTGGTCTATCTTGTCTCACTCTACTAATGTAATGTCAAGCACATGCTTTTCTGGTCATGTCTACTTTTTGTTAAGAAATTATATGGGATAAATGTTTTGAATCTAGTCAAAATTTTAATGTTGAGAACTAAAGAAGACATATACCCAGATTAAATATGATGCTTATATCCTGTAGAATAATGAATAATTGACACTGTAAGATAATGAAGATGCTATAGACTATAGTTGTCACATAGAGGAGGTTTGAATGGCTGACACAGAGTTTGTCAACCAAACAAATTGCGGTGTTTCGAATATTTTTCGTAACTAGAAGTCCATGAGCATCTTTACATCTGCAGTATTACTCACTGGCAGTTGCCGATCTGTTTGTTCCGGCCTTACAAGGAATGGATATTAAAGACCATCGAGCAGTCATGGAACTTGTTCCAACAGAAATTTGTGGGGCTGTGGAATAAACACAAAGATGGGAATGGGGAGGCATACCTGTCCGCCATATACAACAACCCGGAGCTTTTGAGCGTTGCACAGAAGAAGTATATGACAAGTCTACTTCATGATAGTCTTGGGTTTGGTTCGGCCAAAATGATTAGGTAATTTTCTCACTTAGTAATATTCAATGTTTTGCTGAAGCTGAATCTTATCTTCTTCTAGACTACAGTGATATATCAAAGCTTCTCTTTTAACTGAAATGATTCAAAAGTGCTTTAAGTTAGTCCAATGCATAGGTTTGGGATTACAGTTCTGACATGATGTTTTTCATAATGGCCAAGCAAATGCCCCAGCACAAAAGGAAAATGATCAAATGTACTTCAGGAATGCTACACAGTGAAAATATTATCATAAAAACTTATAAAATCTACTTGATCTTCTTCCGTGTGCAGGAGAATTATTGGAATCGCTCATGTCGAGGATTTTGACTCGATTGAGGATGCCAGCAAGAGAGCGTCCTGTGAGCGTCGTGCGCTTGATTGCGTAAAGGCAATTCTGAAGAGCCGCCGCCAATTTGAGAGCATCGAGCAAGTCATTGCGCACATCCGATCAATAACTCACGACTGAGAAGGCTGAAAGATCATTGTTGCTCTTAATCTTGTTTTGGTGATTGATTACAATACAATAAAAGCCTTTAACTGGCTGTCTAAGTTTATACAGGTTCTACAAATGGTTTCATGTCGCTCACACTTTAAAGAGAAGGAAAATGAGTGGCAACCTGACTTTGGCGGTAGTACCGCTGCCTACGTGGCGGCAGTACCGCTGGGTCAAAGGGCAAGCCACTGTAGCGGTAGTGCCGCCCGCACTACCGCATAAAACAGGGTCTGGTGCAATGACCAGAAGTACCGCCGTCTTGGTGGTAGTACCGCTGGTCTTCAGCGCCAAGGAGTGGCGACGGTAGTGCCGCTCGCACTACCGCCCAATCGGGCTTCGGCGTCCATGAGCGGCAGTACCGCTCCATGCGTGGCGGTAGTACCGCTGGCTCCGTGCTAGGCGCAGCACTCCAGTGGTAGTACCGCCCGTACTACCGCATAAAACAGCTTCTGGTGCAGTGAGCGGAAGTAACGCTGCCGCGCCGGCAGTACCGCTGGTGCGATATCAGAAGGACGAAGATCAGGGCGTTGACCGCCCAGGAGAAGGTGCTCCACACCACCGGTAGTGCCGCCACCCAAACGACGGTAGTACCGCTGGCGCGGGAAAAAGGCTCCCAACGGCACCTTCTCCTACCTTGGGACATTTGAGCTACACGAAAATATCTTTCCCCATTGTTAAAAAGCTTCAATCTCCGAGATCTCCTACTCCACTCACCCAATCGCTTCGATTCTTTGAGGAGTGCTCGAGGAGGTCCAAATCTACTACTTCACCGAAGGAATTTCAAATACATCAAGTTTTTGTGCTACTTGCTCTCTTGGGGTTGCTTGTAACCCTAGGAGACCTTTGTGAGTTTCGGAAGTCTCAACTTGTTGCGAGGCAGTCCGGGACATTGTTGGGAGGCTCCAGCTCAGTGTGGAGTTCCCCTTCCTTTGTGTACCGGCTTGGTCATCGCCATCAAGGTGACCTCATAGTGGACGAGCCAATCCCTCGTGGGAAAAGCTCACGGAGAATAGAGTGAGCACATCCGTGCTATTGGAGTGACTAGGTGGCTCCACACTCCTCCAACGTAGACGTACTTCCCTCGGGAAGGAACTACGGGAATCATCTCAGTGTGTCTACTTTACGGTTACTTCTATCCTTTACTTGCTGCTTCCGCTACGTTTATACCTTGCTTGTATCACATAGATTGCTTTCACCTAGTACACATCTAGTCAACCTTGTTATACTTGTGCAAGACCTAATTAAAAAAAAAAGAAGTTAATTTGTTTGTCGCCTATTCACCCCCCCCCCCCCCCCTCTCTCTAGCCGACCATATCGATCTTTCGAAGGCCAGTAGTTCTGTTTGCCGTTTCTTGTCGAATACGCATGCTCTATAGATGGACTTTGCTATGTAAAAAACATGGTTGGGTGGCTATCTATTGAGTTGAGATACTTCTGGAGAGTTGAGATCGACCTGTTTGTATTATTGTAAGGAAGGCTTTCCGAGCTGTTAACTGAATAAGTGCAGTCCCAATGCTGCACATGTATCTAAAGCCTACCAATGCATCCTCTGTTTCCTACTGGCATGAATTTGGTTACTGATGCATGTCTATGTCTAATGGAAAAAATGGCTCGTGTGTAGCCTGCTTAATTAACTCTCAAACTATGTTGCATATAACTACCACACACAACATAAAATTTTGCCATCAAATTTACTATTGTTTTTTTTAAATAAAATTTACTATTGTTGACACCATCATAACAATGTTTTGACAGACACTATTGTACTTACAATCCACGTGTGGACTTTATTTGATTTACAAATTATATAAGCTGTTGCGCGGTAGCTACCACGTGCAGCAGCAGCCAATATTTGATTTACAAATTATAAGTAACATCCTTGCACGAGAGTTAAGATGATGCATAAATTGTGCAACATTGCCAGTATTCGTTACATCCCGGTTGCTGTTGCCAAAAAGAGGCATTTGAAATAACTGCCCAAATTTTACTGAAATAGCAATAAACCACAACAAATTCTTATCCGCTTTCACTATCACACTTTTACATGGTTGAACCTTAAGAATTCTCCTCTTTCATGGGTGTCTTCACATCTCCAATTTCTTAATCAAGTTACGTCATTGACGAGAACCTTTACAAAGTTATGTACATTTCTGCAGATCATGTGGACAATTCATTGCCATCAGCGTACATAAAATACAATCTTTTCACCTGAACCAGTCGGAGGTCACCCAAACCATCTTCTTGATCGTGCTAAAGAAGCCAATATGAGTACTTTGCTTCTGCAAACAGATGGGAACATGAGGATAACTAGAGGTCTTATACTCTGACAGAAATGACGGTTGTTATAATGACAAGCAAGCGGTGTTCCCTCACTGCTAAATGTTCTTGACATAATCTAGTAATGCTTTACATATTTAATGGTTTTCAATTTTATACTGTAAAGACAGAAGAAAGCAACATGCATGCTGCTGTGCTATTCCAGAGCCAATGGTTTTCATACTCTGCTGTCCCAACAAGGCGAAATGTCTACTCAGCTTATGGAAATATAAAGGAGGAGTTCGAGGAAAATTTACTAAAACAATCGAAGAAACATGATGAGAATAAGAAGAGGTTAGACAGAAATGACCATCACGACACTGATAAGATTCATTAGAGTAAGTTCTGATACTTCAGCACTGCTAAATGTGACAGGTGTAATCTATTACACTTAACACAACATTGTTGAAATAAATAATTTTTTTGATTTATTGGAGAAGGTCTATATCATTAAGCAAATAAATCAGATCGGTGGCAACATGTTTGTTCGTTCGATTAAAATCTGTGCTAACAAGATTACTATGTTTCAAGACATTTTAATTTAGAGACCGTCCAAGGGATTTATATAAGCTACTCCCTCCGCTTTTTAATATAAGATGTTTTAGCATTTGTCCACATTCATATGTATACAAATGTATGTAGACATGTTTTAGTGTGTATGTTCACTCAATTTAGTATGCATCTACACAACATGTGCAATAGTTAAAACATCTCATATTTAAAAACGGAGGCACAGTAGATCATAAAACACGGCACAAGTAATAAAATAGTTAAATAATATGTATACCTATTAGAATCCGCACCATTTTCTATTTGTTTATATAACTACAAGTGATCTAGTGAAGTATAGGCGTGTAATGCACAAATTGCTACTCACTCCGTATCAAAATATAAGACATGTTAGATATTTCAATAGTGACTACATATGGATTGAGATGAATGAATTTACACACTAATACGTGTCTAGATACATCCGTATCTAAAAATGCCAAATTTCGAAAACATCTTATATTTAAGCGGAGGGAGTACTTATTAATGAGCCCATCTAACTTATAAGACACATTATACACAAGAAATATTAGTAAAGAATCTTGATAATACTTTTATTTGTTTTCAAGTAGTTTCGGTAAATGTGGTTATGAAGTCATATACTGGAAAATACTACTAAGATATATGTCCGGTCATAATCTTTAGATTATTTTATTTTGAATAAGTATAAACTATACAATTATACAATTGTTGAAGCATAATTCAAAAACAATTTTTTGTTTAAACTACAATTTAATGTTAGCACAATCAAGTTTGTTTAAAGATGGTCATTCTAATCGTAGAAAAAGGAACATAAAAAACAAACTTAGAAACATTAAAATATACTCCCTTTGTAACATATTATAAGTCGCTGGCAATGCATGCATGTAGGTATCATAACGACTTATAATTCGTTACGGAGGGAGTAGTCAATATTGCGAATAAATTAAATAAATTTATAGTCATTAATACTGCAGTATGCAAATAATTTTAAAAAGGTTTAAATTTAGTACTGATTATAATATTTAGTTTGCCCCGGGCCTAATTTGTGTTTCGACCAGCCCTAGCATACCCCATCGCTGGGATTCGAGTTGGATGGACGACCCAGATCGATGATGGAGATATGCCCTAGAGGCAATTAATAAAGTGATTTTATTGTCATATCTCTTATTGTTCATAATACGTTTTAATACCATGCTATAACTGTATTACTCGGAAACATAATACACGTGTGGTATAGAAACAACCAGGTCCCTAGTAGCCTCTACTTGACTAGTCCGTTGTGTAACAGATGATCAAGGTTTCCTGATCATGGGCATTAACCGGTTAACGACGGAGTCATATCATTGGGTGAATGATTTGATGGACATACCCAAAATATAGAAACGTAGTTTCAGATCTTGGACCGTGAGATTATATCAAGTCGCTGCTTCTGAAAGATACGGCTGATCGCACCTAACGTCATGTCTCATACGCACGACAATAAGGGTGACACCTTCGGGTATTGGAAGGAAGTAGTCGGGGCGAGTAATCAATAGCGGGAATTGCCAATCCGCATAGCAGGATAGATACTCTGGGCCCACTCGGTGAGATTACATCTAATGAGCTTGCAAGCATGTGACTAGGTCACGGGGATGTAACATCACAGACGAGAAAGATAGATTGTCAAGGATGAGGTCAAGCTCGGTAAAATGTGATACCGGAGAACGACGCTCGACAATCTAAGTATCACCAGGCAAGAGATTGAAACTGGACGTCTACAGGTTCAAACGAATAAAGAGACATTCGTGGACACACAGGGGCTATCATGGATATCCAGATTCCGCTGTTAGTCGATTGATCGGAGAGAGAGTCTCGATCATGTCTGGAGTGATCCCGAACCGTGGGGTAACACACTTAAGGGTGGGTGACGATTAGATTGGATTTAGAGAGAATAAGAAACAGGAACTCCGGAAGTGTTCTGGAGCTCCGGAAGTGTTCCGGTAATTGTCCGATGATTGATCGGAGGCCACGAAATATGTTTCGGGTCCGAATGAATTAAATAATATGTATCTAATATTAATAAGTGTTATTAATGATTAAATACATTTTTATTTAATTAATTTCGAATTTAAAAGGCATTAAAAGTTAAATGGGCCTTAGAGGCCCATTCGGGGAAAAAGAAAAAGGAAAAAGGAAAAAGGGGGCTGGGGCACCCACCCCCCCCCCCCCCATGGCCGGCGCACCCCCCATGTGGGAATAGTCCCACATGGGGGAGCCAAGGAGGTTGGCCTCCCTTCTCCTTTATATAGGTGCCCTGCCTTGAAATTGCCCATTCCTCCTTCTTCTCTCCTACCTTGAACGGGGTTCCGATTCTGGAGCTTCGTACGAGGAGAGAAGTCTCTCTATAGTTTGCACACCGCCGTGCTGCTAGATCCACTCTTCCACTTCCGCTGCTCTGCTGGATCTGGAGCCCGGAGGTCGTCATCCACACCGTACGTGTGTGGAACCACGAGGCGCCATCGTTTGGCGCTGGGAGCTGTCTACTTCCTCTACACGACCCTGAGGTCGGCTTCGTCGTCTCCATCGACAACGTTTGTGCGGGAACGTAATCCCGCTTCGGTCTACAAGGGTATGTATTCTGATCTCCTTCCGTATAGTATATCTGCATAGAATAGATCTTGGCTAGTTTACGGTTATCGTTGCTAGGAAATTTTTGTTTTCTGCCTACGATTCCCAACAGTGGTATCAGAGCCGATCTATGCGTAGATATTCTGTACGGTTAGAACACATGTTGAATGTGGGCATCGATTCTACATTTGTTACCCTCTCGCGTGTACTTGTTTATATCGCGGCATTGTGGGATGAAGCGGCCCGGACCGACTTTACGCGTACTCTTACGCGAGACTGGTTCCACACCTGACATATGGCTTGTACCGTATATGTGGCTGGCGGGTGTCTGTATCTCCTACAATAGTTGATATCGCATTTACAATGGAGGGCCCCGAAAGGGGTGTAATAGAGACAATTGTCTTATCGCTGTTGTGGTTGTTTTCGTAGGTAAGAAACGGTTCTTGTGCGGAAGCCCTAGCAGCCACGTAAAATATGCAAAAGATAAAGTAGAAGCGTCTAACTTTATTTTGCAGGGGCAATGTGATATGGTCAAGGTAGGTTTATTAAATTGTTTATAAACTGTTGGCGCGAAGGAGACCATCGGCGCGGAGAAGACCATATCATGTCGCATTACATTTCATTTAGATGTTATGTAGATTGTGTGCATCTTATATTGTGTATATATATGTCTATATATTAGTTACACGGCGGTAGTTATATAAGATGATCCCTCCCAAAATTCCGATAATAGTGTTCTCCCTCTGTCGTGCACCACCAATAAAGTTCTACGTTACGGGGTACGCCGTTGCGGTTACACTCGTCTCTTCGTTCGCATACGTGGGTGTAAGCCACGTTGCACACGCAATACGGCAAAGGGTGTTATGGCGAGCCTAGCATGTACAGTATATGGCCTCGGAACACAAGTACCGAAAGGTTAAGCACGAGTCACATACGGTGATGTGATTGATATACGATGTCTACCTTTGAAGTTATGCTATTCGCCTGATCGATGGGGGTAGCGTAATGGATGGGGATTGTGTAATCACTAAGACGATGAGAGGGATACTCGTCTTGAGTGGGAGTTCTGGTAGTTTTAATTTTACTAAAACTTGAACCCATATTTTATTATGAACAAACGTCTTATGTTTTGCAAATTCCATTGTAGATGTCTCGCCCCACCTTTAACCTTGGCCTGTTCCTTGAGAAAGAAAAGCTTAAGACCAATGGGTCGAACTTCATGTCCTGGTTCCGCAACCTGAGGATCCTCCTCACTCCCCACAAGGTGGCTTACGTCATTGAAGCCGCCCTAGGTGACCCTCCTGCAGACGACGCCTCCGATGACGAGAAGAAGGTCTATCAGACCAAGTCGGAGGATTCCTCCTTCGTCCAGAGTGGCATGCTCTACGCCATGGAAGCCGACCTGCAAAAGCGCTTTGAGAAGATGAGTGCTTTGAGATAATTTCTGATCTCAAGGCTGTCTTTGCGCCGCAGGCTAAGGCTGAGAGGTATGAAGCTTCTGAGCTTTTCTTCTCAGCCAAGATGGAAGAGCATAGCAGTGTGAGCGAGCACGTGGTCAAAATGTCTGGCTACGTTCAACGCCTGAACGCTCTGGAATGCAAGATTCCTGATGAGCTGGCGATTGATAGGGTGCTGCAATCGTTGCCTCCTAGCTACAAAGGCTTCGTCATGAACTATAACATGCAGGGCATGGCTAAGTCCCTGTCTGAGGTGTTCGTGATGCTCAAGACTGCTGAGGTGGAAATCAAGAAGGAGCACACGCTGTTGATGGTCAACAAGACCGTTGATTTTAAGAAATCTGGCGGCAAGGGAAGGAAGAACTGGAAGTCTAGAAGGATGGCAAACACGTTGCCAAATCCAAGGCTAACAAACCTGGTCCCAAACCTGGCGTGGAATGCTTCTACTGCAAGGGAGATGGTCACTGGAAGCGCAACTGCCCCAAGTACCTGGAAGACAAGAAGGCCGGCAAGATTGTCGGGAGAGATAAAGGTATATTTGATATACATGTTATTGATGTGTACCTTACATGCGCCCGTAGTAATACCTGGGTATTTGATACCGGCTCTGTTGCTCATATTTGTAACTCACAGGTGGAGTTGCGGAATAGTCGGCGCCTGGCAAAGGACGAGGTGACGATGCGCGTCGGCAATGGATCAAGAGTTGACGTGGTGGCCGTCGGCACGCTCCCTCTACATCTACCTTCGGGATTAGTTTTGGTTTTAAATAAGTGTTATTTTGTGCCATCTCTGAGTGTAAACATTATAAGTGGTTCTTGCTTGTTGCAAGACGGATATTCATTCAATTCAGTATCAAATGGTTGTGCTATTTCGATGAATGATATCTTTTATGTTGATGCTCCTGTGAATAATGGTTTATTCTTGTTGAATCTCGATCGTAGTACACATATCCATAACATAGATGCCAAAAGGATTAGACTTAGTGATGATACCGCCATGTATATGTGGCATTGCCGACTTGGTCATATTGGTGTAAAGCGCATGAAGAAACTCCACTCAGCTGGACTTTTGGAGTCATTAGATTTTGGATCTCTTGACACTTGCGAACCATGCCTCATGGGCAAGATGACTAGGTCACCGTTCAATGGTTTCGTTGAACGTGCGTCGGAATTATTGGGAGTTATACATGTCGGGGGAATAATTATCCCGCGACTTATTCAAGCAAAGCGCGACTTATTCAAGTAGAGCGCGACTTATTCACAGTCGCACCACTATTGGGCTTACATGAAAGTGGGCCGACTCAAGATCATGAGGAAGGATCCAGAAGCTCGAAGATAACTTGACTTGGAAGACAAGACATATGATTAGTCTCCAAATAGTACTCCGACTCATACTTTCCTTGGGAGAGAAGTTTCCTTGTAACCTTGCGAGCCACCGTCTTTATAAGGTGGACTCGAAGGACCTAGAACCCCAAGCTAAAAAGCTCTCATACATTCAGAGAGAGTCGACTCGACACCTTGATCGCCAACCCTTGTAACACCATACTCATATCAATACCAATCTAGGATAGGCAGGACGTAGGTCTTTACCTCACATTGAGGGGCCGAACCTGGGTAAAAAACATTGTCTTCTTCGTGCCCTGCGATCTTAAGCTCGGAGACGTTCGACTCGCGTAATCCCACACCTACGAAGTCATCTATGACACCTGACGTGACAAACACACGACAGTTGGCGCCCACCGTGGGCCTGCGGTCAAGAGTGTCATGTTCCGCGCTGGATCTGTGCCAGGGACGGAGGATCTCGTCGTCGATTCAAGCTCGGCAACTTCGACGTCGCGCCGGTCTAAACGATTTAGCGGTATCAACATCTACATCAAGATCTAGCTCAAGCTCGAGTAGAAAGCGTGGAGAAATTCGACCGCGCGATTCGGGGCTCAACTTCGACAACGCCCCTCACGCGCGGGTTACAGGACAGCAGCAACGCCCGTATGGCGGACATCACCGGCGGCGGCTCGAAACTCATCTCGACGATCCCTTCGGTGGAAAGATGCGCAATCGAGTTTCCTAGCAGCTGTCCAAAGCGCATCGGATTCCAACGGTTAGATCTCCGTGGGCGACTCAAACACTGAAGCCTTGTCGAAAGCCGACGGAACTCCGCGCGACTTTGGGAAAAGAATTATTGAGGTCGACTCGGACATCAATTCGAAGATCCCTCCGGTGGAAACCTGCGGAGCACAATCCTGAAGACCTCCAAAAAGTTTGAGACAATTCCAATGGTTAGATCTCCGTCGGCGACTCACGCACTGCAGCAAGTTTCAGGTCTAGCTGAGTTCGCGAATCCAACAACGGATCTGGTTTGAAATCAATTTCTGGATCAACATCAACATCGGCTCGTCTTGGCTGTTTGAGCCGCAGTTGCTGAACCAGCACTAACTTGAGTCGCAGCATAATGGTTGGGCTGATCATCACATGGCAATCTGATGCTTTCAAGAAAGACAAAAAAGAGATACGAACAGGGTGCTACTAGAAATCACCGTGGGTCAATCAAACAATATCTTATTTACTACCGGTCAGCAAGAGAACGCACGCCCTGCCAAGCATTCCATATTGGACAGAGCGACCGGCACACGGAGGGATCAAACCGACCGGCACACGGACCGAGGAACTTAGCAAAGAAAAGAAAAATGAGCCACGATGCTCAGGGCTCTACATCAGCACCGCTCCCACATGGCCGGGAATCACGCAGTTCTCTGACGAGCCGCCAGATGGCTAGTCCGTTACATGGGTTTCAACAAGAAAGAAGAAAAGGCAACGGACAGCTTCATTTATCAGTCTGCGACTCTCAAGAATAGCATGCGACCTCATTAGCAGGCGACTCAAAAGATCACTTCAACAATTAGTGATGTCCGGCATATCACGGCGACTCAATGGCAACTGGACACGGACGTACGCCGGCCTTGACAAGCATAACTGGCTTCATCAACATCGTGATCATCTCCAGCTCCGATGACTCGCCGTGGTTGATTTCAAGATACCAACATGGCCTACTTCGTGTCTGACGAATCAACAACTGCGGTACGCGGATCATACCGTGTCACCCGCGATAGAAGGATAAATCAAGATAAGTTGCTATTATCAACTTTCGTAGCCTTCTACTTTTATCAGTAAAATTAAGTTCTCTTCGAGTTTATCTCGGGGGCTGCATTTCTGGGTTATTATGCCTTTTATTAAATGTCTTTGCGACTCATATTATATCATGTCATAGACTTTAAATTTATATCAGCTTTTCTAGATTTAATTACATCTACTTCCCAATACATTCGTCAAATTAGAGTTCTTTATAACTCGCATTGCAAAGGCTAGCTATTTACAGCTTGCATTGAATATCAAGATCACCACTACATGTTCAAGCATTGATATTTGACGATTCATTTGTCATTCTATGACTTATCATTATATCAATTTATGACTGATCGTTATATAATTTCATGATTTATCATCATATCATTTTATTAATCATCATCGACTTATTGTCATATCAATTTATGAGTCGCATAACGATTTACACCCATATCATTTTATGAGTCGTAAACAGCTCATCATTACATCAGTTTATGAGTCATTAATGAATCATTATCTTATCAAATATTTGAGTTAAAACAGGTGACTCGCTGTACCACATCTACAGCTAATCAGAGCTGATTATCATCAAAACTAATTAGAGCTCGTCACGGCTATTGCAGCCGATAAAAGCAATAATCCTGGTTATACTCGCCTTAAGTCAGAAGTATCTTTGCACTATGCGGCCCAAAGTACTGGGGCGCGGCGTCATTCATGAGACTGATGCCTATCATGGCTGCCTATCATGGCCGTTCTCAACGACCCTGAACACGCGTTTACACCTGGGAAATACTGAGCCGCGCGAAGACCTACTTAATGGTAATAGAGATAACTCAGAAGGACTAAAGTACCCGCGTGTGGCGTCAATCGAGTCTGATTGCCTATCATGGCCGTTCTCGACCCTGAACACACATTAGATCTGGGAAATACTGAGTCAAGTACCATATGCTATCATGCATCGTAAAATATGCTATCATGCATCTTACCAGTTGCTATCACGCAACAATTTTTTATCATGCAACCATTTGCTATCATGCAAAATAACATTTGCTATCATGCGACATACCATTTGCTATCATGCAAAATATCATTTATCATGCAGATTATACTATGCTATCATGCAGGGTACCGTATGCTATTATGCGGAGTACTAACTTTTTATCATAATTATTACTAGCCGCCAAGGCTAACATATTATCATCAAGTTATTGTTATTGCTTCCTTGGGGGCTTTGCCTTTTGATTTAACAGGAAGCTATAACTCGGCTATACGAGTTTGAATTGGCATGGCCAGATTTTTTATGATTGAGATAATTATCTCCTGATATTGGCTGATGAAGCCACCATTATTTATTTAACTACAGCCACATCAAGTGGAATTTATATCATTATTATCTTGCGGCAACAATATTTGTCAATCTGTTGCAGGATCAAATTACAACGATATGTTATCAAGCAGGATAATGAAAGCATGCCTGCTTAATGCCTGGGGGATAGGACAATTAAATTTTTGTCTAACTTGAGATATTTTTGAGTCCCGAGCAGCATGATCAAGCATGCAACCCGGCCCTCGGGGGCTACACATCCACCATATTTGGCGGTCTTTATTATACTCATATACCATGATTATATGCAGATTTCATTTTTTGCAGCACATGAGAATATATATATCCATTTGCGAGTCAAATCAGCGACTCGGAAATCTTTCAATACAGGCTATGGCTATATACCCTTGAGCCGCCATGACTCAATATGCGCTCAGATGACTTTGTCATGTTAACTTGATAAATTATTATACTTTTAGCCAGCTCATTTATGCTTATGGCTTTTCTGCTTTGATGTCTATGATTCAGCACCTTATACACATTTGGCTGATATATCTTGACATTCATAAGTTATTATTCTTATGATTTCAGCTCAGTCTTACATCCAACTGGATAAGGTGGTTTTCACCAAAGGCTTCATCGCCTCCATATTTACCTCAGAAGCTTCAACAAGATTTCGCCGGCCTCGAATGCCTGCGATACTATATCAGCGGCTCATCGCTTTTACATTGGCGGCTCAATAAGCCGCTACGCTCGCGACTCATCATCAGCGAGTCGCCAAGCTCAACATCGACAAGTCGGCAAGAACTACATACGCAAGCCTGCAAGATCATCATCAAGACATAATCTTCCGCCTGATTTTACGAATCACCCGGAAGCTTGGGGGCTAATGTCGGGGTAATAATTATCCCGCGACTTATTCAAGCAAAGCGCGACTTATTCAAGTAGAGCGCGACTTATTCACAGTCGCACCACTATTGGGCTTACATGAAAGTGGGCCGACTCAAGATCATGAGGAAGGATCCAGAAGCTCGAAGATAACTTGACTTGGAAGACAAGACATATGATTAGTCTCCAAATAGGACTCCGGCTCATACTTTCCTTGGGAGAGAAGTTTCCTTGTAACCTTGCGAGCCACCGTCTTTATAAGGTGGACTCCAAGGACCTAGAACCCCAAGCTAAAAAAGCTCTCATACATTCAGAGAGAGTCGATTCGACACCTTGATCGCCAACCCTTGTAACACCATACTCATATCAATACAAATCTAGGATAGGCAGGACGTAGGTCTTTACCTCACATTGAGGGGCCGAACCTGGGTAAAAAACATTGTCTTCTTCGTGCCCTGCGATCTTAAGCTCGGAGACGTTCGACTCGCGTAATCCCACACCTACGAAGTCATCTATGACACCTAACGTGACAAACCCACGACAATACATACAGATGTGTGCGGCCCAATGAGCGTATCAACGCGCAATGGTTATCGTTACTTTGTAACCTTCACTGATGACTTGAGTAGATACGGGTATATCTACTTAATGAAACACAAGTCAGAAACTTTTGAAAAGTTCAAAGAATTTCAAAGTGAGGTTGAAAATCAACTTAACAAGAAAATAAAGCACCTCCGATCCGATCGTGGTGGCGAATATTTGAGTTTTGAGTTTGGCACACATCTGAAGGCCTGTGGAATTGTGCCACAGCTTACGCCTGCCGGAACACCACAACGCAACGGCGTGTCCGAGCGACGTAATCGTACTTTATTAGATAGCGTACGGTCTATGATGTCTCTTACCGATTTGCCCGTATCGTTTTGGGGATATGCGTTAGAAACAGCCGCATTCATTTTAAATAGGGCTCCATCTAAATCCGTGGAAACGACACCGTATGAGGTATGGCATGGTGCGAAACCTAAGCTGTCGTTCCTGAAAGTTTGGGGTTGTGAGGCTTATGTCAAGAAATTGCAGCCTGACAAACTAGAACCAAAATCGGAAAAGGTCGTCTTTGTAGGGTATCCACGGGAAACCATAGGGTACACCTTCTACCACCAAGCCGAGGGCAAAACGTTTGTCGCTAGAAACGGCACCTTTCTCGAGAAGGAGTTTCTCGCTAAAGGAGTAAGTGGGAGGAAAATAGACCTCGACGAGATAGTTGATCCTGAACTCGAAATACCGAGTGGCGCAACGGAAACAGTTCCTGAACCGTCCTTCATAACAGATGAAGTGGGAGAAAATGTCGAGGAGGCTATTGTACCTCGTAGGTCTGGAAGAACCCGTACTTCTCCTGAGTGGTACGGTAATCTTGTTTGCACCGTCATGTTAATTGAACAAGACGAACCTACAAATTACAAAGAGGCGATGGAAGGACCCGAGTCCGAGAAATGGCTTGAGGCCATGAAATCCGAAATAGAATCCATGTATGACAACAAAGTATGGACTTTGGTGGAGATTCCCGAAGGGCGCAAGGCTGTCGAGAATAAATGGATCTTTAAGAAGAAGACTGATGCTGACGGTAATGTGACCGTCTATAAGGCTCGGCTTGTCGCAAAAGGTTTCCGACAAGTTCATGGAATTGACTACGATGAAACGTTTTCACCGGTAGCGATGCTAAAGTCTATTCGGGTTTTGCTAGCAACAGCTGCATATCATGATTATGAGATATGGCAGATGGATGTCAAAACAGCGTTCCTAAATGGCAACATTGAGGAAGAGTTGTATATGGTACAACCTGAAGGTTTTGTCAGTCCAGGAAATGTTGGCAAGGTATGCAAACTTCAGCGTTCCATTTATGGACTGAAGCAGGCATCTCGGAGCTGGAATCTTCGCTTTGATGAGGTGATCAAAGGTTTTGGATTTGTCCAAAATGTGGAAGAGACCTGCATTTATAAGAAAATGAGTGGGAGCTCAGTTGCATTCCTAGTTCTATATGTGGATGATATATTACTAATTGGGAATGATGTGGAACTTCTGAAAAGCGTGAAGGAATATTTAAACAGTAAATTTTCAATGAAGGACTTAGGAGAAGCTGCATACGTATTAGGCATTAAGATCTATCGTGATAGACCCAGGCGCCTACTAGCGTTATGTCAAAGTACTTACCTTGACAAGATATTGAAGAAGTTCAATATGCATTTGGCAAAGAAAGGTCTTGTGCCAGTTGTCAAGGGAAAAACATTGAGCATGGCTCAGTGTCCACAGACGGCTCTTGAAAAAGCTGAGGTGGATGGCACTCGATATGCTTCGGCTATAGGATCGATCATGTATGCCATGTTAAGTACTCGACCCGATGTGGCATTGGCTCTTAGTCTGACGAGTCGATTCCAGAGTAATCCTGGCAAGGATCATTGGATAGCTGTTAAGAACATACTGAAGTATCTTAAGTATACCAAGGACATGTTTCTTGTTTATGGAGGCTGTGAAGAGGAACTTGGCGTAACAGGTTACGTTGATGCAAGTTTCTGCACAGATCCCGATGACTCGAAATCGCAAACAGGCTATGTGTTTAAGGTGAACGGAGGCGCTGTGAGCTGGAGAAGTGGGAAGCAACCCATAGTCGCCCAATCTACAATGGAATCGGAGTATATTGCTGCAACGGATGCTGCAAATGAAGCTGTTTGGCTCAGGAAGTTCATCATCGAACTTGGAGTGTTCCCCAGTGCGCGAGACCCTGTGATTATCTTCTGCGACAACACAGGGGTCATTGCCAACGTGAAGGAACCAAGGTCTCACTCCACCGCCAAACATATTCTCCGACGCTTCCATGTCATACGCAGTACGTCAAGGGAGGCGATGTGAAGATTTGCAAAATACACACGGACCTGAATGTTGCAGATCCGTTGACGAAACCTCTTCCACGAGACAAGCATGAAGAACACCGTAATGCTATTGGTGTCAAGCTTTTACCAAGTTGTAAACTAGATTAATTTGTACTCTAGTGCAAGTGGGAGACTGTTGGAGATATGCCCTAGAGGCAATTAATAAAGTGATTTTATTGTCATATCTCTTATTGTTCATAATACGTTTTAATACCATGCTATAACTGTATTACTCGGAAACATAATACACGTGTGGTATAGAAACAACCAGGTCCCTAGTAGCCTCTACTTGACTAGTCGTTGTGTAACAGATGATCAAGGTTTCCTGATCATGGGCATTAACCGGTTAACGACGGAGTCATATCATTGGGTGAATGATTTGATGGACATACCCAAAATATAGAAACGTAGTTTCAGATCTTGGACCGTGAGATTATATCAAGTCGCTGCTTCTGAAAGATACGGCTGATCGCACCTAACGTCATGTCTCATACGCACGACAATAAGGGTGACACCTTCGGGTATTGGAAGGAAGTAGTCGGGGCGAGTAATCAATAGCGGGAATTGCCAATCCGCATAGCAGGATAGATACTCTGGGCCCACTCGGTGAGATTACATCTAATGAGCTTGCAAGCATGTGACTAGGTCACGGGGATGTAACATCACAGACGAGAAAGATAGATTGTCAAGGATGAGGTCAAGCTCGGTAAAATGTGATACCGGAGAACGACACTCGACAATCTAAGTATCACCAGGCAAGAGATTGAAACTGGACGTCTACAGGTTCAAACGAATAAAGAGACATTCGTGGACACACAGGGGCTATCATGGATATCCAGATTCCGCTGTTAGTCGATTGATCGGAGAGAGAGTCTCGATCATGTCTGGAGTGATCCCGAACCGTGGGGTAACACACTTAAGGGTGGGTGACGATTAGATTGGATTTAGAGAGAATAAGAAACAGGAACTCCGGAAGTGTTCTGGAGCTCCGGAAGTGTTCCGGTAATTGTCCGATGATTGATCGGAGGCCACGAAATATGTTTCGGGTCCGAATGAATTAAATAATATGTATCTAATATTAATAAGTGTTATTAATGATTAAATACATTTTTATTTAATTAATTTCGAATTTAAAAGGCATTAAAAGTTAAATGGGCCTTAGAGGCCCATTCGGGGAAAAAGAAAAAGGAAAAAGGGGCCCACTAGGGCAGCCGCACCCCCCCATGGCCGGCGCACCCCCATGTGGGAATAGTCCCACATGGGGGAGCTAAGGAGGTTGGCACTCCTTCTCCTTAAATATAGGTGCCCTTTGCCTTGAAATACACACATTTCCTCCTTCTTCTCTCCTACCTTGAACGGGTTCCGATTCTGGAGCTTCGTACGAGGAGAGAAGTCTCTCTATAGTTTGCACACCGCCGTGCTGCTAGATCCACTCTTCCACTTCCGCTGCTCTGCTGGATCTGGAGCCCGGAGGTCGTCATCCACACCGTACGTGTGTGGAACCACGAGGCGCCATCGTTTGGCGCTGGGAGCTGTCTACTTCCCTACACGACCCTGAGGTCGGCTTCGTCGTCTCCATCGACAACGTTTGTGCGGGAACGTAATCCCGCTTCCGGTCTGCAAGGGTATGTATTCTGATCTCCTTCCGTATAGTATATCTGCATAGAATAGATCTTGGCTAGTTTACGGTTATCGTCGCTAGGAAAATTTTGTTTTCTGCCTACGATTCCCTACAATCGAGTCACTGGGGAGCTTAGGAGCGGACGCCCACTGTAGGCAACCCCACGTCGTGCCACTGGAAGAGGAATTGGCCTCCAGATCTGTGGAGCAAATTAGATGGGGAACAAGAGCGGACCGGCCTCCACAAAGGATGGGTCACCGGCCGGCCGGAGAGAGAGAAGGCAAGAGGCGGCAGCATGTCTCGGAGTCGACTCACAAGTGTCAGCAGAGGGGCGAGAGAGAGAGACCTAGATCTATTGGAGTGACTGGGGAGCGAGCGGACGACCTAGATCTAACTATTGGAGTGACTGGGGAGCGAGCGGACGCCCGCTGTGTAGCAACCTGGCCCGTGTGCGTGCCCTCCCCTTGCTTGAGATGAAAGACTTCGGCTTCGTGCCCTCATGCCCTTGCAATGCAGCAGGCCAGCGCTAGCAGCCAGCAGCCGCGGCCGACCCGCCCGTCGCGGAACAAGACAGATAAATACACCTGCCGCACATCCCCCCCATTCCACCCCCTTCCCCACGCCAACCAACCCAAGTCCACATCCAGCCATGGATGAGCGAGACAACCACCTCGGGCACCCCGTCACCGACCCCGCCGCCGCCCGCACTCCCGCTCGAGGCCACACCGCCGACCCCGCTCCCACTCGCAGCAGCGCCGTCCTCTCCCCCGCGGCTCCTCTCTACCGCAGCACCCTCGCACCCTCCACCACCTCCTCCGCCTACGCCCGTGCTTTCGGCCCGCACGCCGCCTCCGCCGCCCCGCCTCCTCTCGTCGGCGTCGCCCACGCTCTCCGCCGCAACTGATGGCTACGTGTTGGTGAACCCCAAGAGGAAGGTTATGATGTAGACAGCAGAAGTTTTCCCTTGAATAATCTACCCAAGGTTATCAATCCAGTAGGACTTGACGATCAATTGGAAGGTTGTTGATGTTGACTCCCCCTGGCGCTAGGAGCTTGCACCAACGTGGAATCTGCACGGACACAAACCAGAACTTTGCCCAACACGAAACAGAGAGGTTGTCAATCTCTCCGGTCTTGCAGAAACAAAGAGTTAAACGTATGGTGTGGAAAACAGCAGGAAAAACAGCAAGTAACAGGAAACAGATGATTGCAGCAGGTTGTGTAAACAGTATGAGGAAATTGGACCAGCGTCCACAGTTCACTAGTGGTGTCTCTCTCAGAACAGATAACTAGCATGTTGGGTAAACAAATTACAGCTGGGCAATTGACAAATAGAGAGGGCATAACAATGCAATACATGCCAAGATGTCACTACTAGAAATTAGGTTTTTAACGACCAAAAATCTGGTCGTTAAAAGTAAGATGTTGGTCGTTAAAAGTCATTAACGACCACAGTCGGGTGATCGTTAGTTGTCGTTATAGCCTCCGTCGTTAAAAGTAATAACGACCACAAAGTTTTTTCGGTCGTTATTTTTCTAACGACCATACATAGAGTGGTCGTTAATTGTGAGACAGTAACGACCACAATTTTACCATTAACGACCACTTTTGCTATCGTTAATAATGTTCCCAGGGTCATCCAATTTTATTAACGACCAAAAATTTGGTGCCTTTAACGACCACTTTTTTTAGATTACAACCACTTTTGTTGGTAGAACAAACCGTCCAACCACCTGTACATTTCAAGAGAGCTACAGCAACTTTGCAACAAACAAGTTGAAGAACATACAACCTCTTTTTATTAATCGAATCATATAGACTGAATTCTGGTATTGAAATACCATTGGACAAATATAAATCAAAAGAACTATATCTCATCTCTAACCGATAATCGACAAAACAGAAAGATAAAATTTATTAATCTACAGCCGCGGGCTGGACACCAACGGAACTGCTGATGTTTGAATCCATATCAGTCTTCATCAGCACAGCCCCCCCCCCCCCCTTCTGCATATTACGATGAGCTAGGACGCCTACAAACATGAATCATATAAGGGTTCCTATATAAATAAAGTGCACAATGTACAATAACAGATAATATAATTGCGTTAAAAAAGCTTACTTGATCATCATGTGTTCCATGTGGAATGTTACTTGAAGATCTGGTAGACATAAGCCGCTTAATTTCTGCCACTTTGTCGACCACAGCATCCAACTTTTCTGCAAGTACTTGTTTCTCTGCCTCAGACTTCTGTAGTTTGGAAACCAATTCAGCCTTACTTAATGCTGGTCCTCGCAAATCTCTTGCTTTAATGCCACCTCCAAATCCGACTATAGGTTTGCGCCGTTCAGATGTGTCACTTTTGTCCATGACTTCAATATTGGAAAGAGCAGGATTCGATTGAACTATCTTCACTAGATCAGCCTGCCGTAGAAAAGTAAATTATTTGCAGCAACTTCTGATTGTAAACAGTTATCTATAGTTGTGATTAATTAGAGAGGTTGTAACATCAACTTATAGCTCACATGTTTGGTCGTGGCTTCAGAAGTAACCAAGGTTGCACCCTTCTTGTGAGTCTCAAAAAACACTCTATCCATAGTTGGTGGCTTGTTTTCCTTTCCTCCCTACTCGAATAGAGACAAGGGGACAAAATTAGTTCAAACTAACATTGTGAAAATCAAACCGGGGTAAAATTACTTGTATAGAAAACCAACATAGAAGGTACAATACATACCAAGTCCCAAATTATCTGTCTATAAGGTTTGCTGCCAGATGTATGAAGCATTTTCCGGTTTGCTCTATTTTTGGAGTTTCTACTGCTCCTTTCCTGTATTCATAAGGATATTATATTGTCAAGTGTGCAAATTGGTGAAAACTAAGAGGTAATATAAGTACTTACTAAAAACTCCTTGCTGAAGAAATGCTCCTTCACAAGCCATTCCCAATCATCTTTGGAAACATCTTTAGGAACTGTTTTTATAGCCTCCCGCATACTTTTTGCCGGTTTCACAAATTTCCGCTGCAAGTCTCCACGCCAGTTGTTCCACAGCTTTCTAACATGTTCCAGTATCTCATCTTTGTACATGTCAATTGAAATGTTCTCTTCTGCATTTTCAAACTTATCCTACATAGTTATTCATGAAAAGAGTACGTTATGAGTAAACCATCAAAGATTCTCAGGTTATAATGTCAGAGCTGCTAACCAAAACTGTACCTTGATAGAGTAAAAAATATGCTTCATAGCTGTCCCAGTAATGTTAGACCATGCCTTAACCCTCATCGGAGTAATTCTAGGATTACGGGCGATTCTGCCCAAGTGACGTGCAAATCTTTTGGAAAGAGCACGGTTGTTATAAAACCGAACTTTAATTTTCTGCGACTCCATGAGATCAGCTACTTCCTTGCATTTATTCTTCCCACGAACCTTTCGCTTTTCACCTGTTTTAGGTGCTGTACACACAATGGAAGGAATAAGTAAGAGAAATTTTCAAAAAACAATATAGTCTGTATGGAGCATCAACTATTTCAGTTGCAGTCGTGCTTACCATTCTTTGAAGTTGCTGCAAGTGCAAGACCACGATTACCCTGAACTTCTTCACTTTCCATATTATCAACACCTGCTAATTCATCTACACCATTTGCAATGTCTGGGAAAATATAACAAGTGAAGTAAACATGGTGGATGAAGGGAAATAAAAAAATTGCATACCAGCACTCCTATCATTTCTTATGTCACCATCATCGCTGGAGTCAGCTTCATTACTCATGGCTGCAATAATTAGGTGTAACTTAGAAGTAATATTCCAAAGACTAATATATAGGTACATCACAAGCTAGTTAGAATCCTGACTTTTGGAGCTATCCCCATGCCATGACGTACTAAACCAGCTTTGTGTTTTATCTTGCAATGCTTCATTCCCATCTACAAAAAGAAATAGTTAATTTATATCACCCAGTATGAAGTATGGATTACTCATTTGTATGGTGACAGTACAGCTTGAATAACACTAATTAATTTCGACTAGTACCTTTTCCTGCTATGTCGTAATCTTCCTGTTGTTCCTGGTATGGTGCATGTATAGCCATATTTCTGCTAAAATGTACTGCTTCACTTGATGGGTTTGCATACGTCCGCCTAGCAACACCTTGTTGTACGAGCGCAGATTTCTTCAACTGAGAGTTGCTCCTTTCCCGAGCAGATGCTGTTAAGTTTCCATACCTGTGACTACTCATCTTGATAATCTACACAAGTAGCATTAGTATGAAACCTGAAGTATGCACAAAGGCTGTTTAAATTTCTGAATAAATAAATAATAACATAATGCTGATACACCCTAAACTCTCACTGAATGCCATAGATATTCATCGATTCAAAGGAACTAAAATAGCTACGCGACAAAAATACTACTAGCGCGATCATGATATTCTCTTTCTGCGCAGCGTTCTCTTTGTTGAAATTTCGATCAAGTCATCTTCGTCGCCATTGTCGGGCTCAGGTTCAGAGCTTTCATCGTCCGACTCTCCCCGTGGCACATGATAAGCATGGCGGGAAGGACATTTCACCACTGTGTACCATCCTTTTATGACATTGTCCTTGGCAAAAAACACTTGAGAAACTTGGCTGGCCAGCACAAAAGGCTCATCTGTTCGAAGTAGACGCTGCGGGTTAATACTAACAATTCCATACTTGTCTTTCTTCATCCCAAGGGCTTTGTTAAATACATCAAACCACTTGGAACGAAATAATGTCACACGCCTTCCACCTAAATATTGTATCTCCAGTATCTCTGTCAATATTCCATAATATTCTACTGTCTCTCCAGGATCCTCTTCTTCCGAAAGGACAGCCACCCCACTGTTCTGTGTGCATAGGTGCTTGTCTCGACTTTCAACACGATATCTAAATCCATTTATATCATAGCCGGTAAAATATGTTACATTTTCCAAAGGACCACGTGACAATGACAAAAGGTCTTCCATTAGCTCACTCTTGTCCTGTTCGTGCAAAGTACCTACCTACAAAGTGACAAATGGCCATGCAAGCATCTTCAGACATGTATATTGAAAATCAAATTACATACAAAGTGACAAATGTCTCCCATTAGCTAATTTTTGGTTGTCTTACCTTCTCTTTAAACCACCGAATGTGCGCGGCGAGGTGCAGCACTGGCGCGCCGAGGGAGTAGATGATGGCGACCGGCGAGATGCAGAACGGGCGCGGCGACGTAGCACGGGCGCGTCGAGGGCGATCGGCAAGGTGTAGCACGGGCGCGCCGGGACGGTAGGTGATGGCAACCGGCGAGATACAGACGGGCGCGGCGAGGGGCAGCACGGGGCGCCGAGGGAGTAGGTGGTAGCGACTGGCGTAGCACGACGCCTCTCCTCCTCGATGGAAGAAGTGGGAGGCGGCGGACTCTGTTCGACCTAAGGAGAAAGCATGGGAGATGACGGAGGCGCCGCGAGGACTTAACAGGGGAAGGGAGATGCGATCTTGGTACGCAGGGTAATTTTGGTGGTTATTTCCCACCAGTTTGCGCCAAACAAATTAGCATTGCCGCTCTTTTTAAATCACGCACCAAAAATTGGATCGCCCCGGAAAAAAAGATGACTAGATCGGAATAACGACCGCCTCTGCGCTCGTTCTAACGACGGCCAACCTCGATGGTTGTTGAAAACTATTCGGGTACGTATCCCCACCTCGCGGGAGGCTCGCCCAGATTTTCAACGACCAAAAGTTTTCTGTCCCTTGTCGTTAATGCTATGTTTTCTAGTAGTGTGTCTACTATGAAATCTAGTTGGGCATTACAACAAAGTACATAGACCGTTATTCCAACCGCATCTATGCCTAAATAATCCACCTTCAAGGCAGCATCCGCATCCTGTTCAGTATTAAGTTGCTAACAACAGATTATTGCATGAAGTAAAGTGTGTAATGTAATCAATACAAGTGCCCTTGGACACTGCACCAATGTTTTATCCCTAGTAGCAACAGCACATCTACCATCTTAGACCTTTCTGTCACTGATCCAGATATCTAGAGACTGAACCCACTATCGAGCATAAATACCCCCTCTTGGAGTCACAAGCATCTACTTGGCCAAAGCATCTACTAGCAACGGAGAGCATGCAAGATCAAGAGCACATAGATAAACAACTTGAATAAACATGGTATCAATATTCATCGGATCCCAGCAAACACAACATCTAGCATTACAATAAGATGATCTTGATCATGTTAGGCAGCTCACAAGATCTAAACATGGAGGCACAAGGTAGAGAGACAACCATCTAGCTACTGCTATGGACCCGTAGTCCAGGGGTGGACTACTCACGCATCACTCCGGAGGCAGGCATGGTGATGTAGAGCCCTCCGGTGATGATCTCCCCTCCGGCAGGGTGCCGGGAAGAGCTTCAGAACTCCTCCGATCTGAGATTGACGATGACGGCCGCGACGGAACTTTTCGTGGAATATGATCGACCGTAATAGGGTTTTCGCGTCGCGGAGAATATATAGGCGAAGAGGCGGCGTCGGTGGCCGAGGGGGGCCACCACGCCATAGGGGGGCGCGGGCCCACCCTGGGCCGCGCCCTAGTGTGGCGTGGCCCCCTGGTGGGTCTGCTCCGACTCCCCTTTGGACTCCGTGATCTCCTCGTGATATTATTGACGATGTCTTTTGTTTCGTCCAATTCCGAGAATATTTCCTTAATAGATTTTCTGAAACCAAAAACAGCAGAAAACAGGGAACTGGCACTGTGGCATCTTGTTAATAGGTTAGTCCCAGAAAATGCATAAAAATGATATAAAGTGTAACCAAAACATGTAGCAATTGATATAATAACAGCATGGAACATCAAAAATTATAGATACGTTTGAGACGTATCAAGCATCCCCAAGCTTAGTTCCTGCTCGTCCTCGAGTAGGTAAACGATAAAAACAGATAATTTTTGAAGTGACATGCTACCAACACAATCTTTGATCAAATAACAATGTAATGCACATGATCTGAATGAAGTGATCCAAGCCAATGGTCTATAGTTTGCAAGCAAGTAAATAAAGAGTAAACATAAGTGATCACACAAGTGCAAACTTTCATGAATAATACTATAAAACATTTAGAGATATAATAGTCTAACATAATAGTTAGCTCACAGCAGCAATAATTCTCAACATGAAAGTGTTTGTATCAACACAAAGGAAGATAATAGCTTCAGCTTTTGCTTCAACTTTCAACATGTATATCATATAGATAATGTCAATGCAAAGAATATGATCAACCAAACACAAAGTTATGTAAAAACTGTTATACTGGAGTTGACAATGATGTTTGCTTAAGTAGACAGAAAGAAGTGGGAAAACTGACTCAACATAAAAGTAAAAGAATGGCCCTTCGCAGAGGGAAGCAGGGATTAACATCATGTGCTAGAGCTGTAGTTCCCGAAGGCATATAGAGAGCATAAAATATTGTTTTGTAAGGTAATGGTGTATACAGGTGTCAACAAATCAAATAGCAGGTACTTGTCATCTTCCATGGCTAACTAACTTTTAGAGCGGTTCCGAGAGTTTTTAGGACTGCACTTGTAACAAGCACTTATTGGTGACACTCCTCCCAACCATTTACTTTCCACAAACCATGGCTAACCGAATCCTCGGGTGCCCACCAACATTCACCATGGAGGAGTGTCTATTTATTTATTTATAGGGTGGACTAACCAGCTCTTTAATGCAAAATAAAAGGTGGAGAAGCAGATGAAGCTGCCAATCCTTGTAAATTAATTAGCATGGAAGATGACAAATCTCACTACTACGTCCTTATGAGCTTTTCAAGTAGTGACACAAAAAGGAAATGTAACAGTTTTGAGTAGTTAGTAGATAGCACATGAAGAAATTTACTTGGAATGGTGAAAACACCACATAATAGGTAGGTATGGTGGACACAGGTGGCATGGATTTGGCTCAAGGTTTTGGATGTACAAGAAGCATTCCCTCTTAGTACAGAGTTTAGGCTAGCAAGGTTATTATAAGCAAACATCATTATCAACTGGAATAGCAAGAGTGTACATAAAACACAAGGTTTGACGAACCATAGACTCCCACTGTCTTCCTTGTTAACACATAGCCTTCATCCAAAAATTATCTAGACTACTATGGACTTCCAATTATGCAACAGATTATTATAGCAGAAAATCCTTATAGTAGTTCTTCATTAATAGCCATTACTTACATGATGCACAAGCTTAAACATTAATTACTTGACAGCTCAAAACAATTGGCAAGCATCAAATTACTCAAGACAACGATCTAAAAAGATTCATGTAAGCATTTTATACCACTACCACATGCATAGCATTTTTCTGGTCCAACCAAACACCAATCAACTTATTTGACAACTCTCCAAACAGATATAAGTGAAGCAAGAGAGTACTTTCTTCAAAAGAAACTGAAAGCTCTAACAAGAGATGTATGAAAAACTGAGAGCTAACAGCAATAACAGCAACTAGACAGGAATACTCAACAAGTATAAGTGAAGCACAAGAGTATTCTAATGAAAAAGTGGAGCGTGTCTCTCTCCCAAACATGAATACTAGGATCCAACAAGTATAGCACAGCAAACAAAACAAAACAAACTGAAAACAAAAACACACTGACGCTCCAAGGAAGAGTACACTAGCATGAAGCAATAAAAATATAGCACCATTAGAGATGACCTGATAATTTGTAGATGAAGAAGGGGATGCCTTGGGCATCCCCAAGCTTAGATGCTTGAGTCTTCTTGAAATATGCTGGGGAGGTAAGCCTCCCCAAGCTTAAGCTCTTCACTCTTCTTGATCATGTAATATCATTCTCCTCTATCAACACTTGAAAACTTCCTTCACACCAAAACTTAACAGCTTTTCTCATTAGCAGGTTAGTGCACTAAAAGATAATACTTCAAAGTTCTAGCAAAGACAAAACTCACAAGCCAACTATTTTAAACATTAGCCACTGTTACTAGGCTCAAGTGGGCACTTTTACACGAAAAGAAACCACTTAAAAACTTGTAAAAGAGAGAATGCAAAATAAAAGACAGAATCTGTCAAACCAGAACAGTCTGTAATGACGAATTTTTTCGAGGCACTTACGATGCTCAGATGAAGAACTTTTGAAATAATGAAAGTTGCGTAACATCATCAGGAACATGCACAAAAAGTTTCAGCATTTTTCGATTTTTTCTGATTTTCTACTGAATTAAACGGTGACGAACAGCAATCTGTCCCAATGCAGTCCCGAAAATAAAAACCAACTTTGCATTAGTAACTCTCCTTGGCACAACAAAACAGCAAATAAAAGATACAAAGGAGTTGCTACAGAGGTAAACAAGCATCCTTGACTCAAGAAAACAAAAATAAAACAGCAAATAAAAACATGGGTTATCTCCCAGAAGTGCTTTTCTTTAATGCCTTTGAGCTAGGCATGAAGAGATGCATCAAGTATTGTCAAGATCCAGATCATACAATGAAAGCTTAAAAGTCTTATCAACAATGCATTGTATGCTACTTATGCTAGTTTCAGAGTTCTCTTTTTCTTTTCTCTTAGGTACACTCTCTTCATCAAAAAGATTTTCAGGCACAATCCATCCAAAATTATTTTCTAAAGTGTCATGCAATGCCATCATTTTATAGGGGATTGGAATTTTCAGACCATTCTTAGCAAAAGGTTGATTAGAATATTTAGCTCTATTTTCCCTTCTTGTTCTAAGAATTTTCATAACATCAGTGTAGCAATCAAACATTTTATATTTAGCAAAGATCATTCTAGCTTCCTTAGCAACATCTCCCAATTCTTCATGCAAAGTTTCTAACACAAAGTCTTTCTTTTCACCATTTTTCATATCATGAAGTGCTAAAAACATGTGTTGCATTATAGGATGCATATTAACAAACCTAGCTTCTAGCATTTGAACAAGGGAAGCTATGGCAGTTTCATAATTAGGAGCAAGTTCAGCTATAGATTTCTTTTTAAAGTCATCAGACTTTCTCACAAAGTTCAGAAATTGCTCAATGTTGTTTTCCCCTATGACAGAGCCACTACCTACTTGTATGTTTATCATAGAAAATTCAGGTTTCAAGATAGGTAAAGCTGTGAACTCGAATTTGTTAAAGTCAGACCACTCAGTATTATCAGGATTACTCATTTTAGCAAGACTAAAACAAGCAACAGGGCAACTCGAAATTAAAAACTAGATGCAGGAATTTAATTTTTTTGGTTTTTGATTTTTAACAGCAAGCAAAACAAAACTAAAACAAGACAAAAAACAAAGTAAAGAGATTGGAACTGAGAGACTCCCCTTTCCAATAGCCTCCAAGTCCCCGGCAACGGCGCCAGAAAACAGCTGGTGCCTGGTTGACGGGAGAGTATTTGAGGATGATGATGATGGTGATGATGAGTACTTCCCCGGCAACGGCGCCAGAAAACAGCTTGATGGCTACGTGTTGGTGAACCCCAAGAGGAAGGTTATGATGTAGACAGCAGAAGTTTTCCCTTGAATAATCTACCCAAGGTTATCAATCCAGTAGGACTTGACGATCTATCGGAAGGTTGTTGATGTTGACTCCCCCTGGCGCTAGGGAGCTTGCACCAACGTGGAATCTGCACAGACACAAACCAGAACTTTGCCCAACACGAAACAGAGAGGTTGTCAATCTCTCCGGTCTTGCAGAAACAAAGAGTTAAACGTATGGTGTGGAAAACAGCAGGAAAAACAGCAAGTAACAGGAAACAGATGATTGCAGCAGGTTGTGTAAACAGTATGAGGAAATTGGACCAGGGTCCACAGTTCACTAGTGGTGTCTCTCTCAGAACAGATAACTAGCATGTTGGGTAAACAAATTACAGCTGGGCAATTGACAAATAGAGAGGGCATAACAATGCAATACATGCCAAGATGTCTACTATGAAATCTAGTTGGGCATTACAACAAAGTACATAGACCGTTATTCCAACCGCATCTATGCCTAAATAATCCACCTTCAAGGCAGCATCCGCATCCTGTTCAGTATTAAGTTGCTAACAACAGATTATTGCATGAAGTAAAGTGTGTAATGTAATCAATACAAGTGCCCTTGGACACTGCACCAATGTTTTATCCCTAGTAGCAACAGCACATCTACCATCTTAGACCTTTCTGTCACTGATCCAGATATCTAGAGACTGAACCCACTATCGAGCATAAATACCCCCTCTTGGAGTCACAAGCATCTACTTGGCCAAAGCATCTACTAGCAACGGAGAGCATGCAAGATCAAGAGCACATAGATAAACAACTTGAATAAACATGGTATCAATATTCATCGGATCCCAGCAAACACAACATCTAGCATTACAATAAGATGATCTTGATCATGTTAGGCAGCTCACAAGATCTAAACATGGAGGCACAAGGTAGAGAGACAACCATCTAGCTACTGCTATGGACCCGTAGTCCAGGGGTGGACTACTCACGCATCACTCCGGAGGCAGGCATGGTGATGTAGAGCCCTCCGGTGATGATCTCCCCTCCGGCAGGGTGCCGGGAAGAGCTTCAGAACTCCTCCGATCTGAGATTGACGATGACGGCCGCGACGGAACTTTTCGTGGAATATGATCGACCGTAATAGGGTTTTCGCGTCGCGGAGAATATATAGGCGAAGAGGCGGCGTCGGTGGCCGAGGGGGGCCACCACGCCATAGGGGGCGCGGGCCCACCCTGGGCCGCGCCCTAGTGTGGCGTGGCCCCCTGGTGGGTCTGCTCCGACTCCCCTTTGGACTCCGTGATCTCCTCGTGATATTATTGACGATGTCTTTTGTTTCGTCCAATTCCGAGAATATTTCCTTAATAGATTTTCTGAAACCAAAAACAGCAGAAAACAGGGAACTGGCACTGTGGCATCTTGTTAATAGGTTAGTCCCAGAAAATGCATAAAAATGATATAAAGTGTACCAAAACATGTAGCAATTGATATAATAACAGCATGGAACATCAAAAATTATAGATACGTTTGAGACGTATCAGCAACCTCGAGGCCCGTGTCATCTCCACCGCGCCTCCCGCTCACGGCAGCACGATGATGGCCCTCGACGACGACCGCGTGCTCGGCAACGACCTCGACAGGAGCGTCTTCAACCAAGACTCCGGCGCGCTCGTGTTCGACGATGCCGACCTCCATGGCCGCGACACGATCGTGCTCGACCACGGCCTCTACATCCCAACGCTCGCCGCCGCGCTTCCTTCACGCAGGCCACCCCGGCTCCTCTCACCGGCCAGACCATGCGCAACGCCGTCTTCCCTGCCACCGCTCCCGCGCCCGCTCGAGACACCAGCACCGTGCCGCTCGCATTGGGGTTCATAGGAGCAAGTATTCCTGTTGCGGCTTCATCTTTTCCCCAAGGTAGCACGCTGAGGCTGACAAAGCCGCGGGGTGATCATGGGTGCTCTGCTTCTACTATCTCTGTCTCTTATCTATAAATTTAGCTAAAAGTCAACGTATATTAAGTTTGACCAACCATATTGATAAAAATATAAAGATTTCCCACCAAATAATATATTTTCAGAGCATGTTTATTAAATCTTGTAATTGTTAATATTTTTCTATATTAAATTGGTTAAAATTGTACTATGGTGACTTTTCACTAAAAGCATACGGCTTATTTTGATAAACGGAGGGAGTACTAGCTTAGAGTTGTGTGGGTGCCTGTTACGTACTGCAATTGTAAACTATCTGAAAGTTCACCAGGAGTTCTTACTAAACAACATGGTGTGTCATTTATCGCTAAATTTGTTTCCAACTCCACTCCCCAGTCCCCACCAAGCTCTTTATTTCGAAAAATAAATAAGTGGATATACTTGAGAATTTTGACAAAAAATATTGAAAATTTGTATTGTGTGTAGATGTGAGAATAGACTTAGTATCAACCCATGGATGGGGATGTGTGATCGCACTAGACCCCAATTCGCAAGGCTCATCGCCCAATCGCCTTTTCTCTTCTACCTTATGACATTATCCGTGTTTTACAAAACGTGTCCGGGGCAAATCCGGATCTAGATCCACAGGCTCTGGACCTGGGAGGTGAAAAAGGTTCTCGCAGACAACTTTAGATAGTCATCTTGAGAAACCTCGTAAGCACACCCGTCTATGGTTTAATTTGATTTTTCTAAGAAAATAAAATGGTTGGCTTTCCATGAAAGACACATGGCATAAATAGGTGCTAAATCTTATCCATGTCTCGGTTTTAAAAATGAATTTCATTTCACAGCTTGTCGAGACATATTTATAGCGTTATACCATCCTAAAATGTTGTTATGCGGTAGACCAAACGCTTAGGTGTCTTTATCTTTCATGGATTTGTGGGGATCCACAACTTCGTGTGATTCATCGTGCATTTTATTTTACACTGATTTCTCGCTACAGCATAACTAATTCTAGTCGCGGATTAGCATTTCTTATACTGAGAGTAATTTGTGCTCACAATTCTTAAATGACCAACAAACGAAGATGCATGAAAGCAAAGTTGTTGCCCCATGAGCTCTGATTGAATACAAAACTCATGCAAACTCATACTTCCATAACGACATCTCTATGCTATATATATATATATATATATATATATATATATATATACAGGTAGATCAAGAGCAACAATCCTCCCAAGGGTGCCATGCTAGGCTTAATTTCCATCCCTTCCCCGTTCCATATTTCCATGAGCTGTGAGGCATTGGAGAAAAACAAAGAATTGTGGCATGCAAGTTTCTTCATGTGATACATGGTTGGTGCCTTTCAAATGTATTGAGATGGCCGTCACCGAGACCCTGAGATGCCTTCTTAGAGGGAGGTACTATATGGAACGTGGTAGGACTGCGAACACTTCAACGGCTTGCCACCTCTCGGTGCTAGCTCTAGCCCACGGCATGATGAGAATAGTCAGGCCGATCGAATTCCATCACAGCCGTGGTTATCATCAGCACGAATGTCTCGGTGACACACTAAAATCATAGGCATTGCATCTTTGGAGAATGGAGGTTGACGCAACTCCTACCACTAGCTTCTTCTGCGTATAATAGATTATTTAACCGGCTTAATCCAATTTTTTATTAATTGCTTAACAAGAATGCAAAGTTTGTTTTACACCCATATGAACACGCGGAATAACAATTCTTGTGAGCAGTTATTATGGTTTTGTAGGTAAATCTGGACAACAAAAAATTCTACCGATGCAGCTACGGTTGGTTTAGCTTAGTTTAGCCAAGTCGAGATTTGGTTATCGCCCCTTGGTCGCGGCCCGCTCTTCAGTGACAAGAAACAAAAGGCAATGGCGATCACCGGCAGCGGCGATGCCTCCCACGGGTCGCCGCCGGTCGACCATCGCCGTCACTCCACGGAGCCACATTCACACGAGAGCTAGATATGTCAGTAGTGTAGAACAAAAATATCTTCAGTTGCAGAGCACCGGCACGACGCATCGTCAGTTAGGCCCACACCAACGGCGTGATCTTTTTCTCTCCCGCTTCCCACGTACTGTTCATCAGCGTAGACCACCACGCCGCCGATCGATCGACAACCCCCAACCCCGGATGGCGCCTCCTTCTGCTGCTGCTGCGGCGGTGGCGGCACGCGGGCTCGTGCTGTGGCTGCACGGCTCCGCCGAGACGGGCGAGCAGAGCCGCGCCCAGGTCGCCCCCTACTTCTCCGCCGCCCCCGAGCTCCGCCTGTCTTTCCCCACCGCCCCCACCACCCACATCGCCGGCTACGGTACGTGCAATGACCGGACGTTGCTCGACATCCCAGGGGTTCATCTCTGATTGAGTTGCGATGTTGTTGTAGGTGATGAGGCGATCACTGCTTGGTTCGGCATCCCAGGGTTTCCGATAACCGCTGTAATTTTCTTGCTCAATTACCCCAGCAATGATTCTCGAAAAAATTACCCAGCAATAACGGCTCGCCGTTCCGTTAGTATTTACTTACACTGTAAGCTAGATTCGTTGCTCCACAGCAGCTTGCGCTGCAGCTAGAATGTTGGCTAGTGTTATCTGCCTGAGGCTCCACTCTGAGGTGCAGAGCATACATGCGTCAGAGATCAGGATTACTTCTCATAGTTGCTTAATGTCCAGTAAATTGGAATCGTTAGTGCTAAATGACAAGTAAATGATACTCGTTTGAGTATGATTAATAAGAATTTGAGGTTCCGTATCTGTTGCTCTGTTAGTTCAGAACAATGTATGACACCATTTTCTCATCAGTTTGAAGGTTTAAAAATATGGAGTGCCGTATTTGAGCACTTTGCGTTAGAACAAACATCTTGCACCAAATTAACCCTTTTTGAATCCTCATGATCATTCAAGGACACATCACTGTACAAGTCATAACAGCAGAGTATCTGGAGCCTGGATATACTCCTCTAACCATTTATAGAACTTCTGCTACAATATCATTTATTTAGTTTGCTCATTGGCACAACTTTGTTAGACCACTGTTGTAGGAGTTAATCTTGTTGTTGACCCTAGACGTGTAGGAGTAGGATTAGCAAGAGGTGCTAGTACGAGTCCTACTAGTATTAGGAGTTCTAGTCCTAGTCTAAGTTGCTAGTCCCTCATGGACGTGTATAAAGTAGCCAGGGGCTGCTGCTTGTAACGTATCGATTTGAGAAGAAAGAAAGAAAGAGAGAGAGGTGCGATACGCACCTCTAGCAATCCAATCGATCCCAGCATCTCGTATTGTTTCCTGTGTCGATCAATTGTGTATGTGAGCTACAGCTAGGAGAGTAATCAAGCCAAGCTAGCTACGTGCGTGACTCCACCGATCCATCAGCCTAGTTCGTGCGTGTTGTGGCCAAGAGTACAGGCTAGCTACACGTATTATACTAGCGTGTATCGCCGGAAAGTACACGGCAACGTCGGATCGTGTCGGAAGATCGGGACCAAAGCCAACAACTGTTAGAGATGAAAAGGGAGTCCTAAAAGCCGTTGAGCATGTGCATGAAATGATAAACAAAGAAGTGGCCGCCGGGACGAGTCCTACAGACATGTTCGTTTGTGGATTAAGCCAAGGAGGTAAAGCACTGAAATCTATATCCACCATTTCTGATTTCTAGATAGTACTGACAGGACTGTGATTTCCATTAACTTTCTGCAGGCGCTCTGGCCATAGCAAGTGTTCTTCTCTACCCCAAAACTTTAGGTGGGTGTGTTGTTTTCAGTGGATCAGTTCCTCTAAGCAAATCATTCGCCGAGAGAGTGCCACCTGAAGCCAGAAAGGTAATAACAGCCCAGCCAGCAACCATAACTAAGTTGAATATATTTTACCTAAACCCTCTTGCAACTGTGATGTCTTTAATGTCAATCCTGAATTCTTGAAAACCTGCAGACACCAGTATTGTGGTTACATGGGATGGCAGACGGGCTGGTACTGTTTGAAGCCGGGCACGCCGGGTGCGCATTTCTACAAGAGCTTGGCATGGCCTGCGAGTTCAAGGTGGGGGGACAAACATACTCGAAGGCCATGAAAAACGAATTTTCAAAACGAATATATTGCAAGATTGGAGATTCGATTGTTGACCTTCTCTGATTATATTGTTTCCTGACATGTTGTCAGGGTTATCCTACTCTTGGGCACTCACTGGTGGATGAGGAGCTCCAGTATTTCCGACAATGGGTACTGGAGCGTCTAGGGACCCCTCAAATAACTGAAGCTGCAAGACCATCATCGTCACCCTGACCACAAAGATTTCCACTAGCTAATTCTCAGATTTATGGGTACCATCTGTATGTGGTGTACATTACCACTACATCAGTGAACTGAACCTCAGTTTATATTATCACTTGTATACTTTGGAACGTGATCCAATGAAAGGTTTACGATACTGCTAGTTGACTTTGTTATCTGCTCTCAATTAGTGTGCCCGGGTGACTTGCTCTGTCAATCATTGATGCTTCGATAAACTGTCACATGTGGCTGTCAAATGGGTCTTGGGCACATTTTTGTGAGGATCGTGCAGAGCAATTTGAAGTCTCTTTTTGAAACTTATCCACCACCTATATTACGACAGCAAGCCCGCCTCATTAAAAACCCCTCCAGTCCCTTTCGGTACCCTGGAAGGGAAAAGAGTGCGTCTGAAAACTTGCCGCGTTTCAACGTTCAAACAGAGTTACATCATTTGCTAGAAGACCCAGAATGCAATCTGGTGGGTCCTCATGCCACACCACGGAATGAGGACCCGTGTCTAATCTAGCAATACAATGAGCGACTACATTGCTCTCTCTAGGAGTATGATTAAAAGTTACATGAGAAAAACCCCTAGCTAGAAAAGAGCATTCTTCAAAAATTGCCGCCGCTGGTCCAAGTGAATTCCCTCCTTCCTTCATGACATCAACAGTTTCCAAGCAATCACTGTTTACCTCCACCTTGGAACATCCAATTTGTCCCGCCAATATCAACCCATCCCGAAGAGCCCTAGCTTCAGCCATACTTGCACTAGAGGCATCATCAATGGACATCGACTGGCTGCAATGAAGACTCCATGGTCATCCCGAATCACCGATCCCGATTCTCCCCTCAGCGTGTCCAAGGAGAATGCGGCATCGACATTCAGTTTGACGTAGCCCTCCTTCGGAACTTCCCATCCCTGCTTGCGCAGGAAAGGGTTCTTCTTCGACGATCTCGAGTAATTAAGAGCAAGAGCTGCAATAGCCTGGGCCGACCTAGCTGGTTGCTGAACTGGTTCTTCATGGTCTATTCGACGTCTCTCCCACCATGCGTACCAACATGCGGTAGCGATCAGTTCCTTGCGACCCAGATCCTCCAAATTCGGTGATGGTGCCTCCGGTTCTCGGAGCAGCGCCTCTAGAACTCCTGCTCCCTCACGGTCGAGGGTACAGGCCGCAGATATTTTAGAAACCAAGCCAAGATTTTCCCAAATCTCGACTACTCTTGGGCACTTGAAGAAGGTATGAGCTGTATCTTCGCAATGGATTTTGCAGATAGGACACAAACTACTAGTAATGATGTGTCTATTAGCCAACACCGCCTTGCATGGGATCGTTCCATGTAGAAGCCTCCAACAGAAAATTTTGATCTTAGCTGGGAGACGCATCGACCATACCTTTGCCCAGACCGGATTTACCCCAGCTGCACTTTGTTCATTAGTACGTAATAGTTTCCTTCCGTGCTGATGATCCCACTCGGTGTGATATGCCGATCGAACCGAAAAGAGACCATTCTTTGTGTAATTCCAGGAGACAAAGTCTTCCATTCTCCCAATAGCAAGCGGAATCTTCAAAATGCGAGCAACATCCACACAAAAAATAGAGACCGTATCATCTCCTCATCCCATGTTCTTGTAACTGGATGGATCAGTTCCGAGACTTTTGTAAGTACTCTATTACCTCGTGGCGTGATCACCTTGCGTGAAGGACTGCTTGGGATCCAAGCATCTTCCCAGATGTTGATGTTCGTACCATCGCCAACACGCCACACATGACCTTTCTTGAAGGTTTGAATTCCATACCAAATACTTTGCCAAGTGTACGAAGAACCCTTCTTGAGCTCAGCTTTGAGGATATCTCCCGAGGGAAAATACTTAGCCCGAAGTACCTGCGCACAGAGAGAGTCTGGTTCACACATTAGTCTCCACGCTTGCCTCGCAAGCATAGCTAAGTTAAAACAGTGTAGGTCCCTGAAACCCATTCCACCTTTCTTTTTCGGCACACACATTTTCCACCAAGCAAACCAATGCATATGTTTCTGGTTGTCGTCATCTCCCCACCAGTAACGGGTCATAACATCTGTGATCCCTTTAATTACTTGTTTCGAGAGCTTGAAGACAGACATCGCATATGCGGGGATCGCTTGGATCACCGCCTTCAACAAAACCTCTTTCCCACCATAAGATAGTAGTTTTTCCTTATACCCAGCCAACTGGGCACATACTCTGTCAATAAGATGCATATAGCAGTCCGTTCTATCCAGTCCAACCAAGGGCGGTAGCTGACGAGGTGTACCCTCATCAAATCCCATGGTTAAGGACCTAGGGTTGAGATTATGGGGAGAGAACGTGGTAGTACTGGTAGTTTCGTCGGCTGACAAGCAGAGGCAAAGATTTACCCAGGTTCAGGCCCCTCGGGTGGAAGTAAAGACCCTACTTCCTGCTTGTCTGTTATTGATCACGGGAGATTATGAGGTTACAAGGTGGCTCCGGCGAGATGACGATCTCGCTAGAGCTTTGGTGGTTTGAGTATGGCTTGGTCCTAGATCGGCACCCCTCCCAGCCTTTAAATAGGCTGGGTCTCGGGAGTTTGTAACCGACCTAGTTTACACATAAGGAAAGTATAAACCGACTATGTCTATGTCTAAACTTGGAGGGTACTCCATCTTCTTGGGCCTCTCGTCTTGGGCTTCGAGTTGTCTCTTCGCTATTGGGTCTTTAGTCATCACGTGCACCAGGTACCCTCACGGTAGGGTACCCGAGATGTATATCCTTGTCAGTAGCCCCCGAGTACTTGTCTGACTCGAAGAATCGGGCATGGACTCGTTCGTAAGTGCACGTCATATGCTTTGTATTATGTATATTATAATTGGAATTCCTGTATGAATAGCACATGTTGGCTATGTCGAGTATTTCATCGACTGTGGTTTTTGCTTATGATGATCAAGGGATAATAGCTTAGCAGGCCCAGTTCACTCGACGGATCGGGACTGGTTAACTACACATTTGGGTAAAACCTTACTAGCTTTCAATCAAACTCGAGTCCCCGGACTCGAATCTGGAACAAACTGGTCAGATTCGACTAGGCCGCTGAGGTCTTACTGAGTCGATCTGCAGTATAACTTTGAATTTTACCCAACGCGTCCGTCGGGATTTTTCATCATGTCTGCTGACACGGAAAGTATAAGGATTGACGTTGCTGGAACGGTCCTTAGCCCAGCTCGAAAGTTCGGCGGGTCTTACCTTTGCACTATGCGTGCAGCATCCGAGGTATTTGCGACGGACGCAACTCGGGAATGTTTCGAGTATGATTTTGCATATGAACGTAGTCGATATATTCGTCGACTGACCCTTTGACACTATTTTATCGGGTGCGCGACAGCGCTCCCGATGGGAGTAGCCCCCGAGATTGTGCTTTATTACTTGTAATGGAGGATAATCTCAGAATCACTTGGTCTTGAGCATCTTTAGTCGAAGAAATTTTTGATACGCTCCCGATGGGAGTAATATGTCTTTGATCGAAGAGACAGTCGAGTGACCATACACTCGAAAACAATCGAGTGATTAATATGCTTTGGGCGAACCCGACATCTTTTCTGAACAAATCTGCTGCAATGACGTCAGGGATGACGTTTTATGGCGACTGCGCCACCTGACACGCGGTGGCGTGCGCTATGCTGCGATAGATGGGACGTGACACGTCTTGTGGGCCCATTGTGCAGCCGTTTGGACTGGATTTGACCGTTCAGGCACGATTTCTCCGGGGCCATGATGGTAGTTCCTAGATTCCCGTGCGTAGTGGGCGGAGTGGCCGGCGACGGTTGCCCTCCGTGGCTGCCACGTGTACGGTTGGATTTGCTTCTTTGCCCACGATCTCGCATGACGGTGCGGATTCTTTTGCGTTGAGGTTAAAAGGGTGCGGCGAGTAAATAGTATTTTTTACTTGCCATTTGCTCTCCGCCGCCGCTGCTTCTTCTTCCTCCTCGCGCATCGCCATAGCCTCCTAGCGAAGCTTTTGCAACCACCACCGCGATGACGAAGCCTACCACCCGAAAGGGCAGGAGTGCTGCGAACGCATCGGCGGACAGCGCCGCTGGAGCCGCTGCCAGCGGTTTGAAGAGGGACAAGGGCGCTTGGACCAAGTCCACCTGCAGCAAGAGGATGCTCACCGGCCTGCGGAACGACGGGCTGATCCCTGAGGACACCTCGCAAGTTCGCATCCCCGGCGCCGAGGTAATCCCGCGCCCAGGCCCCAATGAGCGGGTCTGCTTTGTTGATTTTGTGAACAGGGGATTCTCCTTCCCTGTTCACAACTTTCTTCGTGCACTGATGCACGTGTATGGAGTGCAATTGCACGATTTTACGCCCAATGGGCTTTTGCACATTGCGTGTTTCTTCGTCCTTTGCGAGTGCTTCTTGGGCGTCGCACCCCACTTTGGTCTGTTCCGCCGCATCTTCAACGTCAAGCGCCAGCACAGCGCCAAGGGACCTGGTGGTTTTGGAGTACAGGCTCGACCTGATGTCGAGTACTTCAAGATCAACTTCCTGGAGTCTGTGCAAGGATGGCGCCAGAAGTGGTTCTACATCAAGGATGTGACCATAGGCGCCCAAACATTCGGGTTGCCTGCCTTTGACGCAGACGCCCTGGTGAAGAAGAGGCCATCCTGGATTGCCCAGCCAACCGGAGTCGAAGCCGAAGAGGCTGACATTCTGATGGAGAAGGTGCTGAAGCTTCAGACCACTGTTGGTCGAGAGGTCACGGGCATCCATCTGCTAGCCATTATGGCCAAGAGGCGAGTGCAACCCCTTCGAGCCCGAGCACATGCTATGTGGGGATACAGTGGTGCTTCTGATCCAACCCGCTCACGCGCAGTGGAGCTTTCTGATGCGGAGGCGGAGAAGTTGGTAAGAAGCCTTACCAAATTGACTGATGAAGATCCCTGCGAGATGAACTCGCCTGTGCCTCCTTATGAAACCAGCAACCCTCTACTAGAGGTAACAGTTGATACTATATCTCAGTTGATATTATGCATGTGTGATGTTGAATCCTTTGCTGTTTATGTGTGCAGGGACACAAAATGTATGAGTCGATGCCTCCCTTGCCAGAGAGCGGCCCAGTGCCAGACAATGAGCCACTCGAGGCAGATTCTGATGATGAGATGGCCTCACTCGCCACCGCACACACGCCAGAAGCCGATGAGGGCGATGCTGAGGTGCAGGGCAAGCAGAAGCGGTCGCGCGACGAGGAAGACACCGCTGACTCGGAGGAAAAGGAGGAAGACAGGACGGAGTCGATGACGGCGCCACTCGAGGTGCCTCCGATTCGCTCGCTTCCCCCACGACCACCGAAGAAATCGCGCCCGAGCGTGGGTGTGCTTAACCCTGGTCGAATGGTCGACCTTACTGAAGAGTAAGTATTACGTGCCCATGCTTTGTCACTTTATGAATAATGCCACCTTGTATATTTATAATGTGTGATACAGTGTTTCCTCGGATGAGGATATGCCTCCGCCACCAACGGCGGAAAAGAGTAGCGCAGCATCCACTGCACGGACGCTGCCACCAGAGCAGCCGCCTACCCCTGCGACTCCTGCTGCTACAGCCACAGCTACACCACCCGAGCCGGAGGTTGCAGCAACTGAGAGCGGAGCTGCGGCTGCAGGTGTCCTGCGTCGACTTCTTCCTTCTTGGAGCACGTAAGTTTATGCTTGCCGTAGTTTTAATCCTCATCGAGTGCCAAATTTTTTGCCTAGACTCAGTTATTGAGTTATGAATTTGCCCATGTCGTGCACTTAGGCATTTGTGCAAGAGTTGCTGAAGGCTGGTGCCAAGTATGTGCACAAGGAGACGGAAGCCGCCACCCTGCAGCAGCAACTCGAAGCTGCGAAGAGTGCGTATCTCTTTATGCTAGTACCACTCGTTGAAGCTGATTCCTCTTGCAGTCTGTTGACCATGTATGTTTGTTTTGCAGAGGCCGCCGTTGAAGCGGCAGAAAATTTGAACAACGCCACCCGTCTAGTGGCTGATCTGGAGAAGAGGCTGAAGCAGCCGAGGTTAGAGAGGAGTCGGCAATTTGTCGACTTTCCGCCGCCAGCACCACTTTGACTGGTACGAATTTTTGCTATGTGCCTTATTTGCTTTTTTGGTTTCTGCAACATGGTGCTGATTATACTGTCCAATGCTATGCTAGGCGTGATGGATGGCCCTACTGCTCCTGGCAAACAAAGCCTTGGCACCTCACTTGATGAAAGTGTGGCTGTCTCGGAGGTTACCAGTAGCAGAGCAGGGGAGATGCTGACGCAGGCGGCGAGTGCCTTGGGCGCCCTCCATGGCAGCTTCTTCCCCGGCGAAGAGCTACCATCTTCCTTTGCAGAGCTGGTTGAGCTATTCAAGCCTGAAGGGACTGCCGTCGCTGACTTCTGTCGCGAGCAAATGGTAAGTGGTGCTCAGACTACTTTTCTCATGTTGCTCGCGCACGGAGTCGAGGCAGATTTTGACGCAGCTACGAAGAAGTTTCCACGGGGTTCTGATGGCAGAACCGTCGGGCTCGGCACTTGGATGGAAGCCGCCAAAAAATATGCCCAACAGCTGGTAACAACTGTTGAAGAAAGGGCAGCCAAGGTCCAGGCGAAGAAAGCTTCCTCCAAGAAGTCGACGACTTAGCTAGTGATCCCTTTGTTGACTAGGTCTAGGAATTTCGTCATTTTGCTTTTGCTATATGTAAATTATCAGACATCGTATCTGTCTTGTTATGAAATATGAACTTCAGTAATCGGGAGGCGCAGCCCCCGAGCCTTTTGCTTGAGCTCTTTATGCTTCCTTATGCATTTAATTATTCTGACTGTAGAACCGAGCCTCTAAACCATCGACTGGCCCTGTTGTGGGTGGTTCTTCGAAGTCGCGAAGCGTGAATGACCAGAAAATTATGGACTACCTTCAGCAAAAGCTTTCCGAGGTTACTCGCGAGCTGAAGGAAACACAAGATGCGTATGCTGAGTTGCAGTCGAGGCCATCCCCAACTACGGAACGGAGGCCTTTTTGCTTGAGGAGTTGGAGAGAGTAAATCTGCAACTCGAATGTAAGATATTTTTGGATCATCGAGATCTATTCTTTGCGAGGTGACTCGACTGGGCGATGATGAGCCCTTTGTTTTTGCGCAGGTGTTTGCTCTGACCCGATAAAGGAGGAGGCACGGATACAGGATCGACTCGACGGTCATGCGAGTAGTACTGAGTACTCTGCCCACCCCTTTTGGTCAGATAGGGCGAGGAGCGCCATTTTGGTAAGGCTTCTGGACCGGGCTTGGCGCACTGCCATTCGACTGGAGACTTGCAGGTTGGCTTTATTTCGAGTCCACGAAGCTTTGTTTCCTTTGAATGAGCAACCACAGGGCCTTGTTGCATTGCTGAAGAAATTTCGAAAAGGCAAGGCGATCAAGAAGTTTGTGCGCGAGCAACTGATTAGCGGGGCTAATGTTGCTCTTGCCTTTGTGCGATCGCACCTTCCGCATCTTGATTTGAAAAGGATTGCGATGGGACCCGCACCCATACCAGGTGGTGGTCCTGTGCCAATGGAGGAGCACTACCAAGAGACACGGGTGGACGCATTGGTCTTAATCCATCGTGTGCTGAAGGAGGAGGAAAAGTGGACCGAGCCCAAGGAAGAACCTGTTGAATAGGTTATGTGTATGGGGGGTGACCCAGAGTGTAAAACGCAACACTTGTGAGTATCTATGAATTAAGGATTCGTATCTTCTGCGGTGACCCAGCACACCACTGCATGTTGTAGTGTACAAGTCGTTGATGTAACACGCACGGAGGGACCTCTCTGCAAATATTACATCCCTCAGAGTAGTACAACAGAAACATAGCCGGTCCAAGGTAACACTATAGGATTACAACACTATTCAATACAAAATCTCGAGACCCTTCTTTTACATGGAAGAAGTCTCTTGCAAATGAAGCACGAGAAGATCCAATTCGTAGCACTAAGCTGGATATCAGCTCTATCTCTAATTCCTATTCCACTACTGCTGTTGTCACAGCCCTAGTCTATTCCATCTGGTATGTCTTTATCCAAGCTGTACTCCTTTTCCGGAATAATGTTGTCTCCTCCATTGGCAGTGTTGTCGTCATATACACCTTGGTTAGGTTGTCGTCATCCTTTTGTTGGTGAAGTAGCAGTTGACTCCTTCAAGCTCCACCAGATAGGTTTGGACTCCTTGTTGAAGACCTCCTCGTTGTCGTCATGGATATTTGTCGTCTCCTTGGATGGCTCCAAAAGTCTAAGCAGGGGGTCAACGGGAAAAGGGTGAGCAACACGAGCGTTACTTAGCAAGTTCAAATTATAGGCGATAAGGTGTTTCATGCACTAGCTACTGCCATGACCAACGGTCATTGGCATAATGCAAGTTTTGGAAAAGATTTCTTCTAAAGGTCAAGTTTTATTTCAGAAAACTATGCTCACAGTCTCCACGGGTTCATAGTCATCACTTGGGATGCCTTTCCCGCTGCGGTCTGTAGTTCCTTCCGGGAACACGGATGTGACAGTCACAGTTTCTTGTTGTTGACTCTGCAGAGCTGCGTAACTTTACCCATGAGAGAAACCCAGCCTTGTTGCCTTTCCGAGTTGCAATCCTCGTCCATACTTCCATGGTATGGGGCCAGGTGTGAGTCCAAAGCCAATCACCGCCCTCTCCGCACAACACATATCCGCCCATTTGTGACGCGGCTGGTAACTAAGACCACTGGCCCGCCACCCCTCCCGAGCTTCTATTCCAGTCACCCGTCGAGTGGGAAGGTCACGCGCTTCCACGCAGTTGGCCGCCGCAACGGACGCAACCAGGTAATAGCCTGCCGAGGATATGTGAACGAGAGAAGATACGGCTGACTTTTACCGTCCATAGCAGATCTCATGGTAAACGCTTCAATACGGCGCAAGGATCACTGTGACATTGGTAATTAATCCTAGGTATATACTTTCCCGTACAATGGAACCTCCACCACAACATCAATCCGTGGTTCCATTGCCAGCCAAACAATATATATATATATATAGCAATTCACATCATTCGAAAATAGGTTTTTCTTTTTATGCAGATGATAAATATAGTATTTTATAAATACTTTGATAAAAATATTTCAATGGACATGCAAGAATGAACTTGCCTGAGGTAGAAATGGCCGTTCAACTCTTCGGGATTTTAGGGTTTGCGGTAAAACCCCGAGTTCTGAAATTAGCAAAGTAATCCTGATAAGGACTACTGAAAATCTAGCAGCATGCTATTATGCATAATAATGATATGCATCGTCACCCCAAAATACCCAAGTTGCGGATTTTAATACTTTTGAGTGTTTTGGAGTTTTTAATTATTTAAAGAGTTTGTCAACAATTTTTATGAGGAATAAATTTAAAGTGTTTAAATTTAAATAGTTCAATGTAATTGAACTTTAAAACTTTATTTTCCCATATTATTTTTTTTAAGAAAATAGTTTTTGAAAAAGAATTTCAAGTCATTTCCACTTAAGGATCTTTGAATTTTTATCCACAAAATATTTTTCAACACTTCAAATAAAACTTATATTAAAATTCCTCATAATTTATAGAGTGTGTTGACTATTTTTAGCTGATTTTTGTTCCTTTTGTTTGGGAGTTAAAATTCATTTAAGTTTGAATAATTTTATTTGGTGAATTACCAAAATGCCCCGGGTCGAGTGGGTTGAACCCAACCCAATCACTTTGGGCCTAGGTCTGGCTCGGTCGGGTCAAACCCGGTCCAACCCCACTTCTCTCTCTCACTCCCGAGCTCACCTTCCTCTCGTTCCCCTCTCCTTCTCTCTAGCGACAGCGCCGCCGCCGGCTGCCCCGGCCTTCGCCGGCCGCGCTCGCCGCCGTGGTGCCCTGCTACCGCTCCGCCGCCTCCTATTCTATTGATTCCCCAACGGATTTGCCCCGCGTGCTCTAATCGAGCCAGCCCGCGAGCCCTAACCCTAACTCGCCATGGCTCAGCTCGCCGGAGCTGTTCCCCGGCTTCCGCGCCTCCTGCCTCGCCTCTCCGTCGACCACGGTCGTCTCCTCGAGCCCAGCTCGAGCACGCCGCCACGGCCTTCAATTGGATCGCAGCGCCGCTCCGTGTCGACCACGAGCTCTACCTCGAGCCTCTGCTCGAGCTCTAGCTCGACCACGGCCTCCTTCTGTTGCTGCCTACCTCAACCTCGACGCCGGTGGGATGGCTCTCAGATAGAAGCAACCACGGTGTCGCCGTACTCTACCCCACGTGCTGCTGCTATGGTGGTGTGGTGATGTTGTTGTCACCGACGGGACGGCAGTGGTGCCGCCACCGCAACCTCGGCGACAACGGACTGCGACAACTCCTACAACTACTTCCTCAACTAAATCTACTCCAGCCCTCCATGCTCTGCCTCGGCTACCACTTCCCGAGGTATTTCTTCTGTGACCGGCTAGTGAGCCGATGAACTACTGGTCTGAGGTCGTTTTTGTGATGAACTAGCTTAGTATTAGTTGGATGTGATATAGCTCCTGGTGAATTTAGGTCCTGGTTTAGTTCAGTTTATCCTGGGGTGCACTGATCGATCTAGTGGATGATCTACTCATCCAAGCATCAATGGCTTTGTGTCAACTTAACTCTGACGAAACTGCATAAAGACTACACTGTTAACTGAAAATATTTGCTTAAAACATTTCTTTTTGTTCTCTGTGCTAGTGATAAGCTTTAGGGTATATTTTAAGTAAGAACAGATACAATACATGCGTGTACTTGCTATTTTTTAGATGTCTTTAGTTCCTGGCTGCTGCTAATGAGCAGTAGATCATGGAATACATGATCTGACAGTGTTGATGTGCACAGATAATGGATTTCTTGTGTACTGTAGGATGATTACTTGCAGATTCTAGTTGTCTTTTGGATCTGATGCCTTATACAGTATCTCCAAATAGCATGTTGTGACATATTTGATATGTATCCATGTTGTGCATATAAAGTTTATACTTCTGATTACTTACTGTTTTATAATTCTGGACATATTCTTTAGTGTTCCTAGTGATCAAAAGATCACTTAGATGAATGGAGTGTGAGCTGAACTCAAGTAGATGCTTGGCTTGTCGATTTCTAGTGCTTTTCATGTGTTAAGGTAATTTGGAGATGTATTTCCTTGCTCTTCTCAAGTTGAAGATGACCAGGAAACTATATAGATGTGTGGTGCTTGCATATATGAGTTATTTGGAAGTTTCTGGACAGGAATTAGTTGTTGTCCAACAACTAGTGCACTGTAATTTAATTTCTATTTACATTCTTTTTTTTATACCTCTTTCTCCTCAGAAATGATAAGAACAGATCTATTGACTCCTCTTCTCTCTTCCTCTAGGTATGAACTGATAAGAACAGATCTGGCTTGTTTTCTTAGCCATGCCAATGATGCAAAGGCTGAGGCCTAGATTTTGATAAGAACAGATACTAATGTGTGGCTTTTAATCTCTGTGATGATTTAGCATAGCAACTCTATGCCAATCTGAGAGAAACATTTCCTTCTATCCTCCTAGTGGGAAACTAGTTGAAGGGTAGTTGGAATGATTTAAAGATGTATTCATGGATTTGATTGCCCTGCTCTCCTCTCTTTCTAGCATTGTCTGTCATTTACAGAACTTGCTAGCACCTCTCCTCTGCCTCACACACACAAAGAATTAACCTGCTGTTGTTGAGCAGCTTGGTCTTCTGGATAATGATGATAACCTGCGTCTTGTGGCTAGCCTGCTCCTCCTCGCTGCTTCAATGTTCCTAGAGTGTATTTATCTAGCTGCAAATTATTTTGTGGCTGTTCTTGTGTTCTTGAGCTATTCTAGCTAATCTTGGAAGATGATTTAGTTGCTGGATTATTTGTGCTAAGGTGGAAATCATATGGTGCGGCTGGCTGTTTGTAGTTTGCTGTTTAGAAAGATGAATATGAGGAAATTGTGTTGTGGTTGGCTGCTGTGATGTTTATATAGTGTGGGCTAATTGTTGTGGTGGTGACAACACATACCATGCATATGGTGAGTGTGCTGCTTGTGTGTGGCCCCTTGTGGGTTCAAGTTCCAAGTTTGAGGTGCATTCCCTCTTGTGCAAGCCTTGGGCTGGTGTGGATAATCATCTTTGACCCCTTTTTGGGTTGCCAAGTGAATTGCTTCTCCTCCTTGAGCAAGCTACGGCTGGTTGCTCTTATCCTTGCTTGGCCTTTATTTTTAATGTTGCCAAGTGGCATTTGGCACTAAATGTGTTGGGCTGGTTTGGCTTCTCTCTTATGTGGCCCTTGCCAATTATGGGTGGTGATCATGTGTCTTAATAATTTCAGACTTGTGAGCTGTACCAATTATGGGTGGTGATCATGTGGCTTAATAATTTCAGATTGTGGGCTTTAGCATTTGTCTATTTTCTTCCTTGGTAAATAATACCATTGGAGAAATATATTTTTATGTGGGCTTTCTTGATTAGGAACTTGACTAGATTGGAGGGATTGACTAGTTGCCTAAGATAAATAAATATGGATCAGATGAATATGCCTCATTGAATCAGTGTTGCCTTTTGTCCCTTCTCTCAATTGGATTATTGTTGCCTCTTGTCCCTTGTTGCCTAGTTGCCTCAGGATGATCCAAAATATGATCCATTGTTGCCTTCGATTCAAAATTCATCCCTCTAGTCAATATTTGGATATTAGGACAAGTTCCTAATATTCATTAGTTAAGTTCCAATATTAAATTGCCTCACCCTTGTGGTGAAGGCAAACATTTTAATCACAACCCCCTTTTCTTTTGTCTTTGTTTATTTTGCAGGTAATGAATTGAAGATGAATTGGAAGATTTGGAAGATAAGAAGATCAAGATTTAGTTTAGGCATTTCTTATAATTTTTGTAATCTTCTTTTTATTTAGATGAGATATGTACTTATTCGATTAAAGTTGTAATATTCATTTACTCATTTAAATTCCACTTGTAAGATTTGATCTTGTGTCCATTTCCAATTGTTGTATCTAAATAAACTTTGGACATTGATTTCGAGTTTATATTTGAGATGAATGTAATATGAGATGGTATATAAGATGTTAATTGAAATGATTTTATATGAGATGATCATTAGATGTGTTTATATATACTTTGGTCATTCATTTGAAATTGATACTTTTATGTGTGAAATAATGTTTGGATAAATGTATCCTTGTATGATCTTGGATGTGTGGATGATATGGAGCATTTGTGCTTTATATTCTATTTGATTTCTAAACTTATGATATTAGTGAATTGTGTTCAAAGTGTTGTTATTTAGAAAAGGTCATGTCGAAGTTCATAGCACTCAACAGATGATCTATAGCCTAATTCATCAGAGTCGAGAGAAACATCGATCCCTTTAACTCTTTTCTTAAGCGCGCCAAAATTTCCCGCATTTTCAGATGCATGCTATGCAAATACAAATATTCTATTTCTACCCTTTTGACTCTCTAAACCCTGGGGTATTACATCCTCTCCCCCTTAAACTAAACTTCGTCCCGAAGTTTCGATTCTCTCGAGTAGAGTAAGGTAGAAAGAACTTCTGCATATATTGATTCTCTCAAATTCCTTCCTAACGTGGACGTAGATTTAGATGATCCCTTGTCCAAAATCCTTATGTCCATCCTCCATGGATCCATACTATCCATTTGTCGACTTTCGTCGCTTCTCCACTGGATTCCAATGATTTTACTACCTTTTCATGTCTCTTGGATTATCCATTTCAGACATCCTTGCATTACTCTGGCTTTATACCCTCTGTCGAAGATCCTTTCTACATCCTTATATGACCTTCAGGTGGTACCCTTCCTTATAATCATGAGCTTAAGAAGACCTCACTTCTGATGGTAAGGCTCATCTCCTTTTGCTCGAGAATATGAGGTAACTATTCTTAAAATGTCTTATAGAACATAGTTTGCTCTTTGTAATTTGCTTCCTCCAAATGTAGTAGACACCTTTGTCTATCCAACTTGGATTACTCTATCTTCTCTTCAATCAATTGTAATCAGGGTACAAACCTTCTGACATCAATCCCTTGGATCCTGGTCTCAATCAGATTCAACGAATAGGTATCTAGATTTCCCTATCCATGAATTCAGGTCTCATTTGTTTGCTCTCTTTTAGATCATTTAGTCGTAGCTTCTATGACCACTAAATTCCTTATAATTTTCAACCTTCAAATCTCCACTTTCTATTTGGCTTCAAAATCTGGTAAAGATTTCCTGCACCGAAGAACTTTTAGAGTACTAATAACCAATTCAGTCATGACTCAGTCAAAGTCTTCCTTTTGAATTTCATGTCATCTTCTGCCAAGTACTTTCCAATACACTTGTTCACTCTCCCCCTTGGAATTCCCTAAGTCTTCCTCCGCTCTGACCTTCTGTCAGTCGAGCTTCATACAGTTTTTCATCTAGTCAGCTCCATTCAGTCAAGCTTCGTAACTCACCTTTCTGCTCAAACTTCCAGTATATATGCCTCATGGTCTCACGAAGAACACGTGGTATATTCACCATGTTGTGAATACCCAGTATTGTCCTCCGGTAATAGGTACTGACTAACACGAGGTTTCCAACAGTTTCTCGAAGAATACATGGTATGTCCATCATATTGTAAACAACCAAAGTAATCCTCCGATAAATTGGATTCCTACTATAGCTAGAATTCCAGTTGGCTTATCCGATGGTCTCAATAAAAGAATTGCACACAGGAACTTGTGCAAATGGATGATATCTTAACTCCCTACTCGAATATGATGTTGGTCATCAATGTAAAATTCAGCTGACATATCATTTCCTTCCATTCTGATACTTCAGACTAATTCCAAACAGTTGTGACTTATTTGACCATGTAACTCGCCTTGATTGCGTCTTCCATCATCCGAGTGGTCAGCTCTAAGATGTCAATTCTCTTGGTAATGCATCTTTCTCCACAATTGCTCGAGATATAAACTCTGACTTTGATACCTCGACATCATGTGTGGTGAGGTGCCTTCATCCAAATTGGTCCACCTTCTAGACTTGTCGTCAATCCCCTACAAAATTGGATTCTTCTCCCATGGTTATGATGCTCTCTTGAACATTGGACTATGTAATTGCACTTCTTGACATGGTTGATATGTCATCTCTGAAATCTCCACGTGCTTTCATCCAAGTACTTTACTTCTGTCATCTCTTTCTGACTTATCCACATTTGTCGGATGTCTTTCGCATCCACTCCTTCTTGTAATCTGTTTGTGTATCCAACACAAATTTTCCTTATATATGTATATATCCAAGTGCTAATCACGAACTCTTGCTTGGCGGTTAATTTTACCGCTTCCATCTCTAGTAATGCCTCTCAATAGACGATCAACTTCTCCTTTATTCCGTTAGAACTAGAAATATCGATGTTCTTCCAGTCTTCATACGCCTTTGTCATCATCCTTATAATACTTTTAGACTCCTAAGTTCTGCTAAACTCATTCACAAACTCCATTTAACTAGTAGCAATACCTCTTTATTGCTTCAACAATAACTTCTTCCACCAAGTTATGACAACTCCATATGTATCCTCCATATTTTCCTTCTTCCTTCTTGATCTTGGACTTTCATGGAAAGATTTCATAACTTGATATACAAAAATTGCATATTCTTCCTTCTTGGTTATTCCTCCTCATGTAGCGTTTCTTGCGTCATCTTCGGTAGATCTTCGTCCAATTTGTGGTGGTACTCTTACTTGGACTTACTTCATTCCTCCTCCAGGCGCTGGTAAAACATGTTTCCAGATCCAATATGACGTGACACTCTCCACATTCCATATTCGTAGCTTTATTGACTTTTGTCTTCTAGACTTCCTTCTCTTCATGAGCTTTCTTTGACGCCTCATCTTGTTAGTAACTCGTCTCTTCCTCACACGAATACTATCTACCTCTAGATCAGTAACATTAAGAAAAGAATTTAATGTGACAATCATGCCATTGTACATCAAATCCTAACTTCATGTACCAACCTAGTCAATCAAAAATCCAATAAGATCCAATAAATCCGAATGCAGTTATATAGCAAACATGCAACATAAGCCCGTAAAGTAAATAGTACTTTGAGTAGAAACATCTCAAAAGTACCCAGGCTTAGATGCTATACACTACAAGATAGGTTTATATCACCTTATGATCCTATTCTAACAATTTTTGACTCAGTAATTACCCCAATTTCCCATTTGCAATGGAATAATACTAAGACAAAGTACTCAAAGAGTAGTTGTGGTCTCGTTTGGTTACGTCCAGAACTAAACTCCCTTTAAATTGAAGTCCTCCAGCTGGCTAGAACAAATATCTCTGGCATCTTCGGATCCTTCAGGTAGTTGTTGATTGTACATCAGAGGTAGTATTGTAGCTTCCTTCCTTGTTTATGCCATCTCCTAATATCTTAACAACCTATACTATACTCTAGTTGATTCCCTCTAGAAGTGAATCATTAGGGTATTGGCATACTTTCCCTAGTTGATTGTAGATGATGCTTCACTATCCTCAAACACCTCCCGACTACACACTTACGATAGGGTTCTACTTCATCATATGTCTTCTCATATAGGATGGTGTTATCAATGATACCACATAGGTAACACTGACTTGGATATAATTCTATTGGAATACCAGCTGGTAGAAACTAATTTCAAACTTGTCATACCAAGTTGAAAAGATATAGGATAAGTAAGTATTAAACCTATAGAAGAATAAATAAGAAGATTTACTCTTGTTGAGTAAGAAAATGTGTATACAAGTATGACAGTATTATTCCCAAGTGAATAACCATCATAATTGTAGAAAGATATGGTTTAGATAAGGTAGGTTCCTATAGTCTTACCAACCTACAAGTCTCCTAAAAGGGTTTTAATCCTAAGGTCGTTTTGCTCTGATACCATCTGCGGTGACCCAGCACACCACTGCATGTTGTAGTGTACAAGTCGTTGATGTAACACGCACGGAGGGACCTCTCCGCAAATATTACATCCCTCAGAGTAGTACAACAGAAACATAGCCGGTCCAAGGTAACACTATAGGATTACAACACTATTCAATACAAAATCTCGAGACCCTTCTTTTACATGGAAGAAGTCTCTTGCAAATGAAGCACGAGAAGATCCAATTCGTAGCACTAAGCTGGATATCAGCTCTATCTCTAATTCCTATTCCACTACTGCTGTTGTCACAGCCCTAGTCTATTCCATCTGGTATGTCTTTATCCAAGCTGTACTCCTTTTCCAAATAATGTTGTCTCCTCCATTGGCAGTGTTGTCGTCATATACACCTTGGTAAGGTTGTCGTCATCCTTTTGTTGGTGAATTAGCAGTTGACTCCTTCAAGCTCCACCAGATAGGTTTGGACTCCTTGTTGAAGACCTCCTCGTTGTCGTCATGGATATTTGTCGTCTCCTTGGATGGCTCCAAAAGTCTAAGCAGGGGGTCAACGGGGAAAAGGGTGAGCAACACGAGCGTTACTCAGCAAGTTCAAATTATAGGCGATAAGGTGTTTCATGCACTAGCTACTGCCATGACCAACGGTCATTGGCATAATGCAAGTTTTGGAAAAGATTTCTTCAAAAGGTCAAGTTTTATTTCAGAAAACTATGCTCACAGTCTCCACGGGTTCATAGTCATCACTTGGGATGCCTTTCCCGCTGCGGTCTGTAGTTCCTTCCGGGAACACGGATGTGACAGTCACAGTTTCTTGTTGTTGACTCTGCAGAGCTGCGTAACTTTACCCATGAGAGAAACCCAGCCTTGTTGCCTTTCCGAGTTGCAATCCTCGTCCATACTTCCATGGTATGGGGCCAGGTGTGAGTCCAAAGCCAATCACCGCCCTCTCCGCACAACACATATCCGCCCATTTGTGACGCGGCTGGTAACTAAGACCACTGGCCCGCCACCCCTCCCGAGCTTCTATTCCAGTCACCCCGTCGAGTGGGAAGGTCACGCGCTTCCACGCAGTTGGCCGCCGCAACGGACACAACCAGGTAATAGCCTGCCGAGGATATGTGAACGAGAGAAGATACGGCTGACTTTTACCGTCCATAGCAGATCTCATGGTAAACACTTCAATACGGCGCAAGGATCACTGTGACATTGGTAATTAATCCTAGGTATATACTTTCCCGTACAATGGAACCTCCACCACAACATCAATCCGTGGTTCCATTGCCAGCCAAACAATATATATATATATATAGCAATTCACATCATTCGACAATAGGTTTTTCTTTTTAAGCAGATGATAAATATAGTATTTTATAAATACTTTGATAAAAATATTTCAACGGACATGCAAGAATGAACTTGCCTGAGGTAGAAATGGCCGTTCAACTCTTCAGGATTTTAGGGTTTGCGGTAAAACCCCGAGTTCTGAAATTAGCAAAGTAATCCTAATAAGGACTACTGAAAATCTAGCAGCATGCTATTATGCATAATAATGATATGCATCGTCACCCCAAAATACCCAAGTTGCGGATTTTAATACTTTTGGAGTGTTTTGGAGTTTTTAATTATTTAAAGAGTTTGTCAACAATTTTTACGAGGAATAAATTTAAAGTGTTTAAATTTAAATAGTTCAATGTAATTGAACTTTAAAACTTTATTTTCCCATATTATTTTCTTTTAAGAAAATAGTTTTTGAAAAAGAATTTCAAGTCATTTCCACTTAAGGATCTTTGAATTTTTATCCACAAAATATTTTTCAACACTTCAAATAAAACTTATATTAAAATTCCTCATAATTTATAGAGTGTGTTGACTATTTTTAGCTGATTTTTGTTCCTTTTGTTTGGGAGTTAAAATTCATTTAAGTTTGAATAATTTTATTTGGTGAATTACCAAAATGCCCCTGGGTCGAGTGGGTTGAACCCAACCCAATCACTTTGGGCCTAGGTCTGGCTCGGTCGGGTCAAACCCGGTCCAACCCCACTTCTCTCTCTCACTCCCGAGCTCACCTTCCTCTCGTTCCCTCTCCTTCTCTCTAGCGACAGCGCCGCCGCCGGCTGCCCCGGCCTTCGCCGGCCGCGCTCGCCGCCGTGGTGCCCTGCTACCGCTCCGCCGCCTCCTATTCTATTGATTCCCCCAACGGATTCGCCCCCGCGTGCTCTAATCGAGCCAGCCCGCGAGCCCTAACCCTAACTCGCCATGGCTCAGCTCGCCGGAGCTGTTCCCCGGCTTCCGCGCCTCCTGCCTCGCCTCTCCGTCGACCACGGTCGTCTCCTCGAGCCCAGCTCGAGCACGCCGCCACGGCCTTCAATTGGATCGCAGCGCCGCTCCGTGTCGACCACGAGCTCTACCTCGAGCCTCTGCTCGAGCTCTAGCTCGACCACGGCCTCCTTCTGTTGCTGCCTACCTCAACCTCGACGCCGGTGGGATGGCTCTCAGATAGAAGCAACCACGGTGTCGCCGGTACTCTACCCCACGTGCTGCTGCTATGGTGGTGTGGTGATGTTGTTGTCACCGACGGGACGGCAGTGGTGCCGCCACCGCAACCTCGGCGACAACGGACTGCGACAACTCCTACAACTACTTCCTCAACTAAATCTACTCCAGCCCTCCATGCTCTGCCTCGGCTACCACTTCCCGAGGTATTTCTTCTGTGACCGGCTAGTGAGCCGATGAACTACTGGTCTGAGGTCGTTTTTGTGATGAACTAGCTTAGTATTAGTTGGATGTGATATAGCTCCTGGTGAATTTAGGTCCTGGTTTAGTTCAGTTTATCCTGGGGTGCACTGATCGATCTAGTGGATGATCTACTCATCCAAGCATCAATGGCTTTGTGTCAACTTAACTCTGACGAAACTGCATAAAGACTACACTGTTAACTGAAAATATTTGCTTAAAACATTTCTTTTTGTTCTCTGTGCTAGTGATAAGCATTAGGGTATATTTTAAGTAAGAACAGATACAATACATGCGTGTACTTGCTATTTTTTAGATGTCTTTAGTTCCTGGCTGCTGCTAATGAGCAGTAGATCATGGAATACATGATCTGACAGTGTTGATGTGCACAGATAATGGATTTCTTGTGTACTGTAGGATGATTTCTTGCAGATTCTAGTTGTCTTTTGGATCTGATGCCTTATACAGTATCTCCAAATAGCATGTTGTGACATATTTGATATGTATCCATGTTGTGCATATAAAGTTTATACTTCTGATTACTTACTGTTTTATAATTCTGGACATATTCTTTAGTGTTCCTTGTGATCAAAAGATCACTTAGATGAATGGAGTGTGAGCAGAACTCAAGTAGATGCTTGGCTTGTCGATTTCTAGTGCTTTTCATGTGTTAAGGTAATTTGGAGATGTATTTCCTTGCTCTTCTCAAGTTGAAGATGACCAGGAAACTATATAGATGTGTGGTGCTTGCATATATGAGTTATTTGGAAGTTTCTGGACAGGAATTAGTTGTTGTCCAACAACTAGTGCACTGTAATTTAATTTCTATTTACATTCTTTTTTTTATACCTCTTTCTCCTCAGAAATGATAAGAACAGATCTATTGACTCCTCTTCTCTCTTCCTCTAGGTATGAACTGATAAGAACAGATCTGGCTTGTTTTCTTAGCCATGCCAATGATGCAAAGGCTGAGGCCTAGATTTTGATAAGAACATATACTAATGTGTGGCTTTTAATCTCTGTGATGATTTAGCATAGCAACTCTATGCCAATCTGAGAGAAACATTTCCTTCTATCCTCCTAGTGGGAAACTAGTTGAAGGGTAGTTGGAATGATTTAAAGATGTATTCATGGATTTGATTGCCCTGCTCTCCTCTCTTTCTAGCATTGTCTGTCATTTACAGAACTTGCTAGCACCTCTCCTCTGCCTCACACACACAAAGAATTAACCTGCTGTTGTTGAGCAGCTTGGTCTTCTGGATAATGATGATAACCTGCGTCTTGTGGCTAGCCTGCTCCTCCTCGCTGCTTCAATGTTCCTAGAGTGTATTTATCTAGCTGCAAATTATTTTGTGGCTGTTCTTGTGTTCTTGAGCTATTCTAGCTAATCTTGGAAGATGATTTAGTTGCTGGATTATTTGTGCTAAGGTGGAAATCATATGGTGCGGCTGGCTGTTTGTAGTTTGCTGTTTAGAAAGATGGATATGAGGAAATTGTGTTGTGGTTGGCTGCTGTGATGTTTATATAGTGTGGGCTAATTGTTGTGGTGGTGACAACACATACCATGCATATGGTGAGTGTGCTGCTTGTGTGTGGCCCCTTGTGGGTTCAAGTTCCAAGTTTGAGGTGCATTCCCTCTTGTGCAAGCCTTGGGCTGGTGTGGATAATCATCTTTGACCCCTTTTTGGGTTGCCAAGTGAATTGCTTCTCCTCCTTGAGCAAGCTACGGCTGGTTGCTCTTATCCTTGCTTGGCCTTTATTTTTAATGTTGCCAAGTGGCATTTGGCACTAAATGTGTTGGGCTGGTTTGGCTTCTCTCTTATGTGGCCCTTGCCAATTATGGGTGGTGATCATGTGTCTTAATAATTTCAGACTTGTGAGCTGTACCAATTATGGGTGGTGATCATGTGGCTTAATAATTTCAGATTGTGGGCTTTAGCATTTGTCTATTTTCTTCCTTGGTAAATAATACCATTGGAGAAATATATTTTTATGTGGGCTTTCTTGATTAGGAACTTGACTAGATTGGAGGGATTGACTAGTTGCCTAAGATAAATAAATATGGATCAGATGAATATGCCTCATTGAATCAGTGTTGCCTTTTGTCCCTTCTCTCAATTGGATTATTGTTGCCTCTTGTCCCTTGTTGCCTAGTTGCCTCAGGATGATCCAAAATATGATCCATTGTTGCCTTCGATTCAAAATTCATCCCTCTAGTCAATATTTGGATATTAGGACAATTTCCTAATATTCATTAGTTAAGTTCCAATATTAAATTGCCTCACCCTTGTGGTGAAGGCAAACATTTTAATCACAACCCCCTTTTCTTTTGTCTTTGTTTATTTTGCAGGTAATGAATTGAAGATGAATTGGAAGATTTGGAAGATAAGAAGATCAAGATTTAGTTTAGGCTTTTCTTATAATTTTTGTAATCTTCTTTTTATTTAGATGAGATATGTGCTTATTCGATTAAAGTTGTAATATTCATTTACTCATTTAAATTCCACTTGTAAGATTTGATCTTGTGTCCATTTCCAATTGTTGTATCTAAATAAACTTTGGACATTGATTTCGAGTTTGTATTTGAGATGAATGTAATATGAGATGATGTATATAAGATGTTAATTGAAATGATTTTATATGAGATGATCATTAGATGTGTTTATATATACTTTGGTCATTCATTTGAAATTGATACTTTTATGTGTGAAATAATGTTTGGATAAATGTATCCTTGTATGATCTTGGATGTGTGGATGATATGGAGCATTTGTGCTTTATATTCTATTTGATTTCTAAACTTATGATATTAGTGAATTGTGTTCAAAGTGTTGTTATTTAGAAAAGGTCATGTCGAAGTTCATAGCACTCAACAGATGATCTATAGCCTAATTCATCAGAGTCGAGAGAAACATCGATCCCTTTAACTCTTTTCTTAAGCGCGCCAAAATTTCCCGCATTTTCAGATGCATGCTATGCAAATACAAATATTCTATTTCTACCCTTTTGACTCTCTAAACCCTGGGGTATTACATCTTCGCAGCCCCCGAGCCTATTGAGTGGGGTGTATGAAGTTGCTTGTTGTAAAATTATGACTATCCAGCCCCCGAGTATTCATGTAAGGCTGTGAATTTTGGCAACACTTGAAGCTTCAACTCATGCTTTTAAGCTCAACTGCCGAATAATCGAGTGGGGTTGAGCAACTTGTTTGTTGATGTATGATTTTTATGACCCAGCTCCCGTGTATTCGAGTGCAGCTGGGGTATTATGTTGTGAAGGAGCGGAAGCTCATGCTTTTGAGATAGCGCAGCCCCCGAGTATTCGAGTGAGGCTAATTTTGTGAGAACAAGTTATGCGAATAGTAAACAGGGAGGAATATGAGGAATCATCGATTATATTCCATATTTTGAATGTTAAGCTGCAGGCCGCCTAATTAAAAACCTTCCAGTCCCCTTAGGTACCCTGGTAAGGAAAAGAGCGTGTCTGAAACCTGAAGCCACCCGACATATGTGCCTATTACATTATGCGACTGAGCTATCTAGGCATAGAAACGGCGCAGCTGCGCAACGTTCCAAGGATTATGAGAGAGTTCGCCTGTCTTCGCGTGCTTCAATCTGTATGCTCCACCACCAATGACCTCGGTGATGATGAAGGGTCCTTCCCATGGAGAAGCAAGTTTATGTACCTTCTTTTGCTTCAGTCAAAGTACCAAGTCACCCACCTCGAAGGACCTGGTACGCAGTCGACGGCTATGATAGTTGCGTAGATCTTGCTGGTAGACAGCTGTGCGTGCTAGCGCCGTGTTGCGTGCTTCTTCGAGCAAGTCGACTGCATCTTCGAGTGCTTCATCTGCATCGTCTTCATTGTATGCTTCGACCCTTGGTGCGTTGAACCTTACGTCTGATGGCAGGATTGCCTCTGCGCCGTAGACCATGAAGAATGGAGTGAATTGCGTTGAGGCGTTGGGTATTGTGCGTAGGCTCCATAGCACAGACGGGAGCTCTTCTACCCAAGCACCCGCGGCCCTTTTGAGTGGCACCAGGAGGCGTTTCTTGATTCCGCTTGTCACAAGTCCATTGGCCTTTTCGACTTGGCCACTAGATTGCGGGTGTGCCACAGATGCATAATTGAGCGTGATATCTTGCTCTTTGCAGAAGGATTTGAATTCCTCAGCCGTGAAGTTTGTACCGTTGTCAGTGATGATGCTACTTGGCACACCAAAGCGGTATATGATGGATTTTATGAAATTGACTGCTGTAGTGGCAGTCGAACTTGTGATAGGTACTGCTTCAATCCACTTGGTGAACTTGTCGACCGCCACCAGAAGGTGAGTATGCCCTCCATGGGAGGATTTTTTGAGTGGCCCAACCATGTCGAGCCCCCACTGGGCGAAGGGACAGGCCAATGGTATTGTCTTCAACGTCGATGCGGGTGCGTGCGGCTTTGTGGCGAATTTTTGACAGTCGATGCACCTTTTGACTATATCCTCCGCGTCTTTGAGTGCTGTGGGCCAGTAGAAGCCTGCGCGAAAGCCTTTGGCTACGAGTGATCGACTGCTGGCGTGATGTCCGCAGGTACCTGCATGAATATCACGAAGGATGGCTTGGCCATCTTCAAATGCTATGCAACGTTGGTACATACCCTAGATCGTCGAGTGACGCGTCTTGACTCTGTGATGTCTTCGGGTACCTCGCCGCGGAGTATGTATGCGAGGAAAGGTTGAGTCCAAGTTGGCTCGATGAGGAGTACCTCGACTGGCGGGTCCTCTGTGCTAGGTGTCTTGCTCCTGGCTGGTGCGGCTGATGTAGGAGGTGCTCGCTTCTTTTTGATGGATCTGTGCTCGATGCGCTCGAAGAAGACACCTGGTGGCACTAGTGCTTTGGTCGCACCAATGTTGGCTAACTTATCTGCTTCTTCATTGCTCTCACGCCCTATGTGCCGCAACTCGCAGCCTTCGAAGCTGCCCTCCATGAGGTTGTACAGGTCACGGTAGGCGATCATGCTATCTGCGATTGCGTCGCAGGCCTTCATTGTTTGCTGCACCACCAGATTCGAGTCGCCGTAGATCATCAGTCGAGTGCACCCGAGGGCTTTGGCCATCCTCATGCCATGGATCAGAGCCTCATATTCTGCTTCGTTATTGGACGGGAACTCGAACCCCATTTGTAGGATGTAGCGGAGCTTGTCGCCTTTTGGTGATATGAGGATAACACCTGTGCCTGCTCCATCGTTTTTCGTTGAGCCGTCGAAGTACATAGTCCATGAGTTGGACACATCTGGTGCTCCTGGGAGCTGAGCTTCAATCCACTCGGTGTGGAAGTCAGGTAAAACTTGTGCTTTGATGGCCTTCGGGTAATCATACTTGATGTCTCTTGGTGCTAGCTCGATGAGCCATTTTGCTACTCGCCCAGTTGCGTTGGGGTTTGTGAGGATGTCCCCGATCCCTGAGGTGCTGATTACAGTGATCAGGTGTTCGGAGAAGTAATGCGTCAGCTTCCTTGAGGACATGAACACGGCGTAAGCCAGCTTCTGATAGTGCGGGTACCGCTGCTTTGATGTGGAGAGCACTTCACTCAGGTAATAGACTGGACGTTGTATGCTTTGGGTGTGTCCCTCCTCCCTTCGCTCGACTACCAGTACGGTGCTTACCACCCTGTTAGTTGTAGAGACATATAGGTACAATGGCTCGCGTTCCCTTGGTGCGACGAGGATTGGAGGGCTTGTGAGGACTCGCTTGAGATCCGTAAAGGCTGCTTCAGCTTCTGGCGTCCACTCGAATTTATCGGCTTTCTTCATCAGTCGATAGAACGAGAGTGCTTTTTTGCCTAGCTTGCTGATGAATCGACTGAACGCTCCCACTCAACCCGCTAATTTTTGCACGTAATGGAGCTTTGAAGGCCTTTGCATCGTCAAGATGGCCTGTATTTTCTCCGGGTCTGCCTCGATTCCTCGAGCTGAGACTAGATACCCGAGGAGTTGCCCGGCTGGCACGCCGAACGTGCACTTCTTCGGGTTGAGCTTGATGTGGAAGCGTTTGAGGTTTGCAAATGTCTCTCGCAAGTCATCGAGTAGTGTATTTTCCTCTCTTGTGGTGATGACGATGTCATCTACATAGACCTGGACGTTTCGCCCAATTTGCTTCTTGAGGCAATCTTGCATCATGCGCTGGTATGTTGCGCCTGCGTTCTTGAGCCCGAAAGGCATTGTGGTGTAGCAGTAGACCCCGAGTGGGGTTATGAACGCCGTTTTCTCTTCATCCTCTTCCTTCATCCTTATCTGGTGGTAACCCGAGTAGGCATCCAGGAAGGACAAGCGAGCGCACCCGGCGGTGGAGTCGACGATCTGGTCGATTCGAGGTAATGGAAAGTGATCCTTTGGACAACATTATTGAGTGTTGTGAAATCTACGCACATCCGAAGGATATCTGTGTGCTTCTTCTCTACGAGTACGGGTTGGCCACTCATTGTGATTTCTTGATCTCTCTGATGAATCTGCTGCGAGTAGCCTGTCGACTTCGGCTTCGACTGCAGTTCTTTTTGGGCCGGATATGCGGCGCATTGTTTGTTTGACTGGTTTAGCATCTGGAAATAACTGGAGAGAGTGCTCGGCGAATTCCCTGTGAATACCTGGCATGTCGGCTGGACACCATGCAAATATATCCCAGTTCTCACGGAGGAATTCGACGAGCGCGCTTTCCTATGCGATAGGCAGACTCGACGAGACATTGACTGTCTTGGTCGGGTCAGTCGGGTACACCTGATGCGATCTTGTGTCATTGGTGGCATTGAATGCTCTGTCGGCTGCCACGTTTTTGTGTTCTGGCATAAGTGTTCGATCGTTGGAGACCGCTAGATCAGCGAGTGTTGCTTCCATGCCAAACATCTCAGAGATTTTGTTGAATTCTCGGTCACAAGAGTCAGACTTTTGGAAGTTCCCTTGACTGTGATTACTCCTTTTGGTCCAGGCATCTTCAGCTGGAGGTATGCGTAACGATAACTTCGAACTCAATCGATTTGTCCTGAAGTGGTTCTTGTCTCCAAACGTTACGTCGAGTTGTATGGTGCCTCTGGGCTTATTGCTTTGCCTGGGACGATACCGTGAAAGGTATTTGAGGACCTTGGCAGGTTTTCGACTGACCTGTTCATTTTGCGGAGCGTATCTGCGAAGATGATGTTTATGCCGCTGCCACCGTCCATGAATACCTTGGACATGGCGTAGCCTCCAATTTGCGCGTCGAGTACCAGAGCAGAGTGCCCTGGACGAACAACGACGGAGGGTGGTCCTCTCTGCTGAAGCTTATTGTGGTTTCAGAACCCTTCAAGAATTCAGTTACAGCGGGAGGTGACATGACTGCCATGTTCACTTGTCGAGTGCGAAGTTTTTGCTCCCTGTTGGAAGGTCGACCTTTCTGTATCATGTACATCTGCCCTTGGGGCGGAGGGTACTGTGGCTCGTCACCACGAGGTATGTGATGTATGGCACCCGGAGGTTTCCGCCTGCAGCAGGCTGCGGTGGCGGGGGTGGTGCCATCAGAACAGGCACATTGTTTGGCTGAGGCACGGGTGCAGGTGCTTGTGTGGCTGCTGCCTTTCTAAGATTTACGTAATCAGTCACCATTTGGTCGAACTCCCTGCAGTTTCTCATCGAGTGATTGGAGCGCAGTTTTCCGTCATCCCCTTGTACAGGTGGAATCTGCAATCAGCATCCATCTTTTCTTCGAATGATCGCTCAGATTGTGCCCGTGACTTGCGCCAGTCCTTCCTCTTGTAGTTATCACTGCGTTGGCCGTGGTCTCGACTATCCCGACGATCATCTCGACTGTCTCGCCGATCATCTCGACTGTCTCGCGATCTTCCGACCGCGGTCGCTTCTGTCTTGGTCATTGCGGGGTGTGGAGAACCCAGCCGCCATGAATTCGGGTCTGTCATCGTCGTAGTGACGTTTTAAAACGTTTGTGCCTTCGATCGTTCTCTGTACGAGTCTCTGCGGCTTCGACTGCCGCTTTCATGATTGTCACGGGGTGAGGACCCGCGTGTGGTGCGCGCCATGTCCTCTCGTCGCCCACTCAGTCGCGGTCATCAAGAGGCTAGCCACAGAGGTTGGCTTTTGCGACCGAGTGCTTCTTTGAGGTCCCGCCTGGCGAGTCCCATTATGAAAGCATCCATGGCCATATCTTCTGAAATTACTCCGACTGAGTTGCGTATCTCAGTCCATCGTCTGATGTATGACCTCAGCGTTTCGTCTGAACGTTGCACGCAGGCCCGCAGCTCCTCGAACGTTTTTGGTGCTCACACAGAGGCTCGAAGTTTTTGATGAAGTCATCGCGAAAGTGAAACCACAAGTCGTACTTTGATGGAGGTAGGGCCTTGAGCCAGTCGCGGGCGGTGCCTTCGAGCATGAGTCGTATGTATTGCATGGCCGTGGTGTTTTGTACCTCGCTGGAACGCGACAGCCAGCCTGTAGTCTTCCAGCCACCCAGAAGGTTCCTGTCGACCCGTGTACTTGGGCTGTTCAGATGTGAGTTCGAACCTTTGGGCATCCGTGTCTCGCGGACGCGTCGAGTGAAGCACAGAGCTCCATGTGGCTCAGGCTCTCGATCAGAATATGAGTCGCTACTGTAGGATCTGCGTGATCTGCTCCTGGACATGCGTCTGCGCGAGCCGCTTCTTTCCTCGGTGGCGGTGACCACTGTGATTATGCTCTTCCTGACGTGCGTCGACTAGGGCACGATCTCGACTCCCACCTGAAGTTCTTGGAGTTTGGCGTATGGCCTTCGCCGCTAGGGCGAGTGATTTGATTGCTGGCGATGCAGTTTTGCATTGGGGTCATCAGCTGGAGGCTTGATTGCTTCTAGGTGTGCTGCGGCGATGAAGAGGGCACCCGCAGCTGTTTTGGGTACTGGCACTCCCTCTTCGTCGTATGTCATGAAAGAGTTGCCTAAGTTGCGGGTGAGTGCCCACCTTTCGTCTGGCGAGAGGTGTGACAACCTTGATCTAGGTCTTGTGTCTGCTCGCCCGGTGGAGCTCAGGGAGAGCTGTTTTTTCGCGCACTCGACAGCTAGCTTGCTTTTTGCGTTCTTCGAGTGTTGCTCTGACCTGCCGCAGTCGAAGTGATTCCTGCCAGTTGAAAGTACTGGAAGGTTAACATCTCCTCTTGTGTTGCGTCTGCTGGCATCATTGTGCACTCTTTGATGACTTTATCTACTTTTGCTGCCATCTCAGCAGTGATTGTGAGAGTTGTGACTCCGCCATAGTAACTGTGCACGGGAATTCTGTAGGCCTGCGGCTGGCCGCAGCATCTGATGATTCTGCGGTGATGGCGACGTAGACCTGCTGGAGTATCACCCGAGGATATGTATGTGTGTCTTCGAGTCCTGTCATGGACTCGATATCGTCAAGGCTCATGTCGGAGTCGATATGCCCATCGAGTGGTCCGTATGGACGGATCTCGCTGTTGATGCCTTCATCGCCTATGCTTCTCAGCGTTGACGAAGTTGTTATGAATCTCAGAGTCGAGGTTGTTGTTGTTGGTGCAGATCTCGGAGTCGACGTGGTTGTCGATATGAGTTTCGAGTTCGTTGAAGTCGCTGAAGGAGATCCCGCAGTCGAAACTATCCTCGAGTGAGAGATCGATCTCGGGACCGTTTGTGCGGTATGCTGATTCGGCCTCCTCGCCTGAAGCTCTTCAATGAGCTCGTGCATCTCTCGTGTGGACATGGTTGTCGCAGATGAGCAAGCTTGGAGGATCGACGATGGTATGGACGCAGTTGAGGGATCCGCAGTCGAAGGAACCGAACCGATGGAGCCTCAGGTGCGGAAGTCGCGAGTTGGCGTGGATCCGTCAAGTCCTGCACACCAAGCTTGTTGACGAAAAAATTGAACGAACCAATGGTTAAACCCAAACCTGACTCGAGATCGGAGAAGGCCTCCTGGAATCCTGGCGAGTGTGGCTCGAAATCCATCAGAGGATCTAATGCGCTTTTTGCGGGTGAAGCTGGCGTGTTGCCGTTTTGTCGAGTGAGCCAGCGAGTTGCCGTGTGCCGCCTGAGTTGGCGAGTTCTGGTTGTCGATGCAGCCGGCGAGTTGCCGTTTGTAGATCCGATCGGCGAGTCGCCGTTTTCCGATGGAACCGAAGAAACCGTGAGTCCAGCACTATTCTATCCCACAGACGGCGCCAATTGACGAGGTGTACCCTCATCAAATCCCATGGTTAAGGACCTAGGGTTGAGATTATGGGGAGAGAACGTGGTAGTACTGGTAGTTTCGTCGGCTGACAATTAGAGGCAAAGATTTACCCAGGTTCAGGCCCCTCGGGTGGAGGTAAAGACCCTACTTCCTGCTTGTCTGTTATTGATCGCGGGAGATTATGAGGTTACAAGGTGGCTCCGGCGAGATGACGATCTCGCTAGAGCTTTGGTGGTTTGAGTATGGATTGGTCCTAGATCGGCACCCCTCCCAGCCTTTAAATAGGCTGGGTCTCGGGAGTTTGTAACCGACCTAGTTTACACATAAGGAAAGTATAAACCGACTATGTCTATGTCTAAACTTGGAGGGTACTCCATCTTGTTGGGCCTCTCGTCTTGGGCTTCAAGTTGTCTCTTAGCTATTGGGCCTTTAGTCATCACGTGCACCAGGTACCCTCACGGTAGGGTACCCGAGATGTATATCCTTGTCAGTAGCCCTAGGTACTTCTCAGTAATTGCTTCCGTTAGTATATTGAGCTCGACACATATGTCCTCTCTCGCCTCTATTACTGTACAAGGACTGAAAAATATGCTCGATTTAGCATCACTCACCATTTGACCCGAGGCCGAACAATATGTTTGCAAAACTTGTTTGAGAGCTCGAGCATTGCGCATATCAGCCCTCATTAAAATGAGAGAATCGTCCGCAAACAGAAGGTGGGATATGGCCAGAGCATTACGACAGACCTTGACGCCTATTAGGTTTCCAATTTCCTCCTCATGACGTAGTAGAGCCGTGAGACCTTCTGCACATAAAAGGAATAAGTAAGGAGAGAGGGGATCTCCTTGTCTAAGGCCTCGAGATGGGGAGAATTGATCAGTTTCTCTTCCATTGAACCTCACACTGTACTCCACAGAGCTCACACATTGCATGATAAGTTTAATCCAGGCCGATTGAACCCCAGCTGAATCAAGACTTTCTCCAAGAACCGCCATTCCACTTTATCGTAGGCTTTGTGCATATCAAGTTTTATAGCACATGTCCCAAACTTGCCCACCTTCTTGTTTTTTATAGTGTGATAGGACTCAAAAGCAATCAACACATTATCAGTAATCATCCTTCCCGGAACAAAGGCACTCTGAGTTGGAGAAATAATCTCTGGTAATATTCTCTTCAGCCTAGCAACAAGCACCTTAGATATGACTTTGTACAGAACATTACACAGGCTAATAGGGCGGAATTGTGTGACTCTCTCCGGGTTGTCAACTTTAGGTATCATGACAATTGTGGTGTTATTCCAGCCGTCCGGAATTATCCCTGAATTGATCGCCATAAGGACCTCATCAATCAGTTCTTCCCTATTAGACTCCAGTAGCGTTTATAAAAAATAGCATGTAAACCATCCGGACCGGGCGCCTTTAGATCCCCAATATTAAACATAGCTTTTTTTACTTCCTCTCTAGAATACAGGGCACATAGATCATTGTTCATCTCAAGAGTAACACACGGTTTAATCTTTGCAATAACCTCCTCATCCGGTTCCACAACTTCAGCGGTAAAAAGATTGGCGAAATATCCCTTGACATGCGCTGAAAGGTCCTCTTCCCCTTCTATAGGAACACCATCCTCGCCAAGCAGTTTATTGATCATGTTCCTTTTTCTTCTAGCTGTAGCAAAGTTGTGAAAAAAGGAAGTATTCCGATCCTCGGACTTCATCCAGTTCGCACGGCTCCTTTGAACCCAACTCATCTCCTCTTTTTCATGAATGTTTTCAATTTCCATTTGCACTTGTTGCTGTTTTGCCGTCGCTTCATCAGACAACGGCCCAGCCATGATTTCATTCAGTTCTTTCTGTTTATCACGCAGCCGATGTTTTGTCTCCCCTAGCACGTCGCGATCCCATGCATGCAGCCTTGCATGGACCGATTTGAGCTTCTGGGCCAAATTCGCCGGCCCACCAGCCTGGGCAGACTCCCAAGCTTCTTGAACAATGTCATCAAAGAATTCTCCATGAGCCACTTTGCTTCAAACATTTTTTTACCACCCGAATTTCTCAGAAAATCTTGCTGGATATAGTTACAGTCGACAGATAAAGGTCTATGATCTGACCTCGAAAAATCCTCATTGATCACCATAGCTAGAGGAAACATGTCCCTCCATCTCTGGTTAGAGACCGCACGGTCAAGCCGCTCTCTCATCCTGCCTCTTCTCCAAGTGAATTTGTCACCGATATATCCCATGTCCTCTAAATTACAGTCCAGAAGACAATCTCTGAACTGTTGCATGCACCGTTGAGGTCTGATGTTACCTCCTTCTCACTGTTCGACATAATTTCATTAAAATCCCCTAGCATCAACCATGGAAGGTCCACCATTGATTTTAGGGTCCTAATATAATCCCAGGTCAGATGCTTCCTGTCACCACTTGGTTCTCCATACATGCCCGTAATCCTCCAAGGCTTGTCAGAATTTTCATCAATACGGATATCTAAGTAATTTGTATGTACCTCCGAAGATGTGACATTGAGTTCCTTCCTCCGTAACATCAGCAAACCCCCACTTCTTCCATCACTAACCGACTGGATCATGTGATCAAAACCTAACTTCCTTCTCATTTTTTCCGCCCTTGCTTTCGTCAAATATGTTTCGGACAGGAAAAACACATCCAGTTTCAGGCGCTGCTGGAGCACCTGAAGAGCATGAACTGCCGCAGCTTTACCCAAGCCACGACAGTTCGATCCACATATTTTCATTGTGCCCGGCGGTCATCCTCGAGGGATGCCGCCGATCCTAAAGATTGACCAGAAACAGATGTACCATCTTCCCTTCTGTACCTCTTTTTCTCCTTCGTTATTTCCTCACCACCACCAGCAGTCACCCCATTAGAGCCAACATCATCATGCGACTTGTTGGTAATAGCGAGAGTGCCATCACCTGGATTCTCCACCTGCTCGAAAGCCAGACGTTTCTTTGCATTTTTCTCCATATCCAGCATGTGTTGATCCACAGGTTTTGCAGGACTAGAAGCCGTGTCTTTCAAATCCTCGTCGTCTCCCTCTGTACGTCGTTCTGGATGCAAGCGCCAATCGACATAATTTCCCCTGCCGAGATAGGGAACTAGACGATTATCACCGAGAACTTGGGATCCTGCAGCTGGCATACCTCTGCCTCTACCCGCAAGGTGTCGTTCCCACCACCACGGAGGCCTCCTCTAGAGGAACTCCCTCCTGTAGCACGCCAATTATCAGCTTTTATCCAGTCACCGTATTTAAGCTTCTGTTCGTCAAAAACACCAATACCGCACTCTTTGTAGACATGTCCCATTAGGCCACAAGCAAAACAAAGCATACCCAGTTTCTCAAATTTAACTGCAAAGATAGAGCGCTTTCCTCCAAGGGAAAGAGATACAAACCTCGCCAGCGGCCTCCTGATATCTTGTTTGATCCGGATCCGCACATAATCCCCACGAAACACCCCGGGAGGGTTCATCTGGATAGTGACAATTTCACCCACCTGGCGGGTAACAAGCTGCGAGACCACCGCTTCTTTGCGATAAGCCTCCGGAATCTTATGAATTTGGATCCAGATGGGCATGTGCTCAAGTTCTACTGAATCAGGATCAGAAATTCCATCATATGGTGCCAATATTACAACCCAGTCTCGGAACAGCCAAGGGCCACGCTCCATGACCTTCTCCCAATCACCCAGGCAGAAACATTGTATCACAAATCGCTTTGTCCCTACAGGACGAACTTTAATCTCCTTTGCTGGGTTCCAGGCCGCAAACATCTGTTCTTTGAAAGCTTCGTGACTAAAACCCTTGTCGCAATGGACACGAGCAATCGCAAGCCAACGTGTGCTCTCCTCAAGATCCACTTCTGTTTCTTCAATGATCAGATCGTCGAATTCTTCTTCCTCAATCTCTAGACGCCCGAACAGGGAATTGATTCCCCACCCGAAGTCTCTACCGGATCCTCCACTTCATCGGCAGATGCCATCCCGTTTTCTTTTTTCCCTCCTGTGGACTTGTTAGCCGAACTGTAATCGTGTACATTTCTCTGTTCTGAACTGAATCCAAGCAAACAACCACGCTAGCAGTAGGGCTACTTCGGCCCGGCCCGGCCCACGACCCATGAGTAGCCTCGTCCGCTTCCTCTTCTCGCTCGCCGCCGCCATCGCCGCGGCTGCCCTTCTCGCCGCCTCGCTCCGCCGCCGCGCGCAGCCGTCCCGCCTCCCCGAACAGATCGTCCACGGCGCCATGGCTGCACGCAACCGAAGCTTCGTGCTGTGGCTCCACGGCCTCGGCGACTCCGGCCCGCCAACGAGCCCATCCGCACCTTCTTCTCCTCGCCGGAGTTCCGCTTCACCAAGTGGGCCTTCCCCTCCGCCCCCAACGCCCCGTCTCCTGCAACAGTACGCCTCCGGCCACCCCTCCTAGCTTTCGCCACTCCCACCATTACAACATCAAATTTTGAGGGAATTTTTTGCTCTGCTTCATCAGATATTTAATCACCTAATTGTGATGAACAAACATTTTCTTCTTGTTCTTGCAGATGGCGCTGTGATGCCGTCTTGGTTCGACATCCACGAGCTACCCATGAACGTTGTGAGTTCAGTCATTCAGTCTCTCCCACTTGTTTAAGCAGACGAGACAATTAGTTGTAACAGTAGTCATTGATCTGGCCCAAATCTGTTACGAGCAGGGTTCGCCGCAAGACGAGGGTGGGGTTCTGAAGGCTGTGGAGAATGTGCACGCCATGATCGACAGTGAGGTCGCCGCTGGGATTCATCCTGACAATATATTTGTTTGTGGGTTCAGTCAAGGAGGTAGGGTTGATGCATTGCGTTTGTGTTGCTTGTTTACCGGAGAGTGCAAAGCTTTTTGTGCACTGAACTAATATAAGTATCGCCATTGTGTCTCGGGTGGCAGGTGCTTTAACTTTAGCAAGTGTTTTGCTCTATCCGAAGAAGCTAGGAGGTGGTGCAGTGTTCAGTGGCTGGGTGCCGTTCGGTTCGTCGGTCATCGAGAGGATTTCAGCCGAAGCGAGAAAAGTATGTCACACTATTGTCCCTTGATGCATTCTTCTTAGTTTAGCACATGATCACAGATATATAGGTTGATTAAAATTGAGTAACTAGTCGACAAGAGATGTGGTTGGCGATGCTTATGTCCTGCTTTGTCATCACCTTTTTGAGTAGAAATAATTGTTCTTATGCTTCCGAACACTGCTGGAATTCAGCCTGGTAAGGCCATGTCCAGGATCCATCATTGTGGATACACCTTGAACAACCATGTGCTGATTGCGATAATTCTTGATCAATATGAGCATACTCAACAACTGAATTATAGTTTGGGCACCCAATATACTGGATGACAAAAGTATACTGACCTGAACATTGCCAGCTGAAATTCACTATATTTTACACTTCAGGTATTTCCTAGTAGGTACTTGAAACATGATATCCAGTGTTGCCTCTTGAACTGCACATATACATATAAAGTATTACATGTACGAGGAAGAAGCGATGTTCCCCACCTTAGGACTTAGGACGTATGACTCGGCAAATGGATCATTTTAACGTGGCAACTGAATTAGACAGAACACTGTACCATGATGATTAGCTCCAATCTACTTTTCTATTTTAACCAGTAAACTATGATGTTATTGTACACAAGAATGTTAAATTAAACCCTGAAGGATGCCATTAGCAATTTACAAACCTATGAGAGAAACTGGTCACTGATTCGCGAGTATAAGATGGGGTGTACCCCTAGCGAATCCGATGTGTACAAGGTGAATTGCGAATAACGAATGAGAATCGCGAACCAAACGAACAGCAAATCAGGTAAACCATGTTTTCAAGGTCAGTCCATTAGAATGGTATGCAGATCTTTTATGGTCACCAAATAGACATGCTAACCAATAAGCCATTAACTACCATCCAGCCTTAGTACTCATTACTAGTAAACTGATTCAGGCCTCCGCATAGTAACTGAACACTATGGTAGCATATACACCAATTTTGGTTTGCTTCAGATGATGGCATGTCTGAGACAAATTTTAGGACAGAATTATGTCACTGACAACGGAATAAGAAAAGCAAATTTTCCATGAACCGTGGATTGCTAATGTTAAGCATGCATAAATGCAAAACAGTGTGCAACAGGGGTAAGACAGTACAAACATAGGACCTGTAAAAGAACCATGGGAACCATAATAAATCGAATCATCACATGTCTCATGAACAAAAAGAACCCAAAGGAACATACGTGTGAGCCCATGCGGTACAATTTACCTCAACAAGTTGATCTTCACTGAAGAAGATAGACTAACAAGAACTGAAAATCTACCAACAAACTCTGGGATTAATCCGTATGCAATGAGATCACCACTTTCAACCTGCAGAAATTAATTCCAAATTAGAACATCAAATACTCGAAATCATGAAGCAGAACAAAAACAACAATATACGTGATATGATGTCTGACTTAACCTATTACATTAAGCAGTGTTAATGGTCTTTGGACTGACATCATATAGCATTCAATTTTCTATACAAGAACATATGGATGGAAAACACACAGATTGCAGGCATTTTTTAAATATGCTTAATGCAATTAGCCTGATTGATAGATGGATGCACTCACTTAAAAAACTAGTGAACTTTGAAGAATGTTAGATGAACCCTTCACTATATGGATATGCGCAGTTCATTTTATAAGAGCACCAGTTTTGTTTGGCTGAAATTTTACTCCCGGTACTTTGCAGACACCTATTATGTGGTCACATGGAGTGGCTGATATAGTAGTATTATTTGAAGCTGGTCAAGCTGGCCCACCATTTCTGCAAAGTGCTGGTATGAGTTGCGAGTTCAAGGTAATTTTCTGCATCTTCCTTTTTGCTTCCCTCTCCAGACGAGCTTCTGCTTTATGATTTTTTTCTACAACCCTTTGATTTCTGTGTTACCTCTGAGCTCTCAACTTCTCATGGCAAATTTATCAGGCATATCCAGATCTTGGCCACTCGATTGTGAAGGAAGAGCTAGCCTCTCTCGTGGTGTGGATCAAGGCTCGTCTAAAAGCATCTCAGGAGTAGGAAAGTTAACGATCTTCAGTTTTGGTCCGCTACCACTTTCCCACTATATCAACCAGCTAACGCAGCCGTGATCAAGATGTATTTGTTATGGATGAAGTGAGATGATCACAGTTATTGTTTGAACTTCGTCATGCTCATCAATGTGTACTGTGTTTCTAAGTTTGAGCTGCTACCTGAAGATCGTTGAAGAACTGGATGTAGATAGATACACTCTCTTTTTATTTCACAGATTCCGGTCTTTCGGTGCCGTCCATCTTGGCTTTCGACATTCGGTTCGATCCATTGTCACATATAGAGCTTGTCCTTTCTTTCCAGTAAGATACCGGGATTCTTCTGCCGGCATTGGATATACCGAATTTCCACGTCCTTTCTGCACAAAACAGCAAAGACTATGCACTTGCCTCTTTGGATGCAACCTTTTGTTTGCCAACGTTTTTGCAGGCCTTTGAGATAAATCAACTTATTCTACTTTGCTCTGGGCAGTCTCAGGCATTGGCTTTCACAATTGATGAGATTCAGCGAGCCTGGCTTCGTTCCAGCGCAGTCGCAGACTCAAACTGAAACCTGCCTTTGGCCTTGTTCTTTTTTCTTTTCTTTTGAAACTGACATTGGCTTCGCTCGACATGTCCCTTTCCAAAACTTACACGGAGACACGCCGCCGGCTGCACAGTTTCTTGGCTGCTGACCATTTCAAGGCGAACGAACAAACGCACTTCGTGGTACGAAGTACAGCGACCTGTGGCTGACTGATCGCTCGACTTTCTTCGTCGCCGGCTTCCGTTCTCCGTCCGAGTCAGCTATACGGCAATACACGAAACGAGAGCGATCGCGACCAGGGATGCATCGAAATTTCAGTCGCCGATACGAAGCCTCGTCCATCATCCGCACGGTAAGAGCGAGAGCTGGTCCAAAACGGACGCAAAAAGTTAAATTAGTAGCTAAGTTTTTGCCTTGACTATGTACTATGGTGGTGGAATAACGCGTATCCCGCTTCGCCCCTGAGAGCTCCCTCGGGCGATTAGGGTTCCCCCGCCTCCCGTTCACGCCAACGCCGATCTACCCCAGCTCTGTGGCCTTCGAGATATGGAGGCGCGATGGATGTCGTTCCTCGTCGGCGGAGGGCTCCGTTTTTGGTGTTAGATTCAAGGTTTGTTGGGGCGGCGCTCAGATGATGGTGGCGGTGCCTCGTTTAATAAAGTCTGCCCGGCTTCAGTCCCATCCCGACGGCCACGTCGAGAACTTGTGGCGAGAGTGGTGTGGTTCTTGAGGATTTCTTCTGGCTGTGGGGATCTCGGATCGTCAAGGAGTTTCATCGACGGTTATTCCTTCTTCGTCTCCGCAACGGATGTGATCATCTAGACCCGTTCGACAACTTTATGTCCGCAACCAACAACGTCAGGCCAGCTCAGTGAGGAGCGGCGGCGGCGCACCGTTAACACGGTCTAGAGGTTGAAGACGAAAGGTATCTCAAGGATTTTGTTGTATTTTTCAATTTTGTTGAGATGTTTTATATTATTCGATGTTTCTTTTTATTCCGGGGTTTCTTTCACACACAAAAAATTGCCTTCCTCGGTCAGTCTTTCGGGCATGTATTTCTAGGATGAGTAGAGTACCAGTTCTGGTCTGGGTCTTCTTTGGACCAAATGATTATTTGTAGAATATTTAGAGGATTTTAGTTCTTAGAAATTTCATGTATGTGCCCTTGGAAAAGAATGGGGCTGCCAATCCCGATGGAATGCATTTATGTGACCGAGGTTTTCGATCCATGGGGATTTTCATAAGATTTATGTAAGATTGAGATCTTATAGAAAATTTCCTACGAAATATGTTTGATTCGTAGAATCATATCTTATCAATAAATCTGATGAATCTTGTAATATATGTTGAAGTGTATAAGTGAATTGTCTGACCCTTTCCATCAGATCGGTCTTTTGGAATAGTGGTCAGCGCATGAAGCTTGACATGGTATCAGAGCCAAGGTCTCGAGTTCGAGTCCTGGTTTGCGCAATTTGTTCTAAAATTGTTGCTGCCCCCTCTTTGTCCACGTATAGGCCTCTTGAGCCATACCTCTGAGACTCACGCGCCGTCGCTCTCTTCCGGTTGCACGTGTTGGCCTCTCCCTCCCCGAGTCACACGTGAGAGGGGGTGTTGAAGTGTATAAGTGAATTGTCTGACCCTTTCCATCAGATCGGTCTTTTGGAATAGTGGTCAGCGCATGAAGCTTGACAATATAAATACCATATGAAACAATAAGTAAGTCAGGCCCTCATGGAAAATTTCTTCACTACAATGAAAGATAATTCCTCTTTCCATAAGATTCGATTAGACACGACATTTTGTACGATGGGGCTGGTGAACCATCGGTCGTGAGAAAAGTTGGCGACGGAGTAACGGGTGTGGCGACGTCGGGGTGGAGGAGCGCCCGCCGTCGATACCGACGACGGACGGAGAAGGTTAGAAAATGGGGTTTCCGGGCGGCGAGGGGAGTAGGAGCCGACTCTCCCCGTCTCACGTGCTTCACAACGCGTGTGTGCGAGGCAGAGACACGCGGCTCTTGTCATCAACTCGCCAAGGAGAAACGGTCGATTCGTCCGTTTTCAATAGGCTAACTTTTGGCCTGCATTAAATATCCTATGGTGTAGCGTTTCGATGTGGCCGAGTCCACAAAATGTGCACCATTTTACGCATAACGCGTCTAGATGAGACAACCAAACACGTCATAGAGAGAGGATTTAGTGCACCTTGGCATCAGTGATCTCTTCAATTTATTTCAAAATGATATATTTGATTTTCACAAAATCCAATTTTTTAAACCTCCTCTTTTGTCTCGAATTTATCTTTTTTGTGTAGCCTAAATACAACGTACTTTTAAACGAATTTTGGTGCGTGTGCAAATAATATTTGTATGTATCAGTATACATCTTACCATAATTTTCCGAAACACAAATATGTGATTTTCTAACTTTTTGGAAAACGGCATCACTGCATTTTCTTGTACGAAATACGTATGAGATTGCACAAGATGCCAAAACAACTTGTCGCTATGTTTACCGGAAAGTCATTTTGGCTCCAGAGCTTGAGTGATCTTGCTTTTTTCAAAAAAAAAATAGTTAAAAGTTTCAGAAAAACCTGGGTATAATCATGCATGCGATTTAACCTACAAACGTGCAAAATCTCAATGCAAAACATCATACGTTTTGAGTTACACAAAAATGACAAAAGGTTAAAAATTTGAATCTTCATTGTACACTATTCAGATATGTACATTTGTCATTTTTGTGTAGCACAAAACCTAAAGTATTTTTCATTGAGATTTGCAAAGTTGTAAGATATTTCATTGTGAACGTGCATGTTTTTCCCGATTTTTTGAACTTTCAAATATATTTTATATTTATTTTGAAATAGTGAGAGCACGGGAGCACCAAATTTGTACTCTATGTTTACTATGGCTAGTATGACTGCCACTCTCGCTATGCATGTTTACAGCAGATCATTCTTTTTCCACCCATGGCCCCTAGCAGTCTTTCTAAATAATATGCAACGGAAATGGAAAGAGCTTCATCAAAGACTTGCTACCGAGATCCAAGTTCCGAGCCACACCCTCTCCATTTCACTCACCAGTTCCCACGACATTTGCACCCCAGAACTGGTGCACGCTCCGAGTTCTTATAATAAGCAAATCGAGGGAGCCTCGGCAGCCGAGACGAGGGTGGGCACGCTCTCCATGATTCGTCGTCCACAGCCTTACCGAAACGAACAAAAGCAAAGGTTCCCCACCACACCACCGGAGTCCCGCGCCTCGTGCTCGCCGCCGCATCACTCCTCTTAGTATGACTTGAACGGGCCGACGTAAACGGACGCGCGTTTGGTCCGCGTTTGGTCCGTTTGCGTCGGCAACAGGACGCGCGTCCGGTTTAGGTCCGCCCCTTTCCGGCCATTGCGTCCAACGGGGCCGACGCATTGAGTCCGCTTGCATCTTTTTTCCCCAAACTTTTTTTTTAATACAAGAATTACATTTTTAGAAACTGAAATTACATAGTAAATCTAGGACTTTCTCCTAACATTAAACCCTAAAACCTAAACCTAAATTTGAAGAAAATTAATAGCCGACCACCGGCCGGCAAGGGGGAAGATCAAAGAGGGGCTCCGGCCGGCAAGGAACGTCACGCAGCATGCCCGTTCTGCAACGGACTTGCTGACTCTTCCTTCATCGAGGCCATGGCCAGCCCAGGTCTGGCTGACTCATCTTCTTTGATCATTTCGTAGCTACGAAACACGTGGCGGGTGCCGGTATTAGTGGAAAATGAGCCGCACATAGGCGGCCACGCCGGCGGGGGTACCGCACCACTTGGATCAGTCGATAACTGCTCCATTGTCGGCCACGTCGGCGGCCGCGGCCGCCTCGGCCGCCTTGGCCTCGCGGTGCCGTTTGCGGCGCGCCGCCCGCGCAGCGGTCTCGATTGCTCTGCGCGAGTTCGCAAACTCGGCCTCCACCGCAGCGTCGGCGCAGGTGCGCGCTGCGGACATGAACGCGGCCGCTCTCTGCGCGTTCAGCTGCATGTGGGCTGCCTGCACCGCCTCGTCCTCGGTGCTGGGGACACAGCCGCCCACGACGATGGAAGGCTCGGGCTCGGGCGGCGCGGTTCCCGCCGCGACCGCCGCGACTCCGGCGGCGTACACGTACTCTTCTTCATCGTTGTCGATGCAGTCGAAGTACGCGGCTTCCGCCGCCCTTCTCTCGTCGGGGTGCTGGATCATGCCGGGCCATGCCGGGCTGGTCGGCATCCGGCGCCCGCGCGCCCTCTGCCGCGCGCGCTCCGCCTGGTCCTGCAGATGCTGCGGCGCCGGCTCTCCAGCCATTCCGGCGCGTGGATCTGTGGTTGGAGGTGGTGGCCGCCGTGGTAGGGGGAGGAGAGCTCTAGGGTTTGTGCTCTAGGGTTCGCCTGGCTGGCTCTTTTATTAAAGAGCTCCACCGCCCACAGTTATTGTGGGTAGGTGGCCGCTCTAGCCGTTGGGGTCGATGACACGCGGGGCCAGGGCGGACACGGGGAGGACGCAGGAGCGCTCCGCGAGTGTCCGGAGCCGACGCATCGGTGGCCCAAATTTGGGCCAGGAATGCGTCGCGGCGGACCAAAAAACGGACCGCGGTCCATTTTGCGTCGCCCCGTTGGGCAGTGTTTTTGGCCCCCGCGGACAGGAACGGAGCCGCGCGGACTCGATGCGTCGCCCCGTTGGAGTCATCCTTATCCTCCTACTCGCCGTCTCCGTTTTACTACTACAGCACAAAGTTCGGTGGTAGTAGTAGCACAAGGACATTCGAGGACTGCACGCTGCTGCTCTTTGGCTTCTCTTGCTTATCGTGGAACGCAGGTGACAAAGCCTATGTGGATTATGCATTATCACAGCGAATCTTCGACAAAGACGGAGGCTCTTGGCCAAAACATGCCCTTGACAATGTGGGTCGCTACCTGGCTTGCTTGGGTCTGATTATGTATGGCTCAACGTCCTGCTTGTACTAGTAATTTAGTGTTTTTTAGATAAATACTAGTACTAATTGAGTGTTAACATCCTGTCGCATCGTTGCATAGTTATCGGAGTATACTTAGTTTATAGCTACCGCGGTCGTGGTTTGACCATCGTGGCTAAACACGTGTTTGCACATGCAGCGCTTAACGGTACTAACTCCGATCCATATTAGTGGGCACAACTTTATCTAGATACACATGTATCTAGTCTAAATAGTTAACTAGATACATATGAATTTAGACAAAGCTATGCCTACTAATATGGATCGGAGAGAGTACCATTTTGCAAAAATGAATATATCTAAACATATTTTAGTGCTAGATGTATCCATTTTCCTTTTTCGAAAGTATTACATTTACCATGGGAAATGAACTGGCCCTACGCAACTTACACAAGGTAACAAACTTTGTGCCGAGCGCCTTGTTGCTTTGCTCGCTTTCCCGGCGTTTTTAGCCACAGCACCGGTCACTAGTGGTCCAGTGCAGCGTCGCTGTCGATGCTGACTGGGGTACGCTGTGCGCACCAGTGCCCCTCACGGCACACCCAGAGCGACGCGTCCACAAATCTTACTCCAACCCACGACGCCAGGAGCCCAGGACCCATGCAACATCGTACCGCCACCACTGATGACCCTCCCACAGGAATTGATCGCGACATTCAAGGGCTGAGACGGAAGATCAAAACCTATATATGGTGGCCGGAACAGACACAAATGCAGAGAGCGGCAATAATGGAGGCAGAAGCGCCGTCATAAAGCCCCCTCATTTTCTTTGCTGTTCTTTCTTTTCTTTCGGCTTCGCAGCAGCTAGCGATCATCGACTGAAGCCTTCCCCTTTAAAAAGAGAATCGTTGCTGACGGAGTAGTAACGACGAGCATAGCGAGCGCTTCTTCCTCCCTCTCTTCATCTAAATTGATTGATGATCTCCATTGATGATAGTACTGCCTCTGCGGCCGGCGTACTGGGAGCTCCCCTTGTGTACCTTGGACTGGAGCAGCACGCCACAGTGAAGGCCCAGAGGTGCATTGTATGTGGCCGTGATAAATCCGTGTCAGGTCACCTGCTCCTCTCCTCCGTGTCTGTCCTCCTCCACCTTATCACCATCAAGTTTCGCTTTCCAGGGTTTACTACTACCAGCTACGGTAAGGGCATCTCCAGCAGTTCGGCCCCCCAGGCCGAAAAAAACGGCGGCTTTTTGGCTTTGCGCCGGCGCTAACTTTGGCCTGGGAGGGTTGGGTTTTCCAGCCGTTCGGCCACCCAAGGCGAACACAAATCAACATAATTTAAAAGTTCATATTCCCGCCCCAAAATCAGCCCGAGTTCGGCGATCCAAAGATAGCCACAGTTTGGCGATCATACATATAGGCGATCATACAAAAGAAGCCACGAACGGGCGATCGAATTCATGCCACTGGCCGGCGACGTAGTGTCGTATTCGGCATGCTGATGGCGCAGATCAGATGGTCACCGGCGACACCTCGGCGTCGTCGTCCAGGTCGATGCGTGCAGTCGTCGGAGTAGGGGCGGAGCTCGGAGCGGCGATCGGTGCGGTGCTCGGCGGCGGCGTGGCCGTGTCGGCGGTGCCAGTGGCCGCCGAGCTCGTGTCGGCTGCAGCAGTGGCGGGACTCGGGTCGGTTGAACCGTCTGTGGTGTTCGGCGGAGGTGCCGTCGTCGGGGTGGAGAGGATGGCCTCGCGATGCGCCATGAACCACTCCCGAACCTGGGGGTCCATCGCCGTAGGGTCGCCGCCCATGAGGAAGGCGAGGTCATTGTTTCTCTTCTTCGCCGCGGCGGTGGTCTTGAGCAGGTCAAGCTTGGTACCCTGGTTGGCCATGAGCGCCGTCCACCTCGCCTCCGTCTTCTCGTCTCTCTTGGCGGCCTTGGCAGCGACATCGGCGATGCACGTCTCGATCGACGCCTGGAGCTTGGCTGCCGCTGGTGCCCCATCCTTCGCCGCCTTGGCTTTCTTGTGACCGTCCGGGCGCCCTTCAGATGCTCCAGCTGCCGCCGCGTCGAGGACGTACTCCTTGGCCTTGCGAAGTTGGTCACGGACCTGCTTCCATTTCTCGCACCCCTCGGTCTTCGTGAAGACATGGAGGAACTTGAATTCGACCATCTCGTCGGCGCGGTACATGTCGAACATGCGAACATACTACAAGGCCGAACAAAAGCGCCGAATGAGCAAACATAGCTGGGGGAAACAAGCGCCGAAATGGCGGAAAGAAGCTCACCTCCGTCTCGGCGTTGCCGCCGCTCTTCGGCCGATGCAGACATTCCTCTTGTATGCCGTGCCACTTGTTGCAAGCATGCTGGATCACCGCCCAGTGGTTCGCCATGGCCTTCTCGCCGCGATCAAGGCAGGAGGCGTACTCGGGATCGACGATCCGGCGCTCATCGTACGAAGTCTTGACCCGCTTCCAGTAGTTGTCCATGTTCTGGTTTGCGCCGATGATCGGGTCCTGGCTCACATTCATCCATGCTTGGGCGAGGAGCACATCTTCCTTGTAGCTCCACTTGATCCGAGGCTCGGCCGGCTTCGGCACCTTGGGGACCTTCTTCTTCGCCTTGCCTTTGGCAGCGGCTTCTTCGCCGGGGACCTCGTCCACCACCGGCTCGCCATCTTCTTCGGCTGTCTCCTGCCTCTCCGGCTCCACGAAGGCCTGCGATGAATCTACGGCCTGCGACAAGAACCCAGGGGCTGCGGCCGCAGCATTGGAGCCGGCGGTGATGAGGTCGCCCATGAAGGTGTCCCCTTGCATTCCGCCGAACAGGATGGGGTTGAGGTTGCGGCGGAGCGACGGCGAGCTCGAGTATCCAGGCGATCCCGCATACGGGGGAGGAGGGGGCGGCGGAGGTTGAGGCGCACCGTGCGGAAAGGCGACATTGGGGTTGAATCCGCCGAGTGGGTCGCTGTCGGCGTACACGGGGACGTAGTGGGGGGACACGCTCCAGCGAGGCAACGGGGACGGCGAGTAGCCCGACGGCGAGAACCCTGTCGGCGAGGCCACGCTGGACTGGCTGGCCCATCCGGCGAACTGAGGGTGAGGTGGGAGGCCGATCCTCACCTTGGGCGGTGGAATCGGCGCATCCACCTCCCTCACCTCCTCCTCCTCCTCTTCTCCTTCTTCACCTTCTTCCTCGTCTTCTTGGGCGCCGGAATCGCCGCCACCTTCGGCCAGCTCCCTGGCGCGCTGCGCCTGTTCCCTTTTCCGGCGGCTAGCTGTCTCGACCTTGCAGCGCGCCAATTCCGAGATCCACTCGGCGGTGGTCATGCCGTTCGGCTTCGTCCTCGGCTGCCTGGGCTTCCTCTTCTTCATGGCGACAGAGGTGGAGGAGGACGCGGCGACGGCGGCGGCGGAGGTGCGTGGACCGGTGAACTTCTTGGGCGGCATGGCGGCGAAATCTTGGGGAATGGGGGAAAGTGGCGGGAGCTGCGGGATGGGAGGGGATATGGCGGGAGAGTTGGCGCGCAAAGGGGAAAAGGGGAGGGGAAAACGTCTCATCTCGCCGACAAGGCTGGCCCACGTCGCCTTTTGCCCCCCCCAGGCCGAACCCGGCCAGTTGGGTTTGTCCTAGGAACGCCGGCGCTAAAAACGGCGCGAAACGGCGGAAATCGGCCTCCTGGGGGCGCGACTGGAAAGGTTTTGTTTCCGCCGGCGCTAAAAAAGCCGCCGGGGGGGGCCGGCTGGAGATGCCCTAACCTTTAGCTTCTCCATTGCAAACAAACCAACAGTGCCCTTGGTTCCGGGCTTTTTGGTTGGCCAATAGAGATGCAGCTGCTTTGGAGCCAAGAACACGTATGCAATTTTGTTGCACTAGAGGTGGCGGTTTGTACTGCGCATCAGCGATGAGATCATAGGATAATGGCTTTGCCAAACAAAATACTTATCAGGAAAGCTAGTACTTAGAAAAGTTTGAGATTAGTTTGGTGGGTACCAGTTTTCTGAACGTGAATTGAACTTCGTACTGGTTGTAGTAAAGGAAAAGTTCTAGAGAAGTAATTTCTTGTGGAGTACACGTCCTCGCCGAGCAGAGTGGGAGCGGAACTACTCGCCAAGATCACGGATAGCTTTCGCTTTGCATTAAGAGTAGTACTAGCGGCTTCAGATGTGGTAGCAGGCCTGGCTAAGGCAAGATGTCGAGTTGTTCTTGCTAGCCAAAGGATGAGGCGTGTTTTGAGCTTTTCAGCTCTTTGAGGTGTTTTAGACAATCTTGTGTGTTTCGATGCATAGGCATTTCTTGTACCCTGTAACAGGGATTTTTTTTCCCCTCTCTAGTAATGCAAAGGCAGAACGACTGCCGTTTATTTTTTTTTAAAAAAGAGTAGTACTAGCAGCAATTCTCCTCGGATTCTTGTTTAGTCGGTAGGAGTACCAATGCAGTGCAAGGGGAGAAAAATATCTAAATGGATGCCTTTGATCCGTCCAATGCGAAGAAAAAGGAAGGTCTCGATGAAAAAAGGCACATATCGAAAAGAAGGGCTTGCAAAAGATGCTGGTACTAGCACGGGGACGAACTTGCTTCTTTTGGGTCAAATTTGTACACGTTCAAGTTCTTGGTGGTGATGGTGTTTAGTTTTTCTGTTTAAAGGCAAACTTTATCGGTGTGGAGAACAGCTCCAGCTCAATAGTGGTAGCAAATCGATCAAAGAAAGTACAACACATGTGATTCCATTTCCATCCTTCAGGTAGATGTGACCAAAGCCCACTAATGCAGCGATGCAGCTGTGCAGGGGAAACAAGCTTAACGAGATCTTTACAAAAGAAAACAACAATGGCTGTGCGCAGATGCTTTTACTTAACAGAGAAGGCAAGCACTGAGCATTTTCTTGCGCTTTATCCAGAGCTAACAGATTCTTAGCAATCATTCTATTAGAGTAGGAATCAATCGACAGTTCATAGCTACGAAACAGGCAGAGAAAGGGGAAATGGCGACGATGTTGCAAGAAGTTTCTTGTTGTTGAACCAGAGGAGCAAAAATATTGTACATGAGAGGACGAAAAAGGGGAAATTTGATTTGGATTAAACCATCCTATTAAATCCCCCACCTTCAGACCTCGGGAGTGCTCATCATCAGAGTGCGAGAAATCAAAAGAAAGAACAGCAAAGAGTGTTCTTGAGCAAAACAACTACTACTGGTAGCCTTACTGACCTTGACCGCACCATCTTGGTGGTGGTTCTCCTTCCTTCCTAATCTACAAGAACTAGCAGTAAGCAGGGGACGGCCGGTGAGATCAGGTCCAGGGACCCCAGACCTTCTCGCCGATGAAGCGCACCAGCTTGCCCACCGTGCTCTTCTCCCCGGCGGCGTTGCCACCGGCGCAGTCGCTGTCGTCGGTGATGGCCTCCTCGCCGTCGTGGTCGAACACGCTGTCCGCGCCGTCGTCCTCGTCGCCCTCGTAGTCGCCGTCCTCGCCGCCGTCGGAGACGCAGCAGACCTGCTGGAGCCCCACGCCCAGCTGGCCCGCATCTGTGTCTGCGGCGGCCTTGGTGACAGCGGCGTCGAGGTCGGGCCCGGCGTGGCGGCCACGGCGGCGGCGCCTGTGCCCACCTCGGCGCGTGGAGGAGGAGCCTGGTGGTCCGGCGGTGGAGCCCTCCTCGACGGCGTCGATGATGGTGTGGATGAGGTGGCGGTTGGGGGAGGCGTCCCAGCGCGCCCAGAAGCTCTTGTAGCAGCCGAAGCAGCCGCAGCCCATCTCCGGCTGGTGCGGCCCGTTGTGGCGCTTGGTGTTGGTGGTGCGCCGCCCGGCCGCCCCAGCTCCTCCCGCCGCGGAGCCCCCGCCGGTGCCGATGCCGGAGAGCAGGTAGGCGAGCACCTCCTGCTCCTCGGCGGTGAGCGCGGCCGCGAGGGTCAGCAGGGCCGCGGGGAGTAGGGCGAGGGCCGCGTCGGGTGCCGGCGGCGGCGCCGGGTGCACCCGCCGCCCCTTCCCCTGGTACAGCTTCTTCATCCCGCAAGCAGCGCCGGCCTCAGTCCTCACTTGTAGTAGTCGCTCGCTGCCGGCAAGAAAAGGTAGGTGCTCACCAACTGGTCGAGGAAAAAGCACGGGCGATGTGAAGCTCCGGGGGTTTGGTGGGGGTGGGTAGGCGTCGTCGGCTGTGAGGTTGCTGTCTGGTTCCTTCTCCCCGTCCTACTGCAAGATGGCGGCCTCGCAGCTCTCCTCCGCCGCTTCTCCTCGGGCTCTAGCTAGGGTTCTTGCTGCTGGGGCGAGGAGGGGAAGAGGGGTTGAGGTTGGGTGAGGTCTGGTGGGTGGGAACTGGGGACTCGCAGCCTATTATTGCAGGCCAGGCAGGGGGGATTGGTGGCGAAGGAACGAAGGATAGAGAGGGGAATCTCGCATTTCCCGGTCCAAGTTGGGTTTTGGTTCTTTGGCTTGGGTCGGGTGTACTACTTCCGTACTTGTGGCTGTGTTGCGTTTGGTCGGGTCGCCACGGCAAAGCTAGTAGTCTTTTGTTGCGAATCGGCACCACCCAAAGTCGTTGATCTGACCACGTAAACGTTCGGACGGTTGGTCTCCGGCGCAGGCACGGCGCGGCCGATCGGCACGTACGTTCGGACCTTATTGACATCCAAGGTCACCACCTACCACTTGCTACACTCGTACTAGCTCGACCCAGTGTCGTCATCCCGGTGCAAATTTCGACTTGGTAAAATGCGAATTTGACCATTTTTGTGTTCCGAATCGGCCCCAAAATTCAGGGCGATGCGTGCGGCGTGCCCCTACGGTGCACCTCCTCGATGCAAATTTCGACTTAGTGAAAATTCCGCGCCATATGTGGATTTGACCATTTTTGTGTTCCGAACTGGCTCCACAATTCCGGGCGGTGCGTGTCCTCGGCGATGCGGCAGGGTCGTCACTACCACCTCCAATGAGGAGTACTCTGAATACTCCGACGACTCGATCTTCTTTCTCACCGAGCCGGCCACCGACGACGATGCGAATGAGCCCGCCGCAATCAAGAACGAAGACGAGCTGCTGCTGCGCATCAAGCAGAAGTCGATGCGCTCCGCCTATCGCACGGAGAAGCGATGACGTTCGGCCGCCCACTAGGTCAAAGTGGTGAACGAAGCACAGATCGTGCACGGCCTCCAGTTGAGCGCCGAGCACAACAGAGACGGTTGGAGAGGGAGGAGCACCGCCGCGCGTCTTCCTGCGCAAACTCCAGCGCTGCAATAAGTAGTGTGACGGCGCATAAGGCCTTTTGATTTAGTGCTAGATTTGCATTTGTTTCCGCTAAATCTAGTTCTATGCTAATATGAACTTTGTTCGGTTGGTGTCCGAACTAGAGATGCTGTCACGGTACGCCCGAGCCCGTCAATTTCCCGGCCATCACATGAGTTCCACGGAAATTTCCACAAGGACGGAAGCACATGGTCCTGTTACCCGTGAACCGCACGAGAAATTTCGGTGTCCCAAAACAGGGGCAGCCCAGAATGTACGATGAACGCTCACTCACTCAGCTCGTACGCCCAAGAAGAGCCGGTCAATTTTCACGGAAATTTCCACAAGGACGACACGGTTCTGTTGTTGCCCCACGAGAAATTTCGGTGTTCCGAACGGGGCAGCCCGCCGGTGAGCTAGCTCCCATGGATTGTCAAGAAATGTACGATCGAGCTTTCCATCGTTGGGGTCACTCGATCGACTCAATCGTAGGGGTTCCTGAACTGCTTGAGGAGGTCGGGGATGTCGTAGGCGAGCATGTCGTCCACGCCCTGCACCATCTTCGGCCGAAGCCGCTCGAACCGGTCGAAGCTGTAGGCGCTCAGCGTCTCACGGTACTCCTCCACGCTCGGGAAATCGCCCGCCGGCAGCCGCATCTCCTTCTGGACCTGCCACCAACAACGATCAGATTCAGAAACCACGGCCTGCTACTCCTGCGTCTCTGAATCTCGGATGATAACCTTGGCAAACTGCTCGTCGAGGGTGTCGAGCAGCTTCTGCTGCGCCTTGGCCTTGCCCATCAGCGCCGGCATCTCCTTCTTCAGGTGGCTGATGATGTGAGCGTGCACCTTCGCCGACCGAGCACGCTTCACAAACTCGTTGATCTGCAATCAAAATCGTTGCCAAAAGAAGCTTCGGTTATTAACTGTGTACTGTGACTTCTTAACATTGGCGAGATTAATCGGCTTTGCTTACCCGGCGATCGCACGCCTTCTTTGGGATGTCGTTCAGGTCGGAGAGCAGGTCTTCCTGTTCTCTCTCGAACAGCTCCATGCCCAGCGGCCCGGCCGCCGTCTCCCGGATCGGCTTGTCGTTGAACGATCTGCCCCGCAAAGATAGTTTAGTGTAATCATTTTTTTAAATTCTTGCAGGGTACTGTAATCATTGACGATGATGCATTGTTAAATACTGGAGTATACTGCTTCAGATCTATGGATGATGAGTTGACAATGCTGTATACCCTATGTACACACGCATGACTTCTGGCGTGTTCAGGACCTTGCCCAGCGACCATAGCAGCGCTCCGTAGACTCTCATCAGCTGGAAAACGTTCAACCAAATCCAAAGTTATTTTTTCTATTCAATAAAAACAGAAGTAGTCAAATTTGTTGCTTTACAATCTATGTAGATAGATACCCTACGTGCAGCCACTTGTGATGCTGAAAACTTCATATATAAAATTATTGTAGAGCTGACCTCACCTGAGATATCGGTTGCTTTCAAACATCTTAATTAGATATTCTATGATCTAGCACTTGGAAATGAAACCTTCAACGAGTATCAACATATGCATTATTGCTTATTTGCTTTCAATTTGAGGTATCAGTTGCTTTCAATCAGCTTTAATTAGCATCTCGGCTGCCACTAGGGATATGAAAACTTCAAGGGCTTGTTTGATTCATAGGATAGGAAAAGTGTAGGAATAGGAAACCTAAAGGATTGGAGTGACATGTCTAATTGAATCCTGTGGGAATAGAGATTGTCTTTGATTGTGTGAAGGAATTTTTCCAAGAGGTTGGAGCTCATGCTTTTTTCCTATAGGATTTGCACTACAAGATTCCTATAGGAATAATTCCTATGGGATTGAATCCTATGAATCAAACAATCTCAATAGGAAAACTTCCTATAGGAATCAATCCTCCAAAAATCCTACCATATTCCTTTGAATCAAACGGGCCCCAAATAAGTAGTACTCCGATGTTTTCAGGGATAAAGGGATATGCTCAAATATCGAGGAAGGCATGGCAACAAGCAGGCAGATTCACCTGTTGCGCGTCAACTTGGTCTGCCTTGTTGAGAACTATCCGTATCTTGTCATCATGACCATGTAGCGACCCGATCACACGCTTGAACTCGTCGCTGATGTCGAGCTTATGGGGATCAAATAAGAGAAGGATCAGGTCACACTTGGCCGCGAACCATGATGTGACTCCGGTGAAATCGTAGCTACGCTGCGTCCTCTGCTTCTCCCCTGATAAAACTCCAGGAGTGTCCACGAAGGTAATATGATCCAGTAGCTGGACAAACAAAATTAAGCTGATTTTCGGTTACTTTCTTTAAAAAAAATAGTGGCATAACTACCAGTGCAGCAGAGAATATACTGGATGAGGCATCTGAGAACACTCAAACTTCGATAAAAATGCCGTTCCAAACGATGACAGGCCACTGTATGGCATGTCAGCTTGGACAGCAATTGTGTTCCCAGGAATGCATCTTTTATCTGGTCCAGACTGCATTAGTGCAAAAATGTATCATCAGATACGTACTGAACTAAAATATGCAAACTAGCATTAACTAAAGTTAGGCAGGGAGTGACATTGACATATCCATGGAGAACTTACAGTTATAACAACAAATCTGTCGGTTGTAGGTTCTGGTCCAATATGGGCACCTAAAGAAGTAATATCAAAGATACTATTAAACGGTAGACAAGGAACGATGAGATGCCAAAAACAAAGGTGCAACTGATTCTCAAGTCTAAATGCAGAAAGGAGGAAAGGGAAGGAACAACAACCCATCTTGCTTACCTGGATAACTTGACTTTAGTAAATGCTTTACGAATGTGGTTTTTCCGGTGGAGTATTGACCCAATAGCATGACCATCGGCTTCGCATCAAAATCGCTGCTAGTCTATAAACAAGATAACTTCAAAAACATTACGTATGATTAAGCAAAATACAGAATTCCTCCAGTTTGCTCCCCAAAAAACTATAAGTTTAGCATGTAAATTCCAAATAACATGACAGGCATCGTTTTTACTATCTTAGCAATGCAAGCTTCACAATTAAGCTGTAGAAAGGAAGAATGCAAGGTCATTTATAATTAATATTTTTATATAGAATGAGCAGAGACACGTAATTACCTCAAAGGAGCCTCCTTTGACAAACGAACGCAGCGATTGATATTCAGGTAATTATTTGCTGCTAGTATATTTTTTGCTAATCTTCTTCTTATTTAACAAAATGTTGCTATGCATGTCCCGTTATATGATCGGTTATAATTAATACTTTTATATAGCATGAGCAGAGACACATAATTAGCTCAAAGGAGCCCTCCTTTCACAAACATACACAGCGCATGAGATTTAGGTATTTATTTTCTGGTATAATTTTTGCTTCTGCTTATTTTAAAAAACTCTTTTATGTTTTTCCGAATTGTAGAAGCTTCTTCTACATAGAGTTCTAAGGGAAGACAATGAAACGCGTTAAACCAAATGTAACTAGGGAGAAAGTCAGCACAAGGGCGAGGGCCGATATGCTAAGACTCACCAACAAAGGTGAAACAAAGTCATTATATTGATAAGTTTTTTCTAAAGGCCTCAGCTTCTCAATGTATGATTTCTTTAGTCCATCGATGATCGAGGTAACTGATTTCAAAGCAATCTGCAAAATAGAAATATTAACATAATGCAACTCTTTAAGCAACAACGGTTTTTGAAAACATCTTCAGTTATGCACACAACTAGCCGATGTACCTTCTTCCCTGACTTCGAGTTAAACCAGCTAGATGACATAGGTGATTCGATTGGATGGTACGCTGCATGATCAACACGAATAATAATAAGAAATAGCCTGGAAAAATTGAATTCCTCGACTCCACACTTAGTAGTAATGTAGCAAATCTTACCAACAATATCGGAGCTGCTCTTGTTTCCAGAACCTTTTTCTTCTAGGATCCAAAAGATAAAAAATAAGTTAGGGTGAAACAACTAAGGTTTTATGCTGTTGCAGCCTTGCAGGAGTATTTTCTGATGCAAATGGAACTTAAAGATTGACATAGACATACTAGTTTCTTATCCAGACCTTCCATTGCCGGGGGTTGTAAACTCCCCAAATCTGAAGCAGAAAAGAAACAGTAAGGCTGCCAATAGTTTCTTCAGACAAGTCCATGAAAAATGACCGGTAACGCGCATCAACTATACCTGCATGTGCAAGGGTGTCTTGACTGATCTCCTGCCCTGCCTGTGCCAGAGAAACAAGCTGCACATTCCGATCCGTTCAAAGTTTTGACGTATCAGTTGCAAGAACATATCCACGCGTGCAGACGCAGAAATGAAATAGAACCAGTATCATGCAGGACAAACCTGCATAGCAGTCATAAACTCGGAAAATCCAAGATAACCCTGACGTTTGGAATCAGCAATCGCCCAAACCTGAACATCCAAAGGAAAAATAGGTATAGGTCAGAGAGGTACAGATTTGTCTTGGCCAAGAATCCGAGATGAAGATTCAGTTAAAGAAAAATATATGCATCTTCTAGGATAAAAATAGCCAAGGAACATCAGAGGTTCTTTTCTTCATACAGACAACAGAGGATCTGAACATGAATGTATGCAGGAGAGGTGTCTGTATAAAGCGTAAAGCCTTATTTGTTCGTGTAGCAACACCATGTTTGCAGTAGATCAAATCACATGGACAGACAACCATATCTAGGATACAGAAATGCGCAACCTGCTTGAGCTCGTCCCTGGAGAGCTTGGACATGGCAAAGAACTTGAGCGCGTCTCTCCCCGTCAGCCGACCGTCCCCGTCTGCGATCCGTAACCGGACACAGTCACGCTCAGCAACGTACGAAATCAAAATCCAACAAGGGACGGCCGGACGGGTGATGCAAAATGCAACAGAACTAACCGTCGTCGGCGACGTAGAACCAGCGGAGGTAGAGGCTGCGCTGCTCCTTGGGGCCCCATTTCGTGGGCGATGAGTCCGCCGACGACGCCATCCCTCCCCTCCCCGGCGTCCAGTTTCTCTCCGGTCAGGAGAGGGGGAGAGGACGATGAACGCCTGGAGACGAGAATGCCGCGCGCGCGCGCAGGGTGACGCGGGTATAGGCCGCGATCGCGCGCCGCGGCAAATGCGGCGGCGTTGCTCGGCGACTTGACTTGGCATCGTTCCACGGCCTTGTTGGGCTTCCCTGATCGGATCGGCAGAGAGGGCCGGTGACGATTCCGCATCATACAAGGCCCAATACCTAGCAAGAGGCCTGGGTGGTTCACATTTCGAAATGATGTAAATCTCTATAAAAATGGAGGTGTTCTAAACTAATCAGAAGGGCGTGGTTCTATTGTTTGAAATACGAAGTGGAAACACCGGAAAATAGGCAAGGTTTACTGAAATTGCATAGTTCAAGATCGACGAAGCAATTACATGTATACTGCTTCGAGGTACATATGTGTTGTCTACCTTTCACTGCAAACCACAATGGAGCCCCAGCTTCATGATGGCCGTTTTTTTAATATATTTTTTTGTAAAGAGCATTTTTAAAGTTTTAGAAAATGGGGACAAAAATCGTAGGAGTAGATAAAGTTGAACTCACCATCGTGCAAAATCTCAATTCTAAATTTGTTATATTCTAGGCTACACACAAATGACAAATCTGTCAATTTTTAAGTTTTGAAGATGTGCACTGTTCACAACTCCTAGATATACCATCTATGGTTTTTATAATGAATTTTGGATTATTTTTTCCACAGCAGTTGATCTCATTATTATCTACATTTATCATTTTTTCGACTTTTTTGAAACTTCCAAATATCATTTTTGATTTTTTTTAAACGAGCTCCCTGTATCTCGAGAGCCATTTGCCCTCTCTCTACCTTTCAGGCCTTATTTACTTCTAATGTATTTGGATTGTATTCTAATGATTGTGGATTATCCCGTATCCCAAGAAAGTCCCGATAGTGTGTTTCCTAATTCAGTTTTGGATGTGATAATCCTTAGATATCCCACACCAACTGCCTCATTTTTGTCTAGATTAAAAGCTCTACCACACGCTAGTGTATTGGGATGGATAATTATTTATAATGATTTGTGACGATTGGGTGAAAGAAAAAAAATCCAAATCCCATCCCATCCCCAATCTACTTGGGGATAAAATTACACCCCGGTAAAAAAGGCATCAAAGTATAATGTGTGGATTGCCTTTGTTAGCATTTGTAGAGGAAAAGGGCTGCAAAAATAATTGAAAAAGTACATGCAATACCTTCAAATTAAAATCCGTAACATTGTGCTTGTCTCTAAGAAAAACAATAATATTTCTTTGTCGGCGTTTGAGGACAGCTTGGTGAAAGAAAGTAGTGCTCATGTCTCCATCTCTAGCCCAATGTTTTTGGCACTTTGAGAATAAAATTAAGTAAGCTTAGTCACGCCTTGCTCATACATGTTCACAAGAGCAACTTTATTTGCATGATCATGTGTGTTTCTTCATTTGAATATGCTTTATTTGGTCTTCAAGAATGTTGATTTCTTGCAATGCAGGTTTCTTCTTCCTGCACCACCTCTTATTATCTTAAGAGCTTCTGTAAGGTTGTTAGTACTGGCAGTAAAAGACCGATTGGTCGAGTTTGTCTAAATTGATCGACCATGTGTGAAAGTGAAATTCCATAAGCCACCAATTTTCAATCTTGTAGCTTGCTTAGGTTTCTTTTGGGTTCCATTCATGGAGATTACAATATGAGCATGATCACTCAAAATGATAGGCATTAGGAAAGTTGAAAACATTGATGGCCACCATTTTGACTCCCGAGCTCACCACTTCGGTTGTTTTCGAAAATAAAAATATATTAAAACATTTATGGTATAAAACATATGTCAAAATGAGCACTGGTTTTTTCAGTGTGGAAAACTTTCATGGTGCTCTGTACGAAAAAAAATCAATGTTTATTTATGGCAACAAACATATCCCAAAATGAGCATTGATATTTTTTGCACAGAGTACCAAACATGTCATTTCACCACAAAACTTTCCACATAGTTGGAACACTAGCATATGTATGTTTCCCTTTTCATATTTTTTTGAAATGTTTTCATATACTTATTTTTTTGAATTTCGAAAGCGGGCAGAAACACGTCAGCTCGGAAATCAAAGGGGATTTTCACATAGTCAGATAGATATTCACACGTTTCAGAATTAAAAAGACCTTGATCTAGGCGTTCATAAATATGATTTGAGGAGTATGGTCTATTCGTGCAAGTATAAGCTTGACCACTAAAATCAAAGTAAAAAAACCTTACCATGGAATGAAAAGCATTCAAATAGTCAGAATTTACACGTGGAGAGCTTCCACACAAGTGACTACTTGATAGGGATCTCCATAGATGCAAACTAAACCAAACTGCTGTCTCGAGGCAATATTTACAACTGATGTTAAGATGACATGAAAATTGCATACTTGTGCACCGACTCGGAGGTCGACGTTCGACATGAGCCAAAAGCCTCTCGGTCGTCCCCGAGAAGGCACAATAACATTGTCATCCATATGAAAGCGCCAAATTAAACCTGAGAGTTTTACTGTTGAGGACCTAATTTCAGAGACGAAGATGATCCAAGCCTTCTTACAAAACCACCGAAAAAACTATTAATATAATTTTCTATATACTTTGCCTTTCCTGCTGGAGACAATGTATATGCTTGTTCCTATGCAGGAACCGGGTGTTTTGACTTCCGAGCTCAAGAGAGTTGGCATTTTAAAAAATGTTTTTGAATCTTCAAAACATTACATACAAATTATGTGGATACATACATATGTTATTTGCATTTGTGCAAGGCTTTTTATATAATATGTTATATCGTAAGTTACAAAAAAAAATCAAAAAGGCAAAATAAACTTACGTTTGCGTCCAACATTTATCTTTTTCGTGCAAATCACACGTGAAAACATATTTTGATACAAATTTGGTCATCATACTAGACATGTAAATGTACCTCTTCGTTTTATTCAAAAAATATTGAAGATATAAAAATGAACTTCGATTTTTTTTAAACGATACCATCGGAGCTAGTACAAGCGATATTTGGTTTTTTTTTCTACGCTGGCTATTTATAAGTACGGACTGAAAAAAATTTCCCGTAAAAATAAGTCACCAAATTCTTCGCCGCGAAAAACAGATGACCGAATTGTCACACCAGGAAGTTTGAGTATACGCCACGCGACGAGGGGCCGGCGGCGCACGAGGGCCGAGGCGACCTGGTCGGCCGGACGGTCAAAGCCGACGTGGCCCACTCCGATGCGTCTCATCCCGCCCAGTCGTCGCGGGAAAAGGCGTGCCCCTTTGCTTTCCTCGGGCGCCGCGACGGCGTGCCTACACGTCGCCGTTCTTCTCTGTGTCGGGAGCCCGATTACCGAGCCATCTACTGCAGCGCTACCACTGACCGGTGGACTCGGCGCGGCGGTGCCAGTAATGGCGATTGGTGGTGGCTGGTGGCGCCGCGGGCAGTTGCAGGGTGCAGCGGCGGTCGCTGAGCCGGAGTCATGGTGGGAACACGAGGGCAGCGGCTGATTCCTGTGGGACGTGTGACCGCGCACCAGTTCGATCGCCGCCGTTCTCTTGTCCAAACATTACAGGACACATAAGTGACGGCAGAGTGACGCCGAGATGACGATTTTTCTACATGGGACCTGCGTTTCACGGATCAATTTGTTAAACCAGGGCCTATTGATTTGCAGGATCAGAAAAGCTTGAATAGAAATACGCCGGAAAGGAATGTCATGTTGATACCAAATACTACTCCCTCCGTACGGAAAAAGATATCTTAGATTTGTCTAGATTCGGATGTATGTAAATATGTTTTAGTGTACACATACATCCGAATTTGGATATATGTAAGACATCGTTTTTCAAACGGAGGGAGTACATGATTTCAAATGAAGCCATGTTTGTTTGTTTTCATCACAGGAAAAGTAAATAATTTTTAAAACGAGTTTTGAGTGGATGTTACAATTTCTATGAAATCTTGTACAAAGAAATACTAAGAAAAAAATCGTATTGCATTCAATCCTACGAATCAAACAACCAACGTAGAAAAAAAAATCCTAAGTTACTCAATCCTATAGGATTCATATGAAAATACTTTGAATCAAAGAGGCCCTTAGGAACTTCATAGAATTTTTAAATGATTTTATCATATAGAAATTTTTCCTATATTGGTGGTTTGATTCATAGGATTGGTTTATAAAGAATTTTTTCATAGAAATCATTGTACTAGGTCTCATAAGAATTCTACCATTCACTCTAACCTCCTTTTACAATTCATTTACTTTTCCTTTGCAATCAAACACAATTGCTCTTCCCAAAGTATTTAACTAGACATGACATTTCAATCCTATGGGTTTCCTATTCCTACACTTTTATTATCCTATGAATCAAAGGAGCTCTTAGAGTTTATTTGTCAAAATGGAGCGCGGCTCGACCTACAAATGGTAAGGCCCTATTTGGATTTTAGGTTTTTCGTAGGAATTTTGGAGGGTTTGATCCCTATGAAATTTTTCCTATGGAAGCAATTTGGATTATAGGATTGGGGACATCAAATTCCTATGAAATCTAATCCTATGGCCCCAATTTCGTAGGATTCTCAACATGAGCTCGAACCTCATTTCAATTTTCCTACACGGAGTCTAATGCGGTTTCACTCTATCTCTTTCTACTCTCTCTCATCAACCCTTCAAAATTCATGTGTTCAATTCATGTTCACCATCCAAAGGCACCTGCTGCAAATTCATGTGTTTCGGAATCCTGTGGGAATCCACTTCACATGATATCTCAATCCTGCGTTTTTCCTATTCCTACGTTTTTAAAATCCTACAATCCAAAGAAGCCCGGTGTCACTTTGATCGATTTCTTCAATTTGCATAAGTTCATTCTGTATTCGATATACGAAGATCTTCCATCGCGACACTATACATATCTCTACAATAAAGAGAATATATTAATATCAAGAATACATCAAGTACCCCAACATCTGCACCAACTCAATATCAAGAGTAAATCAAAACATTGAGAATGCACACAACCCAATTATTAAGAAAAAAGGAGAAGCAAAACAAATAAGCAAAAGTTATATCCAAGGGTCACACATCAACCACCACCCGAAACAACACATGAGTTGTGGGAAAGGTTCTCCAAAAGAAGCGGCTTCATTGCCCGATCCAATCACAAAGGACCGGATCATGGTTTTCACCCTGCAGAGCAAGTCTAACTGATCTCCAAGGGTTTTCACTCCGGAACTCAAGACCCGGTACTCAAGAAGCACCACCAAATCACAGCCACCATGTGTTGCCGTCGGCACATACCAAACTGCCATGTTCAAACCTTTCGTCTCTTGACAATGCCAAACACAAAATGAGCGCCCTAATGCCTGCGCCTTCACGTCTTGAGGGTTCTTTGTCGCATTGAATGTTCGACCGTCTATTGAAGAATGGGCAAGCACACGCCATGGACCCTATGGTACATCTATGGCATAGATAGAGTGCTTCGGCCCGCGGCGACAAGGGCAACATGTTGCCATCAAGGAACGAATCTGCCTCACCGCACGAGCAATACGGCCGCAGACCAGCATGATAAGATGAAGCAGACTATATCCGCCAAATATTCTCCCGTCCTGCAGCCATTGTAGTAGTTCCTTGACACCTCCGGTAGCCGCAGGTCGCATCCTCATCGCCATGACCCTCAGGGCCATTTCTTAGAGCGTGGTGCTTCACTGCAATCTACACCTGTAGATAAGAGAGAAATCCAAGAGCCGTAGCAATGCATCAGCCAAGCTAGGACACTCGTCCTGATTGGATTATGAATGTGAGAAGAACCCTCCAGCTAGCAACTGCACAAGAGGAGGATACCCCTTCTAGGCCCAGCAGCGGCATCTCCATGTTCACCGCCACCGGCAACTCTCGCATCTCTGTGTGCGGCTCACCTTCCACCGCTCTCTCTTGCCGTCGACCGCCCTTGTTTCTCGTGTCAGAAACTGGATCCACACGGAGGCCCGCCGCCACCGTCGGACCCACGGGCATAAGATGCTTCTTATTATCAAACTGGAAATACTTGTTTCAAGATCGACTGAGAAATAGCAAAATGCATTGTTTAAATTGATATTGGTTTTGCAACATGAGGTGATATCTCGAGGGTTCATTTGGTTATCATTCAATCTATGCTAGTAGCCCCAAACACTACCATATCCAGTGGTGGAGCTTGCCAGAGTTTGCTGAGGCAGCAAAATAAGGTAAATGAGTTACTGGGAACTCTGCAAAACCTGGGGGCGTCCCCCACCCCACCCCCCCACATGAAATAAGCTCGGCCACTAACCATATCCATGCTCTCCTAAAGTTAGCTCTCCGGATTAAAGATTGATAAAATCAACAAAACCTTCCAGTATTTATTGATTTATGATATCATTGATAATTTGAATTATCCTTTTGCTATGGGTATATTTTCGACTGAGATAGAGATCCATCTGCCCCCAATAGTCATCTAGGCCATGCTTCAAGTATCAGTAATATCCCCTAACTAACAATAAAAATTTGCCACAAAAAACGTGGCAAATAAAATGACACCACAAGTCTCGCAAGAAATTTAGCTTATAACATGTTTAGCATACCACTCGGAAAAATGTGTGGGACCACAACTATGATGGTGAACGACAACACATGGCAAAAGTATTGTGCCACGACTAACATAGGCGTGGCAACAATAGTTTACCAAATATGCCCTTACCCCTTAGGGCCTCTCTGACTCAAAGGTTTTTCATACGAATTGTGGAGTATTGAAAACCAAGTGGTTTTTTCATAAGCTTTCTTTTGCAAAATATTGCATAGGAATTTTCCATCCACGCAAATACGTGTTGAAAAATACCTCTATTTATTCCATGGATAATCAAACAAACTTCCGTAACTATGTATAATTAGATAATCATGACACATTACAAGGTGCAGGCGTACCCCGAGAGTCACTACGTACTTTCGGTATTGAAAACACAAATATTTCATAATTTTGGTTCAAATGTAAGGATTTTCATCGTGTTTTGAGCACACCCTTGTACAAATTTATTCCAAAATATATGAGCCCATAATGAAACTTGTAAAAACTTTTTACAGAACCGTAATTGATTGAAAACATAAATGAAATAATCCAAATATATGCAATCTACATTGAATGTTTTTCAAATAACTGGAATGTGGGTGGCAAATTTTGAAATTTCTGAATTTTTTCATAGAAACAACATGTCACCAAAAATAATAAGAAATTTAATTAGGAAAACTAAGCTTTCAATTTTATGAAACATTTATTTATTTATTATCGAGAAAATTCATTGAATATTTTTTTAAAGTGCACATGAAAAATGTTTTACATGTGCGAAACTTTTATGAAATATTTATGATGCCACACGGGGACAAATGGCACATGGGGACAAACGCACCTGATATACGGAAAATTTAAAGATGTTCATAAAATCCCGAGATACGCTCAAAGATTACCAAATAATCTACTCGCGTAAATAATGTGGCCACAAAAAATATTCATGGACTTCTATGCAAAAAAATAAATTTCTAACAAATATAGCGTGTATATAGCGTCTTTTTTGGCAAATCTTTAACCCAGTTTACAATTAATGTTATTCTCTGACACGGTGCAATACTTGATAATATTTACCCGACTGAAAGTATCGGAATTTTTTGAACTTTTTCGGAATTATTCAATTATTTTTAAATATCATGAAATTTAATTAGGAAAAGTATACTATCAATTTTATGAAACATTTATTTATTTATTTTCGTGAAAATACATTGAAAAAATATTTTAAATATAAAGTGCACATGAAAATGTTTTACATGTGCGAAACTTTTATGAAATATTTGTGATGTCACAAAAGAGTCATAATGAAAATATGCATGAAAAAATTGTGGTTTCAATACCATTTTGAAAAGTCGAATTTTAAACTATTTGAAAATATGCATGAAAAATGTCCAATATTGATCTTGTTTTGAAGATCTCCTCAACAAGATCTCAAATATAAAGATATATAAAAAATCAGACATTTGGTTCAAAAGATATAACCGATACAATAAGACTATAAATTATGGGTAGGTGAACAGAATAACATGTAACTAATCTCTTGATTAAGTTAATGTGAGGCTATATGCATATCATTTATTGCTCACGTGGGTTAGCTTAATGTGAAACTGCATGTCATTTATTGATGGGTGACGTCACCACGTGGTTGTCCAGCCGGCCGGAGCGTATTATACGGTGTGCATACACGTGGGGATACTGGGGGAAAGCTCATAAGATACGTTGGTTAGGTGTGAAGACAATGGTGAGATATGGGTTGGGTGTGTCGCCGGGTTCTGCTACGCATTTTTGCGTTTGACACCCTTTATTCGTTCCATTTCAATGATTGATGCCATCATTTCATCAGTCCGATTTGGAATTCAAAGCTGAAACATCATGCTTGGCTGCCACAATGATTTTCTGGAACGAAATGAGTTCCAGAAAAATGACATGGGTATGGACATGATCTTACTTAAGTTATGATACCCACTTTCTGGAATTTTCAAATTGAAATGACGATCCCAACTACATGATAGCTAAACACGTTGGATGTTGAATCTCAACTGAATTTCACGATTCGAACCGGAAATGATGGCCGCTAAACGAATTATTATTGAATAGTGTGCATTATGACTCTTTTAATTCAAAATAGACAAAGTGACGGCTTGTCCATCATGTAAAGTGATACTCCCCCCTGGTGAACTATGTAGAGTGGTAGAGTGGAGAAAAATTGATATTTTTATAGGATGTAGCCAATGGTGCATCGCATAAAAGTTTAAAATATCATTCCAAATAGATATTTTTATCTGGTTTTGTCATTTTTGTATAGCCCATAATACAAATAATTTTTCATTGCAATTTTACATGCTTTTAGGATATATTATTGGCCATATATGTCCAAGTTTTTTTCCATATTCTTGTAACATGTAAATATGGTTTTTGAATATTTTAAAATAAAAAAGATTACTTAATATCGGGAGCCAAAAACACTTTATGGATACGTGAATATCTAGTTTGAATCTTGTACATGCCCGTCCCTAAGAACGTAACAGGCTCTGCTTCACAACCACCGGTACAATTCAGGATTGAAAATGAACCGGGATAGCACACGACTGATCCTGGGTCACCCCAAACAAATTGCAGACGGACGGTCAGCTGGAACTCGTACAAAATCACTTTCCGATTTTGTATTCCGTAGTTCAGAGTGCTAGTAGATATTTCACACAATCTCAACCGCAGCATGGGGGATGGATTCGAATCCTGCGCGGCGTCAGACTCCACCCACTGTGCGCGAGGTAAGTAAATGCGACCAAATCTTTGGGACGGATCCACATCCATGGCGCTGCGGCAGCAGTCCGTCCCACGTCGCCCGGAGCGGACAGCACAGTCACCACCCGTCGTAGTAGTACGTAGTGTGGCCGGCCGCACAAGCGAAACGTGTTATTGCTGCCCCATTACGACGGGACGCGGCAGAGCAAAGTGAGCTCAGGGCAACGACCGGTCCTCGAGGCTAGAGTGAAGGTGAAGAGAGTGGGCGCGCGGAAGGTGGGCAGAAGCGTAGCCATCCGCCCGAGCGCGTCCTCCACGCCGTCTCCTCCTCCTTCTTCTACCCCCTCCACCCGCACGCCCAGTTCCTCAATCCACCACCGCCGCCTCTCAGCTCCAGACCTCTCTAGTTTGAAGCTCAAGACAAGGGAGACGCCCGGCGAAGAGGCGCGCTTTTCAGCTCGGAACGTCCGCGACAGACCAGGCGCGGGGAGCTCAGGGCCGGCGTCCGATGAGGAATAGCAACACGGTGTTCGACGTCGCGGCGGCGGCGGCGATGGGAGTGGCGCCGCGGTACAGGGGCGTGAGGAAGCGACCGTGGGGCCGGTTCGCGGCGGAGATCAGGGACCCGGTCAAGCGGTCGCGGGTCTGGCTCGGCACCTACGACTCCGCCGAGGCCGCCGCGCGCGCCTACGACGTCGCCGCGCGGACCATGCGCGGCCCGCTCGCACTCACCAACTTCCCCGTCGCCTCCTTCCCGCTTCCGTGCAGCGGCCGAGCTGCCCTGCCCGTGGTCAGCCCCGCGTGCAGCGCCAGCTCCACCGTCGAGTCATTCAGCGGGCCCAGGGCGCCTCGAGGTCGACGCACGAGGGTCGTGCCGCGCACGCCTGCGCCGGCAGTGCGCCCCGGCGACAACGGCTGCCATAGCGACTGCGCATCGTCGGCCTCCGTCGTGGACGACGATGGCGAGGAGGCTGCCTCCGCGGCCCGGTCCCGCGCCCGCGCGCCGTTCGAGTTCGACCTCAACCTCCCGCCGCCGTCGGACGAGCTGTGCACGGAGCTGCGGCTCTGGTAGGAAGGATCCGCCGGATCACGGCGGGCAGAGAAGCTAGCGAATTCGTCTTGTCTTCTATTTTTTTTTCTCTGATTAGATTAGATAGATTGATGCTTTGTTCAAGAGCGATTGTTGTACCACTACTATTCTTTACGCGACGAGGATTGCGATTGAAGGGGACGATTTGTCCCAAAATTTTCAGTTTCAAGACTAAAATTTTCCACGCCTGTTGGAAGTAATCTAGTGCTACCTGTCCGGACACGGCGTTTTGCCTCATAGGAGCATCTAGTCTGATTATGAAAGGAAAATTTTAAAAAATATTTAAAATGTCAAAAAAATCTGAAATAAAATTTCGTGTGTACCTCTTAACATTTTATGTTGGCACATGAAGTTTCACGAAAAAATAATGTTTTTTGTGATCGGTATAAAAAAGACAAATTTGGTGCTCAAATATAACTTTTTGCTGGGCATGTTTTTGTCTATTTACACAGCGCACATAAAATGTCTTTTCTTCACAAAAATTTGTGTGCCTACATTAAATGTTTGTATGTTCATCCAATTTTTTTTACGGAATTTTTGGACATTGTGAAATATGTTTTTTCATAATAAGATCATCTTGACCTACAACTCAAAATGGATTTCCGTACCTGCCCAGGCATGTGATCTTTGCTCCATGCTGCTGCTCCTCTTGTATTCAAACCGAAGATTCCGCAGCACCAATCTCGCACTATCAGTAATGAGATTGGGAGCTACGTTATTTTGAAGTATTCGTTTTTAAAATTATTGAACTATTAAATACTTAAGACGTTTGGGTCCGATGAATAATGTAGTTTAATAAACTGAAATATTGTATAGTACAAAACTGCATTTCTTTTGCCATATTGGAAACTTCACCCACGATCTCTTCCTTTGCCAAACACTTCAATACTTTGTTTTTAGAATACTGTGGTTTTAAAAGAAGCCTTGCCGAAACAACTGGAGTATCCCCAGCTTATGCCGAAAGCATAATATGCGAGTTTTCTATCTTCAAATAAATGAGAAAAAGCAATTTTATATGATTATGTTGGTATTCAGTATAGAACTTTTTCTTGGAAAATAAAAGAAGTTTTTTATAAAGTACACCATACACTACGTGTACTGTATACTTACACCATATTAAGACGTAAGGAGAACATACAAAAACCAAGTATTCGGAGGGAAATCCATATGCATCATAGGTCTAGATACACCCATTGATCAAAAAACATTTTTAAAAATGTCAAAAAATCCAAATAAAATTTTCGGATATACTAGATGGCATTATATGTTAGCGCAAAAAATTTCGGGAAGAAAAGACATTTTTGTGGGCTATGTAAAAAAGACAAATCCGGGGTTTTCAAAATGACTTTGTACGCGATTTGTTTTTGTCTTTTTTGCACAGGTCACAAAAATATATTTTCTTCACGAAACTTTTTGTACTAACATAAAATGTCATGATGTATATCCAAAATTTTATTTGAATTTTTGATATTTTTCTAAAAAATTAAAAATGTTTTACATTATGGGTGCATCCGCACCCGTGAGCGGAAATGCCGTGTCCGTATACGGACCTGTATACACGGAGATACAACTATGTCCGCCAACATACAAAAATATCCCAAGCAAAAAACTAACGAAATAAACATCCTGGAGATACCATGCTGGCACCTATTCTCTATTACTAGATGGATTCGAGTCTCACAAGTAGATTCGAATTTATTCGAAAGTACGCGAATGCGTACCCGAATTTTATAGAAGACAGCAAGAGTATTTACAAGAATCTGATCCGATCTGCAAACAGAAAGGAACAGAGTACACTCCTAGAACGCACCCAAGGCAACTACTCGCTAATTCTAGGATCATCACCTCCTCCTACGCGACCGTCTCCAATGGTGCCTCTCCTTGCCATCATCCAGAGTCTCTGCTCGTCAAGGATTCTTGCTGCGAGCTGCACAGCAGTGAATTGACGCCGTGTATCGCCAAACACCCAAGCATTCCAGTGCTTCCAAAGGGACCAACATACCAGGCAAGTTAGCGTGTCCAGATCCCTCCTATCTCTACTTGGCAGGCTCTGCCGTGCGGAAAGCCACCAGTCCTGCAGCGTGCTAGTTTCTTCTGGTATACCAACCTGCACTCCCAACTCAACAAAGCAGGTATGCCAGACCTGTCTCGCAAAGGGACACTGTATGAGAATGTGCTCAGCTGTTTCATCTCTCTGTAAGCAGACCGCACAGGGATCAACGTCCTCCTGAAGGCCAAACATAATATTGCCTTAAGAAAAATGACATTGTAAAGAGTCAAATCATCATCCCAATGTGACGTAGAAATAATTAATTTATTTTTAGCCACAACAACACAATGACGTCTTGTCCCTTTCTGTCACTATGATAGAGCAACACAAGGGTGAACCAACTATAATATACCACTCCTTGTGAAGATCTAAACATATAATATGGTCAAAACATGAAAATAGATCTTAAAGTATATATGACTATGGAATACTACATCAAGATAACATCATAGCTATCAACTGCATATTTGATAACAAATTGACAATTCATTATACTCCCTCCGATCCATTAAAATGGTCGGGAGTAAACAACTTAGCTAGTACAACTGCTAGGTACAACGTGCGAATCATTTTTTGGATCGGAGGAAGTATCCCAATAAACACAACATATATTACATGGGATAAATCTCAATCATGTAAGGCAGCTTATGTGATGTTTATATTGAAAAACATGGGAGAAAGAATGCCATCCGGCTAAAGCTAGCAGTTTTGCGGAATTTGACCGAGGCAATTTTTCACCCAAAACTGGATGAAAACGTTTATCATGCGGTTTCACGGCTTTTGCAGGATCAGCTATAGTTTCTCTTGCAATGTCCAAGCTGTGACGCAGGGCGGTGACATGGCAATGGTGCACCACAGCACAATGCGGTCACAACACATCACTCAAGCTAGCCCGTCAGCCTTGTTCTCGACGTGCCACAATAATTGTTTTGCACGACCAACGGTCTAAGGAGTGCGCGATGGAAATACTAGTACAATATAAAACACATCCGAATCATGGTAGTAATGTAATATCAAAACTAGCCAGACATTGAGTATGTACGAACCAAATTATTAAAAAAGATACAATCCTAAAAATCACGCTGAGGCGCCAATGGCCACAATAGTAACACCGGGGCTATAAGAAATATTAAAAAAGAATGAATATATACACAGGGCAAATGCATAGGCTAGACAAACATGGCGACCACCTAGGCCCCGAATTGTTGCACACGACAGTATTATTGGTTTGCGTATAATAGAATATCTTTAATTTATAAAAAAGAAAAAGTTGTTCTCTGTTTAATTACACGAATTGTTGCACACGACAAACCAATACAATATAAAACATCAAAACAAATCGGTGCCCAGTTTAAGTTGTGTGTTATTTTCCATATGGATGCTTTACAAATGCTATATTGAAACTTCTGCTAGATATATTTCCAATATTTAAACTTCATGCACAACTATTTAATAAACTAACATGAGCATTTATATACACCATGTGATGCAGAGACATATTGTAGTGAGCATGCAAAATACATTTTGTGTAAAAACAGTAACAGCCATAATATTTTTAGATTCGTCGGTGATTAGTCTAACTGATGTTGTTTAAATAACAAGTGTAGATCATCAATATATTATCAACTTATTAATGAATCCACAGTAACCTGTAAGACTATTTGACGACGTAAATAATAACCATGCCAACTATTCAATTTATACTTTATAAGTTTCTATATATTTGTTTACATAACCATACACTATGCAATTCTATTAAGATATTTCTTAAGCCATATGTTTTGAAATATGTACCAATATATTTAATAATATTGGAAATAAAGAAGACCATTCACACAATAATGTACATATACGCTGCATGTTTTATCAATTTTGAAAAATATCAACTTGAGACATGCGTTTTTCTTTTTGTTTGCACATTTAAAGTGGTTAACGAAAAATAGTTGAGAAAAGTATTATAAGATTAAAATTGTTAACATAGATAGATCATATATATGTTTTAAAAGATATGATAAAAATATAAATAAGTATGAAAGTTTAGTATAATCATATTTACTAATGGAGAATCTGTTGGACTTTGTTTTAAAACCTGGCAGCAAAAGACTGTAAGAGCCCGTGTAAAACTTGATATCAATGAATAACCATCTGAGTTACCTCTAACTTTTTCGTGTCGATAGCACCCTTGAACTGAAGCATTGTCCGCATATATCTGCAGAAGATTACAAAGTTTTGAAAGTAGTACGTCTACACCAAATCATATATTTATTATAATATTTTGAGTACAGAGACTACTTACCATGTAAGGGTTCTAATTTTTTTTCTTCACTATCATGCATCCCAAGTGAATCAAGGTGGAGAATAGTGGCATTTTGGTGAACTCTCTTCAATGTATGGCAACACTCCAGTGGTAGGTACCTCTGCACCACAGAATGTGAAATGCTCACCCAGAATGTATTCTCAGAAAGCTAAGTTTTCACTAGAAGCTAATATAACCACTTATCTAACAAAATTTATCTCTACTACTAATAAACAAGCAAACAAATTCATCGCTAGGTGCAGCCAGCCTAGCGCACACAAAACAACAAGGGCAGCTACAGCCTCACGATCAGGCCCAATGAGTTAGATCAACCGTCCAAATAATCAAGAACCCTCACCAGAATTACGTTTAGCAATTAGAGGGAGCGGACGAAAACTCTGCCAGGCGCCCGCTTACACACGCTACAGGGAAAAAAGGCACAATCAACGGGAAACAATTAATCTGCTCTGTTCAGTAAGGAATTCGATAAATTAGTGCTAATCAAATCTATCTGCCCCCTTGATACGTCTCAAACGTATCTATAATTTTTGATTGTTCCATGCTTATTATATAACATTGCCACATGTTTTTATAATGTTTTTATATCATTTTGGCATATTTTATGGAACTAACCTATTGAAAAGATGCCAGTGCCAGTTCCTGTTTTCTGCTGTCTTTTTTGTTTCAGCAAAGCTAGTCGGGGAAGTTTCTCCGAATCGCCTGAAAATTTAATGGAATTATTTTTACATGGAAACAAAGACTACGCCCGAAGGAGGCCCGCAGGGGGGCCCCACAGCCCCCAGACGCCACCTAGGCACCTGGGGCCCACCTGGCGCCCTCGGGCGTCTCCCCGAGTTGCCCTTTCGCCTATAAATTGCCTTCGTCCCGAAAACCCTCCATACCCTATCATATTTTCCAGAAAAGTTCCGAGGCCGCCGCCATCGCCAACCCTAAATCGGGAGGGTCCTGAAGCTCTTCCCGGCACCCTGCGGGAGGGGGAGATCGTCACAGGAGGCAACTACACCACCATGCCTGCCTCCGGAGTGATGCGTGAGTAGTCCACCACAGGACTACGGGTCCATGGCAGTAGCTAGATGGTTGTCTCTTCTCCTTTGTGCTCCGTTGTTTAGATCTTATGAGTTGCCTACATGATTAAGATCATCTTTATGTAATGCTACATGTTGTGTTTGCGGGGATCCGATGAATTATGGAGTCATGGCATTATTATTCAGATTGTTTATTCATATGTTTTATTTATGATCTTGCATGCTCTCCGATGCTTGTGGATGCTTTGGCCGAAATAATTGCTAGTATCTTAGAGAGGGTACTTATGCTAGATAGTGGGTTCATGCCTCTCTTGTCTGAGCTCGAGTTGATAGAAACGATTAAGACTTGAGATGTGTTGTTGCTACTAGGGATAAAACAGCGGTGTTTATTGCTTTATGTTGTTTACGTTGCTTACATTACGCACCATGCTTATTGCAATTATCTGTTTCTTGCAACTTAATACTTTCTGGTGACAGGCTGGATAGCGATCCCGGGTGGATTATTAGTCATAGATGCAGTTGGATAACGGTCTATGTATTTTGTCGTAATGCCCATATTAAATGAAACAGTGAACTTTGTGTCGTGATAGTATTGTGTTGCGCCCATGTTTGTCAATTGCCTCGCTGTAATTTGTTTACCCAACATGTTTATCTTTTAGAGAGACACCACTAGTGAACTGTGGATTCCGGTCCTATTTTCCTATATTGTTTACAACCGTTCTAATAGTTTTCTTAAGTCATTTTGCTCACTGGTCATTTTTTCTCTCATATTATTTTACACACATACATTTAATTCTTTGTCTTCAGCAAGTCGGAGAGATTGACAACCTCTCTGTTTCGTTGGGACAAAATAGTTTTTTCGTGTGTGTGTAGGTCCACGTCAATTATCGTAAACGGCGCCGTTGACACCTTTCTGAAGCCTTCTCCAAATTCTACTATATTGAATACCTTGGTTTTGTAATCAAGGCAAAACTTGCTACTAAATTACATCAAACCTTACACCTTACACTTGGAGTCCCCCAACGAACGTGCTATTCCACGCCATCACCCCTCGCCCTTCATTGTTGGTCGTTGCCATCAAGGTTGTACCCTGCAGTGTGTATGCCGCTGCGCACACAACCAGCGACGCCGCGCTACGCATCCGACGAGACGTCCTGATGACGTGAACACACACGCTCGTTGGGAGACCCCAAGAGGAAGGTATGATGTAATTCAGCAGAAGTTTTTCCTTGACTACAAAACCAAGGTTATCGAACTAGTAGGAATTGGAAGAGCTGCAACACGGTGTCAATCTACTCTCGCGCTTGTAGATCAACGTGGAGCTGCACACAACACAATCAAACTATCTTGCCCCAACGAAACAGGAAGGCTGTCAATCTCCCTGGCTTGCCGAATACAAAGGATTAAACGTATGGTGTGTAAAATAAATAAAAGTGCAAAAATGGACAGCGAGCAAATGAGTGTAAAACGTGGTGGAAACGGTGTTTTATCAGTGTAAAATAAAGGACTGGGGTCCACAGTTCACTAGAGACATCTCTCCATAAAACAGATAAACATATGCTGGGTAAACAAATTACAGCTGGGCAATTGACAAATAGCAAAAGCATGACAATGCATATTATGACAAGAACAAGTTCATTGTAATATTTATTAGTCATTACAACAAAATACATAGACCGCTTGCTAGCTGCATCTATAACTAATAATCCACCCGCAGGATAACATCCGTGTATCCCACAAGTATTAAGTTGCAAGAAACAGATAATTGCAATAAGCAAAGTGTGTAATGTAAACAATGCAAATGACACATAGATATAGCACCGTTGTTTTTTCCCTAGTGGTAACAACACATCCAGAGCCTTAGTCGTTTCTGTCATCTCGAGTCCAGGCAACCGGAGACATGAACCCCTCTTGGAGACACTAGCAACTACTTGGCAAAAGCAACCACTAGCATCGGAGAGCATGCAAGAACATAAATAAAACATATAGATAGATAAATGAACAATCTTGATCATAACTTATCAATTCATCGGATCCCAGCAAACACAACATGTAGCATTACATATAGATGATCTTGATCATGTTAGGTAGCTCACAAGATCTAAACATGATAGCACAAAGTGGAGAGACTACCATCTAGCTACTGCTATGGAACCGTAGTCCCGTGAAGAACTGCTCACGCATCAGTCCGGAGGAAGGTATGGCGGTGTAGAGCCCACCGGTGATGAACTCCCTCCGATAGGGTGCTAGGAAGAGCTTCAGAACCCTCCCGAACTAGGGTTGACGATGACAGTGGCGACAGAACTTTTCGTGGATTTTTGATCGGGTATCTAGGGTTTTCTGGACGAGGGAATATATAGGCGAGAGGGCGGCGCGGGGGCCACCCGAGTGCGCCAGACAACCCCCCAGTGCGGCCCCACCTTCTGGCACACCGGGCGGCGGCTGGGCCCCCTGGTGCGCCACCTCTTCTGCCCTTCGGATTTCGTCTTCATGTCGGTGAAAAACTTGTCCTTGTAATTTTTCGTCCAATTCTGAGAATATTTCCTTACTAGTTTTCTGAAAGAAAAAGACATCAGAAAACAAGAACTGACACTGTGGCATCTTGTTAATAGGTTAGTCCAGAAAATACATAAAAATGATATATAATGCAAATAAAACATGCAACAATTGTTATAAAACAAGCATGGAACATCAAAAATTATAGATACGTTTGAGACTTATCAGCATCCCCAAGATTAGTTCCTACTCGTCCTCGAGTAGGTAAACGAAAGCAAAAGATAATTTTTGAAGAGACATGCTACCAACATAATCTTTATCATATAGTAATGTACAACATGTGAACTGGGATCAAATCATTCAAAATAAATGTCTATAATTGATATTAAGCAAACAATGATAAAGCAAGACAATTAATAAGCTAAAACCTTTCATGGATGATGCTTTAGAGACATGAAACCGTACAAGGTTTATTAAAAATGATTTAAGTATTCAGAGTAGAAGTTCTATCCTTCTATTCAAGCATCAAGTAATTTTTCACAACATAAAAGGGATCCAGTCAAGTAAAAATAAACATGAACGTCATGAATCAACTGTTTCAAAGTTTACTCAACCGGTTAGCGTAAGCATTAGGTATTGGCACCAGGATGTTATGGCATAAAGAACATTAATGGAGGTTTGGAAGGCAAATGTGAAGAAAGTCTTACACAACTAAAAATGATCATTAGACAAAAGGAAATCTTATAATCGAAGCTATGCAAGGAGTAGTGATTGCCATGCAACTGCACATAGAGCAATAAGTGTATGAAACCTCTCCAATGGAACAAGTGGGGGTGCATCCAACTCAGTTACTCACGAAGACCTAGAGCACTTTTGAGGAGGCTCATCATTGGAATATACAAACCAAGTTCTATAATGTAAAGTTCCCCACATAGTTATACTAGTAAAACATGAAAACTCTCTCCAATGATGTATAGGTGCTACTAGCACAAGTATGAAAACTCTAAAGCACGAGTGCTACTAGCACACGTGTAATAACTCTGAAGACTAGGTGCTACAACATGAGAGCACAATTATGATGACTCGGAAACATGGGTGCTAAACATGAGCACAACTATGATAACTCTGAAATGTACGTGCTAAACATGAGCACAATTGTGCAATAAAGGATAGTAATGTTGCCCCCTCTCTTTTTTTCTTCTTCTCTTTTTCTCTTTTTTTTCTGTTTTTAAATGGCCTCCATGGTCTTTCACTTTCTCTCGCTCACAGGTAGGGTCAACATCCTAAAATGACAACACACTTCTGTACAAATAACTCATAAAGAACACAACATGATGTATCAAACTAACAGCCTCTGCCAGTGTAGCAGGAGGTGCAATGATCTAGCGTAACATGGGTAAAACCACACATCAGCTGTATAAGATCATGCAAAGCACTAAATGAAAATAATGTAAAATGACATCAAGTCATGTAATGTATGATGGAAGTTGCATGGCAATATATCTCAGAACAACTATGAAAATGCTGTGGTAGGTAGGTATGTTCGCTGTTTTGAGTAAGATGTACAGATTATGTGTAGGAGAACAAGAGGAAGTTCTCCCACGGGTTTGGATGTACTGGCGAAGTATGCAACAACTCTCGATGTGAGAAGAAGGCAATGCACAACACCGTAGAGGCTAGCAAAATTTGGATGGTGGAAGTGCCAAAAACCATAGCTCAACATTAGTCAAAAAAACTCACAAGCTTATTGCAAACAACTAGCAGGTTCAACATTAAGATCATGATAAAATTTACTCCAAGGAGGGACGTTCACGGCGGCACAAGTACCCCATTAGATCCATCGACCTTAGCACACAACTATGTTATTACGAATTAATTTCGACAAGAACAACTATCAAGACCAACTAAACCTTCAACAATTAGTAGAGTTAGTATGGAACAAGTTTTAACGGTAACAACCACTAATAAAATTTAACTAAAGTAACCAGCAAGTTGTAACATCTATTTATTTAATATCTCAAAACATTTGCAAGGAATCAAGTTATCACAATTTAATGATCTACAAGACTATGCAAGTTTTTCATTATACCACTACCACATGCATAGCATTTTCTGTTCCAACCAAACACCAATCAAATTATTTAAACAACTCTCCAAACAATTATAAGTGAAGCAAGAGAGTACTTTCTACAAAAGAACTAATAGCTATGAACAAGAGATACATGAAAAACAAGAGCTAGAAGCTAAGCAGAGCAAAAACAGAATACTCAATAAGTATAAGTGAAGAACATGAATATTCTACGAAAAAGCGGAGCGTATCTCTCTCCCACACAAGAATGCTAGGATCCAACTTAGTTATGATCAGAGTACAAAACATAAACAAATAGAAAATAAAAACACACAGACGCTCCAAGAACAGTACTTAAAATATGAAGCAATAAAAATATAGTCTTATTAGAGATGACCTGATAATTTGTTGATGAAGAAGGGGATGCCTTGGGCATCCCCAAGCTTAGACGCTAGAGTCTTCTTGGAATATGCAGAGGAGGTCCATGGGAGGCTCCCCAAGCTTGAGCTTTTCTCTCTTCTTGATCTTTTTCTATCATCCTTCTCTCTTAATACTTGAAAAGTTACTTGACACAAAACTTCTCATAAACTTCATTAAAGGGTTAGTGCATAAAAATATTAATCCACTTGGTTTTGTAAATACACATTGCAAGAACTCATTTTAAACATAATCTACTCTTTACTAGCCTTATGAGATGCTCTCCACCTTAGAGAACCTCACTGAACACTCGTAAAAGAGAGAATGCAAAATAAAGACAGAATCTATCAAACTCAGAGCAGTCCGTAAAGACGAATTTTTCGAGGCACTTACGTTGCTCAAATCAGAAAATGATAGACTAACGAAAGATATTTATTAAGCCGAGGCTTCTGCACAATTTTGTTTTTAAATTTGGAACCATTTTCAAAATGGAACCATTTTTAAATTTGGAACCATTTTTAAAATGGAACCATTTTAAATTTGGAACCATTTTTAATTTAGAACCATTTTAAAATGAACAATTTTTAAATTTGGAACCATTTTAAATTCGGAACCATTTTTAAATTTGGAACCATTGAAAAAATGAACAATTTTTAAATTTGGAACCATTTAAAAAATGAACAATTTTTAAATTTGGAACAATGTTTACATTTGGAACCATTTCTTTACATCGGAACCATTTTCAAAAAAATGGAACCATTTTTTTACATCGAAACCATTTTCTGGAAAATGGAACCATTTTTGGAATACATAACCATTTTCAAAAACCGGGGACATTTTTCACGAATTTCAAAAATCGGAACCATTTTTAAATCTAAACTGCTTTAAAAAAGGAACCATTTTTAAATTTAGAACCATTTTTAAATTTGGAACCATTTTCAAAATGGAACCATTTTTAAATTTGGAACAATTTTATAAAATGAACAATTTTCAAATTGGAACCATTTTTAAATTCGGAACCATTTTTAAATTTGGAACCATTTTTTAAATGGAACCATTTTTTTAATTTGGAACAATTTTTAAATTCGGAACCATTTTTAAATTTGGAACCATTTTCAAAATGGAACCATTTTCTTATTTGGAACCATTTTCAAAATGGAACCATTTTAAAAAATGAACCATTTTAAATTTGGAACCATTTTAAAATGAACAATTTTTAAATTTGGAAACATTTTAAATTCGGAACCATTTTTAAATTTGGAACCATTTAAAAAATGTACAATAAATTTAAATTTGGAACCATTTTCAAAATGTAACCATTTTCAAAAAATGAACAATTTTTAAATTTGGACCATTTTCAAAATGGAACCATTTTAAATTTGGAACCATTTTAAAAAATAAACGATTTTCAAATTTGGAACCATTTTAAATTTGGAACCATTATTTTTTTTTAAATGAGGAGGGTATGATGTAGTCAGCAGCAAAGTTTTCCTTTGATTACAAAACCAAGGTTGTCAGATCCAGTAGGAATTGGAAGAGCTTCAGAAAGGTGTCAGCGGCGCCGTTACCCGATCACTGACGTGGACCTGCACACACACAATCAAAGTACTTTGCCCCAACGAAACAGGAAGGTTGTCAATCTCTCCTCGGCTTGCTGAATACAAAGGATTAAACGTATGGTGTAGAATATGATGATGAACACAAAAGTAGCAGCAGGAAGTAACATAGAGCGTAGTGAAAACGGTGTTTGTATTAGTGTGGAATAAATGACCGGTGTCCACAGTTCACTAGTGGTGTCTCTCCATAAGACAAATAAATATACATGTTGGGTGAACGAATTACAGCTGGGCAATTGACAAATTGCAAACGCATGACAATGCAATATATGACAAGCACATGTTCATTGTTATATCTATTGGGCATTACAACAATATACATAGACCGCTTACTAGCTGCATCTATGACTCATAATCCACTCACAAGATAGCTTCGGGTCTCCCATGAGTATTAAGTTGCAAGCAACAGATTATAGCATTAAGCAATGTGTGTAATGTAAACAAAAGCATTAGACTTAACAACAGTACCCTTAAGGTAAGCATCGGTTATTTTATCCCTAGTGTCAACAACACATCTACAGACTTAGTTGTTTCTGTCTATCAAGCCCAGGCTTTTAGATGCATGAACCCACTATCTAGCATAAATACCCTCTCTTGAAGTCATTAGAATCTACTTGGCCAAAGCATCTACTAACAACGGAGAGCATGCAGGAATATAGATAAAACATATTATAGATAGATGAACAAACTTGATCATAACTTCACAATTCATCAGACCCCAGCAAACACAACATGTAGCATTACATAAAGATGATCTTGATCATGTTAGGCAGCTCACAAGATCTAAACATGATAGCACAAGGTGGAGAGACTACCAACTAGCTACTGCTATGGACCCGTAGTCCCGTGGAGAACTACTCACACATCACTCCGGAGGCAGGCATAGTGATGTAGAGCCCTCCGGTGATGATTTCCCCTCCGGCAAGGTGCCGAGAAGAACTGCAGAAACCCTCCCGAACTAGGGTTGAAGACGACGGCGGCCTCGGAACTTTTCGTGGCTTTTTGCTCGGGTATCTAGGGTTTCCCGATTAGATGCAATTTATAGGCGAAAGGGCGGCGTCGGTGGCCAGCCGAGGTGGGGCGGCGACCTAGGTGCGCGGCCCCACCCTGGGCCGCGCCATGGGCCCGTCGGCCTTCCTGGTGTGGCCCCGGCTCCGTCCTCCTAGCTGCTGCTCCGTCTCGGTCCAGAAATAAATCAGTTAAATTGGCGTCCGATTCCGAGAATATTTCCAGAATAGATTTTCTGAAACAAAACGATAGCAGAAAACAGGAACTGGCACTGTGGCATTTTGTTAATAGGTTAGTCCCAGAAAATGCATAAAAATGTTATAAAGTGTAAGATAAACATGTGGTAATCAATATATAAAAGGCATGGAACATAAAAAATTATAGATACATTTTGGACGTATCAAAGGTCTAGAAGGGGCCCTCGCATTAGGGATACAGGTCTCGACACGACATCAACAATCCTACTTCACATCACCATAATCCCATTGGGCCTTCTTTGATTCATTGGATTGTAAAAGTGCAGGAATAGGAAACATATAGGATTGGCATGGCGTGTCTAATTGAATCCGATGGATAGAGATATCCTCTTAGATTGTGGTGAACGAATTTCAATGAGGTTAGACCTCATGATTTTTTCCTATGGGATTTACACCATAAGATTCCTATAGAATATGATCCTATTAATCAAACAACTTTATAGGAAAATTTCCTATAAAGTCCTTTTAACCAAGGGATCCTTATCCTCTAGGTCGACTATCCACGCCATCGGTTGTGGTAGTATTGAGGTACCAAGAGCTAGTGAGACATCAAGTTTGTGCACAATTAAATTATTAAAGGATAAGAGAAAAAAATATAATCTTCAAAGTCATGCCGAAACAATAAAAGGCCTACGATGGCGGCAGCGATGCTTGGTACTTCTCGGCGAAATGTTCGTGGGCATTTGGTAACATCCACGTCAGGACAATGCGCGGGAACCGCTGTTTCAGATTCATAGCTGGAGGTATGGTGGATGGAATCGGTATGGAGGTGACAACACATGGTGACTACGGTTTTTGGTGGTACTTTTTGAGTACCGGATCTCGAGCTCCGGGTGAAAACCTGAGGTCTGGTCTTTATTGGTTGTACCTTGCCATGGCTGTGTTTTCGCTCTGCCTCCTTATTGAAGGCATTGTGTGGAGATTTCTTAGACTTTCTATCAAGGGTGAAAACTCATGATCAGACTTTCTGTCCAGGGCAAAAAGAAGGCGTCGCTTTTGGAGAACCTTTTTGCGGAATCATAGTGTTGTCAATAATAGTGGTTGATGTGTTGCTGCATCCGTGGAATGTTCTTTTTTTCTTTCTTTTAATTTATTTTTTGGCTGTGTGCATCCTCGATGTCTCGATCCTCTTGATATCGTATTGGTGTAGAGGCCGAATGTATTTGGTATCATTTCGATATTAATATATTTCATTTATCGAAAAAACAAAAGGCCCACGATAGCAACACCCAAACTATAAGACGTGTTAAAAAAAGGGAGCGGTTAGGTCTCACTCGAGTGAGAATTAAGTTAACTCTCACTTAGATGACCCCATGCAGTTACATGTGCAACTGAGATTTTTTTAATTCTAACTCACGAATCACAATTAAAAACCGATGAGATTAGAGTTGAGTGAGATCTAACTTAATTCTCACTCGAATGAGAAATAACAAAACCAAAAAAATAATGTATACATGTGAGTTCTAATCGGCTTTGGATTTTTGGTGAATAGACAAACGACAAAGGTTATCAAGCACCTGTAATTTCTCACAATATGCGTGAAACAAAAATAACTAAAAGTCATCTTCTCTATAGCGCAAAGTCCAGGATCATTACACTGGGACGCAGGGCCGTCTCCATGAATTGGGGGCCCCGGTGCGAATTGTAAAATGTTCGTGAATATTAAAATGGTTCAAGATTATTTCGTGAATTTTAAAATGGTTCATGAAAAAATGTACATGAATTTGAAAATGGTTCACGAAAAAATGTTCATGAATTTGAAAATGGTTCATTAAAAATGTTCATGAATTTGTAATTGGTTCACGAAAAGATGTTCCTTAATTTTAAAATGGTTCAAAAAAAGAGTTCGTGAATTTGAAACCGAAATAATAATGAACCGAAAATGCAGTTATGCGGGTGAATTGAAAATTCAGATGAACAAAAAAATGAATAAATCATACACAATTAGGGATGAACCGTAACAAAGTGAACCAGGACTATAATGGTGAATCAAAATATTAGTGAACCAAAAATGCTGGTGAACCGAAAATAATAGTGAACCAAAAATGATGGTGAACCGAAAATAATAGTGAAACAAAAATGTAGATGAATCAAAATGTCATTGGTCAGAAATAATATTGAACCGTAAATGTGGGTGAACCGGAATTATAGTGAACCGAAAATGCTGGTGAACCGAAAATAATAGTGAACCGAATATATGGGTGAACTGGAATTAATTTTCCATTTTTAAAATCTGAACCATTTTAAAAATCGAACCATTCTAAAAAACCCGGAACCATTTTTCCAAAAGTCGAAACCATTTTTAAAAAGGAACATTTTCAAAAGATTGAGACTATTTAAAAAATCGGAACCATTCTAAAAAAGGGAATATTTTTCAAAATTGGAACCATTTTAAAATCCGGAACCATTTTCAAAAAAAGAACCATTTTGTAAAATTGGAACCATTTTTTACTATTAGAACCATTTTATAAAATAAACATTTTCTAAATACGAACCATTTTAAAAAATCAGAACTATTTTCAAAAACAGAACATTTTACAGAAATCGAAACCATTTAAAAAAAATACCAGAACCGATTTTAAATGAACATTTTAAAAATCCGAACCATTTTATAAAATCAGAATCATTTTCAGAAAATCAGAACAATTTTTAAAACACGAACCATTTTCATAATTTTTTTTTCAAAAACTGAAACCATTTTCCAAAAAATGAACCATTTTAAAAAATAAGCGAAAATAAAACAAAGGAAAAAGGAAAATAAGTGAAGAAAAAAATAAACATTTTCAAGAATATGAACTATTTTCATAATTAGCGGAAATAGAAAACATAAAAATAAATAAAAAAGAAAGAAAGAAGTGAAGCAAAAACGGAAAATTTATAAAAGAAAAAGAAGTGAAAACAGCAAATAGGAAACAATAGAAGCGTTGATATAGAAACACTAACATAACCTTAGAGTATCCCAGTGTCTAGGCGCAAACCTCTTTTAGAGCCCGAGTTACATGGAGCTCGTTTTTTAAAAAATCGAAATCGACAGTTTTAAGTTTCCATAAATCATGAAAAAATTCCCGGATGTAGATAACATGCAGATCTACAATCGTACCAAGTTTCAACTCCAAATTCGAATTATTCTGGCCTAGATCTAAAAGACAAATTTCTGGATCTAAATACATGATTCAAAATTTTGAAATCTGTCAGAATTTGTCTTTTTGCACAGCCCAAAATATAACGAATTTGAAGTCAAAAAAATTCACGCTTGTGTTTCTCGAGACTATCTACACCTGTGTTTTTTGCGCGATTTTTGAAAACTAAAAAAAATATGAATTTTGATTTTTTCAAAATAACGAGCTCCATATAGCTCGGGAGCCAAAAGTCCACTCTCAGTGTCTAGGCAGTCTGTCCGTGTCGTGGAGGTTCCTAGTTCGAATCCCACCCTTGGCCTCCTATTTTCTGACTTTTTCTCTAATTCTAAGCTGTACCAGAAGAAGCAGTGGGCCGGCCCAGGAGGGGTAAGGGGAAGCTCGCGAGGAAGGAATCGAGGTGCGCGAAATGCTGCTAACCAGCGCAGCGGGCGTAGAATAGGAATTGCCCCCTCGGGTGTGTAGGATCCCAGCACCCAGCCGCCTTTTTCATGCACAAAGTCCGGCCCAACCTGATGCACAAAGTTTGGCCCAGTCTGATGCACAGTCTCTTTTCAGATGGTAAGCGCTCTAAAGGCCCGTACTCCTGTGCATCGGGGTGCATCAAACCCTCTGGCACGAACACAAATCCTAGTGCTAAATGAGATAAGGATTAACTTGTCACGTGTGTTGGAATGTATTTTTTTTGTGTGGGTATGTAATTGATAGCAAGTTAACTGATTCTTTTCACACTAAATACTCATGACATCATTGTTGTTGTTTTAGGTCAACTTGTTTACTATAGCTTTATGCCACAAAAAAGTATTATTCAGCTATTAGTTTCATTCCATTGCTATAAGCTATTGCATGCAGTATGTGCGGCGTTCCAGCCTAGCGGCATATAGCGATCAAGGTAACCATGGTTCCTTCGAGTCGGCCCAGGAGGGCATTGCATTAGCCTTACGCGAGATAGGTTCAGAAGGGGCCCTCGCATCGGGGATACTGGTCTCGACACGACATCAGCAATCCTACTGCACATCACCACCATCCCCTCTTGTAGGTCTACTATCCACGCCATCGGTTGTGGTAGTTTTGGGGTACCAAGAGTCTTGACAATATTTATGGATTTCATATCAGTTAATTATGAAACCAAATATTGGCAAATTACAGGGGCCACTAGCCCACCCCCCGACGGGTTCTACCATAGAGGCCAAGGATAGACAATAACTCCCCCCCGAACACAGCTTACAACTTTCATCGTACCGTGCTCTCCAAAGAGCAACTCTTCTCAAAATCTCAAAACAAAAGGTGCTGAGTTGGAATCCCATTCTAAGGATTCTTGTGGTTCCGGGGAATCCAGCTACAGGAGAACCAGGAACGGGGAGCTCTCCCCTTTTTCCGCCCGACTCTTTGATCTTAAACTTAAGAATGTTGGTTTTAAGAACGAGTGATTGTCCTTCTCCGACCCTTACTGTCCAACCGGAGAGCGGACGGCTAATGCGTTCCACTTATTGAACAGGGTCTATGGTCGGTCCGTGACCCCTGGATGCCAAAGGCGTCCTTGGGTGATCTCGTAGTTCCTACGGGGTGGAGACAATGGGGTCGGTCCATGGATTTTCCTTCCTTTTGCCACATTTCGCTCAAAGGGTTGAAGCAAGGAGTGGGACTGGGAACAGCGATGGTGAAAAAGACAAACATTGGGTAATTAACCTTGCTGTCTTTCTAACAAAAATTCCCATAAATAAGTGAAGCCTACGCATGCATAAGGATTGATGAGTCATATTACATACAGGCATTAGTGGAATTTGACCATATTCCCACAAGACCTTATAATAGGTAAACTAGGTATGGAGTATTTTTTTAACGGTGTCAGTTTTCTGTTTTGAACTCCTGGTACTGTGCAAATCGAGTAAGTGGCCCACATCCACAAGTCTTTTTTGTCAAGATATTGTTTCAAGTGTGGTGTCATAGTTTGATGGTGTTGCACCTAAGCATGATGCACTGCTGATGCACTAGTTTGGTCCATTTGTTAGACCGCTCTCATCCCATGTGTTGGACTCATTTTCTCCCCCTAATACATGACCAAAATGCCTCCTAGCCTCCCAAATGACTTGGCCCAAGCTGTCACTCGAGCAGAATTATTTCAATAAAGGAGAATGAAAAAATGAGAACTTTTCTTTTCTCAAAACAAAACAAAGCCTTTTCTAGTAAAGGAGCGGGATCACCTAAACTTGTTGGTGTATAAAATAGCTGAAATTATCTGTCCCCCATGTTCTTGATTCCCCATCCGGCCATTTAAAAAAGGGGTCGAAAGAATGTTGGTCAGTCAATGGAACGAGTACGTGTCATTTCGTCTCTCTCGCACACTCGACTGCATGAGCTTAAACCTTTTTTTACTGCAGATTTCTTACTCACGGGATCCGAATACACACTTTCAAATATCTAAAATATATAAGATTTTGTCATTTTTTGTAGCTCATGATATAAAGATATTGGCACTGAGATTTTAAATGCTAGTAGGATCCATCTTTGACTACATCCGAGAATTTTTCAGATTTGATTGAAACTTGTAAATATACTTTTTTGAATTTTTTTGATTTATAGAGAGCAGAGGATCTCACGAGCCAAAGTGACTTAAATCTTTTTTATGCTCTACTCTACCGGTGCTTGTTTTACGATTTGCACAAATAGGTTTCATCATGTGTGCCTAAAGCTAAACGGAAAGGAAAACGAAGCCAAAGGTATTAGACGTCGCCCGGCAATAGTGGATTTGACACTGTTTTCTTCTTTACATGATCTTTTATCCCCATTGCTCGTCGATTACACAAACGAAATACAGTAGATCACTAAGCAAAGGTAAAAGCAATCAAAGATTCTTAATTCCAAGTTCCAACAATCTTAAAGTTAACGACAAACGGTGATTAAAGTTACCGATTAAAGGTAAAAACATGCTTTGGTTTACTCAATGATCAAAACGCATATTCCACCCTGGACGCCGCGGTCTGTAGGACCCTCTGCCTGACCTGGACGTCGGCTTTGGGGAAGACATGGCCGCCTCCGCCGCGAACACCTCGGCTGGTCGCATGGTCACCGGCCTGTGGATGGACACGGTGCACCGGACGACCAAGCTGTCGTCGCCGCGGCGGACGCACGACGACGCCTCCATCTCGCTCCTCTTGACGAACCGGACGTAGCCCCTGCTGCTGCGCGGGAAGTTTTCCATTATCTGCTGCCCCGACTCGGCCGTGTAATTGTTGAACACGGCGCGCTCGCCTGTGTCGTCAAGGATTTCGAAGAGGATCCCGCGGGTGCTCTGGGGTGGGTACTTGAAATTTCCGTAGATGCTGAGGAACACGGCGACGTAGTCGGCCGACTCCTCGTCGAAGCCCGCCGGATACACGTTCAGGCTGTAGCCTAGACCGCCGGCCAAAAGCGGGTCGAAGTTGAGAGCCGTGCCGGCGGGCATCCGCGCCCACTCGGAGTACCGGGGCACCGTGAAGAGGCACGTCACCGACTCCTCCGGCAGGGTGCACGCCGTCGGCATCGACGGCGATGTTCGACTGCCGGTGGCACCCATGGGTCACGCCGGTGCTTGATCGATCGGTAAAAGCAGGGGACTTTCGCTACAAAGCACCAAACGTTGGAGGTGGTATATATGGGCTCTCAGTATTGACGGTTTGGCTTTCCATTTTTCTCTTCCAAACTTTCTACATATTCCGGTACACGTACATGGTAAAGGAGATCATCGGTTTGATATATTCCCGGCCGATAATATGGAATTTTTGCATACCATAGATGGAATGTTTGGATTAAGGAGATCGCAGCGCACAATTTATAAAGACGGCCAGCCCGGCCTCCTCTACTTTGTAACACAAGCACGTCTCCCTGAATCTGTCGTCGATCCGATCTCCAGCAGAGGCGGCGGCAAGGGGACTCAGCCGTCCCGAGAACGATGGGTGCCACCGCCAGCCACTCATCGCCGAACCTGCCGTCGTCGTGCACCCTGGTGAATACGGTCACCACGACGAAACTCTTCACCGTGCCCGATTACTCTAGGTGGGCGCGGATGCCCGCCGGCTCCGTGCTCAAGTACGGCAAGTTCTCCCACAACTACGGCCGCTATCGACTCAAGGTTTACCCTGCTGGCTTTGACGAGGAGTCGGCCGACTATGTCGCCATCTTCGTCGCCGTCGCGTGGCTCGGCGGGCCCAGGTTCAACCCGGACATCAGGGTCTTCATAGAGATTCTGGACTTGGGCGGGGAGCGCGCCGTCTTCGACAACCATACCGCCAGATCGGAGCAGACGCTGGTCAACGATAAAGGCAGCAAGGGCTACGTCCGGTTCGTCAAGAGGACGGAGCTGGAGGAGGCGTCCTGCGTCCGTGCCGACGACACCTTCACGGTCCGGTGCACGCTGTCGGTGGTGGACGGGAGGGCGACCAAGAAGCTTAGTACGTCTCTGAGAGGGCCGCCGGCGACACGCTGTCGGAGGATATGTTTTGAAGAACACACTGATAGTCACAACAATGGTTGTTCATGTTTGATAAGAAATATATATGATGTGATCAGAAAAAATCATAATGGTTTTACCCGCGTTTTATAGATAATGTCAAAGAAAATAAATAGTGTTCTATCCTGGTTGGCACAAAAGAATAATGTAAACAAACATTTTGTGCGTATCAGTTTCAGTAAGGTGTTCTTCAGGGCACACAAGTTCCAGAATATACATCTCGTTTTGTCGTGTTTCAAAGTGCACCATATGTATAGCGATTCAGTGTGTATAAGAGGCTCCCACTCTAGCACCACCGTGTACTTGGATATCCTATCGCGAATCTAGAAAGGCTGTGTAATGAAAATGGAGGATTTGGATTTTTAGGATTTTTCCCATAAAAGTCGTTTGATTAACATGATTGCAATTCTTTGAAATTTTACAAATGATTCCTCTGCATGCTATTTTGAGGATTCACAGATGCCGAGGTGTTCCCACTGTCGTGGCACCATGGATTGTACTTAATATTTTTCTCACCTTCACCTTGTCACGGATCTGGAAGCAATCAATGTTTTAAATAGCCGGCTATACCAAATAGCGCCAACCCTCAAAAATAGCTATAGTCGGGCTAAATCGGAGCTAATGCGATTATAGCGGGAAATTGTGAATGGATTTATTTAGCGTCAAGATGCTCAAAAGGCTATAGCAGAGCTATGTAAAACTATGGAAACAATACAAGATCTTCTGATTCAAATGAATTGTATTGAAATTTTGGAGGATTTGAATTTTCAGGATTTTTTTACTAGAAAGGTTGTTTCACTCACATGATTATAATTCTTTGAAATTTTTAAAAAGGATTACTTTTTTCTAGTACTAAATGATTGCCAAAATTTTATACAACTTGCTATGTCATGAAAACAAACATACCAAGACGGAGATATAATGTACTTTCATAAATCGTAACTAGATTTTCATGCATCTCTCTTATGCAAGTCATGCTTTACTGGTTGTAGTATTTGGAACAAGGAGAATGATTGGCCTATCTTCCCCAAGAACTGTAAGAGTCAGGGTATTCTTCGAGCTTTGGGTGTTGTCTGTTACATGTTCTCCTCCATTGTTCATATTCGTGAAATATAGAGGCTTACATGGGATGGGAAGTGAGCCGTTTCCGTTCTCCAAGATGAATGCGACAGATGACATGGATGGCCGATCGTTGGGGTTGTCCTGCACACACAAGAGTCCTAGTTGAACGCAGAGCAAAGCTTCATCTGGAATACAACTCTCAACAATGCTGGAGTCTACAATATCCTTGATGTTCCCTTCATTCCATAGGTTCCATGCCTGAATATAACAATCAAATCACAACCGAGTTCTCGACAGAATCAAGAAGTTTTATTATCTACCCATTGGAAATTGAGGAACGGTTGTACTCACAGTAACTATAAGATTTTCATCCTCCTCTATGCGATTAGTAAAGCTTATCTTTGTGCCGCTTACGACCTCCAATGTCAAGACACCAAAGCTGTACACATCTGATTTGGCAGAGAATATACCTCTCATTGCATATTCAGGAGCCATGTAGCCACTGTTGATACATCACCAAAGCAATTGTTATTTGTTTGTTGCCTAGGTTCAAATGCATGAAAGGAAATTAGGAGTGAGGAGATCCTAACTAGAAAAAAGAAAATTAGTATATCGATCCCATGGAAGTTTTGGCTCACTATGTTCCGACGATGCGTTTGGTGTCTGCCTTATGTTGTTTGTCGTTAAACATTCTTGCCATTCCGAAATCTGCTATCTTGGGTTTCATCTCTTCGTCCAGTAAAACGTTGCTTGCTTTGAGATCTCTATGAATTATTGTTAGTCTAGAATCTTGATGGAGATATAGAAGCCCTTTAGCAACTCCTTTGATTATCATAAACCGTGTTGGCCAATCTAACATTGAGTTTCTTCCACCCTCTACAAAAGGCAAAAATATTAGGACTAGTGCACAAGGTGTTGTTTGAATTCAAGAATTTGTGATGTGCTACTGGATCATACTGAAAAGGAGAGCATCTAAGCTTTTATTATGCATGTACTCGTATATCAAAAGCTTTTCGTCTCCTTCCAAGCAGCAACCAAGAAGTCTAACCAAATTCCTATGTTGTAGTTTGGCAATCAAAACAACCTCATTCCTGAACTCTGTCATTCCCTGGTCAGAATCCCTGCTGAGCCTTTTGATAGCAACTTCACGACCATCTAACATTACCTTTGTAAATCAAAGCGGAAAGTTAATGAGATTGAATTTCGTGTATGCCTAAGAAAACAAGACAAGATAAGGCACATGACCAATGACCTTGTAAACTTTGCCAAAACCACCTTGCCCGATAACATACGATTTGTTGAAGTTGTTGGTGGCGAGTACAATATCTTTGAAGCTTACAAATGGAAATTCAAAACTTCCAGTGGGGCTTCCTGCTCCAAGTCCTTCAGGACTGTTCAAATCTCCTAGTACTAGCATCTTGAAATTTTCATGTCTCTGTTTATTGCCTGCTTCCAACATATTTCGCACATTTATAATAGCATGAGAATATCATATAGTTGGATGTCATATGTGCATGTCACTGCTGGCAAATATGTTTGTACCTTTGAACTTGCAAACCCATATCGCAATGGATAAGCATGCGAGCACCAGAACACTTGCTAAAACTGGTAATACAGTTTTCATGGTATTTCTCTTCTTTGTTTTGCCTTCAGAAATGCATCAGAGTCGTCAGACAATCTTCTAGAATTTTTTTAAACTGTAATCTCAACTGCTGTCTCTGATATCTAATCTCTAATAATACACCGTTTTGGAATGTTTTAGGGATATGATTCTGCCCAGTGAAAACTCCTAATCAGTATTTGCTTGCATTTAAATGTGGCGGTTAATGATTTATTGGAGCTCCTGTGTGTCGGTCTATTGATTTAACTTCTTTTGTGACTGAATTTGCAGTGGTTCCGTGGGGGTACCTGCAGTCGCCGAGGCGGCAACACGGAGGTACAGCGTCTCGGCGATGCCAGCGGTACCGTACTTCTCGGTGTCGATGAGGTCCCCCGCCCAAACCAAGCACCTCGTGGCGTCTCCCTTGGAGCTGCTACTCAGGTTGGCGTGCGCGTATGCCACGCACGAGCAGTTGCCGGCACACTCCGCCGCGCACTCCGTCGCACTCTTGTTCCCCACCACCACGAACCTATCAGGCCCCTTCATCACCGGCACTGCCAAGAACACGTCCTCCTCCCCACCGCCGCACCGTAGCTCTTCCTTACGCCGACACCCCTGCACGAACTTGCCGCCGCGCCACTCATCGGGGCTGACCAGCTCGAACCCGGCGAGGCAATGGCACGATGGCGCCGCGGCCGTGTTGTCGCAGTAGCCAAACGAGCCGCAGTGGCCGTAGCTGCTGCACTCGTATGGCGGCCAGCGGCCCAGCGTGTCCCACCGTGACGACGTCCAGCTCTGCAGCTCGAACATGCCGGAGCTGGCCATCACGTAGCGCGTACGCGGGGCACCATCGGAGAGGGTGAATTCCATGTAGGACTCGTTGTTGGTGTCCACGATGGCGAAGTAGACGATGGTGCTGGTGTTGGCGAAGTACGCGCTGTTGACCCTGTCCCCCGTCCACGCGCCGCTGCGCCACACGGGTTGCGTCCCGTTCCAGGTGAAGAGCTGGAGGGAGGTGACCGGGTCCACGCCGTAGGAGAAGCTCCCCGGCGACGGGTCGACGGGGCTCTTCCAGGATATGAGGAAGTCGAAGCCGACGCGTGTGCCGGCAGTCCGGACCTTCATGCCGGGGAGGAACGTGTCGGTCGGGTGGTCGAAGCTCTGCCATAACTCGGTGCCGTTAGGGGAGCGGAGTTCGAGGTTCCCGGCGTTCGTGAGAACGGCTGCAGCCGTACCAGCGCCGGTGTCTGTTGCCACGGCGACGTCGGTCACCCAGAGGACGCGGCCGTTTCCATCGGTGAGGACGAGGTTGGAGTCGTTGGTCAGCGCGAGCGTTGGGCGGCCGGTGACGGCGGGGGACTCACGGTTGGCGACCCACACCACGGTGAGCTCGGGGATGCCGCTATACCATATGCCGATGTACAGCTGGGAACGCGTGGAGTTGGACGGGGAGAAGAAGCCCAGCGCGAAGTCGCCACCGTCCGAGACGATGGTGGCGCCCGGGGTGAGTGGCCTGCCGACGACAAGGCTGTCGTCCGACGTGCTTAACGGCAGCACGACAAGGAGGAGGAGCAGCGAGGCGATGGCAGGAGCTGCCATGACAGCTTCTTCAGGCCGTTTCAGAGTTCAGACTCGATCGGCTGGAGTTGACATTGGTTGCGTACTGTACGCACGCCAGGTGAGAGCTTGCCACTTCGTTTGTACAGTACCTACCAGCTCCAGCCAGAATTCAACAGGTTTGTATTATTCAACCATCTGCAGTTGTAGTCGATCCTACACGACTTGGCCATTGATTTGTAAGAAATTAAAAAAACAGACAAGGGCATATGATCTGTTGCTTGTATGACCATGGATCGATCAATGGCCTTGTTTTAATTAACATGTCAGCATCACCAACAAAGTACAACTACAGATTTGAACTGCTTGTCCATTGGTATTCGGGTACTGGATGCTGTGATGAATTTGGGAAGACGTGATACCCTTTGGTCTTGGATGGGATAAAATTTTATTTTTAGAGAAAAGAGCCATCCCGATTTCATCAAGGGAATCAACTACATCATCGTGGCAAGGTGTGCCAAAGTTAGTCATAAACCAGTGTCCCTCGGAAAGGGACCCCTATGGATTTGCAAGTGTAATAATGGCTGAAATCAGGCAATGTCCCACTCATCAAGCTGTCTCAAATACCCAAATATGTATCCTCCAGCCACCGTCTCTACAGAGCACCCAGCCTGCCAGCCACCATAACATTTCCTAGGCAGCAGGCTGTCCAGGAACAATGAGAGATTGAGCTTCACATGTTGAAAATGGGTGATATTAGATAATAGATTAAAGCAAATTTTACATAGTTTCTCCATTCCATAGCAAACAAGCGAAATACATATCCTCCATTCTGCGGTTTTCATTTTGACGTTGTAGTTCTGCAGATATAACTAAAGACAAGTAGAGGCATGCTACCCGGAGCCAACTTAATTCAAAGTACTCCGCACCCGATGTATATAACATCATAAACGAACCAGATCATCATACAAAGGCATAGTACTGTTTAGCGTGAAGCAAAGTTTTTAACTACCAAGTTAATCAGAAGACGATCCACATCACTGAACATAAAACAGTATAAGATCTTGACAAAAGCAAAGATGTATGACCTAAAGCTCGCAAAATATAAGATTTCGCAATTGACCTTATCGTACATGAAATAAACATCTTGCTGCGAATTCACGGTCAAGATAGTTGGTTCAAACACAACCATCCTAACATGTCACAATACTTCTTTCGCCCACGCGGGATGCCAAAGATCTCTAGCCGATGCGAGGCAAATAAGAGCATTTAACTTGCAGCAGCAGTAGGTACGGCGGCTGGCTTCGAATCCTCAGTTTTCTCGTGTTCCTTGTTTAGCATCTGCAGCCACATCAGAATTTCTTAGATTTTTTATCACAGAAGATGGACAAAAATAGGAAATAAGGAACTTCATAAATGTGATACGTGTGAAGACGTTGCAAGTTATAGGGACGGATTGTACGGGCTGGAAACAGCTTACCTTGTTGTTTATCAAGTTGTGGAGTGCAATAACACTCCTGATGACTGACGAGAGATATATGACCAGCATCATATCATTTGTTTTCACTGGAATAATAGTAACATTAATCTCATGATGTAAGAAAGCCCAGGAAATGAAAGGAAAAATAGGTCAATTCTGGAAATCGATGGCAACATGCAAGATTACCTGCGAAGGCTTTAATAAGCTCATTTACATTCAGATTGGGGAGCAGATTGAAAACATCCTGCAGAAAGTTTTCGAAATGAATAGGTTATTGTCTTATTGACACCATCAGTAAAATTGCTTGGCTAGAATACTTATTATGGACTTAAAAACTGTTGAAATGTCTACGTACTGCCTACATGAAAACATGAAGCATAACTAACGTGTCATAGGACATATAGAAAGTATCATGTGTTCTTTATTCGAAGTATTAATCATCTGCCCCCATCAGATGTCCATTCAATTCTAAGGAATCCTCAGTGTGAAGGAAAAAATGATTTACAGGTTGGAAGATAGTATAGCAAACATATAGAAAGGATGCTTTGACCACCCAACCTGGCCCTCCCTGCTTCAGGTGTGGTTTTGCCTTCAGGTGAAAATTACTAGTGATATCACAGGGCTCTAAACATGGCACTCTAATTTCTAAGTAATCTCTCAACTTTATATAAAGCCTAAAGGAAACATGTATCTTAAAAGCACATTTATATTTTCTTTGGGAGTTTGATCCGGGTAGCAATAAGCATGGAGATGTAAGTATAACGTTTCGTAAAACTGAACAACAGCATAGCTTGAGAACGTTGACAAAGAATAAATACAGGATTATTCAGACACAAGCAAGATAATTTATCAAATATAGGAGCTCAGAATAAGAGAATAACATAAAACATAAGAAATCACAAGAGAAAGGTGAACCTGCAAGTGATACAAAATCTCATGATTCAGCGGGAGCTTCCCTTCAATTACAAGATCAAGATAGCCCCGGATCTCCCTGAGCCTAGCATCAAGTCCTTTCAAGGCTGCAAGCTTGCTCGATACCTTCGTTTACAAAGGATAAATTAGAGATTTAGAGGCGTGGATTAAACAAAACAACTTGCAACACTGAAAACTGAATCCTCCCTTTTGAAACATTACCTCTGTTGCAAGCGTGCTTATCGTTGTGTCTTTCACATCCCTCAGAAGGTGCTCAACTCCTGAAGGTCGGATGAAGCATATATTAGTTAGAATTTAGAAGTAAACTCGAAAACGTCCCAATCATAATTATACTTGTTGCATGATGTGAACTAGTTATGAGAAAGAATCTCTATGACCCAAAAATTGGTTCCATAATGTCTAAAACTATTAATATGCTCTTTTTCATGCATTTTCAGAGGAACAAGTCTTACCAATTTCCTCAACTTCATGAGCAGCAATTTCTGAAGGAACATGGACAAACACTTTTTGACTTTTTTGGGTGGCATTCTGTAAATGAAACACATGTATGTTAGTGAAGCTGAAAAGAAGCAGGCATGAATAACTTCTAAATTCCAGTATTACCTCTTTAACCTCTTCCACAGCATAGTAGGCTTTGGTAGGTATTCCCAACTCCTTGGGTTGCACATCGATAATCACCAGGACAGGATTAGGAACATAGCTGCATAATGTAAAGCAATCGTATACGTCAATTACTGGAAGAAACATGGGCCAAAGGGAATACAAGATAAGCACCCTGGGACCTAGGCAAGAAGGAAGTTAAAGGGTATTGAAAATTAGTTTGTTCTCTATGCTTCCAAACCAGCAGAAGGACTAAACGTCTGTAATTAAATAGACAGCTTTGACTAAGCAAGTTGATTGTTTTAGTGATGGAGAATGTGGTAAAAGAGTATTGAAATTCAGCATATTCTCTATGGTTCCAAACCAGCAGAAGGACTAACCGTCTACAATCAAATAGACAGTTCTGACTAAGCAAGTTGATTGTTTTGGTGATGGAGAATGTGGTGAAAGGGAGTAGCAGGTCATATATCTAAATCTAATATAAATATCACGTTGATAACAGTTCTTTATAACACCTAAGGATGGCAATACTTTCATCGCCAGATCCTATCATCAGAATTTTTCACACGTAGGCTAGTAGGAGATAAAATCGAAGGAAAACATGGAGGGTAATCTAAGAGAACATAGGACCCTACTACGATTATTTGGAAGCTTACAATTACTGTGGTATAGGTGTATTGCCGAAGTTCAAGGGTATCATCAACAGTAGTCAGTCATAATACAGAGACTGAAACTGAAGGAAGTTATTGACTGACTGACTGACACACCATAAATAAAGCTATTTAAAAGTAGCACATGATCGTACTTACTTATTGAACAACGCGTGAACATCCAAATCATTCTCCTTTAGCTTCGGACCAGTGCTGTACCAGCCAACAACATGCTCCTTAGCTGCATCCAAAACAGCGGATCAGCACGAGACAGGAACAAATGAATATAGGGCATAAATCTTAGAATGAATCAGAAACAGCGTACCATTGATCCTCTTGAACATGGAGAACATCGACTCGTGGTAGTTATGGTCGAGGAACCAGATCCTCGGGTCCTTGTCTTCCTCCTCGAACGGCACTGGAAATTTACGAAGTCACTAATCTAGCAGGCTAACGCCGCAACGACAGATCTAATCACGCAAAGACAAGGACAATTCACGCCCTAGGCCCGCTCGATCCTCAGGGAACCGGCGGGCTGCGCAAACCCTAATTGGGGGGGGGGGGGGGGGGGTTACCGGCGTATGAGTTGGTGACGTCAACGACGCCGCGGGAGGAGCTGCCGAGGAGCACGCCGACGACGCGCTTGCGGGTGTCGCGGGCGACGCGGTTGTAGTGGTCGACGATGCTGAGCAGCACCAGCGGGTGCACCACCACCCGCTCCAGCGTCCGCCCCGACAGCTGCGCCGCCTTCACCACGTCCATCTCCTCCTCCTGCTACTGTCCCTTCTCTCCCTCTCTCACTCTGCGCTACCGCGGATCTGCCGGCGATGTTGTGTTGCTGCTGTTGCGACGGCCGCCTCTGTGCCTGCTTCCTCCCCTCTTTTCTTTCTTTCTTGCGGGAGCGGATGGATCATTTTGTAATTACGAATTCCAGGGAGGGGTCGGCGCGGAAAAGTACCTCTTCTGCTGCTCGTGCCCGCCCGATCGCAAGTGGACGGTCCAGATCGAGCTGGGAGTTCGCCTCTCTCTGGCCCAGCGGCCCAGCCCAGAACGAGCCCGAAACCAAACCAAACCAAACCAGGTCGCCGTTCCGCCGCACCGGTCGTCTCGTCTCCCATCGGCCGCCGCCGCACGCCGGTTGCCCTCGCCGCCGCAGAGGAAGGAAACGGCGGCGCCCACCGCAGGTACCCGCCCGATATCCTCTGATCTGGTTCGTTCTGGATGCTTGCGGCCAGCTGCTTGTCCTGGCCGCCGCCCAACTCTTCCGATCCCGAGCTCCGCCACGCATTGCAGCCGCACCGCACCTCCACCTCTTCTTCCGAAACAGCGCCTGCCCCAGATAAATTGTCTCTCTAGGGGTGTAGTATGCGAATTAGGGGGAGGTAGCAGCTAGAGGCGAACGGGGGAGAGAGAGATGAGGGCGGCGCTGGACAACAGAGAGTGTTCATATTACCAATGTGCCAGTGCTTTGTGGGTCAGTTACATTGAAAAATCGGGTATGATCCAGGTGCAAGACAATTTTGGGGATGTGATCGAATGGCTCATATAGATCTCTCATCAAATCAGTCCACAAACCTAGGATATAGTATTACCATAGGATTATCAAATTTGTACACGTATGTCAAAGATCTACCAAACTTTTGGACATTTGATTGATTTCCCGTGTTTATTTAGATTATTCAGTGGTAGTGACGAGATGAAGTGGGTGGGTTTGCAGTTCCGATGAGTCGGATTAAAAGACCATTCTCATGTATATTGTTCTGTATCCCGTAAAAAAAGTACTGTGTTCTGTATCATGCTGCTTAGGCTACTGTAATCCAAATATATTTGGTTTTTTTCAGCTTAATAAAACCTGAAACAAACATTGCAATTCATAGAGTTAGTGACGACTAGGAAACTGAGACCATTCTCTGTCTGGTTTGCAAAGGCTAGGGCAAGATGGCAATGGCCACGTCGTCAGCGTACCCTTCGCCTCCTCCATTTTACCGACTATACAAGGATTACGAGCAGGACCCCTCGTCTGCGCCAGAACCTCCACCACCTGTGGATGGATCATACCAACTCTTTGGGGCGACCTACACAGTATGTTGCTTATCACATTCTGATTTATGGTGTGCCATTGCATATGTCTAACTTACTAACTGGTTGTGGTTTTCCCTATCTGTTCTTTAGACAGAGGTGGTGCTGCCAAGTTTGGAGGATCAAGGTGTTCGTCAGCTTTATCCACAGGGCCCAAATATCGGTGCGTGTGTGTAGTTCCTATCAGCATTCATCCGTTTGTCTACAGATGTATCTGTGTTTTACATTGTAATGTGTCAAATGATTAGGGCTGACTTCGTAGTCCATCTGCAGTTTTAGTAAAATTGAGAACTTGTTCCTGTCATTATTTTGAGCGCAGTATAAACCTTTACCTTCTTTGATTTAACTTGTGGATCCTTTGTAAAACTGATCAACCTTCAGATTTCAAAAAGGAGCTAAGGAGTCTCAACAGAGAACTTCAACTTCATATCTTGGAGCTAGCAGATATTTTAGTGGAGAGACCATCTCAGTATGCTCGCAGGGTAGAAGACATTTCACTCATTTTCAAGAACTTGCATCATCTTCTTAATTCCTTGCGACCTCACCAGGTGGGAGACACGGTTATATTTATTGTGGTGGATATCTCTAAAGTTCCAAAACTGAGTCGTTTCAAAATTTCTTTCAGGCAAGAGCCACAATGATTCACATGCTTGAGAGCCAAATACAGCGTCGTAAGCAAGCAATTGAGGATATAAAACAGTGAGTAAATGATCTTTCTTCAGCTTGACTTGCTGCTAAATCAGCATAACTGTTGATCTTCCATTCAGCATCATTTTTAGCCAATGATCTAGACCTCTTAGATCTTGTGTCACAGTGCCTCTTACAAAGAGAAAAGGGCGATTAGCTGTTTCCTGAAAACGCTCCACTGTACATAGACGCTGCCACCTATACGTTTGTATTATTAATTACGTCGAGTGGGGAAATGGATTGTGTTCATCAAGCTATTCATATCATTGATAAATCGCAACTTGGAAATTTCTAAACAACAATACTACGCAGTTAAATATTACTACTAGCTTTTGTTTCTTGCTCTTACCACTGGCTGCAACTTTGACTGAAAAGAAAACTCCTACGATTGGAGCACTCATGTATAACTTGCTGTTGCAAACCCAAAATATTTAATATAGTTCGGATGATGATGGTATGTTTGTTTAGATCTTGTAATGATTAACATGTTCTTCTGTTGAGGAGGCGCAGGATAATGCAACCAAGTCTCCTCATGCATATGTAGTAGTATTGCAACGATGTTGCTCGGCATCTAAGTATTTTGTTGCTACATCTTCAGGAGGAGAGAAGAGGCGCAAAAGCTACTTGGGGAATCGCTACTTATCTTAGATGGAAGCGCACAGCAGGTTACGACTCCAGTGTGAAGGAACTGCCGTACCGTCGTGTTCTGGGTGCCATGTTGGCTGCTTGACAAGCTATTGTTCTTTTTATTTATAGGCGGACTACGCATTCTGAGGGTTTCATTCACCCTTGTTGTACTTTGTTGCTAATGCTGACATGTTGTTAATTAGTACTACAAATCGCAAGTATTTGACTGTTTTGTTGATTTCTTACAAATCAATGGCCCGTTCCAGCATTCGCGTAGGACCGATTACAACAGCAGATAGTTGAATAATACGAACCTGTTGAATTCTGGCTGGAGTTGGCTACATCGGCATATGGTACACCGGCATCCCCGAGCTCACCGTGGTGTGGGTCGCTAACCGTGAGTCCCCAGCTGTCACCGGCCACCCGACGCTCGCGCGGACCAACGCCTCCAACCTCGTCGTCACCGATGGCAACGGCCGCGTCCTCTGGGCGACCGACGTGACCGCGGCAGACACCGGTGCTGGCGCGGCAGCCGTTTTAACGAACGCCGGGAACCTCGAACTCCGCTCCCCGAACAGCACCCTGAATATATTTTGTTTTGCTGGTAACTCCTGATTTTCACGTACAGTACAGTTCGGAAAACAAATAACTGACTGTTTCAAAAAAAAAAAAGGAAGCTAACGTTATCACGAATGCATTGACATCACATGCATGCGAGGCTAACAAACTTATTCCTTATTATCACTAGATAATAACACAATTAATTACATGAAAATTTATGCAGAAGACGCGAAATCTCTGGGAAGGATTTTGGAAGGGAAGCCACATGTTGGCGCAGAACTTGTGGTGAAGATAGGCATGCAAGTCGACGGTCCGGCAGGACACGTCCGCCAGACTCTCTGTTAGTTGATAATCAGGGGACCAGCTAACCAAAGTGTTCAGAGAATCAGTCAAACATGAACGTGACGGACAGATATTTCGTCGGAGCGGACGTCCGCCTACATGCCTAGGTGAAGAGGAAATCGACGAACATACCAACTTCGCATTCGCTGGTGCCAGTACCACAAGATAAGAAACAAACCCTAACTAAATACATCTTCTCAACCGATCATATGCATCCTATATAAGTGGATCACCAACGTATCATAGACAACAGAGCAACACAAAACCTGAGATCAATAATGGCGCCAACCAAATGCCAACTCACCATGTTCCTCGCCATCGCCCTCATCGCCGCCATGCCGCAGCCTTCGGCCGCCGTCAGGGCTCAGCCCCCTGCTTCCTCCACCGGCAGCGCACAACCGTCGAAGTGGAACATTTCGGGCTTTTCATCGTTGCTACCGTCCTGCTTCCGGTGGCCACCGATATTCTCGCCCCCAACGCCGCCGCCTCCACAGTCCAAGCCAAAGCCAAAAGAGTGCCTTACACCATTAATGAATCTGATGCCGTGCAAGGACTACGTAACCAACAGCACCGCACCGGCGCCGCCATGCCTGGGCAAGTGTTGCGACGGCTACAAGTCACTCCTCCAGGACCAAAAATGCAATACCACAACTAAGAGGATATCCACCAACTATCCACACCCTTCATTTTATCAAGATTCGTGCAACAAATTTATCAACGAATCTTCAAATGTCAATATATTATCAATAATTGATAGATTTATGTAATTTAAATTTTAGATTCATGTACTAACATGAATTTTTGGTGTATGCATTGACAAAAAAATTAAAACCACGCATTAACATATTTTTTAGTTTTTAACACACAAAATAGTAGGAATAATATGATTCGTTGGATGCAAAATCAACGATCATGATAAGCAGTGGATATCTTTACTATTAAAGAAGAGTCCGTGGTATGGTGTCACACGCCTCTAACAAATTACAAAGCAAATGCCACCGCAATCAACCTGTTTCGTATACGTTCCTCGGCGTTTAATTTGCGTTTCTGTTAGGTTGTTAACTTTCCCAGTGGGGAATTGTGGTGATTATCTCGTCCTAGCCAGAAATCCGGCATTATCCCAACAAGCCGTTACTAGGCCGGCTTTACTGCCGACAATTAAGGAAGTGCGCTGCGGGTGCGTGCCAGCCATCCCGTTCCCTACTCGCAATCCCTTCCTTTGATAATCTTTACTAGCTACCGCGCCCAGGACACAGAAGGCAACGAGCCTTCATGGTGCAACATCTGGCACCACACGGCAGCATCCGCGAGGCGGCGGACGTTGCGAGGAGGAAGATCGCAGGCTGTGGCCATCGCAAGATCTCAACAGCGAGGAACGACGGCGGAACCGCAGCAGTAGAGGTCGAAGCGCTAGCACCGGTAGACCTGGACGCCTTAATCCGAACAGCACAGTCAAGCACCGACTCGAAGAGCTGGCTCTACTTGGCGCAGAGGCACGCACTGGCTCTACCCGCGGGTCGGAGCGAGACCAGCATCGGGAACCATCTGCCGACACGAGTGCGCTTGCGGCGGCGGGCCACCGCCAGCGCACCATTGTCCACGACAGGGATGGCGAGGCGGGCGATCACCATCGGCGGCGGCGGACCCGCAACAAAGATGGAGGAGAGATCTTGAGGTGCGGCTCCGCCCGCGTGGAGGTGCTCCTCCTGGTCCAGCGAGGCGAACGTGAGCGGAGAGTCGGAGACGACGGGGTCGGTGATGACATTGACGGAGACGATGCCGGCGCGCCCTCCGACGATGGTAACCTGTCGACGATGCCGATCACACCGGTGACCAGGTTGACATGCACCAGCCCACGTCCAACGAGCCACGAGGGTCGAGGGCCATGTGCGTCCGAGCACGCTAACGCGCGCGGAACACGGATGTAGCTGGCGCCGTCCTCCCCCACAGCTGAGACGTGGAAGAAGGAGCTGCAGGCTTCCAGCTTGAGAGAGGGCCGACCGCGGACAGCGCCCGGAGTGACACACGAGAACGCCAGGGATGTCGATGTCGAGGAACAGATCATCGGGCTCGTGCAGCGGACGTCCACGAGAGCCGCCGGGGACACCGTGCCCGGCGTGTCCAGTTGCAGGCAGCAGGAGGCCTGGGTAGGAATGCCCAACCTGCTGGGACCTGGGAACGGCCAGCCCATCATCGCCTGCTGAATACGGCTTCCTTGCCGGCGGCAAGCTGACACACGACGGGAAAGCGAGGACGGCAGCGCAATCACAAGCGGATCAGCCAGCTTGCTCGATGCCATACCAGCTTACTTGTCCTTTCTTTGTGTGGAACATGGCCATCCGATTGAGGCCAGCTGACCGCGGAGGCGGCGTGTCCAAGCACGGACTGGACGCCGGTCGGAGAGCCAAACTAGCGAGAGGTTACGAGTTACGACGTAGAGTAGTTCGTAACTTCGTATTGACATGGTATTTTCCTTTTTTATTTTGCAAATGAAGAGCGTGGAACGATAAAAGTAAGCTGCGTCCAGAATCACACCCCAATACCCGTCGATCCTGGTATATATCCACACGCCCGACACGACTCGCGTTTTAGCTCGTTCTCGTCTGGGCGTCTGGGCTCCCAGCCCCGATGCCGCATAGCTAGAGCGGGTAGTGCTCGCGGACGTCCTCCTTCCGCCCCAACGCCGCCGACGGCTGCCCGATGCTGCTACTTACTTTCTCATCGGCTACAACGAGTCCCGTCCCGCATCGGCAATGGTGCACCTCGATCCGCCGCCTGACGCTTCTCCATCCGGTAGCACGCTGGCGTTCTCTCGGTGAGGCATTCTTCCTTCTATATTACCCTCCCCGTCTTCACTCTAGGTTTTTTTTCTTCTTTTTTTCTTGTTGATACGTCAATCTTCGGCTCCGAGGTGAGTAGCTCGACAAATTAATGAGACTTTCCGTTGGTTTCTTGGTGCGGTTCTAAGGAAGCGTGACATCAGTGGATGCAGCTCTTCTTTCAATTCTCGCTTATGTATTTTGATTTAAGTTGTGTAATTTTATTTGTTTTCGCCGTTTCAGTACACGTTGTCATGAACTCATGATTCTGTAGTGGTTTTGTAAGAAGGCAGGCCGAATGGGACGAGGCATCTTAGCAAGTTCAAGTGTGAATGATCCTTCCTTTTCTTCCTTCCGACGTCACAGCTTTTTCGGCTTTTAAATGTTGTCGCATGCCCATGGAAAACTCACTGTTAATCGTACCATAAATATTTTTCGAAGTTTCAGAACCGACAGTTTGATACTCAGCTGATTAAGTCTCCTGGAGAGTGGTATCGATGGCACTCTTTGGTAATTTCTTTACTATGTTTCTTATGATCAGTGACAATGACAGAATAAATTTGTTGTTTAGTAGTGGCTTTAAAGAAGAAAAAGGCTTCAACAAGTCCCACTATTCTTGCTTGTGAACTGGTTGTCTATTGACGTTCATAGACTCTTAGAGACTATTCTTGGCACAACAATACGAAAAAGTAAAGATCCAAAGGAGTTGCTACTGAAGTAGACAAATTCCTTGACTCAATAAAAGAAAAATTGTAGAAATAAAAATAATGGGTTGCCTCCCATAAGCGCTTTTCTTTAACGCCTTTTAGCTAGGCACTTAGAGCAATACATAATATTTCCAAAGTGCTGCTATTAAACCAAATCAAATTTTGTTTCTAAGTTACAGAAAGGTTGCTTAAATGGCCAACTTCTAAATGAAAGGTAAGAACCATTAAGAATCAAATGAAAACGCAAAGAGGCCACTCTCAACAAAAGTAGAATCTGTCCAAAAAAACAGCAGCTGGCAAACGTAATTTTTAGGTGCTCTTAAACATGTCCGAAATTTTAGCCTTTTTTGTGCATGCAGAGGATTCGGTGATACAACATCAGTAAATTTTACGTGATTTTAGAGTTTCCAGTAAAATATGAAAAATCGCGCAATGAGCAGTAGATGCTGAAAACAGAAAATCACTTTTTACATATGTATCAACTAAGCTAAATGGGTAAAACTTGGTACTTTATTTTTGATAAACTAAAGACCAGAGGCTAAACAAGACCTAAACATGCTAGCTACATCAAGGAAAACTCTAAATAAAAATCAAAAGTAAAACCTATATAGAATACAAAGAAAGAACCAAATAAAGAAGCAAAAGAAAGAAAATATTTTTGTTGTTTTGAATTTATAAGTGAAAGTAAAGAAGCAATAAAACCAAATAAAGATCCTAATAAACAAAAGAAGGTAAAACCAAGACATATAAAACAATTATAATACAAGTTAAGACAATACATATCATGTGGACGGGTAATATAGAGTATGAACGAGACAACCTCATGTTAGTTGATGAATAGGGGGATGACTCGGGCATCCCCAAGCTTAATGATTGTATCTTCTTGAATATGTTCTTGGGATGCACCTACACATCCCCAAGCTTGAGCTCTTGTGTTTCTTGTTCATCTCATATCACCATATTGATTAAATCTTATAGCTACATCCACATAAAACTTCACAAAACTCATTAGTAGGGTTAGTACTCATTAAATAAAATCCACTCATGTTCAAGCATTGACAAGTTTAATTTAAGATAACTACTGTATACTAACCAATTTATAACATTTATTGATCAAATAAAGATTATAAACATTGAGTATAAGCACAATACTAAATAAGCATAACAATCTGCCAAAACTGAACAGTCTGTAAAGATGACACTTAAAGAGATAGTTACGTAGCTCAAATAAAAACTTAAAACTAATGAAAGACAGATAATAATCTCAGGTTTATGCACAAAAATTTTCAGTCAAAATACTATTCTGAGATTTATCACGATTTTTTACAGTGAAGCACAGAATCTGTCTAAATTGAACAGTCGGTGAAGATCGAATTTTTCAGACAGCTACGTAACTCAAATCAAAAAAGTTAGTCTAATGAAAGAAAGATAATAAGCATCACTTTGCACTCAAGAAATTTCAGATCAAGATCACGTTCTGGTGATTTTAAATATTTTATACGGTGGAGCACAGAAAATCTGTTTCTGGACAGCAAAGCAAAACTATCAACTTTCAATTAACTAGAGACTATAATTAGCATTTTATTTTTATGTACAGAGGTATATACACAATATTTACATGTTTTTGGATGAGAAGCTTCCATGGAAAGATTTGCTTTGATTTCATAGGCATGAACACAAGTGTTCAAGGTCGACCCCCACTTAACCATTGCTCATCTTTCCAATCACTCTCTTTTTGAAAACGTTTTTAGATAACAAGTACAACTAATTTTTTTATAATTCGTATTCCTACCATACTAAGATAGAAAACAACTTAAAACTGAAAATAAAAACTACTTAGAGATAAAGCAAACAAGTGCACACAAGAATATTCACCTACGCTATGGCTCCCCGGCAACGGCGTGAGAAAAGGTCTTGATAACCCACAAGTATAGGGATCGCGTGTAGCCTTTTCGATAAGTAAGAGTGTCGAACCCAACGAGGAGCTAAAGGTAGGATAAGTAATCTCTCAAGTTCTATCAACCACTGATACAACTCTACGCACACTAAACGTTTGCATTATCTAGAAATAAAACTAGAGTAACAATACGGGTAAGAGATAGCTTTGCAGATAATAAATACAAGAAAGTAAATGTTAGTGCTGCAGCAATAAAATACACTAAGTAACCATAAACTAACAGTACCATGAGTGTGGAAAAGTGGTGGTAATTGTGATGGCTTTGTCCAAGATTAATTACCGAATATATCGGGTTCATTGTCTTCGATGCAGTTTTCTATGTGGGAGAGGCTAAATATACATGCACTCCACTACTTGGGATTACAAGTACTATATGATTGGATTGTTAGAAAGCATCGCGAATACTAACAATGCATTAAGGTTTCCCCAACCATAGCCTTAAGTTTATGGTCCTCTTACTCCCATACGTGTAACTAACCGGTTAGCGCCCTTAGGTTTCTGTCACTCCGGCAGGACTCCCCCCTTCGTTTACAAATACTACCAACCCGTGATGTTGATCCATGCGCGCACAAATATAATGGACACCAAAGGACAGTACCATATCAACATACAACTCTAATGAACCAAAGACATTCAACCAAGCAATCAAAAGATAAATAAACTACACAAACATGTCATAGATCATAGGATAAATATTATAGCATCAAACAACATGTTTACATAGGACGGTACAGAGGTTTGTGGGAGGATGAACCACTGAATACAAGGAGGAGTTGGTGATGGAGATGACGGTGAAGACGGCGGAGAGGCAGCGCGGTGGCGCCGGCGGCGGCGCGGGGAGCTCCTTCCCCGCCGCCGGCATCATGGGGGAGCGCCGCCCCTTAGCCTCCCTCCTTCATGGCTTCTTGGGAGCCCTCCCCCATGGAGATGATCCATGGGGGAGGCAAAAACGTGGCTTTGTGGCTGCAAATTCGTGGTATGGGGTGTTGGCCACGACCTAGGTTTCCTCCCTTTATATATCTTCACGGATTTTCGTCATCCCCTTTTAGGGTTTCGGTAAATCGGGCTTATCTCGGCCGTCCGGACTCGGATTGGGCCGAATTTTATATCCAGATCCATTAGGAGAAAATTCCCTGCAACTTTCTATTTATTGAGTTTTCCATTTGACGTCGTCTTTGAGGGTCAAACTGACAAGCTTCGTAAAAAGTTTTCAGACAGATTTCAGAAAAGTCCCAATTCGACTCCAACAAGGTTTCCTCTTGTATTCTTGATAATTCCTACACATCAAAGTGTAAAACAAGAACATTGTGCACTTTCGCAAGTATTAATAGGTTAGTCCAAATAAATCATAAACTTAATATAAAAACAAGTGCCAAAGGCATAATATTAACATGAAATAATCAAAAATTATAGATACGTTTTGGACGTATCACTCCCCCACCTGCTATTCGTCTCGACCTACGTGGCGGAGCTCCCTATCTAGGTTAGTGCTAGGTGCTAGTCTTGACACTCGGCGATGATGATGGTGGTGCTCCTGAGTTGTGCCGTGGGGTTCGAGCCGCACGCTGGTGCGGTGCGTGAGGCTGATTGCCGAGTCTTGGCATTGTGATCCCTCGACTTCAGCCCTCACCTCTTTTGTCTCTTGGTGGCTCTTGTTGTTCCCTCTTCTAGTGGTCTTTTTCTTGTTTTTCATTGTCTTCTCTTCCCCTTGTATCCCCCTGTAAAACTTCTATCTGTTGTAAGAACATGACCCGCTAGGCTACTTTCGATGAATATAACAACCGGTGGGGAGTAATCCCCCGTCTTCCTCGGAAAAAAATCAGATCCAGCCTATCACAAGGTTAGACAAATTAATCCTCAACCGCACTGGCAGCATAACCCGCAGCATTTTGCTCTTGCGGCTGTGGCAAATTATATTGTTTTTAGATTCTACTAGTTCCCTCTCCGTGCTCTCACCGTCAATTAGGTCTGTATATTTGATTAAACTCCCAAGAATACAAAAATAGCGCTTGCGTTATTGTTTAATTTCGGCCATTTGATACTCATTCCATTGTTATGTGATCAATAATTATTCGAGTATATTCTCATCTTGTGCATAAATAATTTTGAAACATAATAATCGTACTCTTATAAAAGTTCAATTATACACTTTCACCATCCAAACAGGATTTGCCGTTGGTGTATCCCTTGATTCCAAGTTTCAAATACACAAACATCCAACACTACAATTGACATTCGGCCTCAATATCAATATCCTATGATATTTGGCATTGGGACCAACTGAATGCCAAACCCTTGAATGTCTACATCTGCACAAACCCTAATTGAATGTTTTAAAGCAAAGTAAAAAAACTTGAGTGGGAGGTCATTAGAGAGCATAATTTACCATGAATTAGGTGGTATTTTACATGAATTAGAGTATTTTGTATCTAGAACATTCAAAATACTCTAAAATGTAGGTATAAGATCTCGACATGTGTCAATAATCTGTTGGTGTAGATATGGTCCCTTTGACCCAATGGATCTAAGCCAAGAAACAAATCTAGCTACAAATCAAGAGAAGTAATAGGAGTTACCAAGTACGAAAGCTCGAATATGAATGAAAACCTACTAGGACCCGGCGGGAGTCGAACTTGGGTTGCTAGGAGCGGCACCGTGCACCTAACCACTGGGCCGAAAGCTCGAATATGACCATAAGCGTACCATAGTATAGGAATGCACTAGACAATATTCTACATAGATATCCATCTGCACTCGTCTTCTTCTACACACATGTAAAGCTAGATTCTCTTGAGAAAATATTTTCCGACCTTAATTCTTAAAATCAGTCCTATAGGCGGATTTACATTGCTGCAAACATAATTCACAACTATTTCACAACATGGTGAAAAACGTAATTCATGTTCACATTGCGCCAAAAACTGCTAGATTTCCGCGAAAGGAGGGCATTGCTACGGCTGGTAATAGAACATATCATATAACTCTTCTACAAAAAAAAACGCATCCAATGTGTCCTTGACATATGAGGCTTGTTCATAGGCATGGATCCGAGAACCACGAATCTTAATTGAAGGAAGATCATATAATCTAATCAATCTAACGATGCTAAATAGAGTAACTCACAATAAGATTTTCCATTGCAGCATTAATCATTCGTGTTAACACCCAAAACAAACCAAATTTGAGTTTCACTTCTACTATACTCGAGTCCACATTTGTGTCAAGTTCCCTAAGTATTCCAAAAAAATCGCAACGTAGGTTGAGTGAGACGTTTTCATTAACAACCTTGATTTTTGTGATACCAACTACAGATCAAACAAAAAATGTCTTATATAAATTTATTTTCCCATTTTTCATGAATGTTAAACAATGCATGAATGTTTCGAATCATTATAATTTTCTACAAGAATGGATGACTTTTATTTTGATAATACGAAAAGATGCATAATATTTGTCTTCGCAATGCATTTTTAATAAATAAATAAGATTATTTAACTTGTTTATATCAAGAGTATGCTTTTAAAAAATCATTATTTTGCATAATGCAAGAGTGAATGCCAAGATGGGGCCTGAATAATAACTTTTTGAAGCGCTACAAAATAGTACTTTATAACTTAAAGATGAATATTGCAAACACGAAAGGTGGGGGTTTGGAGGTCAACAACTCGGTGGAAGCCTCGACAACGATTACTTATCATGGATGATCAGTTCCTTATTGTAACAAACCTATAACATTATATCAAAGTAGACTTGACGATTCAACATGAATAGTTCATCAATACCACCCTGGTGCACGAGGAATGATGTGTATGCCTTCGGTAACCAATTATTTCTATTCTCCACCTCTTTCTTTCTCTTCTCTTAGTTTGCCCTTTTGGATTCTTATTTCAGTCATTTGACCTCTACCTCCTTTTTCTTTCGTCAACCTCTAACTCATTCTAGCATCTCCATCACTATAGTTAATACTATCGGATTTGCAGCTACTTGCCCATGACTTATGAAACTAGTCAACAGCCGAGTCATATACTAGTCTAAGCACATATGTCCCCATAACCTTATCAATTAGGAACCATTATCATGCAATAGATAGTTTCACAACCAAGTCAAGCAATTTATTGATGACAGATGTCGGTTTTGATGTTGAAGGACAATAATAATAACTTAAGATTGCGCGAGGAAATATCATCGTCACATGATTGCCTTTTGGGTATATTTTCAACACTTTTGCCATAATGTGTTGATCTGTTATTCTCCTCGTGAATGTTGTTCATCAACACTCGGGTTGAGATGATCCAAAAGGCAAAGTCGATTGAATCAACGAGACATGCTACTTTCATATTGATGATCTTTTGAGATCATATTGTGGACTCACCTTGTAATATCCCAAAATCGGCTACCATTTTCTTCCTGTTTTGTTCCAAAATTAGTGACGATGAAGGATAAAGCTCATGTGATTTATCTTTTGAGATCATATTGTGGACTCACCTTGTAATATCCCAAAGTCGGCTACCATTTTCTTCCTGTTTTGTTCCAAAATTAGTGACCATGAAGGATAAAGCTCATGTGATTTAAGTTCCACCTAAAACCCTAAAAAACACACACAAAGAAACAAACAAACTAAACATAGCAGTTCACGGGTAGTCTGCGATAAATCTCGAGAATGTCAAGGTTAAACTCAAAGAAAAGACCTGAATTTCCAGAAATTCACTTTGGCTCCCGAGCTAATATGCTCCTGGTATATTAAACGAAATTTAAAAAATAGTAAAACATTTTCAAAAATTCGGAAAACAATTGGAGATGAACATATACCAATTTCCTACATACGTGTAAAGTTTCATGGCGAAATGGCATTCGGTGTGCCCTGTGCAAAAAAGATAAATTAGTGGTCGAAATGCAATTTTAAAAACATACTTTTTAGAGCATTGATTTTCTTATTTTTGCACAGAGCACCACACATGACATTTCATCACAAAACTTGGCACGTATTTAAAAAATATGTATATGTTCGTCACCAAAAAAATTCAAATTTTTGAAAATATTTTACTATTTTTTAATTTCGTTTAATATAACATGAGCATATGACCTCGGGAGTCAAAACGTCTCTCTCATTTCCAGCCTGATTTCGTGTTAAAAAAACAAACCTTCAATCTGTCGGAAAAAGAAGCAACCAGCCAACCACAATGTTTTCTCTCTAATAAATTTAGAGAATAAGACTACTGTTATGAATAAAGTTTAAACGGAATTCTATTATATCCTACTCCCTCCGTTTTTTAATATAAGATGTTTTAGCATTTGTCCACATTTATATGTGTACAAATGTATGTAGACATCTTTTAGTGTGTATGTTCATTTACTTTAGCATGTATCTAGACAATATGAGCAACACCTAAAACATCTTATATTAAAAAACGGAGGGAGTACATGCGATCATCTCTGCAAATAGTGGTATGCATGGTCTGTTGTAGCTTTTTTTTTTAGCTATAAAGTGGTCGTATCCACCGCCCGAATAGATAGAAAGAGTTGACCCAGTTTATAAGGGAAACCGGGTCCAAAAACCATACAATCTGTACAAAAGAATGACACAAACGAAGCGACCCGCCGCCCACACGACCCAAGTCGACAAACGCCACAACACACACCACCCGCTCCAGGGCCGCCGCCCCGGCGTAACAACCAGATCGACCTTCGCATTGCCCGAAAGTGATCCAGTCATGGTCGACGAACCATCTGCCCACGCAGTTTTCATCCAGGTTGCCACCAAAACCACCATGTACCGGGGCCGCCGCCCCGGAGAAGCAACCAGATCGACCTTCACATTGCCCGAAGGCGATCCAGTCAGGTCGACGAACCATCTGCCCGCGCAGTTTTCATTCAGGTCGCCACCCAAACCCCCGTAGACAACGGCTCTGCCTCATAGAACCGTCGTAGCGTGGGAGACCGAGCCCGCCGCCTCGACGTCCACCACCCTCCGGGGCCGCCGCCCCGGCATCCACCTCACCCGCGAACCCCCCGCACCGTGGGCACATATATTGTGTCATATAGCAAGATTTTCCGCAAGAAAAATACTACCCGATACCAGGTGAACCCGATGGTGTGCCTCCATCGGGAGACCATGATGCCTGGTTGATGTTGGCATACTGAAGGATATATAGCCCGCCATGGACAATATGCTTTCGGTCCTTGCAATCTAGTGGCTGATGCGTCAACATTGACAACCTCTCAATTTGTTGTCTGAGCGCAAACCAGGTACCCGCAAACAAAAAGAGAACTGCAATTTGTCTGTCAATTTCTGAAGTTTTACCACGATGGGAATGGATAGTGTGGAGAATGGCCATCAATTTTTATCACACGGCCACATAATTTCAAGTCTTTGGTGGCTGCCCGTACCCAACTTCCACATACATGTATATGTTTTCCTATCTTGGAAATTGACGAGTATGTATGGATGCACTGTGGAGCAGTCGTGGACATACTTTGGTACCGTGGATGGGCTAATCATTTTGTTTCATAGACTCTCATCATTTTGTTTCATATATAACCTGCAATGCTGTAGTTTATATTTGGTCATAAGTCTGAATTTAAGGCTATATATTTGAAAGTAGTACAAAGAGTGTCGATAGTTACAAAATTAATGTACACACTAAGCAGGGTTTTGCCATATTCAATATTCTCAATACCAATGTCTTTGAATATTTTATTTATTTAGGGTAGCATTTGTAATTTGAATTATGATTTACACTACTTCACTCAATATTAGATTTTTTGCATTTACATTAGTTTTACTGAGGATTCCCATGGTACCGCTTGGTCCGTCTCTCTCCTCTTCGCCCCTTGGTCTGTCGGCTACTAGCAGGCAACACGACATCCTAATAGCTCTGAAGTTGAGTGCCTCCGTCGTGGCGCTGCTCTTAGTATCGTTGTTGTGCAGCGACAACTGTGGATCGTCAGACTCAGCAGAGCACGACGAGCGCGCAGGTGAGGCCTCTCAGGATCATGGCTTTCTTCTCCATCCTGCTATGAGGCGTAGTGGTTTGCTCCCTGCCCGTACTAAGACGGAGTGTGCCTGGTCGTCTTCTTCCCGGTCAAGTCATTCACGGCGGGTTTCATCCGCGCCAGGAAGTTCATCCTCATCCCACCTCACAGATTAGTATGAGTTAAAACATAACTTATTTATACTGAACGTTTTTAATTTGTCATAGCTCATATCGTCATTAAAGTTATGATGTTTCATGGTGTGCATCATTTTGTATATCACGCTGAATAATATTTCTCATGTATAATTAGCAAAACATTGCAAACACAATATTAAGCTACCAGCAGCGCCATTCAAATATTTCTCATTACAAGCAATTTTTATTTACTTTAGGGTGTTCAAGAAACTCCCTTGTTAACAATGGATTAGTTCTTAGACGTAGTAAACAAACATGATTTCGTGTCCGACGTATCATTTTTCATAGCACACTTATATTTCTAGATAATTTTTGTAGAGTGCCTAAAAGTGTATAAATCTAGCTAATAACTTTGTAGAGGTTTCTGGAGTAAATATATTAGTCTAAGTGAAACTAAATAGACAATTCTAGATTGCGTCCTATGAAGTTTGACTTTAAATCCCTCTGAAAATTCATGTACTCAATTTATTTTCGGCTAGGATAAGAAACCTTCCCATCTCGCTTCGATCTGTCTAGTTTTTCCCCAACCAAATCCGCTGTTCGCGTAAGCGCCATGTCATTCTAGACGCTTCGCACGCGCCGCCGCCCTTCGGCCGCGATCAGCAGCCATCGCCGGCGACGCGCGGTCTTCACCGTCGCTGCCGCCAACTCGGAATCCCCTGACGCATCTTCCTCCTCCAGGGAGTCGCTTCCCGCAAACCTGGTCCATCTGATCGGGTGGCGGCTGCTGGACACCGGCAACCTGCTCGACTACGTCCGCCTCCGCGCCGTCTGCCGCGGATGGCGCTCCGCCACCGTCTCCCCGCGCGGCCGCGGTGTCCTCGATCCGCGCTTCCACCCTTGCCCGTGGATGATGCTCCCCGAGGGCCACGGCCTCCACCCCAGCCATGGCAAGCTGCGCGGGTACATCTGCTTCCTCAACCTCTCAACTGACGCCATCATCCGCGCCCGGCTCCCGATTTAAAATTTTCTACACTTGTAGATCACATCATTATCTATACACGGGATTTTTTTTCTCGATTTTTGGAAACTATAAAATGTCATTTTCGAATTTTTCAAAAAAAGTCTCCATGTATCTCGGGAGCCATTAGTCCACACTCGGATGGGCTGATCATTTTGTTCATATACTTTGATCACTTCGTTTCATATAATATGCAATGGTGTAGTTTATATTTGGTCATAAGTCTGAAGTTTTGGGTATATATATTTGAATGTAGTATAGAGAGTGTCGAAGAGTTACAAACTCGATGTACACGCTAAGCAAGGGTTATCCAAATTTAATACTCACAATACCAGTGTCTTTGAATATTTTATTTACAGTATTAGATCTTTGCATTTACATTAGTTTACCAAGGATTCCCATGGCAATGCATAGTCCGTCCTACTCTCCTCTTCGCTGCTCAGTTCGTCGTCAGTCAGGCAACACGACATCCTATCAGCTCTGAATCTGAACGTCGTCCTGCTCCTCGCCTCCGCGGTTGCTGCTCTTAGTCTCCTTCATGTGCAACAATGACTGTGGGCACGACCGCGCAGGCGAGGCCTCTTAAGATTATGGCTTTCTTCGCTATCCTGGTATGCGATGGACTGGGTTGATCCCTTCCCGTGTTGGGGTGCAATGTGGCGGTTCGTCTTCTTCCTAGTCAAGGCGTTCGTGGAGGGGGTCATCCTCACGAGGAGGTTCATCCAAATTCTTCCCGGCGCGTACGAGAACCTCACGGCTTAGTATGAGTTAAAACATTATAACTTATTTATACTAAACGTTTTTATTTTTTCATAGCTCATATCATCATTAAAGTTCTGATGTTTCCTTGGTGTGCATCATTTTGTAAATCATGCTAAATAAAAAATTCATGTATAATTAGCAAAACACTGCAAACACAATATTAAAGTACCAGCCACACCGTTCAAATATTTGTCATTACAAGCAGTTTTTATTTACTTTAGGATGTTTAAGAGCTCGCTTGTTACAATGGATTAGTTCTTAAAACTTAGTAAACAAACACGATTTTACGTGTCCGGACGTATCATTTTCATAGTACACTTAGATTTCTACATAACTTTGGTAGAGTGCCTAAGAGTATATAAATGTAGCTAATAACTTGGCAGAGGTTTCTATAGAGTAAATATTAGTCAAGTGAAACTAAATAGACAATTCTAGATTGTGTCATACGAATTTGACTTTGGACATCACCTTAAATCCCTCTAAAAAATCATGTACAGTACAGTGATCGCCAAATAATTTTATACTCGGCTAGGATAAAAAAAAACTTCCCCTCTCACTTCGATCACTCTCTTTTTTTCCCCAACGGAATCCGCTGTTCGCGTAAGCGCCATGTCACCCTGGACGCATCGCAAGCGCCGCCGCCCTCCGGCCACGATCACACGCAGCAGCAGCAGCCATCGCCGGCGACGCGCGGTCTTCACCTCTGCCGCCAACTCGGAATCCCCCGACGCATCTTCCTCCTGGGAGTCGCTTCCCGCAGACCTGGTCCATCTGATCGGGTGGCGGCTGCTGGACACCGGCGACCTGCTCGACTACGTCCGCCTCCGCGCCGTCTGCCGCGGATGGCGCTCGACCACCGTCTCCCCGCGCGGCCGCGGCGTCCTCGATCCGCGCTTCCACCCGCGCCGGTGGATGATGCTCCCCGAGGGCCACGGCCTCCACCCCGGCCACGGCAAGCTGCGCGGGTACATCCGCTTCCTCAGCCTCTCCACCGGCGCCATCGTTCGCGTCCACCTCCCGATCTTCAGCGACCACTGCGTCCTCGACTCCGTTGACGAGATCCTCCTGCTGCAGCGGGACCAGGACACCGCCGTCCGCCTCCTCCACCCTTTCACCGGCGACATTGCGGAGCTCCCGCCGCTCGCGACCCTCAGGACCGGGTTTGAGCTACGGCAAATGGATTGGTGGTTTTTCAGGACCGTCGGTGCTACCGCCTTCAGTGTGGGCGCTGAGGGAGTCGTCGCTGTCATGATTGCGCTTCATAAGTTGGGGCGGGTAGCCTATGCCACCACCATCGACCAGCAGTGGAAGCTCTCCGAATGGACCATCACTGACGTTTCGAGTCCAATATCATTCCAAGGCAAAATGTACTTAGATTTTGACACTATTTACAGTCACCTGAACATTTTCGAGGTTGACCTGCCCCGGCGTGACAACATGGGCGCTTTGTGTCTGCCGGCACCGAAGTTGATTGCCACGTGTCCGGCAGTCAACGTTCAAGTCCCTTGGTGATGGGCCGTAAAAAACAGCACTCTGCGCACGATCCGGTTTACTCTGTGCACTATCTGGTTTACAGGCTAGCCAACATTATGCTAGTCAGGATTGCGCCCGTAACGAGCATTGGGGACAATGCCCTCTTTGTTGAAGAAAGAGTCCTGACTGTCAACAGTAGAGTGCACCCTACCATTGTGGGTGACGCCATAGTAATTCTCCACCCTCATGGACATTTCCTTGGTCAATACCATCTCGCCGATGGGACATGGTGGCCAACAGCAGATGGATGTGTCGTAGACAATGGTGGTGTACCGAGTCCTTGTAGCCTCATCTACCATATCTTCACCTGTTGCCGCCGTGCTACTTGGTGAGCGAGTTGTTTCCTTCTTGTCACTTAATTGCAGTCTCTGTTCTACACGGTGAGCTAATTAGTATTACTCCTATGATTATAGGAACAAAGGGGCACTTCGTTTTCAGGGTAAACAGCGACCTTGTTGGAAGGTGAAGAGAAAGTGGCGAGACGGGGTGAGTACATATGACCTGCGATACCTTTCTGCATTTTCTTAGTTTGCTGATGATCCATTACTCAGCCTTCCTTCTTATAGCCACGGCTAACTAATTAATTTTGGGGTGTGCAAACATCTCCGGATTGAGATGTTGAAGTCTATATAAATTGCTGGGAACCCTGTTTTACAGCTGGTGGCAATTGGCTATTTTCTCTAGAAATGCTGAACAAACAATTTGTTTATGAACTTGTTGTCATTTGAAACATATGCTAATGCGACCACCCTTTCTTTTACGATCACGCAATCAGCTTTTGCTTAGGCAACCAGAACAGCATGAAAATTTCCCATGACCATTTTTATAGAAAAACGTAGGACAGGCTCTTACAGTCTTACTGCGTTGCATTGAGCATAGTCGAGCCAAAATTAAAACTGTGAAGAGATATTAGAGCCCCATATGGCATAGATGAAACGCAATTTGTATTGCCAATTGAGAGTTTTGTCGTCCTTCTTGACTATATGAACTACTAGTAGCTACGCTGAGATCTGCTTTGAAAACGCTCAAGTCAGGAACTCCTAATAGGGGTCATGTTGTCGAATAACTTGCTGATTCTCTGCTTCCAAATGCATCAGGCATGAGCAGGCGTGGAAGCATTGAAGGAAAGGGACGCTGAAATTTCTGTTTCTTCTGGTGTATCACTCTATCATGCCAAGCTGTAGCTGCCAAACATTGCCCAGCAAGTGTTTTGAAGGAACAGACTCAGAGAACAAGTGCCTCAACGTCTCCTCTGTGTTAGTAGGCAGGCATCACAAAGATTCAGAGAATTACCAGTGTCGAAACATCTTCGTATTGTTGGGTAGAATCTTGTTAGAAAAGAGAAGCTGCAAGTGATTTTACCGGTTCTTATATTGTCGGGGAGTCAAATACATGTTGCTCACTGACAGAATTCAATGTCTAGATAATTTTGTTGTGCTTGTGTTCTCCTGTTCCATTATTTCATCCTATCGACTTACTAGTTCGTAGTCACTTATTTAACATATTTTTTTACAGCTAACTAATTAATTTGGTGGTAGGAGTGATAGTGATTAAAATTAATATCGTATTATTATTGAAACTTTACCTTTTGACCTTTGATTAGGTTTGAAATGTACAAACATACTGGATTCGGATGTGCAAGTCTTTATAAGTTGCTGCAAAGTCTTGTGTGTATTTACGGCTAGTGGCAATTGGTTGTTTTCTCGAGAAATACTGAATAATCTGTATACAAATTTGATACCACCATAGTCACTGGAAGCATATGCAAATGTGATCACCCTTTGTGATGTTATTACGAAATCAACTTTTGTTTAGGAATCAGATCAGCATGGAATTTTTACATCGTACTGAATACTTGTAATGCATCGTACTGAATATGATAGGGCCATATATAAAAATTGTGAAGAGACGTTACAACTCCATATAGCTGAAAATGGAACTCCATTTGAATTGTGAATCAGCTCTGTTTGAAACGTTCGATTAAGGAATTCGTAGTAGGGTTCATGTTGTTGAATAACATGTTGACACTTTGCTTCCAAATGCACCAGGCATGAGCAAGCGTGAAAAACTCGAAGAACAATGACTGCTGGAAGTTTTGAATTCCCTGAGATATCATCAGTATCATCACAAGCTGTAGCTGCCAGACATTGTTCAATACGTGTATCTGAAGGCACATTCAGGAAAAAGTGCATCGTTGTCTCCTCTGCTTATGCTCGCAGAACCAGCAGGGAACTGCATATGCTGAAATATTTTTCTCCCAAACTGCATATGCTGAAATATTTTTCTCCCAAACATGTTCCTGGTGTTCAATGTATCAGATAGAAGCAACCAAACGAATAAATTCTCAGCTACACCTCCAAATCCACAGGAAAGCATGCATCCTTCTTGTTAGTATATGAGCAAATTGGGGAGAGTGGGCAAACCCAATTCCATGTTAGATAATTTTGTTTTGCATGTGTTTTCTGTTTCTCCATTTGAGCATATCCACTTACTAGTTACTATGCAGTTATTGCATCTGCTTTTCTGCTTGTGCCTTTTCTTTTTCCCAGCCTAAATATATCCTGTGCCATGGCCCATGGGACATGATGCCACGCAATAAGGAGAGGAGAGTTTTTATTTTTGACATATTTTATCCTTCAGTTTCCTCATGGCAGTGGCTTGTAGTTTTTCTGTGCTGTCAAATCATTACCAATGTTGGGATTTACCGAGATCAAATTGCCCAATCCCTACCCTCTACTGGCATTTTACAAGCCAAAGACGTGAGGACGATAGATACCTTTCTGGACAGGGGGTGAGTATGACCTGGGATACCTTTGGACCTTCCTAGTTTTGCAATTAATCAACGTACTATTCGGGTGCACAAACATTTCTGACTTGGGATGTCCAAGTATTACTAACTATATTAAGGGAGCACAAATCCGCGCTCCCTCAGGCCCCCATGTACTGTAGCTACTGTAGCAATTACTAACTATATTAAGGGAGCACAAATCCGCGCTCCCTCAGGCCCCATGTACTGTAGCTACTGTAGCAAATGAACAGTAGCTACAGTACGGGGTGGGCCCCACATGTCAGCGGCACACAACCGCTCAATTTGGAAAAACGCCCCTCGCGGGCGAGGAATTGCAACGCGGACCCAGCTTCTACGCGCGGAAGGACCTACACCAAAATAGAGCAAAACACAGGGACTTTTTTGCAAAACCGTCCAGAGCCCCCCTTCCTCCTCCTCCTCGCCCGCGACGGGCCGAAGTCGCCGCGCGTGCGCCGCCGCGCGCCGCCGCCAGCCCGGCCCTCCCCGCCCGAATCCGACGCCACCGGACGCTCCGTCGTCGCCGTCTTGACTTCCTCGCCGCGTATCGGCCGTCGAAACGCCGTCGACAAGCCGGAATCGCCGCCGCCGCTCCCGCCGGCCTCCGCCGCTTCCGCGCCTCGCCGGCGCCGCTCCGGCGACCCAAACCGGGCGGCTCCGCCGCCCACGGACGCGGCGCGAGCAGGCGCGTCGAACGCGTCCACTCGCGCTTCCTGGGACGCGGTGTGGCGCCGCCGGCGGGCTCGACGCCGCCGCGGCCGAGCCGGGCTGCCCTGCGCAGCTGTGACGTCACCAATGACGTCACAGTGGGCCCCACACACATTTTCCCCTTTTCTCCGATTTTTCCCAAAAAAAAAAACCCTGGAAAACAGAAAAAATTAAATTTAAATACACCCAACAAAGGACAACAAAAAACATCAAAGTTCCATAAAACAAAGAAAAAAAAACTACATATATTTGTGTGAAAGTTCATATTTTTCCTTCCCCACGATTTTTCTTTACAAAAAATAGTAAGAAGCTACGAGGTCAGATCGACGCACGTGGCGACCTTCGCCGTCATCTCCTCCACCTCCTCGCCGAGCGCCGCCTGCCGGGACGCGCCACGGTCGCCAGATTATTCGCCGCCGTCCGCGCTGTCCGCCGCCGCGTTTGCTGGTCGTCGGCGACGCTCCGGCAGCTAAACTGCAGCGGCGCCGCCACCCCCGCGAAGCCCACGTCGACCTGCACCCGACGAGCTCACGCGCGCATCGCCGCTCGCCCTCACTTGCCGTCGGCGTCGCTGGCACGGCTGCACCGCCCACCGCTGACATCAGCGTGACGACACGGCGGCAGTGGGCTCGGCAGCGGGCTGGCTGCTGGGCCGGGCTGGTTTCTGCGAGCCTAGCTCGGCCTTTTTCCCCACTGCTTTTCCAAAAAAAAAAAAAAACTTCCCATTTTGCAAATACAGCTCCAAATTAATTCCAAATTTGAAAAAAAATAACATCCATCCAGACATTTGTTCCAAATACATTTTATTTTCCCACACCTTTTTCAACTTTCCAAACACAATTCCAAAACAACTCACACAAAATTCTACAATTTTGACGAAACCAAGATAGCCACTGCATTCTTCAAAAAAAAAAAACATTTCTAAAAACAAATGAGACCAAACTCCACAAATATATGCAAACTATTTACGGTAACAAACTTTTTTTAAAAAATGAACACTTCCAGAATAGTGATAATTTGGAGACAATAGACGACAAAATCTAACGGATTTCAACGGTTCCCAATTCGTCAAATTTATAGAACCAATTCAGTTAAATTTTCGTTAACATAAACGACAAATCCCGGCAAATTACGACATTTCAAAATACGGCTGACTTCGACATTTCGAATCACGACGGGTACGGAATTTCGAAAATTTGTTCACCTTCCAAAATTATTCCACCCCAACAAAAATTCCTTCATTCGAAACGATTTAAATGTAAATATTTTTTTACATCACCATTTTTTTCCTTCTAATCCAAAACATCATCAAAAATTTCACATCAAGGGCGCGGCGTGCGCCGCGCCAAATTCCACTAGTATAGTATACGTTTTGCACAAAAAATTGGTTGCAATTGGCCATTTTCTCCAGAAATGCTGAACAGACAGTTTATTTATGAAAAAATCCCCCATAACCATTTTTACAGGAAAACGGTACGACAGGCTTTTACTGCCTTGCATTGAACATAATCGGGCCAAATATTAAAATTGTGGAGAGATATTAGAGCCCATGCGGCAGAAATGAAACTCCATTTGAGTTGTGAATTGAGAGTTTTGTCGTCCTTCTCGACTATAGGAACTACTAGCAGGCTGAAATCTTTTTCGGAACGCTAAAGTCAGGAACTCCTAGTAGGGGTGTCATGTTGAATAATTTGCTGATTCTCTGCTTCCAAATGCATCAGGCATGAGCAGGCGTAGGAGCAGGACCGCTGAAATTTATGTTTCTTCTGGTGTATCATCTCCTCCGTTAGGTTGGCATTACAAGTGTTCAAAATTCCAAATTGAACTGCCATTGTTGGGCATGCATACACCTTCTTAGCATTAGCCGACTTTTCAGCTAGTTGTCTGAGTAGAATTTCGTGAGAAATGATAAAACTGCAAGTGATTTTACCGGTTCTTGTATTGTTGGTTGTCCAACACACACAGGCTTGTGTATTGGTAGCTTGAGGTGGATACAGTGTGAGAAATTTTGGGCAGTTGGCAAACTCAATTCCATGTCTAGATAATTTTGCTATGCGTGTGTTCTTCTATTCTGCCATTTCATCGTATGGATTTACGAGTTCTTAGTCACTGATTTGACATCTGTTTCTCTGGTTCTCGTTTTTCCAAGCCTAAATGAGTCTTGTACCGTGAGAGGTGGCTCCGCACGACAAGGAGATGATTCTTAACGACTGACTTGTTTCATCATTTTGAGCACTACATTGTAGAGTGATAAAAGATCTCCTGATTTTCTACCAGACAGGGTGTACTAATTTCCGGCCTCCATAAAAGTGCATAATGCAGAAGCTTACAACACTCCGAGCCATGTCATCATCGATGCTAGCACAGTAAGACTCGTGATTCTCTGCTAAGATGGCCAAAAAAACAAAGGGATTTACTCCTAAGAACTGATCCTTCCTCCTCCTATGAATGTGTACTAATCTCTTTGTACAAACAGGCGCCGCCGCCGCCATAATATAATAGGTAACTATACAATTGGTGTGCAACCGGATCATTTCCGCCAGACGGCCATTCGAGGACTACTTCGGTGTGGTGAGTGCTCAGTAACACCGATAGCCTCTGCAAATGGCGCAAGAACGCAAAACCAGGGGGTTCAGGGCAAGACATCAGTGGTGATATATGACACTCAGGTTGTCAACCGAGTGTCTTTTGATATCCTCTCTTCCTGTATTTCCTCAAGTTCATCACCCTCGCTCCGCTTACCTGCTTGCTCCTTCCAGTACGAAATCAACTTCTTCAACCGCATGATTTCTTTCGGGGCAACATGCTTGCTCGTGTCATTGACAATGCAGCGCACTCGTGAAGCATACCTGCAAGGCAACAAACAATGCTAGTGAACAGCTGCGTGCAGAAAATACTGGAACAAAACAAGAAAGGCCTAAACTGGAACAATATTCCAAAATTTCAAGGTCCCAAAACCATGGAAACCAAAAAAAGTTATCATATGTATGTGACAGAAGAGACTCAGATTATCACAGAAGGTACGTGTATGATGCAAGATATAAATTATCGTACGATGTATGCGAGAAAATTCAGCCAAACTTTTCAGACAAAACATTCAGAGAAATGCAGAGCAAGGGTGTCCGTACATTAGTGAGTTGTAAGTCTCCTCCAAGTTCGACTCTGCCGGTGAAACATTCACAAACATTAATGTTTTTGCATTGCCTCCAAGCGAATCACTCATAAGCATTGTCAACTTATGGTTCCGGTAAGGTATATGTTGTCCATCAGAAGATAAAGCGCCAATGACATCAGCCAATGCAGAAAGAGATTTATTGATGCTTTGTGCTTCTTTTAATTGTTTTCCTGCTGAGCCAGACTTTTTCACCCTCTCAGAACCAGCAAGGTCCACGAAGCTTAGCTGTCATACAAAGAACGCTGTCGACGTTAGTAATCCATTGAGAAAAAATAAATTAGCATCTTGTAACTCTACATTTTCTAGTTGATTAATCATATCAACAAATGAAACAAGATAAACCTTATGAAAACATGGCTTGCTTATGAGCTAGACCAAGTAGGCAAGTACGTCAAGAGATCACATCTTCAGACGGAAATAAAACAACTTACATTCAACTAGGTCAAAACAAATGGCTGCAAAAACAAAAGGCCAAATAAACTGACGTAGAGCCAGCACAGTGGTTGGATAATCTTATGCCAGTAGACAATTTAAGGTAGACCAACAGAACACTAGAACCTTTTTTGGGAAATGATAGATCAAACAAAAACAAGCTAGTTAGACTAAACCCAAATTTTGATTATGTGAACTTTTCAAGTTCATCATATCTTACCTTTCCTCTTGAATAAGACTGAGTTTGGAGATTAGTACTTTCAATTATGATTGAAAGGACTAAATGAGATCTTGAGCTCTCATCATTCATATTTGTTCCAGCAGTGTGTCTTCTCTCAGAACCTCTTGTGATTATAGCACTCAATTCTTCAAAACTTGAAATGTTCACAACTGTAACATTTTCAACAGTAACAACACCCTAGAAATAAAAGCATAAGTTAAGTAGCTCCATAGAAATATAACATATCTGCTGTTCATGAAAGAAAGTAAGAAACGCTTCCACGTGTTAACAAAGAGAAGTGACTCCAGTACTCCACACTCTGCACTTCCCAACAGAATTGTGCAAGTGGAGATGATGAGTTTTCCCCAACCAATACTACTCTCCAACCATAGCTATTAATAATTATACAGCTTTATTATGGAGGTATACCAAATTAGTCACCATTAGATAAATGTTAAGAGTGGTATATTATTTAAATGTAACAAAATAATCTGCTCGTAATTCAACTATAAAAGTAAACAGAGGTAGCTTAGGATCTATAGAAGGTGTTGCTCAAAAGCGCACAAGAAAATTTAACAGGAAATTTTGTAACTTGTCTTATTGAAGAGCCACAGGACAAAATGTGAAATATGGAAGAATTATAGGATGAGTGGCTGACCATTAACTCTAGGAACTGTATGAAAAATGTGAAGTTAAATGCATACGAGGAAGAAGCTTTTATACCTTGGAGTCCTTTTTTATTTCTAATTTTTGTCGAGTAGCATTTTTGGGCAACAACAGGTCCACAAGATTATCTTGGTAAAGTTCCACCATATATGCCTGGGAGTGTATGATACGCATCAGTGATTATATTCAATGAAGGATAACTTAAGTCATAGTTTGAATTAAGTTAAGCAAAAAATGCCAACTAAAAAACTGGTATGCTTCCCAAGTCATGTAATAATAAACACTGTATTGCCAATAACAATACAAAACACTTCCTCAACATCATAAATTATATTATAGATTAGTCCATAGAGAATAGATGTCTATCATGCCATGTGAAATCACTCAATGCACATAAAAATATTCCTTACCTTCAAGGAAAATGAATATTTGTTGCCATCACGCTTTATCACCCTAAAAAGTTCTGACGTGGCCCTTGGAGTAAGACCAGGATTGTTATCTGAACCATATATAGTAAAAGTCTTCCCAGAACCAGTTTGGCCATAAGCAAATATACAGACATTATATCCATCGACAGCTGATTGTACTAGGTACTGCAGCACATTCAACAAAAGCATATGAAAACCAGTGGTTTATAATCTCAGGAACACAATCTATATCACAACAGTAAATGAAACTTAAATTTAGAAATATGTTACCTTCGTGTCCTCGAATACATCTTCTTGAGTAGTGTATGCGTCAAAAACACGGTCATATATATGTTGCTTTGACTTGTCATCTTTCCACGGATGTGCAATTGTAAATTCATCAGGACTGCATACAATATTTTTGTCCTTGAAAGAAAGCTCCTTGTCGTTTAGAGGACGCAAGCGACAAAATACTCTTATTTTTCCTTTCATATCTGTGAATAATTGTAACTCAATTCATAATCAAGTTATTGGCAAAATACCCTAGTAGATGTGAATAGTGTATTTTACCTTCAATTGTGTTATAGTAACGTTTTCGCAAAACCTGTTCTTGCTTATAAAGACTTTCAAGCTCAACTAACTGTGCTCCTTGCCTTTTAAGAATCTCAACGGTCTGTTGGTTCTTTCTGTCAACGTCCTGAAACGTTGCAAAACGGAACTATGTGAGTTTACACAGAACCGAAGAAACGCTGAATTTAGCTATTATGCCTTACACATACCGCTTTGAACTCTCTTAACTCATCAAGCTCTTTGAGAGTATTTTGCAACGCATCCACCTCGGCATTTCTCGAGGCAAGAGTTGATTCAGCAACATTTAAGGAGTGTGTTGTACTTTCCAATTTTTGCTCCAGTTTAGCTGTATGATCTTTTAACTTACGACATTCACCCTCGTAAGTCCGTTCCATTGTACTTTTCTGCGTAGTTAAAGTCATTTTTTCAGAAATATGAAGAGAGTAAAGTATCCCCTGTGAAAAACAGAACAGGAAAAAGGAAATGTTTGATGATTAACAAAAAACCTCTTCACTTTTTGCTCTTTCAAGCCTTTGAATCTTCTGTTCTAGCATATTCCTTTCCATCATCAACTTCTTTGAAATTTCTTTTGATGCATCAAGCTCTTTTTGACATGATTTCAACTTCTCCTCGAGCTTAGTTAACATCTTTTCAAACACGAGGTAAGTTAATGAACCATGAAATCTTAGGAAATATAAGTTTTGCCACAGAAGTTATAAGCCATCCTGCAAAACTCAACTCGTAGATTTAGATTGTTTAAAAATACCTCAATGCTATTGTTGACGCTGCCTACGGTTGTCAAAGTATCTCTTTCACATTGGTTTCCAGATACTTCTGATTTAGAGTTGTTCTCTTGGCCCTGACCACCTGTTAATCTGGTCTCCAATCTACTTTTCTCCACCAATGCAACCTAATAAAATAGCAAGTTAGATGATTCAAGCAATTTAACTATGCAAATTGTATATCACCAATTCACCATACCTGCAAAGAAGAATCCTTTTCGTCACATAGAGATTTTAGCTTATCCCGCTCGCTTGTTACTTCTTTAATGATATGTCGTTCAGATTGTAAGGTATCTCTTAGCCCTTCCAATTCTTCTTGCATCTCTCTTTCTTGTTTTGTCTTCCTTTGTAACTCTTCCCGCAACTAACAATGCAAAAGGACAATCATGTACTTAGATGGCTAACAATGTACAAGATAGTGACATATTTTCCAATATAACGTCGACAATAGTTAGATTGTGAAAGCATCACCTAACTATTACTGGAATTTTCAGTCTTTAACTCTTATGAAAGAAGTCATGAACACAGAATGTTTATTAATTACATGCATGGTATATAATCCTTTTGACCTACTGGTCGTTCGTTATAATTTGCAATCCAATTGCAGGGAAATGATTTGGATTTTTACGTTAGACTAACACAGAATATTCTAGTATGCTAACATCATTTACTAGGTAATGGGCCATTTCTCACGAAGTTCTAAACTCTAAGCACCATGTGGCACCATTAGTGTTTTTTATGAACAAAATAACTCACCTGGTCTGCTTTCTTTTGAGACTCATCAACTTCTTTTGACAGTTCTTGGACACGTTTGTCATACATTTCACCATTTGGTGTCTTCTCTGCTTGAGAAACATCATTTTGAGAAACTGTGCTAGTAGCGGAGCCAGAGCGCGCTTTTGAATATCTGCGGAGCATACATCATTTATATGTGTTTGAAGAGCTACACATATTTCTTCACCCTAAAAATACAAGCACTTGGTTATTTTGGCCCAGTAAAAACATGGCTATTTGACAGCTTTATATGATATAACAAGATGACATCATAAATGCTGATGTACTATCTCTGAGGCCTAAAAATAACCTGCTTAGTTTCAAATTGAAAGATATGAAGAACACCCAGCAACTCGCATCTTAAAGAAAACAGCAGTATTGCTGCTCCCGAATTGCATTATGTCTCTCAACTCTGCAGAATGTAGGTATTCCTTAGGAACCGGACGGAAAAAGTGAACCTGCGTTAAAGCAGAATTACAAGATCAGCTTCAATTAGTAGAACAAATATACTATTTTTATCATATGATAAGGCATCCTACCCCTCGTTTGTTAATTCCCAAAATGATTCTTCCAGGTAAAAGTCCTATTGGATCATCAATTTTCCGAACGCTGAAGAAAACTGAATTGCCGTATGGAAGAGTCCTTAAGATTCTGAGAAACTGGTTCCTTGCATCATCTTTTGACAAGTGTTCCTGGATGCAACAGCGAAGTACTTAGGTGATTGAGGTATCACATGTGCTTGCTAATGTAAATTCAGATGTAAAATTTACTATTTTATCAGCACGTCCATCAAAACTAATTCCTTGACAAAACCTCAGACTAACTAAAATTTAAAACAATGTCACTTTCTTACATGTTAGTAAGATGTGTGATGCATCTACAAATACAGTCGATGTTATAATCAATGCAGAACATGGAGGTCAATAAGAAAATGTGTTGAAAATCAAGTAAACAACAACAAATTGTATGATATGTAATGCATCGAAGGTTGCTATGTAATAGCATAAAGTTGCACAGCTAGATGAATACCATTAACTGATAGCGTGAGATGATGTCGAGCTCCCAGTCTCGCTTTGCTCTAGTAATTGCAACTTGTCTAGGTAAAAACCTCTCTAGAAGAGATATCCATTCACTAGCAAGAACAAAAATGGCATCTCAGGAAAGAGATAGGATTAATTATTATTAAGTACTAAATTGACAAGCAAAATAAGAGATCAGGCAGAGCCTTATGAATTACGTACACACAGGACTCGGGATTGTCAATGAATCCAATCTCAACCAATATTTGCAGAGCAGTGAGTTGTGCAGCATCCCTGCCTACTGGGTAGTTCCCTAAAATATAATCATGTTGTAACTGCAGAAGAAGGATAATTAGTGCTATGTGAAGCATGGCCTAAGAACAGTAAGCACTTCAACTGACTACGCAAATCAGTACCTGGACATATGATAGCTGGACGAACATCGGATCAGTCACAGCCTCATCAGACTCACGAAAGAGGCGTTTCTTAAATACGAGCTTGCAGTGCAAAATTTCTCCTTTATTGCGATCCTTGGCTGACTTGAATTCAGATAGCAAGTCACCAATATATTTGTTATCGTCTAATCCAATGTATTCCTCTGCATGACAGAAATAAGGAAATGCAACTATTATGTGAGAAACTTCCATTCGTTCATATATTTCCTTCAACCCCACTATATCAAACGCACATGCACTATGTTAGACTGAAGGGGAGAGGCATGCGAGTTCTGAGTGAAAAGAAATACCGTTGCCAACTTCTGAAGACTTTGATCCATTAACAATCTTTCGGCATTCAAAAAGACTGAAACTGGAATACACTGAAAGTTTGATAATGCCAGCAAGTTCCTGTAATAATAGCATATTTCGTTTACTTAGTCAACTTCAAGTAAATAAAAAGACACTGGTCAAACAAATTTAAACAAAAAAGTATAACAAGAGAACACATAGAGTACTCTGACACTATACTGGGTTGTGATAGTATGGTTGAATATCCACTATTTGGTCGACTAGATCTAATGAACTGAAGCCAAAGTAATGTTGTACCCAATGATAACAAAGTCTATTAATATTAGAGTTCATAACATCAGGGAAATAGGTAAATAAGCAGCAGGTCCTATGTATGACACAGAGCAAAAAGTGCCAACACCTTCGCAAAGTTGAGTAGTGTGCATTCATCTTTTGGAACTATGGGAACTGAAGAAGGTGCCTGTGACTTGTGACTACTAACTCCCCTGAGTGCTCAATGGTGACAAAAGCAGTCAAAACCTCATTTTAGAACTGATCAGATTCATTTTGACGCACTACCTACAGCCTTATATGGTAATTTAAGCTCGGTCATGAGGTATCTGAAATTCCAAACAGAGGAACTCTTCAGAGTGCGGATACCACCCAGTAGCAATGAGCTACATAGTAGATAGTAGTAGTACAAAGTGAACCCAAGTAGCGGAGGTTCTTTAAACTATTGTTGAATGGTTCTGCCAAATGCACGTTCCATCTATGAATGGACGACTGTATTGATTATTGAACAAATCCTTGTGTATAGTATAGCACCTTTATGAATGTATTTGAGAGAAAATAGTCAAGGCTACAAAGAAACAAAACTGAAAAACAATTCAATGAACCACCTTTGTACATATGAGGTAAGTCTGTAAGTTATGACTATCCAGACCAATTACTTGGCTAATATCATCGTTGTTATACCAAAAGTGACAACTTAAATCGCAATTGCATACACACCAAGCAGTGCTCCAGATCTAACAAGGTATCCAAACCACCATTAGTTTAAGAGAAATGTGGATACCTCAACAGCATCAGCAACAGTTGTTGCCATGTCGTAGGTGATCTCTTCAAATGTTTCATCCAAGAAAAATACAATTGTTGTAAGCTTCCGGCTGGTTAAAAGAGCTTCTATCTCCTCCCGTGCAGGAATTGTGACCCGTGGCCCTGCCTTAACCGAACGTTTTAACGCATTCAGTGTGTTCAATGCTAGAACTCGAACATCAGAATCAGTTGTGGCTCCATGAGCAATATAGTGAACATACTCAGACAAGTATGCCCCAATATCTTTGCTTGGTGGCATGGAAGATGCGCATAAATACATTAGCTCCCAAGCTCTTATCAACCAACTCCTGTAAGAATAACAAAATTATGATTCCAAAAGTAAGTCTGAAATCAACAGGCGCTTGTTATACATGAGAAGCCCATTACTTACCGATCGGGATTGTTACGTGTTTGCTTTGAAATCTGTGCAAAGAGCTCATCTCGAAGTTCAGAACGCTTCAAAGTATGCTTATAAAGCTTTGCAACAAGTTCGATTCTCTCTTCCAAACTTATTATTGCGGGTGAATCAATGCCCATGTACTTTAATATGACATGGAATAATTTGATTGAGCGGCTTACAAGGTCGTTAGTAACTTTCAGTAACGAAGTTGGAATAGGATCCTGCCAAAGAGAGAACAAAGAAGCATTAAAATGGCATCATAAGAATTTCATGATCTTATAGTTCTGCATATGATAATACGAACGGAATAAGAGAACGTGCTCAGAAATCAGATGGCAGACAAATAATCGCAGACAGGGAATGGGCTCAATAAATTTACCTTTTGGAAGCACAACATATCTTCCAAAGTGAACTTCTCACGAACTTGCGAACCCACAGATTTTTTTATAAAAAAACCACGCTTTCCAGATGATTGGATCTGTTTTTGCATTGCTTTGAGAAATCCCTCCACCTGTTATATTTGAGAAATAATTTAACATGGGACAAAGTGACTAGTGGAACTGGAACCATATTAGCTTACAAACTGATGCAGAAAAATTGTAAATTAATAGACCTGATCCCACTGAAATGTTTGGGAGCACCTATAAAGTGATTAACAATAATTGCCCGTGGTGACAGAAAATACGAGACATGCAGAGGTACCCAACTAAATAAAGAATAACTGTTACTATCAATTTGAATGGGGAGAGCATGACTACGTAGCGACCAACTTCATTAGAAGAGAGAACAAAATTCTAGCCGTCCCACACATGAATAGAACAATGTGTTATGTGTTCATGGTAGAGTCAACACTTCGTAAACCAGCATAGACACCACGTAGCTACCAACCTTAACTGGGTAAGCTAGAATCAAGGAGACGCATACCTGGAACCTATCAATCAGCGGGATTGCTCCAGCAAGCTCCGGGGGAATGGACATGGACAAAGTCGACGGAGTACTGGAAAAAAAAGTATCCCAGAGATTAAAGATCGCGAACATGTCATCACTCATCAGGTAACGAGAAGGAGCATGCAAAATGTGACCCAGAATAGAAGACAGAATACCAACACTATTTCCAGTTCGAAATAACCATTAAACTGGCACCTAAAGCATCATTTGACAAGCAGCGAGGTAGGCCAGGATTACGAAGGCAACAAGCATAACCCAATCATAGCGACAACTAACCTAAATACTTTTCCTCAACTTTCCACCAGGCGGGGAAGGGAAAGTTTTCGGTTATCAAACAACACTAGAAAATTCAAAATATGTGACCCACAAACGTAAGCAGCAACACGGAATCTACTCTGGTCGCTAGACTAGAATCGAAGCAGCAGTGTAAATAAAGTATTATCTCCGTCGAAACGAGGTGGCTGGCTACATGAGACGGCTGGCTGGGGTGGTACTCAGTTACTCACGGCGGCGCGAAGTTGTAGCCGTCGCTGTCGTAGCCGTCGCCGTTGACGCTGGCGGCCGCGGAGGCGTGCAGCGGCGTGGCGGCGGCGGAGGCGGTGGTCCCGCCGTTGCTTCCCGAGCCGCCGAGCTGCGCGGCGGGGCCCACGCCGCCGGCAGCCATCTCGCTTCTCGATCCGCCGACTCCGCAGCTAGGCAGGAGGGGCGGTCGCTATCTGTTACGCCTCAGCCACGACTCCCATCCACTAAGCACCGGCGCGGAGCAACGATTCAGCCAGGCAGTGAGTCAGTCAGATCCGGCGGCGCGGGAAATGGCGAGCAGAGGCGTCGACCCCAAGCTCCAGGCCCCAGCTAGGCGGATACGGGGAGAGATAGTGCGCGCCGGCGCCTAGGAACGAGCGACGAGGAGAAGGACAAATGGAGCAGATCCCCCGCAATGCGTGCGGCGGTATAACTAGGCGCGGGCGGCGGCACGCGGTGGGGAGGGAGGACCGGGTCGCCGCCGCGTCCGGCTGCGGCCGGCAGGGCGAGATCCGAGGAGGGAGGTGAGGTGGGGACGGAGAGGAGAGGGGCTCACGAGGAGGAGAGGGGAGGCAGTAGTAGTGGCGAGGATGGAGGATTAAAGAAATCACGCGGAGAAGGAAGGAGACGGTGGCTTTTGCCTGCTGGTTTTTGGCAGCGCGAGCGCGACTCGACGAGCGAGGGAATTGTTGAAAGTTGAAACCCAGAGAATCATCTAGATCGTGTAGTAAAAGTGGGAGGAGGTGAATTACCTTCTCCTTGCGCGGATGCGTTCGAGCTGTCGGCCATGGTGGACGGCGGCGGTGGTGGTAGAGTGTAGCAGTGACGGCGGTGGCGGAGCTTCCCGTGACTCTGCGCTTAGACCTAGATCGGATAGGGTATGTCGGGGGTGGCGGCGCACGACGAATCTCGTAAGACATGCTGCCAGCCCTCCACCTGTCTTTATAGCGCATGCCACAGGGGCCCACCAACCATTGATCGGTTGGGCGCCCCCCATCAGGGCGCATGGATAAGGGTCTGGTGCAGCCGTTGGTGCCGCACCGTTGGAGATCAACCTAACATTCTCCACTTGATCTTAACTTTTACTTTTAACCATGTACTTTATACTTTACTCGTTTCATCGCAGATCAGTACATAGAGCATGTTTCATCGTCACAGCTCAATTGCCGATAGAATCAGACAGCTACAATATACCTCTCTCTTTTTGAAACAATTTATGTTTCTTTTGGGCCTCTCATGATCCAGAAATCATATGCTTTCCATTAAACTCATGCCGGCTACGTGTTCCATGAACACGCTGGGTGGTAAGCATTTCGTAAGCGGATCCGCAAGCATATTCTTTGTCTTTATATGCTCGAGACTTATAGTTTGATCTTAGATTTTATCTTTCACAACATAATACTTTATCTATATTGGTTTGGTAGCATTATTCGACTTGTTGTTGTGAGCATAGAATACTGCGGGCTGGTTATCGCAGTACATCTTTAGTGGTTTGTCAATACAATCTACCATTTTCAAGTCGGGTATAAATTTCTTTAACCATATCACCTGCCATGTGGCCTCATAAGCTGCTATAAATTCTGCATATATCGTGGACGATGCAACTATTGACTGTTTAGAGGTTCTCCACGAAATAGCCCCTCCAGCGAGAGTGAATTCGTATCCTGACGTGGATTTTCTATCATATTTGTCTCCCGCAAAATCTGCGTCTGAATACCCTCTTATCTCAAGGGAATCAGATCTTCTATATGTTAGCATGAGGTCATTTGTGCCTTGCGCATAACGCAAAGCTTTCTTTGCTATTTTCCAGTGCTCTGGGCCTGAATTCTCTTGATATCTACCAAGCACCCCGGTGATAAAAGCTAAGTCAGGTCGAGTGCACACTTGTGCATACTGTAAGCTTCTAACAGCCGAAGCATATGGTATTCCTTTCATTTGATCGATCTCGTACTCGTTCTTGGGAAATTGGAATTTCCCAAAACTGTCGCCCTTGACTATAGGAGCAGGTGTGGCACTGCACTTATGCATATTATACTTTTTAAGAACCTTTTCAAAATTTTCCTTCTGCGATAGTCCTAAGACTCCATTTTTTCTATCTCGGTGAATTTCTATGCCCAAAACATATGATGCTTCACCAAGATCTTTCATATCAAAATTTGAGGATAAGTACTTCTTTGTTTCTTGTAGCAGACTAACATCACTGCTAGTAAGCAAGATATCATCCAAAATATATTTCTCATTTTTAAACTTTGCATAAATGTAGTTATCCTCAACATTCTCTTTAAATCCAAAACTTTTAATTGTCTCATTGAACTTTAGATACCACTGTCTAGAGGCTTGCTTTAATCCATAAATGGATTTCTTCAGACGGCATCCCATATCTTCCTTGCCTTCCATGATAAAACCCTTGGGTTGTTTAATGTAAACATTTCCTTTTAAATTTTCGTTTAGAAATGCCGTCTTTACATCCATTTGATGTATCTCTAAATCAAAATGTGCAACTAGTGCCATTATGATTCTGAAGGAATCCTTACATGAGACTGGAGAAAATGTCTCATTGTAATCTACCCCTTCTCTTTGTGTAAATCCTTTTGTCACAAGTCGTGCTTTATACTTTTCTACATTTCCTTTTGAGTCATACTTAGTTTTGTATACCCATTTACAGCCTACTGTTTTGGCTCCTTCAGGAATATCTTCTAAGTCACAAACATCGTTGGAACTCATCGATTTCATCTCTTCTTCCATTGCCTCCACCCACTTCGATGAGTGAGGGCTTCTCATGGCTTCTTCATATGAAGTGGGATCATTTTCCATATGAACTAATTATGTATTATAAACTTTATAACTTTTAGCTCTTTTAGACCTTCTAAGGGCCTCATTTTCTAAAGGTGGCTGCTGCACCTCGCTTTCATGCTCAACAACGGGTTCAGTCGGCTCCTGACGGACAGGTTCCGGATCTTCACCCACAGTTGTCACGGGTGGAGTTACAACAGGTGCTTGCACCTCAACCTCAGGGATTGTTGGTGCAGGTACAACAAGTAGTGTAAAAAATGGCTCCTGAATCATCAGAAAAGGTGCACACACCCTCTTCTCCTCAAGATCAATTTTCCGAGCTACCATGCTCCCCCTCATCATTTCGTCCTCTAAGAAGACTGCATGTCTCGTTTCTACAAACTTTGTGTATCTGTCTGGACAGTAGAAACGAAAACCTTTTGACTTACCAGGATAGCCAATGAAGTGGCAACTGACTTTTTGGATCTAACTTTGCAATATTTGGATTAAATACTTTGGCCTCAGCTGGGCTCCCCCACACTCTGAAGTGTTGTAGAGAGGGTACTCTTCCTGTCCACAACTCGTACGGTATTTTGGGCACCGACTTGCTTGGTACTCTATTGAGAATGTGAATGGCGGTTTTAAGCGCCTCCATCCACAATCCCAATGGCAAGGTGGAGTAACTCATCATGTTGCGCACCATATCCATAAGTGTACGGTTACGCCTTTCAGCTACTCCATTTTGCTGAGGATCGCCCGGCATTGTATACTGGGCCACTATGCTAGTCTCCTGTAAGAACCTCGCAAAAGGTCCAGGGACTTGGCCATATGGAGTGTGCCGACCGTAGTACTCCCCCCCCCCCCCCCCCCCCCCACGGTCAGATCTCACTATATTTATTCTTTTATCATGCTGATTTTCTACTTCAGCTTTGAATATATTAAAGTTATCCAACGCTTCAGACTTTTCTTTAATTGGATAAATATAATCATATCGGGAGTAGTCATCTGTGAATGTTATAAACGAGTCATAGCCATCTACACTTTTCACAGGAAATGGTCCACAAATGTCAATGTGAATGATTTCTAGTGTTCCTGTACTTCGGTTTGCACCATTTTGATTTGTTTTACGTACTTTCCTTTAATGCAATCTATGCATTGTTCGTCTGGGAACTCTAATGGAGGAAGAATTTCATTTTTAACTAGACTTTCTATTCTTCCCCTCGAAATATGGCCCAAACGACAGTGCCATAATTTCGATGAGTCATGAGTTCTCTTTCTTTTCTTTTGTTCTTTATCCGGCGCGGAAACATGCTCATTCACTTTACACACAGAATACACTTTTTCACGTAGGGATAATAAATAAAGCTCATTGTGAAGTAAAGCAACACCCACATGAGTATTCCGTAATGCATCTTTCGCCTCTTTGCGTAGTCCGCGTCGAATGGAATCCCTGTAATGAATTTGCAACATGAACGGTTGCACCTGAGTAAATCCACCAAGTAGATTTCGAAAATTGTTTATACAAGGAGTGTCCAGTCTTCTTACAGTGGAGACAGGTATCTTTGTCCACTGGAAGAGAATCCTGCTGACGCTGATAATGCGTGGGAGCTTTTCCATGTGGCTATGAAGGGGAACCATTGCTACTTTGATTGTAGTTCTTTTTCTTATTGTCCTTCACATAGTTCAGAGAACCACCATGTGAGGCTTTAAGTCGTTCCTCTTCTTGCACACACATGGCTATTGTCTTTTCAATGTCCCATTTTTCAGGCGACATGTTGTAGTTGACAACAAAAGTGTCAAACTGACTTGGCAGTGAAGCCATAACCAGGTGAACAAGGAGCGTAGGCTTGAGCTCCAAATCATCGTCCATGGGGTTAAGCTTAGCTGCCATGTTGCTCATCCTGAGGATGTGCTCTCTTATGCCATGTCCACCTCCTTTATACTTTTCTGTCACCAGCTGTTTTAGCAGCTGGGTAGCATATACCTTTGAAGAACCAGTGAACTGGCTCTTTATCTTTTCAGGAAACTCCCTTACGGAAGCACACTCTGCAATTGAGCCCACAATAGCGACATCAATTGTGTTCTTTATGAAAGCCATGCACTTTGTATTGGCAGCAAGCCACTTTTTGTTGTCGAGGGTATACGACATCTCCAATGGAGCATAGTCCCTCTTCTTTTTCTCCAATGCATCATCATCATCTTTTGCATCTCTGACTGGCTCTGTAGGTTTGACTGGCTGTGGAGTGTCCACAACCCAGTCCTCCTCGGTACAAACAAAGGCCAGATCAACTTTCTTTCTCCATTCAGAGTAGTTGTCACCTCTGAGGGTTGGAACATCCTTGATGCAGCTCATCAAGTAGTACCCTTCTGAAAAATCACATTGAGGTGAGAACAAAACAGCAATTGCATGCAATAATCCAACATTGGTCAAAATTAAAACATACAACTGTTTGTGCAATTAAAACTATATCACCGTTGGGCAAAAAATAGAAATAATAGCACATATGAAATGACAAAAATCATGATTATGTTATTAACAACGTTGGTCATAAAATAACAGAATCATAATCATTTCAAAAGTCAATTTTAAACATGCTCTTTTAAAATTAACTCTCACTTTTATTCTTTTAACTTTTAAATTTCATTTTACTTTTGACTATTTGCAGCGGAAATAATTCTATCACAAACTTTATATTTTCCAGAAACATTTCTGTCACATTTCTGTTTTTCTAAACAAAATTTTGTTGGATAACTTTGAATAGAAAATCTAGATTAAATTTGCCCAAAAATGGACAAAAAAAAACAAAAAAAAAATTCTGGAAAGATAACAGAGAGTTAACTGTGAAAAAACTGTGTTGGGCCGTATTCAGAGAAAACACGGCCTCTCGGCCCGTTGAGCGATGGATACTTTTCAGCCGCCCAAGGCGCCCACGGCCTGCCCACGCCCGCGCTATCTGCCGCCCGCGCGACGCAGACGCTGCGCACGGCAGCCCACGGCCCATCTTCTGGCTAGGGTTTGGATCGGACGATCCTGGCCGTCCGCGCGATCTGACGGTCGGCCGCAAGTTTCGACTGATCAAAACCAGCGCACGGCTCCGACCCGAGAGAAACCCTAGCTCATTTTCTCCATTTCTGCTCTCTCTCACTCGCTCTCGCTCCCGCGCGCCGGCGGCCGCCAAGGAGGAAAAACTCCACCGCAGCGCTGGCACGCCGGTGGCCGGCGGCCGGCGACGGCCACGTTCGCCTTCTCTCCTTCCCCGCTTTCTCTCCTTCCCTGCGCGCGCTAGGGTTAGGGTTAGGGTTTCGCGTCGCCGGAGCCAAATGTCGAGAAGAAGAAGAAGGCGCCCCCGCCGGCCCCTTTGCCGGCGTGCGCGAGCACCTCGAGGGTGAACGCGCCGCCGTCAAATGGCTCGGTGGTGGTGCCCTTTGCCCCGTGGGGTTGCCCTTTGCCCTGTGAGGGTTGTGTTCTTCGTATCGATGCCTCGGCTTGCCGATGCGCATCGAGATCGAGAGGAACGGCGCGGCCTTGCGGCGGCGCACTTTTCCGGCGAGCCCGAGGGCAAATCCGGTGAGATCTTTTTGCCTTTTTGGAATTGGGGAGAATTTCTTTTTTCTTTTGCTTTTCTCTTTTCTTTTCTACACGAGATCTAGAAACCCTCGGGCTCTGATACCATTGTTGAAACCGAGAGAATCATCTAGGGTTAGATACTGCGTGTAGTAACAGTGGGAGGAGGTGAATTACCTTCTCCTTGCGCGGATGCGTTCGAGCAGCCGACCATGGTGGACGGCGGCAGTGGTGGTAGAGTGTAGCAGTGGCGGCGGTGGCGGAGCTTCCCGTGACTCTGCGCTTAGACCTAGATCGGATAGGGTATGTCGGTGGGGTGGTGGCGCACGACGAACCTCGTAAGACGTGCTGCCGGACCCCCACCTGTCTTTATAGCACATGCCACAGGGGCCCACCAACCATTGATCGGTTGGCGCCCCCGATCAGGGCGCATGGATAAGGGTCCGGTGCAGCCATTGGTGCTGCACCGTTGGAGATCAACCTAACAGGAATTACTGCCCCCTCTCATTTCGCGTTTTCATTTTCGCGGTGTGCCGTGCGAGAGCAGAATTTAAGATTTCGAATTTAGTACTACAATATTTTTTTCCTAGTGGATCGACATTGGTACTAGTACTAGGTAGAAAATGGAGTACTCGATTTTAAATCGCGACTAAGATAATTATCTCTCCAATTAAGGAAAAAATAGCGCGCTATACAAAAATAGTGTCAGCCTTAAAATAAGTTATTACCGTGCTATATCACGATATATCGTGCTACTAGCGAGACATTGTATACTGATTTATTTAGCTAGACAGTTCTATAGAGGCGCTATAGCACGCTATTTTTTTCCATGCTCCAATGCAAAGTGAAGACGCATCTTTTTCTCGATGCCATATCTTTTTTTTTCGTTTTCAACCATCAGTTTTGATATTATAATCATTGTCGATGTCGGTAATATGCAACATTAGTTTCATCTTTTTTTTGTTCATTTATATTCTTATCTTTTTTTGTCTCTCCTTTCCTTTTTTTTCAATCTTTTTCGTTGCCTCCGCCATCTCCGTTTTGTCTATTGAGTTAGCTCTAGTTTTTTTCGATCTTCTTTTATCTCATTGATTGTGAATTTCATATCTTTCAAAATATGCATTTTGTTTTGAAAACAATGATTCAACTTGGTTTTCACACCCCGAATGTTGCAATTATATATTGAATCCCAGATGATAACAATGCATAAACCAATCAAATCCAAGCGCATAATCTCGGACTAAACACAAAATTCGAGCAAACCATACAAATCATACATCGTCGGAATCGGAGGATGTGTTGTTCCCATTAACCAGGAGGGAAACCTAATCGGACAACTAGACGTTCGGAGAAGCCGTGGGAGAGCGTCACTGGGCAACAAAAGGGGTGGGGGCCGAAATAGGGCCTCCACAGAGTTCTTGTTTGCCTAAAATCTGGTCGGGAAAGGTGAGTCGGGAGTGCGCACGGCGGCGACCGAGGTGTGTGCAGGGGGACTACGGTGAGTCCGAAAAGGAGGCGAATCTAGTTAAGTGGCAGCGGAGCTACGCAATGGAGGCTGCAGCAGGAAGAAAGACGACAGGTCGGGCGAGTAATTAGTCTGATTTAAGTGATTTGAAGTGGGTCTGACATGACGGAAGTCTAACATTGTGAGCGTGTGCGGTCGCGCCCGGGCATCCCTCATACCCGACCTGCATATAGGCTACGCATGAGGGGTGTTGGACACCTCGTACATTTATGCTAGATATAGGGGCCTGTTGGGAAGGGATTTTCTATCTGGGCGTGTCCGTTCATATGTTGGAGATGGTCTAACTCCAAATGTAGCAACTAGCTGCAAGCCGCATACTTTTTTGGCCAAATCTCGCCCTTGACCGAAACTAATACCCAGATCTGCTCGCCGAAACTATTTCAAAATATGACCCCGCGATCGGCGTCAGAGGGAATGTGGCCGAAATCGTGTAGATCGGTGCTAAGACATTTTCACACCCAAATGCTCCGAGGGTCGGCGCCAAGCACCTGAGGCCGACCTCTGTTCGACGCTAGATTTAGTTGGCGTCGTCGTGCACGAATTCGGCTTTATCCTATTTGGCGCCTGAACTCAGGGGTCATATTTAAAAAGTCAAATATTGGCTAGATCTAGTATTAGTTTTGGCTAGGGGTCAAATTTGAAAAGGAAAAACGCAAGCTGACGAGCATGCAGTATCCGTTTATCATACGAAATGGTCACTTTTGATCAGGTTCGCACCGTATCCTTATCTTGCCGGCCGGTTAAACTTGTTTTGTTGTGCCGCTAGCGCTATGCATGCTATATATCCAGCCTACAGCAGAAGGCAAAGCGCGGGGACGTGAACGTGCCTTTTGGCAGAACGTCGTGCTCTGGCTACTGGTGAGTCCAAATGGAGCACCTAGAACTGCATTAGTGTCAGAAATATAATATATACATTGCACAGCCTTTCCCATCAGTTCGAACTTTTGGGATAATTGGTTAGTGCATCAATTTAATATGGTATCAGAGGCAGAGGTCTAGAGTTCAAGTCCTGGCCAACGCAGTATTAAAAATTAAATATCTGCGGACACCCTAAAATCCACGTCCTAGGCTCGCGAGAAAAAGTCCACAGCCTAGACGTGAGGGGGAGTGTCAGAAATATAATATATACATTGCACAGCCTTTCCCATCAGTTCGAACTTTTGAGATAATTGGTTAGTGCATCAATTTAATAATTAGCAATCGACAGATGCTCCAACTAACAATAACCTCCTCCAAACGTACTTTTTGGTCGAGCTCCTCTTAACTGTAAACACTCTTAACTTTCTCCGTGCTGATTAAGCAATAAGCATGCGCAGCTAGCTAGTGAGCTATCCACAAAATTTGTACGGTTGCTGCAGCGTAAAGCTTCCAGCTTACCCTCCACCACTGAGCCAATTGAAATTATACATCCTACACAACGGGAATGCCACCAAACGCCGACGGCCAAGTTATACGCCGACGGCCAAATGTCCGGGCCGTCGGCGTATAATGCGAGCGAGAAAAGCGGCGAATGCGGCCGTCGGCGTAACAAAACCGTCGGCGTAGCCCGACATACGCCGACGGTTGCCGTCGGCGTATACTTTTTCAATTTTTTTACATTTGATACGTCGACGGCGGCCGTCGGCGTATACTTTTTTCTATTTTCCATTTAATATGAAATAATTCATATCTTTAAATCCGTAAATCGGAATTTAACAAATTAAATGTCTAAATCGATTAGAAAAATTAGAGGAATCCAAATATGACATCCATAAAATCTTTTTCACCGTGCACATGACATTTTGTAACATATGTTTGTTACTTGCTTAATTAAAAAGTCATTTTTTACACTTAAAAAATGGAAAATGATATTTAATAAAATATTTTGGAAATTGTTTTTGGCAACAATGTTTTCCATACCAAGTGTAACAGCCCACTTTTGGTAATGCAAATTATGGACCAAATTTCCACTTTTTGCATTCCATGCATGCATCATTGCATCCATTTGCAATTGCTAAAACAACACACTAACTTGGGTTGGCAACATTGGAGAACAAAATGGCAAACTTGTTCCACCAAATTTCAAAACAATGAAGACACTCGAACTTGCAAAAACAAATACTTTGACATCTTATATTTGTCAAGAAACATCCAAGAGTTAAAAGTTAATATTTTGCAATTGCTATAAATCTTCCAAATGAGCAACATGTTGAATTTAGCAAAATGCCTGAATTTCAACCCTATGAACCAAGGGTGTCCAAACTATTTTATTTTGAAGCCCCAATTTTTGTGTAGCTTCTACTCAATATGGGAGGCTTCCCAAATTTTCTCAAATTTTTATAAAATGTTTTGGTGCCCTAATAAAATTCCTGAAAAGCTGCTGGAATCAAAAAGAAACTGGAAAGGACCTGTTCGTGATGAATTTAAAACTTCCAGGGGCTTCTTTGCAAAATCGTTTTCTTCTTCCCTGTAGCGACCGCGAGGTGCTCGACCGCACCGCGGGCTCGCCGTGCTCGCTCCGCGCCGGGCCCCCTCCTCCTCTCCCCTGCACCGCAAGGAGACAAGCACCCGAGGCCACTCTGCTCCCTCCTCGAGTTTTCCTCGTTTCCTCTGCCCTCGTTCTCCCTCTTGCTCGCGCCATGGCCGCCGAGGTCGCCGTGTTCGTCTCCGCCGTCTGAGCGCACCCCGTCCAAATCGAAGGGCACCAGCGGCTCCGCCGTGGTCCGCTCTACCACCACGCCGAACGAATCGACCCGGGACGCCGGGAATCGGCCGCGCCATCCGCGACATCGCCGCGGCCATCCTAGCTCCGCCGCACGGTTCCGTCACCGTCGAGCCACCTCCGCCGTCCCCGACCTCTTCCCCGTGCGTGTGGTGAGCTCCTGGGCCTCACTGGCCCCTCTCTTCTCCCCTCCCGCGCTAGTGCGTCGCAATGATCCTCGCCGTAGCCGTTCGCCGCCGTCGCCGTAGCACATCGCCTCTCTCGCGAGACCGGCCGTGAAAACGGCCTGGACCGGCCTAAAGGCCGTCCGTCTCTGGGCCCTAACCGGCCTTGGGCCGGCCCAAACCGGCCGAGAGGCCGGAGCGCTCTGGTTACTGCCCGGCCGTGAGATCGGCCCAGACCGGGCTGGGGGCCGGACCCCTCTGTTAGCAGGCCGGCCTGCAAACCGGCCCAGGCTAGGCTAGAGGCCGGTTCTACTGTTTTTTTTCTCGCGGTTTCTTTTTCGTTTCCCTCCCTTCTCGCGCAGGCTTCCCACTCCTCCCTCGCGCACGTAGAGACATCGAACCTCGATGAATGTCATGTTTCATCTCTCCCCCTCGAACTCGAGTAAATAGTAATATTATCGTTGTTGGAAATAAATTAAAAGAAGATAATTAAAGAGAGGAAATTATAAAAGTAATAACTTTTTATCGGGACATCAGAAAATTGTGTTCGATATACCAAAATGTTCAGAAAAACATGAATCATCCAGAATCATCATCATCATGCATATTTGATCAAAATTACAATAATGTACTTCTAGTAGTATTAGAAGCATTAAGTTTAAATATGGGGTTTATTCCAAAAAAATGCACTAAATATAATGGGGACCCCATTTAACTTGTTGATCATGTTCAAAGCTATTAGGATGCATTTATATTGCCATGCCATCATGTGTTTGCGCATTGCATTTGTTAAACATGTGTGGTGATTGATTGTTCTTCCGGTGTTGTTGTGCATCGGTAGATCAAGGAGTGGAAGTGATACCCCCGTCTCGTGACGATCCCTACTACCAGCCGTATCAACAAGGCAAGCGTAATCCCCCTGTAAGCATATCTTATCCTATGTTTTCGCAAATATTTTCTCCACTATAATATTGCATGCGGTTCCAAATGTCATTTTATTGGATTAGAGTATCCTATAGTTGCATTAAGTTTCCGATGCCAATACCTGTTTCCCCTCCTATTATCCATAGGTTTGTATTGTTGGCCTGAATACTTAACTATGCTATGTTGATGCTTAGCCATGCTTAGTTGAATGCTTAGCGTACAATGGATGGTTCATGTTGGAAACAGGTGATGATTGTTCAGATGATGGTGGAGAATTGTGGTGACAGGTAATAAATGCTTAAAGGTGGGGATGAGAGGCCACTGTGGTTGTGGTGCTTTGTCTCGTTCTCGCCGCCTAGGTGCGAGTTCTTTACCTCCCGAACCAAGACTGAGCGTGCAACCATGCGTGAGGCCTATGCAATTGCAGGAACCCTCATAGACTAAATAACTCGGCGGGGCTAGCCAGGGTCCTCTAGTTCGGGCTTCCATTTGCGCGTGCGTGATGATGGTGGTATGAACTGGATGAGGATGTGGTGTTAGGAAAATAAGTGGCCGTGGGGCAGGGTGTTGAGGCACTGCGTGCCTGCCGCCACTGATGATCCTGGAAAGTCCTTAACGAGGGAGAAGTCGACACCGCTCCCACCCAGCCGGCTTTCCAAGGAAGAGAGCTAATGCGCAGGTAATGGGCCGGACGGTACGCGTGGCAAACATTGTACACCCCTGCAGGGTAAATCTTTTCGAAAAGCCGTGTCCACGGTTAGGACGACTTGGGAAAGGACGATAAGATCATAGAATAACTTAACGGAATGATTAAAAACTGGGTACTAGAGGTACCACTCAAGATTGCAAGGTGAGCTTCCTCGAGGGTGATTCGGGGAGGTGCCTTTGATGAACAGGTACAGTGGTGATGATGGTTGATGATGAGAAAGGTGATCAAAGAAAAGAGTACTTCTTACCCTTTTAAAATACTCTGAATAGTCGATGCCATTGAGTTATGTTTTCATAAATAAAATCAGCTTTATGCAAAACAGCCATAAAACTTGAAAGCCTCATCGAGCTAAAGCTCTATATATAATCTTGCGAGTTCGTCGAACTCAACGTCGTTTGTTTTGTTTCAGAGGAGGACTTCACCGACCTCGAAGGTGGGTTCTTTGTGGACGTCGACGAGTAGTCTGGGGTTCCCAGGTGGCAGCTTGGGACATCCCGGAACAGCTGGCGTTGGATGTTTATCTGTAGGCCTCTTAGGCCATATTTGGATCTTGTTGTTTAGAACAACCTAATTCGCTTCCGCTTGTTGTAATGTTGGGTCTGTGACCTCTGGTTGTCATTTGCTATCTTTCTCTATTATAAGAGTTGAACTATATGATTTGTGTCGTAGAGTCTGTGATGTGCCAGTTGTTCCACAAGTCTTGATCTCTCTATTATACATTGAGGGTTGTGCCTGTGTTAAGGCATCAATCGGGGTGTTGCGTTGCCGATGATCCATTCCGAGCAACGCCTGCCAAAGGTTTTGGCCGGGGATTGGTAAACCCGTAACCTCCGGTTGTATCGCTTAACCGGTGACACACAGCATCACTGTATAACAGTCGGGTCGGGGCGCCACAAGTTGGTATCAGAGCAGTACTGCCTGTAGGAAACCCTTCTACTGGTCGACGTTGAGTCTAGTGTTTGTGAAAATATTTTTAACCTAAAAATGAGTTGTGAAAACCATCTTAGGATTCTTTTTACTCCTTATCTGGTTACCCTCTAATCTCGGAGCAATCTTACCTCGATTTGAGTTAAAGGTTTTACTTCTCATCTGTTACTTCAAAATGATTAGAAACGGGGTTGGGTTCGACCTTTAGTGTTATGTGTCCAGTTGCTCCCGCTGCGTTGCAATCCCAAATCAACTCAGATGTTTCACTGTTCCAACAATCATTGATCCTTTTTTGGGTTTTAACCCAAGGACTTGAACATAAGGTCCCGGATTGTGCCAACTAGAGTGTGTTAAGTGTGATTTCTTAACTCTCACTAGTAGCACATGATGCTGATCTTTGACCCAAGTTCTATCTTGTTGATTCCTTGTTTTGCACAATGTATTATCGTCCCTAGTCTGTGTACTTGAGTAGACGCTAATGCTATTGTTCGACCATTCGGAGAAAGATACTAACTGTGTCATTGTCAAATCTCCAGAATGGCTCGAGGAGGCCGTGGAGGCCGCGGTAACCACAATGATGAGGATGATCTGCCGCCACCACCCTCGATGGCTCAGGTCTTGATGGCCATTGAGGAGAACCGTGGGCGCAATGAGCGCTTGCTTGAGCAGTTGGTGCAGCAGAATGCACGGAGGAACGAGTGCAACACTCTCACTGAGTTCCTGCGCTCGCAGCCACCCACTTTGCTGATGCTAAGGAGCCACTGGAAGCTGATGATTGGCTTCGTGCTTTGGAGCGCAAGTTCTCCGCGCTGCATGTCCCAGTGGCTGAGCAAGTCAACTTTGCCACCTCTCTTGGTTGGTGCTGCTGGCTGTTGGTGGGAAAGCCATGTGGCTTTGTTTCCAGCCAACCATGTCTTCACTGGGCTGATTTCCGCACTGCCTTCCGTGCGGAGTACATTCCCCAGCCGATCATGGACTTGAAGAGGAGGGAGTTCCTGGATTTGCAACAGGGACGGATGGACCTCCGCACTTATGGTCGTGAGTTCAACCATCTCTCTCGTTACGCCCCAAGGGACGTGACCAATGATGCTGACAAGCAAGAGCTGTTCCGCAAGGGTCTTACGCCGCAGCTCCGCTATGAGTTGCCCTTCAGGTTCCAGACCTACCAGGAGCTGTTCAACCAGGCTTTACTCTGAGCAAGGAAGAAAGGAACTTGAGCTTCCAAGAGGCCCGCACACGGGGACCACCAGAGTTCCTCGGGTTCTGAGAGCAAGAAGCGCAGGGTGTTTGTTCCCTACAGCGCTGTGCCGCGTGCTCCATTCATGCCGGGCCGCGGGATACAGGCCACCTCCTCCGCGCCCCACTACTTCGACACTTGGGGTAGGCGGAGTGGGTACCGTCCTATGCTACCTGCTCCACCTGGACTCACTTGCTACACCTGTGGCCAGGCTGGCCACTACTCCAGGGAGTGCCCCCAGAAGGCACCTCTCGCGATAACTCCTGCACGAGCCCCTGCCACTCCAGCTGGCAAGGCTGGACCTATTGTGCGTGGTCGCCTGAACCACATCTCTGCTGAAGAAGCTGAAGAGGACCCCGGCGTTCTCATGGGTGAGTTACGAATCAACGGCAATCAGCTACAGTTTTGTTTGATTCTGGAGCATCGCATTCATTCATATCCATAGCTTTTGCAAAAGACCACAAAATACCGTTCGAGAAAATGAGCATCCCTTGGTGATCGCCACTCCTGGCTCCAAATGGCAAACCGATGGGGTTACTCCTGAGTCCAGATTACTAGGTTACTACTCTTTTCCTTTCGCTTTGGTAGCTCTGAGGTCAAGTGGCATTGATGTCATACTGGGCATGAACTGGCTAGCCAAATACCGGCTAATCTCGACTGTGCTGCCAAGACCATCACCGTGACCAATTCTTCCGGTGACAGTGTAAGTATTGGTCTGCACTGTCAAGACCTCCGTTCCATCATACCCAACTCACCTGAGATCTCCTTTGCTTTATGGAAGGCGAATCCCCTCCTGAAATCCAGGACATACACGTGGTGTGTGACTTCCCGGATGTGTTCCCGGAAGAATTGCCTGGCATGCCTCCTGACCGAAGTGTGGAGTTTGTCATAGATCTACTTCCCGGTACCGCTCCAATTTCCAAGAAGCCCTACCGTATGCCGGTGGAAGAGTTGGCTCTGTTGAAAGAGCAAATTGATCAGCTGTTAGCGAAGGATTTCATCCAGCCTAGCAGTTCACCTTGGGGTTGTCCGGTACTCTTTGTCAAGAAGAGGGATTCTACCGTGCCTCGTCTAGTCTCTGACTATGACCGTTGAATGCGGTGACAATCAAGAACAAGTATCCTATTCCTCGCATCAATGATCTGTTGGATCAGTTAGCTGGTGCAACGGTATTCTCCAAGATGGATCTGAGGTCAGGCTACCATCAGATCAAATCAGAAAGGAGGATATTCCAAAGACGGCATTTGTTACTCGTTATGGCTCATATGAGTATACCGTCATGTCCTTTGGTCTCACAATGCTCCAGCTACTTTCATGAGGCTCATGAACTCCATCTTCATGGATTATCTTGACAAGTTTGTCGTCATTTACATGATGACATCCTCATTATTCCAAAACCAATGAAGAGCATGAGGAACATCTTCGTTTGGTTCTGACACGACTTCGAGAACACCGCCTCTATGCCAAGTTCTCCAAGTGTGAGTTTGGTTGGATAATCTGTCTTCCTTGGTCATGTGATATCCGCTAATGGTGTGGCTGTCATTCCTGACAAGATTCAGTCCATTTGGATTGGAAAACTCCAATGTCAGTCAAGGACATCGTAGCTTTCTCGGATTGGCGGGTTACTACCGCCGATTCATCGAAGGTTTCTCCAAGATAGCCAAGGCCCTGACTGACCTTCTCAAGAAGGATAAAAAGTTCGTATGGACGGCCGAAGCTGAAGAGAGCTTCAAAACACTGAAAGCCAAACTCACGTCCGCTCCTGTGCTTGTCCTGCCGGACAAGCAAGGATTTCGTCGTCTTCTGTGACGCCTCTCTGCAAGGCTTGGGCTGTGTTAATGCAAGATGGCCATGTGGTGGCATATGCTTCTCGCCAACTTAAGCCGCATGAGCACAATTACCCAACTCATGATCTAGACTTGCCGCGTGGTCTATGCTTTGAAGCAATGGAGACCATACCTGTTTGGTAACCGTTGCGAGATCTTCTCGGATCACAAGAGTCTGAAGTACCTCTTCACCCAGCCGGATTTAAATCTCAGGCAAAGGCGTTGGTTGGAGTTAATCAAGGACTATGATGTGAGTCTGAACTATCAACCCGGCAAAGCAAACGTCGTGGCTGACGCGCTAAGTCGGAAGTCCTATTGCAACAATCTGATGATTGAAAGGCCCAACCTGCTCTTCATGAAGAGTTCCCGTTTGAACTGGAAATGTTCCCTCCGGCTACCTTGCAAATCTGGAGATCAAATCTACTCTTGTAGACCAGATTAAGGAAGCTCAAACTGTGACAAGGGTATTCTAAAAATCAAGGAGAACATTGCTAGCGGGAAGGCCAAATGTTTTTCTGTCAATGAATCCGGAGTTGTTTATTTTGGTGACCGCTTGGTAGTGCCAAAGAAACGAAAATTGAGGGAGTTGATCCTCCAAGAAGCTCATGAATCTCCTCTCTCTATTCATCCCGGTAGTACCAAAATGTACCAAGACCTTCGACCACTTCTGGTGGACTCGGATGAAACGAGAAATTGCCAAGTATGTTGCTGAATGCGACACATGTCGACGGGTAAAGGCTGAACATCAAAGGCCTCCGGCACTCTTCGCCCTATTGCAGTCCCGAGTGGAAATGGGATGAAATTGGTATGGACTTCATCACCGGGTTTCCCCGATCTCAAAAGGGCAACAATGCAATCTGGGTAATCATTGATCGTCTTCCAAGGTTGCTCACTTCCTACCAGTCCGTGATGATATACGGCAAGTCAACTTGCTGACTTATATTTGGCTCGTATTGTTCCATTGCATGGGGTCCCTCTGAGGATCATATCGGACCGTGGAAGTATCTTTCTATCCAAGTTTTGGCAGAGTTTCCAAACTGCTATGGGGTCCCGTCTCAACTTCAGTACCGCCTACCATCCTCAAACTGATGGTCAGACGAAAGAGTGAACCAAGTGTTGGAAGACATGCTTAGGGCATGTGTAATCTCTTTTGGCAAGGGTTGGGAAAAGTATCTCCCTTTCGCGGAGTTCTCCTACAACAATAGCTATCAAGCTAGTCTGGGCATGGCTCCATTCGAGGCTCTATATGGAAGAAAATGCCGCACTCTAAATTGGTCCGAGACCGGAGAGAGAGCACTCTTTGGTCCGGATGTGATCAATGAAGCTGAGGAGAAGGTTCGAATCATAAGAGAGAATCTGAAGATTGCTCAGTCTAGGCAGAAGAGCTACTATGATAAGCACCATCAGGAAATTCACTATGAAATTGGTGATAAAGTTTATCTCCGCGTCTCTCCCCTTCGTGGCGTTCGCCGCTTCGGAATCAAAGGAAATTGGTCCCTCGCTATGTTGTCCTTTCACCGTTCTGGCCAAGCGTTGAGATCTTTCTTATCAATTGGAGTTACCGGTCAAATTCCCAAATGTACATGATGTGTTTCATGTCTCCCAACTTCGCCGGTGTTTTAAGGATCCTATCCATGGAGTCAATCATGAGGAGCTAGATCTCTAGGAAGACCTCACTTATTGCGAGCATCCTATCCGTGTTCTGGATGAAGCCGAAAGAAAGACCCGTAACAAGACTACCAAGTTCCTCAAAGTTCAGTGGTCTCACCATTCTGAAGAAGAAGCAACTTGGGAAAGAGAGTCTAGTCTTCGCGAGGCGTATCCCGACTTCTTTCCGCAATCCTAGAATCTCGGGACGAGATTCCTGTAAGGGGGGTAGAATTGTAACAACCCACTTTTGGTAATGCAAATTATGGACCAAATTTTCACTTTTTGCATTCCATGCATGCATCATTGCATCCATTTGCAATTGCTAAAACAACACACTAACTTGGGTTGGCAACATTGGAGAACAAAATGGCAAACTTGTTCCACCAAATTTCAAAACAATGAAGACACTCAAACTTGCAAAAACAAATACTTTGACATCTTATATTTGTCAAGGAAGATCCAAGAGTTAAAAGTTAATATTTTGCAATTGCTATAAATCTTCCAAATGAGCAACATGTTGAATTTAGCAAAATGCCCGAATTTCAACCCTATGAACCAAGGGTGTCCAAACTATTTTATTTTGAAGCCCCAATTTTTGTGTAGCTTCTACTCAATATGGGAGGCTCCCAAATTTTCTCAAATTTTTATAAAATGTTTTGGTGCCCTAATAAAATTCCTGAAAAGCTGCTGGAATCAAAAAGAAACTGGAAAGGACCTGTTTGTGATGAATTTAAAACTTCCAGGGGCTTCTTTGCAAAATCGTTTTCTTCTTCCCTGTAGCGACCGCGAGGTCCTGACCGCACCGCGGGCTCGCCGTGCTCGCTCCGCGCCGGGCCCCTCCTCCTCTCCCCTGCACCGCAAGGAGACAAGCACCCGAGGCCACTCTGCTCCCTCCTCGAGTTTTCCCCGTTTCCTCTGCCCTCGTTCTCCCTCTTGCTCGCGCCATGGCCGCCGAGGTCGCCGTGTTCGTCTCCGCCGTCTGAGCGCACCCGTCCAAATCGAAGGGCACCAGCGGCTCCGCCGTGGTCCGCTCTACCACCACGCCGAACGAATCGACCCGGGACGCCGGGAATCGGCCGCGCCATCCGCGACATCGCCGCGGCCATCCTAGCTCCGCCGCACGGTTCCGTCACCGTCGAGCCACCTCCGCCGTCCCCGACCTCTTCCCCGTGCGTGTGGTGAGCTCCTGGGCCTCACTGGCCCCTCTCTCTTCTCCCCTCCCGCGCTAGTGCGTCGCAATGATCCTCGCCGTAGCCGTTCGCCGCCGTCGCCGTAGCACATCGCCTCTCTCGCTAGACCGGCCGTGAAAACGGCCTGGACCGGCCTAAAGGCCGTCCGTCTCTGGGCCCTAACCGGCCTTGGGCCGGCCCAAACCGGCCGAGAGGCCGGAGCGCTCTGGTTACTGCCCGGCCGTGAGATCGGCCCAGACCGGGCTGGGGGCCGGACCCCTCTGTTAGCAGGCCGGCCTGCAAACCGGCCCAGGCTGGGCTAGAGGCCGGTTCTACTGTTTTTTTCTCGCGGTTTCTTTTTCGTTTCCCTCCCTTCTCGCGCAGGCTTCCCGCTCCTCCCTCGCGCACGTAGAGACATCGAACCTCGATGAATGTCATGTTTCATCTCTCCCCCTCGAACTCGAGTAAATAGTAATATTATCGTTGTTGGAAATAAATTAAAAGAAGATAATTAAAGAGAGGAAATTATAAAAGTAATAACTTTTTATCGAGACATTAGAAATTGTGTTCGATATACCAAAATGTTCAGAAAAACATGAATCATCCAGAATCATCATCATCATCATGCATATTTGATCAAAATTACAATAATGTACTTCTAGTAGTATTAGAAGCATTAAGTTTAAATATGGGGTTTATTCCAAAAAAATGCACTAAATATAATGGGGACCCCATTTAACTTGTTGATCATGTTCAAAGCTATTAGGATGCATTTATATTGCCATGCCATCATGTGTTTGCGCATTGCATTTGTTAAACATGTGTGGTGATTGATTGTTCTTCCGGTGTTGTTGTGCATCGGTAGATCAAGGAGTGGAAGTGATACCCCTGTCTCGTGACGATCCCTACTACCAGCCGTATCAACAAGGCAAGCGTAATCCGCCCTCTGAGCATATCTTATCCTATGTTTCCGCAAATATTTTCTCCACTATAATATTGCATGCGGTTCCAAATGTCACTTTTATTGGATTAGAGTATCCTATAGTTGCATTAAGTTTCCGATGCCAATACCTGTTTCCCCTCCTATTATCCATAGGTTTGTATTGTTGGCCTGAATGCTTAACTATGCTATGCTGATGCTTAGCCATGCTTAGTTGAATGCCTAGCAGTACAATGGATGGTTCATGTTGGAAACAGGTGATGAATTGTTCAGATGATGGTGGAGAATTGTGGAGACAGGTAATAAAATGCTTAAAGGTGGGGATGAGAGGCCACTGTGATTGTGGTGCTTTGTCTCGTTCTCGCCGCCTAGGTGCGAGTTCTTTACCTCCCGAACCAAGACTGAGCGTGCAACCATGCGTGAGGCCTATGCAATTGCAGGAACCCTCATAGACTAAATAACTCGGGCGGGGCTAGCCAGGGTCCTCTAGTTCGGGCTTCCATTTGTGCGTGCGTGTTGATGGTGGTATGAACTGGGATGAGGATTGTGGTGTTAGGAAAATAAGTGGCCGTGGGGCAGGGTGTTGAAGGCACTAGCGTGCCCTGCCGCCACTGATGATCCTGGAAAGTCCTTAACGAGGGAGAAGTCGACACCGCTCCCACCCAGCCGGCTTTCCAAGGAAGAGAGCTAATGCGCAGGTAATGGGCCGGACGGTACGCGTGGCAAACATTGTACACCCCTGCAGGGTAAATCTTGTCGAAAAGCCGTGTTCACGGTTACGGACGACTTGGGAAAGGACGATAAGATCATAGCATAACTTGGACGGAATGATTAAAACCTGGGTACTAGAGGTCCCACTCAAGATTGTAAGGTTGACTTCCTCGAGGGTGATTCGGGGAGGTGCCTTTGATGAACAGGTACAGTGGATGATGATGGTTGATGATGAGAAAGGTGATCAAAAGAGAAAAGAGTCACTTCTTACCCCCTTTTTAAAATACTCTGAATAGTCGATGCCATTGAGTTATGTTTTCATAAATAAAATCAGATTTATGCAAAACAGGCATAAAACCTTGAAAGCCTCATCGAGCTAATGCTCTATATATAATCTTGCGAGTTCGTCGAACTCAACGTCGTTTGTTTTGTTTCAGAGGAGTACTTCACCGACCTTGAAGGTGGGTTCTTTGTGGACGTCGACGAGTAGTCTGGGGTTCCCAGGTGGCAGCTTGGGACATCCCGGAACAGCTGGCGTTGGATGTTTATCTGTAGGCCTCTTAGGCCATATTTTGGATCTTGTTGTTTAGAACAACCTAATTCGCTTCCGCATGTTGTAATGTTGGGTCTGTGACCTCTGGTTGTAATTTGCTATCTTTCTCTATTATAAGAGTTGAACTATATGATTTGTGTCGTAGAGTCTGTGATGTGCCAGTTGTTCCACAAGTTTTGATCTCTCTATTATACATTGAGGGTTGTGCCTGTGTTAAGGCATCAATTGGGGTGTTGCGTTGCCGATGATCCATTCCGAGCAACGCCTGCCAAAGGTTTTGGCCGGGGATTGGTAAACCCGTAACCTCGGTTGTATCGCTTAACCGGTGACACACAGCATCACTGTATAACAGTCGGGTCGGGGCGCCACACCAAGACACCCCTATGTGTCAAGTATGGACACATTATCACAAACTATGGCATGGGGATGGCCATAACTTGGTCATTTGACACGAAAGTTATACATGTCTATAGATGATAGACCATTTTGTGAAGCATTTTTTTGAAATATTTGTCAAAACTCAAGTTTATCATTTTTCCTAGCAACTAGTACACATAAAAGGACTCCATGTCAAAGGAATTCATCTTTTGAGTATTTTCTCAATTTCTTTTATTATTGTGAAAAAACAGTCAAAATGATCGTCGTGTCTATTCATTGAAAGAGGTCACATTTTTCAAAACTATCGATGTTTCTGTGATAAATTCACTACTTTTGTACCTAGAAAGTATTTTTGTAAAAAAATTAGACCAAACTATCACACACTTGTAGTTCAATTTCAATTACTTTTGGAAAATCGGCATAAAGTCATTTAAATAGGAATAATTAGGTAAAAATCGAAAAAATTCCTAATACTTGGGTATTATTCATAAAATATGTAGTCCCCTTTGTGACAATAAGATGAGTGCCTTTTGCAACATATTTTTGGTAATTACTCCATAACAAAAGTTATTTTTGGCACTTAAAAATGGAAAATGATATTTATAAAAATAATTTGGAATTTGTTTTTGGCAATAATGTTTGCCATACCAAGGCACCCCTATGTTTCAAATATGGACACATTATCACAAACTATGGCATGGGGATGGCCATAACTTGGTCATTTGACACGAAAGTTATACATGTCTATAGATGATAGACCTTTTTGTGAAGCATTTTTTTGAAATATTTGTCAAAACTCAATTTTATCATTTTTCCTAGCAACTAGTACACATAAGAGGACTCCATGTCAAAGGAATTCATCTTTTGAGTATTTTCTCAATTTCTTTTATTTTTTTGAAAAAACGGTCAAAATGACCGGCGTGTCTATTCATTGAAAGGGGTCACATTTTTCAAAACTATCGATGTTTCTGTGATAAAGTCACTACTTTTGTACCTAGAAAGTATTTTTGTAAAAAAATTAGACCAAACTATCACACACTTGTAGTTCAATTTCAATTACTTTTGAAAAATCGGCATAAAGTCATTTAAATAGGAATATTTTTGTAAAAAAATTAGACCAAACTATCACACACTTGTGAAACATTTTTTTGAAATATTTGTCAAAACTCAAGTTTATAATTTTTCCTAGCAACTAGTACACATAAAAGGACTCCATGTCAAAGGATACCTTTTTTTGAGGGTTTTTCACTTTATTTGATTTTTGTGAAAAAAAGAATCAATTTTCTAAAACCATCGATGTTTATACAATGCAAAGGATGATATGGATGTCATATTTGAATTCCTCTCATTTTTTTTTTCTAATTGACATAGACATTTTATTTTTCAAATTTCGATTAACGGAATTGAAGATATGAATTATTCCATATTAAATGTAAAAAGGAAATAAAAGTAAAAATAATTTTATTTTTTCATTTATTAAAAATATACTATTTTACATTCATTGTTACTTATTCAAATGAATTTTCTAAATTTAAACAATGAAAAAGTGTGACATCCTAAATCAGGGGTTAATATGATTGATATGATATAAGTATCACTAAGTTCTCATTTCTCATTTGGAAGCTAACTATGTTCTTCTCTATCCGTTACATTCCTCAATGTCCTCCTAATATTGTTGAACATCGGTCATCACCTTACATATTGCTCATGTTTTTCAGGTCAAAGTTTTTCTAACGAGTTAATTTGAACGTATTTTTACTGGATGAGATAATTGGTGTCATAAATGAATAAGCAGGAGGCAAAAAAGCGAATTTCACTCAAAAAAAGAACAGGGCAATTCTTTAGGGCGATAATTTCAAACGTATCATGTGCATCCGGATCCGGACAAGCTTTTCCCGTGCGAACGTACGCACATACACCGTTCCGCCTGTCCTGCGCGCGGTCCCATTATGCTGAGCTAAAAATTCCAACGACCAGACGAGCAGCGCGCGGCGTCCGTATGAATATGTAGATGTAGGTGTCACAGTAGCAGCACGGTTCTGCCGCTGTACGTACGTACTGAAACGGGGTACCCCTGCACGTGAAACGCCAAGCAAAATGGTCCCAGCTAGAGATTGTTCCATTTCCAAATGCGCTGGATTTGGATCGTAGCAGCAGTAAGAAAACCACTCCACTGTTAACCACTGAATCTGAACCGTACGTGGGAGAAAGAAAATAATCCTCCGTACGCAAAATCATGTTACGAGATTGTACGGAAAAGCCATTAGCACGGGATCATCCATCATTCCGGCACGTAATCGCGCGTGCTTTACAAGATTCCTTTTGTTCCATTGCACACGAGGTCGGTCACGAGCACCTCGGCTAGGATATTGAAGAAAAAGGTACGAGACGACGGCGAGATCTATCTAGTGTAGATCATCACATTCCTTTTTGTTTAATTCTGTTCGCTTGTCTGTGTCCTTTTGGACTAATCGGAGGTTAGGCCTACCACGTGAAAAGCCCGGGCGAGGGCGAGGAGACCTATCCTGCATTGAGAGCGAAAGCCACCGCGCAACGACGATGATGCTCCACATAAGAGTCGTTTTCCGCCAAAAGAAAATACAAACTGCAAGGAGAACTAGTTCCAAGTCAGCATCTCGCTGTGGTGATCGATCTACAGCTTGTGGGTCGCGTCGCAGAACGGGCCGGCCTTAGGTAGGGTAGATACCAAGTCAAGACAGCTCAGGCAGGGGCTCACTTCAAGTTTTGCCAAGGCAGCTGTACTCACACCGGTAGGCTTGCTTGCTAGCTGGACAAGACAACCGCTCGCACTGATGGTCTGGTTAGGATTATTACTACTCCCTCCGATCCATATTATTACTACCCAAGTTTTCATTACGATCAGGTGCTTGCACTTGCTAATTGGCTTGCCGAATAAAAACGCCTTTTGCAGTGTTACAAAAATTGCTACGACGCTGAGCTTGTTTATACCAGCGGTGGATGTTCGTTTGGTGGGCGTCACTTATCTCGCCGTGGCTCCACTCCAGGCTCATCAGGTCTCGACTCAATGGCTCCAGGCACGGGCCGGGAAGCTGCCACTGGCAGGCAAAGAGGCAGAGACGGGCAAACAGTTCCCACGCTCCCCTTCACTACTTTCAGAGGAAAACCTACACTACAGTCTACACAGCACAGCACTGGAGCAGAGGACAGCGCTGCTCGACGCAGCAGGCATTCTGGCCCTGTACTGCTGCAGCCATGGCGCCGGACCGCGTGAGTGTTTTCCGCCTAGCAATGCAGGCGAATGGTGTCAGGTAGGGGTGTAAACCGATAGGATAATTTCCGTACCGAATCCGTCACCGAATCCGTTTTAAAGAATCCATATCCGGTTCCGAAGAATTTGCCGGATAAGGATATCCGATTCCGAACTGAACACCCGGATACGGTATAGGATATGGTATGAAAAATAGCATCCGAATATGGATTATCCGAATATAAGTTAGGATTATCCGATGGTTATAATCCGAATAATCCGATTTTCTACCGAAATGTCTAAACTAATAGAGCACAATTTGTATTTAGTGAGTTGTGGAGCTCATTTGTTGAACAACGACTCCCTTGCATGGTCATTCTACATACTATGGAGTATAACTTTGTTAGATTATTATGTTGTTGAGCTATTATTTTTGGTTATGTGGCTTGATGATATACATTGCGCATACCGATCCGACTAATTTTCTTTCCGCCCCGAATCCGCTCCGTTTCCGTTCCGAATCCGTTATTATATCTATCCGCCCCCGAATCCGCAACCGTTCATTATCCAATCCGATCCGAATCCGAGAAAAAAATATGGTAAAGGATATGATAGAGGCAAAATCCGATCCGATCCGATCCGTTTACACCCCTAGTGTCAGGAATTTACATTGGATCCACCCGGGGACTAATTCTACCTGGTACTACCGAAAAGGTTGTAATAATCCACAAGAGAGGCATCACCGACTGTGACCAACAAAGAGTGCCAAGGCCTGAACCTGAAGGATCTCCAGGTTAAAAAAACGCGGAGGTTAGACACATACTGTAGGATGCAATTCGTCTTTCAAGGCTGACAGACACAGTAATCACAAGGCATTCAGAGACATATGAAGGAGTATCATCTAGGCACCATCCATCCATTCATGCCTTGGTACAAAAAATATGGCAAACCCGTCAACACAACGACGAATGGAGTAGCTAGCTGTTTGGAATTCCGTACATGCCTGTTAAAAAGTAGAAATATACTCAAAATCTGACACTCTGGACTCTTATGTCCGTCTGCACCGCCGCTTTCTATAGTTCATTCAGGCAGGTGCGCTGTCCACCGACAACACCCCCCCTATCCCGTTTGTATCGCGTTGAAACTAGCTGATGAAGCTATGTCCTAACCAATTCAACAGGTTCAGAAGAAGAAAAAAAATGATCAATGCTGCTTCGAGTTCAGAAGCGTCTTCCTCAACGTCTCCATCGCGGACCGGATCTTATCCGACATTTTCTGGTAAAGCCATCGCTGCGCTGCCTCGTCTAGTCCCTCTGGCGCGATGGTTGGCCAGCCCTTCCTTTCGAAGGATTCGTCTTGGGGTATCGTTGCTGCTTCCTGCTTTAAGCTTGGCAGATCAAACTCCACCGGTTCTCCTACGATCATCTGTATCTCCTTGCCGCACAGAGGCAGTGGTGGACGGCGCCCAAAGAATGATTTCTCTGGCATGACCTATAATCAAGCAGGGACATGTTAAAATAAACACCAACGAATTCTTCAATGCAGTGCAACTCTGCAAAAATTGATGGTATGTCAGAGACACAAAGATTTCCATGTACCTTTTCAAAACCAGTGTGAATAATAGGCAAAACTATTGGAGTTACAGGTGCTCGGACAATAAGACTGGCAGTTCCCCACTTCAATCGTCTGATTGGTTGGTGATCCTGGGCTACTTTTCCTTCAGGGAATGAATGCAACTGTTTGAATATGTCATGACCAAATTTACAATCAATTAAGGGCCAGTGTTTGTAAACGTAAGCACACCATCTATAAATGACAGAATAACTGATGCTGAAGTGGAGAAGTCCATACCCAGCCTCCAGTGCTAAGCACTTCAAGGGCTTCATTCATATGATCTTGATAAATTCCAGCCCCTCTTGTGATCGGCACACATTTCCCTGCGCATACATCATTTGTCGATTACAAGATTGTCAAATTATGTGATGCATAGCGATACCAACGCTGCTTTGCAACAAAACCCTAAAATGCAAAGATGAGAAAAATACAAGAATAAAGATGACAAAACACAAACTGAACATCTAAAATATCAAATGAACTAGAGATCAGATGACATAAATGTTAGACAGCTCATCATTGTTTATTTGTTACTATCACAACATGGCAAGTATCATGTCATGTCATTTGATATGAGGTACTCGAAAACAGAAAAGCAATTTAATGGTAAGTATCTACTTATAAGGCAATGTGAAATACAGAACAAGTGAGCAGGGAGAGCAACATTACATAATGCCTGGAAAAGATTGATTTTTTAATAAACTCTCTAAAGCTAGTCTTGGTAGCGCGTGCGAAAAATCAGGACCTCTTGGTTAATACAACATCTATGAAGATTGTTAACAGCTCAGTAGAAATGATGTGAGTTAGCATCGCAGCAACTCAAAACTATGACGGTTCTTGGCGCTTAAAATAAACATATAGGTGAAAGCGAACGAATCCCCTAGATTACATGGGCTTATTATATGCTTAACTGAAGGATGCCATAAAATGGCTCCAGTAAAGAAACCTTTCTTATCTGGAAATAAACTACAATCTACGCTGGAGTATGCTCCGCAACATAAGTTACAACTAGTGAAACTGATGTTTCAGGAAGATAATTAGTCCTACATTCGACCATACAATTCAGCGCATATATGCAATGTAAATAAAAAAGAAGCACAAGGAGCCTCACCAACTCGAAACATGTAAGACATGAATACATTCCTGAAGCAGATATCCTCAGCTGTCAGCACCCATCTTGCAAGCTTCGCATCTGTAATAGGGAAACCCTTGAATCCCCACATAAAAGGGTCATCTATCCTGTACAAACAAGTACAGGATAACCTCAAGGTTACCAAAACTCCGGGCACACAAGAACCATATACAGCAAACAAGACATGTCTAACTAATTTCTAAATCTCTACCACTGGCTCACCTATACGTGACACATATACTACTCCCTCCGTTTGGAAAAGGATGTCTTTCATATATCCAAATTCGGATGTATGTGTACACTAAAACATGCCTACATACATCCGAATCTAGACAAATCCAAGACATCCTTTTCCGGATGGAGGGAGTACAATACAACACATCAATAAATTTGATAGATCTGTCTTGCCCATTGCATACACAATTTATGGAAAATTACTGTTTAATCAAATATGAATAGTAATAATATACAATAAGTTTATGTGGCATGTATTCATAAGAAAAGTGAGTAGCATGAACGCTTCTACAATGTGCCATGCTAAGAATGTTCTTTAACTAAAATTTCAACACTTTGTATACTTAAAACCCATCACGTGGACACGTACTGAGGACCGATGCGTGTCCGAAACTCCAAATTATGTATGCACACAATGTGGACACAGTGTGTTCTAGAAATCCACTACATGATGTTAACCACTGAACCCCAATGAAGACAGACACGATGGAATACGTGACTAAAGCTAAGTAATTGAAGGATCCGATTTGCAGGTTACAGACCCAAGAATGGCACAGGTTTCTCAACCAGGTTGCTCTCACAAGGACAGATCAGAAGTACTCAGTAGAAACACGGCACCGCCGATCTGTCTCCGCCTGAATCTAGTTCGAGGCCACAACCAGCAAGAGCAATACATGGGGTAGCGGGGCGAGTGGGGGAAGAGCGAAGGGGAACATACGTGGACATGTGGTTGCTGACGGTGAGGAGCGGCGTGCCGGGGGGCCGCGATTTGACGAGGCGGTGGAGGGCGTCGGCGTTGTGGACGGTGGTGGTGTTGAGCAGCGTCACGTACGCCTTGGCGACCGTGCCGATGGCGCCGATCACGGCGGCGCGGGGGACGCCGCCGAGATGCCCCGCGCGGCCCGCCCACCGCAGCGTCCGCGCCGCCGCCGCCGTCGCCGCGTCGGCGGCCGCCTCCATCTTCTGCCCCCTTTCTTTCTTCTCGCGTGTTCTTTTTTTTTCGTTCCTCTCTGCCGTGTAGGCCCAGGCTATGGTCTTGCAACGGTTGGTGTGGTCGTGAGGGAGATTTTCTTGGAAAGTTGGAACTTTGGAAGGAAAAGACGAATTTCAAATCCGTTTTGTCTATGAGTAGGAATCTATAAAGTAATATGAGTATAACTATGAATCTCTTTGATCCTGATTTAGAGTTCTACTCCGTACTTTGTATCTACCTCGAGTGTGCCAAACATATTTGCAAGAGGATATGTGCATTGACCATTGGAATAGGATTTGGACTTGCAACCGGTTGGCGAGGGAGATTTTTCCTTGGCAAGTTGGAAGGAAAGACGAGGAATTCCAAATCCGTTTTGTCTATGAATAAGAGCATTTCCAGTATGTGACCTAAACTTTTTGCCATCGGATACGATTGGACCAAAGCATGCGCCAAGGAATTTTATGGCTGCCTTTGTCAACCTTGAGCGCGGTGATCGGGAATAGGGCGGACTTCACAACGGCAGTGCAACAAACATGGGTGATGAACTTTCGTTACCATGGGTTCATGTGGTTGGCAGTCTTTTCGACGTATGGCTACTGACCCACACTGCACAGCCTTCCGAGAGACACGGGGAGGCCTAGATACTCGACTGTGAATTGGACTGCCAAGACCCTCGACCTGGGACGAAAAACTTTTTTCTAGCTCACCTAGCATTTCCCCCCACTAACGGTGATATAGTTGGCCCAAAGCATGCCCTGCGGAATTTATGGCTGCCTTTGTCAACCTTGAGTGCGGTGATCAAGAATCGTGGCATGGCCGAGAGGGCAAACTTCAAAAGGGCAGTGCAAATTGCAATGGGTGATGAACTTTCCTTTCCATGGGTTTAGGTGGTTGGCATTCTTATCAATGTATGGCTACAGATCCACGCTGTGGGATCTTTCGAGAGGCACGAGGAGGCCTAGATACTTGATTGGGAATTGGGTTATAACTATTGGGAAAGCCTGAAGAATGTCTATCTGGAACCAAGTTGGCGCAGCAAATCAGGGCGATAGAGCTCTTGGCTATATTGGTGACTGATGTCAGTGACATCTCCAAAGTCGTGAAGGATTGCGGTGAGGTTTGCAACATCCTCTGGCTCCAGGGATAGGACAATAGTGGCGCCGTCAACATAGGTTTTTCGGAGACTTGTGAATCTGCCAGGCAGGGCGTGAAGAAGGCCGGATTCGGTGGCAAATTATCCTTCTTCCTTTAGTAATCTGATTTATTTACACCAAATACTACAGTATTGAATACAAAACAAAATTAAGATACTATGACAAAAGATCCAATACACAAGAGAGGTTGTTCTTTTTGACAAGATTAAGAGTGCTATCCGGTCTCCCCTAGAGACAGATGCCTCGATCTCCTCCATGTGGATAGGCTCGAGACCGCTACGATTGCCCTAATATGAGGGGACAACCACGAGTTCTACTTCATCACATGGCCATGTTTGCCTACATCGAGAGAGGCAAAAAAAAATCCAAACACCTCTGCACTGCTAAAGATTGTAGGAATTTTACAATAGTTTTGTAGGATTCTACTTCTTGGGACATTTTTCTATGAATTGTCTTTGGATCAAAACAATAATGCTACCGATATTCCTATTAAGTGTATCCCTATGTTTCATACCATAGGAATTTGAACATCCACTTTAACCTCTTTGTTAGACGTAGTCGGCTTAGGGGTCGAGGCATTGGTCATGTGTTTCTACATGTTCCATCCTAATGATTATTCCTGTGGTTTTCATGTGCTTTATGATCACCAGTTTTGCACGGGTAAAGCTAGCAGAATTTGCTATTGATGAGTTTCTCAAGGTCCAAATAGTACTCCATTAGTCGAGCAAGGCTTTTGGACCAAAAGAAAAACTCCATTAAGATGAGGGTTATTGAATATAGAATCACAATTATCAGTAAGTGCCTGAAAATAAATCTAGTGTCAATTTCATAAAAAACAGATATTAACAAAGTAATTCTTGCTCAAAGCTTTGTATTAAAGGAACCTAATAAACAATCCATACAAGAACGAAGGGATATTATAGTATAGAAAGTCCTTGTCGCTACATAGTATGTATAGTACATTAGTACTAGACTACTAGTGCTCCAAAAGTAAGGAGTATCCGCTAGAAGTTGAGACAAGTAGGGATGGCTCTTATCCAAAAACAAGGAGTGACTCGCGGCTCATTCCCATCCACCGTCTCCGGCTCTCTGCGACCACAAAATTTTAAACAGGGCATCCTGCCAAAAATAGCCTTTTTCGATGCCAGCCTACGCACTAATTAACTAGCCAATGCTTCGAAACAAGAAGAAACACGTTCCGCCTCCTCCACGGTCGGTTTCCACTCCTCCAGCTTGGGTGGGAATCCGATTTGTGAGTTGAGTTTTAAGTAAAATATAAGATTTTTAATAGATTAGGTTAGGGTTTTGGTAGCCGCCTTCTTTATTCTGGCTGCTACGTACTAGACAATGGTGATTCGTCCACTCGACTCCCAGCGACGTCGACCATGCTGTTCGGTAGCTATTCCCTGAAATACTGGTGTTGATACTCTTGTCGATATTGGTTGATCACTTTAATTATTGCGTGCGCGCACGTAGCCTTGGCATTACGGCTCAAAATTAAAATAGGTGAACCCTCATTGGTATTTACATATACAGCTTTGTAGTTTGATATCTATGTCATGTTTCTATGGATGCTTTCAGAAAAATATAAAATTGTGTCGTGGAAGAAGAAAGAGTTTGAATATCTCGAATATTTGCTAATTTCTTTCAGACTTTTTTTTGTAATCGCTGTAGTCAGCTCATGTAACCATCTACTTTTCGCTCATATAAATATATCATCGTATTGATTGTCAAAAAAAAAAAACTAGCCAATGCTTCCATGCAGAGCAGCAGCTTCCGGTATGTGTTCTACAATCAGCTGTCTTGCTCAAAGCTTTGTATTAACAGAACCTAATAAAGGAGTGACGGGGCTCATTCCCGTCCACCGTCTCCGCTGCTGCACATTATATAAACATGGCGTCCTGCCAAAAATTGCCTTTTTCGGCGCCAGACAATGCTTCCATTCAGAGCAGCAGCACCACTCAGAGGATTCTCGAATCCAGTCTCCAGGAGCCCCTCTTGGACAGGCACCAGAAAACATGAGCGGATACCACTTGCTCCCGAGATTCCAATTTCCCCGTAAGATAATGCCTGTCGTCCTATGAGAAATACCAGTTGCACCGCACGCGTAACGTAAGCAGCAGGACAATCAGACCCATCCTTTTCCGACTCTGATACTGCATGGATTATATTAATCGAATCATTGCCAGAAACAAGTGGTATGAGTAAGATATTTCATTAGTGTAATCTAAACAAAAAACCAGTTGCATAACATGACGAAAGGGGTAGGCCTGGATTAGCATCAAGACACTCCAATTGGCTTATGCGGCGGCATGCATGTTCATGTCGTGCGGCTATTCCCAATGCAGGCTCCATGTAGGAACTTCCACTGGACCATAAAAAATACCTCCAAGTGCATGCATGGATGGACCTCTCGTTTGGAGCGAGCTGAGCTGAGCACTGTCCAGGTGAGAAGGATCAGAGGATGCAGAAACTGTACTGCTATACCTGCAGTGGGATGCAAAAAATGGTTTTCTGCTTTACCTGGAATCGAAGAAGCCGCGTATAAGGCTATAAGTAGACACTGCCCCACAGTCCTTGCTAACTTCATATCCTGCTCTGATTCTGGATAGCAAGGTTAAGGTTGGACTCTCGTGCTGCCTGTACAGTAGCCAGTCAACATGTCGGACGATTCAAGGACTGTCCCTCAGGGGCAGCTGCCATCGGATGACCTCCACCCACCGCCAATGCCGGTGATCAACCTGGGCCACCTCATTCTTGATGCTGAGACACGGTCTGGCATGGTGGAAGATATCGTCAAAGCATGCCATGATCGAGGGTACTTCCAGGTATGCTCCTTGAGAACATACATTGTTTTCTTCCCTTTTACCTTCGCATTTCTCTCCTTGTCCAAACTATGATTGTTAACATTGTTCACTTGTGCACACTGTGCTAGAATGCCGACCGAGCAAGCTGACCTGTAAAGGGGAAAACCGAGAAAACTAAACTAGATTTGTCGTTGCAGTCTTGAAGAAGCATTCCAAAAGAGCTAGGAGGACCTTCTTTGAAATACGCAGATAGCTGTGACAGCATCTTATTTGTTAGTACACGCAGAATATTACGGCAGCAGCAATCTTGCGTATACTTAGGAGTTCGGGCTCTGTAAGATTAGGCGTATATAGAGTATAACAGACCACACAGGTGATTGTATGAGGCAATGCCGCTTGTATTGTCTAAAAATAGACGACAAAGAGAAGATCAGTACCATTATGTCGCTTAGTTGCAGGGAACTGACAAACATCATGAAGCGTAGAAGTTCAATGCCCATTTCGCCCTTCAGTAATTCAATATTCATTGGAATGACACACCTACTGGTTGAAGCTCATTTTAGTACTCACGAATTGTAGATTATTCTCATCCCTTGTCGTATTCTTAAAGTTTTCATCATGTGCACATTCCTTAAGCATTGTGCAAAATGTACTATAAAGTGTCTACACAGTCAATATATAGTTATGTACAAGCATCTAACTCTTCATTATGTGTCAACAGTTGGTCAAAGTTGTAAATCTGCAACCAAGTCTCCTTGTTTCAAACTCATTAATGGCTGGTTTCAACTATGGCACTATTGTTTTGGCCTTACTGGGGTGTGTTTTCTGACACAGTGACCTTCCAGTAACGGAGATAACAACTCATTCAATCAAAAGGTGCATTTTCTGTATATAGAATACTCAAGCTTCAAGTTTCAAACATAAGCAATGTCAAGGCTCTCAAGGACTGATGAATAAAACATAAATTAAAGGAAAGAAAAAGATTCATCAGAATGTTTCTTCTTGTGATGGAGAAACTGCAGAAGAGGACAACTTAAGCTACTGTCTTTTCCTAGAACTCTTGCTGGACAGTCCACTAACTAGCAGGTGGTAGGGGAACAAAGAAAACTCACTTGTGTATCCAGTCTGTGATGATTCCTCCATTTTGCAGGTTATAAACCATGGGATCAGTCAATCTGTCATGGATGGTGCTGTGGAATCAGCTTCAGATTTCTTCAAACTGCCAAGTGAGATAAAGGAAGAGTTCGCATCAGACGACCTTCGACAGCCGGTTAGATATGACACCAGCTCAAAGGATGGCATTAGTATGTCACGGGCATTCCTAAAGCATTATGCTCATCCCCTCAGTGAATGGATGCAACATTGGCCAGAAAAACCACCAATCTACAGGTAAAGGACCTTCCTACAAAATCTTCTTAAATCTCGAACTACAGAGCTAAATTTGTGTGTCTTAAGAGCTGACATAAGTCCATTATTGTTTGCTGAAAACAGGGAACACATGGGAAATTTTGCTGTTGAAGTAAGGAGGGTGGCTTTGCAACTCATGGAGGCAATAGTTGAAGGCCTAGGATTGGGCAAGGATTACCAGCATGAGAAATTTGATGAAGGATTGCAGCTAATGTCAGTGAATTGCTACCCTAAAGAATCAAAAGGTGATGTGGCGATAGGGCTGGCACCGCATTCTGATTACGGGTTCCTTACCATCTTGCTCACAAGTTGCCGGGGCCTGGAGGTCGTTGACCGGAACAGCAACAGCTGGAAAGTGGTACAGCAACTTCCACATGCATTGCATGTCCACGTAGGAGACCAAATGGAAGTTCTGAGTAATGGTCAAGTAAAGACTGTTGTTCACCGTGTTCTTCTGAATCCTGAAGAAGAAAGGATCTCAATAGCTAGCATCCATGGTTTTGCACTGGATGAGAAGGTCTCCTGTGCCAAAGAGCTGGTGGATGAACAAAATCCCAAAAAGTACAGTGAGAACAGTTTCAACGACTTCCTAGATCATCTCACAAGTAATATGGAGAACAAGGACAGGAACTTTCTTGAGAGCATTAGGATGTGAGGATCATAATTACTAATTATGGTATAATCTTAACTTGGAAGTCCAAAAGCAGTTACTATGATAAGCTCTACGCTTACAAAGTTCACCTCTATTTTCTTTGGACTACTTATCTGTAATAGTTCCTAAGTATGTTTGAGCTGTTTGTTTTCATGTTGTTTTTCCCTTTCATCGTTTTATATTATAATAATGGGTCTGTAATAGGTAAAGAAAAATTTACCATGTAAATTAATCCAGTAAGATATATTGTACTACTGTTAAACCTTCCATGTTACATACTTACATATGAATGCATTTTTTCTTCTTTTTGAAAGAAAACTGTAGGGGAAGCCCCAACCATATGAGCGAACTCTTCCTCACTTCTTTCAGTGTTTTAATTCTAGATGCCACATGAATGGATATATGCAACTCCTGTTATGGACATTCCAGGGCATGCCACTTTAATAGTACCACTCCTGACAAACGTCCATTCTTAGTTTGTCAGTCTCTCCCTTTGTGACACATATAGTTTAGTTGATTTGCAAATTTATGACATTTCTGGAGGGAACTAAATTGAAAGTTCAACGCTGAAAAGATCTCAAACACTAGCAAAATTCAATTAGAAGGAGATGGTAACCCACCTGATCCAAGGTCCAAATTATCCTTGCTGAACTTGCACCAATTAACAGGTCACATGGCAATGCAGAATTAAGGTATTGCAATCCGGTTCCTCCGATGTAGAACCTATCTCAGCAGCACATTCAGAGTGCCAAGGGCCCGATTGGAGTGACACCAGGGAATTGTCCGCGACGGCGCCTATGGTGCCTAAACCCTGCCATCAGAGACCCCCACTTGTTAGATGTTGCCACATAAATCATTGAAGTTAAAGAATTCGAGGACCAGCGATCCACTTGCAAGCATACACACAAAAACAACACTGCACAAGCACGTCCCACCCTCATCCACTTTCCTCCGGACCACCACCTATTTCCTGCTCGAAGTTGGCGGATACGAACGCCGTATCAGCGCCTCCAGAGGTACCCGTCGATGGGGAGGTCGGCACCGGCGGAGGCGAGGGGATCTAATTTTACGGCGGCGGCAGAGGTTGATAAGCGGATGAGGGCGGCGGAGGCGAGGGGAAACAGTCTCAGCCGCTGTTCAGGATGGCAGGCGTCGGGACGTACCAGTACCTGCGGCGAGGTCCCCGGCCCGCGCTCGCCACCGCCGTCGACGGCCTCGAGCCGTTTCAAGCGGCGTGACACTGGAATTGCCTGCGCCGGTAATGCTTCCGATCTTCCCCGACGCACTGGCCCCAACTACTGGCAGGCCTGGAATGGCCCGGAGAGACGGGCTGGGCCTGAATCCAAACTTTCCACGATGGCCGGCCAGGAGGCGCAGGATTACTTTGAGTGATTGTTGTTTTTAATACTCCCTCCACGTTTTGTGAAACTGTTTTATTTTAGCTTGCCAAAACATTTTATAATGTGGGACTGAAAAAGTATAAGATAATCCTTTCTCGGTCTCAATATTTTTTTATCATTTCTGTACGCTTCAAAAACAAAAGCAATCCACGCTTCAAAAACAAAAGCAATCCTTTTATCGTCTAGCATTTTGGTTCGTCCCAAGTGGTGTAGTCCCCGGCGACGTAGTTGCTGGCCGTGACTGAGATCAGTGGTAGGGTTCCATTTGCAAAAGGTGAGGACTTGGTTGTAATTTTGATCTCTCGGAAGATCCTCTATGTAAAATGTATCCGCTCTTGGACCCTTCGAGGCCCTTCCATGTTAGAAAAAAGAAAGACGGGTGCAGCGAGGAAATTTCAGGTTTCTCCTATTAGCGATAAAAACGAAAGTCATTTGTACTCCCGAGCTCCAGTGCTCCCTTCGTTTTTTAAAAAATAAAACAATATTTAGAAGTTTTAAAATAAATTGACAATAATTCTGGATATAGTCCATGATGTAGCCTCCAAACGTGCAAAGTCACAACACAAGAATTATTTGTATTATGGGTTACACAAAAATGACAAAATCTCAATTTTTTTTAAAGATTTAAAACACTATACTCAGATTTGTACACTTGTCTTTTTTGTGTAGCTCAAAATACAAAGTATTTCTAATTGAAATTTTGCACGTTTAAAACACAGAGAGCCCTGGAGGTCTGGAGCAAGAAATCTCCACCCCGATAAAAGACGAAACTGTCCGCGGAAAGCGCAGCTCCGGACGGACGCGCACGGTGGGCAACACGTATGCACCCAGCCCCAGCCGCATTCGCACGCCTCGACACATCCTCGTTAACCGTCTTCTTCTGACGACGAAGCTACAGAACACCCAGCCCCGCCTATAAAATGGGAGGGAGGAACGATACGGAGAGGCCCGGCCCACCGGAGGAATGGAGGATAGACAGACAGAGCACGAGACGCAGGCGGGCGAGGCGTACGGGTGCCGTCGTACTCCAGATCGGCCACCGCAGGAAACTATGGTCAGCCTTACGCCCTTACCATTCTTTTCTTCCATTTATTCTTTTTTTTGAGGTTTTAAGGCAGGCGTTCTGCCATTCGATTAGATAGAAAGCAATTCCTTTACAGGAAGGCCTCAAAGGAGGCTAGAGAAATAAAAACAAGGAGGCCAAGAAGCCAAAAAAAAACACTGGACAAAAAGAAGCTACAATCCCCGGTCTCCTGGATCATCCGTGAAGGCAAAGGCCCTCTGCTCTATCTCGTTCCGAACAAGGCGCACCACATCCAATACTGGCAGTGTCGTGTTCGTGAACACCCTCCGGTTTCTCTCATTCCACACACCCCATATGATGTATGTGATCACACCGCTAGCCGTCCTCTTTTTCTCGTTTGTGAAGTTCTTGATGAAATGAAGCCACCATCCGTCGAAGTCTCTGTTTGTCGTAGTTGTGTTGTGGGGCACCGGGAGGTCGTTGGATTGTAACACCGAGTCACGTACCGCCTTGGTGAACGAGAAATCATGGCAAAGGTGTTGCACCGTCTCGGGGTGGATGTGGCAAAGCTTGCAAATGGGGTCATGCGGCCATCCCCGTATAGCAAGGTTATCCGCCGTGCGGATCTTGCCGTGAGCCACAAGCCAAACGAAAAACTTGCACTTGGCCTCAGCATGAGCCCTCCAAATCTTCTTCGTGTCAAAAGGAGCATAGGCACCAAGGAATTGGCAATTGTATGCCAATGCCGCTGTGTAGTTTCCAGATGGTGTCCATTTCCAAATGATCGTGTCCGATTGCGGAAGAAGCTGCACCTCCCGCATGATGCTCCAAAGTTGAGTGAAGCTCGCAAGGTCTTGGGTGGAGGCGATGTTCTGCAAGGCTCGGATCCAATTCCCACCTTGTACCTCCTTCCTAACCGACCGGTTCTTCATAGTAGCGATCACGAACAGATTTGGGAACCGAAGCTTGAGAGGGCCTCCGTCTCCCAAGCGTCATGCCAAAAAGAACATTTGGCGCCGTCCCCGAGGGTGATCGTCGTGGATGCCCGAAACAGCGCCATATCCGTTGGCGTGCATGGTAGCCTAGCGCCAAGCCACGGTCTAGTGTCATCCGTCCATGCAAGCCATGCCCAACGTAGGCGCAGCGCCCTGCCAAACTTGTCCAAGTCGGACACTCCCAAGCCACCAAGAGGTAGCGGTTTGCACACTGTTGCCCAGTTGACAAGAGGGTGGCTTGTGGTGTTTGGGTCGACCGACCCCTTCATCCAAATGAAGCCTCTTCTAAGTTTGTCGATCCGTCGAAGCACCCATTTAGGGAGTATGAATATCGTCAAGTAGTAGGTCACCATGGAGGAGAGCACCGATTTGGCTAGGATCACTCTTCCCGCCCTAGTGAAATGCTTCCCTCGCCAACCGGCAAGTCTCGCTCCAATCTTGTCGATGAGTGGCTGAAAATTCACCGCCTTAAGTCGCGCAAAGTGAAGTGGCAGCCCAAGGTACTTGCAAGGAAAGGCGCGTCGTCGCGCCGGGAAGCAAGCCAATGCTTCCGCGATAGTCGTGTCATCACACCGTATAGGAAACAGCTCGGTCTTGGCGAGATTAGTGCGCAGCCCCGTCGCATCTCCGAATACCTCCATAATCTTGGAGACCGCGAGGAGGTCCTCCTTGGATGGTCCAACAAAAACAGCGGCATCATCGGCATATAGGGAGACGCGGAATCGAACCGGAGTGTCTCGCAGCGGTTGTAGGGTACCCATCTCGGCTGCACGGCGAAGGATATTCACAGCTGTTTCGGTGGGTGTTCGTTTCTGAATCTTGATTCCCTTCCTGTTATTGCGTAGCATCTAAAGAGTATAATCGTGGGGGGGGGGTAGGAGGTTCACCGTTGCTCAGTGAATTTTGACCGTAGATAAGGAATTACGGTCGATCTCAGCCGTCCGATCGCGCAGTTTTTTTTTTACTGTGACCGGTCCCACATGTCATCGACTCCGTGGCTGGAGATTTCGGTGCACACAACTGCGCGGTGGCAGTGGCCGTTATTCCGACGGAGCCGCGCTGGGCAAAATCGTCTTTTCGCGTCTGGGGATATATAAGCCGCGTCCACCAGGGGAGAAAACCCTAGCCGCCACGCCGCACGCGAGCCTGCCCCTCGCGCCCTCCCGCTCCCGCCCCTTCTCCTCTTCCTCCTCCCTGCCGCCGCCGGCCGCCGTCCGCCCCTGGCCGCCGGCCGCCGTCCGCCCCTGGCCCCTGGCCGCCGGCCGCCCCTGGCCCCTGCCGCCGCCGGCGCTGGGGAAGAAGGCGGCAGCGAGCGGCGACGGCGGCGGGCGCCCAGCCGCGAGTGGTGGCGGCTGCGAGCGGCGGCGGCTGCTTGACGCGGTGGCGGCGGCAGTGCGCTAGGGAAGGACGGCGGCGAGCTGCTGGACCCGGCGGCGAGCGGCGGCGGCTGCTGGATACGTGAGGAGCTTGACCTCCGCTGGAGCGTCCCCAGCTCCATGGTGGCCGGCAGCGCGTATCTGGCAGGAACGTGAGCTCTCTCTCCTCTCTCTCCGTTCCTGCCCGTTTGCCTCCTTCCACTGCCGGCCGCCGCCTCGACTTCCTGGTACGGAGCTGGACCTCTCCCAGGTTGAGCTGATGCGGACCGAGGGCGAGATGGAGGAGAAGGCCAGGACGGAGCTGATGCGGGCTGCTGCTGCTACAGGCATGAAACTGATGCGAGCCGAGGGTGAGATGGAGGAGAAGGTCAGGACGGAGCTGATGCGGTCTGCTGCTGCAGGTCCGACGCCGACGTGCTGCTGCCGGCCAACTCCCCAACGTGCTGCTGCCGGTGAGGTCTCTCTCCTCCTCTTTCATGTATCTCAGATTTGACAATAGTTTTTGAGTAGTTCTTGAGTTGTCTTGGCTAAATTAACTTGAGTATCTTGGCACAATTATCTTGAGTTTTGACACAATTGAAATTGTACCAGTAAAATTCCCAAATATGAGGATGGACGGTTTGCTCTCATTGGTTATTTTAGTGTACTGTCTAGAACTTAATTTTAGACCTTTTTAAGCGAATTAAGTTATGGCCTAGACATGAAGAATGGCTGTTATTTCCTTCATAATAATCTTTTGTACTGAGATAACCATGATTATGTCTATTTTTGTAGCCCTGCTTTGTCCAAACTATTGATTAAGTGACAGCTTTTTCAAAATAATAACAGAATTTCAGAACCGTCTCAATTAACTTGAGTATCTTGGGACAATTAAAATTGTACCAATGAAATTTCCAAATATGACAAAATTTATATCCTTTTTCAGTCTTGATTTGGCGCAGTTGTCTCACTTCATTCAATGGTGAATGTAAATAAATGGACTGGCGCAATTGCCTTCCTTCATTGAATGGTGAATGTAAATTATTGGATTATAGTTTGCTATCAATTTGCAAGTGTTGTGTGTTTAAAACTGATTCTCTGGTTCATCTTGCTCAGATTGACATGATGGTGATGCAGGTGAAGTATATCTGATGAAACGATAACATGTGGACAGGGTCCAAAGTAAAGCAATCATATTTTTATGATCAGGATTAAAGACGCAGTGAATATATGAATGACATTCTTGCTCAAGTGATTGCTTCACATCTTTCTTTGGTTTCATAAGCTCTTGCACGATTCTTCTATTTGTATCTAATATCATTTCCTGTAGGTAAGCAACCATCACTTTATTACTTCCATTTCCTAATTCTCTCGAGAATCATATTATCCTATCCTTATGCTTGCCACATACTGAACTTCTACTGCCTATGGACTCAAGATTCAGATTTTGTCATATTTTGGATAAAGCTGTCGATATAAGAGTTATGTGATCCTTTCCTTATGCTATGAAAAAATGAGTAAAAGAACATGATGCTAAGATGGTTGGAAAGCTTCTTTATATCTATCTCAAATATTGCAATTGTTATTATTTTTGTCCTTTCAGGTCCTAAATCAGTAACTTTCTTGTCATCAATGTGATCATATTTTCTACTGGTTTTCTATGTCACAGATAATGATGGCGATGGGCAAGTATGAGTACCTCTCCAGGCATGTTATTGAATCTAATTTTTGCAAGTCTGGAACTAATATATTTGGTCTGTTTGGTGTGGTAAATATATCTACCTCATTTTGGTTACCTGCTTGGTTGTTCTTCTTCTAAGATATTCCAATTTTGGTTTACGGTTACTTGCTTGATGGATATTTTTTAGATGGACCATAAATAAGCTGTTGCTTCTCCTTTTTCCCATATGCTTGATATACTTAATTGGTCATGTCGTGTGTATATCAATGGAGAATTAGTAATTGGTACCACAACTGCTATTAGTAATCTGACATATCTACTAAGATATATGTTCTCCCCGTGGCATTAGTTTATGTTATTAGTAAGAACAACTATGTATAGCTGCCGCAGAAACTGCATGATATCCCATAATATTGTGCTCGGGTGATGATTTTTTTCCAAAATAGAGATAAAAATGTTGCTTCAATTATTGCCACTGTTATTTACTTGCTTTGGGATCTTCGATGCCTCCCTTTTCTAGCTATTGGGAACTGATATCCATGTGTTTCTAATCTAGATTTAGGATTCTGATTTTGTGCTGTCCAATAAAGTAAATAGAGTGTTATTTCAATTAATAGCACTGTTATTTCCTTGCTTTGGAATCTTTGATGCCTCCGTTTATAGCTACTGAGAACTGATATCTATGTGTTTCTTTTTGTTGCTATTCTAGATTTAGGATTCTAATTTTGTGTTGTCCAATGAAAATCTTTGGAAATTAAGATTCCCATGTTTACACGCAAGCATGTCGATTCACCACTGGTCCGTGTTGACATAGATGCATCTTTCTATAGTCATTTTGATATTTTATTCACCAGACAAGGCCAATTTGCTTTGTTCAGAAACTGAACCATTTATGATATGCACAGGCCCATTCAATAATTGTGTGTTTGCTGACGAGGAATGCTTGATCTGTTCTTTGCTAAAGTTCTCAGATTCTAAACTGTTCATTTTACAGGGGCTCCATGCAATATCTTAACAAAAGATTCTTTACTAGATATTACTGTCTCACAAGGTTTATTGTTGTCATTGATTTGGCAGCAGAAAATCCCCTGTCATAATTTGTTGTCTTATCTTCTGTGCTGAATGCCTGAACCTATAAATACACTATTCTTTTGATGCCCTTATTCTACATGTGTTAATTACTCATTGTGCGTTGGCTTCATTCTACTGAACCTTCTATGAGCTGCACATGACCTTTTAATAATTGTGTGTTTCTGACAAGGAATGCTTGATCGGTTCCTTTTTAGGTTCTCTGATTCTAAGATATTCATGTATATGCGATGCTATCTTTCATATGCATTTGTTCCATTACAATCAAATCATCTATCTATTCTACAAGCAATGCACACCAATTAACATTCCAGCCTGTTTAGTTATGTTGCTCAAAATAGATTCCCCTTTCTAATAACCTTTTATTTTTATGAGTGAACAACCGTATATGATCAGTACTTCTTGTGGGCAGTAATTTGGTTTATAGAGGATCTGTACCGTTTGTTGTATAGCATTTTTGCCTACCTAACTTACGAACACTTTTACCTCTTTCTCATAGATAGATTGTTGTTTTTGGTGGTGTACATTGCCGACACTTCTTTTGGATTCTTTAGCACACAACTCTACAATTGTGCAAATCAGGTAGCTATTTATTCAGGAGCGGCATAATAGTATAGTCCACAGATTATCCTATTTTCAGGTTTTGATGTACAGATGAATGCGCCATCCACCTTTGTTATCTTGACACTGGCATGCTTCAGAGTGCACGATATTTTGCATGTTAGAAAGATCGATGAAAGCCATTGATGCAAAAATGTGTCGAGTTTACCAATGCCCCTGTAGTAATTCTCGAGTGTCGAGTTTAACACAGTGTTCTTCATCTTTTTCTGATTTGTTTCCTTGCAAGTCTTTGATTTTTTTTTCCAGTGTCCTCTCTGCAATGACTCCCTTGAGGTAAATGACTACTTTTCTCTTTCCTGGTCAGAAACAATGCATTTCCCCTTCTTTTTATTTGTTAACAGAACAGTTAAATGCCTAGGTTCTCAAGTTTACAGACTGGCTGTAGGTAAATATGAACATTACTGCTGGTTCTTGTGTTGTGCTATGGGCTCTCATAGTATGACAGGAAGTTAATTTCCATGTGGGTCTAAAATTAGCTTTTTGGATGTTTGTTGCCATTCGGTTTAGTAAAACATGATTAATAATACCAAAAGGGGAAATATTAATGCAGAGATGTTTTCAACTTAATTAGCTTTTTGGATGTTTGTTGCAATATTAATGCATAGTGTACAAAATGCAGAGATGTTTAACTTAATTAATATAAAGTTTTCAACTTAATTCCTTTGCTTTTTTCTATAGCAACGTAATGAGTGGCCTAGCATGGCAGCTCCCTTTTTCATTGTGTTGATTAGAGCTTGAAAATAAATCTCTAGCAGAGATTCTATAGTTATGTCAATTTTACTCGTGCAACCCGTCTCATGAGAAGGATAGATGAGATGTTCATAGAGTAGTCATGCAGATGCTGTATCATGCTTTCTGCACTAATATGTCACTTCGGTGTTTCTTTACGCTATGTGTTAGCCCACTTGATCTGTTAGATGGCTTTCTTCCTCTCCTACTGACCATGCATTGGCTTCTATTTTAGTAGTGTGTGACCATGTGTTATGAATTGTAATGATGCATCCCTGGGTCCATGTGATTCACAAGGATTTTATAAAATCATGGAAACTCTATTCAAGTGAGGAGAGACGCGTCACAAACCGCAAAAGGAAAGGGTATATGATCTTCCTCATCACGTATTAACACAATTTTCCTTCTATTATTTTACTGGGATTATTGCTTCTATTTTTTTCCTTCGGTGTTTCTCATTTCAAAAATGTTCAAATAACGTGACTTCAATATACAGGTAAACGGCATGCTTACATTTTTAGTCTCTTTTCCAAGAGGCGCTAAATCCTAGGCGTTCGCTAAATTGTGCATTTAGTCATCAATGCCTAGCTATCTTACTAGAAAGCAGAGATAGGATGAGGAAGAGAGAGTGACTAGATATATTTCCATGTTTTTGGTAAACAACTCATTAATTAATTATTAGCTCATGACGTATAAAGTTTTGACGAGTTGTGATCCCTCCTTGACTGTGTTCTTCCTTTTGCTCATTGAATATGAGAAGTTCCTTTAGCATACTTCGTGCAGCAACTTAAAAAAGATCATTTGGAAGAGAATGAAAATAATTATGAGCACTGATCCTCAACCTTAATTTTAGCACCGATTATTCAAGAACCGAGTGTCCATCGTAACAATTTTAGTAATGTGTCCATCATAACTCTCCAGCGCAAAACTATGCATTCAGGCATCCTAGAAAAGCATTTGTCATTCATGTGTTTATTATAGTAACTGGTAACAATTTTCATCAGACCGCGTCGGTTCCGAGCATTGCATACTGAAGTATAATCCCAATTCATCATATTTTCTACTTTGTGCAAGCGGTTAAATCTGACAATTTTCATCGGAAAAGCATTTGTGATGCATGTCCATGTGAATGTATTGAACCTTTTATCTTCTGCTCTTTGTCTGATTATATGTACTTCTCTGTTCTTAACTCTGGGTGTATTCATCATCCAGGAAAGGTGCAGCTATCGTGGCAGCCAACAAAAACATGTTTAGGACTGAAGGCCCAGTGTGGTGACCCTGTCGAAGCATGATCATGCTTAGTACTAATTCAAAATTTGCAAGAAACTGCCACCACTCTGGACGGTGCTATTTTTGCTGGGTTGCTATACGAGACTGGTGATCAGCTCCTCTAAAAATGAATTCCTTCTGAAGACCATGTTTCCACTCTTATCTGAATTTGATTAGCAGTACAGGAACAGAGATGTAGCACACACTTCAGCTACACGTAAGGCTTTGTTTCATGGACCTAACCATGCAGCTGACGGTGCACCTGCGACAGCAAACCCCACTCATGATACTTCTAGGTATTTTGGATAACCTTTATAATATGAACTCCTGTTCAACTGTGACCTCATCTCCTCTTTTCACTCTAGGTGTGAGGCACCATCACTGAAAAATGGAAGCGCTCACCTGGTGAAGAAAGACGCGACTTAGGATGCACTCCAGAAATGTTACTTCTCAAGGTATGGGCAGACAACGCTTACTACGGTTTCTACCCGTGCAACTACGCTCTCGACTGATTCTGAATTCTATTTCTACAGATCGGACTTATTTTGCATGTACATACTGCCTGCGCGTGACTGCCTCAGCAAGATGTAGTCTTTAGTATTTTGGGATCTCATTACGTATTTGAGATCATGTTATCATTACCTAGCTTTAGATCAGTGAACTGATCAAAACTTATGTATTTAGAACTACTTCAATCTGGGCATATGTATTATGTACTCCTGAATGCAACTATCATGAAACAGTCATGTTTTATGTCAGTATGGATATAAATTTCCTTTTAGTGGTCTGTATAAATGCTGGTAACCACGGGCAAGAAATTCAAAGAAGAAACAGGTGCCGCGCGGCGAGCCGCGCCGTTCGAATCTAGTATATAACAGGCAGCCAGTGATCCACAGCGAGATCGCAGCAGAGCACACACATGATTTTGGGAGGGTTCTATTTCTCAGGAATTTTCTTTGTTTATTTTTAGGATTTGAAGAATATTCCTATAATCTGTTTTGCATGTAATCTCATACCAATATATATTTTTGGTTTCAGCGACAACTATAGGCAAGCACATATATATGCCGTCAAGATATTCTTGTATCTTTATTAGTACTCAATGTATAGATACATCCACTTTTTGCCAAACTTGAGACACTTATTTTTGGATGGAGGGAGTACAACACAGGATTTTCAATTTCCATAGGATTCAACGTGTGATGGCATGCTATTCATAATCTTTTATTTATGTATTTCAAAATTCCATGAACCAAGCGAAACCCTTGAAGTTGTTATTGAGTTTGTTAGGATTGTAGCTGGGAATGTGTGGAAAAGAAGCCTGAACAGTATGAGACTGATGTATTATTTGTTTCATTTCTGAAATAAAATCGGGAGCAGAGCTCCTCAATTCAAAAAAACGAAACTTTTGGAATTTCACGGGAATTTGGGGGATTCTACAATTTTGCATATAGAGTTTGTTTATTTCGTGGGATTAAAAACTATATTTTTTTCCTACGATCTACTTTGCATGAAGTTCTTTAGGAAACTCATGAAAGCCGTGGCAAACACACACAACCCTTCAAAAGCTTTTTGTGTTTAACTTGAAACACAACCAAATCAATAGGTCGCTGAAAAACTTCCCAGGGATTGTTTGGTCCAAAATAATTTCATTCGTTTTTATTTCTTACGAATCTTTTTCTACCCAAATTGTTTGGTTTGTAGGATTTGAAATAATAAGAATTTTCCTATGGTCAATTTTGCATGTAATTCCATAGGATTTTTTCTTTGGTCCAATCTCATGAATAATTTTTTTCTAGGAAAACTATAGCAAACACATAAGCCGTAAAAAATATCTTGGTATCTTTCGTACACCGCAGCCTTTTCAATTTCCATAGGATTCTACGTGTCATGGTATGACATTTGTACGTTTTTATGTGTTTTGAAAATTCTTTGAACCAAATATGCCCTTAGGAATTGACGAAATAGGCCGTATCCCCGCTATATTAATATAGCAAACAACCGATACAACCAACGAGAAACACGGCTGGGGCGACAGCCAACACGCATCCAAAGAAAGAGGAAAAGAAGAAAGAAAAAACGACATAGGCATATTGACTAAGCGACGGTGACCCGCAAATGCTGCACCCTCTCCGAAAAAGTACCACCACGCTCCTAGACCCGAATCGACGAATACCAAGCAGCACCTTCAAGAAGGAAATCCACGCTGTTGCCCAGACCAGCGCACTGGTCTTACGGTTCCCCCGGCACAGAGGGAAGCGGATTAAGGTCAGCCACGACGCCCTTCAGGAAGGAAAGATGCCACCCAAAGGCGGCACCGCGTCGGTGTCGGACGAGCCGACAAGGATTTCTCCCGAAGGACCCCTTCCACAGCCCCGAACGATCCGTACCACAGAAGCCCCGCGAAAACGAGCTTCGACACCACCAGACTAGCCGCCCACCAACATGCGCCAAAACGATTCCGAAGCCACCATCGTCGTCGCACTGAAGTAGCCGTCACGGGATCTGCAAGACGGAGGTGAGGAGAAGTGGGAACCAGGGTCAGCAGTATTACGGCCGCGCGGGAGGGAACAACCTCCACCGCCGAGGGCGGTAGTCGACCGGACGAGGCAGCCGAGCACACCAGTCCCCGTCAGGTCCGGTCGGGCCCAGCGGGCCCGTAAAGCCCCCACGGGGGCACACCAGTCCTAATAGGGTCCGGCCAGGCCCGAAGAGGGCCCGTGAAGCTCGCCGCCACGCTGCAACAGGCCGGCCTGCGTCGCCGCTGCCCCTGCACTCACTTCTGGTCGCTCCAAACTGCATAACGCACAGCAGAACCAGCCCGCCCGCCCAAACCAGATGGGCCCGGTGGGCCCAGATCTGGGTCGCAGGGTAGGCCGGCGCCGCCTGCTGTACGCCGTCGCCGCAGCATCGCTCCGCCCGCGAGCCTACAGGCGCCGCCGCCATCACGCAACCCCCGGCCGGAGCCGGACCGCCGCCGCCGGGCCGCACGAGCCCCGCCTCCAACGAAACCGGCGCGGGGAGAGGAGAACCGCCGCCGCCGGCACCACCCGGGCTGCGCCCCGGCGGCCCCTGCCGGCGGCGGCGACGGGAGAGCGCAGAGAGGGAGGGGACGAGGAGGGGAGAGACGGGAAGGTGCGCCGCCGCCACGGGGGTCGACGGGCGCGCGAGAGGAGGAGGGGAGGTGTAACATCCCCAGTTTAGCTAACCGTGATTAGGAGTTGATATGTGCATTCATGAGCATAGCATGCATCATGTAATTTTCCCCAAGAAAGATTTAGAATTGGAAATTGATTAAACTTCTTTAACCTCCCTCTAATTTTTAAATTACCCAAAAGGTCTTAAAATCTTTAAACAAAAACATGTGGACTTTCTAATATATGTTAGGAAGGCCACTGGATATTTCATATTCGGTTGCACAGTTTGGAATCCCAAACCTATTCAAAATAGAAAATATGTTTTGATAACATAAAACAGGAACTAAAATTGGTTTAAACCCAAATTTGACCTTTGGGCCGAATCTGTATGTGCTAGTCAACCAAAGCCCAGCCCAACTCCCCTTGGTCGTCATCTTCAGAAGCAGCTGCGTGTCGAGGCCGATGTCGTCGCTTGGCTTCAGCGATTCGCGCCGCCGCCGTGAGAAACTGCAGAGGATAAGACCACCCGACCCATCCTCATCCCTATCAGACTCGAACAAACCCAAACCAGCCAGCCTCTCAAGACCTAGCTGACCATGGCAACCATCTTGGAGGGCAAGCGCCTGGGAGAGGAGCAGCAGAAACCGTCGCTGGGATAGAAGAGAGGAGCACAGCAAGGAGGGCATCGGGGGAAGCAGGAAGTGAGAAAAGAAGAGAAGACCCACTCCATCTCAGATTCGTTTTGTGCCTCCTTCAGTTCAGGTATTTATACGCATGGAGGCCACCAATAATTGTTTCTCTGGTTTAGGATCTGTTCCTTGTTTTCCCTTTGATATGAGTTGATTCCTGGAGAACAGAATACTTGAGATAGAAAGAGAGAACTAGCTGATTATCTAATTTGTGGTAGCTCTTCTTCTCAGATTTCAGCTACTTCCTATTTTTAACATGTCCTCTGAAAATGTTCAGTGAGAGCTACAGCACATAGTTAGTTTTATTTGACAGAGAGCAGGGGAGCAGTGGTTCTTGCAGTTTGTTAATCTGTACATACACATACAGAAACTCTTGCACCTGCTACAGCTAGCAGAGAACCAATCGATATACCTTGTGTGCGCAGCTTCTACTGGCATGTTAGATCTTCTGAAAATACATGCCCTCTCGTGCAGCCAAACTGAACATCTAAGTTCGAAATTAAACACCAGGAGAAAGATGTTAGCCCTCTCTCTGAATACTAGAGGTACATGTGTACTTATGTTCAGGTCTTAGGAAAAGAGCTAGTGCAGAAAGTCTTCAGCTTAGCCCAATGTCTGAATTTAGTTGTTCTGTCCAAGTTTCCAGCGTACTAGCTATACACACCGAAGCATTAAGCCAAGTGCTGCCTAACCTGTTCAGTGAGACCAGTTCAGGGAATTTGAAATACCAATTTCGTATTCTGCTGTTTCCTGTTTTCAGAAAATAAACTGAACTTGTATAACTCATAAGTAATTCATATAAATCCAGAAAAATACAAATTATATACCGAAATGTTCAGAAAATTATGACCTGTCTATTTATACCAAATCCATGCATGTTTAACTAACCTTGAACCATATTTATGTAGGAGAACTAAATAAACCCTTTTGTGTAATATGGAGTTTCTCCAAATGCTGCTTTTAAATGCATTTGGACTCCAATTAACATGATCTCCATGTGTAGGTTTGCATTACAAACACTTTAATATGTCATTCATACATTTGTGCGCATTGCATTATGCCATGGTTGAATGTTGTTTTCCTTTTCCGGTGTTTGATTCTTCTCGGTAGAGCACGGATACGAGATCGGGATTGAGATCAACAACAGCAAAGACGAAGACGAATACTTGATCAACTAACGACCAAGTCAAGCACAATATTACCAAAACATCTATTATATTTGGTTATCAAAGCAAGGCAAGCATAACCTCTTATCTGCCCATATATGATTTCGAAGTATTTCACTCTTGTACTTGCATACGATTCCAATGTATTTTGGTCTTTAAATAGAGGTATCCAATATATTTGCATCACCTAGATATCCTCAATCATTATTCCTAGCAGCCATAGTTTTGATATGTGTATACCGCCAAAGCCTCATATCTGCTTAGCCATGCGTAGTTGTTTATCTCTGCTCCACCCGGTTGGTGAATCAGAGCTGCGAAGAATCTTTTATGTCAGGACGTTGTGAAAAAGGAGGTGAACATATGATAATATGATAAAAGGCTTGGATGGGAGGCCACATCGGGATTGTGGTGAGTTGTTCCATTCTTGCCGACCTAGGACCTGAGGTTCTCGCCTCTTGAACCAAGACTGAGCGTACTTCCACACGTGGCGGGCCTAACACCCTGCTCGACTAACTAACTTGGTTGGTTGTACCCATGGGACACGTAGTTTGGTATTCCATTCGTGTGTGGGTCAGAAACGTTTATGAAAAGGTAGGGCCTGGCAGGGATCCAGTGATGGACGAACACGGATCTTGATTCCTGTGACAGAGTAACGGGGATCGTCACGAGATGGCCATCTCGCGTAATGGCGGCACATCCCTGTTATGGATGGCCCATGGAATATAATCAACCAAGGTAAAGGTCGTGGTCAACCACCCTCTGCCGGCACATCATGGAATTATGCTAATCATGTGGCATTAAGAGTCGGTTGATACGTGTGGTAAACATTGTACACCCCTGCAGGGTTAAATCTTTTCGAAAAGCCGTGCCCGCGGTTATGGACGACTTGGGAATGGACACGTGATCATAGAGAACTTGAACATAATCGTAAAAGTTGTTGACAAGGAATGAAGGGTGCTTCCTCGAGGGTGTCGAGGGGGTGATCCTAATTGATATGTGATGTTGATGAGCTGGTGGTTACAACATGATGAATTTTAGAGCTAGTTTTTCTCTCTTATCCCCTTTATAAAGAAACTCTAAGTAGACGATTTCTACTTTTCCCTACCTCTATTGAAAAGTTGGCTTTATGCAAAAGAACCCTCATACATACTTTCTGAACGAGTAGATATATAATAGGTTAATTAAGTCTTGTTGAGTACCTTCAGTACTCATGTTTGCTTAAATTTGGTTCAGGTGAAGTTCCTCACTCCGATGGTGGATTCTACGTTGACATCGACGAGTAGTTCGGGGTTCCCAGGTGGCAGCCTGGAACTTGTAGGTTATGTAGCCTACGTTACTTATTTCTGGCCTCTTAGGCCTTTTGCTGGACTTGTTGAATAGCAACATATCTGCTTTCCGTTGTCTGATGTAATGTTGGGGCGTGAGACCCCTGTGTGTAAAGCTACCTCTAATATAAGAGTTTGTGTTAATTAATGTTGTAGAGTCTGCTTTATACCAGTTGTCCGCTACCCATCCAGTGCATGATTCATTTGGGGTCTGATAAGTTTTGGTATCAGAGCAGGACTGCCTGTAGGACAACCTTTCTGCTTGGTCGATGTTGTGCCATGCGAAAACTATTTTTAACCTAAAAATGAGTTTTGAAATTCTCATTAGGATTCTTTTTACTCCTTATCTGGTATCGCTCTAATTCTGAGTCACCTTACCTTGTATTGATTTGAAAAAGGTTTTGGCTATCTCTTCTAGTCTTTCAAACTCTAGGTGCCTTGAGCACATGTCGTGTATTAACCTGTTGACCTAGTGTTGTGTTTTCTAGAGTCTGGTGTGTGTGTTCTGAGTTTTGTCTTTCTCTTGATTAACCTGAGAGATCTCCTCTGATCATGACCTCTCAGATTTGTGGGTTTCACATCGTTCTGTTATAGGCTTCGAGATTTCCTTTCACCTCGGATGTCTTCTCTTGATTTTTCTTTGGTGCTTCTGAATCTATGTACGGCTTCTGGAAGTTACGTCGTGATTACTACATCGTAGTGCTCTTTGCGACACTCGGTTAGTAATTACTTTTCCCCATCGATTTTAACTCTTGGACTTGAACCGAAGGTCCCGGATTGTGCTTGATTGCAGTGTGTTGAATCATACGGTTTCTTAACCATGTTGTGCTCACGCTATCAGTACATGATGCTGACCTTTAACCCAAGTTCCTTTATGTTGCCAAGTTGCATATGGGCATTGGTGTCTTCCAATGCATGATACATTTTTGGTCTGTCATAACATTCCATTTCGGGATGCCTGGAGAAACAAACTCCAGTGCCTTGTCCATTTCAAGGACTAGGTAAAAATGATGTAATCCGCAGACCAAGAGGCTTCGTCCGCTTTTGTTCTGTTCTACCTTAGAGTATCACACTCCTCTATATTAAGAGGCCGTGCTGAGTCTCATGGCCTTATTGATGAGGTGATTCTCCTACACATCCTTACTCACCTTTCTCTAAGCTATTCGGGCTCAGGAATGTTAAGGTGTGTGTATTGATGTGGCTATCGAATATTCTTCGCAACTCTTATTGCGTTGAAATCTATGGACAGTGTTGTCATTCTTAGCGTGATTGGTTATCCGATCACTATATGGAGTTGATTGTGTTGCCAAGTTCCTTCATTCTGGTGTACATATTCGGTTAAAGAGTTAGGTCCATGGCGAAGCTCTCAAAACCACAACGTTTTGCCTTGTAAGGCAAGACTCCTCTAAAACTGAATATCTCGTGGTTCGCGAAATTCTAGATGTCTATCTGGAAGTATCACCTGGTTTTCACCTGATCGTGATGTCTAGCCGTGTCGTGTTGAAGTCAGATAGTATCTTTTCATGGATCTGTTATCTTCATGAACTTTTATTTGATTTGGGCTATTTTCAAATCAAACTCAGCCCTAAGGACTATCTTGATGATGTGTCTACCTGAGTGCACCTTCATGTCCTTCGCACTGACCAATACTTCTTCCTCGTTCATACAAAATATAATTCCATCTTCTTGGAGTATCTCGATAAGTTTGTTGTTGAGCTCATCAATAACATTCTTATTTCTTTCCATGGTTTGAGGAGGTTCATGCTGGAGATCAAGCACCAGTGTCCGAAACTTTAGAGATCCATCTTTGTGTCATCACGAAGTATGCGTTTAGGATGTTGGAAGATACCCCCTCTGGTTCGCGTGCATTTGCTAAAAAATGTCGCCGTGGATACGAGTGGAGTTTTCTTTGTTTCCTCAGGAATCATCTCCGTTCGGTCATGCATTGGCGGATTATCATTGAGATGGCAGGTTATTACCTCCATTTCATTGGAAGTCCTCTATGCACACCGAGCCACTGGCTGATTGGTTCAAGAAAGATAAGTTGTCCAACAACTTCATTATCTTTGATGTTTCCCAACAAGGACTCAATTGTGTTTTGCTGCAAGTAATTCATGCAGGCGCAATTGTCTTTTGACAAGTTGCTAATACATGGATTTTGCAATCTTGCTCATCTTTGGAGCTTGACATTGTAGTTCATATCTTGAGAATCTAACACCCTTACCTCGGTGGTAACCGTTGCAAACTTTATGTTCAGACATGTAGAGTCTGAAGTATCATTTCACCTAACCAGAGTTGAATCTCAAGCAACAACGATGGTTGGTGTTTCTCAAGGTTATTGTTGTAGGCCTATTTGTAATCCGGCAAGGTTGATGTTATGGTTGACATAATTCATCGGAAAGCCTAATGCCATAATCCTTTGATTCACAAAAACAACCGCTTCCATGAGGATTTTGTGTGATCCTTATGGCTTCTTTTCAATCCTAAATTGGCGTCTAAAATATCAAGGAGAGCATTCAATGCTGAGTTGCGAAATGTTTCTCGGTTGATCCTTCAAACCTTTTCTCTTGTGGCAATAATTTCATCACGAGGAACTCCACCTTGTGGTGATATCTAACATGTCACTTATAAAACCTTCTTCCGTGAGTTTACGATGAGATACTCGATCTTCGTGAAGATCAACTTTTTCCAGAGTTATTCCCTCTTATCTAAGGTGTAGTTGGTTGATGAACCTTAAGGGAAGCCGATGGAGACTTTCACGATGCTACTACCTAGGAATCTCGGGACGAGATTCTTTTAGGGGGTAGATTTGTAACATCCCCAGTTTAGCTAACCCTGATTAGGAGTTGATATGTGCATTCATGAGCATAGCATGCATCATGTAATTTTCCCCAAGAAAGATTTAGAATTGGAAATTGATTAAACTTCTTTAACCTCCCTCTAATTTTTAAATTACCCAAAAGGTCTTAAAATCTTTAAACAAAAACATGTGGACTTTCTAATATATGTTAGGAAGGCCACTGGATATTTAATATTCTGTTGCACAGTTTGGAATCCCAAACCTATTCAAAATAGAAAATATGTTTTGATAACATAAAACAGGAACTAAAATAGGTTTAAACCCAAATTTGACCTTTGGGCCGAATCTGTATGTGCTAGTCAACCAAAGCCCAGCCCAACTCCCCTTGGTCGTCATCTTCACAAGCAGCTGCGTGTCGAGGCCGATGTCGTCGCTTGGCTCAGCGATTCGCGCCGCCGCCTTGAGAAACTGCAGAGGATAAGACCACCCGACCCATCCTCATCCCTATCAGACTCGAACAAACCCAAACCAGCCAGCCTCTCAAGACCTAGCTGACCATGGCAACCATCTTGGAGGGCAAGCGCCTGGGAGAGGAGCAGCAGAAACCGTCGTTGGGATAGAAGAGAGGAGCACAGCAAGGAGGGCATCGGGGGAAGCAGGAAGTGAGAAAAGAAGAGAAGACCCACTCCATCTCAGATTCGTTTTGTGCCTCCTTCAGTTCAGGTATTTATACGCATGGAGGCCACCAATAATTGTTTCTCTGGTTTAGGATCTGTTCCTTGTTTTCCCTTTGATATGAGTTGATTCCTGGAGAACAGAATATTTGAGATAGAAAGAGAGAACTAGCTGATTATCTAATTTGTGGTAGCTCTTCTTCTCAGATTTCAGCTACTTCCTATTTTTAACATGTCCTCTGAAAATGTTCAGTGAGAGCTACAGCACATAGTTAGTTTTATTTGACAGAGAGCAGGGGAGCAGTGGTTCTTGCAGTTTGTTAATCTGTACGTACACATACAGAAACTCTTGCACCTGCTACAGCTAGCAGAGAACCAATCGATATACCTTGTGTGCGCAGCTTCTACTGGCATGTTAGATCTTCTGAAAATACATGCCCTCTCGTGCAGCCAAACTGAACATCTAAGTTCGAAATTAAACACCAGGAGAAAGATGTTAGCCCTCTCTCTGAATACTAGAGGTACGTGTGTACTTATGTTCAGGTCTTAGGAAAAGAGCTAGTGCAGAAAGTCTTCAGCTTAGCCCAATGTCTGAATCTAGTTGTTCTGTCCAAGTTTCCAGCGTACTAGCTATACACACCGAAGCATTAAGCCAAGTGCTGCCTAACCTGTTCAGTGAGACCAGTTCAGGGAATTTGAAATACCAATTTCGTATTCTGCTGTTTCCTGTTTTCAGAAAATAAACTGAACTTGTATAACTCATAAGTAATTCATATAAATCCAGAAATACAAATTATATACCGAAATGTTCAGAAAATTATGATCTGTCTATTTATACCAAATCCGTGCATGTTTAACTAACCTTGAACCATATTTATGTAGGAGAACTAAATAAACCCTTTTGTGTAATATGGAGTTTCTCCAAATGCTGCTTTTAAATGCATTTGGACTCCAATTAACATGATCTCCATGTGTAGGTTTGCATTACAAACACTTTAATATGTCATTCATACATTTGTGCGCATTGCATTATGCCATGGTTGAATGTTGTTTTCCTTTTCCGGTGTTTGATTCTTCTCGGTAGAGCACGGATACGAGATCGGGATTGAGATCAACAACAGCAAAGACGAATACTTGATCAACTAACGATCAAGTCAAGCACAATGTTACCAAAACATCTATTATATTTGGTTATCAAAGCAAGGCAAGCATAACCTCTTATCTGCCCATATATGATTTCGAAGTATTTCACTCTTGTAACCTCTTATCTGCCCATATATGATTTCGAAGTATTTCACTCTTGTACTTGCATACGATTCCAATGTATTTTGGTCTTTAAATAGAGGTATCCAATATATTTGCATCACCTAGATATCCTCAATCATTATTCCTAGCAGCCATAGTTTTGATATGTGTATACCGCCAAAGCCTCATATCTGCTTAGCCATGCGTAGTTGTTTATCTCTGCTCCACCCGGTTGGTGAATCAGAGCTGCGAAGAATCTTTTATGTCAGGACGTTGTGAAAAAGGAGGTGAACATATGATAATATGATAAAAGGCTTGGATGGGAGGCCACATCGGGATTGTGGTGAGTTGTTCCATTCTTGCCGACCTAGGACCTGAGGTTCTCGCCTATTGAACCAAGACTGAGCGTACTTCCACACGTGGCGGGCCTAACACCCTGCTTGACTAACTAACTTGGTTGGTTGTACCCATGGGACACGTAGTTTGGTATTCCATTCGCGTGTGGGTCAGAAACGTTTATGAAAAGGTAGGGCCTGGCAGGGATCCAGTGATGGACGAACACGGATCTTGATTCCTGTGACAGAGTAACGGGGACCGTCACGAGATGGCCATCTCGCGTAATGGCGGCACATCCCTGTTATGGATGGCCCATGGAATATAATCAACCAAGGTAAAGGTCGTGGTCAACCACCCTCTGCCGGCACATCATGGAATTGTGCTAATCATGTGGCATTAAGAGTCGGTTGATACGTGTGGTAAACATTGTACACCCCTGCAGGGTTAAATCTTTTCGAAAAGCCGTGTCCGCGGTTATGGACGACTTGGGAATGGACACGTGATCATAGAGAACTTGAACATAATCGTAAAAGTTGTTGACAAGGAATGAAGGGTGCTTCCTCGAGGGTGTCGAGGGGGTGATCCTAATTGATATGTGATGTTGATGAGCTGGTGGTTACAACATGATGAATTTTAGAGCTAGTTTTGCTCTCTTATCCCCTTTATAAAGAAACTCTAAGTAGACGATTTCTACTTTTCCATACCTCTATTGAAAAGTTGGCTTTATGCAAAAGAACCCTCATACATACTTTCTGAACGAGTAGATATATAATAGGTTAATTAAGTCTTGTTGAGTACCTTCAGTACTCATGTTTGCTTAAATTTGGTTCAGGTGAAGTTCCTCACTCCGATGGTGGATTCTACGTTGACATCGACGAGTAGTTCGAGGTTCCCAGGTGGCAGCCTGGAACTTGTAGGTTATGTAGCCTACGTTGCTTATTTCTGGCCTCTTAGGCCTTTTGCTGGACTTGTTGAATAGCAACATATCTGCTTTCCGTTGTCTGATGTAATGTTGGGGCGTGAGACCTCTGTGTGTAAAGCTACCTCTAATATAAGAGTTTGTGTTAATTAATGTTGTAGAGTCTGCTTTATACCAGTTGTCCGCTACCCATCCAGTGCATGATTCATTTGGGGTCTGACAGGAGGGGGCGGCACGGGCCGGCCGGCGGCGCCGACGCGGAGGCGTCTAGGGGTTCGGTGTGGGAGGAGCTAGGGTTTTCTCTCTTCTTTGCTTTCGACGCGGAGTAGAGTAGCTAGCTCAAGTTCCTATCGGAATTCCGTAGGAACATTGAGGATTTCATTGATTAGGATTTTTTCCCTATAGATCCTTTTATGTTGTAGGATTTAAAATCATAGATATTTTTCTACGATCTACTTTGCATGCAATTCTATAGGAACCTCATATAATTTTTTCTTTCTTTCTTTCCACGACTATGACAAACACATACTCCAATTCATAAACAATTCTTGTATATATCCTGAAACACAATTAAAATTATTGTATGACATTCCATTCCTGCGTTTTTTTAAATACGTCATGTGTGTGTGGATGGGTGGGGGGGATCCGATATATTGCCACTTTTGAGAGTTTTACAGGGTTCGCGCAATGCGCGAGGATATGAAGTCACGCCACAAAATGTGTTGAAAATCGGAGTTACAGGATTCTTGCGTTTTGAAAATCTTTTGAAAATCGGAGTTACAGGATTCTTGCGTTTTGAAAATCTTTTGAACCAAAATGCCCTTCTATTCTTGTGTTTTAGAAATCCGGCGAGTATGACATTGGAAGCGTAGCCATGTAGTTTCAGATGTCCTATAACCGATTTTAAAAGTTCATAGATTAACATGATCAACTTGGACATCTGCAAGTTATCCATTTTTGTGGGTTTGGACTTTGGACACAAGTTATTTCCCTGGAACAAAAAATATCTGAGCAAATTGGATTCCTATAGTTGTATCGAGTCCATGCTGCGCAGTACATCTCATGCGGAACTAAATTGAGATAAAAAGAAATTAACTGATATATAGGACCGCACTGACTAACACATGGTTTAGGACCAAACAACCGGAACAAACTTGCAAGGTTCCTTTGAGCCTCCTTTTGATGGAAGAGACATGCAGCTAGGCTGCATTTCCCCAAAGAAAGAAAAGGGGAAATAAAAGGGAACCCTGCTAATCACACGTCTATCCAGCTCTGCTGGTACCATATATACTCACTTATTTATAGCAGTACAGTATACTAGGTACCTGAGGCATAAATAAGAAGTTTGGTTCTCTAGCAGTAAGCCACAACTAAATAGACGCTTATCTGAAGAGTCTCATTCAGCTATGTATGGCTTAATGGAGCTAGCAGAACCAGTGTGTTTTTTTCTGGTTAAGCTCTGTCGATTTTCAGGTTCTCAACGAACCTCCTATAATTCTTCACATTTGTCCGTAGGAAGTCGAGGAAGTCATGGAAGTTGCTCCCCCTGTACATCTTCGGGTGGCGCTCGTCTACGAGCTCCTCGGCGCATTGGACCTTCTCGTCCATCGCAACACCGTGTATGCTGGCGATTGAAAACCTCGCTTCATCAGTATTCAGGATTGCCCGGTGCAGAAGTGACTGAAGTCGGCCATTGCTCAGCACCTCGAGGTGGTCACCGAGATGAACATGGAGGGCCCCAGGAATGACCGGGACTGGCGTCCACTGGTCGTCTTGGTGGTGCATCACCTCGAGCCCAGGAGAGCTCTGCAGCAGGATGGTGATGAAACCGTAGTCAGAGTGAGGCGCCAGCCCGACCGTGTCGCCTGCCTGAGTCGATCCCTGCGGGTAGCTGTTCAGAGCCATGAACTCCAATCCTCCTATAAGTTTCTCCTGCAGGTACATTTGGTCCCAATCCCAGGCCTTCCACAATGGCCCCCATGAGTTGCACCGATAACCTCTGTATTTCAACGGCGTACTTCCCCATCTTCTTCCTGCCAATTACCATTTGTTCGATCAGAATAATGATTCCTATCTCTAGGACTGTGATAGTGTGAAGGAAATTTTCAGGTTGTTCCTAAGTACCTGTATGTTGCAGGCTGCATTGGCCAAAAGTTGATCCATTCTTCCAGGGGATTGGCATAGTGCTTGAAAAACGACCTGGACTTGCTGATGCCATCCCTCGCGCTCGTGTCGTAACGGATCGGGCTCCGGATGTCGTCGGACGCGAACACCTCCTTGCGCTCGGCGGGCATGCCGAAGAACTCCGAGGCGGCTTCGAGGGCGCCGTCCATGGCAGACTTGCTGACGCCGTGGTTTACCACCTGCAGGGGTTAGTGCACCACAATGATATCAGCATTGTATAGATGCTTTGTCGCTTGCTTTGTATGAAGTTAACTCCGAGTCAGTGTTTCTAGAAATGTTTCAAGAAAAATTAGCTCGATGTCAGGTCAGTTATCAGGCAAGAATAAAATTAGGCGTACGTGTTGCATGCACGTGCACAGGTGCCGTTCGGTTCAGTGTCAAGCGACAGTGTTGTAACGAGGACCAAAGGATGCAGAGTAGTACTAGCAATACATCGACACGAACCTGGAAGCAGCCGCGATCGCGGCACGCCCGCGCAATGTCCTGGACGACGATCGCCCGGGCGGCGGGGTCCTTGTCACCGAGCCGGGCAATGTTGATGACCGGCAATGACGCCGCACGCTGCGGCTGCTGGCGGTGGTGGTGGTGGGTGGCCATGCTGATGCTCCTCGCGAAGAGGCGCCCCAAGACGGCAGCAGGCATATGCCTCTGTCTCCTTCGTCAACCTTGGTAGGTCGGTCGACCGACTGAATGCTCGCTCGTCGCTCTCTGCAGACACTGCTGCCTGTTCCGAGATGATTCCGATGCGTTCCATGTGGATTCCAGGATCGTGACTTTATAGGCTGAATCTCGACGAGCAGTGGCAGCAGAAGAAGCAGAGGAAGGAGAAAGCAACCGGAAGACAGTGATGGGAGATAACCGTGCGCACTGCGATGGATTCTGCTACTGTCCACTGGGCAAAATCAAATTCTCTGCACACAGACTTTAACTCTTTTGACAGCCCAAGACGGCTTGGGTTTCTCCCTTCGGTTCCGGTCCAGGAGCAGGCCACTAGCGCCCGCACCCTAATTGCGTATGTACGTGCGTACGCCGCGGTGTAGCTACGTCCAGATGAGATGGTCGCGGCTGGCCCCTTTCTGCATGGCAGTGCTCACCAGCTGTGGACATACATGGAGTAGATTTTTTCTATAAAGATACATGGAGTAGATGCGATTCTTTTTCTCGCCCAAGGCCAAGTTGCGCCGGATCGGGTGCGCGTCCTGCTGTATGGAGGTTTACGGTGGATAATGCGGTTTTCTCGTGGTGTCCCGGCTGAAAACCGATCCCGCGGCAAGAGGGGCTACCAAAATGTCGAGGTGGGTTTCCGGTTTTGGCATCGTCGTGAGATGACAAGACAAAGCACCTGTTTTTGCGGATACCTCGTTGCTCTTTTTTTTAGGGATATATGCCTACTTTCGACTAAAGTAGCCATAGGTAGTGTGAATTGCATTATATGTCCTGCTTATCACCTCATGTCAATGTTTTAACCACTCACGAAAACTAAACAACTCTTCTGGTGAAGAACTGGAATTCTGCTGCTATTGTCTTTCACTTCTACAACTGTTTAGGATTTGCTTTTACAACTCACAACTCCCTCTGTCGAGATTGGTACACAGTTGTGATTGAGAGTGACGTTCTCGATAGGTAATGTTTTATTGATATTCTCGCACCGTGTCGAACTATAAATCACGGTAAAATACCGCCCCTACACTTGTGGGTATCACCCGCATACAAGGTACAACGCCGATGACCGCAAGAGTTTACGAGAAATGTCTTGACCACATAGGTGGAGTCTTTCATTGCCACAACCACCTCCAGGAAGCCAGGATGGATGGCTTGCCATGCGAAGCACACCGGCACTACGCAGGATGGATTGTTTCCCGTATACGCGGAACAACTTGGCGTCAGGGACATTTCAGCTGTGTCATGATGCCTGCAAGTGCACAGTTTGTTGTAGCTAGTTTCGAAATAAGAGTTATCGAACCACAGTGAGCTGAAGGAATTGGTCTCTGGTTTCTCCTTTGGTTATCAAAAATTGTACCTGCAAGTTAGTTTGATCCAAAGCAATCAAGTGTGTGGAAAAAGGGTTGTTTGTGTTGTTGGTGTTTATCAGAATGTGGGAGACAATGTAAACAGTGATAGAGCAAGCAAATGATGATGGTTATGAAAACTGCAATAAGGCTAAAAGCGTTCTCAGAAAGCGTTGGTTCCACACTAGTATGTTCTTAAGAGTAGAGATAGTTTATATCGATTAGTATCAAATTGTTCATGTAGAGGCGGAGTCCCGTAGTAGACGTGCCCTGAGTCTATCAGGCATACACGCCCCGCACAACCACTGATAGCATCGGTAAGAGCCTGAGTCAACGGCCCGAGCCTCTAGCAATTAAGAGATATAACCCGTGGACTATGGGAGAAGTTTTGTGGCTCTCCGTTATTCCCATTCCAACCCAAGAACAGGAGGTACCCCACCGAAAGTATCTCAACCCATCCTCCGGTTTTGTGTGGGGGCACGATGACCTCCCAATCATTGAACTGACACGAACAACCTAATTCGGACCTAAAGGCAAATATAGTGCAGTCGACGTTCGCACGATATACAGAAGTAGACGGTTACTACATGGCAACCGATATTAAACCATATGACTTCTATCTCATTTCATAGCACTAGTAGGGAAAAGCCTTTAGATGCAACGTGGTTGTTGACGGGCAAAATAGCCGCGCGTCAGTGTTATTTAGCACTGACGTGCAAAAAAACAGTGCGTCAGTGGTAACGAGTACCACTGACGCACGGCCGAAACGGCACGTCAGGGGTAAGTGAAGCGCAGCTGGCAACCGGGGGAGGCATACCGTTGACGCGCAGAATAACCGTGTGTCAGTGGTAACCAACGTGCCACTGACGTACAATCAAGGGCGCGCGTCAGGGGTAACCAGCGCATTGGACCAAATCAAGAGTTTCCGCGCGTATCATTGTTCAAACAAAATCTACATTGGGAGATTCATCCCTAGCCGTTGGATGGAAGTAGCTCGCATGCTTGTTGACGTGGCATACATCACCTACTCTTTTTTCCAAAAGTGTGTAGACTCGTAGGACCCATATGTCATTGGGTCGGGTGCTGGTGTGTGGCAGGCCAAAGGAGCACAAGCCCACACGTTCTCCACCACTACTCCTCCCTCAGGATGGGAATGGGCCGGCCCGGACCTGGCCTTGGACCTGGCCCCCATGGCCTCAAGGCCAATCTGGGGGCCATGGGCCGACCCATTCTGAAAATGGCTGTGGCCTCGTTGGCCCAATGGGCAAATCGGGTCGGCCCAAAAATTGGATGTAATATAAGCAGTTTCAAATATTGAGGATATAACCGTGACAACACATAGCTAATATCACCACAGAATAATATTTTGACAAGATCACCAGCATTGTTACAGGAATATCTCCATAGTACTAAATTCAACACAAACTTACAAGCAAACATCCAGAACATCACGAATGTAAACTACTCAACATCAGGACTTTGCTTCATCACCTAGCAAACATCAGGAACTACTCAACATCAGATGACTTTGCTGCATCAGGGTTGTCCATTGATTGCACTTGCTTGAGTGTCATCATCGTCTGCATATATCATAGGAACTGCTCATTTACATGTACCAAATACAACAAAATCTGTATATTGACTCTGAAGGAAAGATCAAGCAGGCTTGTGAAGAACTGAGATAGTTAACAGTGCATGAAACAAAATTAAAATAGACAGAAACATTAGTCTGTTTTTGGGGTTTAGTAATATAGTCACAACAAATTGGCAGTAGACGTTATTTGCAGGAAATAGCACCGACACATGCGCTAGAATTAGCAACAGATAGGTGACATACCTTCCATTTCAAGAATTATGTCATGGACCAAAGCCGTGCTGCGCTCGGTATTAGCGGTCGCTCTTATCCAATCTTGTAGGCACACGAGAGCTTCTACCGTCTTTGGTATCATTCTACTCCTAAAATCAGATAGTACTCGCTTTCCGGTACTAAAGGCCGACTCAGATGCCACTGTAGAGGCAGGCACCACCAATATATCTCTCGCCATACGACTAAGGGTTGGGTATTTAGTTGAGTTCATCTGCCACCAAGCAAGAATATTGAACTGATCAGTTCGACGAATAGGTACCTTCGTCAAGTACGAATCTAGCTCGGAAGAATCTATATTGATTGACTGAGCACTCAGTGTGACATGCTTGTCCCATGCAGCCATAGGGTCTTGATTAATTGCATCCATATCATCATCATTTCCTTGAGTAATGGGATCTGGACCATTATCATTCACTTGGACTTGGAGATATTCGTTGAACAGCCCTTGGAACACAGTTTTTATTTTATTAATCATTGCTTCAGCATCACTCCCAAATTCTGAGCCAAATCGAAACTCAAGGTATTTCAATTTGAACTGCGGGTCCAAAATCACTGGAATGCAAAGATTTAACCATGACAACTTCCAATATTTTTTTAGCTTTCTCTTCATGTACAGAACCACATCAGCAAACTCAGTGCCCTCTTCATAATGCTGCTGATCAAGGGTTAACTTCACTTTCCACATTTCATGAAAATACAAGTTGGCAGTGGGGTATTTGGTGCCCGATACTACATTTGTGGCTTCATAAAATACCTTCAGCAGCCTGCAAATGACATCAGCATTTTCCCAATCCTCAAATGATGGCTTGAAAGGATAATTTGTATCTTGAATGGCCAGGGAATCAAAAACTCCACGGTAATCTCTTGTTGTATCAATCATCAAGTATGTTGAGTTCCAGCGAGTTGGAGTGTCAAGACTTGAACTTTTGCCACCTGACATACCTAGCTGATCAACTATTTCTTCAAACTTTTCTTTTCGAGCTTGTGAACTTCCAATGTATTTGACGCTGTCACGTATCTTGGTAATCATTGGTTCAAGAAAATTTAATCCAGCTTGACAAACCAAGTTGATGACATGAGCAGCACACCGTTGGCGGAAGAGCTTGCCACCACCAAGCATCAACTTCTTGTTCAACAAATGGGTCTTCAACAATTTCATCATTGCAATATTGTTGGACGCATTGTCAAGCGTCATTGCGTAGATTTTGTCTTTTATGTTCCACTCCCTCATAAAATTCACCATGACATTGAACATAGCAACTCTGGTGTGGGGCGTTTCCATGGCGGTGAATTTCACTATCCTCTTCTGCGGCTTCCAATCCTCATCAATGTAGTGGGCAGTAATGCAGATGTACCCTGCTGTCCTATTGGATGTCCAGAGGTCAGAAGACAAAGATATCTTTGACTTAGAGTTTCTAAAGACCCCTTGCAAGAGGCGCTTCTCTTCCTTGAATGCTTTCAGACAATCATTCTTGATTTTTTTCTACAAACCATCTTGAAATTTGGATTTAGACTAGAGACAAATCTTTTGAATCCATCATATTCTACCAATGAGAAAGCCAACTCATGCAAAACAATCATTCTCATCAGCTCTGTGCGTGCCAATGCCTGATTAAAGGTCCAATGACCTATTGCAACACCATCAGGGCTCATTATAGAAGCACTCAGCTGCCCAGAAACTCTAAGAACCTTCTTCCTTTCCTTGCATCTCTTCAAATGTTTCCGCAGAGAACTTGTTCCATGTTTACGCTCAGCACAAATCTCCCTTGTACAGTGCTTGCATTCAGCACCTACAACTACATCATCAACACGGATGGGCTCATATTCCTTCCACACTTTGGACAGAAATTGTCTTCCCGGTTCAGAAAATGATCCCATGTCAACATCCTCAATTCCTTCCTCTTCATCAGCATAGTCTTCTTCTTCTTCATCATCATCATCATCCTCATCTTCTTCTTCCTCTTCTTCATAGTCAACATCATCTTCATCAGCATAGTCTTCTTCTTCAAAATCAGCCATTCGAGTATCACGTGAATGTTCTGCAAAAAAGGATCAAAGAGTTAGCATTGCATTCGAGCTTGTAAGTTGCATTACAAGAAAATAAACATAAAAACACAGGCTCACCATGATAAGCCCTGCACAGGTTTATTGAAGTAGGAGACAACACTGGTGGTACCCTTGACATGGTTCTGGTCAACAGTGAGCTACCACGTCTTTGGTATGCTTCATCCTCTTCCATGCTTCTGGTCATAGGGGAAGTTGCATGAAAATTAATGGACATAGCAAGATATAAAATGGTTTGCTACTGAATGAACCTACAAACTTTTCTAGTGGATGAATGAGAATAAAAAACACTTCAGCTTATAATCTCACAGGAAGAAAAGTGATACAGCAAACAAAATTATGCAGTACCAGATTCATCTAATACTACATCCCACACGCAGCAAGACCTACACTTGCAAACTAGTAATAACATAGTGTTGGAGCGCCAGGATTTCAAAGGACCTACACTTGCTAACAGACAACAATAAATCATATGCTTTTATTCAATAGGATGCAGTAGTTGTAAAATCACAATCCAGTAAAGGAGCACAAGAGAGGGGAGGGGAGGGAGCAGGGGGAGGCTCACATGGTGGGGATGCTGGTGGAGATCTCCGGGTAGAAGAGGTGGACGACGGAGTTGAGGCCGGCGAGCTCGTGCAAGAACGGGACCGGCGACCTTGATGGCGACGGGGCCGGCGACCTTGATGGCGATGCGGACCAAGAACGGCAGAGCTTGATGGCGACGGGGCCGGCGACCTTGATGGCGACGGGGACCACGAACGGGAGAGCCTCTCCTGAACAACGCACGAGCACGCCGGCGCCTGCGCCCCAGCCTCGCACGGCCGTTGATCGAGTTCCTGCATCTCGGCCCGGGTCGACGGCTTGAAGCGTGCCAGAGTCGACGACTAGGAGCTCGCCCGCGTTGACGACCAGGAGCGCGCCGGCGTCGACGACCAGGAGCAGCATCGACGACTAGGAGCATGCCGGAGTCGACGACCAGGAGCTCGCCGGCGTCGACGACAGCGGCGCACGACGACGGAAGCGGCGCACGGCAGGTCCTGCGCTGGCCGCTTCTTCTGCTACCGAGTACCACGCCGCCCAGCAACGTGGACGAGTAGATGTTCGCCGGTGTTGACGACCAGAGCTCGCCGGCGTTGACGGTAGCGGTGCACGGCGACGGCACTGCGATGGGCTAGCTCCACCCATGACGACGGCGGCGGCGGCGCATCCAGATCACGGCAGGTCCTGCCCTGGCCGCTTCTTCTGCTACCGCGCCACCCAGCAACGTGGACGAGTAGATGCTCGCCGGTGTTGACGACCAGAGCTCGCCGGCAGCGGCGCACGGCGATGGCACTATGATGGGCTAGCTCCACCCATGACGACGGCGGCGGCGCATCCCGACCACGGTGGCGACGTATACGACGATATACGGCGTATTTTTTTAAAATTCAAAAATTATGATCACTGACGTGTGGGGATTCTGCCCGTCAGTGCTAACCCTTGCTACCACTGACGCGCACCCGTCCGTCAGTGGTTACCACTGACGAGATAGCACTGACGCGCGCCCGCCCGTCAGCGGTCGCCAAATGTGGTGCGTCAGTAGTAGCCTTTTCCCTACTAGTGTAATAATTATACTAGGGTTTCCCCATCTTCCAAAGAACTAATGAAACTAATCACACATGAAAGCATAAGACATCATCATATTAATGGTATGAAGGTACGGTGAACAATGGTATGAATACAAGTGCAAATCCACAACTACAAGTTTTTGAATTACAACAAGATGGAAGAGGGGATTCATTGGTGATGACGAAGGAGATAGTGATGGTGATGATGGAGATGGATTCCTTGGCCTTCCGGAGCACAGCGGTGAAGATGGTGGCAGTCTCCTGCTGGTCCCCCCCTCTGGATCCCTTCCGGAGGTTAGGTTTTCTGGTCTATTTTCGTGGTGGCGGCTGTTGTGCTCGTCTGATTGGAAATGCGAGGCCACATGGTTAAAATACTGGACGAGGCCGACCTCCTGGCAGTCAGTACGGTCGCGCGGTACGATCGGGAATGACTGTACCGTGACTCGTTATCTCCTCTGTAACTTCCACTTCGTTTTCTTGTCCTTCTTCTTTATTTCTAGCGAATTGTTTTCCCACATGGAAGACTTTAAATGCTCCTAATCAGCATATTTCATTCCATACTTGGTAAAAATACCATATATGAAATTACTCTTCCTGCGTACATAGTCATAAAAGTGCGCGCTGGTGCGATAAAATGCAGAAATCCCTATCTCTACGTTGTAACAAAGTAAATAAAAACACTATATGAAGTGGACGCATCACGTTCTTTCCCGCTACCGCACCACCGCCGTCGCCGAACTCTTCGCCCCCGCAAAATCCGCCGTCGCCTCTCCTCCCGGACCCTTCCATGGAGTTTCCCAACCCTTTGCGAGTCGGTTTCGGTGTCACGCCCCCCCTAATCGGTGTCTCCCATCGCTCTGCCACCGGCCTCCGGGCTTCCATTCACGCCTCTTGCTGCCCCCACTGCAGCCGCCGCTGTTGCCGCCGTCCAGGACTAAATAGAAGCGGCAGGGCGCCCATTTGTTGCAAGGTGCCCCTTCAACAGGGAAACCTACCGCGGTGGCTACGCCAATTCCGTCTCGAGGTCGGGCAAAGGTGGCGGCAACAACAATGAAGAAGGCGAAAAAGACTACAACTCGAGGAGCGCCGTCGGCTGCCCCCACTCCGCCTGCTGGCCCAACTCCCCCATACGTTCCGCCCGCCGGCAAGCACAATATGTTTGACAATACGTTAGATAGGTATCAGTCTCGCCCCCCTTTCCGAATAATGTCATAAATCATAGCTTAATTGTGCTTTATTTTGTTGAGTAGTTTGAAATTGCATTCGGTTCCTACTTCCTACGTGCATATGTTAGAGGATAATTCAGTCAATATTCATCGTGCGCCACGTTCGGCATTTGACACCGACAAGGGGGTGAGGATGATGATTATTGCGAATAGATTGAGGAGGAGGTGTTTGATGCATCTCAACCGACACTACAGAAGATACCATTGAATGACACCGAACTTGAGGATAAAATTTTGATCAAGGCATGGGAGTCTGTTTCACTTGATTTCATCGCAGGCAATGATCAAACCGGCAAGAACTATTAGCAATGAATCGAGGACAAGTTTCATCGTCTCATGCCGAATGGTGTGACATCTCCTCGCTCATTGAGATCACTCCAAGGTTGGTATGATGTGATCAAGGAAATTTGTAGCCGTTGTAGTTGTTGCTTGGAGCAAATGAGGAATGAACTTCTGAGTTATTGCACCATTGATTATGATGTGAGTTTATTTTGTTTGTGAATTCCTTGTGTGTATGAGTACATTTTGTTTGCAAATGCACCTCACATTGTTTGCATTTAGGATGTAGGATCGCATTGTCCAAGAAAGGTTCAAGAAAATGCCGGTCCAAAGGCAAAACATTTCTCCTCCATCATTGTTGGAAAATGCTTGAGCATAGTGAGAAATGGAGCTTGCGGTACCAAGAAGCTCCACCGAAGAAGGGTGCTTTCAATTCCTTAGATGACGAAGATGATAGTGACAACCCAAGGGGAAAGAAACAAGGGAAAACCTGATGAAAGGAAGAAGGAGAAGGAGAGGGAGAAGAAGGTTGTCGAGGTCGCAAGATTGAAAGCCAGGATCGATGAAATGGTGAAGAACAAGGAGTTGGTCGCGGCTCAACAATTGTCGTTGGCCGAGAAGGTGAAGGCCGACATCCTTTAGAGGGAATGAAGAACCCGGCTAGAGGAGGAGAAGGTGATGACGGACATGCTTGCCGAGAACGAGGTGATGATGATGAACCCAAGAGATATGGATGAAATTACAAAGGAGCGGTGGGATATGAGAAAAACGGAAATCATGGAATGGAGAAGGCAACCAGCTCTTGCTCTTGGTGGTGGTGGAAGTGCCCCGGATCATGGTGATGGTGGTGGTGCTTCGGCTAATGGAGATGGTGGTTTTCTGGCTTGATCCGAGTCGTTTGAGAGAGACACCCTGGTTTTTAAAATATATTTGCAACTTATTTGGTGTGGCCTGTGTATTGAAACTGAAACTTATTGTTGGGTATGAACTGAAACTGTTTCGGCAACAATTTTTGAGGTATGGCGGTTTAAGGGATCTGTTCTGCCCAACACCGCGCCATACCTCAAAACTTTGTTTTAAGGTTTACCGTATACATGTTTTACGGTTTCCCATTTTAAGGGATCTTCTCTTAGAGCATCTCCACCGACACCCTCCAAACGACCCCCCAAAGGCCCATTGGGGGTCCAGACGCCAAAAACAGCCACCAACGGCACCCCCAAAGGGTCGGCCCGAGCAAACTCGTGTCCGGCACCCCCGAAAGGGCCCCCAACTTTAGAGGCCCTCTCGGGGGTGCCGGACACTGCCCGGACATGCCCTCCGACAGGGGTGGCCCGTCCGTCATACACACAACGCCCGCGTGCAGGGGTTTAAGGCGCCATGCAGGAGGCCGTTCTGCCCGCGTTAATGGCGATACGTTTCCGTAGGCGACGAAGGGACGGGACGGCGAAGCGTATGCCGCACGCGTCGCATTTACGGCGGCGACTGCTGAGCGCCCGGCCTTTCCCGGCTTCCCAAGCGCCGCCGTGGCGGAGACTTGTTGCCACCATTAACTCTGACGCGACGCGTGCTCAACCACCCGGCACTTCCCGCCCAGCGCCACCGCTTCCCGCCTCCGTTTCCCGCCTTGACCCTCGACGACTATAAAGAGGCCCCCGTCGTGCAGCCATTTCACCACACCACCACCGACGCTTGCCGTAGCCCACAACCAACACCGTAGCTCACCGTAGCCCATAACAACACCATGCCTCGCCGCCTCGCCACCTCATGGGCCACCCTCACCCAGGCAGCACACCGTGCTCACCCCACGGCGCAGGAGGCAGCCGCCGATGAACCACCCTTCGATTGGGCGAAGGTGGACGACGTGGACGTGGACGAGCAGAAGCCGGAGCAGGAGGTGTCATACCCCGGGCAGGAGCCGCCGCCGCAGCAGGCGTTGTCGCCGCCGCTATGGCCAGACCAGGTGGTTGCCGCCAACTCGTTCGAGAGATGGCGCAACGAGCAGGCAAGCCGCCATGTCAGGCTCGGCTACCAGGCGGCTGGCGACGCCATGGAGGCCGCCATCATCCAGACCTCCATCTAGAGCGCAGAGCGGGATGCCTGTTGCCGCGCCTTCATGGCCGCCGAGCGGGCGGCGTACGGGCAGCTCAACGCCCAGGCGGTGGCGCCCGAGCAGTAGCAGCTCATCGCCCAGGCGGTGGCGCCCGAGCAGTAGCAGATCATCGCCCAGGCGGAGGGCCTGGAGCATGCGTCCTCCCAGCTGCTCGCCGAGCAGGCGGCTCACGAGGAGCTGAACCAGCCTCGGCTGGCGAGGCAGGCGCATGCGAGGATTCCGGCAGCGGCATAGCGGGAGGACATGCGCCGGGCGGCGAGCGCGCACCGGCAGAAGAGGCATGTGCGCTCGCGCTTATTAGCCCAGAGCCAGAAGGCCGCGCATGACGACGAGGCTGACCCAAACGGCGGCGTTTAGTTTAGATTTAGTTGTAACAGTAGTTTACATTTCAATTTGTATCCGTTCTAGTTTAAATTTTAATTTCAATTTGTATCCATGTGAACCAAAATACGCCCGCGAGGTGTTCGACCGCTTGCTCATCGTTTGGGGGGCGGGCCTTTGGGGTACGCCGCTGTGGACTGCACCCCACAATTGACCGGACACAACCCAATTAGGCTTCAATTGAGGGTGTCGGACACTCAATTGAAGGGTGCCGATGGAGATGCTCTTAGCCGGCCAGCCCGGCAGGTGAAATGTGATGCACCCCCTCCTGGGTCGGGCTCACCCGCTACCCCACGCCACCCATGTTCCCTCTCTAATTTTTGCTTCCCTCCCAGCGTTTTGGGACGCGATCCAGGTTGGGTTGGGAATCGCAAAAAAGAAAAGAAAAGATTGGGTTGGGTTGGATGAATCTGCCGCCCGCCTGCGGAGCCGACCACGCTCTGGGTAGGAGGGGCTCCCCCGGGCTGCCGAAACGCGCCAAATTTCTCCTTTTCCGGCCATCCATCCACGAGAGACAACGACCACTTCCCGTCCCGCCCGCGGATGCACGCAACAACGTAACCCATGTCGGCATGTGTTTCTGCTGTTTTTTTTAAGAGACACTAGCTATCTTCTTGTGCGTTTGTCAAGCTCGACCAGATGGGCTCTTCTGATAGAGGCTCACGGTTTCGTGCCGTGGATGCTACTAGAACAACACTGTGTGTGTATGCTAGCGTTCAAGTGGCCAGAAACGGTGCCATATTGCCCCTTAAGTTTAATCCCCTAATGTGCCACTGGCAGCATTATTAGCTCTACATAATCAATGTGGGAATCATTCCTCCTATGATAGATTTTTACCCATGCGGAAGCGGGACACAAAATAGCATTATCACATGATGATGCTGGACTGTTTTACACACCTCCATGTGCAACTTGTTTCAGTGGAGTGGATATCACTGGTCGAGATCAGTGTGGGCTTGCTTGTCAGTTAGTTGCCAAAGACCCATTAGTTATGCATGGGTCATCTACCAGCTGAAAATTTAGGGAGAAGCGCCCACTTTCGTTGAAAGATCTCTTTTTTTGTTCAGATAAAAGGCGATGACGCCTGACTTTAGTTAATAAAGCCCCAAACTGGCAGAGATGATACAAGGTGCTGGAAGATCTCTCTATAAAGACTTGGAAATTATTTCTATACACTTATCTTCTTATGAGCTCAAAGGTAAATCAACAAGATTTCATTTCCATTATAATGTAGCAATTTCAGTTTCATCCATGAGCAGACAGTTAGGGAGTGACATTGGTTAAATTAGGTCAAACTGAAGCTACATTTGTATGTATATGGTTGGTCGGCCATGATGCAATTTCAGCCAAGACAACCAAAAAGCGAAAAATATCTTAAAAGAAAGATAATGAGAAGCATTTGCATTCATTGAGAACTGAAAGTTCGATCAAATGTTACAGGTAGGAAGTATTTAAAAAGATGATAGCATGCTATTTATAATTGTAGTTAAAGGGTGCTAAATGCAGGAATAAGTAGATACACAGAATGGTATGAACACCCTTCAAAGAGTAAAACTGCATAGCAACACCAGGCAGAAGCGGTCACAGAAGAGGTACAAGCTGGTGTTGTTTGCTGAAACAAATGATCTGCACCCTTTTTTGCGGTATTCTGTCAGTTATCAACTTCAAAACTGGCATCACTTTCATTCAGTTTTCTTGATAGCACCATTAAGTTGAAGTTCATCGAATCAGGAATCTTGTACATTATGGCCTTAATGATATGCACAGCGTCCTGATTAAATACAAAGTAAAACGATCAGTGCAAAGCAGGAGAGACATAATTGCAAATGCAACTGAGCAATAAGATAACCATTCGTAACTGAATCGACTTCCTCAGTATGAATGTACCCTTGAACATATTCTATTTAAGGCCCACGGGCCCAGGATGTCATGCAGGGGACATGGAACAAGTGCTACTCTAGGATGTCGAAGTAACCACTAACCAAACGATTGACGAGTTTGTGGTGTTCAATCCTTGATTTGGTTGGTGATTCTTAAAATTGGCTATCTGCAATCCAAAAAAATTCAGAACTCTGCTTTCGGTTTCTTAAGGTGTTTACATAAAATTTACCATGGCATAGGATCGGCCCGTGATATGACTTGAAAATATAACTTTGCTAGTAGCTTAGTTGAGTGCCCCTGAAACCAAGTAATGTTTCTGTTTGTATGCTCCAGCGTCGAAGAATAGACTGAGAGAAGAGTATGTTATCTCCCCTGGAGGGAATTAGCAAGTTACTGAGAAGCAATCAGATGTGAAGACAAACAGAATTTTGCCTTGTAAAACCATTAATTTATGCATTGAGACATGAAAAGTTCCTACTTCGCGTGTTTTTGCAATACCTGCAGCAAACTTTCAGGAGATGTGGAACCATGCTTTACTGGTCCACCCTTCATCCCATCAAGCCCATAAAGTGTCCCTAGAGACAAATGACACTCCTTAATATCCTATAAAAACAATCGGAACTGACTAGTACATTGAGACAAGGAAACGTACTTACCATTGAGAGCCATAAAACAAATATAATGCTCTTCCACAACGTCAGGTAGCTGGCAAACGATGCCCAAGTGAAGTTAAACAATTTCAATGCAAATAGGAATTGACAGTTTGGCAAAAATTCATATGCTTATATTTCTTCTTCTCTATTTTCACTTCACAAAAATAGACAACTGTAAGAAATGGATAAATCAAACTGAAAGATAACCCTGTGGTTAATTTCTATTCCTGAGATACAATCCCAGTTCACAAAAGCCAAAAGTACTTCAGTACCTCTGTGTCACCGGCACTGGCAGCCAATGAGTGAGCTCTTGCCATTTCATCGTCCTTCTCAAACACTGGCACGCTATGCATAATATATCAAGATAATCAATAAAACGAACTGTGATGATGATCACAGTAAGGAGGACTGTCTTTAATCAAGAGATAAGAACCTCATATGGGTCCATGCTGGCTGTTGATCTGAAAAACAGGTCCAATCCTGAATTCTCCACTACAAAAGACAATATACTCCTTTAATAAAAACAGATGGGGAACAATAAATAACAGAATCATTGTACATGAATTTAGATACTGCATATGCTCTTCAACGCAAGATGCTATTTATCAACATAAAATCAATACCCCCTAGACAATTAAGCAAAAAAATAAAAATGCATCCCAAAAGGACAGAAATAGAAAAGTACACAGTAAGCTTACATAAACAGATTTCTGAACGTGCATTTCCAACAGCATGAAGTAAAGCAATAGTCCACAAGCATTTCCTAAAGATTCGATCTGTTTCATGAAATACACGTCATTCAGAGTCTCCTGTAGCAAAAGGCATGAAACAAACACATATAGTTAAAGGCAAATGCTCTGGCTCGATGTACAAAAAAACACATAACAATCAAGCGCCTGCCATAATGGACAAATCAACTGCAACTCATACAGCATAAGGGATAGTACTCACCTTGTCTTCAGTAACTAAGACTTGTTCTGGAGGATTACTTGGATTCTGAGTTGGAGTAAAGGAATAAGCATGTAACTCAAGAAAATAATGAATTCTATAATAGTGCCAAGCTAGGAAAATCAAAATAAAATAGGACTGTTTACACACATCCACATAAATAATCAGCATTTGCATATGAATGATTGCCAATAATGTATGAGTCCAACTAGATATAGTACTAGCGTTGAAGTTAGTCGTGCATGCGGCGACCACATCAAAACTGTGATATGCATCAGCTAAGAGCATCTCCACTCGTGGCGCCCAAACGGCCGCCCAAACGCCTTTGGGGCGTGCCGGACACAAAATCGCCCCCACTCGCGGCGCCCAAATGCGAATTCGGTCCGGCGCGGCCCAGTTTTGTGTCCGGCACGCCCAGCCCACGCCCTCAACTTGGGGAGGCTTGGGGCGGCCCCGGACGGAAGGAAACGCGACGCCACGTCGGCCTCTGACGCGCGGGCCACGCCTGGCAGTGAGACGGCGATCGCAATAAGTGCCGGCTTCCCCCAATTCGTCCACAAAAATCGCATTTCCCCCGCCATCTCTCCCGCCATCTCTGCCGCCAAAAGAAAAACCCTCGCGCCGCACCGGTTCCATGGCGCCGCCGGGGAAGGCAGCGAAGACGAAGGCGGCGGGGAAGACGCTGGGCGTCAAGCGCAAGGCCCCCCCGCCCAGGGAGAAGCCGGAGGCGATGAGGCAGGAGGATTGGGACCTCGACGTACTCCGGCGCCGATTGGACACGCAGAGCCGTGCCGGGCGCCGCGTGAAGCAGAATGAGAGGAAACGGCTCGGCACGGCGGCGCCATTGACGGCAAGGAAGATCGCCGCCATGAACAAGACCGTCGCCGCCTTGAACCAAGCATTCACCTTGGGAGGAAGCCAAGAGAGCAGCGCCACTCTACGATGCAAGGTCGGCGGCTCGCCGTCGAATTTCTCCTTCTTCGCCGACAGCGCCGCCGCCACGCCTCGCACCAGGTTCTCCCCCGAGTACGGCGACAACCAGCATCACGGCGGCTTCGACCCCAACGTCATCTTCCCTTCTTGTGGCCTGGATCTAAACCACCCCGTCGATCTGAATTCGCCGGCGATGCGGAGAGATCCCGCCGTCCAAATGGCCGCCGGTCGGAGTCTTTCATTCGACGCGAGCGCCTCCCATGTGATCGACGGAATGACTCCCGATGGCCCGGAGCTCATGCAGGTATGAACCCGCGTTTTGTAGCCATGGCATGTACAATAGACGTGTGCATAGGCGAGTCGTGGCTACCGGCCTTGCTCCTTGTGTGTAGGAGACCGCCCATATCATGGACGACATCATCAACGACAACGCCCGGGCGCCGGGCGGAGGATGACGACGACGGGTTCGACGAGGATGAGGAGTACTACGAGGACGACGACGAGGATGACGACGAGGTCGAGGAGGAGGGGGTGGTGACCGACGCTGTGGTCGGCGAGCAGGCGGCGAAGAAGAAGAAGGGCAGCCGCGGCATAATCTGGACGACCAAGAAAGACGAGTGCATGGTCGAATCATGGAAGGCCATTACTACCGGCGAGATCACCGGCACAAACCAGTCGAGCACCGCCTACTGGTCCCGGATCAAGGACGAGTTCGACGAGCGCCGGTTCACCAAGGACTTCTACAAGGTGAGCATGGTGCGCGGCCAAGGCGCCATCGAGCATAGGTGGCGCATCGTCCAACGCCTCGTCAACAAGTTCCACGGCTGCCACGAGAACATCGTCGACTGGAAGGAGAGCGGGAAGGGCCCGGCGGATCAGGTGACCGCCGGCTTGCGATCCCCTTGTTGTTTTGTTGCTTAAGTACAATTGTGATCGTCGTCGGCTTGCTTTGTTGTAGGTCATGGACGCCCTTGTGTTGTACAAATCCATCAACAAGGAGAAAGACTTCAAGTTGATGCATTGCTACTAGCTTCTCCAAAATTGTGAGAAATGGAAGGCGCACCGGCGGACTTTGAACAAGAACGGCCGCGCCGACCTCAACGCCGATCCCCAAAACTCGGAGGGGCGGCCAATCGGGAACAAGAAGGCGAAAGCGGCCTTGGCAGCGGCGGCAAAGACGGACAAAGTGCAGTCGTCCATCGACAAGGTCCTCGCCGATGTTTGCTCCAACTCGAGCTTGAGGCGCGAGGAGAACAACGCAAGGTGGGCGACCTTGATTCAGAAGGCCGACGTCAAGATCAACCTCGAGCAGAAGAAAGCCGCCGTCAAGAAGAGGAGTCAGGACTTCATGATCTTGACGGCCGACGTCTCCAACTTGGACCCGTTGGCGAGGGCGGCGCACAACATGTACCGCGCCGTGATCCCGCAAGAGCTTGGGCTCGTTCCGCCCGAGAACGGCGGCAACCACGGCGCCGAGACCGGCCATGGCGCGGACGGCCAGGTCGACGATGACCCCGACATGACCCAGCCCGGCTATGGCTACGTGCCCCAGCCCGGTGACAACATATAGATCGGCGACGATGACGGCGGCGGCGACAAGCAGACGCCGGGCAACGACATCTCCCGGCGTATTTTGGCAACATATTTTGGCGTAGTGTATTTTGGTGGCACAGGCCGTCTGTAATTCGAATTCGCAAAACCTTGGCGGCACATTCGAATTTGCAAAACCTTGTTCGGGAAAAAAAACCTTTGGCCGGGCGATTTGGGCGCCGCGAGTGGGGAGCGAGGGCGCCCAAATGCGCCAAGTAGTCCGGACGGCGCCCAAACGGCCTGTCCGGAAGGCGTTTGGGCGGCCGTTTGGGCGCCGCGAGTGGAGATGCTCTAACTATGCACCTTGAAAAGTTTCTAGCTTACAGGAGTCAGGAGTGCACAGTTCAAATTGAATGAATCGCGAGATGATCGGCCAAGCAAATTGGCGACATCGAACCCAAAGTCAGCCAGTTCTAAGCATTTTTAGGTGTTGAACAGAGCGATGGGACGCCAAATCTCCAATGTCGGAGAGAATACTAAATGTATGGAGACTTCGAGAGTGTCATGTACCTCGGGCGGATCGGGGAAGCAGAATATGACGGCGAGCACAGGCTGGGGCACCATCGCCAGAGCATCGGCGTCTAGCCCGTACACGTCGTGGAACTCCGCCTCGCCCCGCGGCACACCCAGCGACCACATGAACTGCGGGCGTGGCGGCACGGCCGCGGCGAGGAATTCGGTCAGATTGACGGTCATGGTATCGATGATTGGAGTAGCAGACAGCAGAGGGAGCGAACCTCGTTGAATACGTCGGGGCTAGACTCCAGCGGCAGCCACCGCTCGCCGGAGCAGGCCGCGGCGACGGAGGGCGGCGCTGCCATGGGGATTTCGCCGGAGAGGAGAGGGGCGTGGCAGAGTGGTGACGGTTGCTGCTCTCGTTCCGACCGGCCCACGAAGCCACGAGTGACAAACGGCCCAGGCTTAGCTGCTTCATGGCCATGAAAGATATCAAATGGGCCTAAGGGCAAGTGCAATGAGAGGCGCTTGCATGGGCGCTTAGTTAGCCAAAAAAAAATCAAGTATCGTTATATAAAATGGTGCTAATTTTTTTTTAATAATACATTTTTTTACAGAAATTTGATAAATATTACGCATTTTGCATAAATTACACAAATAATACGGCCTCGGCCCAGGCTAAGCCGACAGGCACTAATCGGCCCAGGCCTGGCCGATTAGTACCTGTCGGCCTAGGCCTGGCCGATAAGTGCCCGCTGGGCTAGCCCAGCCGTATCCTGATTAGTAGCTTATCGGCCAGGCCTGGGCCGATTAGTACTAATCGGCCAGGCCTGGGCCGACAGGTACTAATCGGCCCAACCTGGGCCGAGGCCGTATTATTTCTGAAATTTTGTGATTTTGCGTAATATTTTTCGAATTTAATTAAAAAAACGTATTATTAAAAAAATTTAGCTAAAATGGTTAGCGCCTGCACCTGCAACGCGGAGCGCTTACGGAGGCGCTTAAAACGATCTTTAGCGCATGTATACGCCCTGCCGCTGCCTACGATCGGGGAAAAACAAAGCGAAGCGCCGGGCGCAAGAATTAGCGGCGACGCTAGCTATATTCCCCAGATCGGCCGGGATTTTGCCGTAACTGCCGGGATTAAAAGCCTAGCGCCCTGCTAAGCGTCTCCCGTTGTACTTGCCCTAAGTGTTACTCCGTACGACAGTAACAAAGCGAGACAGAAATTCAAAATTCAGAATTGGACCAACTTAAGATACCCAAAAAAAAAACAGTGTTGATACTAAGAATGAGATGAATTCAAAATTGACACCCTCCGATCCAAAATAAGTGACACAATAACGCTAGTTTAAAACTGTGACACTTATTCATATACCCCCTCCGATCCATATTAGTGGGCATAGTTTTGTCTAAATTCATATGTATCTAGTTAAGTATTTAGATTAGATACATGTGTATCTAGACAAAGTTGTGCCCATTAATATGGATCGGAGGTAGTACAAGTAATGTTTTTTTTTTTTTGCTTTTTTAGCTGTAAATCAAGTTTAGGTTTGAAATTGGAATCAATCTCACAGGGTAGTACACATTAAGTGGGCTTGTGAGATCATCCGACACCACGTATTTGAGCAACAGCGGTTCGACTTTACTAGTTTTTCTAAAATGATGCTCTAGTTACTCACTATGATTGGAAATGGTTGACATAAATTTATCAAAATGTGGATATATCTACACACTAAATTTGTCTAGATATATCCATTTCTAAACAAATCTGTGTCAATCATTTCCGATCGAAGAGAGTAATATTTAATATTACGCGGAAATATTGTCAAATCGATAACCAAACATGGGACAATTAACTGAATGTCAGTACAAGGTCAGCCGTCGAGCTTAGCTCAGTTCGATCTGACACACTGGCACTCACCCGGCGGGTTCAGCTTAACCGTACGTGCTAGTCTCTCGTGGAAATAATTCCACAGGCCCGGTCCCACTTGAAAGCGCCTGCATCTGTTTTGACTCCCGGCCAGCCGCAGCATTTGACAATTGTTCCGCTGACTAATCTCTTCATGTACTCGTACTTTATAACCACTTTCTATCATTTAATATTGTATGGAATTTGTTTTTTCTGTTGGTGCTGAGCATTCTGTGATCGATAACAGGATTCGAAGATCTAGGCTAGGTACCGTGAGACCCCTACAGGATTCGAAGATCTTGGCCAGATACCGTGAGATCAGAGACAAGGACAGACAACGTAGTCCGATAGATTTTCTCCCGAAAGTATTCGATTAAGAAAGTCTCTGTGGTGCCGAGTTTTCAGCGTCAGTTTGAGCGCGACGCGCTCTTCTGTTTTCCAAACATGTATCTGCACCGGTGATTAGCTTACCTTCATCGTCATGCTGCACTCACTGCTACTTCCTCCGTTCCATTTTAATTGACTTCAATTTATCCACATACATCCACATGTACACAAATGGAAGTCATTTAATTTGGAACGGAGGGAGTATCTGCTTAAAAAAAATTAAACCCACGTTGCCAGTTCGTTCACGAGTCCTAACATCTGATCATGACTTGATGCGCTGCTAACTAATCGAAGGTCTTAATCCATCTCCACTGGATTCCTTAACATGGGTATCGTGCGGTGGCCTACAAATTTGTTGGCAGAGCGATTGGTCGCTCGGTTCAAGAAAAATGTTTCTTTCGGATGGAGGAGCTAATTATCTAGACATATCAGACTGCCACTACAGACGTAATGCAGAGGATTGTTTTGCCATAATAATAGCCTGTCCGGCTACATAACACTCTATTCTATTTAATCGGACGGCGGATTCGACCGCCTTATAAACCTCAAAAAAGAATTTAGAGCTGGTCAATGGACTATTTTTTTCTACTCATGCGGTTAAAAAAAATGCCAAGTACAGTACTCCTACTCCCTCCGTTCGGATTTAATTGACACACATTTGGTTACACATGGATGTATCTAGACACCATACAAGTATAGATACATCCATATTTGCACAAAACCAAGTCAATTAATTTGGAACGGAGGGAGTAGTAGCTATCAGTGCCAGTGCGGCAGTGCGGTGGAGTACACAGCCTTGTCCTCGCACGGACCGTGTCCCATGTTGCATCACCACTAATTTTCTTTCGATTATTCTAGAAACACGCCATGATCGATGGATGACCGGACGACGTTCAAACTTGAAGAACGAAGAACACTGTAGGTCTAGGCGCAAGTAGAGAACGAAGAACACTGTAGGTCTAGGCGCAAGGATCTTTTGTGGGAGTTGATCCTTCTTTTAGCAAGGTACTGTGTCGGCGACGACTAATCATTGTCGGATCCCACGCAGTCAGATTCTTGTTTCTTTTCCGGTGAGTCCTATCACGATCCTCTGCATTTCCAGAAGGCCAATTAAGCTTTTGGATTGTTTTCTCTCCGTCGTGAAATTTCCCCGACAGTAGCCAACAAAGAGGATTAGGGTTGTGGACGTCATAAAGTTAGGTTTGCTAAAGTGGAGACGCTGAATCCAGGCAAGATACTGGAGCAGGCCGCGGCGGAGGAGGGCGGCGGTGCCATGGGGAGTTCGCCGGAGAGGAGCGGGTCGTGGCAGAGTGGTGGCGGTTGCTGTTCTCGTTCCGACAGGCCCACAAGGCCACTGGTGACAAACGGGCCCAGACTCTGTGCTCATCACGTGCGGCCCAGCTGCTTAACGGCCATGATAGATGCCGCGACATGGGCCTAAGTGTTACTCCGTACGCATTAACAAAGCGAGACTGATTCTCAAAACAAAAACAAAGCGAGACTGAATTTCAAAATTGGACCAACTTAAGATACCAAAAAAATCAATGCCGAGGGAGGTATAGCACGATGATCACTGAAATTAATACAAGGAGGAGGTTTTTTGATCGAATGGAATTGAAGCATGAGACGAGGGAGTCGAACTGGGAAGCACACGACATTGCTAAAGGTTTTTAGGCCTGGATTTAGGAAGACATATGTGGTTAATTCGCCCATTGGACTTTGTAAATGTACCCTTTATGATCCAACAATAAAGTCTAGTGTTTTTGCTAAAAAAAACTAAGAACAAGATGAATTTAAATTTTATACTAATCATATCTAAAACAATGTATTTTTTTGTTTCTTCGGCTAATTAATTAGCGGGTAAGATCACCCGAGACCACGTATTTGAGCAACACTTTACTAGTTTTTCTAACCTGATGCTCTATTTAGCTACTTGCTCCGTTCACTAATGTAAGACGTTTTGACATTAGCTTGCCAAAAGGTTTTATATTAGTGAAGAGGGAGTATTTTGTACAGGATATTAGGCAGACATATTGTCAAATCGATAACCAAACGTGGTACAATTAACTGGATGCCCGTTCTAGGTCTACCGTCGAGCTTACCTCAATTCGATGTGACTCACTGGCAAGTACCCGAGAGTTCAGCTTCACCGTATGTGTCATTCTCTCGTGGAAAAAATTCCACATGCCCTTTTTTGTCCCACCTGAAAGCGCCTGCATCTGTTTTGACTTTTGACCTGGCCGGCCGCAGCGTTTGACAATTGTTCCTCAAGTGGAGCTGGAAGCCGATCGATACACGTATCGCAATGCCGTGGTTTCACTTCAGGCAGCAACGGCGAGGAACGATTCTTCCACTTGCTATCATTTCGTACCATATGGAATTTATGTTTTTGCGGTCATATGATAAAAACATTTCGCTCGAAGCCACGTAAATGCACTAAGTGTTACTGCGTACGACACTAACAAAGCGAGGCTGAATGTCAAAGTTGGACCAACTTAAGATACAAAAAAGAACATCAATGTTGATACTAAGAATGAGATGAATTCCAGCTAAAAAAAAGTATGAGATGATTTCAAATTTATACTACTCATATCCAAACAATGTATTTTTTGTTTCTTCAACTGTATTCATTAGCAGGTGAGATCATCCAAGACCACGTATTTGAGCAACAGCAGTCCAACTTTACTAGTTTTTCTAACCTGATGCTCTATTTACCTACTTCCTCCATTCATTAACATAAAACGTTTTGGCATTAGCTTGCCAAAAGGTTTTATATTAGTGAAGAGGGAGTATTTTGTACAGGATATTAGGCAGACATATTGTCAAATCGATAACCAAACGTGGTACAATTAACTGGATGCCCGTTCCAGGTCTACCGTCGAGCTTACCTCAATTCGATGTGACTCACTGGCAAGTACCCGGGAGTTCAGCTTCACCGTATGTGTCATTCTCTCGTGGAAAAAATTCCACAGACCCTTTTTGGTCCGACCTGAAAGCGCATGCATCTGTTTTGACTTTTGACCGCGGCCGGCCGCAGCTTTTGACAATTGTTCCGCTGACTAATCTCTTCCTCAAGTGGAGCTGGAAGCCGACCGATACACGTATCGCAATGCCATGGTTTCACTTCATGCAGCAACGGCGAGGAACGATTCTTCCACGCATATCTTTAGACTTAAGAACCACTTGCTATCATTTTGTACCGTATGGAATTTATGTTTTTACGGTCGTCGGTGCTGCGCATTCTGTCACCGACCCTGCAGGATTCAAAGGTCTTGGCCAGGAACGGTGAGATTCCTGTAGGATTCGAAGATCTTGTCCAGGTACCGTGAGATCAGAGACAAGGACAGACAACGTACTCCGTATATTTTCTCCCGAAAGTATTCAGTTAAGAAAGTCTCTGCGGTGTCGAGTTCTCGGCGTCAGGTGAGGGCGACGCACTCCTCTGTTTTTTCAAACATGTATCTGCACCTGTGATTAGCTTACCTTCCTCGTCATGCTGCACTCACTCTTGTCTGCTTATTTTCCAATATAAAACCCATGTCGCCAGTTAGTTCACGAGTCCTAACATCCGATCATGACTTGATGCGTTGCTAATTAATCGCAGGTCTTAATCCATCTCCACTCCGCAGTGGGTTCCTTAAATTTTGCTAGTACTACGTCTACGTGCGGCCGGCGGCCTGAAAATTTGCAGAGGGATTGGTCTCTCGGTTCTATTTTATTTTTTCCTTCGGATGGAGGAGCTAATTATCCATAAAAGTGAATTGTTTTGTTTTGGCGAGGCCCAAGAAAACGCCACCTTATATGCTGAGCTTTTTGGCTGCGAGTAAGGTCAATTTCTTATCAACTATTTGGACATTCCGATTCACTATCGGAAACTTACAAATCCTGAATGGAAAAGGGTGGAGGAAAGGCTTCAATTACGTTTAAATAGCTGGAAAGGCAAACTCCTATCCTTGGGAGGAAGATTGGTTCTCATAAACTCGGTACTAACGAACATGGTACTGTATATGATTTCATTCTTCCAATAGCCTAAAGGGGTCTTAAAAAGATTGGATTATTTCCGATCTAGATTCTTTTGGCAAGGGGATTGTGAGAAGAAAAAATATCGACTGACTAAATGGAGTGTGGTTTGTTGCCCTAAAGACCAAGGAGGGCTTGGAATTCATGACCTTGAGGTCAAGAATAGAGCGCTGCTAGGTAAATGACTATTTAAACTTCTTTCGGAAGATGGAGTTTGGCAAACCCTCCTTAGGAGAAAATATGTTGGAGATCAATCTGTGTCCCAGGTTCTTTGGAAACCTGGTGATTCACACTTCTGGGCAGGCCTCATGGCTACAAAGAAGTTCTTTTTTCCACATGGATCTTTCTCAATAAGGGATGGATCGGAAATTCGCTTCTGGGAGGATATTTGGCTAGGCCAATCTACCCTCAAAAAACAATATCCGGCTCTATATTCTATTGTACGAAACAAGAGCGACACGATCGCGAAGGTGCTGGGTACTTTCCCACTAGATGTTTCGTTCAGAAGAAGTTTACTAGGAACAAGACTGGCATCTTAGAATGCTCTGCTCATCCGATTGGATTCAATCCAACTAACGGAAGGTCCTGATAAATTTCAATGGAATCTCACGAAGAATGGTAAATTCTCGGTTGATTCTATGTATAGAGCATTAACTCTACCCGTAATTCCAGTCGATAGTTCAAACAACAACAAACTTTGGAAGATGAAGATACCACTAAAACTAAAGTGTTTGCGTGGTATCTACGTCGAGGAGTAATTCTTACCAAAGATAACATTGCCAAACGCAATTGGCACGGAAGTAAAAAGTGTGTTTTCTGTCACCACGACGAGACCATCACACACTTATTCTTTCAGTGCGAGTTCGCTAGGTCTATATGGTCAGCCATCCAGATAGGTTCTACCTTACATCCACCTAGATCTGTTGCTAATATTTTTGGCAACTGGTTAAATGGAGTGGATCCTAGATTCAAACTATTCAGTAGGGTGGGAGCGATTGCTGTTATTTGGTCGCTGTGGCTATGTAGAAATGACAAAGTTTTTAATGATAAAAATGCTTCTCTTATACAGGTTATTTACCGGTGCACAGCGACGTTACGAGCATGGTCAACCCTGCCGCGTGTGGAGCACCGAGACTTATTTTTGGAGGTGGCGTCGAGACTGGAGACTGCGGCCAGGGAGTTATTTTCCCGGCATGGGTGGCAACATAGACTCCGGATAGACCTACCAGCATCTTAGGCGGATTTACAATTTCTCATTTTGATATGTAATTTGTCTTTTACTTTTTGGTTACCGACTGGATTGATGGTGAACTGGTGGCTGTGTGCATCTTAGCTATGCATCTGCACCGGTGATTAGCTTACCTTCCTCGTTATTCAGTGGCAATGCGGACTCCAGATTTGTCATCGCACGGACGGTCACAACATGCCTGGATCACCGCCGCGCCAATTCTTTTTCGATTATTTTATTGGAAAGGTTTCTGTAGTAAGTAGAAACTATTCTCGTTTCCTCAATGGAAGAACGGAGAGTCCAAAGTTGAATCGTTCCCAGCAGGTACAGACGAAGGTGTGGGTGAGTGCGCGACGGACTGGGCGCAAGCCCATGGACACGTTTTCGACGCTGATCCTTCATTGCCAAGGTATCACGATGAATCCATGCCTGGATTCTTATCCTTTTAAGGTGGGCCATCAATATCCAGGGGACGTACGTAGGCATATATTTCTAAAAGGCGAAAATGTTGGACTGTGGCAATTTCCAAGTCTGGGATAAAGTTGTTGCTCCTGAAGTGCTCAAGTGGAGGCTGTTGGGACACTCGCGGAATCCAGCCAAAGATTCTGGTGCACATTATTCAAGGTCGCTAGATTTGCACACGCGATCAATCAATCCAGTTATCCAGTTCTCTGTCTTGGTCCGCGTGTGTTCTCTTCTGATGGTGGCCGCCTGGCCTGTACGAGTGAACTCTGCAACTCCCCTTTCTCTGCGCGGTGAAGCACTGCGGCATCGAGATGATCTGGGCCATCCTATTTGGGTATTTGCAGCGTATAGGAGGAAATCAGGAAGACAAATCGATCCCACGATGTACCAGCATTCAGACAACAGTTGTGGTCAAGAACTCATTCGTCTTTGCTCCTATATTTTTTTCCAGCCGCCAACAGTGCCGGACTAGCCATTTGCCGTCGCTGTTGTAATAACAAGGCCGGACAAGCGATCAGTTGCACTGTTAACGAGAAAACCAGCGACGTACGGCACGGACAGTGCAGCTCCACACCGGCTTTTTTTTTTGATAAACGTATCTAGATTAATTAAGCAAAGATTACATCTGAGTAAACTGGAAACATCCAGACACGGGACAGCTGTCCCCCTTTAGCAGAAAACACCCCGAGAAAAAAAGAAAAAACACACGCACCCCTGGGGATTCCTGCATCTCCAGATCCGCCGCCGTCCAAGAACTCGCCGTCGCACCGCCGGTGACCCAGAGGAGGACGAGAAGGAACCGGAAGGCCACTGAGTCGCCTGCACAAGCCGTTTGGGAACTGAATCCCGTTGAAGTCGCCGCATGAGCCGCTCGCCGCACGCAGCGAGACCTTGGCGTCGAAGATGGAGCATCGGCGGGGGGCTCGCCCCGACCTGAGCAGGAGGTCGAGCTGGAACCGGCATCGAAGGCCAGCATCGCAGCTCGCAAGTAAACCAACAAAGGGGAATATCAGCCAGGATCTCCACTTCCACACCATCTCCTTCCCCACCTCGGAGATCTGGAGAGGCCAGACGCGGAGCACGACACCAGCGAGCTTATTGAAAGGAGACACCGGCTTCCCGCAGCACCACGTCGCCACCGCCGGAGATCTCGTCGCCGCAAACCACGAAACGCTGCTCGGGGGCATTCGCAGCATGCTCCAAAAGGGAAGGATAAAGAAGCGGGTATCCACCACGGAGCTGCCAAAACAAACAACGAAACTAGCTAAACCTAGTGCTAGATCTACTACTACTACTATGTACAAAGGGGGCCAGCCTCTCCTCGCCGGCCGGCAACGCCGCCGGAGAGCAAGAAGGAAAGGGGCAACAACAGGACACGAAAGTCGACTCTCAACTGGAGCTCTCTCGAAGAGGGAGAAGGAAAAAGACTAGTCCACGTGCGTAGCTCCACACCGGCTTAACTAGCTTAAAGTCAGTCAAGGTGGTCGGAACGCCATCAAGCAGGACGACTCGACCCGTCGACCGGCAGGTCGTTGCGGCCATCGCAGCCATTCCTCGGTGCCACTTGGCCGCGCGCCTGACCACACACCCGCGGCGCTGACGGGCCTGAGTCCCAAGCACAAGCAAGTACAGAAACAACCACGCAAGCGACCGAGGAAGAAGGTCTGGATTTGCTTTTCGGTCCGGGTCAAGTTAGCTATGGTTGGCAAATCCAGACCGAATCTTCTCTTGGAACTTTCAGTTGTTTGAAACTTAGCTCGGATAGGTTAGCTCAGTTTCAAACTTTCAGTTGTGTGGTGGACAAATAAACCGTGTAATTCAGATTAACCTTTGCTTGCGCTAACCCATCTCTTAACCTTGCTGACGTCGCCGCCGTGCGTTCATCCACCGGCCTTTGACGTTACACGGGCCACCCTGCGCCACCATCTTCCTAGCAAGCTCCTATCTTCTCTTGGAAAAAAGAAGGCCGAGACTTTTGAACACAGGGATGAATGGATGATGTTGACCCCTTGGTTGCGCGCCTATAAATTGCCCCGGCCAGCACCGTCACTCCTTGCCTCCCAGATCATTGCCAAACACCTCATCATCGCCAGGTAGTTCCATCCCACCCTTCCAAATCCATCGACCCCGGCTCTGGTTGGGTGTGATCAATGGCCGCCGAGAAGGTGAGTACTACTTGCACTTGATCGAATTGGGATATTTCGCTTCTGACTTTAGTTGCGGCGCCTGGTTTGCTCATGTCGTTTTGCTGTCTGACGGCCGAGTGCAGAAGGTTGTGCTGAAGCTGGACCTGCACGACAGCAAGCACAAGCAGAAGGCCATCAAGGCCGTCACCGCTCTCCACGGTACTAGCTGCTGCTGCTTCTTCTTCTTCTCCTTCACCCCTTCCGTTTCTCTCTTGCGTAATCCTGTTCTTGCTCTGCCTGGCCGTATTTTTCATCAAAAGGCACCCGTTTGTCTGACGATTCCAGTTGTCACTTCCTCAGGTATCGACCAGATCTCCGTGGACATGAAGGAGCAGAAGATGACCGTCATCGGCACCGTCGACCCGTGTGACGTCGTGGAGAAGCTACGCGCCAAGTTCTTCCCCACGGCGAAGATCGTCTCCGTCGGCCCGGCCAAGGAGGAGAAGAAGGGCGGCGGGGACAAGAAGGACGACGGGAACAAGCAGGTGGGATACACTCCGTACTGGTACCCGCCGCCACCGCACCACCAGCACCCGTACTACTACGTCCACCGCGCCGAGGATGACCCCAACTCCTGCGTCATCTTCTGATCCACGCGCGCCGCCGTGGAGATTCCCCTGTACATTTTGTAGATAACAGTTTGCCTACCGATCGATCGGGACTCGTCAGCCTACCTGCTACGGCGATCGACGGCCTGCGTGTTTATATATGGTGGTGTAGTGTAAGGATTTCACTGGCTTGTTTGTAATATGCAGATATAGAATTACAGTATGGTTAATAACTGAATATAACTGCTGCAGTTGAATTTTAAGTGAAAATTGACCAGCAGTGGTGATATCAGAGTAGGCGCAGCAATAAGTTACTATCAGCTGCTCAGCAAGTCAGCCACAACGAGGTGGGAAATTCATGCAGCTAGATTGTGCATCTGTACTGTAATGATTAATCAATTGAAATTCTGAACTCTGAAGCTCTCAAACTCTGCTCCACATGAGAGTTGCTTTCGGCTTGTGACCTCGATGAAAACCTGAAAAGGTCTCTGAGGTTTTGTATATTTTTAATTATTCCCTTGTGTTTTTTTCGATATTCATAAATCCCCATTGGGACTTCGATCACGAGTTCTAACTTCTAATAGACGATTAGGCTCTATTAAATTCGACTAGGGATGCAAACGGATCAGACCGGATAATGTTCTCCCCATATCCTAGATCATATTTTTTTGTCGGATTTGGAACGGAGCTGATAATGACCAGATGCGGATGTGGATTATATCGGATTAGGAATTCGGATCAGAAACAAAGCGGATTCGAACTGAAAACGGACAAAGATTACTGAATAGATACACGTAAAAATACATAAAAATGATATTATCTAAAATAAGTATTGTCCAACACTCCTCGTACATCAGATTAATCATCGCCCTCATCGGAAGTTGATGTGCCAGTTTGCCTTCTAATTGACTTTTGACCCGGCCGGCCGCAGCGTTTGACAATTGTTCCTCAAGTGGAGCTGGAAGCCGATCGATACACGTATCGCAATGCCGTGGTTTCACTTCAGGCAGCAACGGCGAGGAACGATTCTTCCACTTGCTATCATTTCATACCATATGGAATTTATGTTTTTACGGTCGTCGGTGCTGCGCATTCTGTCACCGACCTGCAGGATTCAAAGGTCTTGACCAGGAAGGGTGAGATCCCTGCAGGATTCAAAGGTCTTGGCCAGGAGTGGTGAGATCCCTGCACGATTCGAAGATCTTGGCCAGGTACCGTGAGATCAGAGACAAGGACAGACAACGCACTCCGTAGATTTTCTCCCGAAAGTATTCGGTTAAGAAAGTCTGTGCGGTGTCGAGTTCTCGGCGTCAGGTGAGGGCGACGCACTCCTCTGTTTTTTAAACAAGTATCTGCACCACCGGTGATTAGCTTACCTTCCTCGTCATGCTGCACTCACTCTTGTCTGCTTATTTTCCAATATAAAACCCACGTCGCCAGTTCGTTCACGAGTCCTAACATCCGATCAAGACTTGATGCGTTGCTAATTAATCGCAGGTCTTAATCCATCTCCACTCCGCAGTGGATTCCTTAACTTGGGTACCTGCGGTGGCCTGCCAATTTCTTTCGGATGGAGGAGCTAATTATCTAGACATATCAGACTGTCACTGCAGACGTAATGCAGAGGATTGTTTTTCCATAATAAACGCATGAGAATTTAGAGCTGGCCTCAATGGACTGTTTTTTCTACTCATGCGGTCATGCCGGTATGCCAAGTACGAGTAGTAGGAGTAACTATCAGTGCCAGTGGGGTGGAGTACACAGCCTTGTCCTCGCACGGACCGTGTCCTGTGTTGCATCGCCACTAATTCTCCTTCGATTATTCTAGACACACGCCAGGATAGATGGATGACCGCACAACGTTCAAACTTGAAAGTTAAGGCATCTTCAACGGGCTGGCGCAAACGGACCAGCCCAGTCCGTTTTTGTCTGAATGGACATGGCCAGAGTTGCTCCAACGGGCTGGCGCAAAGAGACATGTGTCCGCGCGGACTGTCCGTTCCAGACTAAAGCTGGCCCAAGTTTGGTCCGGATTTGGGGTGAGCGCGGACAAAAGATGTTGTCCGGCTGTCCGCTTTGGCCTCCTCCCTTGTCCGGCCTGGCCCAGCTGTCAACGAAACAAAATCCCCACTACTTTTTTTTTATCTTTCTTCTCCACTCCCCACCTACCACGCCCTCTCTCTCTCATCTATCTCACCACCGCCGCCGTCCCAAGATGGCCGAGATGGCCGTGGCACTGCTCGGCGGCGCGCGCACGGGCCCCGCGAGATGGCCGTGGTGCTGCTCGGTGGCGCGACTCCGCGCGCACGAGCCCAACGTGATGGCGGTGGCGCTGCTGTGCCTCCCTTCCGCCTCTTGCCGTCGCCGCGTCTGCTAGCCATGCGCTGCTGCCCTCCTCGCGCTGGCTTGCCGGCCGCCGAGGCGCCACCAAGTAGTACTAGTAGCGGCCATCGATTTTAGCTGATCGATGTGACGATGATCGAGAGCACCCGTGCTTGCAGTGTACTAGAACTACAGAGCCAATCGATTTCAGCGGCCATACGTTGCTAGCTAGCTGAAAATGAGAGCCATGATTATGGTGCTAGCTAGCTGAAATAGAGGAAGAAGAAGGAAAAACCACATGTCTAGAAAAAAATACGGTAGGCCGTTGGGAGCGGTGTCTACCCCAAACGGACAAAGTGTTATTTTGTGTCCATGGTCCGTCCCAAACGGACAAAATATGTCCGTTTTTTGTGTCCGTATGCGCTGCCCGTTGGAGGCCCTAAATCGTTCAAGCAAGTATAGAACGAAGAACGGTCTAGGCGCACACGTACGCATTATTCCTCCTGCCCGTTCGGGTAGAGCCGTAGAGCTCACATATATAGTCACACACATGTCATCTCATATATGGAGTTGAAAATCGGCACACGTTTCGGAGTGCAATGGTTTCAACGCCGCATTTTCCAAAGAGTGACAGGTGATTTGTAAAAAACATGTAAAACCCGCACGGTCGCAGGTATCGCAACTTTGTGGTGCGTACGTGGGGCGGCGGCTGCTGTAATCGAACAAGTTTAACATGCACCGGTGATTAAACTATCTTCACCCACTACTCTCGCTGCTGCTGCTGCTGCTATCTGCTTGAAATAAGAAAACACGTTGACAGTTAGCTCACGAGTCCTAACATCTGATCATGACTTACTCCGTTGTAAAGTTAGTTGACTGTATTTTACTCTTCCTTTGTGAAGAGGATCTACGTACCGGCGACACAGTAGGCTTTGTCATGGCAGACGTAATGCAGTGCAGAGGATTATTATCATAACAGCCGATCCACATCTGACCCTACGGTGATGGGATTCTGTCGGTCCGCCTAAGAATTTAATTTAGAGCTTGTCAAATGGAACCTATCCACTCAGTCGTGTCGTGCCACATGCCTATCAGTGTTCAGTGCCTTTTTTTATAGATAAAAGAACTTTATTATTTAAGAGTTTTAAGCATTACACCCGGCCTCTGCATAGCTGAGATGCACACAGCCACAAATTCTCGAGTAACCAATTCGACATAAAAATAAAAAGACGGATTACATATCAAAATGAGAAATTCTAGATCCGCCTATGAAGCTGGTAGATCAATCCGGAGTCTATGCTGCCATCCATGTCGGGTGTATAATTCCCGGACCGCTGCCTCCAGACGTGACGCCACCTCCACAAAAAAGTCCCGGTGCTCTACTCGCTGCAATGCCGACCATGCTCGCAGCGTAGCTGTACACCGATGAATAACCTGCATAACAGAAACATTTTTATCGTTAAAAACCTTGTCATTTCTACATAGCCATAGCGACCAAATAACAGCAATCGCTCCCACCCTATTGAATAGTTTAAACCTAGGATCCACCCCATTTAACCAGGAGCCAAAAATGTTCGCAACCGATATTGGGGGATGTAAGGTAGAACCTATCTGGATGGCTGACCATATAGACCTGGCGAACTCGCAATGGAAGAATAAGTGATCGATAGTTTCGTCATGGTGACAGAAGACACACTTTTTACTTCCGTGCCAATTACGCTTGGCAAGGTTATCTTTTGTAAGAATTACACCTCGACGAAGATACCACACAAACACTTTAGTTTTTAGCGGGATCTTCATCTTCCAAATTTTATTATTATTCCTACTATCGACCGGAACTTCAGGAAGAATCAGAGCTCTATACATGGAGTCAACCGAGAATTTACCATTCGTCGTGAGATTCCATTTAAATTTATCTGGACCTTCCGATAGTTGGATTGAATCCAATCGAATTAACAGAGCATTCCAGGAAGCCTGTCTTGTTCCAAGTAAAATTCTTCTGAACGAAACATCTGGTGGCTGAGAACCTAACACCTTGGCGAGCGTGTCGCCTTTGTTTCGTACAATAGAGTACAGAGCCGGGTATTGTTCTTTGAGGGTATATTGGCCTAGCCATTTATCCTTCCAGAATCGAATTTCCGAACCATCCCTAATTGTGAAGGATCCATGTGGGAAAAAGAATTTCTTTGTGGACATAAGTCCAGCCCAGAAGTGTGAATCACCAGGTTTCCAGAGAACCTGAGAAACAGCTTGATCTCCCACATACTTTCTCCAAAGGAGGGATTGCCAAACTCCATCTTCCGACAGAAGTTTAAAAAGCCACTTACCTAGCAAGGCTCTGTTTTGACCTCAAGGTCATGAACACCGAGCCCTCCTTGGTTTTTAGGGCAGCAAACCACACTCCACTTAGTCAGTCGATATTTTTTCTTCTCACACTCCCCTTGCCAAAAGAATCTCGATCGAAAATAATCCAATCTTTTTAAGACTCCTTTAGGCAACTGGAAGAATGATATCATGTACAGTACCATATTCGTTAGTACTGAGTTAATGAGAACCAGTCTTCCACCCAGGGATAAGAGTTTGCCTTTCCAGCTATTTAAACGTAATTGAAGCCTTTCCTCCACCCTTTTCCATTCAGCATTTGTAAGAGTCCGATAATGAATCGAAATACCCAAATAGTTGATAGGAAATTGACCTTGCTCGCAGCCGAAAAGCTCAGCATACAAGGCGGCGTTTTCTTGAGCCTCGCCGAAGCAAAACAATTCACTTTTATGGAAGTTGATCTTGAGACCCGAAAGTTGCTCAAAAGCTGACAAAATCAACTTTAGATTGCGAGCTTTTTCGATGTCATGTTCCATGAAGAGAATTGTGTCGTCAGCATATTGAAGGATTGATAGGCCACCATCAACAAGATGTGGAATCACCCCTTCAATTTGACCCTCGACTTTAGCGCGTTCGATCAGAATAGCCAGCATGTCAGCCACTATATTAAATAGTATTGGCGATAGCGGGTCACCCTGTCTTAGACCTTTTTTCGTTTGGAAGTATCTGCCAGTGTCATCATTGACTTTAATGGCGACACTTCCTCCCGAGACAAAGCTATTAATCAACGCACACCACTCAGTAGAAAAGCCTTTCATTCTGAGGGTCTGTTGAAGGAAAGACCACTTAACTTTGTCATAAGCTTTCTCGAAATCAATTTTAAGTATTACCCCATTCAACGTTTTCCTATGTAGTTCGTGCACTGTTTCATGTAGGACCGCGACCCCATCTAGGATGTTGTGGCCCTGCATAAAAGCCGTATGAGACGGGCGCACTACATGGTCTGCCACACTGTTCAGTCGAATCGTCGCCACTTTGGTGAAAATCTTAAAACTAACGTTAAGGAGGCATATAGGTCTGAATTGTTGGATCCTTTCCGCCTCGTTAACTTTAGGTAGTAAAATAATCTCGCCAAAATTGAGACGTAACAACTCTAGTTATCCACTGTGAAGACAAGCGAACAGTTGGAGTAAATCAGACCTAATGACATCCCAAAAGTTCTGGTAGAACTCAGCCGGGAAACCATCAGGACCAGGAGCTGAATTATGTTTCATTTGGAAAACCGCCTTTCTCACCTCCTCCTCTGTGTAGGGTTTAGTAAGTAGGCTATTCTCCTCAGCTGAAACTTGGGGAATATCCTCTGTTCTGGACTCATCCAAAGTGAAGTTGCCTTCCTTTGGGGCCCCGAACAGACCTTTATAATAATTTGTGATATACGCCTTCAGTTGTTCATGGCCCTCAATCGTTCCTTCATCCTGTACTAGAGAATGAATACGCTTTTTCCTATGCCTGCCGTTGGCAATGCTATGGAAATAGCGAGTATTCGAGTCCCCTTCTAGGATGAATTGTGCTTTAGAACGCTGATGATCCCGAAGAGCAAGTCTTGATGCCTGCACAAATAACGGGATTTAGGTTGAGACTCCAAGTGCAGAGTGTATAGTATAGTGGAAGACAGTTTTCCCCACGAGGGGTGACTCGAGGGTTTAATATCGAACTCTCGGGGCATCTGCAGTGGTAGATTTATCTTCTTATCCTTCTTCTGGTTACCTACAAAACAAGGTTAGATGTTTTGGTCCTCAACCTCACCTGTGGTTGTCAAGCACAAGGTGTAAGAATGATATCAGGATAGTTATGCAATGCAAACAAGAAATAAATATGCAATGATGGTGGATGCAATGATAAATGATATTTTTGGGTTTTTAAATGATGTATGCAAGATGAAAAGTATTTTTGTATTTTCGGATTTAATGATGGCTGAAAATATAAAAGTGGTATATGGTGTTGAAAGGTGTTTCTTATGATTAAAAATGGACTGGGGTTCATGGTTTCACAAATGCACTATCTCTTTATAAAGTGGTAGACAATGGAACACACAAAGTTAACATATGAGATTGCAACACAGGGTTTGATAACAAGTTACTTAGATATATGGGCATCACGTCCTAACCTAGAGATCTTTTGGTTATTAACCTCTCTTATACTCCACCAAGATGCGAACTAAATCATAACACCTCAGTAATTAAGATAACTCAGAGTATAGCAATAAGTATCATGACATGAAGTAAAAATAAGAACATGCTAGATCTAGTCATGGAGTAGTGGCAATGGTCACGCCCACATCCCCGGTAGCATGGTATTTTAGTTTATCCCTAGTGAGGCAACAAAGTAAGGTAAAGATACCAAAGTGGATCGCAGAACTTTCTCTCACGTTCACTGCACTAGCCACCCCCCGTTACTCCAACTAATGCACACGTTCCCCCTCACCCGCTCTCATAAACATGCTTGATCAAAACAAGTAGACAAGAACAGGGTACATAATATGCATCTATACTCATAACTGAAACAAACATTGCAATCTCAAACATATATTAACTCATAAAGATCCACCACAAATGTATTACAACGGTGACCGTAATCATGTTCAGCAGCTCATACGGTACTAATTAGTGAAGCTCAAGAGAGGAGAGATACATAAGTTACTTCCACAAACCCATAGTCCAGAGGTGGACTACTCCCTCTTCATCATGGAGACGGTGGAGAAGTCGATGGAGAAGGTGGAGATCACGCCGGCAGCGCCCCGCCGGAGTTTTCCCCCTCCAATCTGCAGCTCCTGATCTTCGTTTCTGTGTTTCTGCGGCGCTCCTTCCAGAGAACGACGGGGACCTTTTTTATAGGCGTTTTTAGGTCAAGACGAAGGCGGTGGAGCGAAGATCGACGGCAACGGAGCCACGAGGCCCAAACGGGTGGGTCCCACGCGGCCACAGTACCTGGCCGCGTGGGCCAGGCCCGTTTGGCCCTCGGGTCTCCGTTTGCTTGCTTCCTTTTTCCGTAGTCCTTCTTCCTTCCAAATATTGACGCCCGTAAATTTCCAGGTGATTTCGTTGACGTTTGGGTCCCTGAAACATTAAAATACAAAACTAGGGTTTTCTGCCTGTGCAGGGTTAATTCCAAATAAATGGGAAAACTATGAAGTATTCCCAAAATCATGATAAAACATTGATATAACCCTTATATGATGCAAATATGATTGGAATATAAGCAATTAAAGTGCAAAGTTCATGTATGCATTTTACATGCATCAAACGCTGATACCATTTTAACTCCTCCTCGCACAGTAGTTTCGCTATCTGTGCATTGGATTGGCTTTTTAGCTCAATCTCTTGCTCGGATAGTAACCGAACTTCTGCTAGTGCTTCTAGAGCATCAATTATCGAGGAGAGGCGTATCTTTTCTTTTTTAAGTAACCCAGTCGTATGACGTGCCCAACCAACAAGGTGCGTGCGTAAAGCACGTATCTTATTGTTCCACCGCTGGATGGGCGTGTCACCCGTAACTGGTCTTTCCCAAATTCGTTTAACCATCTCCTGGAAACCCTCGTGATTCAACCATCCAAGCTCAAACTTGAAACGTGGTTTGCATTGCGGTCTAGGCATTCCAGTGGTCAGAAGAATGGGAGCATGATCTGACAAACCCTCAATACGTTCTAGAGCCCGAACAGACACCAAAGGGAACCTAGATTCCCAATCAGTGTCCATCAAGACACGGTCTAGTTTCTCGTATGTGGGTTCAGGGAGAGAGTTAGCCCAAGTAAACTGTCTCCCCACCATCGTGATCTCTCGTAAGTCCAAGCTGTCAATGACCGCATTGAACAGAAGAGGCCAACGGTTGTCAAATCGACCCTTACTTTTCTCAAATGGAAAGCGTAGCAAATTGAAATCCCCACCAATGATAAGAGGGTGTGGGTTATCTTTTGCCAGGTTTACCATTTCACAGAGAAAAGAGGTTTTTGCCACCTCCTGAGCCGGCCCATACACAGCGACAAGACTCCAAATGAAATTATCAAGTATTGCTATTGCTACATATAATCAAATGATTCATTCTTCAAAGGAGTAGCAATATGCAAATAGTTTATGAAGTGATATCAAGTATTCAAGACAAGGATGTTCATTGATAGTTCACAAAGTGTAACATAGTAGCAAGTAATATGGAACACATGTATGCATAATGATAAGTAGAACATCCTACAATGGTCATAGAGTGTAGATGAAAATCTGAATATGATAGGTGTACACTTTGGAAAGATGTATCTGTGAGTAGAGGTAAAGCATGCATAAGTTTCATCCAACTTCCAAACTCTTCTACTTAAGTTAATGATTGCAATAAGGTATTCATTGGTGTCAAGCTCTCATTGCCCCTATCATAGCATCTTGAATGATTAAGTTTAAAGTGAAAGCAAATATGAGTAGTGTGCTTGATAAAGTAAAGGTTGGATGTCTCATGCCCCTTGAATAAAAGTACCTACACCATGATTACTCAACTTAGGAAACAAAGCAAGTTCAAGTTATGTATCATTGTAAGTAATAATAGTATCATCAAGAGCGTCAACTGGGGTACCTCTTGTCCCATGATATGGAACAAGCCCATATCAAAATGACAAGACAAACAAACAAAATGAACAATCTCAACACCCTTTTTATTTACCATTTGGAATAGTTTTTTATTGCAAGGTGTATCACAGAAGGTTCACCATAGTATGTAAGTAAATTTCCACCATGAATGATGCATGGCTTAGATTAGCGGCCCAGGCGTCTCTCTAACCATTTATACAAACTCATTTGAACTAGTTCATTTCCACCTCATTTCACCATGATAGGCATCCATAGACAAAAGTACATGATATCAACTAAATGAGATGAAGGAGCATGTTGAAAGCTTTGCATGTGACAGCACATATGGGCTAACTCCCAACCTCGAACATTTATCAAGCCACTAGCATCATAATCTTAATCACAATGGGTCATGTTTTATTTATTGCAATGATAGTAAAATGTGCATCAAGTTCGTGAGAGCTATATAACCAATTTTTCCCATGGCAATCAATAACATAATCATTTTCATTCAGAGGTATAGATAACACAAATATCATGATGAACATACTCGGAATAGTATAAAGCCAATAGGTAGATATGGTGGACTCACTGGAATAACTTTGGTTGAAGGTGTTGGAAACAAGTTTTTGCTTGTTGGAGTTTTTGGGCTAGCAAAAGGGAGAAAGTTGACCATCTAGATGCATGCATGAGTGTCCATAGAACTAACTAATCCATGTTAAACCAAGTAAAATAACAATCAGCACCAAAACATGAATAAGTGATAACTCTTGATAAAGCATTTACATATTATTACTCATTAATAAGCTCATGAATCATGCAACTATATGTATCATTAAAAATCAAGTCAAACATCCCTTGTCCCAATCTTATAAAAGCATCCAACATATTTCAACCCATATTTCCAGTAGGTCTCTCATATATAATTGATAGTGTGGTGGTCTCTCAAGACTCAAACAAAAACAAAAACGACGCTCCAAGTTTATGCGATAAAGTGTTTCGATCGAAAAACAGAAGTTGGACGTGCGCAAACCGAGAGTGTGTAGGTCCAGCGGGGTTGTCTTCACATCCCCAAGCTTATGGTCTTCACCATCCTTGGATAACTCTTGGTGCATCTCCTCCAATCCCTGTGAAAAAACTTCAAAACACCGTTTCTCCCATCTCTTTTCTGTGGGGTGCATTAATAGTGATAAATAAATAGGTTCCTTGCTGCATATAATCCTTGAACAAAAATTCATATGAATGTCCAGAAAGTATATAATGTTGTATGCCTACTCATAAACTCAATTGGATAAAAAAGATTCAACTTAAAAGCTCAAAGCATGCATCAAACAAAATGGGACAGAATCTGTCCAGAAAAACAACAGCAGCAAAACGTATTTTTCTACCCTACCAAAATTTCTCGAAAAATTCCGAAACAATTCGTGCATACATAGGATGAAAAGTTGCAACTACAGTTCAAATATGAGCTCATTCGGAGTTACATAATAAGAATTAAAAATCATACCGTGCACTGATTCGTGTAGGAATAAAATCTCCGAACGCTATAAGCAACTTTTTCAAACCAAAAAGGGTAAAACTTGCGCAAAGTCGTTTTGTCGCACGGGTGCACGGCACCCGTTTTTTTGATTTTTTTTTGCCGCCATTTTAGGTTTCCAAAAAATCCGAAAAAAATACTGGAGATTGACAACTACTTGATCTATGATTCTGCAAAGTTTCAACGCAAAATAGTTTATATTGCGCCCTACACAAAAATGACAAATTTCTAGATCTGGGTGGAGATTCAAATCCTCTCAAAATTGTCAGATTTTTGTCATTTTTGTGTAGGGCGCAATATAAACTATTTTGCGTTGAAACTTTACAGAATCATAGATCAAGTAGTTGTCAATCTCCATTATTTTTTTCGGATTTTTTGGAAACTTAAAATGGCGACAAAAAAAAAAAAAACCGGGTGCCATGGCACCCGTGCGACAAAATGCTGCACTCTAAAACTTGGCACTTTATTAAAAACTCCAGAACCTAACTAGACACAAAATCTCTTGTTACAGCAAGAGGACACAAAGAAAAATCACACATAAAAATAACCGGGTTGCCTCCCGCAAAGCGCTTTCTTTATAGCCATATAGCTAGGCTTCTTACTTGTTGTTTTATTGTGGACGAAGCTCATGAGGGAGCTTGAACTTTGGTGGTTCCCTCTTCCTTGGAAAGTGTTCCATGCACTTCTTGTGTGGAAACTGAAACTTTACATTCCCTTCCTTTGAATCAATGATAGCACCTGTGGTACGAAGAAAAGGTCTTCCAAGAATAATAGGACTAGAGGTTTTATTCCCCATATCCATGATTAGAAAATCCACAGGCACAAAAGTCATATGTAACTCTACCATAACATCACTTACTTTTCCCAAAGCATGTTTAATAGAGTCATCAGCAAGTGCTAGTTCAATAGAGCATTTTTCAAGATTTTTCAATTCAAGCACTTCATATAGTTCTTTAGATAAAACAGAGACACTAGATCCTAGATCAAGTATGGCATGGTGTGTCTCTTTTCCAATAGTTACTAGTACCTTAGGTATCCACATATCCCCAAGCTTAGGTGGTATCATAGCCTCTTGGTTGTACCTAGCAATCTTTTCTTTCAAGACATGATTAGCAATATAAGAACCAAAACCTGCTTGGTTAGTGTTGATGGAAGGATCACTTGCAAATTTTTGTAAGATAGATATTAATTCATGCAAGCTACAATTTTCTAAGTCAAGCAAAGGATCCTTGACTTCATTAAGCATTTTAACTTCCTCAACTTCAACCTCTTTCATTACCCCAATAGATTCTTTAGCAACTCTCTCTTGCTCATGAATGTGTTCCCAAGACTTATTGATAACCTCTTGGCAATATTTTATTGTTTCCTCATGTTTTTGGGCTGTAATGATGCTCTTTAATGATGAGACTTCCTTAGTAAGCTGATCTACCCTTTCAAACAAAGCATCTTGTTTTTCAAACTTAGAGATAAATTCCTTATTAAGCTCTTTTTGGGTAGATATAAAAGATCTAATGGTGTTTTCCAAGTCACTAGAAACATTACCACTAGAAGCATATTTATTTGGCACATATGGGGGTTTATTATAAGAGTTATAATTGTTGTTACCATACCCATTATTACCATAGTTCCTAATGAAGTTGACATCAATATTTTCAGAATTGTTTCCAACTAGTTCTTGCAAAGGAACATTTTCAACACTAGGTTTATTAAGCAAAGCAAGAATAGTATCCATTTTAGATGACAAATCATTAGTTTCTTCAATAGAGTTCACTTTCTTAGAAGGATTAGGTGCCCTATCAGTATGCCATTGACTATAGTTTTGTAAAATGCTTTCCAATATATTTTTAGCTTCTACTATAGTCTTACTCATAAAAGCACCTCCAGCAGCAGAATCAAGTATGTTTCTAGACATGTAGTTTAAACCATTGTAGAAAGAGTGTAATATGGTCCATTCATTAACTCCATGTGAGGGACAAGTTCTAAGCATAAGTTTTATCCTATCCCAAGCCATAGCAACATGTTCATTTTCATTTTGCCTAAAAGAAAGGATGTTGTTTCTATTTTGCAAAATTTTAACAGGGGGATAATATTTCTTAATGAAAGCTTCTTTTAGATCATCCCAAGAATTAATACTACCAGATGGCAAGGAATGCAACCACTCTTTAGCTTTTCCTCTAAGTGAAAAAGGAAATAACTTCAGTTTTAGGATATCACTTTCCACATTTTTAAACTTTTGCATGTCACATATTTCAACAAAGTCATGAAGATGCATAGAGGCATCCTCCATAGCACTACCACCAAATTGTTCCCTAGTTATCAAGTTCAACAAACTAGGACTTACTTCATAACTCTCAGCATTTATCTTAGGTGTGGCAATAGCTCTCGTGATAAATTGATCATTAGGAGTGTTTGTGTAGTCACACAACTTAGTTCTTTCTCCCATTTTAGCAAGTTTTTTTGGTATTTTTAATTTTTTATGCAAAACTGAAATAAATATGATATGATATGCAATGACACTAACAAAACAAATAAATTGCTTTGTAAGTAAAGATGGATAAGATGGTGCTCACGTAGGTGCAACCTCCCCAAGCTTAGGTGTTAGCACAAGTTGGTGACGTTGACTTTGTTGTGAGATGAATGCGATGATGCACACCCTTGGATAAATCTCTCAGCTACGATTCCCCGGCAACGGCGCCAGAAAACGTCTTGATGATCCCGAAGAGCAAGTCTTGATGCCTGCACAAATAAACGGGATTAGGTTGAGACTCCAAGTGCAGAGTGTATAGTAAGTGGAAGACAGTTTTCCCCACGAGGGGTGACTCGAGGGTTTAATATCGAACTCTCGGGGAATCTGAAGTGGTAGATTTATCTTCTTATCCTTCTTTTGGTTACCTACAAAACAAGGTTAGATGTTTTGGTCCTCAACCTCACCTGTGGTTGTCAAGCACAAGGTGTAAGAATGATATCAGGATAGTTATGCAATGCAAACAAGAAATAAATATGCAATGATGGTGGATGCAATGATAAATGATATTTTTGGGTTTTTGAATGATGTATGCAAGATGAAAAGTATTTTTGTATTTTCGGATTTAATGATGGCTGAAAATAGAAAAGTGGTATATGGTGTTGGAAAGGTGTTTCTTATGATTAAAAATGGACTGGGGTTCATGGTTTCACAAATGCACTCTCTCTTTATAAAGTGGTAGACAATGGAACACACAAAGTTAACATATGAGATTGCAACACAGGGTTTGATAACAAGTTACTTAGATATATGGGCATCACGTCCTAACATAGAGATCTTTTGGTTATTAACCTCTCTTATACTCCACCAAGATGCGAACTAAATCATAACACCTCAGTAATTAAGATAACTCAGAGTATAGCATTAAGTATCATGACATGAAGTGAAAATAAGAACATGCTAGATCTAGTCATGGAGTAGTGGCAATGGTCACGCCCACATCCCCGGTAGCATGGTATTTTAGTTTATCCCTAGTGAGGCAACAAAGTAAGGTAAAGATACCAAAGTGGATCGCAGAACTTTCTCTCACGTTCACTGCACTAGCCACCCCCCGTTACTCCAACTAATGCACACGTTCCCCCACACACGCTCTCATAAACATGCTTGATCAAAACAAGTAGACAAGAACGGGGTACATAATATGCATCTATACTCATAACTGAAACAAACATTGCAATCTCAAACATATATTAACTCATAAAGATCCACCACAAAGGTATTACAACGGTGACCGTAATCATGTTCAGCAGCTCATACGGTGCTAATTAGTGAAGCTCAAGAGAGGAGAGATACATAAGTTACTTCCACAAACCCATAGTCCAGAGGTGGACTACTCCCTCTTCATCATGGAGACGGTGGAGAAGTCGATGGAGAAGATGGAGACCACGCCGGCAGCGCCCCGCCGGAGTTTTCCCCCTCCAATCTGCAGCTCCTGATCTCCGTTTCGGTGTTTCTGCGGCGCTCCTTCCAGAGAACGACGGGGGACCTTTTTTATAGGCGTTTTTAGGTCAAGACGAAGGCGGTGGAGCGAAGATCGACGGCAACGGAGCCACGAGGCCCAAACGGGTGGGTCCCACGCGGCCACAGTACCTGGCCGCGTGGGCCAGGCCCGTTTGGCCCTCGGGTCTCCGTTTGCTTGCTTCCTTTTTCCGTAGTCCTTCTTCCTTCCAAATATTGACGCCCGTAAATTTCCAGGTGATTTCGTTGACGTTTGGGTCCCTGAAACATTAAAATACAAAACTAGGGTTTTCTGCCTGTGCAGGGTTAATTCCAAATAAATGGGAAAACTATGAAGTATTCCCAAAATCATGATAAAACATTGATATAACCCTTATATGATGCAAATATGATTGGAATATAAGCAATTAAAGTGCAAAGTTCATGTATGCATTTTACATGCATCAAACGCTGATACCATTTTAACTCCTCCTCGCACAGTAGTTTCGCTATCTGTGCATTGGATTGGCTTTTTAGCTCAATCTCTTGCTCGGATAGTAACCGAACTTCTGCTAGTGCTTCTAGAGCATCAATTATCGAGGAGAGGCGTATCTTTTCTTTTTTAAGTAACCCAGTCGTATGACGTGCCCAACCAACAAGGTGCGTGCGTAAAGCACGTATCTTATTGTTCCACCGCTGGATGGGCGTGTCACCCGTAACTGGTCTTTCCCAAATTCGTTTAACCATCTCCTGGAAACCCTCGCGATTCAACCATCCAAGCTCAAACTTGAAACGTGGTTTGCATTGCGGTCTAGGCATTCCAGTGGTCAGAAGAATGGGAGCATGATCTGACAAACCCTCAATACGTTCTAGAGCCCGAACAGACACCAAAGGGAACCTAGATTCCCAATCAGTGTCCATCAAGACACGGTCTAGTTTCTCGTATGTGGGTTCAGGGAGAGAGTTAGCCCAAGTAAACTGTCTCCCCACCATCGTGATCTCTCGTAAGTCCAAGCTGTCAATGACCGCATTGAACAGAAGAGGCCAACGGTTGTCAAATCGACCCTTACTTTTCTCAAATGGAAAGCGTAGCAAATTGAAATCCCCACCAATGATAAGAGGGTGTGGGTTATCTTTTGCCATGTTTACCATTTCACAGAGAAAATAGGTTTTTGCCACCTCCTGAGCCGGCCCATACACAGCGACAAGACTCCAAATGAAATTATCAGATTTATTACGGATGTGCATTTTGATATGAAAATCACCATCCGTAACATCCAACACTTCCATGGTATCCGTCCTGACGCCTAGTAAAATGCCACCAGAGCGGCCATGAGGGGGACGCGAGTACCAGTCAAACTCTATACCGCCCGAAAGTCGGTTCAATAGAGATTGCGGGAACTCACGTCTACCCGCCTGTGTGTACTCTATGAATCGTTCCGGCTAGGAATCGACCCGACAGGTACAGACGAACATGGTTTGGTTGATGTGATTGGTCGCAAGCCCATGGACACGTTTTCGACGCAGGTCCTTCGTTGGCAAGGTACCTGGATGGATTCTTCTCCTTTTACGGTGAGCCCGATAACGACGCCATCGATATTCAATTCAGGGTATCTCCCCAACAGTAAGAGACACTCGTCCTATTTCTGGAAACCTCTCCTCTTCTACAGTGCTCAGAGGTGAATTCGGAGGCGACTCGGCTTCTCCCGGCGGCCGCCGGCATATCTGGGCGGGAGGATGTGGAATCCCCAGATCTGTGCTCCGGCGTGTAGTTAAGGGGCTTCGGGGCGGCGCGGCTGTGGCGGGGTGGTCGGCGTCGTCGTTTTGGTGCTCTGCAGCTTCCCCTCCTCGGCGTCGTCCTCGACGATGCTTCCAGGCTGCAGATGCGTCTCCGGTCTGCCGCTGCTCTCTCCGACGTCGGCGGCAGGCTGGTGACGGGTGTACAGGAGGCCGGAGGAGGAGGTGCGAGGCGGCTGCTGTGTGGGTGTGTGGTGTGCAGGTGGTGGATCTGGCCACCTCTGGTGAGGTGGTGTGGCGCTGGCCCCAGATCCGCGCGGAAGGTGCTTGGGGCGTGTCCCCGGCCGATGGACCATCTCCGTCTTCAGATCCAGCTCGTCGGAGCTGGTGGTTGATGCGGCTCATCAACGCCTTCGGGCTAGGAGCTCTTCCGCTCCTTGGTTCAGGGCTCCGGGCGGCTGCTGCCTTCGTCGTCTCCGGCGGTGGAGGTCGCGCGTGCTGGAGTTTCTCGAGGTTGAAGATGGCGTGTCGCAGCAGTGCTGCCCTTTGTATTCTCCTTGTTTTTTCTTTGCTTGTATCTGGCCTTGTAATGCTTTCCTCTACGTATGAATACAAGTATGAAAAATCAAAAAAAAAATTCAATTCAGGGTAAGTAGGTACGTAGGCATTTCAAAAGGTTGGACCGTCGCAAAATTTCCAAGCCGGGGATAAGCCTTTGAGCGTCATGCGTAAAGTTGTTGCTCCTCAAGTGGTGGCCGTTCGAACAATCGCAGAATCCAGCCAAGTGTCTGGGCGTGTATTAGCGCAAAAACACGCTGTTTGGTTACAGCCAAGTACCGGGTCATTCAGAGCAACATTCAAACATAACAGCGAATTCAGAAGTAACTTCAGAGCTTAAATATTAGAAGTTCACTAGCACCTAGGTATTAAGATCACCGTGTCATCATCATGGGCATATATAAGCCCTGAATCATCATCTAAACAGGGGCATCCCATGCCCCTGGATCAACAACTAATAGGGGCAACACATGCCCCTGACCAAAATGGATCATCAAGTTTCTGGGCATACATAAGCCCTGCATAAACAACTAAACAGGGGCATCCCAAGCCCCTGTGTTCCCTAACCAAAATGCAGATCGTCTTCAAACTCACCATGCTAGTCCTAGCCGTGGTAAGGGCATGCGTAGTCCTTGGAGGTCGAACTGGCGCTCTTGAAGATGGTGAGCTTGAAGCCCCTGATGACGTGGAATGTACGTTCGCTGGGAAACCTCAAGAGGAAGGCATGATGTAGTCAGCAGCAAAGTTTTCTCTTGATTACAAAACTAAGTTTATCAGATCCAGTAGGAATTGGAAGAGCTTCAGAAAGGTGTCAGCGGCGCTGCTACCCGATCACTGACGTGGACCTGCACACACACACAATCAAAGTACTTTGCCCAACGAAACAGGAAGGTTGTCAATCTCCCCGGCTTACTGAATACAAAGGATTAAACGTATGGTGTAGAATATGATGATGAACACAAAAGTAGCAGCAGGAAGTAACGTAGAGCGTGATGAAAACGGTGTTTGTATCAGTGTGGAATAAATGACCGGGGTCCACAGTTCACTAGTGGTGTCTCTCCATAAGACAAATAAACATACATGTTGGGTGAACGAATTACAGCTGGGCAATTGACAAATTGCAAACGCATGACAATGCAATATATGACAAGCACATGTTCATTGTTATATCTATTGGGCATTACAACAATATACATAGACCGCTTACTAGCTGCATCTATGACTCATAATCCACTCACAAGATAGCTTCCGGGTCTCCCATGAGTATTAAGTTGCAAGCAACAGATTATAGCATTAAGCAAAGTGTGTAATGTAAACAAACGCATTAGACTTAACAGCAGTACCCTTAAGCTAAGCATCGGTTATTTTATCCCTAGTGGCAACAACACATCTACAGACTTAGTTGTTTCTGTCTATCAAGCCCAGGCTTCTAGAGGCATGAACTCACTATCTATCATAAATACCCTATCTTGAAGTCATTAGCATCTACTTGGCCGAAGCATCTACTAATAACGGAGAGCATGCAGGAACATAGAAAAAACATAATATAGATAGATGAATAAACTTGATCATAACTTCACAATTCATCGGATCCCAGCAAACACAACATGTAGCATTACATAAAGATGATCTTGATCATGTTAGGCAGCTCACAAGATCTAAACATGATATCACAAGGTGGAGAGACTATCAACTAGCTACTGCTATGGACCCGTAGTCCCGTGGAGAACTACTCACGCAACACTCCGGAGGCAGGCATGGTGATGTAGAGCCCTCCGGTGATGATTTCCCCTCCGGCAAGGTGCCAGGTAGAACTGCAGAAACCCTCCCGAACTAGGGTTAAAGACGACGGCGGCTTCGGAACTTTTCGTGGATTTTTGCTCGGGTATCTAGGGTTTCCCGATTAGATGCAATTTATAGACGAAAGAGCGGCGTCGGTGGCCAGCCGAGGTGGGGCGGCGGCCTAGGTGCGTGGCCCCACCCTAGGCCGTGCCGTGGGCCTGCCGGCCAGCCTAGTGTGGCCCCCGGCTCCGTCCTCTTGGCTGCTGCTCCGTCTCGGTCCAAAAATAAATCAGTTAAATTGGCTTTCGATTCCGAGAATATTTCCAGAATAGATTTTTTGAAACAAAAAGACAGCAGAAAACATGAACTGGTACTATGGTATCTTATTAATAGGTTAGTCCCAGAAAATGCGTAAAAATGATATAAAGTGTAAGATAAACATGTGGTAATTAATATATAATAGGCATGGAACATCAAAAATTATAGATACGTTTTGGACGTATCAAGCATCCCCAAGCTTAGTTCCTACTCGTCCTCGAGTAGGTAAACGATAACACAAATATAATTTTTGAGGTGACATGCTACCAACATAATCTTGATCATATAGTAATGTAAAGCATGTGAGCTGAGATCAAATCATTCAAAGCAAAAGTCTATGTTTGATATTAAACACATAGATGAATAAAGCAAGACAATTAAACAAGTAAAACCTTTCATGAAAGATGCTATAAAGACATGAAACCGTACAAAGTTCATTATAGATGTTTTAAGCATTCAGTATAGAAGTTATCCTTCTACTCAAGCATCTAGCAATCTTTCACAAACATAGAAAGGATCCAGTCAAGCAAAAGTATCACAAACATAATGAATTCACTGGTTAGAAGTTTTACTCAACCGGTGACCGTAAGCAGTGGCGAACCTTGGGCCAAAATTCTGGGGGGGCAAATGGGCTGGGGGGCCAAATAATAGGCTTTAGGCTGATTTTCAGTTGACAAATGGGCCAAATACCTACAGATACTAAGCCATTTCTTCGTGGGCTGGGGGGGGGGGGGGGGCATGGCCCACGTTGGCCTCCATGAAGGTCCGCCACTGAGCGTAAGCATTTGGTATTGGTACCAAGATGTTATGGCAAAGAGAATAATAATGGGGGTTTGGAAGGTCAATGGAAGAAAGGCTCACAAAGCTATAAATGATCATTAGACAAGAGGAAGTCTTATAATCGAAGCTATGCAAGGAGTAGTGATTGCCATGCAACGGATGCACATAGAGCTATAAGTGTATGAAAGCTCTCCAATGGAACTAGTGGAGGTACATCCAACTTGGTTGCTCATGAAGACCTAGAGCACTTTTGAGGAGGCTCATCATTGGAATATACAACCCAAGTTCTATAACGTAAATTCTCTCATATGAAGCATAGGTGCTACTAGCACAAATGATTACTATAAAACTGGCGCTACACATGAGCACAAGTGTAGATAAAGCATTTTTGCTCGGGTATCTAGCGTTTCCCAATTAGATGCAATTTATAGGCGAAAGGGCGGCGTCGGTGGCCAGCCGAGGTGGGGCGGCGGCCTAGGTGCGCGGCCCCACCCTGGGCCCGCCGGCCTGGTGTGGCCCCCGGCTCCGTCCTCCTGGCTGCTGCTCCATCTCGGTCCAGAAATAAATCAGTTAAATTGGCGTCCGATTCCGAGAATATTTCCAGAATAGATTTTCTGAAACAAAAAGACAGCAGAAAACAGGAACTGACACTATGACATCTTGTTAATAGGTTAGTACCAGAAAATGCATAAAATGATATAAAGTGTAAGATAAACATGTAGCAATTAATATATAATAGGCATGGAACATCGAAAATTATAGATACGTTTTGGACGTATCAGCCCTATCCACTGAGCTTGAAGACGATGGCGTCGGCTTCCTCCAGGGCGTACTTGCACACCACCTCCGGCCAGTTGCGACCAAGAACCATCTCCTCGCCGTGCATGCTCACTTGAACCCACTCGTCGCAGAAGTGACAAGCAGAGATCGGCACACATTGAGGAAGTGGTATCTGGAACCACTCCTTCAGCATCGTCTGGAACTTCATGGGGACGACCAGCATGTGCAGATCGTCCCTGTCGAGCTGGGAATAGAACCGCGGCGGCACCACCGGCCTGGGGATATGCCCGACCGTCGGTTGACGCCATTTGGTCCGGTTGCAGAGCTTCAACGCTTCCTCCTCCCTGTTGGGCACATAAGGCATGATCAGCCACCGGTTGGGAGGGAGCACTCCCTCCAAGCCATGAGGTGTTTGCGGATGTCGCCCGACGATCTCACATTCAGTCTTGGGTACCTTGTCAGCATGCAGTCGTCAGTGCAGGTGAAAAAGGAGCACAAGATCATGCAGCCATTTCCAAGAATGGCAATGTGCTATGATCTACAATGCAGACAAGGAAAGAGAGCTCATGCAGCCATTGCCAAGAATGACAATGTGCTATGATCTACAATGCAGACATGGAAAGTGAGCTCATGCAGCCATTGCCAAGAATGGCAATGTGCTATGATCTACAATGCAGACATGGAAAGTGAGCTCATACAGCCATTGCCAAGAATGGCAGTGTCCTAGAATCTACAATGCAGACATGGAAAGTGAGGTTCGCATCACTGCCAACAATGGCAATGTCCTAGAATCTACAATGCAGACATGGAAAGTGAGGTTCGCATCACTGCCAAAAATGGCAACATTGGAACAATGTGGAGAAGAACATGCAGACGACCAATCTACACTACGCAGTTTAACAGATCTACCTAAATCTACTAGCCCTCAATCGGAGAACAAAACATACCCTAATAGATCTCAAACTAGAGGGGATGCACAAACATCGTACACATAGATGAATCGAAGCACCATGGACTAGTAGGGAAAAAACCCCAATTGTGAACAAACCCTAACCGGAATCTAAATCGGCACACAATGTGCAGTCTGATGTCGTACGAAGTAGAGGGGAAATTGAAGGGAATCGTCGGCAGAAAACAAAAAAATTCCTAGCAACGATAACCATAAACTAGCCAGGATCTATAACTATGCAGATATACTATACGGAGGGGAACGGAGTACATACACGTTGTCGATGAGGCCGATGAAGCCGACCTCAAGGTCGTGTAGAGGAAGTAGATGTACTCCCAGCGCCACCCGTGTAGCGCCTCGTAGTTCCACACACGTACGGTGTAGATGACGACCTCCGGGCTCCAGATCCAGTAGAGCACCGAAAGCGGAAGATTGGATCTAGTAGCACGACGGTGTGCGTATAGTGGAGAGACTTCCCTCCTCGTACGCAGCTCCAGAAACGGAACCACGCTCAAGGTAGGAGAGAAGAAGAAGGAGATGGGATGGATTTCAAGGCATGGGGCACCTCCTTATATAGGTGGAGCAGGGAGGCCACACCCTTGGCTCACCCATGTGGGACTAAACCCCACATGGGGTGCGCCGGCCATGGGGTGCGCCGGCCACCTAGGTGGGCCCCATTCGGCCCACCCTAGGCCGGCTAGGCCCTCCCCCCATTTCCCAAATGGGGTTTTTCCCCTAATGGGCCTCTAAGGCCCATTTAGGTTTAATGACTTTAAAATTTCAAAATTAATTAAATAAAAAATATATTTAATCACTAATAACACTTATTAATATTAAATAAATATTATTTAATTCATTCGAGCTCTGAAACACATTTCGTTGCCTCCGATCAACATTGGACATGTCCCGGAACGCTTCTGGAATCTCCGGTTTCTTTCTCTCTTATATCCAATCTAATCGTCACCTACCCTTAAGTGTGCTACCCTACGGTTCGGGATCACACAGACATGAACGAGACACGTTCTCCGATTAATGACTAACAGCGGGATCTGGATACCCATGATAGCCCCTGTGCGTCCACGAAAGTCTCTTATCGTTCGAACCTTTAGACGTCCAGTCTCATCCTTTTGCCTAGCGATACTTAGATTGTCCGAGCATCGTTCTCTGGTATCACGATTACCGAGCATGATCTCGTCATTGACAAATCTATCTTTACTCGTCTGTGATATTACATCCCCGTGACCTAGCCACATGCTTGCAAACTCATTGATGTAATCTTACCGAGTGGGCCGAGAGTATCTATCCTGCTATGTGGATTGGCAAATCCCGCTCTTGATCACTCGCCTCCACTGCTTCCTTCGGATACCCAAAAGTGTCACCTTTATTGTCACGCTATATAAGACATGCCGCTTGATGCAATCAAAACACCTTTCCGGAAGCAGCGATTTGATATGATCTCACAGTCGAAGGTATGAGCACTACGTTTCTATATCTTTTGGGTATGTCCACCACGTCATTCATCCAATGACATGACTCCGTTGTCAACTGACGTAATTGTCCATGATCAGAAAATCTTGATCATCTGTTACCCAACGGACTAGTTAAATAGAGTCTACTAGGGATCTAGTTGTTTACATACCACACGTGTATTAATGTTTCCGCTTAATACAGTTATAGCATGGTACAAAAACATATTATGAACAATTGAGATATGACAAATAAAATCACTTTATTAATTGCCTCTAGGGCATATCTCCAACAGTCTCCCACTTGTACTAGAGTACAATTTAATCTAGTTTACAACTTGGTAAAAGCTTAACACCTATAGCAAGATGGTGCATGCTTGTCTCGTGGAAGAGGTATTCAGTCAACAGATCTCCCACATTGAGATCTGTGTATACTTTGCAACACTTCTATGTCACCTAGTTTGACATCATTCCGTATCTTATAATAACGGTGAAATATATGTTTATCCATGGAAGGAGACTCGAAATTTCGCATAGCATGGGACTTAAAAGTCTAATAGACCTATTAAAGTAGCCATATATTCTTATACGTATGTAGATTATGCGACAGTGCATTCATATGCAACTCTGCAAGCTAACCCTATCTTTCTTCAAAACAGAGGACTTCTCCTGTATGAGATTTCTAGTCGTATGGGTCAGTGTCATAACTTGCATCATCGTAACCCTTTTACGGCAAGTTCACTTTCACCCATACAAGAAACATATCTTCAGTTCTCATTAGACACTGAAGGATATACTTAACGCTTGTTCATTGATCTATCCAGGGATCACTCTAGAACCCGTTCTTCAACCAAGAACTTGGGTCACACCAAGTCGAGTTTTCAGTATGATAGAATCTATGGCTGAGGCATAGAGGATGACAGACATCCGTTTCTTTCAATAACTATCGCCGAAACGCCAAGATAAACTTAATATTTTACCTAGTCATACAAGTAAGAACCTTTTCTTCGCTTGTTCTATTCTGAAACATTTTAGAATCTTAACATAGGAAAATATTCCGACCTAATGTTATTAAGCCCTTTTTGATCTATACAATTTATAGACCTGACGCCTAATACTCTTAACTTCATTCATAGAAAATTTAATCACTTAAATAATCATTTATACTTTACTAGACGATCTGTATCATTCTCAATATGTCATTACATATAAAATTAGGAATGACACCCAGCTCCCACTTAAATACGCCATCCGTATATAAGACCAGGGAATTTCTTTTAACTCCACTCAAATATGCCATTCACATATAAGATTAAGAAAAAACTACTTAGCTCCCACTCACTTCTTTGTAAATGCAGGTTTCTTCAACTATTTTGGACGACTCCAAAATCCTTTGATCCAATTATCAAAGTGACGATTCCAGCTCCGATATGCTTGCTGCAACCCATGAATGGACAACTGAAGTTTGCATACGTGTCTAGCATCCTTAGGATCAACAAAACCACTTGTTGTACCAATTACAACTCTTCCTTAATGTTGCCATTAGGAACACGGTTTCTTTATCCATCCATCAATTTCTTAATTGAAAATAATTGTTAGAACAATCCTAAACAGACTTAGGCATCGCCACTTGAGACAAAATTCCGTTGTGGTCAACTTTTGAATTTGTCAAAACTGTTTTGTGACAAATCGATCCTTATAGACGGTTGCCTTTCCGTCACCGTCTATTTTGGCATAAAATCCATTTACTCTCAACGGCCTGGAGTCCATCAAGAAGCTTTATCCAAGTCATTACTTAGCCTTTGTACATGGATTTTAACTCGGATTATATATGGCTCATAGCCAATTTTCGGACTTAGGTCCACCATCGTTTCCTTGTAGTTCGTAGGTATTTTCATGTTCCATTAACATGACGTTTCATAACAAGATAGTCATAGCACATAGTGCGGAAACCATTCTCGTATGCCTACGATCTTAGTACGAGCTTATAGCGTCATGATCATTATCATTGCTTTCTTTCATCTGTGGAGGACGATATCGGAACAATTTCCGGTATCGGAACAGTTTCCGTTGCGTCACTCTGATGTCTGGAGAGAAAGTTCATTAACTCCGTCTTGCTCTACTTCTTTCCCACTTATATGTTCGGACAAGAAACTATTTCTTGAGTAAGGTATATTCCGGCAACAATTTTGCCCTTTTGTCGTGAGACATGTACCCAACTAATTCTTTAGATAGACTACAAAGATTTATCCATTTTAGGTTTGATCGTATCGAAACACTAAAATATCAAAACGACAATCTAGGCTAAAAGCCATGCCATCACTCATATGGTATTGCCTCCACGGATTTAGATGATTTCCTATTATCTAACGTGAATGTTTTGTTTCTACCATATGACTTCAATGATCACAATAATTCGATAGAGATTTTATTTACCACACACTATCCAATAGAGTGTGATTACGACGTCCTAACACACCATAACATTGTGGTGTTCCATGCGGCGTAATTTGTGGATCTTTTCACAAGTCTTCGATGATATGCCAAACTCATAACTCAAATCCTTGTTTCCTCGATCTGTATCGCAGGAATTTGATTTTCTTGTTAAGTTTATTTTTCTTACTTCACTCCGAACTTTTTGAACTAATCAAACTTTTCAGACCAGCATTTCATTAAGTGGATATCCATATACTACTCAAATCATTGGTGAAGTTTACGAAATAATGATTTCCACTACACGTTAACGTACTTCATTGATCCACACACATCATTATGTATGATTATCAATAAGTTAAATGCCCGTTTCAGAAAACGGTGTCTTAGTTATTTTGCAAGTGTCAAAAGATCAAAATCTAAGACTTGGAGGTCCATCTAAATGGAGCTTCTTAATGCATATAATATTGACATTAAATAAAACGTTAGTGCCACAATAATGTGGTGTCATTATTAAGTTTGTATCCTTTGGCATTAATGTTATAAATGTGGAGCTACTACCATCTGGATTCATATAAGAACACTCCATTCATAATCGGTGTATGATCATTAAAGATATCACTCATAAATGTAGGACAACAATTTTGTCACTGACAAATATAAATAATTGTCTCGCTAGAGGCAAGACACACTTATAATGATCATGCTAACAAGCGATCAAACTGAATTTGTTCAGATCCAAATTAATCCAAAATGGTAGATGCAGAGAGAGTGTCTATGGCCATTACAACATATTGCCTGCCATCATCAACACACATTGTCTCCTCATCCTTCCAAGCTACTCAAGCAGAAAATCTCGTTTTCATAAAACATGACTAGTATCAAAACTTAGTCACTGCTGCAAGTACTTGTTTAGGCAAAAACATTCATAACTCGTATATCATATATACACTTAATCATTGATGACTTCCCGTGATTCATTTCATCTCCATGGTTTTTCCAACACAACCAAGAATTCATGAAGGTGAATGATTCCCCTTGCATGACATAGTTTATGACAAAACATTTGCATCTGGCAACGTTGTCTGTCATCCAGTGATCGAGCTGAGCGAGGCGTCTCAATGTCATCAAGTATGACCAAAGTCATCAAGTATGACCAACGTCATCAAGTATGACTGCCACGTGCTCCTTTAATGCGAGTGTTCTCTTCCATCTTGGTTGAGAAGAAAAACTGATTTACGGTGGATACAGATCATCAATCTCAGCGACCATTCCAAATGTTCGCGATCTGTCAACACGCACCCACGTTCATTCTCTATGGGAGAGATCATAGCATACTGGACTATGATGAAATTATCCGCACAAAACTTGATAATCCAAATTATTATTTTGTTAGCGGAATCTCCGGTTTTATCTCCTACGGGTTTTGTATCATGTAGAGCTAAAAGGTTTGAAACAAGGAGTATCCTCAAGCTATGATATAAAACTATGAAGTTTGGACCCAACCTTTTAAGTTTCTCAATCGCAGGAATGCACCTAAGTTTAAAAGGTCTATCAAACAGATTATTATCTACAAAGGTTTTGCAAAACATAAAGACTTTGTTCATAATAAATATGGGTTCAAGTTTTAATAAAATAAAACTACCAGAACTCCCACTCAAAACGAATATCCCTCTCTTCGTTTTAGTGATTACACGATCCTCATCCGATATGCTATCCCCGATCGTCACGGCCGATAGCATAGCTTCAAAGGTAGACATCGTTTATGTCAATCACAACAACTATGTGACTCGTGCTTAACCTTTCGGTCACTGTGTTCCGAGGCCATGTCTGTACATGCTAGGCTCGCCAAAATAACCTATAGCGTATTGCTTGTGCAACGTGACTTACACCCACGTTATGCGAACGCAGATACGTCTGACACCCGATCGTCACGGCCTGCCTCGTAACGGAGAACTTTCGGTGGTGCACGCTATAGGGAGAACACTAGATGGTATTTTAGGAGGGATCATCTTATATTACTTCCGCCGTGTAACTAATATATAGACATATATATACACAATATAAGATGCACTCAATCTACATAACATCTAAAATGAAATGTAATGTGACATGATATGGTCTTGCGCCGATGGTCTTCTTCGCGCCCACAGTTTATAAACAATTTAACAAACCTATCTTGACCATATCACATTGCCCCTGCAAATAAAGCTAGACGCTTTCTACTTTATCTTTTTGCATATTTTATGTGGTTGCTAGGGCTTTCGCACAAGAACTGTTTCTTACCTACGAATACAACCACAACAGCGATAAGACAATTGTCTCTATTACACCCCTTTCGGGGCCCTCCATTGCAAATGCTATATCAACTATTGTAGGAGAGATAGACACCCGCCAGCCACATATACGGTACAAGCCGCATGTCAAGTGTGGAACCAGTCTCGCGTAAGAGTACACGTAAATTCGGTCCGGGCCGCTTCATCGAACAATGCCGCGATATGAACAAGTACACGCGAGAGGGTAACAAATGTAGAATCGATGCCCACATTCAACATGTGTTCTAACCGTACAGCTATATCTACGCATAAACCTGGCTCTGATACCACTGAAGGGAACCATAGTCAGAAAACAAAAAAATTCCTAGCAACAATAACCAGAAACTAGCTAGGATCTATAACTATGCAGATATACTATACGGAGGAGAACGGAGTACATACCCTTGTAGAGCGAAAGCGGGATTACGTTCCCGCACAAACGTTGTCGATGAAACCGACGAAGCCGATCTCAAGGTCGTGTAGAAGAAGTAGACGTACAGCGCCACCCGTGTAGCGCCCCGTAGTTCCACACACGTACGGTGTAGATGACGACCTCCGGGCTCCAGATCCAGCAGAGCAGCGGAAGCGGAAGATTGGATCTAGTAGCACGGCAGTGTGCGTATAGTGGAGAGACTTCCCTCCTCGTACGCAGCTCCAGAAACGGAACCACGCTCAAGGTAGGAGAGAAGAAGAAGGAGATGGGATGAATTTCAAGGCATGGGGGCACCTGCTTATATAGGTGGAGGAGGGAGGCCACACCCCTTGGCTCACCCATGTGGGACTAAACCCCACATGGGGTGCGCCGGCCATGGGGTGCGCCGGCCACCTAGGTGGGCCCCATTCGGCCCACCCTAGGCCGGCTAAGCCCTCCCCCCATTTCCCAAATGGGGTTTTCCCCCCTAAGGCCCATTTAGGTTTAATGACTTTAAAATTTCAAAATTAATTAAATAAAAAATATATTTAATCACTAATAACACTTATTAATATTAAATAAATATTATTTAATTCATTCGAGCTCTGAAACACATTTCGTTGCCTCCGATCAACATTGGACATGTCCCGGAACGCTTCTGGAATCTCCGGTTTCTTTCTCTCTTATATCCAATCTAATCGTCACCTACCCTTAAGTGTGCTACCCTACGGTTCGGGATCACACAGACATGAACGAGACACGTTCTCCGATTAATGACTAACAGCGGGATCTGGATACCCATGATAGCCCCTGTGCGTCTACGAAAGTCTTTTATCGTTCGAACCTTTAGACGTCACCACTCATCCTTTTGCCTAGCGACACTTAGATTGTCCGAGCATCGTTCTCTGGTATCACGATTACCGAGCATGATCTCGTCATTGACAAATCTATCTTTACTCGTATGTGATATTACAACCCTGTGACCTAGTCACATGCTTGCAAGCTCATTGATATAATCTCACCGAGTGGGACCAGAGTATCTATCCTGCTATATGGATTGACAAATCCCGCTCTTGATCACTCGCCTCCACTGCTTCCTTCGGATACCCGAAAGTGTCACCTTTATTGTCACGCTATATAAGACATGCCGTTTGATGCAATCAAAACACCTTCCAGAAGCAGCGATTTGATATGATCTCACAGTCGAAGGTATGAGCACTATGTTTCTATATCTTTTGTGTATGTTCACCACGTCATTCATCCAATGACATGACTCCGTTGTCAACTAACGTAATTGTCCATGATCAGGAAACCTTAATCATCTGTTACCCAACGGACTAGTTAAATAGAGGCTACTAGGGACCTGGTTGTTTACATACCACACGTGTATTAATGTTTCCGCTTAATACAGTTATAGCATGGTACAAAAACATATTATGAACAATTGAGATATGACAAATAAAATCACTTTATTAATTGTCTGTAGGGCATATCTCCAACATAAATCTCTTACCGTGGCCAGGGAGGGCGTGGGTCCGTCCGCCGGCGTCGAGGAAGAAGGGGGCCCCGCCGAGGTCGATGCCGCTCCGTTGCGCTCCTTGCGCGGAGGCTTGGATGAGGACGCCACAGGCGCCGATGGCGCTGCCTTGGAGGCAACAACCGGCGATGGAGCTGGCGCAGTACCCGATGCGGCCGCCGGAGCTGGTGGACGGCCGCGACACACCGGAGATGGAGCCTTTAGCATCTTGGCCAACTCGGCCGGCCCATGCGCGAGGAGCACGTCCGCCCACCTTGAGTGCGGGGAGGCGGCGGTCGGGCCCGAATGGCCGCTGCGGCGGGGAGGGGGAGGAGGAGCGGCGGCCATGAAACCGGTGACGAGAAAGGAGAGAGTGGTTGAGTGGGCGGTGAGGGGACTAGGCGGTGAGAGTTATTCCCGAACCGTCTCGTCTCCCGCGCTTCCCAACGCGTGCGAGACTGCGGCACGCGGAGCTCGCCAGGGCCTGGCCACGTGGAAACGGCCGAATCGGCCGTTCCTCCGGGGCCTGACTGAGCGGTGCTTTGAAATTCGTACGGGCCAACAACGCGACCTTGGCCCAGCTCACCAAACGGCCGTTTTTGCATCCAGCGGGCCTGGCCGGGGTCGCTGCAGGAAACCAAACACGCCCTTATTTTTCCGGCTGGACGAGGTGCCGTCGCTGGTGTAATTAGGCCGGACAATGATAAGTTGTACTGTTAGCGTGAGAACCAGCGACGCACGGCAGGAACAGTACTGGATCGATTGAGCTCCCAAGTCCCAAAGTCGGTCAAGATGATCGGAACGCAATCAAGCCGGACGTCGCCACGTCGGGTCGTGCACGAGCACGACGACTCCACCATAGCCAGGTCGTTGCGGCCATTTTCCACCATCTGTCCTGGGCAGTGGCCACACACCCACGGCGCGGACGGGCACATGTGACCACAGCAACCATCGACCGAGGAAGAAGGCCTTGGTTTGGTTTTTGTCCGGTGCCAACTGCCAAGTTAACTCTAGTTGGCTAGCTTTAGTTCCGATAGGTTAGCTCAGCTTCAGTTGTGTGTACTTGTGTGGTTGACAAATCAATCTTTCCTTGCGCTAACCCAACTCTTAACCTTGCTTACGTCGCCGCCGTGCGTTCATCCACACCGTCACGCGGGCCACCATCTTCCTAGCCAGCTCCTATCTTCTCCTTGGAAAAAAGAAGGCCGAGACTTCTGGAACGCCGGGATGATGTTGACCCCTTGGCTGCGCGCCTATAAATGACCGTCACTCCTTGCATCCCAGATCACTGCTCATAGAGCTCGACCATCGCCTAGACAGAAGCGCCACATACTTCCATCCCACCCTTCCAAATAAATCGATCCCGGTTCCGGTTGGGGTTGGATCAATGGCCGCCGAGAAGGTGAGTACTACTTGCACTTGATCGAGTTGGGATCTTCCGTTTCTGGTTTCACTAGCGGCACCTGGTTTGCTGATGTCGTTTTGCTGTTTGACGGCTGCAGAAGGTGGTGCTGAAGCTGGACCTGCACGACGACAAGCACAAGCAGAAGGCCATCAAGGCCGTCACCGCTCTCCACGGTACTAGCTGCTTCTTCTTCTCCTTCACCCTTCCGTTTCTCTCTTGCGTAATCCTGTTCTTGCTCTGCCTGGCCGTAATCACCCAAGGAGTTGACCATGATTTTTCATCAAAAGGCACCCGTTTGTCTGACGATTCCAGTTGTCACTTCCTCAGGTATCGACCAGATTTCCGTGGACATGAAGGAGCAGAAGATGACCGTCATCGGCACCGTCGACCCGTGCGACGTCGTCGAGAAGCTGCGCGCCAAGCTCTTCCCCGGGGCGAAGATCGTCTCCGTCGGCCCGGCCAAGGAGGAGAAGAAGGGCGGCGGGGACAAGAAAGAAGGCGACAAGAAGGACGACGGGAACAAGCAGGTGGGATACATTCCGTACTGGTACCTGCCGCCGCCGCACCACCAGCACCCGTACTACTACGTCCCCCGCCCCGAGGATGACCCCAACTCCTGCGTCATCTTCTGATCCACGCGCGCCGCCGTGGAGATTCCCCTGTACATTTTGTAGATAACAGTTTGCCTACCGATCGATCGGGACTCGTCAGCCTACCTGCTACGGCGATCGACGGCCTGCGTTTTTATATATGGTGGTGTAGTGTAAGGATTTCACTGGCGTGTTTGTAATATGCAGATATAGAATTACAGTATGGTTAATAACTGAATATAACTGCTGCAGTTGAATTTTAAGTGAAAATTGACCAAGTGCTCTGCAGTGGTGATATCAGAGTAGGCGCAGCAATAAGTTACTATCAGCTGCTCAGCAAGTCAGCCACAACGAGGTGGGAAATTCATGCAGCTAGATTGTGCATCTGTACTGTAATGATTAATCAATTGAAATTCTCAACTCTGAAGCTCTCAAACTCTGCTCCACATGAGAGTTGCTTTCCGCATGTGATCTCGATGAAAACCTGAAAAGGTCTCTGAGGTTTTGTATATTTTTAATTATTCCCTTGTGTTTTTTTCGATATTCATAAATCCCCATTGGCACTTCAATCACGAGTTCTAACTTCTAACAAACGACTACGCTCTATTAAATTCGACTACGGATGCAAACGGATCGGATCGGATAATGTTCTCTTCATATCCTTGATCATATTTTTTTGTCGGATTTAGAGTGGAGCTGATAATGACCAGATGGGGATTCTGATGTGGATTATATCATACTAGGAATTCGGATCGGAAACGAAGCGGATTCGAACCGGAAACGGGCAAAGATTATCGAATAGATACACGTAAAAATACATAAAAGTGATATTATCTAAAATAACTATTGTCCAACACTCCTCGTACCTCAGATTAATCATCGCCCTCATTGGAAGTTGATGTGCCGGTTTGCCTTCTAATTGACGCGTGGATGAGGAATTGAGAAGCTATTCCCCTCTTGATCATACATGCCTGCAGGAGCAAGTAAGCAGAGAACTAGGGAAGCATTTTATGTTGGGACAAATGAAGGTTAAAAAATGGAAAAAGTTATGGTCGAGAGCGACAAAAAAGAATACTGGATACAGATGCTACAACCTTGCCTCGGTTATATATGCACTGAATGTGGCTTTGTGGTGTACATAGTATTATGAACCGATCATTGAGCTAGGATGTTTGCAATAGGCACTTGCATCTACAAACTAGAAGAAATGGATAAATTAGAAGTTTTCAATCAGAGTACTCACCTCCAGAGTGGTACCTCGGTCAATCGCCTACCCAAGATGTGCTCGATAATGAAGCAAATCGAGGTCACGCCCTGTCGGCTCGATGAGGAAAGCAGAGGTCACGCAAAGTACTGTTCTCTCGGTTAATCGACTAGTCCGTGTGCCAAGCTCTTAATACCGGTAGACATGTATGAACCGGCCCTCTAAGGAAGACGAAGCTCCCCTTAGGCCAAGGTAGGATCGCAGCCTATCTTGATTTTTGGCAAAACATTTATATGCATATATTTTTTTCAGAATAATTTTAGTGGTTGTACATGAAAAGGGACCCTGTCTGAGAAAATTATGCATGTTTTACTGAACACTGCACAAACTCGATTCCGAACCAAAAACAATGACTCCATCTAGTCTCATCATAAACCATATTTGTTTTCTTTGTAATCACTAATATTGATCTAAGGAAACCCAAACCTAAACAATGTTTTAGTGTATGGAGTACTATTTAAGAAGGGTCTGAGCTATTTTGGCCAGTTTATGGAGGTGACCGAAACCAAATGTACATATGTAATGGATTACATTTTATTGTTTTACTTTGGCTTTATATATTTTGTTGGCCAAATTTATAATTGAATCAGCTTAGTCAATATCTTTGTTTAGTGATGTGAGAACATATTTCTAAATTGGAGAAAATCACAATCCTAAGCATAAATTAAATGGTAAAGAAGTACATGAAATGAACAAAAAGAGTAGACACCGGTCATTGTTGATTATTTTACACTCTTGACACCTTATACATTTATTATAGACTCTATTAACCATATTGATATACAGTGAATAAGAAGGGAGCAAAGTTCGTCAATGGCCGTTAGTCCTGTCCACTTTGCGTGCTGGCGCCACCGGCGACGACCAGCTCTCGGTGTCAGAGAAGCTAGTGAAGGTCTTTGCCAACCGATGATTCTCTCTATTGGAAAAACTTGATTACAAGTTTATACTAAACATTTGTACAACTCATCATATCACTAAATCTAAACTAATTTCAGTGCAAGTTTTGCCATGCAGTCTCAATATTTTTCTCCAGAAACATAACAATTCACATCTATGTTCGTAATATTAAATACCAAATTTATTGTCACCAAATTCCATAGTCCATCTCTTACCGTTGCTAAAATAGAAACTTATTCGGTCAAGGATATTATATTAACTTACATATATGTGTTCAACTTTTTAATCTAGATTATGTTTAAATCTAAGGAAATCATAAGAGACAATGAAGTCAAAGTTATATACGATTTAGTTCACACCACATAGTACTAGTGTGTTTGGATCATATCTATAGTATCTTTAATACCCTAGAGAGGTTTCGAGAACATACAAGACTAATGAATCTCTAACAGAGGTATCCGAAGTAAGTTTGTTTGCTTTTTATAATAAGTACATAAAATCTGATAGATTTAGTTAGACTTGGGAACTAGGAGTTGTACTTCACGCATTAGAGACACAACGAGCAATGCCATATGTCAGTCTCGAATTCAATGTATATTCCACGTCCTTGGGATGTGGATCGACTTACTTAGAGGTCTCTAATTGCTAGTCTGTAACTGTGTAGTTACAAAACTGTTTCGGGTATGTCTTAAAACATGCAAGACATGGTTGACCAAGACATGATATCGCCGCTCGGACTTGGAGAGATAAACTTAGGCCCTTTTGAGTGATCTGATAAAGAAAATGATGGCCTCCTAGCTCTCTCTTCTGAGTACCGACACAGTAAAAACTCTCATATAATAACTGTACTTATCGAATCGCTTGAGGTGGAAGTGCACAACTTCCTTTTAGATTCCAAATGAAATATAATTTCAAACAAGACGTCACGTGATAATTCCCCAGATGGTTGTGTGCACAACATAACTATGATCATTATGGCGTGCGTGCGCGTTTTATCCGCATGACAATACACTTTTTTGTCGTGATCCCTGACACTACACATTTGTTCAACGATTATTTCTGGTAACTAGCTAGTATCTATTGTATATTCTATCAAATCTTCCATTCTAGTTGTTTATTCTAATTATTGTGAGTTTTTCTATCAATATTACGAGTATAATAACTGTTGCTATCCTATTGTTTAGTCTTGTATAAATTTCATGTAGATGTGATATTTGAAATGATTAAATAGCTAGTGGAAAGAATGAAATCCGACCTGGAAATATGTGAGAATGATATTTTCCTTTGTATCGTTGCCATTTGGCTGCTTTTTACTGTATGATAACTTAATGGATGTCATAAAAGTGTGAAATATTGTTTTACTCTTATAATTACTCCATCCATAATTTCAACTAGCATGCATCCGAATGGCTCTGCTGCCTCTGCAGTGTGCCAAACCAGTGCACGAGAATGCCAGGTTGCTAGCAGTGCCAGTGTGGACTCCAGCTCAATTTGGCGTCGCACGGACGGTCGCCGCAGCATCACCAATTCACCACAATAATTCTCTTTGGATTACGCAAGAAACTCTTCTCATCTTCTCAATGGAAGACCAAACGAGTCACGAGTCCAAAGTTGAATCGTTCCGGCAAGTAGCTAGAGACGATCATGGTTGAGTGTGGGGCCTGTGCGACTGCCGGGGACGACGAATCGGTGCTGGATTCCACTCGGCCAGATTCTTCCGGTGACGCCGATTACGCATGCACGCACCTGCGGGTGGCATAGATTTTCCGGTGTACGGTTGCCGCGTTCGCCATCACGATTCAGGGTATACGTAGGCATCTCCAAATGGCAAAAAAAGGTGAGCTTTTGGACTATCTTCCTTCTGTCGCGAAATTTCCAAGCCAGTAGTAGCCAAGAGACCAAGATATAGAGGGGACGGCATAAAAATTCTACTCACTCCGTTCCAAATTAGATGACTTTCATTTGTCCACCACTAGTAGAAAAAGGGGCAACAAAACCGGTTCTATAGGGCCTTTAGCACCGGTTGCTCAACCGGTGCTAAAGGCCTCCACGTGGGCAGAGCAGAGCGCGCGCAGGCGGAGGATTTCTGTTTTTTTTTCTTTTCGTTTATTTTTCAGGGTTTAGGGTTTCTGTTTTTTTTATTTTCGTTTATTTTTCAGGGTTTAGGGTTTCGGAGGAGATCACGTCGATGCACAAAAAAAAAATCGCACACGTGAAGATCACATAGCGCACATACAACTTGGTATATATATATGTACACATATAAAGTACTCATAATTAATTACATATGGAGATCACTCCTAGTACATGGAGGGAGGCTACTTGTCGATAAAGTGGAATTCTCCGGATTCAGGTATGACCTCCGTAAGGAAAAATCCCGCCAATTCCTCCGCAATTGCTTTTACGCGGTTTTCTGGTAGGAGCTGGTTCCGCTTTTTTGCCATCTTAATTTGAAAGAAGGAGATCAAATCAATTATATGAAGAAAACTAACACAATTGATGGTAGCAAAATAAAGTTGTGAATGATGTTTACGTACCTCTCTAGTTCTTCGAGTATTATCTCTCTCGTTGACCACCATGCGAATGTACTCGCAAACGTAGTATCCACATAAATTCGTCCCAGATGGTTGTTTTAGGCACCACTATACGAGAATAGAATTCAATCAAATAATAATCAAGAGAATGATAATGGTATTGAAACGTGAAGTACTACTTACCAAGTTAGCCTTAAACTCCAGCTTTTCTTTCCAATCACCTGGTTCTTCCTCTCTGAACTTTCTCCAAACCCTGTCCGGCAAAGAAAATGGATTGATGAGTTATTTGACCGATATATCAGGAAATGAACGAAAGAGACCGATATAGTGCGATTGAAATTACCTCTTGAGCATTAGACGCACACTTTTGTAGTCCTCAGGTTCTCTCCTTAATGAATCCCAGACTTCAACTTCTCCATCCTCGATTTTAATGATCATCAGAATGAAGTGAAACCTGGACACGTTTATATACGCGGTTATTCATAACTCATCAATTACACTTAATATCGGAAAAGCAAAATATAGAATGTGTACAAGACAGTAACACTCACTTGAAGTTGTAAGGAAAAAGTATTTCTTTTTTGGTACTTTATCGCTTTAAAAACGTTAGGAAAACTTCCTATGTGGCCTCGGCACATTGTTCTACGGTGACTTCATGAATTTTATCCGGGTCAATGAACCCAATGTCCCAGATTCCTCCCACTCTGCATTCATGAATCTTCATTCTGCATAATTAATAGCATACAAAAGAATGTCGTGAGGATAATTACAGGCAATGAACGAGAGCTTAACTAAAGAATTAAATTACACAAACAAATTACTTACAGACAATAGCAGCTGATGATAGCTTTGTCGAGGGCACGTTGATTGTACATCTGAAAAAGTTCTTCGAATTCAACCTGCACAGCATATTCTCGGAAGTAGTGTTGTTCCTGAACTCTCGCCAGGAAATAGATTTTCCCTTCTTTTGCAGCGGCCATGTACCAGTTATGCAAATTCCATAACTGTGTTGTTAGAGCTTTCGGATCCATGACCAGAGGCTGCCCATGAACATATTTATATGCTAGCGGAGCAACATCGTAACTTGTCTCCTCGTGCATTTGCTGAGCAATAATATGGTCGTTGTAGATCTGGGCCGCCTTATCAGAAGGCACAATGAGCGGGGCGATCGATTGTACTTCTTGTTCTCCGAGCTGAGCAACTTGTTTCCCGCATTTCTTTTTTTCCTCCGTATGTGCGCTCATCTGTGCGCTATGTTGCTTGTTAATAATGCGCTCATAGTCTGAAAGGGGCTTCGGTGGAGGGACATATAAGCTGTCAACGGTGTAATCTTTTATGTCCATTGGTATAGTCTTCAGAAATTCCTTTACGGGGTGCAGTTGTGCCTGCAGTTTTTCCTGTTTTTTCTGTTAAAAAAGGCACTTGACTCTTCTTGCAAGCTAGTAGTTATTTCCTCTAAAGTCATCTCGCAAGCTAACTTCTTCTCAGGACTCTTGACTTTCTCGGGTATGTTTGCACGTGCACGTTTCTTGACAGGGGACCTGTCTTTCCTGAGCATAGTACTAGTCGACGTGAACAGCTTGCGCTTTGGCAAATTACTACTGGGCGCATCAGTCGGCTTACGGGATGGCACGGGCGATGGACTCGCGGCGGGCTCCCAATCGTCGGGGAGGTCGGGTGGACTTTGAGGTGGTGGATTTCTACTCGGAGGAGTCGGTGGCCTTGGCGCCGCGTCTGGAAACATGATGTATTTCTTATTCCATAGAACGATACCAAACTCGACTTCTCCCAGTGTTTTCTCGTCGTCACATCCAGGAATGTCAAGATCCATTGAATGGAATCCGGGCATAACTGTTTTCACCCCGACACGAGCATAGCCAGCTGGAATCGGAGCAAAATGGAAGATTGCTCCAGGTTGATTTGGTAAAGCATACCCATCTGCCACCGGAAAACTAATGTTCTTCATCGGCATGTGTAGCTCACAATTTGTCTTCTCCGCGATATCATCCACGGGGTAGTGAGCCGGCGGCGGTTCGACTGCAGGATCTTCTAACTGCGTGGAACCCACGCTGCTTTTCCGCTGAGATGGGGCGGCATCGACTGCAGGATCTTGTACCACCAGCTGCTGAGATTCCCTTGTCTGGGTAAGTGCGTTCAGTTGCTCCTGGAACCCCTTCACCTGCTGTTCTAATGCCGTGAACCGGTCCAACTCCTTCTTCTTATTTCTGGAACGCTTTCTATAAGTTGCAACGTCCGCTGGAAATCCTTGATACTTATTAACGTCGGCTCCTCTGCCTCGACATCGTCCGTCGTGTTCAGGATTCCCGAGGGCAAGTGTCAGCTCGTCGTCCTCTCTATCGGGAACAAATTCTCCCTTTTTGACTTTCTCTATTACGTCCTCTAGTTTTTTTACGACCCTTGTAATTCTTTTCTTCCATTTCCCCTTTGCAACAATCAGCCTTGTGTCTGGATCCAACACTGCCCCATGCGCGAACAACCAGTACTTGGACCTCTCGGGCCAGTCAACTGTCTGTGGAGTGATCCCTTTTTTACGCAGGTCGTTTTCAAAGGATTCCCACTTAGGCAAGGCAGTCTTGTAGCCACCTGACCCCAAAGTATGGAAATATTTATTCTTCTTAGCATTCAACTTATTTTTGGCCGATCGGGCCACAGCGACGTCCGATTTCTTATACGCCACAAATTCGGTCCACACATCTTTTATCTTCTCTAGATGTCCAGTGAATTCTGGAGTTTTCTTCCCATATTTTCTCCACAATGTTTTCTTCCAGTTGTTGAATTGTGTGGCCATCTTCTTAAGAGTCCACTGCTTGACTTTGTCCTTTTTCTTCTCTTCGAGACCTATCGGTAGGCTGAAAGATTCCAAGAGCGTGTCCCAAAGCAAATCTTTAGCTCTTTTATCGACATAAATTGCTCCAATGTTGGCTTTAACCGGCTTATTCCATTCAGCAATGGTGATCGGGATCATGTCCCTAACAAGAACTCCGCATTGAACTACATATCTACGGGAGGTGTCTTCGGGTTTCGTCGGTTTGCCATCAGCAGCAACTTCGTCGATCGACAACTTTGCACCATCTTGAAGCTTTATCCTTTGGTTCGGGCCTCGTTGCGTCTTTGGCGAACTTGGAGGCTTAGATCCGGAGGGCTAAAAGAGAAATGATTCGTTAATAAGTGCAATATAAATCAATTAATGCATCCAGTGATCAACAAGACTTAATATATATATACCTCACCGCAGTTTGCTGAGGGCACTTCGTCGTCGTCTATTATTTCTTCTAGCTCAAGTCCCTCACCGGAGTCTTCAAACATTTTGCGTTGAAATCTTCTCCATCGGAATCTTCACCGGAATCTTCTCCATCGGTATTTACTCCAAGGGTCTTCTCAAAAATAATTTTTGCCATTCGCTCTTCCTTCTCCTCGTCTCGGATGAAGGGGGCGTCGTCCTCCATAGCTCAATGTCACTGCAATTTACAAAGTACTTAGCAAATTTAAATTTTTTACACAAAAATTGATACAATGCAATGAACAATATCCTACAATTTCCAATATAGCAATGTCTAAAATAATAGCTAATAGCAATTTAAAATTCATAGCTAATAGCAATTTCAAAATTCATAGCTAATATAGCTAATTTGCTAACTTAATTTGCTGCAAGCTATTACTAACTATTAACACTAGAAATTTTAAGTAGCAAGAAAATTTAAATAACTTATCTCAATTTTCTACATTTCCTACAATTTGCTAACTTATCTCAATTTTATAGCTAATATAGCTAATTTGCTAACTTAATTTGCTACTAGCTAATTTGCCAACTTAAATTTATAGCTAATATCTAATTTATTAACCTAATTTTTATAGCTAATTTGCTAACAATTTTATAGCTAATATGGAGAAAAAATAAAAATATTGCAACTACAATATAGCAACCAATTTATAGCTAATCTAATTTTTATAGCTACTGCAATCTAATTTTTATAGCTAATGCAACTAATGGAGAAAAATAACAAGACAAAAAAAATGCAAAACTCTCACCTTGCTTGGGCCGGCGGCGATGGTGGCGGAGGAGACCCGGCTGAGGCGGCGCGGCGTCGGCGCGGATGTCGAGGCCGAGGCGGCGTCGACGGCGCGGCGCGGAGGCGAATGGCGCGGCGGAGGTCGAGGCGACGCCGAGGTGTGGAGGCCGAGCTGAGGCGGCGCGGCGTCGGCGCGGATGTCGAGGCCGAGGCGCGCGGCGTCAGGGAGGTCGAGGTCGAGGCGGAGGCGAACGGCGCGGCGGAGGCGAACGGCGGCAGCCTGGCGGCGTCGTCGTCGGGGAGGTCGAGGGAGTTGGCCGATTGATTTGGGGAAGGAAACGGGCGCCGCATATATACCGAGACCTTTAGCATCGGTTGTTGGCTACAACCGGTACTAAAGGGTACCTTTAGTACCGGTTGTAGCCACCAACCGGTGCTAAAGGTTGGCTTAACCTTTAGCACCGGTTGGTGGCTACAACCGGTGCAAAAGGTCTTTTTTCGAATTTCTGTTTTCTTTTTCTTTTTTCTGATTTCTTTATTCTATTGATTTAATTGTCCAAATTTGACAAACTTTATATCAAACTTAAGCCCTGGACATGTAGAATCTTTTGGTATTGGTAATTTTCAAATTTGAATATAATTTGAATATATTGAATATATTCAAATTTCAAATGGATGGTTTGAGTAAATTTGACATAGATTTAAATCTATATCATCAAAAAATTAAGCAAAATGCATGTTTGATTGTTTTCTTCTGAGTTTTCATTACACAGTTACCTAAAAGGTTTAATACATTATTACATATCACCAACAACATCCCCCTATCTATTTTGGGGTATAAATTTTGTTTTCTTCGCGTATGTCGATCCTTTCTTCTGATTGCGCCGTAACCATGGAGAATCCTCATCATTTAACGGGATGCTTGGGTCAGCTTTCACTTTGAAGGGCGGAATTTCATGAAACTTATTGTAATCTTCTGACATGTCTGTCTTCTCCTCCACTCCCACGATGTTTCTTTTCCCTGAAAGAACTATGTGGCGCTTTGGCTCATCGTATGATGTATCAGCTTGCTTATCTTTTCTTTTTTTCGGTCTGGAAGACATGTCCTTCACATAGAAAACCTGAGCCACATCATTGGCTAGGACGAATGGCTCGGTGTGGTACCCAAGATTTTTGAGATCCACTGTAGTCATTCCGTACTGCGGGTCTATCTCTACCCCGCCTGACAGGTTGACCCATTTGCACTGAAACAAAGGGATCTTAAAATAAGGTCCATAGTCAAGTTCCCATATCTGCTGTATGCAACCATAATATGTGTCCTTTGTCCCATTGTCGTTTGTTGCATCAAAGCGGACACCACTGTTTTGGTTAGTGCTCTTTTTGTCTTGGGTGTCCGTGTAAAATGTATTCCCATTTATCTCGTACCCTTGGAAAGTCAATATAGTCGAAGATGGTGACTTGGCCAACAAGTATAGCTCTTCTCCAACAGTGGTGCTATTAATGAGATGTGTACGCAACCAACTGCCGAAAGTGTCTTCGTGTTTTCCTTTAATCCAGAAGTCGGTCTGCTCCGGGTATTTGGAGCGTAAAATATCCATGTGTTCCACGATATACGGAGCCACCAATCTGGAATTTTGTAGAACTGTGTAGTGTGCTCGAGTGAAAGAATGCCCGTCCATACTTGTTGTTGCTTTCTTTCCTAGCGTGCCTTTTCCACGCAGTCTCCCCTCATGGCGCGATTGAGGAACACCGATCGGCTTAAGATCAGGAATAAAGTCAACACAAAACTCAATGACCTCCTCTGTTCCATAGCCCTTGGACATGCTTCCTTCTGGCCTAGCACGGTTACGGACGTATTTCTTTAAGACTCCCATGAACCTCTCAAAGGGGAACATGTTGTGTAGAAATACAGGACCGAGAATGGAAATCTCTTGGACTAGGTGAACTATGAGGTGCGTCATAATATTGAAGAAGGATGGTGGAAACACCAACTCGAAGCTGACAAGACATTGGACCACATCCTTCTGTAAACTTGGTAGAGTTGCTGGATCGATTACCTTCTGAGAAATTGCATTGAGGAATGCACATAGCTTCACAATGGGTACTCGAACGTTTTCCGGTAGAAGCCCCCTCAATGCAACCGGAAGTAATTGTGTCATAATCACGTGGCAGTCATGAGACTTTAGGTTTTGGAACTTTTTCTCTGCCATGTTTATTATTCCCTTTATATTCGACGAGTAGCCAGACGGGACCTTGATACTGCTCAGGACTTGAAAAAAGATCTCCTTCTCTTCTTTGGTAAGAGCGTAGCTGGCAGTACCTTGATACTTCTCTGGATTCACGTTGTCTCCTTCGTGTATACGTTGCTGGTCCTGCCGTGCATCCGTGTATCTTTCGTCTTCCCATACACGCCTAAGAAGTTTAGCAGGTTCACGCAAAGATTTTTCGTCACGTGCATCACGTCGATTGCAGAGCGAACCTCTAGCAATTTCCAATAGGGTAGGTCCCAAAATATAGATTTCTTCTTCCACATGGGTACGCGTTTGTCAGCGTCATTCGGAACAGATTGTCCGCCAGGACCCTTTCCAAAGATTACTTTTAAATCCTTGACCATGTCATATATAACATCACCAGTAGGGAGGGTAGGCTTCGTCCGGTGATCTGCCTCACCTTTGAAATGCTTGCCTTTCTTTCTTACGGGATGCTGTCTTGTAAGAAATCGACGATGCCCCAGGTACACATTCTTGTTACCTAAATATATACTGTCAGTCTGACCTAAACAGTGCGTGCATGCATTGTATCCCTTGTTTGACTGTCCTGAAATGTTACTAAGAGCAGGCCAATCATTGATGGTTACAAACAGCAACGCTCGTAGGTCAAATTCCTCCTGTTTGTACTCATCCCACACACGTACACCTTCTTCACGCCACAACTGTAAAAGTTCGTCAACTAATGGCCTCAGATACACATCAATGTCGTTGCCAGGTTGCTTCGGGCCTTGGATAAGCACTGGCATCATAATAAACTTTTGCTTCATGCACAACCAAGGAGGAAGGTTATAGATACATAGAGTCACGGGCCAGGTGCTATGACTGCTGCTCTGCTCACCAAACGGATTCAAGCCATCTGTACTTAGACCAAACCTTAAGTTCCTTGCGTCAGCTGCAAAATCTTTGAACTCACTGTCGATGTTTCTCCACTGCGACCCATCAGCGGGGTGTCTCAGCATCTCGTCTTCCTTACGGTCTTCTTTGTGCCATCGCAACAACTTGGCATGCTCTTTGTTTCGGAACAAACGTTTCAACCGTGGTATTATAGGAGCATACCACATCACCTTGGCAGGAACCCTCTTCCTGGGGCTCGGCTCGCCCTCAACATCACCTGGGTCATCTCGCCTGATCTTATACCGCAATGCACCGCATATCGGGCATGCATTCAAATTCTCGTGCTCACCGCGGTAGAGGATGCAGTCATTGATGCATGCATGTATCTTCTGCACCTCTAATCCTAGAGGGCAGACAATCTTCTTTGCTTCGTACGTACTATGGGGCAATACGTTATCTCTTGGAAGCATCCTCTTTAATATTTTCAGCAAGTTTTCAAATCCCTTGTCAGATAGTCCATTCTGTGCCTTCCATTGCAGCAATTCCAGGGTGGTACCCAGCTTTTTCTGGCCATCTTCACAATTTGGGTACAACAATTTTTTGTGATCCTCTAACATGCGCTCCAACTTCGACCACTCGTTCTCACTTCCGCAGTTTATCTGTTCATCAATAATGACCCGACGAAGATCATCATCGGACTGATCATCAACAATGATCTCATGTTCAGCTTCGTCTTCCTCCATTGTAGTACCACCGTGTTCAGAGAACACAGGATAGTTGTCATCATCCTCTTCTTCATTGTCTTCCATTATAACCCCTCTTTCTCCGTGCTTGGTCCAACAAAAATAATTGGGCATGAAGCCTGCTCGCAACAGGTGGGAGTGGAGGGTTCTTGAGGAAGGGTAATTCCTCTTATTCTTACAGTCATCGCATGGACAAAATATAAAACCATTCTGCTTGTTTAACTCAGCCACACGGAGAAAATTATGCATGCCATCAATGAACTCGGGACAGCGTCGGTCACCGTACATCCATTCCCGGCTCATCTGCATTATACAAATATATCAAATAGAGATATGTGACAAAATTCATTAATACAACAGTTCACCACATTTAAACAAAAGTAGAGTAGCGACCAAATCTAATACATAGTTCTCATAAACATTCATTAATTGAAACTATGACACTATATATAACAAACAATTATACAAATAAGAAAATTATACAAGTAATAATTGTGCATCTAAATCATACAAACTAAGATTTTTTAAAATAAAAGATAAAAACAAGAGGCTCACCGAGGTGGTGTCGGTGACGGGGCGACGCGGGCGATCGACGGCGGTGAGAAAGGGGACGGGACGACACTATAAAAAACCACAAATCATACTTTAATTTGAGCTCAAAATGCATATAAAACAAATGAAATCCCTAACTTACGCATTTCATCAAACACCTAGCTAGCACTACAAAAATCAAATGAGCTAAACTAGTAAGAAAATGAGCTAAACTTGAAATGCCGGAAGAGAGGATGAAGTTGCTAACCCTTGTATAGGTAGGTGCCACCAATCTTGACAAATGTTGGAGAAAAATGTGATGAACTCAAGATTGGGAGAGGAAAGAGAGAGCAAAAAATGGAGGTGAGCTCGAGCAGCAAAAATGGAGCTGGCTCGGGGGAAAGAAATATATAGGAAATCTTTAGCACCGGTTCGTAACACAAACCGGTTTGTGTTACGAACCGGTGCTAAAGGATCTGGCCGTGGGGCCCCCCACTGCAGCTGCCTGGCCCAACCCTTTTGCACCGGCCGGTGCAAAAGCCTGCCGGCCGCCTCGCCCTCTAGAACCGGTACTAAAGGACCCTTTAGTACCGGTTCCTGTCAAACCGGTGCAAATGGGGCCGCACCGGTCCTTTAGTACCGGTTCCTGTCAAACCGGTGCAAATGGGACCGCACCGAATCCACTGTTTCTACTAGTGCATGTGGAGAAATGGAAATCATCTAATTTGGAACGGAGGGAATAGCTCCTTGGGCGGAGGTCGTTCGGACAGATTCCAGCCCAAGATGCTGCTGGCGCACATGAGAACTATTCCCCATTTCCCCGTCGCTAGATTTGCAGGCGCGACCAGTCGCGATCGATCAATCCACGGTTTCCTGATTCACTTGTGTTTTTCTTCCCATGGTGGCCGGAAGGTACTAGTGTCTCGCCACGGTGCAGTACCCCGGCATCGACCTGATCTGGCCAAGAGCTAGGGACTAGAACCATCTTTCCTCTATTTCTCCGGCCACGGTTGGCAGCTGGAGATGCCGGACTAGACATTGGCCGTCGCTGTTGTAATTAGGCTGGACAGGCAAGCAGTGACACTGTTAGCGAGAGGGGCAGCGACGTACGGCACGGACGCTCCAGCTCGACTCTCAAGTCTCGGTCTAAGATGCTTGCAATCAAGCGACACCGACCGGCCCGGCAGGGCATGTACGACGACTCGACCGGCGCGCAGGTCGTCGCGGCCACAGCAGCCGTTCCCCGGCGCCACTGGCCCTTCTTCGACGCGGTGGCGGTGACCACACGCCCCACCCCCACGAACACGGCTCCGCTGCTCACCTGGACACACACACACCCTCTTGGACGGGCCCGGTTCAGTGCAAGCACAAGGAAAACCACACAAGTCAGAATGTTTGGTTCCGAGGTAATGTTAGCTTAGCTTCAGTTGCCCGTTTGACAACGAATAATCCGTGCAATCAAACTATTTTCTGCCTAATATTTTCATGTTAGTGGTTTGCAGTAGAAAAAAATAATTCACGAGAGCCAATTTTTTTGGCACAAGTGCCTAACTCGATCCATAACCCCTTTGTTACACTACCCACAAAAACGGAGGTTCATGACGTGCGTGCGTGCTCGCCGATGACGTCCGTGTCGGGCCCACGGCCCTGGCTATAAATTGAGCACCGGCGCCGTCACTCCCATCCCTCCCAGATCCATACCACGTTCTTCACCCATCGGCAAGACAGAAGTGCGCGCTGTTCCATCTCTCTGACTCTCTCCACCGCGCCAAATTTGCCCCGGCAGTCGCTGACCTTGTAACCGCCGCCTCGCCATGAAGGTGATTACTCACACAGTCACACTTGGTCGAAGTGGAATCTGCCCTTTCTGCTTTTGAATTCTTGCTGTTGATCGTTGGCCGGGTTTGCTGATCTTGTTGTGTTGTGTGACGACCGAGTGCAGAAGGTGGTGCTGAAGCTGGACCTTCACGACGACAAGCACAAGCAGAAAACCATCAAGGCCGTCTCCGCCCTCCAGGGTACTCCCCTGCCATTTCCATTGCTTTTGCTCTGCTTCGGCGAAATCACGGGCGGAACTGGCACCAGTTCAGTCATACACCCACAGACCCACTGATCCATATCTGAATTTGACACCTCCAACTGTCGCTTCCTCAGGTATCGACCAGATCGCCGTGGACATGAAGGACCAGAAGATGACGGTGGTCGGCACCGTCGACCCCGTCCACGTCGTGGAGAAGCTGCGCGGCAAGGTCTTCCCCACGGTGAAGATCGTCTCCGTCGGCCCGGCCAAGGACGAGAAGAAGGACGGCGACAAGAAGGCCGGCGGGGACAAGCAGGTGGTGTCGTACCCTCCGTACTGGTACCCGCCACCGCCGCAACACCCGCACCCGTACTACTTCGTCCGCAGCGCCGAGGAGGACCCCAACTCTTGCGTCATCTGTTGATCGACGCGTGCCGCCCAGGACATTCCCATGTACATTTTGTAGATAATAGCCTACCTGCCGAGTGATCGGGGCTCATCAGCCACGGTGATCGACAGCGTTCGTGTGTTATATAAATGGCCGTGTACTGTAAGGATTGCACCGGTGATCTGGTAGCCGTTCATCTGCTGAGTTTGTAAACTGCAGACATGGTATTACAGTGTGGAGAAGAACTAAATAGAACTGCTGCAATTGGATTTTGGTTGAAAATTGACTGAGTGTCTGCAGTGATGATAACAAAGTAGGAGTACGTACTACAATAAGTTAGTATAAGGTTCAGGAGATTGAGCGAGTCTTTTTTTTCAGACAGGTGGAAAACTCAAGCAGCTAGATTGTGTATCTGTACTTTAATGATTAACCAATTTGAAATTCTGAACTCTGAATCTCTACAACGCTGCTCCACATGAGAGTTGTTTCAGCCAGTGATCTCGATGAAAACGTCAAAAGGTCTATATGAGGATTTGTACTATTTTTTATTATTCCTTGTGCTTTCTTCGATAGTAGTAAAGCCCCATGCGCTTCGATCACGAGTCCTAACAAATGATTACGACCTAATACATTGTTAACTACGTGTCTTAATCGCTGCTCTAACTGAATGGAGTTTTCAATAATACGACCATCTTTTGCGCTCAACCGACGGCTGTGAATCCCTGTATATTTTATCCGTCCAGTATCTAATATATCGAGTATGTTTCACCTTTTGACCTCTCTGTTTTGACTTGTGATAACTTTGACTCTGTCTACAAAATATATAATTTCATCTATGAGTTTCGTCGTGACGGATTTCACCAGTTATTATTATTTTTCAAAGCCATACCAACATAAGATTTTGAGAACAAGTAAGGCCGGGTTATTAGTATAGAAAAACAATAAAAAATATGAAAAGTTGCCACTGCGTAAATAGGGTATAATATAGCATGTTTTAAAAAAACCGAGAATATTTTTTTTGGGAAAAAACAATCGAGAATCCCGAGAAGATCGGATCACGGTAAACATACTACGAAATGGTAAAATATAGTATCAAATGTCACTGTGCATGTGCATTCTCTCAAATTCCAGAGATGGATAGCGCTCTACATAAAACTAAACATCGCCTCATCATGTCGTCGCAAATGGTTTTACCGAACTAATATTCATAGACGCTACACCAACAATCTCATAGGACCAAGTAGAGCAAAATGCAAAACTGAGCTCGGGGTCCATGGAGCCTCTTTTTCGCAAATTAAAATATAGTTTTCTAAATGTTCCAAAGTTTGGAAAAAAAATCAGCATATACGTACGGATGTATTCTACAAGTGTATATAATTTCACGATAAAATATTTTACAATCTAGTGTACAAAAAATGTCAAATTCTAATAATTTTGAAGCCCGAAAAATAGTTTATTGTTCATATTTTCAGATCATTTTTATCTTATTTTGGGTACACTAGAGAATAAGGTACTTCATAATGAAATTTTATATGTGTTACATATGTATGTCCACATAGTCTTTATTTTTAACTTCCAATTAATTATTTTTACTTCATTTTCTAGATATCGGGCGACATGGAGACTCGGTTCCTAAACGCCGCAGTACATATAGAGTTTATTTGGTATATCTCGTTTCAACAAAAGAGAGAATCATATTAAACGAATTTCTGATGCGTCTAAATTTGTAGAAATTTCATCATGAGTCCAAACCTCATTCTTATGGTCTCTCCATCGACGAGTTTAATACTCTCTCTCCCCCCTTCTCAGTTCTCTCTCTCTCTCTCTGCGAAATTCATATGTTTGTATGCATCCAAATCATCCATTTTCTATGGTATGTTTTCTGGTTCCTTGGATGCAAAGACCTGCAAAATTTAGAGGCAGGCACGTAGCTATGGGTGTGTACTCGAGCTTTGTCACCGCACGGACCATTGTTGTTGCAAGCATCACCGCTAATTCCCGTTCCTCTCTTCCGTTATTATTCTACAAACCCCACCTCGATTTCTTGGCTCAAAGAAGGGATGAGCTGAATGTTGAAACTTTCCAGCCAAGCAGAGATCGGTACAGGCGCACCATGGACTGGGACACTGATGGCTGACCGCCAGCCGGCCGGAGCACGAATGCGTCATAGGCTAGCTCTCGTGGTACCTTTGTGACGTACGGCGGCCTCGCAAGGCTGCGCCGTCCGGCCGGCCAGGACGAATCAGCGTCGCTCCTTTTTCCGGCGACGCATTTGGATCGGGAACTTGGTAGGATAGAGCTTCTCTCCTGCTCACGTTGAGGCATTCATCGCCCAATCTGCACTGCAGGATATGATATGATGGATGTAGCATTCACCTGTTCCTCTGCAGAAGGCGAAAAGGCTCAGCTTTTGGACTATTTTTCCTCCGTTTGTTGTTGGTGAAGAGGACAAGATCCTTCTCTCTCCTAGTTCCCTGTAGCTGAGATCTCCCGTGTGCTTCCTGGGCCGAACCGAGGCCACTCTCGTCGGCGCCGCCGGCTGGAGTTGGCTGAGGGGAAGCGCCGGTCACCCTCCTGTACTTAGTAGCTGTAGTAGAGTAGCTAGGTTTGCTTGTGCCCTTGTGGAGTATGGCGTTATGCCGAAGGGGATTGAGTTGCTGGAGTTTTCGAGCCATCTCCGGCGGCCGGCGGCGGTGATCTTCCTGGCCATGGTGCTCCGGAGGTCGGGGCCAGAGTTGGGCGGAGGGGATCTCGCGGTCTACCCTCAAAATAAGCTCGAGGTTCGTGAGTGCTGCCTTGCCTTGGTTTTGTGTGTGGCTGTTGGAGCTATTCTTGGTCGCCATGGTGGCGGACGGGATTTGCTGCAGAACAACGACGCATGCTCTGGGGCAGGGTGGTGTGGAAGTGCTCGGGTCCTCTCCTCCATCCTTTCTCCGGCCGGCCATGGTGGCGAGGGGAGGAGGTGGTGGTGGAGGGCGATTCGATTTTGCTGCAGGTGGTTCTGGTGGTCTACTCCTTTGATGGCTCTCCGGCCGGCCATGGTGGCGAGGGGAGTGCCGTCTGGAGGTGGCTGGGTGTTGCTGGTGGTGGTCCTGGCTGAGGCGGAGGCGGCTGGAAGATGGGCGGAGCGGGGAAGACGGAGCTGTGGCCGTGCTCGTTCAACGAGAGTAAGTTTCGACGCTTGGCGGCGGACGGCTTCTGCGGCTTTCTACAATGTGTGGCGGCGCCTTCTTCCCGGCGGCGAGCGGTACGGCGTCTCCGGCAGCAGCTAGGAGCTTGGGGTGCGGCGTGGATCCAATTGCGTTTTCTTCAGGTGACTCGAGGGGCTCTGTGCAAGTTTCTGGGTCCTTTTGTAATTTTCTTTTTCTTCTGGACCTGCTTGTAATTTGTACTGAGTTTCTTGAATTTATATATTGGATCCTTCCTTCAAAAAAAAAAAAAGATGCGCTATTCCCTGATGCGCATGCGGCAAATCAATGTTCCATTTTCATATGTTTCTGCTTGCCGTGATACGAGAAAGCTCTGTACGTACCAGGTACTTGTCCAGCAAGTAAGAAAAATCCCATGACTGGATCATTCCTCCATCTTAATCCCTGCACATCGTCGGCGTCTAGAGTGCCTGACTAACCGTCCACGGTCCACTGACACCAATTTTCTTTGTGAAGGAGTATGTTTCCTACAGTAATTCCTTGGTTCCGAAGCCTAGAAGTGGTCTATATATATTCTACTCGTGCGAGGTCTGTAGCTATCGGTGTGGGCTCGAGCTTTGTCATCGCACGGACCATATTCTTGTTGCAAGCATTACCGCTAATTTTCGTTCACTCTCTTCCATTATTCTACAAAACCCCACCACCTCCATTTCTCGAGCCAAAGAACGGATGAGCTGAACGTTGAAACTTTCCAGCAGAGCAGATCGCTACAGGCGCACGATGGAGTGCGGTGGGGCACTGGCCAGCTGGAGGAGGAATGCGTCATAGGCTAGCTCTCGTAGTACGTCGCCTGCAGGTACTCCCTCCGTTCCAAATTAATTGACTTCCATTTGTCCACATATGAATGTATTTAGACATGTTACAAGTATAGATACATCCACATTTGAACAAATGGAAGTCAATTAATTTGGAACGGAGGGAGTACCTTTCTGACGATTCAACATTGTTTCTTTTTCGGGCGACGCACGCACGCATTCTATGTTGGGAGGATAGGGCTTCTCTCCCGCGCACGTTGCGGCGTCGTTGTTGATCGGCCAATCTGCACCGCAGGATTATGATAGGATCGATGCAGCAGGATCTGCGTACGTACCGTAGGCCTTTACAGAAGGCGAAAAAGCAGAGCTTTTGGACTACTTTTCCTTTCCTCCGTTTGTTGTTGGTAAAGTCTAAAGAGGAGGCCGTCCAGACGCAGGCTGAGGTCAGCCCAAGATGCATACGCACAAGCGTTATTCATGGCGGCCGATCAACGTTCCATTTGTTGAATATAAATATAATGCTTAGTTTCTTTCCATCAATTCGGACTTTTGAGATAGTTGGCTAGTGCAATCATTATATACCGCGAACTGAGCCTAGCTCAGCTGGTTTGGTTCCTTGTGGTGGAACCGACCCACCCAGGTTCAAGTCCCAGACTTGGCAAGGGTGCTCGCATTTCCTGGATTTTCCAGGATTTAACCGGCGCTATGCTTTCAGTGGTAGGTGACGTGCCCGTCAACAGCGAGGCGCCCGTGGTGACTTCGTCAACCTCAAGATCTGCCGGACCAGTCTCTCGGAGGTGCTCATAGGGGTAGGGTTTGCGTGCGTGCGTTCATAGGGGTGTCTGTACGTGCGTGTTTGTGAGCGTCTGCGTCTGTACTGTGTTTCTCAAAAAAAAAAAAAAAATCATTATATACCATTTTTGTACTCCGTCCGATCCATATTAATGGTCTCAACATTGTCTAGATACGGATGCATCTAGTCTAAACACTTAACTAGATACATCCGTATCTAGATAAAGTTGAGTCCATTAATATGGATCGGAGGGAGTATATCTGCTTATCGGAATAGTCGGATATATAGATATACACTATATATACAAGAAAGCTCTCTGCATCACATCAGGTACTTCCCCAGAGCAAGGAAAAAAAATCCCAAGACTGTCGAGTGCCTATAACTAGGTACTCCCCACCTGGACGGCTAAGCTTAATTTTAACAAGTCCACTTGACCACCTGGTTCGTTCACGAGTCCAAACATCTGATTAACTTTATGGACCGTTGACACAAGCTAGCATGCATCACCAGGAATTATCTTCCGATTATTCTATAAAAACAACATTTTTGTATGGAAGAACGCCGATCGAGCTGAACCGTTCGTGCACGATGGCACCAAGGACGCATGCAGAGAGAGACCGGGTCGTGCACACCTTTTTGACGGCCATCCTTGCCTCGCAAGGTATCGGCCGGCGCGGCGGCAGAGGAAGAACCGATCGTCGCCGATGACGCACGCGCGTTCTCGGACTTGGGGTAAGAGTGGCTCTTTCGCGCGCACCTGCGGTTCTCTCCATCTTCAGCATGGAAAAGGCAAAAAAAAAACGTTAGTGGCCAGCTTTCTCTCCATCTTCAGCATGGAAAGGGCTACCGGAGCTTTTTGGACTGATTTTCTTGTGTAGCATAATTTCAATGAGAAGCCGTTAGAAAAAAGAGAATAAATTATCCAAGACAGGACGATGTATCGTCTATTTCTGTGTATCTGCTGACGCTGATCCATCGATATGAGCAAACACGATGTCCATCAGCTAGCAAGGTGCTATTTCTTTCCCTCTAGAACAAAATCCCAAGTCTGTTGAGCGCTCTTTCTTTCCCTCTTAATCCCTGTCCATTGTTGGCGGCTGCAGTGCAACTGACTAACTATATATCCACTGCTGTCACTGTAGTACTTAATTAATAATGCAGATTAGGCCCTGAAGAATTGACAGAAACCGCTATTATAGCAAACCAGTGACAGTGCTGAACCGGTAATCGTATTCACTAGTCCTGACTATGACCGAAAAAATTGTTGACCGCGGGTCATAATAACATTCCATCTCCACTGCAATTTCACGTCACTCTGCTGGACCTTTTGATTTGTTAATCGGTTCGAACGTAGGCCGGGCCTGCAAATCTTCTGGGCGATTGGTTGGTCGACCCTCCGTTGTTAGAGCATCTCTAGCAGAGCCCGTAAAAGGGCTAAACCCGCAAAATAACCGTCCGATACGGATTTGAAACCTTAAAAACGCAGAGAACAGAACCCTCAAAACTCTCCGACCCGTAAAAGATTTTGAGGGTCCCCGTGAATCCGGCCCTCGAAATCGAGAAAGCTAGGTTTCCATCCCCGGCCCACAGACGGAACCTCATCCTCTTCTATCGTTGGCGCGAGGGAAGATTCAGCCCCCGAACCGCAGCCGCCGCCACTGATTTCTCTTCCCCCACTCCGGCCATCGCGCGCCCTGCCCCATCGTTGCCATGTGCGCCTCCGACCCGTCCCTGGTGACCATCCCAGTCGGGGCGGCGCCATCGACAGATCCAGCTGGCCGGGCAGGGCTCGGCACCGCCGCCGCCACGGCTGCTCCATTGGCGCCGACGAAGCGAAGAAGACTGGGCACCGCCGGCGCGGCCCAAATCTTGGTTGCGGCTACCACCGCCGCCGCCGCTGCCGCGGGCACTCCCGCTGCCGTTGCTACGAAGAAGAGGGCGTCCGTGCGGAAGGTCAGGGCCAGCGCCGCCGCTGCTGCAGCCAACGCGCCCGTGCCTGGCGCCGCTGCTGCAGCCAACGCGCCCGTGCCTGGCGCCGCTGCTGCAGCCAACACGCCCGTGCCCGGCACCGAAACTACGCCCGCGAATGTCGCTGGGACCGAAAGGTATGAACAAACCACCCTCCGCCGCCTATTTGTCAAATTATGCTCGCCAATATCGAAATTGTTCTTCCAAATTGCAGCACGCAATATTTCATGGACATGCTTGGGTCGGTTGAGATCAACAAAGCTTGAGAGAGAAGCTTGATGATGAACCGAAATGAAATGGATGAAGTCACCTTGGAGTGACATGACATCGCAAGGAAGGAGATATTGCATCGAAGGAAACAAGCGATGCTAAAAGCTAGCGGTGGGGGTGGTGCCGGCGGTGGTGGTGGTGCCAGCGGTGGTGGTGGTGGAGGTGATGGTGATGTCTTGGTGTAGGGTCTTTCGATGATGCCGGCGGTGGTGGTGTAGGGTCTTTCATGTTTTGCATATGCAGTTTCTGAACGAGGCACGGCGGAGTAGAAACCGCAAAGCCAAACCTCAAAACAGAATATTTTGTTCGACTTTGCGGTTTCTGCTCCGCCGCGCCGGGTTTCGAGCAAAAAAACGCGCGTTCCGCGACCCTCAAAACTGTTTTGCGGGTTCGCGTTTTGCGGGCTCTGCTAGAGATGCTCTTAACTCACAACGTGTTCGCCTGGCGCATGAGAATTTCAATTTAGAGCTGGCCAATATATAGAAGGCATCTCCAGCCATGCCCCTCAGGCATTTTTTGGCCAAATAGCGCTGAAATTCTCACAGCCATACCCCCAAGACCTCAATAGCGCCGTTTATCGCCGGCGCACCCAGGCCAAACCCAGGGCGTCTTGCGTGCAAAACGGGCCCACTGTCATCCACTGGCGACGCTCTTTCTCCTCTTTTTTTCTCTCCCCACCCACCGCTCTTCTCTCTCCTCCTTTTCTTCCTCACCAACTCTCCTCCCCACGCACCGGAGAAGCAAGGCACCGTTGCCCCCAGCCACCTCCAACCGGCACGGCGCGCCCCCGGCCACCTCCTGCCCGGCGGGGCACGTCCCGTCCACCTCCTGCGGGCGGAAGAAGAAGCAGGTGGCGGCGATGCACGGCCTCGTGCAGCCCTGCTTGCTTGCTTCCCATCGATCGATCCATTGCCGAGCCGTTGAAGCTAGCTAGCTGCACGGCCGATGGACGAATCGAATGATTCAGCTGAGTGCCTGCTTGCTTCGGATGGATTCGACCGATCGGTGAAGCTAGCTAGCTCCAATCGCTCGATTTCCAGCTCCAGTCGCTCGATTTCCGTCCGTCCTTGTCCCGTGAGGTGCGACGCGGCGTGCTCGCGTGCGGAAAGCTCGCCTCCGCCCTCCTCGAGCTCGCCGCAGAGGCCGCCATCCGCGGCAGCGTTGACCGCGTGTGGAGCTCGTCGGCCGCCGCGCCCTTCCTCAGACAGGGCTCGTGCGCGAGCCGCGAGATGGAGGCCGCCGTCGACTCTTCCTCGAGCTCGCCGTGCTCTTCCTCGGCCGGGACGGAGCTCACGCTCGCGGCCGCGGCGCCTCGAGCTCGCTGGAGAAGAATCACCACCTGCCGCCACGCGTCCCGCTGCTACTCTTGGGTGGGTGCACGGCTGGAGATTCGTCGACCACATGAACCAAAATAGCACCGGCACCCCCCAAGAGCCCAAAAAATAGCAGCTGGGGGGCAGCACGGCCGGACTTGCCCTTATACTCAACTAACTAGATCATCACTACATGTCTAAAATAAAAAGATCATCATGCGCTGCCAGGTCGCTATCAGGGTGTGGATCGATGGGATCCTGCTTTCTCCGCCACTGCGTGGACCGTTGACGCATGCATCACCAAGAATTTTCTTCCAATTAGTATTCTACTACTCCCTCCAATCCATATTAGTGGGCATAGCTTTGTCTAAATTCATATGTATCTAGTTAAGTATTTAGACTAGATACATGTGTATCTATACAAAGTTATACCCACTAATATGGATCGGAGGTAGTAGTTCAAATTGGTTTCTCCGTTTTTCTTTCTAGATGGAATGACGTACGATTGACGAGCTGAGATCTGAACCATTCTAGCCACTGCACGGTGGAATTTAGGTCGAGAAAGCGAGGAGGGCCGCGTCGTAATCGTAAACCTTTTTGACGGCGATCCTTGCCTCGCAAGGTCTCGGTGCGTGTGGATCGTGGCTAATTACGCACGCATTTGGATCGGAAACTTGGTAGGATAGAGCTTCTGTCCTGCTCACGTTGCGGCATTCATCGCCCAATCTGCACTGCAGGATATGATATGATCGATGTAGCATTCACCTGTTCCTCTCCAGAAGGCGAAAAGGCTCAGCTTTTGGACTATTTTTCCACCGTTTGTTGTTGGTGAAGAGGAGGCCGTTCTCAGGCAAGAACAAGATGCGTTATTAATTCCGTGATGCGCATGCGGCAAATCAATGTTCCATTTTCATGTTTCTGCTTGCCGTGATACGAGAAAGCTCTGTACGTACCAGGTACTTGTCCAGCAAGTAAGAAAAATCCCATGACTGGATCATTCTTCCATCTTAATCCATGCACATCGTCGGCGTCTAGAGTGCCTGCCTGACTAACCGTCCACGGTCCACTGACACCAATTTTCTTTGTGAAGGAGTATGTTTCCTACAGTAATTCCTTGGTTCCGAAGCCTGCAGGTACCATGGAGTGCGGTGGGGCACTGGCCGTCTGGCCACCGCCGGCCAGCTGGAGGAGGAATGCGTCATAGGCTAGCTCTCGTAGTACGTCCAATCTGCACCGCGGGATTATGATATGATCGATGCAGCAGGATCTGCGTACGTACCGTAGGCCTTTACAGAAGGTGAAAAAGCAGAGCTTTTGGACTACTTTTCCTTTCCTCCGTTTGTTGTTGGTAAAGTCTAAAGAGGAGGCCGTCCAGACGCAGGCTGAGGTCAGCCCAAGATGCATACGCACAAGCGTTATTCATGGCGGCTGATCAACGTTCCATTTGTTGAATATAAATATAATGCTTAGTTTCTTTCCATCAATTCGGACTTTTGAGATAGTTGGCTAGTGCAATCATTCTATACCATTTTCGTATATCTGCTTATCGGAATAGTTGGATATATAGATATACACTATATATACGAGAAAGCTCTCTGCATCACATCAGGTACTTCCCCAGAGCAAGGAAAAAAAATCCCAAGACTGTCGAGCGTCTAGCGTGCCTATAACTAGGTACTCCCCACCTGGACGGCTAAGCTTATTAATTTTAACAAGTCCACTTGGCCACCTGGTTCGTTCACGAGTCCAAACATCTGATTAACTTTATGGACCGTTGACACAAGCTAGCATGCATCACCAGGAATTCTCTTCCGATTATTCTAAAAAAACAACATTTTTGTATGGAAGAACGCAAATCGAGCTGAACCGTTCGTGGATGGCACCAAGGACGAATGCAGAGAGAGACCGGGTCGTGCACACCTTTTTGACGGCCATCCTTGCCTCGCAAGGTATCGGCCGGCGCGGCGGCGGAGGAAGAGCCGATCGTCGCCGATGAGGCACGCGCGTGCTCGGACTTGGGGCAGGAATGGCTCTTTCCCGCGCACCTGCGGTTCTTATCCGCAGCATACGTCCGGCTTCCCACAAAGGCCAAAAAAAAACGTTAGTGGCCAGCTTTCTCTCCATCTTCAGCATGGAAAAGGCTACCCGAGCTTTTTGGACTGATGTATCGTCTATTTCTGTGTATCTGCTGACGCTGATCCATCGATATGAGCAAAAACGATGTCCATCAGGTAACAACACGTGCTAATCTGAGTTAGCTAATTACCGGAAAGTGTGCTAGTAGTAACGGTACAATAGTACAGTAGTATACTTGTCTTGTTTCAAAACAAAAAAAAGTAGTACTTGTCGCGTTGTACGTAACTTACCCCACCTAGAACAAAATCCCCAAGTCTGTAGAGTGCTCTTTCTTTCCCTCTAATCCCTGTCCATTGTTTTTCTTGAACAAGGGAAAACCAGCGTATATTCATATCAGCATCATACAGAATACAGCACCACGCTGGTTACAACGCACGCAAGCCACTGGCACAACGGCACCGACGAACGACGCCGCACCACCACCACCATTGCAACTTCCAGAACGCCGACGCCGTCGGAGAGGAGGAAGAAAGCAACACCACACGCACCTTGGAGAAGCGAAGACCACGAACCTTGTCGACGACCGCAAGAGCCATCCGCCGCAAGCAGCGGAATCTGCACGCTGAACACGCACGGCCAAGCCTCCCGCAGCTCCTGATCCCGCGCCCGTCGCCGCCGGAACGGCTTGGCCGCGCAAGATCGGCCACCCAACTTCCACCAAACCTGCACCAGAAGCAGAGCACACGCCCCCCTCTCCTGCACAACACCTCACACCCCCACAGCCTTCGCCGGAGAAGAATGAATCCATGGCGACAACGGGGCGCAGGTACAAGGATCCCACAAAGGCAAATCGACGGCGCCGCCCATCGATTGCCCAGGGAAAGCAACCCACCCCCGATCCGCAGAACGGGGAGCACAAAGACCACCGGATCCGCCGTCCGGCGCCACAAAAAACGGCCCCCACACGCCGCCACCGGCGAGGAAGAGGAAGGGAGCCGGAACACAACCCTATCGGCGCCGAATCCCTCTCAGATTCGTCACCGAGGGGAACTAAACCTACTCTATCTACACACCGGAGGACCGGGAGCAAGATCCCCACCACCCCCACCGCCGAGGCGGCGAGAGACGGCGGAGATCCGCCCCGGCTCCGGCGAGAAGAAGAGGAACTTTTCCGCCGCCCTGTCGCCTCTCTGAGCACTGTAGAGGGAGAGGGGAAAACGAAACCGGCGTCTGGTCACTTTTTCTAATCCCTGTCCATTGTTGGCGGCTGCAGTGCAACTGACTAACTATATATATATCCACTGCTGTCACTGTAGGACTTAATTAATAATGCAGATTAGGCCCTGAAGAATTGACAGAAACCGCTATTATATATAGCAAACCAGTGACAGTGCTGAACCGGTAATCGTATTCACGAGTCCTGACTATGACCGAAAACATTGTTAGACCGCGGGTCATAATAACATTCCATCTCCACTGCGATTTCACGTCACTCTGCATCACCTTTTGATTTGTTAATCGGGTCGAACGTAGGCCGGGGGCCTGCAAATCTGCTGGGCGATTGGTTGGTCGACCCTCCGTTGTTAACTCACAACGTGCTCGCCTGGCGCATGAGAATTTCAGTTTAGAGCTGGCCAATAGACTATGCCTCATACTCAACTAAACTAGATCATCATCATGACATGTGTCTAAAAAAAAGATCACCATGCGCTACCAGGTCACTATCAGGGTGTGGATCGATGACTGCTGCTTTGTCCACCACTCCGTGGACCGTTGACGCATACATCACCAAGAATTCTCTTGCAGTTAGTATTCTCTAAGTTCAAATTATTTTCTCAGTTTATTTCTCCGTGGAAGGACGAGCTGAGAGCTGAAGCATTTCAGCCAGTGCACGGTGTGGAATTTAGGGGTGCAACCGTGCCTCGCAAGGCATTGATCGGTGCGTGTGGAGGATCGTGGCTAATTTCGCCAGGTACGCACGTTCACGATCGGCGGCTATCCCAACAAAAGGGTAAAGTGGTTTGCGATTGAGCTTAAATTATGTCTTCTTTCCGGTCTTCCGCATGGAAAAGGTTTCCAGTCTTTTGGATGGACTAATTTTCTTCTGTGGGTGACGAAATTTCCAGGACACGCCGCGCCGGTTGAAAAGAGGAAAGAGAGGTTTCCAAGTCTGGTTCGGTGTCCGGCCCGGCTGTAGGTCCTGGACGTACCATCTCCCTGTAACAATGCCGATGTGAAGACTGACGATTAGGCCGAGCGCCAGGATCACGGCACTGGCACAGTGACACTGTTGGCAGATCGATCGACTGGCTAGCTCGGTAGCTCCCAGTTCAGTCAGTCAATGCTCGATCCGTAGCTAGCTGGGCAGCCGGGCCGGACGTGGTCACCGCCGATATTCCCGTAGCGGCCGTTGAGGCGGCGACCGCGCGCGTCATCCGTCCAGAGTCCCGACTCCATTCCCAGACCTCCACGCGCACACGCCTCTGCGACCACGACTGCTCCCCACCAACGGACGCCCGAGTCCAAGGCTTCCAGCAATGGTCGCAGCCCGCCAGCGACCGAGCCAAAACCAAGGATGCCAGCCGCCGTACAGTTATCCACCGGTAGCACTTGATTATTTGATATCACGCGATCCTTCAGCACGATCCGAAGCTTCGCGCCGGCTTCCTTGGCCCCGACGTAAACCCCGGCCGAGCCGCTGCGGTCCGATCCTAGCCATTGCAGTTGCAGAACGGCCCCTGGCTCATCTGGCTGCCTATAAAACCACTGGCTCGGCCACTCATCTGCCGCCCACATCACAGTGAGTATCACACTACTACGACTCACCGCCAGATACAGAGCACACGCCATCCCATTTCGCTCCCCCGCCGCCGTTGAAGGATGCAGAAGGTCGTGCTGAAGCTGGACCTGCACGACGACAGGCACAAGCAGAAGGCGCTCAAGCTCGTCTCCGGTCTCCGTGGTACGTATAGTCCCCAGCTGCTCCCCTTCAACTCTCTCTTGCCTTGCTTGATTCTCTTCTTGCTCTGCTTCCTAATCGTGGAGCAAAATTAATGGGAATAATCTGAATCTGAGCTAACAAATACAATTGTCACTTTCTCAGGCATCGACCAGATCGCCGTGGACATGAAGGACGGGAAGATGACGGTGATCGGCACCGTGGACCCCGTCGACGTCGTCGGCAAGCTGCGCAGCAAGCTCTTCCCCACGGCGCAGATCGTCTCCGTCGGCCCGGCCAAGGAGGAGAAGAAGGACGACAAGAAGCCCGGAGGCGATAAGAAGGACGACAAGAAGGACGGCGCCGGCGCGGACAAGAAGCAGGTCGTGCCGGTGGTGTACCCGCAGCACTGGTACCCGCCCCCGCCGCCGCCGCCGCGCTACGTCGTCCACAGCGCCGAGGACGACCCCAACTCCTGCGTCATCTGCTGATTCATCCACGCGCGCCGCCGCCGTGGAGATTATTCTCTTCGTACATTTTTGTAGCTGGCCTGCTTGCCTGCCTGACGCAGCTGGTGGTTGGTGGTTGCTGGACTCATCAGCCTACCTGCCCTGATCGACGGCGTGTGCTATAATATATGGCCGTGTAAGTAAACAAAGGATTGCAGCGGTGATCGTCCGGGACAGCCGCTGTTTGGCTTTTTGGGGAGATGCGGCACAACCTGCATCTGCCGATCGGTTTGTAATGTGCATATACAAACTACAGTGAGAAGAACTATAGATCGAATTCGTGACAATATATGTTTCAGAAAATGATGTTCAACTGCTCTGAAGAGTACCTCTGTTGTGAGTGTGACAAACAAAGAAACGTCTTTGGGTTGACTAGTGATGCATCCGGTCTCTGTGATGAGTTTGAACTTTCGGTATAGAAAAATCTAGTAGTTGGGAGTGGGACCTCGCCGAACTTTCAGAATTTTGATTTCGTTCTCGGCCATTTCAAAACAAATTTCGTTGAATCTAGATGAAGTTTAACCAAATTTTGATCTAGTCTGAATCTAGTAGACTGCCCAAGAGAGCACTTCAACCATGGATCTTCAGCACTTCAACCAAGGACTGTTGTTGACCAGCCGGCGGGTATCATTTCTGTGGACTGTTGATTCTAGTCTTAATTCTGCTAGGAGGGAGTGTAAGGGTAACCCATGAACTTAATCAGTTAGCTATGGTGTAGAAGCCGTGGTTTTGCGATGAGTCACCACCTCTGATTACCAAGCTTCTCATCTTTGATTGTAATGATGATTTGATATATCAATAAAAAAACTCTACCGATCAGACCCGTGTCGCGTCGCTCCCTAGGCGCTTGGGGCAAAACCCTACCCCGCTGCCAGCAGCTCTCCGTCGGGCGTCCCTGCCGCGGTGGTGGTGGGCCCCATCTCCAAAGGGCGTGGGGGTTTTTGCCGTTCCTTGCAGGAGGTGGCCAGCGCGTGTGGGGCGACGCTAGCAAGATGTGCGTACTCAGGTGTGGCGGGCCCGGTGTGTGATGCGTGGAGGCTTCAGGGTGAGCAAGGAGAGGGGAGCAAGCGAGTGAGCGAGCGAGCAATCGATACGGGGCAAAACTGACACGGATGTTTCGCTGACCTGACGGAGCGTGGACATGAGTTTATAAAATGTCTTACAAATGTGAACAAAGGAGTATTTATCTTTGTTTTTCTCAAGCTAACAAAATGAGGAAATTGCTAATTACTCGTTAAACGAATAAATCTCCAATCAACAGCAAGCATCATGCAAGAAAATTTAACGAAGAGCATATCGTAAGATGTTCACATATCACGTGCGACCTGGGGCTTACTCTCTCTACTAGCAACGACCACATATGTCATTCGTTGGTCGTTACGTACTATATGTTATCCACACCACACACACAACCCTTCCCCTCCAAGAACCTCCACCAAACATAAAGGGTATACACATCACAATAAACTCATAAAGATACATAAAAAATCTTACAATGTGATCACTAATTATCAATAGATTTAACAATTATTACTCATAATAGGAAGCGAAGTCCATTCTAGTTTCAACCCTCTTAGCATCTCGAGAATCCTCTTCTTTTGGGTGTGGCACGAGATGTCCACGAAAGGCACATTGTGAAGGCATTGGTCAGATACTTGTGACGGCTATCTCAATTCTTCTACTCGTCTTGGTATTGTTTTATCTCATATATACTCCTCAAGTTTGGTTTAAGAATGAAGATTCTGACTTATTTGTACTTAACTTTTTTACCTTATTAGGATTTTCTTGTGGATATAAAATTCTAACATGATCTTAGAATAACCAAAAAAATACGATTTGCTAGTTTTAGTTTTACTCAAATTTGTAAGTAAAAAGGCTGGACATTTTGGGACCTAGATTGACACAAAAATTGTGTAACTACTGTACATTTATCTCGACTCACACTTCTAGAACTAACGTTCCACAAATGCATGATCGTAGGAAAGTGTAACTACAGACATGTTAAGGAATAAAGAATCAAGGTCACATCGAACCGTCAACTTAAGAGTAGGACTATTCAGCCAATTGTAGAACTTACATTCGAAATCTAGAATTGTGCTAAACTGAGTCATGTTTTGCAGCTAAAGTTATATACGTTTCCATCAAATTTAGTCGGGACATTGTTGTTTAGAGAAAGCTCTCGTTAAACTCAAACCTTCTAGACATAAGCACAAGAAAAAAGAAGATTAACACTCCTTGATACACTATTCCTTATTTATTTGTCTTCACATCAGTTCGAGCATCCTAAAATATTTTAGAGATCCTCATAAAGATATTTAAAGCGCTAGATAGTTTGCCTTCTAGGTAAATATGTAAGAGGTTCTTGTGATGAGACATTCTAGTGACATTCCAACTATGACAGCCTTTTCTCTCTCCACCCCTCTGCTTCTTGAGAATCGCCGTTGGAGGCTTTCGCCCGCGCCCCTTTTCCTCCCTGCTCACCAAGGCACTGTTTGGCCTTTTTTTTTTGGGAGATGCGGCACAATGTGCATCTGCCGATCGGTTTGTAATGTGCACATATAGAACTACAGCGAGAAGATCTATAAACTGAATTCTTGACAATATAAGTTTCAGAAACGGATGTCCAACTGCTCTGAAGAGTGTTGTGACGAAAAAAGAAACGTCTTTGTGCTGACTAGTGATGCATCCGGTCTCTGTGATGGGTTTGAACTTTCCATATAGAAAAGTCAAGTAGTTGGGACCTCGCCAAACTTTCAGAATTTTGTTACCTTACTCGAAATTTGGTTAAAATCAGCGGCCTGTGACAAGATCACGATTGCTAAATTGCTCAGAGATGCTGGATCTTGTGATGTTTATTTAGTGTTCAGTGACATCCGTGGTCATGCACTGAAGTCTTGTACGCATGAACGAGAGCGACCACACTGTGGCAAGAATTTTTTGTTACCTTTTTATTTCTTTTATTTTTTTGCTGTCAGAAAAACATGCAGGGAATAAAAAACCGCAACCGCGCACCGAAATAAATAGCATAAAGGTAACATAAAAACTTGAGTAAGATCATGACAACAGCTATTACAAACTTCAGCAAGATGTCGAAAAAGGCTATCACAAATTTCAGCAAGATCATGACAATGGCTATATATTACGAACTTCAGCAAGATCTGTTGACATACAGGTTGCATTTGTTGTTCTGCGAACCTAACTAATTTTTATTTCTTTTATTTTTTGCTGTCAGAAAAACATGCAGGGAATAAAAAACCGCAACCGCGCACCAAAATAAATAGCATCAAGGTATAACATAAAAACTTGAGTAAGATCATGACAACAGCTATTACAAACTTCAGCAAGATGTCGAAAAAGGCTATCACAAACTTCAGCAAGATCATGAAAATGGCTATATATTAGAGAAAATTGCAAAAAACCACCACAATTGGTGGTTCAGTTGCAAAAGACCACCGGTTTCCAACAAATTCGCAAATCGCCACCACTTTTCGTTGACAGCGTTGCAAAAAACCACCAGTTTCCACGAAACCTCGTCTTAGCCGAGTTGACGCTGTTTCTGACCGGTATGGCCCACTGTCAGGCATGACGTGGCGTGTGTAAATTTGCACAAAAGTCCTCTACAAAATTTTTGCCAGCTCATTCCCTTTAAAAAAATAAAAAAAATTACACGGCACGGGTCCACGAAGTCGCCGCCCAGGCCGAGCCTCAGCACCAGGCTAGCCTCGTGCTCCACGAAGTCGCCGCCCAGGCGCGGGTCCACGGCGCCGGTGACGGTGCCGGCGCGCCACTGGTCGAGCACCGAGTCCACCAGCACAAGGTGGTTGTCGCGCGCGTCCTGCACCACCGGCTTCCGCCCGCATGTCACCTCCAGCATGAACGCCCCGAGGTTTCGGTGCCGGCAGTAGCCGAGGAGCTCGCTGAACCCCACGGGCGCGGCCGCCACGGCGCGGGCGAGCGCCGGCCGGCCACAGGCGCGGGCCGCCACGGCGCCGGCGCGGGCGAGGGCGAGCAGGGGAGCGGGCGCGGCCACGGCGCAGGCCGCCACGGGCGCGGGCACGGCCACGCCGCAAGAACAAGGCCGGCGCCGGGGACACATCCACGTTGCTCGACGACCTCGCCGGCGTGGTGCGACCGGATCCTCTGGCACGGGGACGGAATCGTGCAGGTGGCCACGGCGCGAGCGCCGGCCGCCGGAGCCCACCAGGCAGTACCTCCCCTGCAGGCTCGCCGCCGGCCGCACCAGCAGCGTGGCATCGGACGACGACGGCGTCCACGTCCTCATCGTCTGACAGTGGCCGCGCCCGTGCCTTACAATTTTTTTTTTATTTTTTTTTAAAGGGAATGAGCTGGCAAATTTTTTGTAGAGGACTTTTGTGCAAATTTACACACGCCACGTCATGCCTGACAGTGGGCCATACCGGTCAGAAACAGCGTCAACTCGGCTAAGACGAGGTTTCGTGGAAACTGGTGGTTTTTTGCAACGCTGTCATTCAAAAGTGGTGGCGATTTGCGAATTTGTTGAAAACCGGTGGTCTTTTGCAACTGAACCACCAATTGTGGTGGTTTTTTGCAATTTTCTCTATATATTACAAACTTCAGCAAGATCTGTTGACGTACAGGTTGCATTTGTTGTTCTGGGAACCTAACTAGCTAGCCGGCGATCCCTTGGTTCTCCATCACACTCTCCTGAAGGGCTCCGTTCGGATCTTCATCTTGATCTTTGCCTAACTGCACGATCCAGCGGGTAAGCACGACGGACGCTACATAGACCCCCAAACGTTGAACACTCGACCAATCCGATAGAACTCCCACCTTTTAACACTTTTGATCCCCAAACGTTGACATCTACTGAAAGATTCTGAAGCAGCTTCACGTTTCGGATCCGATCCACGACGTCGATAGCCGGCAATTACTAGGCACGTAGTATCCGTTCTCTTCCACTTCACAGAGCAGATCGTACAGCCCCTGTTTCTTGTTCTGGAGCTCCTTCTGGATCTTGAGGATCTTGGCCTCCTCGCCGCTTGGTGCACGACGACAGGCTGGAGGAGAAGAGGCCGGTGGCATGATCACCTCTTGTGAACCGGATGCGGGAGAAGAGGCTGGTGGGCTGGCGGTGTGGATGGACCTTCTTGGGACGAGCCGTCGTGGTTCAGTCACCGGAGAGACGCCCAACGGTGGCGTTCGCTTGAGATGGACCAGCTTCCTCGCCGCTTGCCGTAGCGCCGCTGCCATCGCGCGCGTGCGGAGTGCCGACTTGGGTTTCTTAATTCGGACCCTTGCGGGTATGCCTGGCTTAATTTGTTCGAGTTTTTAAGGTTGGTCCGTCCGTCAAATCTGTTCCTGATTGATGGTCGCGGTAAATTTCGTTTCCTCCTTGACCCCGTACGTCGCTACGGGGCTGGCTAGCTGCCCACATGGTTAAAAAAACCAACCGTACCGTACTCAGAAAACCGGTTAGTCCGATACGTAGTTGGCCATCGGCACGGTTGTCCAAATGCTAACCGCTGGAACTTTTGGTTTTTCTTGACCGAAAATTAAGCTTTACCTGAATTAACACTTGCCGGAAGTATCAAGCTGTACAAAATGCCAAATTTGGGTATTAGGACATATCATTTCTTACCTTCCAGCTAAAATATTCCCAACATGCTTAAAAGAAAATCTCAGTCTAAAGGTCAACTCTACTTACATAGATAAATATATAGGTATATTGACCTTTCTATAATTTTGGCTAATAATGAGACATCAGCACATGAAATTTTCTCGTGATTTTGAGTGTTTGCAAGAACAACATGGCTGTACAGACATGATAGATTGCAAAATGGTCTGGACATTTTGTAGCGTGGCAGTAGGCTTTATTTAAGTTATCATACAAAAACATGGGGAATTTGACAACCCTGCAAAAAGCCGTGCGTTAACACAAGAATTTCCAAGCTCAGAAGAAATAATGTAATTAATAATATTCCAAGTGCTCCTCTGTCCTTGATGCACAGTTCACACATAAGACGTCATAGAAGGGGAAGAAGAGAGGAGGCTCAATTTGGTGCAGAGGTGTCCCCCAGCACTTTGCGGGAGCTAGCAGCACTACTGATCTCTAACATGCATCAACGCAAGCAATGAAGGAACACATCTGAAAAATTACACAATTGAATCAAGAGGAACCGCGGAACCGTGAGTTTAGAGAGAGCAAAGCAATGAAAGGGGGAAGACGAACCAGCAGAAACGGCACAAAATGCACCCATGAAACAGCGACATCATCAGCAACACAAATAGAGAAAAACAGGATCAAGGAGAACCAATCATTACTTATTGCTTTCCATTGATTCTATTTCTGTACCAGTCAATGGAGAAAAGACGCCTTGAGCTGCTATTTTTCCGAACAATGGCACAACTCCCACTGCTTCTTCACATGATAATCATGCTGCAGAAGCTCAACTGCGCCTTGTCGCACCGTTGTTGCAAACCAAAATGGGAGGTCTCAGGTAAGATCGCGCTCTTCGACAAATATAAGTTGCACTGGACATGCTCTGTTTTACTATGCATACGTCTGTGTCTCTTGGACAGGGACGAAACAATAATCATAAGCAAATGATCAGAAACAAACATATAAAATTATGAGCAGTTGTGATCTGAACTTCCTTAAGGTGTTATTTTATGGCATTTACCTAATTTACCCTTCTCATTTTCATTGCCATAATGCATACCTATATCGATCAATCCTTGGACAGCGACGCACTTCCATTCGTGGAAATGTTTTCCCCTACCTATAACCTCAAACTATGGGAAAATGGAGAAGAGAACCTCAAAAGACACTTGTAAATCCGGATGCATTAGCAAACCAGCAGAGCATAGCGGGACTCTGAGATTAAACCAAAATTACCTCGTATGAACCAGCGGCCGTGATCCCCTTCCCTTTGTTTGGCAAAACAGTTGTTGTTGTTCGGAGCTTTTCGTCTAGCCATGATCTATTTCCGTTGGTTTGGCAGAACTTTGTTACTGTTGTTCAGAGCTAGAGCATCCACCATGGTACCTGCAAAACAAAAGGTATATCAAGGTTTCAATACTAAAGACAAAATTAAGCTGAATCATATATTATAGTAGGCATTCGAGATGAACAGCTCCAAAAACATCAATTTCCACACAAATAGAATTACACCTCAACATCTAGATTATTTTAGAATTAGTAGGTATGTCGGGTTTTCAGCCTCTAACAAAATCACCAAAATTACATGGATGATTATAACATGATGTAACTAAAAGATCATATGGTAGCTTGGAACATTTGTTTTTTAAGACTTGTAGCAAGTAGACATTCAACTCTTCATTTATTTGTTAGTAGTTGTCACTGCAATGAACTTCGAAATTGAATGAACCAGAACACGCCTTGAGTCAAATTGAGGTTCAACATCCCTATAGGATGCATACAAAGAACACACTATTGGTAAAGATTAAAAAATGATTACATTTGGGTGCATAGATTTCAATCAGACTTTGGAGGAGTTCAGTAAAGCGATGATGACTTTTACAAGGCTTCAAAACTAAATGGGAACAACTCATCAATTATCATTGCAAGGTAGTTTGTTAAATAACACTCATTATAATTCATGACCCATTTTCCACTCCAGGTTTAATTCATGGTAATCTGAAGTAGAAACAACATATACTTTGTTTGCCACCATTGTTACTCAATAACCTCTCTATATGGAGGGACAAACCTGTACAAAAAAAGATGCAGTCATGTAGATCATGCACAATTAAATCAATAGAAACAATTACACAATGATAAGCATCATGCATGAAATGGATTTGTGAGAGTTGGTAAAGCACAATATATTTTCGAAATAAACATAAATGGAAGGAAATTTCATCTAGGGAAGGAATTTTATACAATACACACTGAGAACCGGTAACTCGTCGGACATAAAAACCGAGATTCTTCAAGGTAGCAATATTCAGAGAGAGAGAATTGAAAGTGTCAAGAACAGGACCACCTGACTACTGCTCATCATCGAGCCGGGAAAAAACAATTTGTCTATTCTAGAACCGGACCATTTGCATGCACTTATCCAAATAAATTTAGGAGGGTGGAGGGGAAGTGGGTTCCGGTCGAGCAGGTCGTCTCCCTGCCCAGCAGCGGTGCCCTTCGGCGAGCCCATCCGCCGTCAAAAACGCTTGCGTCCCTGCCTTCCCCGCAGTCCTGAGGTGACTCCGACCATGCGCCGATGTGATGCGCCGTCCCCTCCTAGATCGTTGGCCACTTCAGCGAGCAGGCGAGGTCGGGCACAAGCGGCCGCCGCAGCGGCGACCAGAAAGACGGCCACGACCAGAGAGGCGTGGTGCAGAGCGGAAGAAGGTGAAGGGCAGACCGTCAGCCTAGGCCCTAGGGCACCGCGAGCTCGTGGTCAATCCTTCGGTGCATCGGCCCCATGCGCCGGCGGAGCGGGCACTTCTAGTGGCTCGTCGCTGGCAGATTGGATGAAAAAGAGATGGGGCAGATCGGATGAAGAAGAGATGGGTCTGGCTCACGGGACACCACGCCCAGATCTGGCGGCCGTCGGGGAGAAGGTTGGCGTGGAGCTCGGGGAGGCTGGTAATGAACTGGGCCAGGTCGAAGAGAGAGCAACGTCGGAGAGGGCTGGGGGAAGGAGACGGTGGCGTCTGAGAGAGGAAGACGATGAAGTTCTGCTAAGATTGGTTGGTTGCAGCCTTGCACGAGGACATGTTTTCTTCGGAACGAACCGTCTTACTGTACATCTAGCCACTGACAGGTGGGACCATGTCGTGGACACACGAGAGGGCAGGAATCCCGGGAGTTTAGGTATTGGAGGGATTTGTCCTCGTACGGACAGTCGCAACATGCCTCGATCGATCACCAGCAATTCTCTTTCGATTTTTTTATTGGAAAGTTTTCTGTACCGATTTACTATTCTCGTTTCTTCAATGGAAGAACGGAGAATCCAAAGTTGAATCGTTCCAGCGAGTACAGATGAACATGGTTGGCGAGTACAGCCCCATGGACACGTTTTTGACGCTGATCATTGGTTGCCAAGGTATCACGATTAATCCATTCTTCTCCTTTTCTGGTGAGGCGAAAAGGTTGGGAGAGCTTTTGGACTGACGCAAAATTTCCAAGACGGGGATAAGCCTTGAGGGTCATAAAGTTTTTGCTCCTAAAGTGGAGGCCGTCGCTAGCTGAATCCAGCCAAGATGCTGGTGCACATTATATTCATGGCCACTGGATTTGCCAGTTCGCTGTCTTGGTTCGCGTGTGTTCTCTTCTGATGGTGGCCGGTACGAGTGAACTCTGCGTGGTGAAGCACTGGGGCATGCATCGACCTGATCTGGGCCATCCTGATCACGTGCACGGCGACATCGACCTGATCTGGGTCGTTGCGGCTATTTCACGGCACACGGCTCCGCCCTCCACCACACCAGCGGCGCGGGCGGTAATTCAAATTAACCTTTGCTTGCGCTAACCAAGCTCTTAACCTTGCTTACGTCGCCGCCGTGCGTTCATCCACCGGCAACTGCCATCACGCGGGCCACCATGCGCCACCATCTTCCTAGTCAGCTCCTATCTTCTCTTTGGAAAAAACAAGGCCGAGACTTTTGGAACCCGGATGAGGTTGACCCCCTTGGCTGCGCGCCTATAAAACCCGCCGGCCAGCACCGTCACTCCTTGTCACTGCTCATAGAGCTCGACCATCGCCTAGACAGAAGCGCCACATACTTCAATCCCACCCTTCCAAATCCATCGACCCCGGTTCCGGTTGGGTTGGATCAATGCCCGCCGAGAAGGTGAGTACCGGAGTACTTGCCCTTGATCGAATTGGGATCTTTCGTTTCTAGTTTCGCTTGCGGCGCCTTGGTTTTGCACTTTTCCTCTGCCGGTTTGCTGATGATGTCGTTTTGTTGTCTGACGGCTGCAGAAGGTCGTGCTGAAGCTGGAACTGCACGACGGCAAGGACAAGCAGAAGGCCATGAAGGCCGTCACCGCTCTCCAGGGTACTAGCTGCTGCTGCTGCTTCTTCTTCTCCTTCACCCCTTCCTTTCTGTCTTGCTTAATCCTGTTCTTGCAGCCGCTCTGCATGGACGTAAAATCACGGAAGGAATTGGCCACATGATTTTACACTTCAGTTCTCACGATTACAGTTGTCACTACCTCAGATATCGACCAGATCTCCGTGGAGGAGCAGAAGATGACGGTCATCGGCACCGTCGACCCGTGTGACGTCGTCAAGAAGCTGCGCGCCAAGCACTTCCCCAAGGCGAAGATCGTCTCCGTCGGCCTGGCCAAGGAGGAGAAGAAGGACGGCGGAAACAAGAAAGACGGCGACAAGAAGGTGGAGTGCCCGCCGTACTTGTACCTGCCGCCACCGCACTACCCGCACCTGCACTACTGCGTCCATTGCGCCGAGGAGGAAACCAACTCCTGCGTCATCTTGTGATCCACGCGCACCGCCGTCCGCCGAGGACATTCCCCTTTACATTTTGTAGATAACAGCCTGCCTGCCGATCGATCGGGACTCGTCAGCCTATCTGCTGCGGCGATCGACGGCGTGCGTTTTATATATGTTGGTGTAGCCGCGCATCTGCCAAGTTTGTTATATGCAGATATATAATTACAGTGTCGAGAAGAACTAAATAGAACTGCTGCACTTGAATTTTGAGAGAAAATTGACCGAGTGCTCTGCAGTGGAGATATCAGAGTACGTACTGCAATAAGCTACTGCCTCCGATTGGAAATGATTCACATGGATTTATCTACATACATATCTATCTAGACGTATTTTAATGTGTAGATACATCCGTATTTTGAAAAATCTCTGTCAACCATTTCCGATCGAGGAAGTGAGAAAATTGCAAAAAAACACCACATTTGGGGGTAGGGTTTTAAAAGACCACCACTTTTCAAATTCTTCGCAAAATACCACCAGTCCACTCTCTAATTCTCACAAGAAGCACTGATCGGTCACTTTAACTCGTTTGATGCTGTTTCTGACCAGTCGGGCCCACTGTGAGGCTGACGTGGCACTAAATTTTTACAAGGTCTGACTCAGACGTCAACTTACACGTGGGGCCCACCTGTCACCACCTTACCCAAACTTTTTCCTCATGGACATTGTGTCGTGCACCTTGTGGGCGCCATCCCTTGACTGGACGTCGCCGCTGGCGACCTGCGCGGCGAGGAATAAGGCGAGGCTGTGGACGTCGAGGAAGTAGGCCGCACTCGGCCCCGGAGGCGAGCTTGGCGGCGGTAGGGAGCCATGGCCGCGAGCGTTGACTTTGGAGGTCGACGCTAGATAGAGCATGGATAGATAGGGCGAGCTCTCACCGGCGCCGGCCCGGGCACCACGCTCACCGTCCTTCGCTGGCGCGGCGGAACTAGGAGCCGAGGACACCCGCGACTTGCGCGCTCCCGGCGGCAGCGGTGCCTGCTGCGCCGGAGCTCGCCCGCGCCCGCCCTTGGCCGGAGCTCCCGGTCATCCTGGACGGAGCTCTCCCGTGCCCGCGCTCCGCCCTTGGCCGGATCTGCTGGTCGTCTAAGCAAGCTCTCGTACGTACACGCGCGCAGGCGCACGACCCGCGAGCGCGAGCAGCAGCCTCGGCCACCCGCCGGCCGCACGACTCCGTCTGGAACGAGGCACAAGGAGGAGCAAGAGCAGCAGCCTCGGTCACCAGCCGGCCGCACGACTCCGGCTGGAACGGGCGACGCCGCCGTCGTCCTGCTCGAGCTCCCTCGTCATGCCCGGCGAGCCGAGGAGCAAGAGCAGCAGCCTCGGCCACCCGCCGGCGAGCGACTTCGGCTAGAACGGAGACACCGCCGTCTTGGTTCCTTGTGCTCGTGCTCCTCGTGTCCGGCCCGGCGAGGCTCGGCCACCCGCCGACTGAGCGACTCCGGCTGGAAAGGGCGACGGGGCGGCGCCCCGTCGCCCTCCTCACACTCGCGCTCGTCGGGCCCGGCGCAGCGAGGCGCAGGCCGCTCGACTCTGGCTGGAACGGGCGCCGCCGACGACCCTCTGCTTGGCTTGGCTGGGACTTGCCGGCCGAATTCCAAGCTCCAACGCCGCATGCAAGCGTCTGGTACAAGTAGCTGTGGACCTGTGGTGGAAAAAAAAAGAAAAGAAAAGAAGGAAAAGAAGGAAAAAACAAGTGGTGTCGCTCGCCGTTAACGGCCGTTTGAGTAAAACCGTTATCCGACGCCACGTCAGCCTGACAGCGGGGCCTTCTGGTCAGAAACACCGTCAAACGACGTAAAGTGCGCGATCAGTGTTTTTTGCAAACATTAGAACATGAACTGACGGTTTTTTGCAAAGAATTTGAAAAGTGGTGGTCTTTTAAAACCCTAACCTCAAATGTGGTGGTTTTTTGCTATTTTCTCCGGAGGAAGTACTAAATTCAGAATATAATAATTCAGGAGATTGGGCGAGTCAGCCCCAGACATGTGGAAAACTCAAGCAACTAGATTGTGCATCTGTATTTTAATGATAAATCAATGGAAATGCTGAAGTCTTAAACTTTACAACCCTGTGAAGTCCTAACAAGTGATTACGACCTAATACATTGTTAACTGCAAGTCCTAATCGCTGCTCCAACTGCATGTAGTTTTCAGTAATAACGACCATTTTTTGCGTTCTACTGGCGGTTGTGAATCCATGTATATTTTATCCGTATCATGTAAACTAGGGGTGCGTCTTGGCGCACGATCACCCGACAGACATGTTAATTTCATTCTATATGAGAGTAATAAAAAACAGATGAATTAACGATAATAATGCATGTTTTTTCATAGAGGAAAGTAATTATGAGATCAACGTGGTGCAACGTCGATTTGAACACAGCTATAACCTCGTTTGATACAACAGCATGGATCTTCGTATTAGAATAAAATACGCAGGTCAGCGAAACAAATTGCATGATACTCATATAACGGCCGGCTTAAGAGCCTATGCATTAGAAAACGGCATTGATACGTTCTAACAGAAGCCGTGACCCCTACGCCTCTTAACGACCTAAGCAAGGGCCAACCGAAGTATAGTCTCTAGGCGTCTGCTCCACCGCCCATACGTTTATCTCCTCCCTCTCAGTCACCTTGAAGACGAGAAGAGTGTAGAAAGCAGGAAGAATGGATCTCAACACATGCGAACGGAGAAGTGTAAGGGAGTGAAAACAACCCGTAGTTTATAGGAGAAGGGGACTCGAGAAGGAGGCATTGGAGGGTTTACAGCAGCTGCGAGAGAGGCATGTGATGTCGTCGGTGTTGGCGTTACCAACTCCACGCAAGTTGGATCTCTCGCTGACGGAGACGGTCTGTTGGTACTAGAAACATCTGGAAGCACAAGCGAGGTTACAGATAGAGCAACCGGAGGCTCTTGCCGGCTCAACTCTGCTTAGGCTCAGCCAGCACCCAGCATGCTGGATAAGGGAACGACGATCTGGGAAGGAGTAAATTTAGCTACAATGTAGGTTAATAGTATAATTTATCCTGTATCCACTATCCCGTAAAGTACTCGCGTGTCTATGCTCGTTTGTGCGTTGTTTTGTTTCCACCATAACCTCCTAAACTTATGAACTGTTTATGAATGTATATGGTTTTATTAGTTTTACAAATTGCATAACATTTTTCGCAAGCAAGTGGTCAAAACATTGGCAGGAACAGAATCAATCGACCTCACTAATAGGTAACTTTTCGAGCCGGCCACAGGATTACCGATTCAACCTGAAGCCGTCTTTGGAGAATTGCTGCGACGCGTCAGAAGCAACGCGGGCCGGTAGACGTTTACTCTTACACGAACGTTGGGCCCGTCAAGGCCCATCTATCCAATCTTACTCCGTTAGCTGTACATATTTGGACCGGCAGTAGCCCTACCATCTCACCTCAATCGACTGCCGCCTACCATTTTAGGAGCACACTTTGTTCACCTGGTCAGGGAAAAGCAGACCTAGATCACTCGTGCTAGATCCAAGAAGATGCCTCTCAGGTGTGAATCGAAGATCAGAGACACCTCCGGGGTCTCTGCTGACAAAGGCACATCCTTGTACTCCCCCGAAAGGATGTCGGTAGTGTAAACCTAGGACGGTAAAAGAACAAATCCAGCCAATGGGCAGCCTCCATTGCGAATCTCGACCCTCCGCCACATGGATTAAACGCGTCGCGTGAGGCCGACGGGTGGATCCGCGGGCTCCCGGGGGCATCTAGGGAGGGCGCCAGCGAGACGGGGGGACGCGAAGTAGCGTACGCGCATGAATATATCAAATCGTTGTTCATGCCGACTCAAGGGAGCCGGCATGATCAGACGGAGCGAAAGAGCGGAGAGGCTCGTATCGGACGGCCATAAAGCCCAAATCGCTGAGGTGCGCCCAAAGGTTCTCACTGTTTATACTTTTAGATATAGAGTATGCTTCACTTTTTCACCTATATGTTCTGACTTTGCGACAACTTTGACTACAAAATACGGCTATATTTCATCTCGAGTTTCGCCGTCATGACGGAGTTCACCATGTTTTATTACTTTTGAAAGCCAGACGCACATAGAATTTTGAGAACAAGTGAGTCCGGTTTATCAGTGGGGGGGGGGAATAAAAATGAGAAAAATATGCCACATAGTAAAAAGGTAAATATAGAAAAAATTAAACATATGGTGTTCTACCCCTCCTTTCTCCGGTCCGGCGACGTCCTCTCCGGGGAGGTTGTGGTGTTCTGTTTCTCCGTGCAGGTGGTTGGCAAGTCGACGACGTCGACCGCGTGTGGTGGAGTTCCTGTCCTTCGAGCCGGTCGTCTCCACATCGTCATCTTCCCCAGTGGCGGTGAAGGGCTCGTGAGGTGCTGTGATGGGGCTGCGACTTGGGTGCTGGAAGTTTTTGGGGTGAGCGGTTGTCCGGCGAGCGACTCCGGTGGCAGAGGAGGAGTCGAGGCCGAGAGGAGCGGGGCGCTATCCGTGCCCCGACCGACGAGTCACAAAGACAAGGACGCCGTCGCTTCCGCGGCGTCTATTCCAGAGGTTCAAGAAAGCATTTACTGCGATGGATTCTCTCCATGCCATGGTTTGGGCTCTGCTGTGCTGCTCCGACGGCGGCGGAGCCTGGTGGCGAGCTGAGTTGGGAGACGACCTCTAGGGGCTTAGGTGTCATTTATTTTTCTTCGAGGTTGTTTCTATAAGAGTTGTTCGACTGGCAGGCTTCGAGTGCCTTCTTGTTGTGTTCGTGTCATGTACTCAAGTTTCTTATGGATGAATACAACTTGTCGCTTGTTCTAAAAAAAAAATAACTTTGTAAAAACCCCCCACTGGATCGATCTAGTTATAGTCTAGCGTTCACGAGTCCTGACATCTGACTATGACCGAACACATTGTTGACCGCGGGTCATAACAACATTCCATCTCCACTGCAACTAATTGCACGTCACCCACCTGCACCTTTTGATTTGTTAATCAGTTCGTACGTAGGCCGTGGCTTGAAGATCTGTCGACCCTCCGTTGTTAACTGCAAGTGTGCTCGCTTGTCGCATGGAGAGTTTTTAGAGCTGATCAATAGACTATGTCTTCTACTCAACTAACTAGATCCGTAGAGGGATGCTCTGGGCTTGCAGTGAGACCGTCAGTGGAGGAAAGTGCAAAGTTAGCTTTTTTTTAGAGAGTACGCAATTGCGTACCGTAGTTTTATAGAAGGTAGAGGTTTGAGTACAAGAAAGTTGACAGCCCGTTGCGTACAACACTGTCACACAACTCCACACACCACAGGCATTACAACTCCAAACGAAGAACTTGTCCTAGACTAAGCAACAGAGCCGCGTCAACCGAAGCCGGTCGCCACAAAGGCTCCCGTCGACGGCGTACATGGCGCCTAAGGCCAGTCTTGGACCGCGGCGAGCATCGGAGGAGCGCACCTAGGAGCACCACACCGAGCCTCCAACACGAAGCTCCCAACAGAGTAACGACGTCGGGAACGCCGCCATCGCGCCGGTTCCACCGAACCTAGGCATTCCCCCGGAGGCATCATCCGAGCCAGTTTGAGAGCGGGGTGCCGACGTACCTCAGCGACGCCTCCAAGGAGGGGAACGGCGCCCACGAGCGTCGTCGCCGCCTGCACCGAAAAGGGCAGGACTTTCGTCCGGCTTGTCAAGCACCTCCCACCCAACCCGCCGGAAAGTGGCCGCCATCCTAGTCGTTCACACCGCCGCCGCCGCAGCACCCCGCCAAAGAAGTCACAACGCCTTGGTCCACCACTGCCCCGCTCAGCCGAGGAGAACGCTGCCCTACCTCCTCCTAGGATGCAGACCACCACCGGAGTCGTGCCCCCGCTGTCGCTCGCCGACAGCCTCGACACCGGCTCCAGAGGCCCAGGTCAGGCAGACCCGGGACCTCACTCCGCCACCAAACTCCTTGCCAGCGCCGTCAGGGGCGCCTCTGCTCGCCCGCAGCCTGGAAGCAGCCGAGCGCGCGCCGGGAGCACCTCCTGGCCGCAAGCGCCGCCGCCCCAAGGAATTGGGCTCACCTCGCCATCCCCTCGCCAGCGCTGTCGTCCTCCACACCGCCAGCGCCGTCGGGAGAGCTCTTCTGCTCGACCTCGTCCAGGAGGTGGCCGAACGCGCGCCAGGGCCCCCTGGCCGCAAGCGCCGCCGCCTCCAAGGCGGAGGCTTTGCCTCGTCACTCCCCGCCGTTGCTGTCGGTGCCGCTCCTCGCCGGCGCCGCCAGGAGCGCGCCTCCGCTCGCCGCATCCTGGAGGTGGCCAGACGCGCGCCAGGGGCCCGCCCGGCAGCAAGCGCCGCCGCCTCCAGATCTAGGGTTCGCCTCGTCGCCCCCTGCCAGCCCCGTCGACCTCCTACCTCGCCCCGCTCCCACCTCCGCGGCTGCATCCAGAAACCCCCTCCACAGCTTCTCCTGCCGAACGCCGGCCTGCTCCGCCGCCGAAACGCCCCCAGCGCCGCCCGGAGAACGTCTCCCCCCGCGCGAGGGGAGCCCGTCGGGGCGCGCCCCACCCTCGCCCGCCGCCTTTGACGGCCAGGCGCGGCCGCCACCGCCGGCGCTGGCGGCGGCAGCGGCCAGGAGGAGTAGATCGAGGTGGCGGCGCTGCTAGGGTTGGGGTCTCCCCGGAGCCGCGCGCGCGCACGGCTCGGGAGAGGAGTGCGGTTTTTCTCTCTGTTCCCTGCTACATGTTCCAAAGTTAGCTTTTTGAACAGGGGGTCGGTCCCGAAGGACCGAGAGCTTCATTCAGAGTCAACACTGAGGTTACATTTTACAGATAAGGCCTCGAAAGAAAAGGAAAATACAGACCGGACCTTACATCTAGCACAAAGGACCTGAGAAATATAAGAAGAAACGCAATCAAGTCCAGCTCCTTCCTCAGCGCGACGGAGCAGAGACACGGCGCAGCCGACCTTCTCTTCACCGGGACGAACCACTTGGGAAGAAGAGGCGGGAGCACGCTGCCCGCGACTCGGAGGGCCTCCGAAACGGCAACATGGCCTGGAGGTTGAAAGGACCACAAACGCCAGCTGGAGAAGACCGAAGCCAGCGTCAGGGGCGGGAGTGGTCGCCGCACGACCATTAGAGACGACGGCGTGAACGCCGGCGTGAGAACACTCCCAGGAGAAGCCACACAGCTCCCCTGCCGCAAAGACCACCAACCAACACCCAGAGAGAGAAAGCCATCCACAATCTCGCCACCATGGCGAGTATAGGGACAATCTCTCATCTCCGAGTCCTGGCTAGCGGATCCGCGGGCATAAACGAGCCTTTTAGAAGAGGTCGGCGAGGCAGCGCCGAGCCAGGCCGTGGGCTCTGACCTCCAGAGCACGAACGGCGCCAACACCAACCTTTCACATTGCCAGGAGCAGCTCGGACACTGATACGTCCATTTTGCATCACTATTTTATATCATAATTTACTGCTATTCATCGATATATTTCATATTTAGAAGTGTTACTTATGTTATTTTACCTATTTTGCATGTTTGATGAATAATGGAGAATTGGACACCGGAGTCAGGATTCTGCTGGAAAAAGCACCGTCGAGATGCACTATTTCTGAAGATCAATAAATCGAAGGAGACATATGGAAGTTCCTATTTTACCAGAAGATGGAGGCCAAAAGGGGAGGCTGAGAAGGGCCAAGGTGGGCCCTCCTCACCCTGGCGCGGCGGGCCCCCTGCCGCGCCGCCAGGTGGTTTGGGGGCCCTGGCCCACCTCAGCCGTTCCCCCTTCGCGTACTTGACCCCCTCGGAACCCTAACACACAGGGACGGCCATCGAAATATTCCGCCGCCTCCACGAGGCGGAAAACACCAGAGAGCGAAAAGCTCCCCTGCAGGAAGAAATCTGCCGGGGGAAATTCCCTCCCGGAGGGGGAAATCGTCGCCATCATCACCGTCATCGAGCTGGACTTCATCGGGATCATCATCATCATCATCTCCACCGCCAACACCATCATCACCGCCGCTGCACCCCGTCTCCGCTATAACATCTAGGGCTGAATCTTGTCTATTTCATAGGGGAAACTCTCCCGGTGTTGATTACTCTTGTTATTGATGCTATTGGGTGAAACCATTGGACTAAGGTTTATGTTCAGATTGTTATTCATCATCATATCACCTCTGATCATGTTCCGTATGATGTCTTGTGAGTAGTTCGTTTAGTTCTTGAGGACATGGGAGAAGTCTTGATGTTAGTAGTGAACTATGTTGAGTAATATTTAATGGTTTGATGCTTAAGTTGTGGTGTTATTCTTCTAGTGGTGTCATGTGAACGTCGACTACATGATACTTCACCTTTATGGGCCTAGGGGAATGCATTGTGTATTCGTTTGCCAATTGTGGGGTTGCCGGAGTGACAGAAACCTGAACACCCGTTGGTATATCGATGCATGAGGGATAGCAGGATCTCAAAGTTTAAGGCTGTGGTTAGTTTATCTTAATTACTTTCTTGTATTTGCGGATGCTTGCAAGGGGTATAATCACAAGTATGTATTAGTCCTAGGAAGGGCGGTGCATTAGCATAGGTTCACCCACACAACACTTATCAAAACAATGAAGATTAATCAACTATATGAAGCGAAAGCACTTGACAATATTCCCGTGTGTCCTCAAGAACGTTTGGTCATTATAAGTACAACAACCGGCTTGTCCTTTGCTGTAGAAAGGATTGGGCCACTCGCTGCAACTATTATTACTGCATTTTATTTACTTGTACTTTATTTATCTGTCATATCAAAAACTCCTAAAAACTTGTCTGAGAGCATTTACAGTGAATCCTTCATCAAAACCGCTTGTCAACACCTTCTGCTCCTCGTTGGGTTCGACACTCTTATTTATCGAAAGTACTACGATACACCCCCTATACTTGTGGGTCATCAAGACTATTTTCTGGCGCCGTTGCCGGGGAGTGTAGCGCTATTGGTAAGTGGAATTGGTAAGGGAAACATTTATTGTACGTGCTGTTTTTATTTTTGCCTGCTGCTATATCTCATTATGGAGGGGTCTTCTCTTGAATTCCTATTTGGGAAAACAACTACCACTGCTAAGGTAGTAGAGGAGGCGCCAGATGAGCAGGTAATACCGTTCAAAATTCCTATGAAAATTGTTGAACGTGTCACAAATAACCGCTATGCAGGAGATGGAACTGTCCATCCTGGAGATCATTTGTTATTTCTGCATGAATTGTGCGAGTTATTTAAGTGTGCAGGTATCTCGATGGGAGAAGTTAAGAAGAAATTATTCTCTCTATCACTGTCTGGTAAAGCTGCACATTGGTATAAACTGCTGAAGAATGGGTATTCTCTTGGATGGGAGGAAATTGTACCTCTCTTTTACTCCAAATTCTATCCTCCAAGTGAGATTCATAAGGATCGGAACCTCATATATAACTTCTGGCCCTATGATGGAGAGAGTATCGCTCAAGCGTGGGGGAGATTGAAGGCATTAATGCTCAAATGTCCCATTCATGAGCTTCCTGGTAATATTGTTATTGATAACTTTTATGCAAGACTCTCCTTTCAAGATAAAACTCTATTGGATACCACTTGTGCTGGATCGTTCACTCGTAATAAAGAAGAGTTTAAGTGGGACCTTCTTGATCGGATTCAGGAGAACACTGAAGGATGGGAGAATGACAAAGGTAGGGAGTCAGGTATAAGCTATGACTTTGAGTGTGTTAAAAATTTATGGATACTGATGATTATCGCAAAATTAGCACTACTTATGGTCTTGACTCTCAAATTGTTGCAAACTTTTATAAAGCCTTTGCTTCCTATTTCGGTTTGCCGAAGGAGGGTTTTAAAAATTATCATGAACCATATAAAGATGAATCTGTTTCTCATATATCTAAAGGTGTTGAGGTTAATGTTGCTGATCGCATTATTCCAGAACCTTATATTGAAAAAGTTCCTTTTCCTAATAAGATTAAGGAACATACTATCATAACTGGTGTTGTTAGTAAAAGTAATAAGAAAACTACCAAACCTGATGAGCAAATAACTGTTGAACCTGTTGTAGCATTGGTTAAAGATCTTGTCACTGAAAATTTAGAAGATAGACACATTATCTTTTGTGAGGATGCTTCTAATATTGTCTCACATCCTAAAAGTTCTAGGAAGTCTAGTGTTCCTGTGCTTTCTGTTAGGATAGGTGATCATTGCTATTATGGTTTATGTGATATTGGTGCAAGTTCTAGTGCTATTCCTTATGAGCTTTACAGGGAAATTATGCACGAAATTGCTCCTTGTAAACTTGAAGAGATTGATGTGGTTATTCAGCTTGCTAATAGGGAAACTATCTCTCCAATTGGTATCATTAGAGATGTCGAAGTCCTTTGTGGTAAGACTAAATACCCTGCTGATTTTCTTGTACTTGGGTCGGCTGCCAATGATAGTTGTCCTATTATTTTTGGTAGACCTTTTCTGAATACTTGTGGTGCTGTTATAGACTGTAAGAAAGAGAAAATCTTTACTAAATTTGCTGGTGAATCTTATGAATTCAATTTCTCTAAATTTGCTAAAGCACCTTATGAAACTGAATTGCCTAGTGAGGATTTTGAAATTGCTCAACTTGCATCTATTGTTCTTGCTCCTAACAATGCTTTGCAGCAACATATGGAGAATCATGAAAGTGAGAACTTCAGGGAAGAAAGGAATGAGCTTGATGAAGTATTCCTTCGTCAACCTATGCTCAAACACAATTTACCTGTGGAAGATTTGGGTACCACAATGCCACCCAAGGAGGATCCTGTTTTTGATTTGAAACCTCTGCCTGATAATCTTAAATATGCTTATATTGATGATAAGAAAATATATCCTGTTATTATCAGCTCTAAACTTTCAGGTACAGAGGAGGAAAGGTTATTGGGAGTGTTGAGGAAACACCGCGGAGCTATGGGATATACTCTTGATGACCTGAAGGGAATTTCTCCTACTATATGTCAGCACGCCATCAACATGGAACCTGATGCAAAGCCTGTTGTTGAGCATCAGCGTCGTTTAATACCCAAGATGAAAGAAGTGGTAAGAAATGAGGTATTAAAACTTCTTGAAGCTGGTATTATTTATCCTATTGCTGATAGTAGATGGGTAAGTCCTGTGCATTGTGTTCCTAAGAAAGGAGGAATTACCGTTGTTCCTAATGAAAATGATGAACTAATTCCTCAAAGAGTAGTAGTTGGTTATAGGATGTGCATTGATTTTAGAAAGGTTAACAAAGTAACTAAGAAAGATCATTATCCTTTGCCTTTTATTGATCAAATGCTTGAGAGGTTGTCCAAGAAAACTCACTTTTGTTTCCTTGATGGGTATTCTGGGTTTTCTCAAATTGCTGTGAGAGCGCAAGATCAAGAGAAAACTACTTTTACTTGTCCTTATGGAACTTATGCTTATAGACGTATGCCTTTTGGTTTATGTAATGCTCCTGCTACTTTTCAAAGATGCATGTCTGCTATTTTTCATGGCTTTTGTGAGGAAATTGTGGAAGTCTTCATGGACGATTTCTCCGTCTATGGAACTTCCTTTGATAATTGTTTGCACAACCTTGACAAAGTTTTGCAGAGATGTGAAGAAACTAGCCTTGTTCTTAATTGGGAGAAATGCCACTTTATGGTTAATGAAGGAATTGTTCTTGGACATAAAATTTCTGAAAGAGGTATTGAAGTTGATCGAGCTAAAGTGGAGGCAATTGAAAAGATGCCTTGTCCCAAAGATGTTAAAGGTATTCGTAGTATTCTTGGTCATGCTGGTTTTTATAGGAGGTTTATTAAAGATTTCTCTAAAATTTCCAAGCCTCTTACTAATCTTCTTCAAAAAGATGTACCATTTGTTTTTGATGATGATTGTAAGGAAGCTTTTGAAACTTTGAAAAAGGCTTTAATCACCGCTCCTGTAGTTGAACCACCTGATTGGAATTTACCTTTTGAAATTATGTGTGATGCTAGTGATTATGCTGTAGGCGCTGTTCTTGGGCAGCGAGTAGATAAAAAGTTAAATGTTATTCATTATGCTAGTAAAACTCTTGATTCTGCTCAAAAGAATTATGCCACTACTGAAAAAGAATTTCTAGCTGTAGTTTTTGCTTGTGACAAATTTCGACCCTACATAGTTGATTCGAAAGTCACTATTCATACTGATCATGCTGCAATTAGATACCTTATGGAAAAGAAAGATGCTAAGCCAAGGCTTATTAGATGGGTACTTCTTTTGCAAGAATTTGATTTGCATATCATAGATAGAAAAGGTGCTGAAAATCCTGTTGCTGATAATTTGTCTAGATTGGAAAGCATTCCTTATGATCCTATTCCTGTTAATGATAGCTTTCCAAATGAACAATTGGCTGCAATAAGTGTAAGTTCGCGAGATAGTCCTTGGTATGCTGATTATGCTAACTTTATTGTTTCCAAGTACTTGCCTCCAACCTTTTCAGCTCAGCAAAGAAGGAAATTCTTTTATGACTTGCGGCATTACTTTTGGGATGACCCACACTTATATAAAGAAGGAGTCGATGGTATTATGCGAAGATGTGTTCCTGAATATGAACAACAGGAAATACTGAGGAAATGCCATGGAAGTGCTTATGGAGGGCATCACGCTGGAGATAGAACTGCGCAGAAAGTTCTACAATCAGGTTTTTATTGGCCTACCCTCTTTAAGGATGCAAGAAAGTTTATTTTATCTTGTGATGAATGTCAAAGGGTTGGTAATATCTCTAGACGCAATGAAATGCCTATGAGTTATTCTCTTGTTATTGAACCATTTGATTGTTGGGGATTCGACTTCATGGGTCCTTTTCCTTCTTCACAAGGTAATACTCATATACTTGTTGCTGTTGATTATGTCACTAAATGGGTAGAAGCTATACCTACTAAAAGTGCTGATGGTGAGACCTCTTTAAAAATGCTTCAAGATGTCATTTTTCCTAGGTTTGGTGTACCTAGATATCTTATGACTGATGGAGGTTCTCATTTTATCCATGGTGGTTTTAGAAAGACTCTTGCTAAATATGGTGTTAATCATAGAATTGCTTCAGCCTATCATCCTCAAACTAGTGGACAAGTAGAATTGTCAAATAGGGAGATTAAATCTATCTTGCAAAAGACTGTTAATAAATCTAGAAAAAATTGGGCTAGTAAGTTAAATGATGCTTTATGGGCTTATAGAACTGCTTATAAGAACCCCATGGGCATGTCTCCTTATAAAATGGTTTATGGTAAAGCTTGTCACTTGCCTTTAGAATTAGAACACAAAGCTTATTGGGCAGTGAGAGAACTTAATAGAGATTTTAAACTTGCCGGTGAGAAAAGGTTGTTGCATTTAAGTTCTTTAGATGAATGGAGAAGTGAGGCTTATGAAAATGCTAGACTCTTTAAAGAAAAAGTTAAGAGATGGCATGATAGGAGAATTCTTAAAAGAGAATTTAATGTTGGTGAGAAAGTTCTATTGTATAGGTCTCGTCTCAGATTTTTTGCAGGAAAGTTACTCTCAAAATGGGAAGGACCATTTGTTATTGTGGAGGTGTATCGTTCAGGTGCAATAAAAATTGCTTCATTGAAAGATAACTCTACACAAGTGGTAAATGGTCAAAGACTCAAGCATTATATTTCTGGAGATTCTATTAATGAAGAGGTTGATACAATTAAAGTGGTGACTCCGGAAACTTTCATTGAAGAACATTTTTCTGGGACTGCAGAATTCGATTCGAATAGGTAACAGTTTCGGTAAGAAAAGTTTCGCGAATAACTTTCTAGAAGATATTTTCGTCGTTTTTATTAAATATGGAAAAATAAGAGACCGAACCGGATGGGAGACGGCACCCGTGGTGCCCAAACCATAGGTCGGCGCGGTGGGCCCCCCAGCCGCGCCGCCTGGTGGTTTGAGCACCCCGGAGCTCGTCTCCGATCAGGTTTCCTCCTGTACCTTCCTTATGTTGTAAAACTTTTTGCTATATAACTCACCCGAACCCCCGAGGTTCGTATCTCGCCTTTTCATCGTGTTTCGTTTCGAGCTGTTTCTGTCCAGATATTGTTTTCAGATCTAGAGCTGCCATGTCTTCATCGAAGCCTCCAAAGGACAGTTTCTTTGTGAACGTCGTCACCCCATACATGGATGAGCTGAAGATGCATCCCAAGGAGTCGCAGATGGTTGATGGAAAGCTGCGGACGGAAGACGTGCGAGGACCCAAAGGAGAAGGGAGCCTGGAAGCCAGGATGGAGAAGCTGGAGCAAGAGGTCTTCACATACAAAAAGCTGGCGGAACGTGAAGTGGGAGTCTTCCACTCAATGGTGTCCGCGCTGGTCGCTGAACATAAGAAGGAGACTGCACAACTCTGGGAAGACATATTTCACCTCATCAACACCACCAACAAACTGCAGGCGCAACTCTATGACGTCCAGAATCAAAACTGTGAGTATGAAACTCGGTTTAAAAACATAAGCGCTGCTGCTAGTTTCAGGATAATCGAAACCAAGTCGTCCTTTGTTGATGGGAAACCCCTTCCCTGGAAGTCTGATGATGAGGACAATTCACCACCCACCGAAGGAGTAATTCATCATAAGTATTGGCATCCCCTTGGTTTGTTCCAAGCTTGGGGGAGTGCCGCGGTATCACATCATTATCTTTACCTTTTACTTTTCCATAAAGTCATATCGTGAGTAGGGAAGTTATCTTATATGATGGTTTGCAATGTGGAAGTATCTCTCTTTTAGTTGGTTATCTATGTATCCCTTGGTGTGAGTTGCCGTTATGAAATATTAATGAGAAGTTTTATCATTTACTTTCTGCATACTTTATTTTAGCTTGCAATTCTCTTTCATATTGATAACCTTGTTGTTAGTATAGGGATCACTTTTTAGAGCACCAAGTTAATCTTTTTGGTTTTGGCAAACTTAGCATTGGTCAGTAGTAGACAATACTTTGAGACTTAAGTAGAGAGAGGGAGTGCATGCAAATATATTATTCCATGATCTTTCTTTCTTTGTAGCTCATAAGCTTAGTATTCTTAAGTTAAACTATTTGTGCTTCTAAGGAAGATTGCATGATTATTCTTATCACTTGTATAATTGTTTGTATCCCTCAACTCTTATGCTTGCTACATAACCTTGCTAGCCAAAGACCTGTATCGAGAGGGAATGCTTCTCATACATCCAAACCTTGAGCCAAACCATTGCCATTCGAGTCCACCATAACTTCCTACTATATGGTATTTTGCGCCATTCCAAGTAAATACTTCATGTGCTACCTTTAAATTATTCAAAACTTATTACTCCTAGTTTTGTGTCACTGTTTATTAGCTCATGAGGGTTCTGTAGAGTTTCTCTAGCACTTTTGTCAAACAGACTTTCACCAATGGACTAGTGGCATATACACCGCTTATCCAACAATTTGCAAAAAGAGCTGGCAAATGGGGTGCCCAGTCCCAATTAACTACAACTTTCATTAATAATTCTCTTCACATGTTTTGCCCTGATTTATCAGTAAGCAACTTAATTTGCAAATAGACACTCCTCCATGGTATGTGAATGTTGGAAGGCACCCGAGGATTCGGTTAGCCATGGCTTGTGTAAGCAAAAGGTTGGGAGGAGTGTCAACTATAAAGAAACTAAAATACATGTGTAAACAAAAGAGAAGAGGGATGATCTACCTTGCTGGTAGAGATAACGTCCTTCATGGGAGCCGCTCTTGAAAGTCTGGTTGACAAGGGGTTAGTGTTCACTTTACTACGATTCGTTGACAACGACATACATAGCTCAAACAACTATTTTCATACTCTCTATATGCTTTGCAAAACTTAAAAGCTCTAGCACATGATTTAATCCCTGCTTCCCTCTGCGAAGGGCCTATCTTTTACATTATTGTTGAGTCAGTAAACCCATTCCTCTCTATCTCAAGCAAGCATTTGAGTTGTTGAGATCCAATTAGTTATATGTGTTGATACTTCTAATCATATCTCTCATTTCCTTGTTTCGCACAATAGCTTTTATCCGAATGAATATAACTTTGAAAGTTATCAATGACTGTAAGGAGACTGTTATGATTAAGGCATGTAAGTTCTGCTATATAAGCTCTGATATAAAGACTCTTCTCGAAAGATAAGTATGATCTGTTAATTGTTCTCTGACCAAGAGTTTAAGTTTGCCTTCACCAATCATGGTTCTCTTTATGCACTTCATCGTGGTTCCCTTTACTTATTTCAAGTTAGATTATATGAAGGGAAGTTGCTGTCTAGAATGACTTGTGTATCAATGAATGTGATGCTTCTTGTCCGTATTTTATTTATCGACACTTTGCTCCATAAACTTGTGGTCATGTTTACTGAGCTCAGTTTTCGCTTGGGGACAAGCGAGGTCTAAGCTTGGGGGGGTTGATACGTCCATTTTGCATCACTATTTTATATCATAATTTACTGCTATTCATCGATATATTTCATATTTAGAAGTGTTACTTATGTTATTTTACCTATTTTGCATGTTTGATGAATAATGGAGAATTGGACACCGGAGTCAGGATTCTGCTGGAAAAAGCACCGTCGAGATGCACTATTTCTGAAGATCAATAAATCGAAGGAGACATATGGAAGTCCTATTTTACCAGAAGATGGAGGAGGCCAAAAGGGGAGGCTGAGAAGGGCCAAGGTGGGCCCTCCTCACCAGCTGGCGCGGCGGGCCCACCTCAGCCGTTCCCCCTTCGCGTACTTGACCCCCTCGGAACCCTAACACAGAGGAGGCCATCGAAATATTCCGCCGCCTCCACGAGGCGGAAAACACCAGAGAGCGAAAAGCTCCCCTGCAGGAAGAAATCTGCCGGGGGAAATTCCCTCCCGGAGGGGGAAATCGTCGCCATCATCACCGTCATCGAGCTGGACTTCATCGGGATCATCATCATCATCATCTCCACCGCCAACACCATCATCACCGCCGCTGCACCCCGTCTCCGCTATAACATCTAGGGCTGAATCTTGTCTATTTCATAGGGGAAACTCTCCCGGTGTTGATTACTCTTGTTATTGATGCTATTGGGTGAAACCATTGGACTAAGGTTTATGTTCAGATTGTTATTCATCATCATATCACCTCTGATCATGTTCCGTATGATGTCTTGTGAGTAGTTCGTTTAGTTCTTGAGGACATGGGAGAAGTCTTGATGTTAGTAGTGAACTATGTTGAGTAATATTTAATGGTTTGATGCTTAAGTTGTGGTGTTATTCTTCTAGTGGTGTCATGTGAACGTCGACTACATGATACTTCACCTTTATGGGCCTAGGGGAATGCATTGTGTATTCGTTTGCCAATTGTGGGGTTGCCGGAGTGACAGAAACCTGAACACCCGTTGGTATATCGATGCATGAGGGATAGCAGGATCTCAAAGTTTAAGGCTGTGGTTAGTTTATCTTAATTACTTTCTTGTATTTGCGGATGCTTGCAAGGGGTATAATCACAAGTATGTATTAGTCCTAGGAAGGGCGGTGCATTAGCATAGGTTCACCCACACAACACTTATCAAAACAATGAAGATTAATCAACTATATGAAGCGAAAGCACTTGACAATATTCCCGTGTGTCCTCAAGAACGTTTGGTCATTATAAGTACAACAACCGGCTTGTCCTTTGCTGTAGAAAGGATTGGGCCACTCGCTGCAACTATTATTACTGCATTTTATTTACTTGTACTTTATTTATCTGTCATATCAAAAACTCCTAAAAACTTGTCTGAGAGCATTTACAGTGAATCCTTCATCAAAACCGCTTGTCAACACCTTCTGCTCCTCGTTGGGTTCGACACTCTTATTTATCGAAAGTACTACGATACACCCCTATACTTGTGGGTCATCAGACACTCCTACAGCAACTCCCCAGCGCCAACTCCAGATCGAGCGAGCAGAGCAACTTCCCACCCCTTCCCCTCACCTCCACGGCCGGTCAGAGAGGCAGAGAGAGCATCACACCGCTGGATCTGAGAAGACCAGATCTGCCTTTATTTGAGGAGAGACTTTCGGCCACCACACCACCGCTGCCGACCTCCCACCTTGAGGGCTCGTCGGAGAGCGTCGCAGCCGGCCGACCAGAGCTAGGCAGAAGCTCCAGACCGGAAAAGCCTCGAGGCATCATGCCATACACCACACGGGAAGCATCAAGAAAACCTAAATTTACAACTACAGCGAGCAGGACTAGTCCTAAACTGTACAAGTGGCCACGGCCACCAACTCCAGCTCCCCTCCGGCCAGCACGGCCGGCGGAGGGAGGCCAGAGCGGGGCCGGGCAGGCGGCGGCGACTCTCAAGTGGACGGAGCGAGCGAGAGAGGAGAGAGAAAAAAAGAGACCAAATGAGAGCAAAGGTATGTCGCCCTAAGAATCTTGGTGGTCTTGGGATTCTCGACCTGGAAAAATTCTCTAGGGCTCTACGCCTTCGGTGGCTTTGGTTCGAGTGGGTGGCACCGGACAAATCATGGGTGGGCCTGGAAACGCCAAATGACCAGCATGATAGAGACCTGTTCAACGCGGCTACCATTGTCACGCTTGATGATGGCAGGAAAGCCTCCTTCTAGAACTCCTCATGGCTGAATGGGGTCACCCCTAAATCGGTGGCGCCAAAGATCTTTGCGGCATCCAAACGAAAGAGGAGAACTGTCCATGAGGCCATATCAAATCAAACTTGGATAGCGGATATCAACGTTGATTCATTCACAGCTGAGCACATCGAACAATTCATCAACCTGTGGGACCTCATTCAGGGAGTAGCGCTGATCGAAAATACTGAAGACACTATCTCCTGGACCCTGGCGGCAAGTGGCAAATACTCGGCAGGCTCAGCATACCGGGCGCAATTCCTGAGATCTGCGGCATGCTCTTTCGAGAATATTGTGTGGAAAGTTTTGGGCGGCCCCAAAATGCCGCTTCTTTGCCTGGCTTGTGGTCCAAAATAGGCTGTGGACAGCAGATCGTCTCGCCATCAGGGGTTGGCCCCATTCCCCTCAATGCCAGCTTTGCAGGTGCCAGCCTGAGACATCCCGGCACATTCTCTTTGAGTGTCGGTACTCCAAGCGCATTTGGCAGGCGGCAGCGCCATGGCTTTCTGCCCGACACTTCTCCAAAGTCTCGGCTCGGGGGGACCCACAGCCCTTCATTTCTGGCAAGCCTTGGCACAAACGCCATCAGCCAACCCAAAGGTTTGAAGTCGGCCATCACACTCATTACTTGCGAGATATGGAAGGAGAGAAACGCAAGGGTTTTCAACAACAAATTCTCCATGCCTTCGGCCCTTTTCAGAAGATTAAAGACAAGAGCAAGAACTGGATCCTAGCAGGGGCTAAACATCTAGCGGAAATCGTATCTTAATTTGTTGGTATGCCTGAAGGTTTTTTTTTCTAGGCTTCGGCCTCTCCGTGTTTGCTCCTCCTATATCAATATAAAAGGCAAAACTTTTGCCCTTTTTCAAAAAAATAAATATATATATCATCATGCGTTGCCGGGTAGCTAGCTATCAGGGTGTGGATGATGGACTCCACCACCGCGTGGACCGTTGACGCATGCATCACCAACAATTTTCTTCCAATTAGTATTCTAGCTCAAATTATTTTCTCCGTTTATTTCTGGATGAAGAACAATTCTAGCCAGTGCAGGATGGAATTTAGGACGCACAGCGAGGAGACTGCGTCGTACTACGCCTTTTTGACGGAGAGATCCGGCCTTGCCTCGCAAGGTATTGAATTAACGGTGCGTGTGCGGGACGACACTTGGTTAATTAGCCTTTTCTCGATCGGGCAGGTCTTCCGCATGGAAAAGGCTTGCGGTCTTTTGGTTGGACTAATTTTCTTCTGTGGGTGACGAAATTTCCAAGACATGCATGCCGGTTGAAAAAAAGGAAAAGAGATTTCCAAGACACAGTGTTAGAGCGAGGAAGGCTACACGTTACAGTGTCACTGGCTCACTGCAGTAACATTGTCGAAGTGGTGATTAGGCCGAGCCCGGGATCACGGCACTGGCACAGTGACACTGTTGTCAGTCAATGCTCGATGGCTAGCCGGAAGTGGCCCCGTCCCGTAGCGCCCGTTGACGCGTCATCCGTCCACGCGCACACGCCTCTACGACTACCACCAACGAACGCCCGAGAACGCTCCGGTGCCAAAAAACGAGGATGTCAAATCGATCCACCGGTAGCGCTTGATATGACGCCACGCGATCCGCGCGGTCGAAGCTTCCAGGCGGCTTCCTTGGCCCCGACGTAAACCCCGGCCCGGTCCTGCCATGGCAGCACGGCCCCTGGCGGCCTATAAAACCACTGGCTCGGCCAGTCATTTGCCGCCCACATCACAGTGAGTATCACACTAGCTACCACTTCTTCTTTCGTTGCTCGTCCAACTCGATCACCGCCAGATACACATCACACGCCGCCATCCCGTTTCGTTCCACCACCCCTTCGATCCTGTCCCTCGCTGCTGAGCTCCGCCGCCGCCGTTGAAGGATGCAGAAGGTCGTGCTGAAGCTGGACCTGCACGACGACAGGCACAAGCAGAAGGCGCTCAAGCTCGTCTCCGGTCTCCGTGGTATGCTCCCCTCTTCTCCCCTTCCGCTCTCTCTTGCTTTAACTCTGTTCTTGCTCTGCTTCCTGAAAATATATCTCTGAATCCGATCTAACGACGCCAATTGTCACCTCCCTCGCCTCAGGTATCGACCAGATATCTGTGGACATGAAGGACCAGAAGATGACGGTGATCGGCACCGTCGACCCCGTCGACGTCGTCGGCAAGCTGCGCAGCAAGCTCTTCCCCACGGCGCAGATCGTCTCCGTCGGCCCGGCCAAGGAGGAGAAGAAGGACGACAAGAAGCCCGGAGGCGATAAGAAGGACGGCGCTGCTGGCGCGGACAAGAAACAACAGGTCGTGCCGGTGGTGTACCCGCAGCACTGGTACCCGCCCCCGCCGCCGCCGCCGCGCTACGGCGTCCACAGCGCCGAGGACGACCCCAACTCGTGCGTCATCTGCTGATTCATCCACGCGCGCCGCCGTGGAGATTATTCCTTCGTACATTTTTGTAGCTGGCCTGCTTGCCTGCCTGCCTGACGCAGCTGGTGGTTGGTGGTTGCTGAATTCATCAGCCTACCTGCTGCGCTGATCGACGGCGTGCGCTATAATACATGGCCGTGTAAGTAAACAAAGGATTGCAGCGGTGATCGTCCGGTACAGCCGCTGTTTGGCTTTTTTGGGGAGATGCGGCACAACCTGCATCTGCCGATCGGTTTGTAATGTGCATATACAGAACTACAGTGAGAAGAACTATAGATCGAATTCGTGACAATATATGTTTCAGAAAATGATGTTCAACTGCTCTGAAGGTCTGTGGTGAGTTGTGATGAACAAAGAAACGTCTTTGGGTTGACTAGTGATGCATCCGGTCTCTGTGATGAGTTTGAACTTTCGGTATAGAAAAATCTAGTTAGCTGGGAGTGGGACCTTGCCGAACTTTCAGAATTTTGATTTCTTTCTCGGAACCATTTCAAAACAAATTTCATTGAACCTAGATGAAGTTTAACCAAATTTTGATCTAGTCTGAATCTGGTAGACTGCCCAGAGAGCGCTTCAACCAAGGACCTAGTTGTTGACCAGCTGACGCGTATCATTTCCGTGGACTGTTGATTCTTGTCTTAATTCTGCTAGGAGGGAGTGTAAGGGTAAACCCATGAACTTAATCAGTTAGCTAAGAAGGGTGTAGAAGCCGCGGTTTTGCGCTGAGTCACCACCTCTGATTACCAAGCTTCTCATCTTTCATTGTAATGATGATTTTATATATTAAAAAATAACTCTACCGATGAGACATGTGCTCGCGTCTCTCCTTAGGCGGCGCTTGGGGCAAAACCCTACCTCGCCGCCAGCAGCTCCCCGTCGGCCGTCCCTGCCGCAGTGGCGACGGCCCCATCTCCAAAGGGCATGGGGATTTTCGTTGTTCCTCGCGAGAGGTGGCCAGTCCGTATGGGGCGACGCCGGCGAGATGTGCGCAGTCAGGTGTGGCGGGCCTAGGGTGTGATGCGTGGAGGCTTCAGGGCAAGCGAGGAGAAGGGCGCAAGCGAGTGAGCGATCGACATGAGGCAGATGTTTCGCTGACGTGACGGAGCATGAACATGATTTTATAAAAGCGTCTTACAAATGTGAACAAAAGGAGTATTTATCTTTGTTTTTCTCAGGCTAACAAAATGAGGAAATTGATAATTACTCATTAAACGAATAAATCTCCAATCAACAACAAACATCATGCAAGGAAATTTAACAAAGAGCATATCGTAAGTTGTTAACATATCACGTGCGGACGTGGGGCTTACACTTTCTACTAGCAACGACCACATTTTTTTCATTTGTTGGTCGTTACATATTAGTGTTATCCACACCACACACACAACCCTTCCCCTCCAAGGACCTCCACAAAACATAAAGGATATACATCACAATAAGTGAATAAACTCATAAAGATACATCACAAATCTTACAATGTGATCACTAATTATTAATATAGTTAACAATTATTACTCAAATTCCACAAGAAAACATTAATTATTATAATAACAAGCGAAATTCATTCTAGTTTCAACCCTTTGACGATTAGCATCTTCTCATTCCTCTTCTTTTGGGTGTGGGACGAGATGTCCACGGAAGGCACATTGTGAAGGCATTGATGAGATACATGTGACGGCTCTCTCAATTTCTCAATTCTTCTTGTTATTGTTTTATCTCATATATATTACTCAAGTTTTATTTAAGAATGAAGATTCTGACTTAGTTGTACTTAACTTTTTTACCTTATCAGGATTTTATTTTTGATATAAAATTCTAACATGATCTTAGAATAACCAAAAATGATATGATTTTGCTAGCTTTAGTTTTACTCAAATTTGTAAGTAAAAAGGTTTGACATTTTGGGACCTAGATTGGCACAAAAATTGTGTAACTATTGTACATTTATTTGGACTCGCACTTCTAAAACTATTGTTGCACAAATGCACATGATCGTGGGAATGTGTAACTACATAAATGTTAAGAAATAAAGAATAAATGTCACATCGAACCGTTGACTTAAGACTAGGATTATTCAGCCAATTGTTGAACTTACTTTCGAAGCTATCAAAAAATCTGGAATTGTGTTGAATTGAGTCATATTTTACCGCTAAAGTTATATACGTTTCCATCACATTTAGTCGAGACATTGTTGTTTAGAGAAAGCTTTCGTTAAACTCAAACCTTCTAGACTCAAGCACATGAAAAAAGAGAAGATTAACACTGCTTAGATACACTATTCTTTATTTATATGTCTTCAGGTCAGTTCGAGCATCCTAAAATACTTTAGAGATCCTCATAAAGATATTTAAAGCGCTAGATAGTCTTTCTTTGAGGTAAATATGTAAAAGGTTCTTGTGATGATACATTCTAGTAACATTCCAACTATGAGGATATTGACAGCATTATCGCTCTCCACCGCTCTGCCCCCTTGAGGCCTTGTTTGGTACTAGAGTATTTTTGGGGATTGGTGGGGATTATCCCGGTCAAACTCGTGAATCCCTGCATATCACAAAACATTGTTTGGTTCTAGTGTATTGGACAGGTATTATTCCCACAAATCCCCAAACTCTAGTTCATTTTTCTCAATCCCCTAGGGGATCCAATACACTACCCCCACCTAGTGGATTGGATCCCCAATTCCCTAGCGGATTGGGTGAAGTTTGGGGTTTTACCCAATCCACTAGAGTATTATCCCCACCAATCCCATAAAATACTCTAGTACCAAACAAGACATGAGAGTTGTCTGGAGGCTTCCGCCGCACCCCTTTTCCTCCCTGCTCACTGGAGGCACTGTTTGGCCTTTTTTTTCCGGGAGTGCGGCACAACGTGCATTTATCTACCGACCAGTTTGTAACGTGCATATATAGAACTACAGTGAGAAGAGCTATAAACTGAATTCTTGACAATATAAGTTTCAGAAAATGATGTCCAACTGCTTTGAAAAGTACCTCTGTTGTTACGAAAAAGAAACGTTGATGGGGAGCTCCACGCTTGAGAACCCCGACACCTAATCGCAGGCCTCCACTCCGGCACCGGCGACCACCAAATCTTCGGCGTTCTTCCTCCTCTCAACTCGCTTCTCCTAAGGTATTAAATCCTCTCTCTCTTCCCGAGGTACTGTCTCTCGATGTGCCTCTTTGCCATGGCTCTCTCGGATCTCAAGTTTGAAGATGGTCTTAGTTTTGAATCTCGGATTCGGAAAAGCTTTGGTACTCCGGTTAACTATGTTGAAGGTCGGGGACTTCGGGAATTCTTTCTGGTTGTGGAATTTTCAAGGTCTAAAATTCGTCTGAACAATGATTCTGTGGGGCTCATTTTGCAATCCTGCTTTGGAGGCCTTTCATCTCGATTCAAGGTTATCTGTATGCAAAACTGGTCATTCAAATTTTCGGTTGCTTCCAAAGAAGTTGGGCTTGCGATTTTCAAGTGAGGAAACATTTTTAACTCCTTCTTCTGTATGAGTTTTTGGCTCTGGGGAAGAGGAGGACCTGATTCACGCAAAGAATATCAGCTTTATCTTCAAGAACAAGAATCAGAATGGCAACATGTTGATCGTTCATCCAAAAGAACATATGCAGAAGCCACAAAATCTCCTCGTTATTTTGGAATTCATGATGTTCGTCGTTCTTCTGCGGAACAGGACAGAATTTCTTCTTCGGTTCAAAATGGTATTAATGATCAAGGTCAGCGCAATCAAGCTTCATCAAGAGACAATAATAGGAATTCATTTGGTCATAATTACAGAGGCAATTCAAGAGCGGGATTCCGAAATTCAAATTCAAATTCTAATGGACCAACTTCTGGCAGGCCTTTCTGTGTTCGATGTCTCTCTGATAGCCACTTTCGGCCTGCTTGTACTAACAAAATCAGGTGCAGGGCCTGTAAGCGCTGGGGACATATTGCGGAATTCTGCCATTTTAAAGACAATAATGCAGGGATTCAAGATAACCGGGAGATTGTGAATCAAACAAATCTGGAAGCCCCTCAATCTTCATGACAGGAATTAGGAAAGTCCACTGAAATTGCCTTGCAGAGTAAAGATCAGCTAATTGCGCAGCAAAATGAGAATATACGTCTACTCATCCGCAACCCTCCGGTTAGCAATTCCATACCAGAGAGGGAACCTGTCGTCCCAGCACCTCAGACTAGGGCTCTCTCTACTTTGGTTTCTGACCAGACTGTAGCTACGCCGAGTGCTATGGCGACCTTTCCATTTGATCCCACCCCTTTCCTCCCTCCTGAGAGACAGGTTATTGAAGTTGAAGGCCGTCCCGCGCAGGTGCGTGTCATCCATGGAGAAATGAGGCTTTCCAACGAAGATCTTGCCATCCTCACAATCTCTCCTATGCCTCAAGGTGAAGTCCCTTTTCAGAATGTCCACGAGATCCTTGATGAATACTTGAGTCTGGTTAAAAGGGTAGGATATAAGACCATCACTAGATGCCCTTTTGGACAAGCATATGTTCGTTTTAACAGTGTAGAAGACAGAGATTGGTTTGTCAGAAACAGTCCTCTCGTATATGATAATTTTAATTTGGTCTTTGAGAAGCATAATGAAGGAATGAACTGGAGGAAGTATAATCTAAACAGAGAAGTTTGGCTTAGTTAATTGGTTTCCCAGCTGATCTGAGATGTATGCATGAGATTGCCAATTCAGTTAAAACCTTCGGTAAGCTGCTTGTTTGGGACCGTGTTAAATCGAGGATGCTTTTGTGATGGTTAAGGTCAGGGTTGATAAATTATCAGATATTCCTGCTAGCACTGTGGTCTCAGGAGCTGATCGTTTCCAAGGGGAATCATGGTCCTGTCCCATTGTCATTCTTCAGGATCATCTCTTGGGAGGTGGACCACCTGAAGAAGATGAAGCACTTTGAAAGAGCATGTGTTGCCCCATGTGTGGTTTTGGTAATTAATGACAATCTCTATGGACTAATGTTTGCATTGAGATATCTTTATAGATCGAGTCCATGAAGAAGTTTGGAGTTCATGTGTTGGACTCTAGAAGAGTATATGATGACCAAGGTTCTATCCAAGGGTTTATATGAAAAATGGTCATGTGTAGAGGTGAGCATATTGCAAGTATGTCTTGAGGGATTCAAGACATCATCTTTGTGAAGATAGAGAAGATGAAGTGCAAGTTCAAGAGAAGCATCTCAAAGAAATTCTATGCTTGTAGCTTGCCACCCATGTGGAGATATTGGTCAAGTGAAGATGTGCCTATGAGAGGCTCTCCCACATTGGTGTATGGGGGAGCAACATTTGAATCTTCACCAAGCAAAGCGCAAATCAAGAAAAGTGGTCCACTTGAAGAGATCGAGATCGTCATCATCTAGTTCAAGTGGAATGCGCAAGGCAAAGGTATGATCTTGATAGGGTTTCTATTTTACCGGTCTCATGGTGTTAGTGGGAGACCGGGTTATAGGATAGATGCCGTACTATCAAGAGGGGCTCTCAAGTGAGTAACTTGATCGCATCTTTGTGGAGAGATCAAACCTTTGCATACTTGGCATATCCATCTTTCTTGGTTCTTATTTGGCTTTTATCCATGTGAGAATTTAGAGCTTGTGTTCATCTCCATACCAAGCTCTAGTTCACCAAAAAAACGGATTTCATTTGAATATCTTGTGATGTTCTTGATGTTGGAGGTTTTACCGGTTCGTCTTTTGAAGAGAGGTCAAACTCTCCTCTTGTGGTTTCCTCCTCACATGATGGACTATGATGTGTATATGCATAATCTTGTAGAGCTTGTGAGTATCTTCTAACAAGCCCAAGATCATAGAAAACGGAGTCCGGATGAGAAACATATTGCGGTTTTGGTTTGGAGGTTTAATCGGTTGTTCTTTTATCGAGAGGTCTAACCTTTCCTCATTTGGTTTTATCCTCCATTGTTGGACTATGATGTTTCTCTGCATGATCTTGTAAAGCTCTTCGTTACGATTCCAACGAGCCAAAGATCATCGAAAACGGAGTTCGGATGATCAAGTTATCGTCGTTTTCGTTCGGGTGTTTTCTGCAGTTTTAGTCCAGCGGTAGTACCGCCCGGGTACCGCCGGGTACCGCTGGGAGTCCAGTACCGCGCGCGTTTTGGGCGCCAGAAATCACCCGGGGCGGTAGTACCGCTGCCTGGAGCCCGTTTTGAGCCTGTTTCTCTGTTCTAACTCCCCAGGGGGCGGTAGTACCGCTGGGCTAGCGGTAGTACCGCTGCCTGGAGCCCGTTTTGAGCCTGTTTCTCTGTTCTAACTCCCCAGGGGGCGGTAGTACCGCTGGGCTAGCGGTAGTACCGCTCCTGGGCGTGTTGTTCAGGTAACGGCTAGTTTTTGGAGGTCTTATTTAAGGGGCCTTCTTCCCCATTGACTCAAAGAAAGCTGAGCACGTTTTTCCTCTCTCCTCCATTGTTGAAAGCTCATTTCCTTGATTACTCCCAATCCCTCCACCCAAACTCTTTGATCTTTGGAGGATTGAAGGAGGTGACCTAGATCTACATTTCCACCGATCCATTTCTCCTCTAAGTGAGTGGAACCCTTTCGATCTAGTTCTTGAAGTTCCATTTGTTGTGTTCTTCTTTGTTCTTCCTCTCTTCTCCCCCCACAAGCATTTGTTACTTTTGGTGGGACTTGGGAGTGAAGGACTTGAGCACTTCTTGTGTTCTTGCCTTTGCTTTTGTGCATAGGTTTGCCTTTGCTTTTGTGCATAGATTTGCTCTCTCCACGAGGATTCGTGGAAGTGAAGATTGTGAGCTTGTTACTCTTGGGTCGTTGGACCCTAGACGGTGTTCTTGTGACCTTTTGTGGTCAACGCCTTTTGTGGCGAGTGGCGCCTTTTGTGGCGTTGCAAGGCCTTTTGTGGCCGCTTGGGTGCTCCCGATCCTTTTGTGGGTGTGCCTCAAGTTTGTTGTAAGGGACTCGATTTCCGCCCAAAAGGAAATCAATAGTGGAAGGTGAACCGAGCTTTTGGGCAAGGTTCATCGGAGAATAGGGTGAGGCCATTTGTGGCATCTTGAGTTTGATACTCACACCCCTCCAACGAGACGTACTCCCCTAAAAAGGAGGAACTCGGGAATACATCGTCGTCTCCGCGTGCCTCGGTTATTTCTATACCCGAGCTCTTTACTTATGCAATTTACATTGTGATAGCCTTCGTGCTTGAAGTTATATATCTTGCTATCATTTTGTTGTTTATCTTGTTTAGCATAAGTTGTTGGTGCACTTAGGTGACATAGTTTATTTAGGTTGTTGGCTTGTTATTTTAAACACCTAGTTTTATTCCGCAATTAGCAAGCCTAAACCGGAAAAGTTTTTAAACGCCTATTCACCCCCCCCCCCCTCTAGGCGACATCCTTGTCCTTTCAATTGGTATCAGAGCCTGGGCTCTCTTTATTGGGCTTTACCGCCTAGAGAGTAAAGATGTCGTTTAGAGAATTAGTGCACAATCCCACTCTTAAATTCGATGGCACTAATTATGATGTTTGGAAAATTCGCATGCTTAATCTATTTAGGGCCATTGGTCCAAATTATATCAAGAGTCTTGTAGATGTGGGTTTTTCTCCTCCAAAGGATTCTCAAGAATTATCTTTAGAGGAGAGGAAAACTCTCATCTCGATACTCAAGTATCTAATGGCCTTATATGTGTTTTGAGCGATGTAGTTCTTGCTTCAATCATGCCTTTCCGGAACGCTCATGAGCTTTGGACCAAGCTTCAAGATAAATATGAAGTGTCCAACATTATTGAGGATGATTGTTGTCCCTCCACCTCCGGACGTGATGAGCTCACTTATTCTTCCACTTCACCAACATGTGATTTGTCACAAGGTAATGACATGGTGAGTGGTGATAGAAATTGCATTGTTGATGGTGAATCCTCTATTGACTATACGTCATCTCTATCTCATTGCAATGTTCTATCTTTGGACTTAAACACTTCTAGCACCTCAAATGTCTTACATGCTAGTGTTGATAGTCCTTGCATATCATAATAGTTGTTTAACTAAATCTCATGATGATATGCTTCATATGTCTTGTTGTCATGAGAACAATACTTCCATATCCTCTATTTCGTGTGTGGCTAACAATGTAGAGGAAAACCAACATTTGTTGGAACAAGACATGGATCTCAATGGTGCTTCAAGCTATTCTTCATCTTCATCGTCCATTTCTCACTTTTGCCTTATGGCTAAGGAATCAAAGGTAGCTTCACCTTTGGAACCCTCTACACCTTGTGATGATGAGGATGAGGATTATTATGGATTAAAGAGAATGATATTGACTCCTTAAAGGAGAAGAGTGAGATGGTTTTTAATGCTCTCCCTAAAGGTAGTCAAGCTTGCTCTTACTTATGTGAAATTTTGAGTTTTGCTATTAAGTGCAAGGATATCATTGAAGAAAAGGGGAGACTTGAAAGAGAATATGCTAATGAGATTGCTTCCCTTACCATGGCTATTGAGGAAGAACATGAGCTTCGAGTTTCTCTTGAGGAGAAGCTTGAGAATATTGATGAATCTCAAAATGAAACTCTTTCTCAAATCATTAAAGAACGTGACCATGCTATTGCTAAATACAAAGTTTTAGAGAAACAAAAGGTCGTATTTGGTGTTGGTCATAATAGACTAAACGATGAGCTAGAGACGCTCTCCAAGGCTCACAAGGCCTTGGAGAGTGAACACTCTACTCTCACCAAGTCTTTTGAACAACTTCAAATACAATCTACTAAAATTGATGCACCTAGTTCCTCTACTTCTTCATGTGATCATGCTAATATTATTGAGGAAAATGCTAGGTTGAATGATGAGCTTGCCAAGTTGTCTTCTTCCATTTCTAATGCTAATGATGCTTGTGCTACTAACTCCACTTCTTGTGAAGCATCTATTTTGAAGGAGAATGTTGAGCTAAGGGCTCAACTTGAGTTGCTAACTAGCAAGTATGGGAAATTGGAAGAAAGTCATGAAAAGCTCTCTAGCTCTAATGAGGATCTTCTAGCATCCCATGCTAGGCTAAAGTTAGCTCATGAGGCTATCACTACAAAGGTAAAATCTTGTGAGCCTCATGTGGACAAAGGCACAACTTCTACTAGAAATGCTTTATTGTCTTGTGCTAGTCCTAGTGATTCATCCACTCACAATGTTGCTACATCTTGTGATGAATTACTTTCTTGCCTTGTTGCTCTAACAATGAAGCTCTACTTCCTCTAGTGTTTTTGTTGATACTAACCATGTAGAGGAATTAAATGAGCTCAAGGCCCAAGTCACTTCTTTGAAGAAAGACTTGGAAAAGCGTCATGTTGGGGATTCTACACTTGACAATATGTTGAGTGTTCAAAGACGCCCCAATGACAAGAGTGGACTTGGATTCAACTCCAATCAAGAACAAGTCCAAGTTCAACAAGAAGAAAAAGGGCCAAGAACAAGTTAAAGATTCGGCCAAGATTGTTTGCTTCAAGTGCAAAGTTGAAGGGCACCATGTTAGATCTTGCCCTTTGAAGAAGAAGCCTCTTAGTGAGAAGCAACAAGGGAAGAAGCCTCAAGTTCAACTCAAGTTCCTCAAGTTGAAGAACGGCCTCTTCCCAAGAAGAATCAAGCTACCCTCCTCAAGTCGAGATTCCAACTAAGAAGAAAGGAGGAAGCAAATGTTGCTACTATGCCGTGAGAAGGGTCACTTTGCTTCTTCATGCACTAATGGTACCTTATCCAACCCCATTATTATTGATGATGATATTCTCTTAGGAAGGATAAGGTTGGCAATGTGTTTGCCAAATATGTTGGTACTCAAAGTGGTGTCAAGAAAAGAACCATTTGGGTTGCCAAGCCTATTGTGACTAACCTCTTAGGACCCAACTTGGTTGGGGACCAACAAGCAAAACTTGATCAATAGGTGTTGTTGGAGGGCATTGGAGACTTGGCTACATATGAAGAATTAAGGGACTTCATCAATTATATTCTCTCAAGCCAAGTCATTTGGATTATATTGTTCTATCTCATATCCAATGTTCCTCCTTGCGGTAACTTTTATTTAAATCATATATACATTGAAAGTTGCTTGCACCCTTACATGTGTTTGGTTTTGTACCTTGCTAGTGTTTGTATGTGTTGTGCTCTCTACTTACTTATCTTGAGTAATCAAGTATGTGTATGTTGGTTTGCACACCATTATTTGTTTTGAGCCTTATTGCTTTTATTTGATATCTTATCTTGTTGGCTCTCTTTTGAGAGATTAATGGACTATCCATTTTGGAGAGTGATATGCTTCGTGCACTTCACAATCCTAAAATGTGTGTACATGAGGAATACCACTTAGTGATGATATATCAATCTTATCTATTCTCTATGTGGTATGTCTTGCTCATGAGAAATTCAAATTCTATAATGTCCATTAATTTCTCTAGTTGGTTTTGTTTGCCTCTTGTTTAAAAATTGGATTATCACATTATGGGGGAGTAATAAGCTTGTGCATATTACAAACCTAGAAAATGTGAACATGTGAGGTATTGCCACCTAGAATTGATTTTTTTATCTTATTCCTATGTGGCATGTTTCTCAAACAAGTTCCATATTTGCTAAATGATTTTGTTTTTCACTCTTTTGGATCTTGTTTGTGATGGATATTCTTGATATGGCTTTCCCTAAATATGTTCTCATATATCTTTTGGGAAACCAATTGCTTCAAGCTACTCCTTGGAGTTGCTTTGCATGATCGCGTGAATATTTGAAGCTATCAAGAATATCTATCTATCTAAGCATGGCTTTTATTTCCTATCCTTTGCCATATGCTTATGTTTTGTGAATATGATCTTGAATATATCTTTGCAATCCACCACCAAGAAATATCTCCATACATTACTTGTCTTGTCAAGTGATAATCATATTTGTGGTAAATATATTGATCATATTCACTTTGGCTCTTGCTTTGAATTGCCTTATTTGATTGCCAAGGATTTGTTTTGATCTAACTCTCATTTGTCTTCTTGTATCTTTTGGATCCTTGTTGCTCTACTCAAAATTTATTTTGTGCTTTCTTGAGTTGGGAAAAGCAATGATCCAATTCTTGTGCATTGACATTCAAAAGTCATACTTCTCGATAATGCACTACTCTTTGGGAAGCTATCCTACTTTGAGTAAAACACCGTTCTTTAAATTGGTATTGCAATTTCTTGCCCTTCTGAACATGACTAGTGTTTGAATAATATATATGGAGAGTGATGATCTCATGTGTGTGCATTTTGTATTCAAATGCAAAATCATAAATAATGCACACATCTTGGGGAGCAATCCTATATGCTTTTTGAACATTAGTTGTCTTCATTTGATATTTGATCCCGATGATGTGTCTCTTGGAAGACAAACATTTTTCGTCTTGGTACTTTGTGCCATCGTGAAAAGTGTAGAGGGTTTGGTTTATTCCTTGATGATATTTTCATCAATTTGGTATCTTGATTTCATTGGTATCTTTTCAAAGTGGTATCTTCAATCATGTGTTGATTTGGATATTTGATATAATTTGGGCAACTTATTTCCTTGTCACACTTGTGTGTACTTTGTTGGTTAATTGGTGTTTTGTCCGAATTGTATCTCGTTTGGTTCTTGAAAGTTTTGTGCATGCATATTTACTATATGTATATCTTATGGCATGCTTACTTTCATTGATCCAATATATAGGATAAACTCCATCAAATCCTAAATGGCTAAGATGTGCATGAAATTCAATTTCATATCAATATGCACATATTTATGTGGAGTTTGTCCTATGTATTGTAGTTGCTCTAACTACTTTGGACCCAATTAGTTTGGGTACCATGTTGTACTTGAATTTGTTTTAGGTACACTTGAGATGCATTGTTAGCTTGTCTCATCTACAAGGAAGGTGTTGTCACCATGTGCTTATTGGAGCCAAGCTCGGATGATTGTGAACTCGTATCTTCTACATCAACAATGCTATCTCGGTAACAAGTATCTAGCTCATGCATACATTTGTAGCTTTCAATCTTGTGTAGGTTGTTTCATGGCATGAATCTCTTTTTGCAATTCTTTTGGTTCTTGCAAAACAACTTTGTTGCAAATGTGGGCAAGCCGGGATGATTACATATCAAGGGGAATATATATAATCATTTTCATGATTCATCAATCCCATATATGTTAATCTAGCACTTTCTACTCTATGGCTCACATATGTAATATTGATGCTTTTCAAAATCATTTGCCTTTTGCGATACTTGTTATCTTTCTCGGAGCATCCCATTTTTATCACTTTATCCCTTGTGGATAGTTTTGATGCTATGATGAGTATGTGTTGGAAGTTCATCTATATCCCTTTAAGATAAAACTAAGCTTTGTGCTATGCTTTTAAACAAAGATCTTATTGGTGTATTTATGACTTCCACTTGGATATCATGTTCTTTAGCTTTGTACCTATTTTTGTGTGTACATGTTTATTTGTGGACTTATATCTTAGTGATTGGTGTCTACTTAGAAACTTATACACATGAGAATAGTTACTTCTTTAATTGGTATTCCAATTCGTTAGTAACCACCCCTTGTTCTCTTTTGATTCCTTGGTGGTCTCTAAAAGGCACAAGCTTCATTTTTCATTTGGTATTCCATTTTACATCTTAATAAGCTTGTGGAGCTATTTGCTATATCTTCTTTGGTGTGTGGGTACGGGAAAGACACGATATGCACTATGTGCAACACTTTTTTGAAAGACTATGTTGATGCTTTTGCTCATCCTTGTATTAGTCTCCTAAAATGTCTTTATATCTCACACCCATCATTTTATTTGCCGCTCCTTGCTCACGTTGCAAAACATTTTATTTGTTGCAAGTTGTTTTGCTCCTTTTTCTCTTTATATTCTCTTGCATATGCTTGTGTTCGAATTTATCTAGGAGGGAGTGAGGATTCCATGTTGTGCACACAATATTGAAATGCATATCCTACTTTGTGCACGTACCTTGGGGAGTTCCCTCTCGATTTTGAGAACACCTTTTCGGATCCTTTGTTTGGTTACTTCTTTTGTCGAAATATCCTTCAATTTGATTTTCTTTTGCAATATTTGGATCTTTGATATAGTTTGATCTCCCTTCCTCTATTCGTCATTGGATACGTGCATTTGATTTAACTCATATTATGAGAAATGCACACATTATGGGGAGCTATTCCTATATTGGTCTTCTAAATTTTTCCTCCCATTTCGGCAATCGATGCCAATGGGGGAGAGATTTAGAGGGTTTAAGGGAATTTGGTTTTATGATTTAGTTTCGTTCTTAAGCATTTGCCCTTCTTTCTCTTGCATCCTTGCTCTTTATTGTGCATGGTTGCTTAATTCATTATATAAACCCTCGTAAAAGTGCATGGTTGCTTAATTCATTATATAAACCCTCGTAAAAGGGATTGTCATCAATTACCAAAATGGGGGAGATTGAAAGAGCATGTGTTGCCCCATGTGTGGTTTTGGTAATTAATGACAATCTCTATGGACTAATGTTTGCATTGAGATATCTTTATAGATCGAGTCCATGAAGAAGTTTGGAGTTCATGTGTTGGACTCTAGAAGAGTATATGATGACCAAGGTTCTATCCAAGGGTTTATATGAAAAATGGTCATGTGTAGAGGTGAGCATATTGCAAGTATGTCTTGAGGGATTCAAGACATCATCTTTGTGAAGATAGAGAAGATGAAGTGCAAGTTCAAGAGAAGCATCTCGAAGAAATTCTATGCTTGTAGCTTGCCACCCATGTGGAGATATTGGTCAAGTGAAGATGTGCCTATGAGAGGCTCTCCCACATTGGTGTATGGGGGAGCAACATTTGAATCTTCACCAAGCAAAGCGCAAATCAAGAAAAGTGGTCCACTTGAAGAGATCGAGATCGTCATCATCTAGTTCAAGTGGAATGCGCAAGGCAAAGGTATGATCTTGATAGGGTTTCTATTTTACCGGTCTCATGGTGTTAGTGGGAGACCGGGTTATAGGATAGATGCCGTACTATCAAGAGGGGCTCTCAAGTGAGTAACTTGATCGCATCTTTGTGGAGAGCTCAAACCTTTGCATACTTGGCATATCCATCTTTCTTGGTTCTTATTTGGCTTTTATCCATGTGAGAATTTAGAGCTTGTGTTCATCTCCATACCAAGCTCTAGTTCACCAAAAAAACGGATTTCATTTGAATATCTTGTGATGTTCTTGATGTTGGAGGTTTTACCGGTTCGTCTTTTGAAGAGAGGTCAAACTCTCTCTTGTGGTTTCCTCCTCACATGATGGACTATGATGTGTATATGCATAATCTTGTAGAGCTTGTGAGTATCTTCTAACAAGCCCAAGATCATAGAAAACGAGTCCGGATGAGAAACATATTGCGGTTTTGGTTTGGAGGTTTAATCGGTTGTTCTTTTATCGAGAGGTCTAACCTTTCCTCATTTGGTTTTATCCTCCATTGTTGGACTATGATGTTTCTCTGCATGATCTTGTAAAGCTCTTCGTTACGATTCCAACGAGCCAAAGATCATCGAAAACGGAGTTCGGATGCTCAAGTTATCGTCGTTTTCGTTTGGGTGTTTTCTGCAGTTTTAGTCCAGCGGTAGTACCGCCCGGGTACCGCCGGGTACCGCTGGGAGTCCAGTACCGCGCGCGTTTTGGGCGCCAGAAATCACCCGGGGCGGTAGTACCGCTACCGGGGCGGTAGTACCGCTGCCTGGAGCCCGTTTTGAGCCTGTTTCTCTGTTCTAACTCCCCAGGGGGCGGTAGTACCGCTGGGCTAGCGGTAGTACCGCTGCCTGGAGCCCGTTTTGAGCCTGTTTCTCTGTTCTAACTCCCCAGGGGGCGGTAGTACCGCTGGGCTAGCGGTAGTACCGCTCCTGGGCGTGTTGTTCAGGTAACGGCTAGTTTTTGGAGGTCTTATTTAAGGGGCCTTCTTCCCCATTGACTCAAAGAAAGCCGAGCACGTTTTTCCTCTCTCCTCCATTGTTGAAAGCTCATTTCCTTGATTACTCCCAATCCCTCCCCCCAAACTCTTTGATCTTTGGAGGATTGAAGGAGGTGACCTAGATCTACATTTCCACCGATCCATTTCTCCTCTAAGTGAGTGGAACCCTTTCGATCTAGTTCTTGAAGTTCCATTTGTTGTGTTCTTCTTTGTTCTTCCTCTCTTCTCCCCCCACAAGCATTTGTTACTTTTGGTGGGATTTGGGAGTGAAGGACTTGAGCACTTCTTGTGTTCTTGCCTTTGCTTTTGTGCATAGGTTTGCCTTTGCTTTTGTGCATAGGTTTGCTCTCTCCACGAGGATTCGTGGAAGTGAAGATTGTGAGCTTGTTACTCTTGGGTCGTTGGACCCTAGACGGTGTTCTTGTGACCTTTTGTGGTCAACGCCTTTTGTGGCGAGTGGCGCCTTTTGTGGCGTTGCAAGGCCTTTTGTGGCCGCTTGGGTGCTCCCGATCCTTTTGTGGGGTGTGCCTCAAGTTTGTTGTAAGGGACTCGATTTCCGCCCAAAAGGAAATCAATAGTGGAAGGTGAACCGAGCTTTTGGGCAAGGTTCATCGGAGAATAGGGTGAGGCCATTTGTGGCATCTTGAGTTTGATACTCACACCCCTCCAACGAGACGTACTCCCCTAAAAAGGAGGAACTCGGGAATACATCGTCGTCTCCGCGTGCCTCGGTTATTTCTATACCCGAGCTCTTTACTTATGCAATTTACATTGTGATGGCCTTCGTGCTTGAAGTTATATATCTTGCTATCATTTTGTTGTTTATCTTGTTTAGCATAAGTTGTTGGTGCACTTAGGTGACATAGTTTATTTAGGTTGTTGGCTTGTTATTTTAAACACCTAGTTTTATTCCGCAATTAGCAAGCCTAAACCGGAAAAAAATTTAAACGCCTATTCACCCCCCCCCCCCTCTAGGCGACATCCTTGTCCTTTCACACTTGAAGATGGTAACCCCCATCCGAGACCAGCAGAAGAATTTCACCACCCTAACCAAAACAATCATCTTTTTGGTCCAGTCGCTGCCCATGAACCGGAGGAACAGCAGGGTAATAATGAAGACAACGACAACCAAGTGGAAGACAACATTATGGAATGGAATCACTGGGCTATGCCTCCCCCTCACGGTCTTATTGACATGGAAATTCAGGCTGGAGAATTCATGGAGCTTCAAGATTTTGTTGAACCGGCACCGGAAAATATTAATGTGGAAGAAGATGCACCTATGGGTAGTGATCTTACTCTGACTTTCAACCCACCAGTGGAAAATTATAGTTCTGATGATTCTGTTCAAGGTAATGTGGTAACTGTTTTAGCTCAAGTTATTCCGGCGCCAATGGTAGATGTCAATCTGCTTAATCAGGGAGAAAATATTGTGAACCCGGTTATATTACAGCAAGAGAATATGTTTGACCTAAATGCTCCTGTGTAAGAAATGCAACATTTGGATTTCCCAAATTCCTCCACATTTCAGCTTTTCCCCGCTGGTAGTGAAATGGAGCCTGTGCACCAAGCTATGCTGAACTCTGAACCTGTCCATCAAGTTGCTATGAACACTGTCACACCTAACCTTGTTAACCATGTTGCTATCCATGATCAACAAAGTACAGAAATTAATGTGGCTGTGGAAAAGAGGATTAAGGATAATAAGGCAGAAAATTCAGTTACTATTCATGATCTGGCAATAGATTCTGGAACTGTTTTTGTTCATCAAAATGCATTGAACACTGATTCCACTGACCATGTTCCTGTCCGAGATCAGCAGAATACAGAGTTAATGGTGGTACAGTCTTCCAATCACATCTGTGAGGTCGAACCATCTGCACTTGCGCAGGAGAATATTATCACTGCTCCCGAACAGACTGAAAATGCTATTATTCCTTTGGAATGGAAGAACGAGGCTATTCCTGTAGAAAACTCAGTTACTGTTCATGATACGACAACAGGTACTTCTGCTTCTGAATCCTCTGAGGCTCCACCTGATTTTCCAACCCCTCTTTATAGCTCTATTCATGTGGGAGCCATGAGATTTAATTCAGATATTGCTGATCCGGTTCTTCAAAAAATGATGGACCCTTGCCTTCTTTCAGATTCTGAATCTTTTTTAGCAGCAGAGGGGGAATAAATATGGAAGAGGCACTTTGCTCCTACCTCTGAATCTGACAAGGTAACTCAAGTACCAATTGAATGGGCAAATTTCATATCTTCCTCTCTCCTAAACCCTGCTAGATTTGAATGGGAAAAAAATATTCTGAATTCTAAGCTCTGGGGTTATCTTTTGGAAGGATCAGATAATAAGTTTACAAAACCGTTTGTGATACCTGATGCTTTTGTACCATCACAGAAATTTGCATGTCAAGGTCTTGTGATAGAAACATCAGCTTGATACGTCTCAGACGTATCCATAATTTCTGTTGTTCCATGCTTATATTATACCATTTGCTACATGTTTTATATACACTTCATATCACTTTTATGCATTTTCTGGGACTAACCTATTAACAAGATGCCACAGTGCCAGTTCCCTGTTTTCTGCTGTTTTTGGTTTCAGAAAGTTACTTCTGGAAATATTCTCGGAATTGCACGAAACAAAAGGCCAAGTCCCTATTTTTCCAACACGTACACGGAGTCCGAAGGAGAGACGAAGAGCCACGAGGTGGCCAAACCACAGGCCGGCGCGGCAGGGGCCCACCGCGCCGCCTGGTGGTTTGGGCCCCTCGGGGGTCCGCCGACATCGCCCCTTCGCCTATTTATTCCCCGAGACGTGAAAACCCTAAAACACCGAGCCTTTCATCCAGAACATATTCGCTGCCGCCGCCGTCGTCAACCCTAACTCGGGGGGTTCTGAAGCTCTTCCCGGCACCCTGCCGGAGAGGGGAATCATCACCGGAGGGCTCTACATCGCCATGCCCGCCTCCGGAGTGATGCGTGAGTAGTTCATCCTTGGACTATGGGTCCATAGCAGTAGCTAGATGGTTGTCTTCTCCACTTGTGCCATCATGTTTAGATCTTGTGAGCTGCCTATCATGATCAAGATCATCTTATTGTAATGCTACATGTTGTGTTTGCTGGGATCTGACTTATATTGATACCTATGTGGAGCTGAATATTATATTATCATGTCTATGTCATTTGTGATCTTGCATGCTCTCCGTTACTTGTTGAAGCCTTGGCCAAGTGAATACTTGTGACTCCAAGAGGGGGTATTTATGCATGATAGTTGGGTTCAACCTCTATTTAACCTGGGATAGTGACAGCAAGTTCTAAGGTTGTAGATGTGTTGTTGCCACTAGGGGTAAAACAGCAATGCTTTATTCAAGGATGAATGTATTGTTTACATTACGCACATTACTTAATGCAATTGTCTGTTGCTTGCAACTTAATACTGGAAGGGGTACGGATGTTAACCGGAAAGTGGACTATTTAGGCATAGATGCATGCTGGATAGCGGTCTATGTACTTTGTCGTAATGCCCAAATGAATCTCATAGTAGACACCACAACTCACACATGCATGTTATATGCACTTATCAATTGTCAATTGCCCAGCTGTAATTTGTTTACCCAGCATGTTAGTTATCTTATTGGAGAGACACCACTAGTGAACTGTGGACCCCGGTCCATTCTTTTACATCTGAAATACAATCTACTGCAATCATTGTTCTCTACTGTTTTATGCAAACAAACATCATCTTCCATACGATACGTTTAACCCTTTGTTTTCAGCAAGCCGGTGAGATTGACAACCTCACTGTTAAGTTGGGGCAAAGTAATTTGATTGTGTTGTGCAGGTTCCACGTTGGCACCGGAATCCCTGGTGTTGCGCCGCACTACACTCCTTCACCAACACCTTCGAAGCAACCTCGTTTTCCTACTGGTTCGATAAACCTTGGTTTCATACTGAGGGAAAACTTGCTGCTGCACTCATCATACCTTCCTCTTGGGGTTCCCAACTGACGTGTGACGTACAAGCATTGTTTCTGGCGCTTGCCGGGGAGATATTCCCTCGTCAACTTAGCGCTAGCAACACGTTTTCTGGCGCCGTTGCCGGGGAAAACCGAATTGCTTCTGCAAGGGGAGTCTCTCACACCCAATCTCTTTACTTTGTTATTTGTCTTGCTTAGTTTATTTTTATTTAGTCTTGTTTGCTCTCTTTATCAAAAACACAAAAAAATTAGTTACTTGTTTAATTCGGTTTGATTTTGTTTTTCAAAATGAATGCTCCTGAAGTTGAAGTTCGTTCTTTTAGGCAACTAGGAGGTGAAAATTTGAAAGATGCTTGGTATAGAATTAGTGATGCTCATCATAGATGTACTAAGAAACACTCTACCACTATCCTCCTTAGGAACTTTTATGTTGGTATCTCTAGTTGGTATAGGTATGTTCTAGACACTCTTACAGGTGGAAATTTCTTGGGTACTCCTGCTTTAGAAGCCTGTAATATTATTGAAAGTTTGGTAGGAACACCACCCACTAAAGATATTAAAATTGAGATCACCTTGGAGGATGTTATAAATAAGTTAGACTCTATGGAGAATTTTTTTCCAAATTTTCTTGATTGTATTGGTAAGACTAATGAATCAATAGCCACCATCAATGAAAGAATCACTGTTCTTGAGGATAATAATATCCATGACACCCAAAATCATAGAATTGATGAGTTAGAGGAAGCTATTGAAACCTTAAGTTCAACCTTTACTTCTCTTAAGTCTAAAAAGGAGAAAGTTTATGTGGGTAGAGAGCAAAAGTTTATGTATGTTCCTAAAGTGCCAAAACCAAAGACTCATTATGAGCTTAAAATTGATAAAACTTTTAGTACGGTTAAAGGTAATAATGAAACACCTCCAGGAACATCTAAGATACCCATTGTTACAAGCTGTGTGTTGGAAGAAGCTTTTGATGATTTGAATGATTTGCCACTTGACAACACTTGATTTTCACTTTCTGCGCCTAGCTGAAAGGCGTTAAAGAAAAGCGCTTATGGGAGACAACCCATCGTTTTTATTTGCTGTTATTTTTGTTTTCTTTGAGTCAAGGAGTTTTGTTACTTCTGTAGCAACTCCTTTGTATCTTTATTTTATCGCAATGTTGTGCCAAGTAAAGTTCTATATTGAAAGTTGATGCAAGATTTGGATTTCTGCGCAGTGACAGATTTTTAGCTGTCACGGATTTGAGCTTATCTCCCTGTAGAAAATTCAAAAAATTCTGAAAAAATCACGCATATTCCTGAGATATGTACGCAACTTTCATTATTTTAGGCCAGATCCATCTGAGCAACTTAAGTGCCTCGAAAAAATTCGTCATTCCAGACTGTTCTGTTTTTGACAGATTCTGCCTTTTGTTTTGCATTCGCTCTTTTACTGTGTTTGTGTGGATTTCTTTGCTCCACAAAGCATTGGTGGCTGTAGCTAATGTCCAGAAGCTTTGGGATTGATTGTATCATTACAGAATATGAGAATTTTTGATTATGCACTAACCCTCTAATGAGAACTGTCTTGAGTTTGGTGTGAAGGAAGTTTTCAAGGATCAAGCGAGAAGGGTGATATTATGTGATCAAGAAGAGTGAAAAGCCTAAGCTTGGGGATGCCCCCGTGGTTCATCCCAACCATATTCAGAGAGACTCAAGCGTCTAAGCTTGGGGATGCCCAAGGCATCCCCTTCTTCATCAACAAACTTATCAGGTCATCTCTAGTGAAACTATATTTTAATTCTTTCACATCTTATGCGCTTTACTTGGAGCGTCTGTGTGTTTTTATTTTTGTTTTTGTTTGAATAAATTCGGATCCTAGCAATCCTTGTGTGGGAGAGAGACACGCTCCGCTTTTTCATGTGAATACTCATGTTCTTCACTTATATTTGTTGAGTATTCTTAACTAGCTACTGCAGTGCTTTTAGCTCCTGTTTTTCATGCATCTCTTCGAGCTGTTAGCACTTGTTTATAAATACTCTCTTGCTGCATTATATTATCATTTGGAGAGTTTATGTTTAAATAAATTGATTGGTGTTTGTTTGGAAGAAAGAAAATGCTACATGTAGTAGTTGGTATTGGAAAAGACATATGCATTCTTGTAGATCATTGTCTTGTTTCGATTTGATACTTTGCAATTGTTTTGAGCTCTCAAGTAGATCATGTTTAAGCTCTTGCATCATGTAGTTAAAGCCTAGTAGTGGAGAACTACCGTAGAGCTTGTTGAGACTTGGGATGCATATTTGTTCTCTCTAAGGTCTAGATATTTTCTGGTAAAATGTTTGAGCAACAAGGAAGACAGTGTAGAGTCTTATAATACTTGCAATATGTTTTTATGTGATTCTTGCTGTACCGGTTTATACTTGTGTTTGCTTCAAACAACCTTGCTAGCCTAAACTCTGTACTGAGAGGGAATGCTTCTCGTGCATCCAAAACTTGAGCCAAAACCCATGCCATTTGTGTCCACCATACCTACCTACTATGTGGTATTTCCTGCCATTCCAAGTAAATATTTCATGTGCTACCTTTAAACTATTCAAAACTTTATTACTCCTTATTTGTGTCAATGTTTTATAGCTCATGAGGAAGTATGTGGTGTTTTATCTTTCAATCTTGTCATTTACTTCTGACTTTCACCAATGGACTAGTGGCATATACATCCGCTTATCCAATAATTTGCAAAAAGAGCTGGCAACGGGGTGCCCAGCCCCAATTAATTACAACTTTCATTAATAATTCTCTTCACATGTTTTGCCCTGATTTATCAGTAAGCAACTTAATTTGCAAATAGACACTCCTCCATGGTATGTGAATGTTGGAAGGCACCCGAGGATTCGGTTAGCCATGGCTTGTGTAAGCAAAAGGTTGGGAGGAGTGTCATCTATAAAGAAACTAAAATACATGTGTAAACAAAAGAGAAGAGGGATGATCTACCTTGCTGGTAGAGATAACGTCCTTCATGGGAGCCGCTCTTGAAAGTCTGGTTGACAAGGGGGTTAGAGTGCCCACTACCATTCGTTGACAACAACAAACACCTCTCAAATACTTATTTTGTGCTCTCTATATGCTTTCGAAAACTTAAAAAGCTCTAGCACATGATTTAATCCCTGCTTCCCTCTGCGAAGGGCCTATCTTTTACTTTATGTTGAGTCAGTTTACCTACTCCTTTCTATCTTAGAAGCAAACACTTGTGTCAACTTTGTGTGCATTGATTCTTACATGTTTACTTATTGCACTTGTTATATTGCTTTATGTTGACAACTATCCATGAGATATACATGTTACAAGTTGAAAGCAATGCTGAAACTTAATCATCCTTTGTGTTGCTTCAATGCCTTTTACTTTGAATCTATTGCTTTATGAGTTACCTCTTATGCAAAACTTTTTGATGCTTGTCTTGAAAGTACTATTCATGAAAAGTTTTTGCTTATATGATTCATTGTTTACTCTTTATCTATTTGTTAGCAAACTATAGACCATTGCTTTGAGTCACTTCATTCATGACATGAGCCTTGCAATATATTGATCAAGATTGTGTGAAAGCATGTCTCCTCAGAAATTATTTGTTGTTATCGTTTTACCTACTCGAGGACGAGTAGAACTAAGCTTGGGGATGCTTGATACGTCTCCAACGTATCCATAATTTCTGCTGTTCCATGCTTATATTATACCATTTGCTACATGTTTTATATACACTTCATATCACTTTTATGCATTTTCTGGGACTAACCTATTAACAAGATGCCACAGTGCCAGTTCCCTGTTTTCTGCTGTTTTTGGTTTCAGAAAGTTACTTCTGGAAATATTCTCGGAATTGCACGAAACAAAAGGCCAAGTCCCTATTTTTCCAACACGTACACGGAGTCCGAAGGAGAGACGAAGAGCCACGAGGTGGCCAAACCACAGGCGGCGCGGCAGGGGCCCACCGCGCCGCCTGTGGTTTGGGCCCCTCGGGGGTCCGCCGACATCGCCCCTTCGCCTATTTATTCCCCGAGACGTGAAAACCCTAAAACACCGAGCCTTTCATCCAGAACATATTCGCTGCCGCCGCCGTCGTCAACCCTAACTCGGGGGGTTCTGAAGCTCTTCCCGGCACCCTGCCGGAGAGGGGAATCATCACCGGAGGGCTCTACATCGCCATGCCCGCCTCCGGAGTGATGCGTGAGTAGTTCATCCTTGGACTATGGGTCCATAGCAGTAGCTAGATGGTTGTCTTCTCCACTTGTGCCATCATGTTTAGATCTTGTGAGCTGCCTATCATGATCAAGATCATCTTATTGTAATGCTACATGTTGTGTTTGCTGGGATCTGACTTATATTGATACCTATGTGGAGCTGAATATTATATTATCATGTCTATGTCATTTGTGATCTTGCATGCTCTCCGTTACTTGTTGAAGCCTTGGCCAAGTGAATACTTGTGACTCCAAGAGGGGGTATTTATGCATGATAGTTGGGTTCAACCTCTATTTAACCTGGGATAGTGACAGCAAGTTCTAAGGTTGTAGATGTGTTGTTGCCACTAGGGGTAAAACAGCAATGCTTTATTCAAGGATGAATGTATTGTTTACATTACGCACATTACTTAATGCAATTGTCTGTTGCTTGCAACTTAATACTGGAAGGGGTACGGATGTTAACCGGAAAGTGGACTATTTAGGCATAGATGCATGCTGGATAGCGGTCTATGTACTTTGTCGTAATGCCCAAATGAATCTCATAGTAGACACCACAACTCACACATGCATGTTATATGCACTTATCAATTGTCAATTGCCCAGCTGTAATTTGTTTACCCAGCATGTTAGTTATCTTATTGGAGAGACACCACTAGTGAACTGTGGACCCCGGTCCATTCTTTTACATCTGAAATACAATCTACTGCAATCATTGTTCTCTACTGTTTTATGCAAACAAACATCATCTTCCATTCGATACGTTTAACCCTTTGTTTTCAGCAAGCCGGTGAGATTGACAACCTCACTGTTAAGTTGGGGCAAAGTAATTTGATTGTGTTGTGCAGGTTCCACGTTGGCACCGGAATCCCTGGTGTTGCGCCGCACTACACTCCTTCACCAACACCTTCGAAGCAACCTCGTTTTCCTACTGGTTCGATAAACCTTGGTTTCATACTGAGGGAAAACTTGCTGCTGCACTCATCATACCTTCCTCTTGGGGTTCCCAACTGACGTGTGACGTTACACGCATCAAGCATATTTTCTGGCGCCGTTGTCGGGGAGATAGAAGCAACACCGCAATATATTCCCTCGTCAACTTAGCGCCAGCACAGCTCCAGAAGAGTCTTTCACAACCCCAAAGAAAGATATTGGGGAGAAAACAGGAGCCTCTACAACCTCTGCTGTACATGCTAAACGGAAGAGAAAAGACAAAGCTCCTTTGGTAGATACAGAGGTAAGGAGAAGCTCAAGAATTCAGCATTTGCAGAAAGGATTTAGGAAAAGTACTTGCATGGATAAACATTGTATTTCCTGCATATCTAAGCCTCCAGCTATACCTGCAAAATTTATTAAAAACCTCAGCGTCACTTTTTGCAAGGTGCCTCCTGAGGTCTGCTCGGATGATAATCTAAATGGAAATGGAAAGAAAGGAAAGCATCAGAAGATTGGAGCACGAAAAACTCAAGATAAGGAGAAAGATGGAAATAATGCAGCATAAGGAGAGGAAGGATTTCAAGATGTTTTTAATAAGAAAGATGATAAACTTTTATTTAATTATTGTATCAAGGATGACTTTCCTTTTGTCAGTTGGACTGGTTTATCAATTTCTTCTCATGTCGTATGTTGGAGCATGTTGCTCAGCTTTGAGTGGGGCATTTTGCTATTGTCACACTCGTTTAGAATTTCAAGTCAAAACATTTTTGTAATGAATCAATCATGGTGTGTGCTTGATTGGAACATAAGAGGTATTAATAATTCGATGAAATGGCTTGCTGTGAACAACAAAGTGGATGAATCGGGATGTGCCATTATATGTCTCCAAGAAACCAAAAGAGAGATGTTTGATAGCAGCTATGTCAGAAATTTCTGTCCTAGGCGTTTTAATAAATTTGACTTTGTCCCATAAGTGGGAGCATCTAGAGGTCTTTTTATTGCATGGAATGAATCGTTGTTCACCGGGGAAACCTTGTTCAAAAAATACCTTTTCTATCTCTGTGAAATTTACATCAGTTCACACGTCTGAATCTTGGGTACTTACAAATATCTATGGGCCCTGTCAAGTTGAAGCCAGAGCAGAATTCATTGAGTGGTTTAAGAATATAGTTGTTGATACGTCCATTTTGCATCACTATTTTATATCATAATTTACTGCTATTCATTGGTATATTTCATATTTGGATATGATACTTATGTTATTTTATCTTATTTTGCATGTTTGATGACTATTGGAGAATTAACTGCCGGAGTCAGGATTCAGCTGGAAAAAGCATCGTCAAGACACCCTATTTCTGAAGATCGACAATTCATGGAAAATATACAGAAGTTCCTATTTTATCAGATGCCGGAGGCAACCAAAAGGGGAGGCTGAGATGGGCCACGAGGGCCCACGCCACCCCACGGCGCGGGGCCCACCTTGGCCGCGCCGGGGTCTGGCGTGGATGCCCTGGCCCACCTCAGGCGACGCCCCTTCGCGTACTTCTTCGTCCGAACCCTAATCGGTCGGGGAGAGCCAGAGGAAATATTCCGCCGCCTCCACGAGGCGGAAACCACAGAGAGAGAAAAAGCTCACCGGCAGGGAGAAATCTGCCGGGGAAATTCCTTCCCGGAGGGGGGAAATCATCGCCATCGTCACCATCATCACGCTGGACTTCATCGGGATCATCATCATCATCATCTCCACCACCGTCACCATCATCTCCACCGCTCCACTTCGTTCCGCTGTAACATCTAGGGCTGTACTTTGTCTAGTTCATAGGGGGAACTTTCCCGGTGTTAATTACTCCTTGTGGTTGATGCTATTAAGTTTTATCGGTGAATTAAGGTTTATGTCCAGATTGTTATTCATAATTATATCACCTCTGATCATGATCATTATGATGTCTTGTGAGTAGATCGTTTAGTTCTTGAGGACATGGGAGAAGTCATGTTGTTAGTACTGGAATTATGTTGAGTAATATTTAATGGTTTGATATTTAAGTTGTGGTGTATTCTTCTAGTGGTGTCATGTGAACGTCGACTACATGACACTTCACCTTTATGGGCCTAGGGGAATGCATTGTGTATTTGGCTACTAATTGTGGGGTTGCCGGAGTGACAGAAACCTAAACCCCCGTTAGTAAACCGGTGCACGAGGGAGTGTAGGATCTCAGAGTTTAAGGCTGTGGTTAGATTTATCTTAATTACTTTCTTGTAATGCGGATGCTTGCAAGGGGTTTAATCACAAGTATGTATTAGTCCAAGTTAGGGCAGTGCATTAGCATAGGTTCACCCACACAACACTTATCAAAACTATAAAGATTAATCAATTGTATGAAGCGAAAGCACTTGACGAAATTCCCGTGTGTCCTCAAGAACATTTTTCCATCATAAGTAAACCAACCGGCTTGTCCTTTGTGCTAAAAAGGATTGGGCCACTCGCTGCAATTATTATTACTGTCTTTTATTTACTTGTATTTTATTTATCTGCTATATCAAAAACCCCTAAAAACTTGTCTGCTAGTATTTACAGTGAATCCTTGATCAAAACTACTTGTCAACACCTTCTGCTCCTCGTTGGGTTCGACACTCTTATTTATCGAAAGTACTACGATACACCCCCTATACTTGTGGGTCATCAGTTGTCCCGGATGATTTAAATTGGCTTGTATTGGGAGACTTCAACTACGTCAGACATCTGGATAATAGAAACAGAGAAGGTGGCAATATCAATGACATGCTGAATTTCAATGAAGCCATAAGTTCGCTTGCTCTAGTGGAAATTCCTATGAAAGGCAGAGAGTTTACTTGGAGTAATATGCAGAGTGCTCCATTACTAGAAAAGTTGGATTGGGTCTTCTCTTCTGAATCATGGACAATCAATTACCCGAATACTATGGTTCTTCCTCTGGCTAGACCCATCTCTGATCATGTTCCATTTATGGTTAAAGTGGGAACCAATATTCCTAAGTCTACTATCTTCAGATTCGAAAATTACTGGTTGAAGCACCATGATTTTAAGCAGACAGTGCAGAATATTTGGGAACAAGATGTTCAAGAGGAGGACAGTGCCAAAAGAATCACTGCAAAATTCAAAAGACTTAGAAAGGGACTAAAAATATGGTCCAAAGAGAAATCGCAGTTAGCTATGCACATAAGAAATGCTAATGAGGTTATAAATTCTTGGATGGTATTGAGGAATTGAGAGACTTATCTATTCAGGAAAGGAATGGAAGAGAAATCATTAAGGATCACCTGATGACACTACTGGATAACCAAAGTGCCTACTGGAAGCAAAGAGCAACTATCAGATGGGCTAAGTTTGGAGAAACTAATTCTAAATTCTTCCACACTAAGGCAACAATTAAATTCAGAAAGAATTTCATTTCCTCTCTCATGGATGACCAAGGTAACCCTCAAACCGAACATCAAGCTAAAGCAGCAATTCTGCACAGAGCTTTTAAACAGAGAATGGGAACTGAAACTATTTCGGAAAATGAGATGGAACTGACTTCATTAATAGCTGAGGCTGATGAGATGTTACTTCTTGAAGCACCTTTTACCAAGGAAGAGATAGATGGAGTCGTTAAAAATCTCCCTAATGACAAATCTCCCGGACCAGATGGGTTTAATACCAATTTCATCAAGGCTTGCTGGCATATAATTAAAGGAGATTTTTACAGTTTGATTGAGGATTTTTATAACGGTACTGTTAACACACAGAGCATCAACTCTTCTTTCATCACACTGATTCCCAAGAAAGATTGTCCTCTCAACCCTGCTGACTATAGGCCTATATCTTTGTTGAATTGTACCATCAAATCATAACAAAGATAATGGCTAACAGACTACAGAAGGTCATGCATAAGCTTGTTCACCCGAATCAATATGGTTTCCTTAAAGCTAAATCTATCCAAGACTGCCTTCCTTGGGTTTATGAGTACATCCATCATTGCAATCAAGCAAATATTGAATGTGTCATCTTAAAACTGGATTTTGAGAAAGCTTTCGACATGCTGAATCACAAAGCAATCAAAGAGATTCTAGTAGCCAAAGGGTTTGGGCCTAGGTGGATTAAATGGTTCGATATGATTTACTCTACTGGTTTTTCATCAGTTTTGCTCAACGGTATCCCTGGAAAACAATTTCTGTGCAAACGTGGAGTTAGACAAGGAGATCCCCTTTCACCGTTGATCTTTGTTATTGCTGCTGATCTTCTGCAAACTATCCTCAATGAAGCTATGAATAACCAATTGATTCATCCTCCATTCACATCTCAAGCATGTCCAGATTTCCCTGTCCTTCAATACGCTGACGATACATTGGTTATTCTGCAAGCATGTCCCACTCAGCTGCAACATGTCAAAAGCCTGCTGTACTACTTCGGAGCATTCACAGGGCTGAAAGTGAATTATGAAAAATCATCTATGGTGCCTATTAATGTTGGGCAGGAAAGAATCCAACAATTAGTACACGCCCTGGGATGCACAGTTGGAACGCTGCCTTTCACATATCTGGGTATGCCTATGACTGTTATGAAACTGAAAGTGTCGGACTACATGACCTTTCTATCAAGAATTAGTTCAAGATTATCAGGATGCTCTACTCTTCTTTCCTATGGGGAGAAACTCATATTGATCAAATCAGTCTTCTCGAGCCTTGCTATATTTTACATGAGTACTCTGTACATTCCGGTTACAGTTTTGCAACATGCATAAAAATACTTGAAACATTGTTTCTGGAGAAAGTATGGTATGGAGGACAGGGGAACTGCACTTATCAAGTGGGAGAAAGTTACATTACCAAAGGAGCAAGGAGGGCTGGGAGTCTTAAACCTAGAGCTTCAGAATAAAGCATTACTTATGAAACATTTGCACAAATTCTTCAATGTTCAAGATCTGCCCTGGTAAAATTAGTTCATGAAAGATACTATGAGAATAGACCTGTTGACGATAGACCAGTTGGTTCATTTTGGTGGAAAAGCATCCTGAAGCTGCTGCCTGATTACAAGGATATGGCTAGATGTCACATAAATAATGGCAATGCAGTGATGTTTTGGAATGATAGCTGGAATAATGGCATTTGCAAGAAAAATATCCAGAACTGCATTCCTTTTGCAATAATGAGAATCAATCTGTCAGTAATTTCATTCTGCATCCGAATATAAGTGATAATTTCCACTTGCCTCTCTCAGCTCAAGCTTTTGAACAGCTTCAAGTGCTTCAAGAAGATGTGATGGACATTCAGTTAAATAATGAACATGACACTTGGTCATACAATTGGAACTCTGATCAATTCTCATCAAGGAAAGCTTATAAAACCTTGATTCAAGCCCCATCAGCGCACAAAATATTTCAGCATATATGGAGCTCCGCAGCTATACTCAGATATAAGATCTTCATTTGGCTTGTTCTTCATGATAGGATCAACACTAGAAATCTGCTTGCTAGGAAATCTTTCTACCTCCAAGCTACAATTGTGTCCTATGCTCAGAAGACACGGAAGAAACTGCATTGCACTTGTTTTTTGACTGCAGCTTTGCTCTACATTGCTGGGATTCGGTTCTAGAAAATAAAAAGAGGGGGATTTCAGTTATAGATGAGTGCTGCTTAATCAGAGAAGTTGTGCCGAGGAAGATTGCAACAGAAATCCTTATTATGGGAACCTGGAACATTCGGAAGCAGAGAAATGACTTGATCTTCAGAAACATTCAACCGAGCAGAACTTCTTGGAGGATTCAACTTCGCAAAGATCTGAGAATTTTAGAGCATCGCATCAAACCTAATAACAGAGAGACTTTGAAGAGCTGGATTGATTCAGTTCTCCCTTCTAGTTCAGCTTAATCGTTATCATGTTAGATAGAACTGGCATTGGTTAGCCAATTTTTGAAGCGCTTCCTATTTTGTATGTATATACTTTTTATTTATTAATGGAAAATTACCGTAGAACGATTGTTCTACGGTTTGCGCTTCAAAAAAAAAGAAACGTCTTTGTGCTGACTAGTGATGCATCCGGTCTCTGTGATGGGTTTGAACTTTCCATATAGAAAAATCAAGTAGTTGGGACCTCGCCGAACTTTCAGAATTTTGTTATCTTATTACTCGAAATTTTGTTACAATCAGCGGCCTGTGACAAGATCACGATTGCTAAATTGCTCAGAGATGCTGGATCTCGTGATGTTTATTTAGTGTTCAGCGACAGCCCTGGTCATGCACTGAAGTCTTGTACGCATGAATGAAAGCGACCATACTGTGGCAAGAAGTGTTTGTTCCCTTTTGCTTTTCTTTCTTTTTTTGCTGGCAGAAAAACATGCAGGGAATAAGAAACCGCAACCGCGCACCAAATTAAATAGCATCAAGGTAACATAAAAACCTGAGTAAGATCATGACAACAGCTATTACAAAGTTCAGCAAGATGTCGAAAAAGGCTATTACACCCACAAGTTTCAGCAAGATCATGAAAATGGCTATTACAAACTTCAGCAAGATATGTTGACGTACAGGTTGCATATGTTGTTCTGGGAACCTAACTAACTAGCCGGCGATCCCTTGGTTCTCCATCACTCTGGCTCCGTTCGAATCTTCATCTTCATCTTTGCCTAACTGCAAGATCCAGTGGGTAAGCACGGCAGACGCCACATAGACCCCCCAAATGTTGAACACTCGACCCACCTGATAAAATAAACACCTTTTAACCCTTTTGATCCCCCAAACGTTGACATCTACAGATAGATTCTGGAGCAGCTTCACGTTTCGGATCCGATCCACGACGTCGATAGCACGGCAATTACTAGGCACGTAGTATCCGTTCTCTTCCACTTCACAGAGCAGATCGTACAGCTCCTGTTTCTTCTTCTGGAGCTCCTCCTGGAACCTGAGGATCTTGGCCTTCTCGGCCTCACCGTTTGGTGCACGGCAGGATGCAGGAGAAGAGGCCGGCGTGATCGTTACCTTAGACGTGCAATTGCCTTGTGAACCTGGGGCGGCAGAGGTGGCCGGTGGGCTGGCCGTGTGGGTGGACCTTCTTGGGACGAGCCGCTGTGGTTCAGTCGCTGGAGAGACGCCCGACGGTGGCGTTCGCTTGACAAGGACCAGCTTCCTCGCCGCGTGTCGTAGCGCCGCCGCCATCGCGCGCGTGGCGACTTGGGTTTCTTAACTCGGATCCCCGCCTTGCCTTGCAGATCTGCCTGGTTTAATTTGTTCGAGTGTTTAAGGTTGGTCCGTCCGTCAAATCTGTTCCTGCGTACATGGTTACCAAACCCAACCGTACCGTACTAAAAAAACCGGTTAGTTCGATACGTAGTTGGCTATCGCCACGGTTGTCCAAATGCTAACCGCTGGAAGCCTGGAACTTTTGGTCTTTCTTGGGTAGGAAACCGAAAATTCCCAAGGTACAGCAATATATAGTTCAGGTCTACAGGAAAGCACATCGCTGGTATACATAAGGTTCACGTACTGGCTTAGGAAAAATAGTTCCATCACTACACAGTATGTACAAACTATCACAAAGCATATAAGGCTAGAGCCAACTACACGTTTACCTATACAACGAATATATCTACAGGACGGTTAGATAAGGAAGCAACATAATCTCCAGAGTCCAGTGTACCCAAACAACATAGAAAGAACATTCATTCACAGCTTGTATGACCAAAAGACCACTCCTGAAAAAGTGAAGCAGTCTTCAGACAGGCACTAACCTGAAGATAGAGGAAACGAATGACACTGGACATAGAAAACTGTTTGTCCAGCTAAATGGCATAGGCATAGCAAAGCAGAAATCAGGCAGGCACTAACCTGAAGTGGAAACGGCTTACTGAGGGCATACGCGAACTATATATTGCATAGTTCGGCAGAAGTAACTCGGCAACCGTGTTAACCGGGCAACAATTGCGGTACAACTTTTGGTCATGTTCTCAACCACAGGAGCTTTATATTAAATTTGAAGAACCAGATGTTAAACGGGAAAATATTCAACAAACACCATTTTAGGATTTAGTCGATTGTGATATACAGAAGTAAAAGTGGGACTTAGTGCAATTATTGTCAAATGAAAATACAGTATACGATTAATAAATGGACCTAACTAATCACACACAATTATAGTAAGCACAAAAAACACCAACCAAAATCAAAGGTAGACAATAAGACTGTAATCCCATAATGCGGTACTGTCAAGATAGTATATGAGACGAATCTTAAATATGAGAGATTGAAATGCTAAGAAAATAAAGTAGACAATCAATAATGTGGAACTTATCTAAAGAAATTAAGTGGACAAAAAACAACAATATGTGAACTGGTGAAGACAACATTATGCTTGCTGGATCAACATTTCTATATAGCCAAAAGCAAATGGTGCGAAGTGGAGAACTTCATATAATCTAACCAAGCTTGTTTCTGTTTCGTGCAATTATATCTCACTCTTAGGCTGAACAATGTAACCTGATGCCTTCTTTGCAGTCCATTCTTATGCATAGACCATAGGCCAAAGCAAGTTTGTAGTGACAGTAACTGCACCAGCCAGATACAAGCCTAGTTCATATGCACATGACAATCACAAAAGTAACATAACAACCTTCATAGTCTCGGACACGGCAACAACATAGGACAAACATCCACCAGGAATCAACACCACCAAACATACATCACTCCTATAAAAGCAGCGGTGTAATCAGGTTGTTACAGAGTCCATCCTATAACATACTCCCTCCGTTCCAATTTAATTGACTTGCTATGCACCATAAGTGGATGTATCTAGACATGTTAATACATCCACTTATGGTGCATAGCAAGTCAATTAAATTGGAACGGAGGGAGTACCAAGCATAAATGATGTACATAATGGCCTGATATTACTAACATACAAAGAGGGTAGGTGAGGTCTTTTTCTTACCTTGAGTCCATTAGGGCTTTCTGCAGTGGCTGGCTGCGCATGGTACCATTTCAAACAGAACGTGGGTGAGCCAAGGCATACATAGAGACACTATACATGCATGTATCTATAAACTGCTTGCACACGGAAGAAGAGAGGCTACCTCTTATCCGTTGCAGATGCAATGAATGACGTGAGTGGCTCCATCGGATTTTCAGCCACGGATGCAGGAACCTGACAGGGCAATCAAGCAGACCATATATAATAAGTATGTCAAGCACAAATACCCAAGAAAATATGTCTACCACGTAAGTAAATACCTCTTCAGCCACAACCCAAGGAGGGGAAGTGGGGAACCCTAGAATTGGGATAAATGATTTCTGATGATCCTTGTTGTTGATGATGGAGAAAATTATGATCACATATCTCAGATAATAGGAATATGGAAAAAGCTCACGGTTATAAATCGAACAACACGGTACAATCCGATTTGGTTAAAACACACCTAGGCCAATCGGGGTTTATAATTGACTATGGAAGTCTTGAGGGAAAACTGTGACAGGAGGACTTATTTTAATCTAAATATCATAAACCTACAATAGGAGCAACGTAACACAGTGCAGCAGCCAAAAAAGGAAACAAAATGAGACCAAACACAGATAGCTCTATTGGCCTGAGAGGGGTAATAAAAATTGGCTTTCATACGAACCAAACACTGCCTGTCTAAGTAATCAAAAGGAAATAACAAAAATAATATTTTAGTTGGAAGCTTTCAATTATAACCCGGTCCGTTTCAGCAATAGGCTGACAATGTATGGTTTGTTAGGAAGCTGCACAAATCCATGAACCATTTGATCATATCCTAGGCAAATGAAAATTAATAGCAGGCTTTAAACTAAGAAGAAAATGAAATTTTGTAAAATCCAAACGGAACATGTCAATGTAATATAATAGGCTCAGATACAAAACAAAACGCTGATGTTAGCTACCGAAATTTAGATCTGAATCCCTTCCATCTGCAGAAAACATGTAGGACAAATTCTACATTATATGTCTTTATCATTGCCCAAAGAACCAACCACAACAGCATTCAAAGGATCCATATTTCCCGATATTGGCTAACATTTATGGGGCTAACAAACATTTGCTAACTTTAGGAAAGAATGCACCAAGAAAGAAAGGCATAATCCTTTTGGAGTGCTTCACGGTACTCATATAGAGCAGAATGGCAAAGAGCTATTTTAGACTTCACCTACAAGGCTACAACAGTAGACCAAAACTGAATTGAGTTATTTTGGTTGAGGTGTATAGAATAAAATACTAACGGAAGAAACAACAGACCGAACTGTTCACACCTCATTTTCATTGAAGGGCACACCATTTGAAGAAATTGGAGAAGGTGACTGGCCTATTGAGATTCTGGCAACACATCCGTCTTGAACTTGTTCCACCTTACAAATTTATAAGCAATATTAATCCGCTGTTGTACATACAATTGTAGCTGATATTAGGAATCACCTCAAATTCAGATATTGCATGATCCCTTGTTTTCTATTCTCATAATATGATAATGAATAGGTGTTTTTATGTTACTCCAAATAATAGTCAGCACAATCGGAAAGTGTGCCTTGCTCGGTGCCCGCTAGCCTTTTTTCAGTAACTGCTAATGCCTACTCCAGCGCTTATCCCACGGCATACTGATTTGTATATGCATGCGTTCCTCCAAACAAATTCTTAATTATGGCATGTTTATGTCAATAAGAAACTGATATCATGTTAGTAGTAAATGGGGCTGAGTAAAATTGGAACAGAATGGAATGAACTTACTGTGGCTGGAGGTTGTTGTCTGGACGTGGTGAGATGCCTTGTCGTTGACAACTGCAACACCCGTGGCCGCAGCACCAACCCTTACGCCCTCCTGTGCCTTCTTGAGCAGCAAGCCCATGGCGAATCAGCAGCACCTCACATCTCCTCGGCTCAGTGACCTCGTCTATCTCTTGAGCAAATCTGTACAAAATTAATAGCATTGACTAAAATTCTTAGAAATCATTTGAGAACGCTAGAGTTGGAACCTGAGCTATAAGTTGATTTCAGAAATGATACCATATGGTGCGAATTTTAGAAAAAATATATCATATGGTGTGATTTTTTCGACAAGATACCATACAAAGGCTATAGGTTGATTCCAGAAATGATACAATATGGATGTACTGGATGTAGCTAAATTTCAGAAGAACAAAAAAGTAAGCTATTGAGTAGAATGAATATTACATATATTAGTCTTCCCCAGCCACCCACTTGCCTTTTCATCGAACACCTTGTAGGCATAAATTAGAAAGAAGCTAGACAAACAAAGATGACAGAATTAAATAAATATAAGAGGTGGAAGAGAGAGGGGGCAAATCTGTAGGAACAATTGCAAACCTCGCTCCTGGTACCTGATTGAGGAAAGAACGTGGTCTATCACACACCAAGTGCAAAGAGAGAGGGAGAGGGAGGGAGGGAGCTAGAGCTTACGTGTTGCCGTATCGACGCAAGGAGGATGGCGATGCAGACGGAGAGTGAGTGCAGCAGCTGTGGGTGGCAGCAGGAGACAAGTCCAGGGAAATGCGCCGTGGATGTAGGCAAATTTGATGAACTTGACACCTTTTCCAACTCATCTCACAAAATGGACCCAAATTCAAATTATTTCACGATCTAACCATTTTGCTTGCCGCCCGGCGACCCTAACTCAAATTATTTCACGATCTAGCAATTTTGCTTGCCGCCCGGCCCCAAGGCGCCATACCCAACTGCACGACACCCTGGCCAGACGCGCCAGAACCACCGAATACAATTCTTAAAGACAAAGAATTCTGAACTGTTATGTCTCCAATTCTTCTTCATCAATGACACATCCCACCAAATTTATCAATTAATATTTACATCCCATGGGAAATTTGCAACATCACATAATCCAATCACTATCAACTCTGTTAGATCATCACATTAAGCCTAAAACAATCCAATTATAACAATGGCCACTCAGGTTCATGTTTCAATGCAATCATCCTACTAGAACCAGCGAATCCAATCCGTATAATTGTTATGAACTCTTAAGTCTCCAACTTTTATTTATCGATGATCATCCTACATAATTTATCAAAATAATTAACTTCACTCCTATGTTCCCATACATGTCACCATAAGTAACAAATCATCTAGATTATTGATCATTGTCATCAGACTATACCACCAAACAAATCTATAAATCAAGAGAGCCAATGATCCTCCAATAACTAAGATTTTCTAAATCCACAAAAATTAATACATCGAACTTCCAATTTATCGTATCCACGTCACAAACTATTTATATATAATATCATATGTTCGTCAAATAGACTATCCTCCAATTATATCGAACATTGTACCTCACCATATGTTTCCCATTAGATCCAATACACTCTTTTCCTTGGTCTAACAGTTTAACAAAGCATCACATTGACTAAACCCAACAACATTAGTACATTTATCCAGCCACTTCTAAGTTCTACATTTACATAAATGATCTGGTCTTTTCAAACATTACTAACTACACTAACACGGGAGGCCAGAGGCTGCAAGCACCCCCAACGACAAAGGACAGCCAACAGGTGCAATAAGATCGAACTGAACTAAACAAACACTAAAAAATAATCAGGTATTAGAAAGAGAAGAAATATGAGAAAGCCTCTAGAAGCAAATAAAAATCACCCATAGAATAAGAAAACGGCGAACAAGTCCAATTCAAATTAAATCAACTAAGAACTCAAACGAAAAGGTTGACTAGAACTCGGATGAATTTAAATACTTGTTTTGTAAACACGCGCCTGAAAACAATCAGATATTAGAAAGAAAAGAAAAAGATAAAGGCACAAAAAGAAGATAAGAGATCGCCCTTAGAATAAGAAAACTGCAAACAAGTCCAATTCAAATAAAATCAAGTAAGAACTCAAACAAAAAGGTTGACTAGAACTCGGATGAATTTAAATGCTTGTTTTGTAAACACACGCTTGAAAACAATCAGATATTAGAAAGAAAAGAAAAAGATAAAGGCACAAAAAGAAGATAAGAGATCGCCCTTAGAATAAGAAAACTGCAAACAAGTCCAATTCCAATAAAATCAAGTAAGAACTCAAACAAAAAGGTTGACTAGAACTCAGGCGAATTGAAATGCTTGTTTTGTAAACACACGCTTGAAAACAATCAGATATTAGAAAGAAAAGAAAAAGAGAGACACAAAAGGAAGATAAGAGATCGCCCTTAGAATAAGAAAACTGCAAACAAGTCGAATTCAAATAAAATCAACTAATTGTTTTTTAGAAACACAATCAACTAAAAATTCCAACGAATAAGTTGAGGAGAACTCAACAGACTTTTTTCCTAAATCAAATAAGGAAATCAACCAAACATTGCTAATTTAATCCAGGACGTACCACTAGCTAAACCATTCTTTACTTCCAGTATAATTGGACCCTTCTCAAATATAGACATTGAACTTGTCTATTCACATCCCACGGAAAATTCGCAACATTACATAATCCAATCACTGCCAACTCTGTTAGATCATCACATTAAGCCTACAAAATCCAATTAGAATCATGCCCACGCATGTTCATGTATCAATGTAATATATCCTACTAGAACCACCGAATCCAATCCTTAAAGACAAATAATTCTCAACCGTTATGTCTCCAATACTTCTTCATCAATGACACATCCCACCAAATTTATCACATAATATTTTCATCCCATGGTAAATTTGCAACATCGCATAATCCCTTCACTATCAATTCTTTCATATCATCACATTACGCTTAAAAAATCCAATTATAATCATGCCCACTCAGGTTCATCTTTGCAATCATCCTACTAGAACCAGCGAATCCAATCCTTAAAATTATTATGAACACTTGCGTCTCCAACTCTTATTTATCGAGGATCATCCTACCAAATTTATCCAGATAATTAACTTCACTCCTATGTTCCCATATGATCTTCGTGTCACCATAAGTAACAAATCATCTAGATTATTGATCATTGTCATAAGACTATACCACCGACCAAATCTATAAATCAAGAGAGCCAATGATCCTCCAATAACTAACATTTTTCTAAATTCACAAAAATTAATACATCGGACTTCCAATTTATCGTATCCACATCACCAACTATTTATACATAATACCATATGTTCGTCAAATAGACTATCCTCCAATTATATCGAACATTGTACCTCATCATCTGTTTCCCATTAGATCCAATACTCTCTTTTCCTTGGTCTTACAGTTTAACAAAGCATCACCTTGACTAAACCCAATAACATTAGTACTTTTATCCAGCCACTTCTAAGTTCTACAATAACATAAATGATCTAGTATTTTCTAACATTACTAACTACACTAAAACGGGAGACCAAAGGCTGCAAGCACCCCCAACGACAAAGGACAACAGGTGCAATAAGATCGAACTGAACTAAACACACAGTCGCAAACAATCAGGTATTACAAAGAGAAGAAATATGAGAAAGCCTCTAGAAGCAAATAAAAATCACCCATGGAATAAGAAAACGGCGAACAAGACCAATTCAAATTAAATCAACTAAGAACTCAAACAAAAAGGTTGACTAGAACTCAGACGAATTTAAATGCTTGTTTTGTAAACATACGCTTAAAAACAATCAGATATTAGAAAGAAATGAAAAAGAGAAAGGCACAAAAGGAAGATAAGAGATCGCCCTTAGAATAAGAAAACTGCAAACAAGTCGAATTTAAATAAAATCAAGTAAGAACTCAAACAAAAAGGTTGACTAGAACTCGGACGAATTTAAATGCTTGTTTTGTAAACACACGCTTGAAAACAATAAGATATTAGAAAGAAAAGAAAAAGAGAAAGGCACAAAAAGAAGATAAATGATCGCCCTTAGAATAAGAAAACTGCAAACAAGTCCAATTCAAATAAAATCAAGTAAGAACTCAAACAAAAAGGTTGACTAGAACTCAGACGAATTTAAATGCTTGTTTTGTAAACACACGCTTAAAAACAATCAGATATTAGAAGAAAAGAAAAAGAGAAAGGCACAAAAGGAAGATAAGAGATCGCCCTTAGAATAAGAAAACAGCAAACAAGTCGAATTCAAATAAAATCAACTAAAAATTCCAACGAATAAGTTGAGGAGAACTCGGCAGATTTTTTTCCCTAAATCAAATAAGGAAATCAACCAAACATTGCTAATTTAATCCAGGACGTACCACTAGCTAAACCATTCTTTACTTTCAGTATAATTGGACCCTTCTCAAATATAGACCTTGAACTTGTCTATTCACATCCCACGGAAAATTCGCAACATTACATAATCTAATCACCGCCAACTCTGTTAGATCATCACACTAAGCCTACAAAATCCAATTAGAATCATGCCCACGCATGTTCATGTATCAATGTAATATATCCTACTAGAACCACCGAATCCAATCCTTAAAGACAAATAATTCTCAACCGTTATGTCTCCAATACTTCTTCATCAATGACACATCCCACCAAATTTATCACATAATATTTTCATCCCACGGGAAATTTGCAACATCGCATAATCCATTCACTATCAACTCTTTCAGATCATCACATTACACTTAAAAAATCCAATTATAATCATGCCCACTCAGGTTCATCTTTGCAATCATCCTACTAGAACCAGCGAATCCAATCCTTAAAATTATTATGAACTCTTGCGTCTCCAACTCTTATTTATCGAGGATCATCCTACCAAATTTATCCAGATAATTAACTTCACTCCTCTGTTCCCATACGATCTTCGTGTCACCATAATTAACAAATCAACTAGATTATTGATCATTGTCATAAGACTATACCACCGAACAAATCTATAAATCAAGAGAGCCAATGATCCACCAATAACTAACATTTTTCTAAATCCACAAAAGTTAATACATCGGACTTCCAATTTATCGTATCCACATCACCAACTATTTATATATAGTATCATATGTTCGTCAAATAGACTATCCTCCAATTATATCGAACATTGTACCTCACCATATGTTTCCCATTAGATCCAACTCTCTTTTCCTTGCTCTTACTGTTTAACAAAGCATCACCTTGACTAAACCCGACAACATTAGTACTTTTCACTAGCCACTTCTAAGTTCTACAATAACATAAATGATCTAGTCTTTTCTAACATTACTAACTACACTAACACGGGAGGCCAGAGGCTGCAAGCACCCCCAACGACAAAGGACAGCCAACAGGGGCAATAAGATCGAACTGAACTAAACACACAGTCGCAAACAATCAGGTATTACAAAGAGAAGAAATATGAGAAAGCCTATAGAAGCAAATAAAAATCACCCATGGAATAAGAAAACGGCGAACAAGTCCAATTCAAATAAAATAAAGTAAGAACTCAAACAAAAAAGGTTGACTAGAACTCAGATGAATTTAAATGCTTGTTTTGTAAACACACGCTTGAAAACAATTAGATATTAAAAAGAAAAGAAAAAGAAAAAGGCGCAAAAAGAAGATAAGAGATCGCCCTTAGAATAAGAAAACTGCAAACAAGTCCAATTCAAATAAAATCAAGTTAGAACTCAAACAAAAAGGTTGACTAGAACTCGGACGAATTTAAATGCTTGTTTTGTAAACACACGCTTGAAAACAATCAGATATCAGAAAGAAAAGAAAAAGAGAAAGGCACAAAAAGAAGATAGAGATCGCCCTTAGAATAAGAAAACTGCAAACAAGTCCAATTCAAATAAAATCAACTAAGAATTCGAACAAATAAGTTGAGGAGAACTGAGACGAATTTAAATGCTTGTTTTGTAAACACACGCTTAAAAACAATCAGATATTAGAAAGAAAAGAAAAAGAGAAAGGCACAAAAGGAAGATAAGAGATCGCCCTTAGAATAAGAAAACTGCAAACAAGTCGAATTCAAATAAAATCAACTAAAAATTCCAACGAATAAGTTGAGGAGAACTCGACAGATTTTTTTTCCTAAATCAAATAAGGAAATCAACCAAACATTGCTAATTTAATCCAGGATGTACCACTAGCTAAACCATTCTTTACTTTCAATATAATTGGACCCTTCTCAAATATAGACATTGAACTTGTCTATTCACATCCCACGGAAAATTCGCAACATTACATAATCCAATCACTGCCAACTCTGTTAGATCATCACATTAAGCCTACAAAATCCAATTAGAATCATGCCCACACATGTTCATGTATCAATGTAATATATCCTACTAGAAGCACCGAATCCAATCCTTAAAGACAAATAATTCTCAACCGTTACGTCTCCAATACTTTTTCATCAATGACACATCCCACCAAATTTATCACATCATATTTTCATCCCATGGGAAATTTGCAACATCGCATAATCCATTCCCTATCAACTCTTTTAGATCATCACATTACACTTAAAAATCCAATTATAATCATGCCCACTCAGGTTCATCTTTGCAATCATCCTACTAGAACCAGCGAATCCAATCCTTAAAATTATTATGAACTCTTGCGTCTCCAACTCTTATTTATCGAGGATCATCCTACCAAATTTATCCAGATAATTAACTTCACTCCTATGTTCCCATACGATCTTCGTGTCACCATAAGTAACAAATCATCTAGATTATTGATCATTGTCATAAGACTATACCACCGAACAAATCTATAAATCAAGAGAGCCAATGATCCTCCAATAACTAACATTTTCTAAATCCACAAAAATTAATACATCGAACTTCCAATTTATCGTATCCACGTCACAAACTATTTATATATAATATCATATGTTCGTCAAATAGACTATCCTCCAATTATATCGAACATTGTACCTCACCATATGTTTCCCATTAGATCCAATACACTCTTTTCCTTGGTCTAACAGTTTAACAAAGCATCACATTGACTAAACCCAACAACATTAGTACTTTTATCCAGCCACTTCTAAGTTCTACTTTTACATAAATGATCTGGTCTTTTCTAACATTACTAACTACACTAACATGGGAGGCCAGAGGCTGCAAGCACCCCCAACGACAAAGGACAGCCAACAGGTGCAATAAGATCGAACTGAACTAAACAAACACTAAAAAATAATCAGGTATTAGAAAGAGAAGAAATATGAGAAAGCCTCTAGAAGCAAATAAAAATCACCCATAGAATAAGAAAACGGCGAACAAGTCCAATTCAAATTAAATCAACTAAGAACTCAAACGAAAAGGTTGACTAGAACTCGGATGAATTTAAATACTTGTTTTGTAAACACGCGCCTGAAAACAATCAGATATTAGAAAGAAAAGAAAAAGATAAAGGCACAAAAAGAAGATAAGAGATCGCCCTTAGAATAAGAAAACTGCAAACAAGTCCAATTCAAATAAAATCAAGTAAGACTCAAACAAAAATGTTGACTAGAACTCGGATGAATTTAAATGCTTGTTTTGTAAACACACGCTTGAAAACAATCACATATTAGAAAGAAAAGAAAAAGATTAAGGCACAAAAAGAAGATAAGAGATCGCCCTTAGAATAAGAAAACGGCGAACAAGTCCAATTCCAATAAAATCAAGTAAGAACTCAAACAAAAAGGTTGACTAGAACTCAGGCGAATTGAAATGCTTGTTTTGTAAACACACGCTTGAAAACAATCAGATATTAGAAAGAAAAGAAAAAGAGAAAGGCACAAAAAGAAGATAAGAGATCGCCCTTAGAATAAGAAAACTGCAAACAAGTTGAATTCAAATAAAATCAACTAAGAATTCGAACAAATATGTTGAGGAGAACTCGGCAGATTTTTTCCTAAATCAAATACGGAAATCGACCAAACATTTCTAATTTAATCCAGGATGTACCACCAGCTAAACCATTCTTTACTTTCAGTATAATTGGACCCTTCTCAAATATAGACATTGAACTTGTCTATTCACATCCCATACTAAATTCGCAACATCACATAATTCAATCACTGTCAACTCTGTTAGATCATCACATTAAGCCTACAAAATCCAATTAGAATCATGCCCACGCATGTTCATGAATCAATGTAATAATCCTACTAGAACCACTGAATCCAATCCTTAAAGACAAATAATTCTAAACCATTACGTCTCCAATTCTTCTTCATCAATTACACATCCCACCAAATTTATTAAATAATATTTTCATCCCATGGGAAATTTGCAACATCACATAATCCAATCACTATCAACTCTGTTAGATCATCACATTACGCCTAAAAAATCCAATTATAATCAAGCCCACTCAGGTTCATGTTTCAATGCAATCATCATCCCAGAACCAGCAAATCCAATCCTTTAAATTATTATGAACTCTTACATCTCCAACTCTTATTTATCGATGATCATCCTACCAAATTTATCCAAATAATTAACTTCACTCTATATACCCATATGATCTTGGTGTCACCATAAGTAACGAATCATCCAGGTTATTGACCATTGTCATAAGACTATACCACCATACAAATCTACAAATAAAGAGAGTCAACGATCCTCCAATAACTAGAACTTCTCTAAATCCACAAAACTTAATACATAGGACTTCCAATTTATCGTATCCAAGTCACCAAACATTTAAATATAATATCATATGTTCGTCAAATAGACTAACCTCCAATTATATCGAACATTGTACCTCACCATATGTTTCCCATCAGATCCAATGCTCTCTTTTTTTTCTTGCTCTTACAATTTAACAAAGCATCACATTGACTAAACCAAACATTTAAATATAATATCATATGTTCGTCAAATAGACTAACCTCCAATTATATCGAACATTGTACCTCACCATATGTTTCCCATCAGATCCAATGCTCTCTTTTCCTTGCTCTTACAATTTAACAAAGCATCACATTGACTAAACCCAACAACATTAATACTTTTATCCAGCCACTTCTAAGTTCTATAATAACATAAATGATCCAGTCTTTTAGAACATTACTAACTACACTAACACTGGAGGCTGCAAGCACCCCCAACGACAAAGGACAGCCAAAGGTGCAATAAGATCGAATTGAACTAAACACACTAAAAAACAATCAGGTATTAGAAAGAGAAGAAATATGAGAAAGCCTCTAGAAGCAAATAAAAATCACACATAGAATAAGAAAACGACGAACAAGTCCAATTCAAATAAACCAATTAAGAACTCAAACGCATAAGTTAACTAGAACTCGGACGAATTTAAATCCTTGTTTTGTAAATCAAATATGGAACTCAACCAATCACATGAGAATATTCAACAATGCATTATATCAAAAGACTCAACATTTGAAGTATTAAACAAAATGCCAATAATCAGAGGTTAGCTTTGCAATAAGATCCAAAATCAAACTTACACCCAAAGAGCAACGTGAATCCATTCCAAATAAGCACTGAACAAGGGTAAATGAATAAATAAAACTTAAGTGAAATAAACACACATTTGAAAACAATCAGATATTATAAAGAAAAATATGAAAAAGACACAAGAAGCAGATAAAGAGGTCACCCTTAGAATAAGAAAATGGTGAACAAATACATACAAATAAAATCAACTAAGAACTTCAATAAATAAACTGACCAAAACTCTGTAAAATTTAAATCTTTTTTTCTAAATCAAATATGGAACTCAAACAATCACATGAAAACATTCAACAATGAGACTCAACATTTTCAAGTATTAAACAACATGCCAATAATCACACGTTAGATTTTCAATAAGATCTTAAAACACCAAGAGACCAATGTGACTCCATTCCCAAAAAGCACTAAATAAGGGCACATCAAATAAATACAACTTAAGTGAAATAAACACACCTCTGTAAAATATCATATATTAGAAAGAAAGAAAAATATGAGAAAGGCTCCACAAGCAAATAAAAATCACTCTTAACATTAGAAAACGAGAAGCTAGTCCAATTCAAATAAAATCAACGAAAAATCTAACGAATAAGTTCATCAGAACTCGACTGAATTTATATCTTTGTCTTCTAAATCAAATATGGACTAGTTAACGGGTCATGACATTTATCTTAACTAGGCTACCTCAACTCATCAAATCCAATGCTATCTTGGTTTTACAATCTGACACATCACATTGACTAAACCCATCAATAAAAATATTTTTATCTAGCCACTTCTAAGTTCTATAATAACATAGATGATAAGTTTTTCTAACATTATTGACTACAGTAATGCTTACAAAGATCTTCAACCAAACCAAATCACAATAGTAGTACTAGCAAGGAGATAATCATAAAACAATACCAACATGTTGAATAAACAATGATAAAAATACCTTTTCGTGGACATCCTCACTCACAGAGGTGAGTGGCTTGACAAAGATGGCCACAATATCAACTTCAACCACCACTCTAACCAAGCCAATGTTGGCCAGGATCCATGCAGTAACAAGCAAACCAAAGTATTTTTTATCAGTGTGGGTGATTGAACATAATTACATAACTACAACCATATTAACCAACTATGCTCTAACCTGGAGTTGGGGATAGTCCTAACATGTAAGAAACACGGTGAAGCGAGGAAACACGCCCGTTTAGATCACTTCTCTAACTGGAGACCTCCGCTCTACAAACATTGAGCAACATATCAGGACATAAAACCGCAAGTTTGAAATATAAGCAATCAATCATTGAAACAGGCCATTAGACTTTGTCTAAAAAATTACATGAACCAAACCGAAGTTCATTTAATGTTGCATGGTTAACAAATGGTTTACAAAGAAAGAAGCATGTGATGTCTCCCTATTATTGAAACTTGAAGCGTCACAGGGTTACTGAAACAAGCAATTCTTAGATCAACTACAGAAGATCGACAATCGTAGAATCAAAGCTCCAAAAGATAAATTGAATTACAGCTCATATGGCACCACTCGTTTCAAATCCCGGGTCATTTCATTTTTGCAAAACTCAAACTCCAATTACAAAATTCGTGTTCGGCAACCACATGGAATCCTAAAATGAAATCATTTCCTAAACTTGTTTGGCTGCCATTTTTACAGGAATTCACAAATCAGTCCCAAATTTAGCTTAAATTACACTACATACGGAGCAAAACAAAAATTTCCCAAATATATATCCTTGATCTCAACAACACTTGACAACTGTAAATAAATCAGGTTTAAGTGCACTCCATGTTTATCATGATATGCATTAATCGACAAATCTTATATATCTAGAATACAAGTTAAATTTTAGTAATACAAAAATGACCATAGTTTGGGCTGTGAAGAGCATACTGCTACTGATGTATACAGGCAGATTACATAGCATAGTGTGAATCAACCTGCGATGATGTGGTCATGCTACAGAACCTAATAATTCATGGCTGCTAATATCCAGAGGACCAACTTTTTGGACAAGCAGATCCTGTGGTACGCATGAATGGAGGTGAATTTTAGTTAACTGTCAAGTAGTGAGAAAAACTTGGATCACTTGCTAATCTACCATTGAGCCATGGTTGATCTAGCAAAAGAAGTATATTTTAGTTCTTAGTAATGCTTCATGCGCATTACTCACAAGAGACACTAGTACAACAATCTCACAGAAATAAACCAAGCGTAAACACGAGCAGATCAGCGCAGGAGACACTAGTACAACAATCTCTGTCCATGTGCTTTTGGCATGTGCAGTCGTATTCTCGCAACAGTCCAAGAATGTGCTGGTAGCAGGGAAAATGCTTGGAAAATTTTCTGCATGAATACTACGCAGAGAGGAACATAACATGAATGTTCTCTTGGCTAGACTACCAAGAGGACAGAACATGTTCCACCAGCATGATTGTACCACTACTGCGACACTGAATGATGTTTTCGGTAAGAACTCGGGCTTCTGGGATCTGCCATCGTCAGTAAGTAACCATACTATGGCAATAAAAAGACAGTCAAGAAAATACTACTGGCATATTCAGTTACAGTGGTCAAGAAAATAAGGTCTGAATCAAGCTACTGGCATGTGAACTCAAACTTGTTGATACGTGAGAAGTGTTGAAGTGTATAAGTGAATTGTCTGGCCCTTTCCATCAGATCGGTCTTTTGGAATAGTGGTCAGCGCATGAAGCTTGACATGGTATCAGAGCCAAGGTCTCGAGTTCGAGTCCTGGTTTGCGCAATTTGTTCTAAAATTGTTGTTGCCCCCTCTTTGTCCACGTATAGGCCTCTTGAGCCATACCTCTGAGACTCGCGCGCCGTCGCTCTCTTCCGGTTGCACGTGTTGGCCTCTCCCTCCCCGAGTCACACGTGAGAGGGGGTGTTGAAGTGTATAAGTGAATTGTCAGATCGGTCTTTTGGAATAGTGGTCAGCGCATGAAGCTTGACAAGAAGAAGATGAATTCAGCAAAATTGCCTTGGTCAGTAAAATTGGACTACTAAGCAAATATAAGAAAAGAAAATAAAACCTCCAAGAAATCAACTTGCGTGATCAGCACCTCCCTCTATAAACATGGGTAATCAATAGCACAAAGCCTAGGTTGGATCGGGTTTTTCTTTCTTGATATGAACTATTGGACATAGCCAAATCTCGGATGGATCAGGTTGCATAAGACTCATCTTTAAACCATCAAAATCAAATACATGCAATACGTAAAATTCCTTGACAGCTACAGGAGAAAGAGCATACAGCCATAAACTAGTGGTCTTCATTTTGTTGTACATTATCATGGTTCTGCAGCAACATGTCCATAACTAAACCTAAATCCTATGCATCTCTAAGCACCTGAACATTACAAGACACTACTATCTGTAGTGTCTCTACTTATTTCTACCATACAAGTTTCACTGCCCGATACAATCGGGTGAGGGGAGACGTGGAGAAGGCTTATCAGCACGGGGACAAGATGAGCTCGATGGAGGCTCACCCGAGGTGGGACGGCACCGGGTAGGCTGCAACAGGAGCTCCTTGGGGGAAGGAGTCGTGGAGTCAAGGACAGGCCGGGTGGAGATGAGGAAGGAAATTCACCGGCGGCAGTAAGCGGGGAGCGTCACCAACGGAGGGGAATCGTGGCGGCAATGTGGTGCTAGGAGAGAGAGCTCGTGGAGAAGAGGGCATCGGGGTGAAAGAAATTCTAGGGAATGGCACTATGGCAGGTCGCTAGGATGAAATTGGGTAACGTGGAATCATCAAATGAACTAGCAGAAATACATGTTGTGCTTCCGAGCTTCCACTTTTGGATGATGCAAGAACAAAACCTAAGTGAGGTATTACACATGCATATGCCTTCCAACATGAGGGTTAGGCTTTGAGTAAATTTTGGGCTTGGCATGTTACAACTTTCAAAACAAACCTTTCTGTAACAAATTCAGGAAAGCATGCAGTGTTTATTGGATATCAATCAAGGGAGCAGCTCCAACGGTATCTACAATTGTAAAGAAAATGATGGTCTGATTTGCATCTGCCTACCACTCCACTACTGACAAAAACTGCTTTCTAATTGGTATGATTTATTTCTTAGATGTGCGTACTATTTGAATAATTACACGAAACAGAGTAATCTTATTTCTCAGATGCATTACGAACCTGCAGGAATTTCCTCTTTTGAGACTGCTTTGGCCTTTGGGACAGGTACAGTTTTCCTGTTAGACTTCAGACGGACAAGTAACTTGGGATCCGACGCAGTGGCATCCCACACCTAGCAGAAAAAGGCATCAAGTGAAGAAGAAAAGCCATGACATTTGTTGTAGCCTTTCATAACAGAAATATATCTCAACTTTACTTATAGCTCTGAAAGGCACAAGTTGCTAACACGTTTTTCTAGTGATTCACCCTAAGACAAGCTTCGAAGTTGCCTTTAACCTTACTATGTATTACTACCTCTATTCAAATATATATGACGTTTTGGTATGCTAAAATGACCTACCAAACCGTCTCATATATTGGAAGGGAGGTGGTACTTTACATCTCAGATAAAAAATAATGTGCAGCCAATGGAAGCTATATGAGCAGACAAGAACAGCTCATGGCCGAAATTCAAAACTAATTCAACGACAGAACTTTAATTTTATAAACTAATGATTATGTGTACTGGTTCTTTATCAAATTTGTGGATTCACTTCAGATCCAGCCATATTCTACCACCGGCAGCTCTCGCCTCTCAGCAATGCAATACTACATGCACAAGTGTGGTAACACATCCATTCAAACAAATACATGTACGTGCACTTATTTACAGCAAAAAGGAGGGTGGCTTACTTCTACGACATGAGGCCTGTTGCATATCTGCTTCAGCTCTGCAATCTTCATCCTTTGTTCCAACTTCAAAACACAAAAAACTATGCTCAGCGACTCACAAAACATAAGAAGCCCTCGTAACATGTAGTAATTCAACAGAGCAACAAGCAGACAGAGGCAGAGAACAGACTTTCTTCTTCTTGTTAGAGATGCCTCCTTCCTTCTTCTTTTGCTGGGCGTCCTGCTCGTCATCGTCGGAATCTGACCCGGCCCCTTCTTCGCCTCCCCATCCTGCCAGCACACTTACAAACTAGTGAGTATCGTATACCCAGCTGGGTTACGAATTTCAGAGGGTTTGCTCCTCAACGACTCGATACAGATTACAGAGAGGGGGTAGAGTCTCGTATACCTCGGGCACGGCGGGGGTGTCCTTGAAGGTGAACTTCTCGAAGATGCTCTTGAAGTCGGCGAGGAGGCCGTCGGCGAAGTCCGGCTCCTCCGCCACGTACTCGACCTCGATCTCCACCTGCGCGCACGGGACAACCCACATCAGACGAGCAAGACCGCCGCTAACCAATCTCACCCGAACCCCAGGGGTACCAGGAGGGGCTCCACGTACCGGGGGATTGGAATCGGGCTTGTCCTCCTCGGCCGCGTCCTCGGCGTTCGCATCCGCGGCGGCAGAGGCTTCGGACGGGTCATTGTTCTTCTTCTGCTTGCGTCGGCGACGGATACGCGCGCTCTCCCGCGATTTCTTCCCGGCCTTCGTACGGGGCATTGTTCTTCTTCTGCTTCTGTCGGCCGCGGCGGCGCTCGCTCTCCCGCGATTTCTTCCCGGCGGCGGCGGGTGGGTACCGTTGGGGAGGTCGGAGCTTTTTTTCTTTACCGTTGGGAGCTAGATTCGGCGGCCATTGTGGTGGGCCGGACTGGGGATGGCTCGGGTTAGTTAACGAGAGGATTTTGCTTTTGTTGGGCTTAATGGGTTCTTCGGGCCCAAACTTTATGGGTATTGCTCTGGAAAGGCCCGCTGCTTCTACATATATTAGCTCAAAAAAAAAGTGTTACGGGATATATAGTTGGAGCAACTATAGGAGGAGATGTGCATATGGCCTTAAAAGTGCACAAGCGTGTTAGGGTACTTTTTAAAATATCAAGGTGATAGCAGAAATTCCTCAAAAATAAATTTCAGTACAAACGGATAATATACTGGGTTGGATTGAAAAATGTTATCAGATAAAGAACATGCTCAAGACGAATGATCATTATTTGCCATTCTGAAAAATATTATCAGATAAATAACATTTTCAGGAAGAATGTAATTTACATATGCAAAACACAACTGGTGAAAAAAGCCATTATTTTCAAGACAAATGTAATTTACGTATTCAGAAAATCATGGACGGTAAATAAATGACATGGAGAGATATTATTACCTCAATTGGTAATATCCGCAGAATAGCAAACATACGATGATATTCATGTAAGATATAATCCAATAACTAACACGTTCAACCCGCAGGAGGAATACACGCTAGCATTTTGCCTGGAAAATGGTGATTGCCTCCGCTACTCAAGCCTCAAGTGTTTGTCAATTGGAGTGGCATTAGAATTCTTCAAGGTACAATAATGCTTTGTACATATATATGTCCAAAGATGCCTGCTGGTAAACACCCCGATAGAGTGAGGCTGGCTGATTCATCCGATTTTGGAGCATGGAATCCACAACTGATCCGTTGGAGCGATGGAACTGAGAAAAGAAAAATGTGTTGCTTGTGACAAGATCATGAGTGCTAAATCGTGCAGAAGTGTGGATCTCGTGATGTTTAGCGTTCAGCAACAAAAAAAATCCCAAGATACATACTGGTCAAGGTTTTAGATACCTAATGGAAAACAAATTACCGAGGGTGGTCGGAATTTGATGTTGCCGGTTAACATGGTTACCGAAAAATACCGGTCGGTTATCGTCCAAAATATGAATTCAAACTAAAATATTGAGGCACCGGTTTATTTATCCATACATCAGCATTTAAATTCAATTTTAAAAAAAATACATATAAATTTTGCTTGGTATAGAGGTTTTACCGTTGGGGCTTGGTAAACGCGGTTACAGGGCGGTAAGTGAATTTACCGTCCAGTAACCAAGACCTTGACAGTGGTAAACATTTAGCAACATGCGTAGTCATGTAATAAACACTTGTAGCTTTTCTTTCCGGTCATGGTTGGCGGTTGGGGTGCTTTTCACTAGCCATTTCCAGCTAGAGCAGTGCAGCAATAATGGTGATCAGGCCGGACACCTATTTGTCACTTTTTTTTTTTTTGACACATCCAAACCTCCGTATATTCAGCCGTCCACATACACAGTACACAGACAAAATACAAAGAAAGTACAATACGAAGGGGAGAAGGATCCAGAAGCTTCGAGCACTTCACCGCCGCCGTCGCCGGAGACGAGGGGAACCAGCCGCCGTCTTGCCGCTTCCAGGGAAAACATTGCCCTATGAGAGACGCCGCCGTGACCGTCCGCCGCGCCGCGGCGGAGCTGTTGTCGATGATCGACCCGGGCGAGCGCCCCCCTAGCCCCTCCGATCCACCTTGCCTCGGCCGCCCTCGTCGCCGTTGCCGGACGAAGAAGAAGAGCTCGGCGAGCCCACGGATCCGCCCGCGGCCCCAGCCACCAGATCCGTCGCCTCGGATCCAGCCTGGGGTCGGGGAAGACGCGCACGGCAGCCCCCAGGGGCTGCGAGCACGAAGGAGACGGCCGCTCCACGGCGAGGCTCCGAAGAACACCGCCGGCGAAGGGGAGGAGCACCGCCACCAAAACCACCACCACCAGCCGCACTCCCGCCTCCAGAGCGCCGCCGGCAAAGAGCCCAGCTAACCCTACACTATGTACACACCGAGATCCGGCGTTCCCCCACCCTCCCGCTGCCGAAGCAGCCGGCGGAGGGGAGGAAACAGCCGGATCCGCGGCGGCGAGGTGGGTTGACCCGGCGGGTTTCAGAAAATCGCCTCTCCTCTTAGGGACGAAGGAGAGGAGACGGGCGCGACCCGTCTCTCATACCTATTTGTCACTTCCACTGCTAGCAAGTGAAGTGACAGAAGTATAAACGACGGTCGGGTCGTCCAAATTGGTCAAGAACTCAGAATGGCAAGTGCCCGAGGGTGTGGTTTTTAGAGGTCGGGAGAAATCGCTGTCGTCTCGGCACCGATGCGGTGACGCCTGCGGGTGTCGCCTTCCTTCCTGAAGGGCGTCGGGTGTATCTCTTCCCTACCCCCGTGGCGGACCGGGGGAAACCCTAGGATGTGTACCGGGGGTAACCCATGGAACCGTCCGGGCAGCAGCGTCGTAGTCGTCGCTTCCCTTTTTGGAGGTGTTGCTTGGTTCGCGGCGTTCCGGAGCGCTAGGAGTGTGGTGAGAATTCTTCGGATGGCGCATCGGTTGCGAGTTATCACTGTTTTTGTCAAACTGCCGGTGTCGGCATTGTTTTCTTTTTTCCTTTTTTTGTTTCTTTTGGGCTTGATCTGTGCTGTTTGGCCCCAGCAGTGGTTTCGCAGTTGTATCGGTTGGTTGCTATATTAATATAGCGGGGCGCAAGACTGTTTCGAGGAGTGTTGCGCTTGTGTGAAACCAACTAACCAAGACAGATTCGACTGGCCGTCCCGTAGCGCCCCTGCCTAAACAGACAGCCAGCGCAAAGAACGCAAGCGATCACGTCGTTCCAAGAAGATAACATCATCAAATATGTTCCTAATCACGCATTATCACCACCGTGTGTTATCCAAATGCGGGCCAGTGCGTCACGCGACGCCGCACCCATCGATGGGATCTTGGAGCCTGAAATTCGCAGCTTCCATTGGAGCGCTGAGATCATGAGAAAATGACAAAGAAAAATCCGTGGCCTGTGACAATATCCTCATTGCTAAATTGCTAAGAGGCGCTGGATCTCGTGATGTTTATTTAGTGTTAAGCAAAAAATTGTCGCGTCCATTAAGCCCTAAAAAATTGTCGCGGCTGGGGTGCTGGACAGCCGTTTCCAGACAGTGACGACTCGCCGTAGGCTCCACTGCACCCAGTAATAATGAACTATAGTGGTGATCAGATCATCCCCTCAAAAAAAAAAAAAAATCACGACCGGTCGTCGCCGCCATCCCCGCCTGGCCGCCCATCCACCCCGATGGAGTCCAAGCACGAGCTTCCAGCCTTCTCCCGTTCTCCGGAACGCACGAAAGCTCCGAGCCAAGTAGAGAAAGCATCAAATCCGCTCCAGATTACGCATTCCCTTCCCACTGCCACGCACCACCGTGCGGTTCTCCACCGGTTTCTGGTTGCGCGCCGGTGCGTCACGCGGCCCTGCACGATCGGTCCGGCCACGCTTTGCTTCGTCGCGGCTTCCGTCCTTTCTTTCCTCGACGTCGCCATCGCTGCTCTCTGAATAAACATGCGAGCCTTCTGGGCGGTGAGAGGCCGGGAGGTTGACGTGCGCGACGTCGACGGGCGGCCGTGCCATGGCCCCTGGCCTGGCCGTCTATAAAACCCATCGGCCGGATCACTCCCCAGAACACACTCCGCTTCCTCGGACTCATCGCCAGAGACAGAGCAGAGTGCAGACACCGTTCCTCCACTTCAACCCACCCGGTTTGTCCCGTTGCTCAGCTGAGCTTGTAGCTGCCGCCGCCTCTAGAGCAATTGGTCACCGTCGAGGAAGGTTCGGCGGATCGCTGTGGGTTGTTCTGCCGCCATGAAGGTAATTACTTACCGCCGATCGAATTGGGGTTTTCACTTCTTAATTTGCTGGCCCGGTCACTGATTTTGTGATGTTGTCTGACGGATGCAGAAGGTGGTGCTGAAGCTGGACCTGCACGACGACAGGCAGAAGCAGAAGGCCCTCAAGGCCGTCTCCACCCTCCACGGTAACCCCCCTCTTCATGCTCTGCTTCGTAACCATGGACGTACGAACTGCAATTTTTCCTCCGCATGTCTGAATTTGATAGTTTGATCTGATGACGATGACTCGCTGCGACAGGCATCGACGAGATGTCTATGGACATGAAGGCGCAGAAGATGACCATCGTCGGCAGCGTCGACCCCGTCGCCGTCGTGGACAAGCTGCGCAAGCTCTACCCCGCGGTGCTCATCGTCTCCGTCGGCCCGGCCAAGGAGGAGAAGAAGGAGGGCGACAAGAAGGAAGGAGATAAGAAGGAGGGCGACAAAAAAGACGGAGACAAGAAGGACGGGGACAAGAAAGACGGCGAGAAGAAGCAGGTGGTGTACCCGCCGTGGTACCCGCCGCCGTACGGCTACGGGCCGCCTCCGCAGCCGTACCCGCACTACGTCATCCGCAGCGCCGAGGAGGACCCCAACTCCTGCGTCATCTGCTGATTCCGTTGCCCGCCTGCCTGTACATTTTTAGCTGGCCTGTCGGCGTGTAGCTCGCCGGTGATCAGCGGTCGGAACCTGCTCCGGTGGAGGTTGGTGGTTGCTGTAATCAGCAGCCTACCTGCGACAGTGATTCACGGAGTGCGTTATAGTATGATCCACTTTCGATAGATGTTGTTTTGTCTGGCTTTTTTTTTTTTTGGTATACGGTACACACGTATCTGCTGAGTATGTGATCTGCAGATGTGAAATTACAGTGTGGGGAATAACTACAAATAGAACCTTTTGCAGTTAGATTCCGAGTGAAAGTTTCAGCAACAGAGAAATGAATAATTCAAGAGATTAGTTTGGTCTCTAAAGCCTTTCAGACAGACTGAAAGTAACTCTGAACTCTGAAGGTCTCCAACTGCTGCTCTACAGCCAGAATTGTTGTCGGTCACTGATCTCAATGGGGACAGACACTTCCACCTCGTCATGGCCAAACAGGCAGGAGAACGTCCACAAAGGGTCGGATTTTCCATGCGAGATTAGTTTATTCTTTTAGCTGAATCCAAGCTGAAGTGTCATTTGTAACTGTTCTTTATCTCACGAGAATTCGATCGCGCATTACTGAAGGCAGACGGATGCTGAAGCGAGCCTTTGCGTCATGGTCGTTGTCTTGGCCAGTTGGCCTCTTGGGCGATCTAGCTCTTGCCTTTGTTTTGTTGCCTGTTTCTTCTCTTGTATTTTCTCTTTGTTTTGTTGTGTTAGGTTGCCGGCCGCCACATTTGTCATTTGCAAGCTAGTCATTGGTCCAGACCCTGTTATGTATGATGAGCCACGTGAAGAGCTTACACTTGGGAGGAACCCACGACTTCCAAAAATAAGTCTTGAACATCGTAATCGTAGCCCAAGCAATTGAAGATGGTAGGCCGAGGAGGCCAAGTAGCAATGGTCGATTACAAGGATGACTCCAACGGGGCGACCCAAACGGACGCGCGTCCGGCCCATGTCCGTCCCTTTCCGGCCACTGCCCCCAACGGCCCGACGCATCCAGTCGGCCAACTTTTTTTTTCTTCCAATATTTCATTAAACATAGAATTTTGAAGATTACATTGGGAATTTATAATAAAATACGGCCTATAATCTAGGCCTTCTCCTCGTCGTCGTCCTCCTCCGGTGGTGGTGGTGGAGTAGCCGGCGCATCGATGACCGGGGGTGGCGGTGGAGATCCCGGCACGTACTCCGGCGCCACTGCCGCTTCTGGTTCCGCGGCGGCCGGAGCCCACGGCGGTGCAAACCACCTTGGGTCTGCCAAGGCGAGCCGAGATTCCCAGGGAGACCAGGGCTCCCAGGGATTGTACGTCGGGGCAGGTGGGCGCGGTGGAGTAGCCGGCACGACTTCCTCCTCCTTCGGCACGGCGTCCTCCTCGGGCACGACTTCCTCCTTCTTCGGCACGGCGTCCTCCTCGGGCATGACTTCCTCCTCCTTCGGCACGACAAGCGCCGCCTGCACGGCCACAGCTTCGTCTTCCCGGTTTGCCATCGGTGCGATGATGAGCAGCGGACCGCGGCGAGGCAACTATATAGCCGGCCGTACGCGGTTTTGGAGTAGCCGGGCCGTCGGCCTAATGTGAACGCCGGCCAGCGATCCATCTCCCTACATTAATCTACACTATCATTAAACCTAATTAATAACCGGCCGCCGCCATGGCCGATAAGGGGGGAGATCAAGGGTTTCGGCCTTGAGGAACGTCCAGCCAGCCGCCCCTTTGGCCACGGACTTGCTGGCTCTTCCTTCGCCATGACCGGGGCCAGCGACGGACTAGCTGGCTCCTCCTCCTCTCTTCTTTAGTCGCTACGAAACACGTAGCACTGCCGGCGTTGTACCAAAATTGGCCGCACATAGGCGGCACCGCCGGCGGGGATAGGGCATCAGTTGGAGCCTCCTGCTCCTGCCGCCTTGGCGGCGGCCTCGGCATCGCGTTGCCGCTTGCGCCTGGCTGCGCGTTTGGCAGTCTCCGCCGCGCGACGTGTTTGCTCCATCTTGGCCTCCTCTGCCGCGTCTGCAATGGCGCGCGCAGCGACTCCGGCGACTCCTAGGGACAGTTAATGCGGGTAGGTGACCGTTGTATCACACTGACACGGGGGCCAAGCGCGGACCCCATGGCATCGTCTAATCAGAATACTTTTAAAAGAGGGGTAAGCAGTAACTCTTGTCTCTTGAATCACATTTCTCACCATTTATCACCATCATCACCCTCATAGTACCTGTTCATCAAAGGCACCTCCCCGAATCACCCTCGAGGAAGCTCACCTTACAATCTTGAGATGGTACCTCTAGTACCCAGTTTTTAATCATTCAGTTAAAGTTATTCTATGATCTCTGAATCCGTCACCAAGTCGTCCATAACCGCGGACACGGCTTTTCGAAAAGATTTATCCCTGCAGGGGTGTACAATGTGAAAGTCGCCAGGTTCCCGAGGGACCTCCCAGCTTCTTATCCATGCGTACCGTCCGGCCCATTGCCTAGCTCTTAGCTCTCTTCCGGGGAAAGCCGGCTGGGTGGGAGCGGCTACGACCTTTACCTCGCTTAAGACTAACCCAGGATCATCAGTGGCGGTAGGACAAGAGGTACCTTCTCGCACCCTGTCCCGCGGCCACTTATTTTCCTGACACAACCATCCTCATCTCAGTCTTGGCCACCATCCTCAACGCACGCGCAAATGGAAAGCCAAACTAGAGGACCCTCGGCTAGTCCGCCACAAGTTAGTCAGTCGACGAGGTTCCATATGCCCACGCATGGTTGCACGCTCAACTTGGCTCGTAGGCGAGAACTCGCACTTAGGCGGCGAGAACGAGACAACCCACCACATCCCATGTGGCCTCTCATCCCCACCTTTAAGCATTTTATTATCCGTCACCACAATTCTCCACCGTCATTCTCATCTCAGCACCTGTTACCAACATGAAGTAACCATAGTACTGCTATGCACTTAACTAAGCATGGCTAAGCATCAACATAGCATAGTAATTATCTCGGTCAACAATACAATCCTATGGTTAAATAGGAGGGGAACAGGTGTATGGCATAGGGAACTTGATGCAACTATAGGATACTCTACTCCAAGTAAAGTTGACATTTGGAACCGCATGCAATATTATAGTGGAGAAAATACTTGCGGAAAATAGGATAAGATATGCTCAGAGGGGGGAATTACGCTTGCCTTGATCAGCGTGCTGGTAATACGGATCCTCGGGGTATTGTGGAGTACCCCCGGTTGCTTGATCTATCGAGATACAAAACATCGGAAAAGAACAATCAATCACCACACATGCGTTCACAAATGCAATGCGCAAACATGATGACATGTCAATTTAACATGTACGGAACTTATTACAAGCTAGCTAGCAATATTAAATGGGGGTGGAAGGATTACTTCGACTAAAGAAAGAATTCCCCCATATTTAACTTAGTGATTCCGATACTACTAGAAGTACATTGTTATAAGTGGGATCAAATATGCATGATGATGATGATCCGGGGTGATTCATATTTTTCTGAACGTTTTGGTATAAGGAACACCCTTTTCGGAGGCTCCGATCAAAAGTTATTAATTTTTGAATTCTTCTTTTTAAATATTTACTTTTGATTATTTTATTTTTAACAACTATTAAAAGTTATTTCCTCGGATTCGAGAGAAAGGGAGGAAGTAGTTGAGTCATCGGTGTTCGACATCCCTAAAGCGCGAGGGAGTAGCCGGAATCATGTGCGAGAGGGGGGGGGAAAGAACAAAACAGTACACAGAAAAAAGAAACACGGGCCAGCCTCCCACCCGGCCTGGGCCGGCTGGCAGGCCGGCCTGCTAACAGAGGCCACCGGCCTCCCCACCGGTTTGGGCCGGCTGGTGGGCCGGCCACCTAACAGAGGCCATCGGCCTCCCGCCCGGCCTGGGCTGGCTGTGAGGCCGGGCAACGCGAGCTGGGCGAGCGTGCGTCTACGGGGACGGAACTCCGGCGATGGCGCGGCGTCTACGGCGAGCGGAGAGCGAGGGGGAGTGCAGGGAGAGGTCCAGGGGCTCACCAGGAGCTCGTGCACGCAGCCGGCGAGGCGAGGGGTGGACGGACGCGACGGAATCGAGCGGCGATGCCCCGACGGCGGCTCGGTCGGCAGTGGGGAGGAAGAGGACGGCGGCGGCGATTCGAGGCGTCTCCGGTCGATTCCTTGGGGGGGGAGGAAGCTCGCGTCGCGGCGGACCTCGCTGCGGGGCTCGATTTGGACGTGGTGCTCTCAAACGACGGCGCTAAGCTCGGCAAGCTCGGCCATGGTGCGGCTAGGGTGGAGCGCGGAAGAGCACGAAGACGGGGAACGAGTGGCTAGGGCACGGGAGTGGCTCGTGGTCGTGCTCTCCGTGCGGTGATGGCAGAGGAGGAGGGGCCAGGCGCGGCGTGTGAGCTGGTGCGGCCGAGCTCGAGCAGCTCGGTCGCTACAGAGGAAGGGGATGCAAGTTTTGCAAACAGGCCCCTGGCTGAGTTTCTTCTATCACGGATGGGTCCCTGGCTCTTACAAAGAAACCCCTTTTTCCTATTTAAAATTAAACCAGCACAGTATTTGAATTATTTGAGGCATTTAAACTTATCCAAAAATTATGAAATAATTTGGGTAGCCTCCCCTTGTGATTTAGTTGCTCCACAAAATTTGGTTTGTCCAAATAAAAAGTTTTGCAACATTTTTGTTCATATGGTTGTTGTAGGCAATTGTTGGGGTAATTCAAATTGTTAAACCCTTGTGAATCATTTAGCAATTCCAAAATATTATTTGGGAACCCTTGGAACTTCCTTGACAAATATAAGATGTCAAGAAATTCTGTTTTGCAACTTTGAGTGCCACATTGTTTGGAGATGTTGTTGGAACAAAGTTGGCATTTTGTGTTTCAGGATTGCAACACCCCTTTGTGTGCAAGTTTGTCATACCAACTGGTGAGATGTTTAACAAGTTAGTACGATGCAATGATGCAAATATGAAGCAAAACGCGAAAATTTTATACAGATTTTAGGTTTCAAACGTTGGGCTGTTACAATTCTACCCTCCTTACAGGAATCTCGTCCCGAGATTCTAAGAGTGCGTAAAGAAGTCGGGATACTCTTCACGGAGACTAGACTCTCTTTCCCAAGTTGCTTCCTCTTCGGAATGGTGAGACCACTGAACCTTGAGAAACTTGGTAGTCTTGTGGCGGGTCTTTCTTTCAGCTTCATCCAGAACACGGATAGGATGCTCGCGATAGGTGAGGTCTTCTTGGAGATCCAATTCTTCATGATTGACTCCATGGATAGGATCTTTGAAGCACCGGCGGAGTTGGGAAACATGAAACACATCATGTACATTTGGGAATTTGACCGGTAACTCCAACTGATACGAAAGATCTCCTCGCTTGCCCTGAACGGCGAAAGGGCCGACATAGCGAGGTGCCAATTTCCCTTTGATACCGAAGCGGCGAACGCCTCGAAGGGGAGAGACACGGAGATAAGCTTTATCACCAATTTCATAGTGAATCTCCTGATGGTGCTTGTCATAGTAGCTCTTTTGCCTAGACTGAGCAATCTTCAAATTTTCTCTTATGATTCGAACCTTCTCCTCAGCTTCATTGATCACATCCGGACCAAAGAGTGCTCTCTCTCCGGTCTCGGACCAATTCAGCGGAGTGCGGCATTTTCTTCCATATAGAGCCTCGAAGGGAGCCATGCCCAGACTAGCTTGATAGCTATTGTTGTAGGAGAACTCCGCGAAAGGGAGATACTTTTCCCAACCTTTGCCAAAAGAGATGACACATGCCCTAAGCATGTCTTCCAACACTTGGTTCACCCTTTCAGTCTGACCATCAGTTTGGGGATGGAACGCGGTGCTAAAGTTGAGACGGGTTCCCATGGCTTGTTGGAAACTAGTCCAGAACCTGGAGGTGAACAGACTTCCACGATCAGAGATTATCTTCTTGGGAACGCCGTGAAGCACTACAATCCTGGAGGTATAGAGATCCGCCAACTTAGCGGCTGTGACATCAACTCGGACAGGGAGGAAGTGAGCCACTTTTGATAACCGATCAATGATTACCCAGATGGCATCATTTCCCTTGGGAGACTTTGGCAGTCCAGTAATGAAATCCATACCAATTTCATCCCATTTCCACTCGGGACTGCAATAGGGCGGAGAGTGCCGGCTGGTCTTTGATGTTCAGCTTTTACCCGTCGACAGGTGTCGCATTCAGCAACAAACCTGGCGATTTCCCGTTTCATACGGGTCCACCAGAATTGTGGTCGAAGGTCTTGGTACATCTTGGTACTACCGGGATGGATAGAGAGAGGTGAATCATGAGCTTCTTGGAGAATGAGCTCCCTCAAATTCCGGTTCTTTGGCACCACTAGACGGTCACCAAAATAAACAACCCCGGATTCATCTTCCAAAAACATTTGGCCTTGCCACTAGCAATGTTCTTCTTGATGTTCAGGATACCCTCATCCAGCTTCTGAGCATCCTTAATCTGGTCCACAAGAGTAGATTTGATCTCCAGATTTGCAAGGTAGCCGGAGGGAACAATTTCCAGGTTCAAACGGGCAAACTCTTCATGAAGAGCGGTTGGGCCTTCTCAATCATCAGATTGTTGCAATAGGACTTCCGACTTAGCGCGTCAGCCACGACGTTTGCTTTGCCGGGTTGATAGTTCAGACTCACATTGTAGTCCGTGATTAACTCCAACCAACGCCTTTGCCTGAGATTTAAATCCGGCTGGGTGAAGAGGTACTTCAGACTCTTGTGATCCGAGAAGATCTCGCAACGGTTACCAAACAGGTATGGTCTCCATTGCTTCAAAGCATAGACCACGCGGCAAGTTCTAGATCATGAGTTGGGTAGTTGAGCTCATGCGGCTTAAGTTGGCGAGAAGCATAGCCACCACATGGCCATCTTGCATCAATACACAACCCAAACCTTGTAGAGAGGCGTCACAGAAGACGACGAAATCCTTGCTTGTGTCCGGCAGGACAAGCACAGGAGCGGACGTGAGCTTGGCTTTCAGTGTTTGGAAACTCTCTTCAGCTTCGGCCGACCATACAAACTTTTTATCCTTCTTGAGAAGGTCAGTCAGGGCCTTGGCTATCTTGGAGAAACCTTCGATGAATCGGCGGTAGTAACCCGCCAATCCGAGAAAGCTACGATGTCCTTGACTGACATTGGAGTTTTCCAATCCAGAATGGACTGAATCTTGTCAGGAATGACAGCCACACCATTAGCGGATATCACATGACCAAGGAAGATGAGATTATCCAACCAAAACTCACACTTGGAGAACTTGGCATAGAGGCGGTGTTCTCGAAGTCTTGTCAGAACCAAACGAAGATGTTCCTCATGCTCTTCATTGGTTTGGAATAGATGAGGATGTCATCAATGTAAATGACGACAAACTTGTCAAGATAATCCATGAAGAGAGTTCATGAGCCTCATGAAAGTAGCTGGGGCATTTGTGAGACCAAAGGACATGACGGTATACTCATATGAGCCATAACGAGTAACAAATGCCGTCTTTGGAATATCCTCCTTTCTGATTTTTATCTGATGGTAGCCTGACCTCAGATCCATCTTGGAGAATACCGTTGCACCAGCTAACTGATCCAACAGATCATTGATGCGAGGAATAGGATACTTGTTCTTGATTGTCACCGCATTCAACGGTCGATAGTCAGAGACTAGACGAGGCACGGTAGAATCCCTCTTCTTGACAAAGAGTACCGGACAACCCCAAGGTGAACTGCTAGGCTGGATGAACTCCTTTGCTAACAGCTGATCAATTTGCTCTTTCAACAGAGCCAACTCTTCCACCGGCATACGGTAGGGCTTCTTGGAAATTGGAGCGTACCGGGAAGTAGATCTATGACAAACTCCACACTTCGGTCAGGAGGCATGCCAGGCAATTCTTCCGGGAACACATCCGGGAAGTCACACACCACGTGTATGTCCTGGATTTCAGGAGGGGATTCGCCTTCCATAAAGCAAAGGAGAATCTCAGGTGAGCGGGGTACGATGGCGGACGGAGGTATTGATGTTGCAGGCCAATACTTCACAATGTCACCGGAAGGAGCGGTCACAGTAATGGTCTTGGCGGCACAGTCGAGATTAGCCCGGTATTTGCTAGCCAGTTCATGCCCAATATGACATCAATGCCTTTGGACTTCAGAGCTACCAAGGCATAAGGAAAAGACAAGGAACCTATATTAATCTGGACCTCAGGAGTAACACCATCGGTTTGCCATTTGGAACCAGGAGTAGATCACAAGGGTCGGCTCATTTTCTCGAACGGTATTTTGTGCTCTTTTGCAAACTATGGATATGAATGAATGCGATGCTCCAGAGTCAAACAAAACTGTAGCTGTATTGCCGTTGATTCGTAACTCACCCATAAGAACGCCGGGGTCATCTTCAGCTTCTTCAAGAGACGTGGTTCAGGCGACCACGCACAAAGGTCCAGCCTTGCCAGTTGGAGTGGCAGGGGCTCGTGCAGGAGTTATCGCGAGAGGTGCCTTCTGGGGGCACTCCCTGGAGTAGTGGCCAGCCTGGCCACAGGTGTAGCAAGTGACTCCAGGTGGAGCAGGTAGCATAGGACGGTACCCACTTCCGCCTACCCCAAGTGTCGAAGTAGTGGGGCGCGGAGGAGGTGGCCTGTATCCTGCTGCCTCGGCATGAAGGAGCACGAGGTACGGCGCTGTAGGGAACAAACACCCTGCGCTTCTTGCTCTCAGAACCCGAGGAACTCTGGTGGTCCCCATGTGCGGGCCTCTTGGAAGCTTCAAGTTCCTTTCTTCCTTGCTCAGAGTGAAAGCCTGGTTGAACAGCTCCTGATAGGTCTGGAACCTGAAGGGCAATAGCTCATAGCGGAGCTGCGGATTCAGACCCTTGCGGAACAGCTCTTGCTTGTCAGCATCATTGGTCACGTCCCTTGGGGCGTAACGAGAGAGATGGTTGAACTCACGACCATAAGTGCGGAGGTCCATCCGTCCCTGTTGCAAATCCAGGAACTCCCTCCTCTTCAAGTCCATGATCGGCTGGGAATGTACTCCGCACGGAAGGCAGTGCGGAATTCAGCCCAGGTGAAGACATGGTTGGCTGGAAACAAAGCCACATGGCTTTCCCACCAACAGCCAGCAGCACCAACCAAGAGGTAGGTGGCAAAGTTGACTTGCTCCGCCAATGGAACATGAAGCGCGGAGAACTTGCGCTCCAAAGCACGAAGCCAATCATCAGCTTCCAGTGGCTCCTTAGCATCAGCAAAGTGGGTGGCTGGAGCGCAGGAACTCAGTGAGAGTGTTGCACTCGTTCCTCCGTGCATTCTGCTGCACCAACTGCTCAAGCAAGCGCTCATTGCGCCCACGGTTCTCCTCAATGGCCATCAAGACTTGAGCCATCGAGGGTGGTGGCGGCAGATCATCCTCATCATCATTGTGGTTACCGCGACCACCACGGCCTCCACGACCTCCTCGAGCCATTCTGGAGATTTGACAATGACACGTTAGTATCTTTCTCCGAATGGTCGAACAATAGCATTAGCGTCTACACAAGTACACAGACTAGGGACGATAATACTTTGCGAGAAGGAAAACAACAAGATAGAACTTGGGTCAAAGATCAGCATCATGTGCTACTAGTGAGAGTTAAGAAATCACAACTTAACACACTCTAGTTGACACAATCCGGGACCTTATGTTCAAGTCCGTGGGTTAAAACCCAAAGAAAGGATCAAAGATTAATTGGTAGAAACATCTGAGTTGATTTGGGATTGCAACGCAGCGGGAGCAACGTGACACATAACACTAAAGGTCGAACCCACCCCGTTTCTAATTTTGAAGTAACAGACGAGAAGTAAAACCTTTAACTCAAATCGAGGTAAGATTGCTCCGAGATTAGAGGGTAACCAGATAAGGAGTAAAAAGAATCCTAAGATGGTTTTCACAACTCATTTTTAGGTTAAAATATTTTCACAAACACTAGACTCAACATCGACCAGTAGAAGGGTTTCCTACAGGCAGTACTGCTCTGATACCAACTTGTGGCGCCCCGACCCGACTGCTATACAGTGATGCTGTGTGTCACCGGTTAAGCGATACAACCGGAGGTTACGGGTTTACCAATCCCCGGCCAAAACCTTTGGCAGGCGTTGCTGGGTACACCTCACTCCAGACAACGCAACACCCCGATTGATGCCTTAACACAGGCACAACTATCAAAGCATAATAGAAGATCAAGACTTGTGGAACAACTGGCACATCACAGACTCTACGACACAAATCATATAGTTCAACTCTTATAATAGAGAAAGATAGCAAATGACAACCAGAGGTCACAGACCCAACATTACAACAAGCGGAAGCAAATTAGGTTGTTCTAAACAACAAGATCCAAATATGGCCTAAGAGGCCTACAGATAAACATCACAACGCCAGCTGTTCCAGGATGTCCCAAGCTGCCACCTGGGAACCCCAGACTACTCGTCGACGTCCACAAAGAACCCACCTTCGAGGTCGGTGAAGTCCTCCTCTGAAACAAAACAAACGACGTTGAGTTCGACGAACTCGCAAGATTAAGAGCTAATATATGCTCGATGATTAGCTTTCAAGGTTTTATGGCTCTTTTGCATAAAGCTGATTTTATTTAATAAAACAACTCCATGGCATCGACTAATCAGAATATTTTAAAAGAGGGGTAAGAGTAACTCTTTCTCTTGAATCACATTTCTCACCATTTATCACCATCATCACCATGTACCTGTTCATCAAAGGCACCTCCCCGAATCACCCTCGAGGAAGCTCACCTTACAATCTTGAGTGGTACCTCTAGTACCCAGTTTTTAATCATTCCGTTAAAGTTATTCTATGATCTCTGAATCCGTCACCAAGTCGTCCATAACCGCGGACACGGCTTTTCGAAAAGATTTATCCCTGCAGGGGTGTACAATGTGAAAGTCGCCAGGTTCCCGAGGGACCTCCCAGCTTCTTATCCATGCGTACCGTCCGGCCCATTGCCTAGCTCTTAGCTCTCTTCCGGGGAAAGCCGGCTGGGTGGGAGCGGCTACGACCTTTACCTCGCTTAAGACTAACCCAGGATCATCAGTGGCGGTAGGACAAGAGGTACCTTCTCGCACCCTGTCCCGCGGCCACTTATTTTCCTGACACAACCATCCTCATCTCAGTCTTGGCCACCATCTCAACGCACGCGCAAATGGAAAGCCAAACTAGAGGACCCTCGGCTAGTCCGCCACAAGTTAGTCAGTCGACGAGGTTCCATATGCCCACGCATGGTTGCACGCTCAACTTGGCTCGTAGGCGAGAACTCGCACTTAGGCGGCGAGAACGAGACAACCCACCACATCCCATGTGGCCTCTCATCCCCACCTTTAAGCATTTTATTATCCGTCACCACAATTCTCCACCGTCATTCTCATCTCAGCACCTGTTACCAACATGAAGTAACCATAGTACTGCTATGCACTTAACTAAGCATGGCTAAGCATCAACATAGCATAGTAATTATCTCGGCCAACAATACAATCCTATGGTTAAATAGGAGGGGAACAGGTGTATGGCATAGGGAACTTGATGCAACTATAGGATACTCTACTCCAAGTAAAGTTGACATTTGGAACCGCATGCAATATTATAGTGGAGAAAATACTTGCGGAAAATAGGATAAGATATGCTCAGAGGGGGGAATTACGCTTGCCTTGATCAGCGTGCTGGTAATACGGATCCTCGGGGTATTGTGGAGTACCCCCGGTTGCTTGATCTATCGAGATACAAAACATCGGAAAAGAACAATCAATCACCACACATGCGTTCACAAATGCAATGCGCAAACATGATGACATGTCAATTTAACATGTACGGAACTTATTACAAGCTAGCTAGCAATATTAAATGGGGGTGGAAGGATTACTTCGACTAAAGAAAGAATTCCCCCATATTTAACTTAGTGATTCCGATACTACTAGAAGTACATTGTTATAAGTGGGATCAAATATGCATGATGATGATGATCCGGGGTGATTCATATTTTTCTGAACGTTTTGGTATAAGGAACACCCTTTTCGGAGGCTCCGATCAAAAGTTATTAATTTTTGAATTCTTCTTTTTAAATATTTACTTTGATTATTTTATTTTTAACAACTATTAAAAGTTATTTCCTCGGATTCGAGAGAAAGGGAGGAAGTAGTTGAGTCATCGGTGTTCGACATCCCTAAAGCGCGAGGGAGTAGCCGGAATCATGTGCGAGAGGGGGGGGGGGGGAAAGAACAAAACAGTACACAGAAAAAGAAACACGGGCCAGCCTCCCACCCGGCCTGGGCCGGCTGGCAGGCCGGCCTGCTAACAGAGGCCACCGGCCTCCCCACCGGTTTGGGCCGGCTGGTGGGCCAGCCACCTAACAGAGGCCATCGGCCTCCCGCCCGGCCTGGGCTGGCTGTGAGGCCGGGCAACGCGAGCTGGGCGAGCGTGCGTCTACGGGGACGGAACTCCGGCGATGGCGCGGCGTCTACGGCGAGCGGAGAGCGAGGGGGAGTGCAGGGAGAGGTCCAGGGGCTCACCAGGAGCTCGTGCACGCAGCCGGCGAGGCGAGGGGTGGACGGACGCGACGGAATCGAGCGGCGATGCCCCGACGGCGGCTCGGTCGGCAGTGGGGAGGAAGAGGACGGCGGCGGCGATTCGAGGCGTCTCCGGTCGATTCCTTGGGCGGGGAGGAAGCTCGCGTCGCGGCGGACCTCGCTGCGGGCTCGATTTGGACGTGGTGCTCTCAAACGACGGCGCTAAGCTCGGCAAGCTCGGCCATGGTGCGGCTAGGGTGGAGCGCGGAAGAGCACGAAGACGGGGAACGAGTGGCTAGGGCACGGGAGTGGCTCGTGGTCGTACTCTCCGTGCGGTGATGGCAGAGGAGGAGGGCCAGGCGCGGCGTGTGAGCTGGTGCGGCCGAGCTCGAGCAGCTCGGTCGCTACAGAGGAAGGGGATGCAAGTTTTGCAAACAGGCCCCTGGCTGAGTTTCTTCTATCACGGATGGGTCCCTGGCTCTTACAAAGAAACCCCTTTTTCCTATTTAAAATTAAAACCAGCACAGTATTTGAATTATTTGAGGCATTTAAACTTATCCAAAAATTATGAAATAATTTGGGTAGCCTCCCCTTGTGATTTAGTTGCTCCACAAAATTTGGTTTGTCCAAATAAAAAGTTTTGCAACATTTTTGTTCATATGGTTGTTGTAGGCAATTGTTGGGGTAATTCAAATTGTTAAACCCTTGTGAATCATTTAGCAATTCCAAAATATTATTTGGGAACCCTTGGAACTTCCTTGACAAATATAAGATGTCAAGAAATTCTGTTTTGCAACTTTGAGTGCCACATTGTTTGGAGATGTTGTTGGAACAAAGTTGGCATTTTGTGTTTCAGGATTGCAACACCCCTTTGTGTGCAAGTTTGTCATACCAACTGGTGAGATGTTTAACAAGTTAGTATGATGCAATGATGCAAATATGAAGCAAAACGCGAAAATTTTATACAGATTTTAGGTTTCAAACGTTGGGCTGTTACAAGCAGAGCCCCTAAAACGCCAAATTGAAAACGTGTTTTTCAGTTTGTGTTTTGCTCTGTTTTCCGATCCATTTTCATCCGCGCAGATGAAAACGGAACTGAAGATCTAAATTATTTTTCATTCCCGCGAAACGGACGAACAGCGGTGGTGATCACCAATTTACAACCAAAATGTGCCGACGGTGATCACCGGAGGAGCAACGGCTCGGCACTGCTCATTCCTCGTCGGAGGAGACGAGGTTGACGAACTTCTCCGCCAGCTCCTGCTTGACACGCTCCCCTCGGTGGCCTTGTCCTGTTGGGCGCGCTCGGCGCCGAGGCCCTGCTCGAGGAGCACGTAGTTGATCTCTTCGTCGCGGCAGCGCTGCTCCGCGAGTTCTTCTTCCTCCGCCGCCGACCGCTGGCACATGGTCGCCACGACGGCGTCGAGCGCCTCGTCGGGGACAAAGTCCAGCGCGGCGAACGGCTGGCCGAAGGCGGCGGCGTCGTAGCCGTCGAGCTCCTCCGGCTCCTCCCTCCTCACCAGCGCGCCGGAGAAGCTTCCCGCGCCGCGCCTGGCTGCAGCGCGGAGGCGGTCGAACTCCTCCACGGCGCGGTAGCGCAGCTTCTCCGGCACCTCGACGCCGGGGTGGATGAACTTCCATGCCGCCCGCTTCCTCGCGTTGTCGGAGGCGACGAGTCGACTCCTCGCCACGTCGGAGAGATCTGACGCGTCGATGGGGGAGGGGGCGGGAGGAACTTGGGCGCTTCGGCGTGGTCTTCTTCGGCGGCATGGCGGCGCGGCGGTGGCGGATCTAGGCGACAGAGCGAGAAATTGCTCGTCGGAGGCAGCGCGACGGAGGAGCTAATTGCTCGTCGGCGGTGGCGGCGGGACTCGGGGGTGACCTAAAAATCCCGCCCTAGCCGCTACTTATCCAGTTCGGCCGCTCGGATTTTCAGTGCCCGGAAAAAGTTTTCGGGCTAAGGCGGCTTTACGGGCTCTGTTCTGGCCCAAAAAAAACGGCCTGAGCCCGTAAAGCCGCCGAAATTTTTCAGTTCCGGGCGTTTTACGGGCTCTGCTAGAGATGCTCTAAGCTCAACAACCAAAAGTGCCTCGCAGAACAAGAAGAATTCATTGATGTGATCGGTGGATAAATCTATACCTATATCTATATCTATACCTATATATATATATATATATATATATAATAATAATAATAATAATAATAAAGGAAGGAAGGTTTCTTCCTCCCAAATTTCGTCCGTTTTTCGTCCGTCGGTCCGTGTGTTTTCGTCCGTCGGCAAATACGTTTTCCTCTGTTTAGTACGTGGCTCATCGCTACTTTGGCGTTGTGGCTTCGTAAGTCCTCGGCTGATTGCTACTTGGGCTTAGCCCGTGTCCCAGCTGAAGGGGTTTGGCCCAGTTGGAGTAGCGATCGGGAGGCATGGGATCAGAGTATCGATCGGTCAATTCTCCAAGACAAAAATAGAGTAGCGATCGGTACACCAATTACCATAGGAGTTCATCTCCGTCACCAAATCGTTCGGCCGCAACAGCAGGGAAACGAGGCCCTGCTCCGTCCTTAACTCCGCCGTCTCGCCAATAAAAAAGCTCTACTAACCATCGATTAGCTTCGGCGACGCGGACGCCGTGGCAGGCGCGAGAACGACGGTGCGCAGCGGGGGTGCGGCTCGTTCCGGGTATGGGGCGGAGGTGTGGTGCGAGTCTGCGCCGGCGAGACGCGCGCGGCGTGGCAGGAGCGTTCCCGGCATGGGGCGGAGGGGTGGTGCGAGTCTGCGCCGGCGAGACGCGCGCGGCATCGGGCGGCGTGGGCGCGTGGCAGGCGCGAGCATGACGGTGCGCAGCGGACGTGGGTGATGCTCGTGGCCGGCATAGGGCGGAGGTGCGGTGCTAGCCTACGCCGGCGAGACGTGTGCGGCGTGACAGTCGAGCACGGCGGTGCGCAGCGGGCGTGGGCGCGTCCGGGATGGGGCGGAGGTGCGGCGCTGGGCGAGAAATAAGCGGAGACACGCCACAAACTTGAGAGGGCACGGCCAGCCGTGTCGGCATCGCTGCACGGCAGGCTGCACGCCGTCCTGGACGGTGCTCGCCCGCCATGGCCAGCAGGTCCGGTTGCGGAAGCGCAGACGCGACACACAGGACACAGCGAGCGCCCATGGCGTGGGCGTACCGCCACGGCGATGCCACCCTCCATCGTCACGTGCCGCTGGCCGTGCTTGCTGCCACCCGCCATCCAGCACCTTCGGATGCCTAAGGTTCCATCCCTGTCCTGCCCGCAGGCCTCGAGCTCCCGTCCTCTTCCCGTGACAGAGCATCGCCACTTAGGGTTCAACCCCGCCATCGCATCCGTTGACGCCGCCGGCCGTGGAATGCCCACAGTTCTCCTTCGTCGGTCGCCGAACTCCTCCAGCTCTCCGGCGCCAGCCGCATCCATCCGTGCTTCTGCTTCCTCTGCCTCGTTGTATTGCTGCTGCAGCTCAAGCGCTGCTGCGCATCACTGCCCCGCACCGGCCGCTCTCTCGAGTCCGTCAGGGGCATGGCCTACACGGAGGGTGAGGATTCTGTTCTTCTTTGGTGTTTGTTATTATGGCTGGCTTTAATGAGAGATCCGACTATATTGACCAGAGTTGGAGTTATCTGTTGGTAGTGCATGCAGACCAATTGTACATGGTGAAATTTTGGTTTCCTTATCTGCTGGTGCTTATCCGATGTAATTATGCTTAGCTTTAGTAATGAGCCAATTGTAATCAAGTTTTGCATTTCTGATACTTGAACATGCTGTATAGTCGTTGATCAAAAATGTTTTTTCGCAAAGTTATACAAACATAATGTATCGTTTCTATTAGGGATTGGTAGGCAAAATTTAGGTAACACTTCCTTTTTCAATTACAACATGATTTTTCTCTCTCGGTGCAACGCACGGGCATTTTTACTAGTATATATATATATATATAATAATAAAAGCAATAAGGTTTCTTGTGGTACGTCATTTTTTTTGCCGATTTTATCCTCCCACCAAACCACATATTTACCCACCACAGCCACCCATATATAAGTTAAAAAACGATTCCTTTTTTTCGTCAATCGTACACAGGTGCATCAAGAGACCAATCCAGACTTGAGTATAATATATCCCACCCAGACCCGAGTCGGCCTCGGGGAACGGCGCCAGGACGAGGTCGATACATGGCGAGGAGATCGAGCGGGGCTCGGAGCATTGACCGGCGGCCAGCAGCAGGAGGCAGAGGAGGCCCTGGCGGAGCACGCTAAGACGAGCCTCCGCACACAAGTTAAAGCCCCCTTCTCCGTCTTCCCCTAATCCTATCCATGGTAGCCGAGATTGCAATCGAAAGGTCGGGAGGGTTCTGGTCCTCGGACCGGAATTGGGCTTGCTGGATCTGCAGCTTTCACAGCCAGAGGTGGAGAAAAGCCATGGACGCTCTCCTCCTCTCCGGCTAGGCACGACGGCGGCGCCGGCCCCTCCCCTCCCTGGCGGCATCTTACCAACCCCCGCGTAGGCCCCTGACTCCACCGAGCACGAGGACAGGGCAAGCCTCCACCTCGATCTGGTTTGATCCGCATCGAGTTCCCCGTCGTCCCTAGGGCAACTCGTCTGTCCTCCTGAGGTAGACAAGGTTAGAACTGAGGTTGACCGAGAGCTTGCATGCAGACCCAATCCTTGGAATTGTTTGTACAAATGGGTCAGAGGAAAGAAAGGGATCATGAAGGAGGTAAGATAGTTTAATTTTTGTTGTTGTTTCTCTGAGGAGAGGCACGAGTGGCAACGACCGGAGCAAGGCGGCGTCGAGGAACCGCGTGATGGAAGGCATCAACAGCGGGGACGAGTCCTCAAGACATACTCCTGGCCCTGGAGCATCCCCTTCCGGTACTCCTGTCAAGGTATGAAACTACACGCCAACCACTCTAATGGTTAGAGCCTAATCCCCAAAATCTTAAACATGAGCTGTCACTGTTTTCATGATCCTTAGGCTAGCCTTTGATTACACTTCTTTTGTTGATTTCAGGAGGAAAATAGAGGATACCGAGTTGCTGACACACTGGATTGTATCATCTATTGATGGTTTGCCCGTAAGTGCAATTTCTTGGAGAAAACTATGGAGTAGAGCTTCGGTTACTTAGCCACTGGTTCGTTGGGTATTAGTAATAATTCCTTAGATCTCCCAGGTACAGAACTAGAAGGATTGGACTACTTCTTGTGCAAGTTCGGTTGATAAATGTAGTTTGCAAGTTTTTTTCCCGGTGCTTTTGCACAAGCAATATTTCTTATACAGAGCTCACTCTTAGTCCTTTCTACTAGAATAGATACCGGATTAGTCCTACTCATATCAGTAGTGCAGTGCTTTAAGATTCAGACGCAACATTTTCCATTGCACGCTGTCTACGCAGAAAGCATGGGACGGCTACAGGATTGACCAGAATGGATAAGTGAGAAGAGCAAGTGAGAGACATGGTGCACGGCGGAAGTCGCCGTTGCTTGCTTCAAACATAACCATGCAGACATTCAGAAAGGTGGATATTCTTGTGTGTTGTAGGATGTTGGGAAAGTTATCTAGACATTGTACGTATCTCTAAACCATGCCATTCTTCATTTGTTATTTCTGTAAGCTGACAACCGAGGGCGTATTAACGGGTTTCATGCACTACGCAAGTAACAATGGCTTCTTCTTTGTAGTTTCTATTCCCTTTATGCTTTTGTTTTGATATGGTGGTATCATAATTTGGTCAGCATGTAGCAGAAGGGAGTTTCTACAAGGCCCCTTGAGGCTTAGTTGCGATCCAATCCAGCTGAACGTCCTGTACAAATACTGGAAGGACAGATTTGATCAGTATATGCTGCTTCTGCTGCTATTGTCCGTGACAACATTTAGGCAGGTCACGTTGCTATGCAATTTGGTCAGCATAGAAAAAAATATTATCATTTTTCTAAGTAATCATATAGTGTGAGATCACTCTTTTCTTGGGTAAACCGTGAGACTTTTGGTTTCAGAGTTATCTCTATGAAAATTGAAACTGAATACAAATTGAAACTGAATAGCTCATTTGCATACATTTAAACTGAACAAAATCACATGTCTTTTTCACCTTCACAGATTCTCTTTTAACATATACAGATACATATACGGATTCTGTGCTGCCTCACTTCCAGCTTACAAGCATTAGCTTCACTAATAGTTACTTCATTTTGATATTGACTTACGTTGGATATAATTATCTGAATTATATTTGCAGGAGAGAATTTGAGCAGCCAAAGTGACTTACTCCGCGATGGCCAAACACTATTGCAGTTCCATCAAGTTGTGATTGGATTTCAGCCATCAGGAACAAGCAGCTTTGACTTGGTGGAAAACAATTAGCTCATACACCAAGTGAAGGGGCCACAATACCTTTCTCGCCACGCAAATGGGTCAAGATAAATGCAACATTGAAGCTAGCATTTGTAAAAAGCGACTATCCAAGGCCTCGAGAAGGGGTCCACATAGTCTACTGCAAGGCCACGGTTGGTAACCACAATATGACCATGTTGAATAGTGTGCATCAAAGACCCATCGTGAGGTTGTACCCAATGATATTGAGTAAGTCAATAGTCTTGTTTGTGTACAATTTCAGATTAGTAGTGATGTTGTAGAACATTCAAAAGTCTATAGATAATTGTGGTATGTATTGTGATTTTTTTACCAACATTGTTTTTAAATAATTGGTGATGATATTAACCGAAAGAAGGTTACTGAATATTCCATACTTCACTTTGCTTATGCAGTTCAAAATAGTAGATCAAATAAAACAATATATTAAAAACAGGCACTGAGGTTAGAAAAACGCGGCTTGATCAACTTTGTGCAAAGTTTAGGTTATATTTACTTTTTAGCCAAATATTTGATTTTTTTAACCCCGTGGCAACGCACGGGCAGTTTTACTAGTCGATACTAATATCAATATGGTCAACCAATAATTTGATTAAGAGATGAAAAATATGTGGGTAGCAATTGGTCGGGGCGTCGAGGCCAACAATCATTGATCTAGAGGACTCTCAGAACGATGCTATCATACCGTTCCTAGCCACAACTTCGTAGCGCATGGAAGATGTTCTTAATCATCTAATGGAAGCCTCTGACAACAACATGCGGGACAAGGCTTTTTCCGAATTGATTGAGTCGTTCAAAGTTGCACTAATTACCGTGGAATCAAGTTGATGAGCCATACAATGAAGCTATGGGAGAGAGTCATTGAGCACCGTTTAAGAAGATTGACAAGCGTGACCAAAAATCAATTTGGTTTCATGCCTGGGAGGTCTACCATGGAAGCCATCTTCTTGGTACGACAACTTATGGAGAGATACAGGGAGAAGAAGAAGGATTTTCATATGGTGTTCATTGACTTGGAAAAGGCGTATGATAAGATACCACGGAATGTCATGTGGTGGGCCTTGGAGAAACACAAAGTCCCAACAAAGTACATTACCCTCATTAAGGATATGTATGATAATGTTGTGACAAGTGTTCGAACAAGTGATGGCGACACCGATGACTTTCCAATTAAAATAGGACTGCACCAGGGGTCAGCTTTGAGCCCTTATCTCTTTACTTTGGTGATGGATGAGGTCACAGGGGATATACAAGGAGATATCCCATGGTGTATGCTCTTTGCGGATGATGTGGTGCTAATTGATGATAGTCGGGCGGGGGTTAATAGGAAGTTAGACCTGTGGAGGCGGACTCTAGAATCGAAAGGTTTTAGGCTTAGTAGAACCAAAACTGAGTACATGAGGTGCAGTTTCAGTACTACTAGGCACGAGGAGGAAGAGGTTAGGCTTGATGGACAGGTGGTACCTGAGAAAGACACCTTCCGATATTTGGGGTCTATGCTCCAGAAGGATGGTGATATCGATGAAGATGTGAGTCATCGAATCAAAACTGGTTGGATGAAGTGGCGCCAAGCTTCTGGCGTCCTCTGTGATAGGAAAGTGCCACAAAAGCTAAAAGGCAAGTTCTATAGGACGACGATTCGACCTGCGATGTTGTATGGCGCAGAATGTTGGCCGACCAAGAGACGACATATCCAACAGTTAGGTGTAGCGGAGATGCGCATGTTGAGATGGATATGTGGCCACACGAGAAAGGACCGGGTTAGGAATGATGATATACGTGAGAGAGTTGGGGTAGCACCAATTGAAGAGAAGGTTGTCCAACACCGTCTAAGATGGTTTGGTCATATAGAACGTAGGCCTCCGGAAGCGCCATTGCATACCGGACGGATAAAGCGGGATGAGAATGTTAAGAGGGGTCGTGGTAGGCCAAACTTGACATGGGAGGAGTCTGTTAAGAGAGATCTGAAGGATTGGAATATCACCGAAGAACTAGCCATGGATAGGGCTGCGTGGAAGTTAGCTATCCATGTGCCAGAACCATGACCTAGTTTCGAGATCTTATGGGTTTCAACTCTAGCCTACCCCAACTTGTTTGGGAAAAAAGGCTTTGTTGTTGTTGTTGTTGTTGATTGAGTCGATCCCTGCTAAATAGCTAAGTCCAACGCATTGTTAGGGGTCCATGGCTTTGTCAAAGAGCAAGGGCGAGCGAGAGAGGGTATCCTTGCATAAGGTGCGGGCCGTGCCTAAGAGGGACTCTGGGTACACCGTTGTCACTCTCGAAGTGGCAACAGAGAGAATGGTGACAACCCAATTCCTAAACCTCGACAGGTAACCTTGATGATGAAGGAGGCCGATAATGTAGTCCCATCGCACCGAATCGAATGCTTCATGTCAACTTTGAAAGCAGGGTCGACTTCTTATAGTCGTGTAGCTTTGCATGAAACAAATGTGAAATTGTCATGGATGCTCCGCATTTTGATAAAAAACGCTTTGGGCATGTGAGATCAACTTGTTCATGAGATGGGCAAGTCTGTGTCCATCATCTTACGCAATTATATTCAAGGGCGGAGCTACATGTGCTCAGCATCAGGGTAGGAAAAAAAATCTTTGTATTTGTGCCAAAATTTCAGCCTGTGCACCACCTTCTACCATGAAAAATGCACCCGGTGACTCAAATTTGACATTTATAGACACTAGTGAACCACGGTCATGCGTTCGTTTGAAAAAATTCAAGTGGATTTTAATGTTCTAAAAATCTCCACTACTAATAAACAAGCAAACATGACTTTCGCTAAGCGTACCCGTCAAACAAACACGGAACCACCAGCACCGCTTGAGTAGGCCCACCAGGCAGCGTACCAAATCAGATCTGGCGTGCACATAATATTTTACCATGACGAAACAAACTTCACCGGACGAAATTCAGCCCGAGTAAGCCACGCGAAAAAAAAATCTCCCAGTCCCGTCATGTTTTGAGAAACGGCCCTGCCGCACCATCCTCACATCGCCGCCGCACGCCGGAACTGCGTTGTCGCCGCCGTCGACTTGCGGCCAACGGAAGTTTCCTCGGCAGAGACCAACGGAAGTTCCTGAGGCGGGCGAGATGGAGGAGGACGCGGGCATGCTCGCGCTGACGCAGCCGCCACCGCGGCCCTCTTCGTCCGCCGGTTCAACGACCCCGACGACCAGGCGGCGGAGATATGACCGGGATAAGGCGAGATCCCTAAGCCCCGAGCGCTCTCTCTCCCTATTCGTTCTTCTTGGCAGGAGATTGGATCGAGCACGGGCGCCCCGCCGCCAAGAGCTGCACGCGTCGCTGCCGTCGCCCGGTTTCTCGCCATCCCCGCTCGGATTCTCCTCGCCTCTGCCTAGATTTGCCCGCTCCGCCGCCTGCAGTCGCCTCGGCACCCACCCGTTGCCGGAAGCAAGGTAACCGATTCCGTCCTCATCCCTGCTTGCTTGCTTCATCTTGCATTCTTCCTTGCTCTGCTGCTGCTACGTGTTGATGTTTAACTGTTGTGGCTGGCCAGGAAGTGAGATTCGCCCATGGCATCCTCGAAACAGGCTTTCGCCCATGGCATCCGCTGGCCGCCAATCTTCGGTTGGTGGTACTGCAACCAACAGCATAGGTGTTGATGATGCAGAAGCTGAGAAGGGTGATGTCAATACAAAGTATGTTCCATGGGATATGGCTGATTTTAGACTTTACTGAATTTTGGAATTGAAGTTAGGATGTTGGGAAGCATATATATTATTAGATAAGTTCTGACAAGCCAACTCCTTACTATTTTCGAAATTTTCCATCTTATGTGTTATGTTTATCTCAAATTCTAATACTAGCATATGATCTATTTTGCAAGTTTTCGGTCATCTATCATGCATGGATATTTGATATTTTGCTCTATAATATGTGCAAAAGGGAGCGCAGAAGAGAATACCTGATCAATGGGCGTTTATTCGGCCTGATAGAAATATAAAGGTGTAAGTTTCTGGTCAGAGATTTGTGCTATTTAAAGTTCTTTAGGGTGTGTTCTTTGTCTGTGCTGCTGCAGCCGTACTTCTTTCTGCACATCTGCAACAAGTTCCCCTGGATATGAATTTTCTATCCCTTTCATGTGTTCATTACAATCTCTTTACTGCAATGCCCTGATTTATTACAATGTTAGTTTGATTAAAAGTGACCTTGTTTGATTGGATATAATATGATTTGGTTAAAACGGGTAATATACTAACATGTCTACTCAGATTGTCCTAACGTGTAGTCACTTTTCCTGGTAGGAAGATATGTTTCATTAAGTAGTTGGTTTCAGTTACCCGATAGCTCACTGAAATAGTGAATAATGTGCATGACAGAAATAACGGACATACTGGTTTGTAGACTGATTATTTCAAGTACTTGAGTATTATCTTTAGAAGCTATAAGGACAAAGCCAGTATATCATTTCTATTTAACAACAAACAGTACAGTAGCAGTCTAAGTCCAGCCACTTACATGAATCAGTTTTTCACTCACATGACCAATCCATCTCTTAGACCCAGCTAAACAAGTTAAAATATTGACCGGCAAGCTCCCCTTGTACCTCCTAATACAAATCACTTCAGTACGGGCTATGTACGCTGCCAATGTCTAAACAAATTTAACCATCCTTTGTGATAGAACTTGAATACCAATTGTATTTGCATCATGCTTTAGATGTTCATATACAAACACATATCCTAATACTCTTTTGTGGGATTTGTTTCAACAGTAGAACCCTTGTCAAATCTTCAGCACTTAGTATTGACTTGTTCGTTCTATTGGTCGAATGTAGCTTCTCAAAAGGAAGATAGTACTGACTTGTTCGTTTATTCGTCGAATGTAGCTTCTCAAAAGGAAGATTGGTTGATCTCTTTAATTAGCTTATATACTAGCCCTCTCATGCATCTGTCATTAGGCAACGCCTCAACATAGATTGGTTTTCCCTGGACAAACTTCATCAGCAGAGGGGCAGTCTCATCTTGTGCTGCCTCATTTAATCCATCTGAATTTTCAGTCGTACTGTGAGGCGGTTTGGCAAGCATGTGCTGCACTTGTTGAGAGGCTTAAGCCTAACAAAGACGACCTGGAGGCTAATTCTGGCATGGTGGCATGGAGCTCCTTGATTGCTCAGGTAAGGACAAATCTTTTGAAATCCGATTCTTTCAGTAACGTGACAAGAATTTCCTTTGTGTTAATTTCTCAGATTACTTGGTCATCAATGGCACTACTTGTTTGCAGGTAACAATGGCGAGTGTGAACTTGTCGGCGCAAGCGTACTGGACCCTTGACCCAACTTCCACAAGCTACTTGAACTACGGAGCAGCTGTTAGTGAGGTATCATGATTCAAACCGTGACAGTTGCACCGTAAATACATTGTGTTTTACCTACCATGCTACTGGAGATTGCAGCTTCTCTTGTGGTTCATGCTGATGCATGTCTCATCTGCAGCATATGAACATTCCAGGTGGAAGTTGATGTCCCGACGGAGCAACCACGATCCTTAGGAGCAATCTGGTTTATGACTCTGGCAAAGCCTGAATTCTGTGGTAGACTTAGCTCCGAGACAACTGCTTGTTGGATAAACAACAATGTCTGGATGAAGTATGGCTGCTCTGAGTTATTTTCTTGATTTTTCTCAGGTCGAAGGTGCATTTGTGCAAGGATAGGATTCTTTACAAACGAGGAGTACACAACCAACTCCGATGGCCTGGTCATCAACGACGACACATGGACGATAGAATCTCCTGCTTCAAGCACCGCCACCGCTGCCACATTCTCCAAGTCCTGCTGCTACATGCTTATGTACTCTCCAATGTGTGTGTAAGTAATGATATTCAGCTTAATCAGAATACATGCTTTGTAGAGACGTGCGTTGCACGTGCACATGTACTAGTTCTAGAAGAAACTCGGGGTGTGTTTGTTTAAGTACAAAAGTCCAAAGTAAGCCTAATCAACACCTGCTTGGTTGTGTACATGTAGTGCAATTTTTGCAAAATAATTCAGAAATATATAATTCTGTTTTTTCTTTCTGTGACCACCGGGTCCCACTGTCAAGAGATAATTTCGCACCCAAGTTTACCAAAATATCTCTCATATCTAAAAAAAGAATTTTATTCCTTAGTCTGCCAACAGAAAAACCTTTCGTCCAACTATCGTCCAACTATTCCTACGCCTCCCTCGCATTTTTTTCCCGCACACCGCATGATGAAATTAAATCAGAGACTTAATTATGAGAGACTTAATTACCGGATCCAATTTGTCGGGGGGCAATTGATGATAACCCCCCCTAGTTCGCGCGCCTTCTATCATATGCCCCGGACCCCACATGTCAGTGACACAAGGGGGGGCATATGATAGAAGGCGCGCGAACTGGGGGGTTATCGTAGATTTTGCCATTTGTCGGGAAACGAATCCAATCTTCCCCGTGTGTGAAAAATCTTGTATTGCTACTTTATGTTAAATATACGTATCCTTTCTCAAAAAAAAAATGCAGCCGCGAAATCCATCCTCATTCAGCATCGTGCGGAGCCACGAGGGGCTAGGGTTCCGGCCCAGGGCATGGCTGCCGGCTCGACGATGCCATTGACGTGCCAGCCTACGACCAGCTCCCCGTCGAGGTCGACATTTACGTGACGCGTGTCCACAATCCCACCGGCGAAGCGCTCTTCGTCCACAGTCGACGCCTCAAGGTCGCCATTAACGCGTCGGCGCGCGACGCCGTCCCCCGCCTCCGCCGATGACGCCTCCATCACCATCCTCAGCGTACTTCGTCGTCCATCCGCACAACGCGGCTGATTTCTTCCGGCTCGATTTGTGCAGGTCGATCCGAATTGAGCGCCCGGAGGATTTGGGGGCGCAGTTTATGTCTGCTGATTGGTTCCGCCACCAGGACATCACCACCGCTGCCTCGGTGTAGAACAGCCACCCCCACATGCTCAGATGCTCTCCTCCCAGTCCAACAACGAAGTAGGCATGGTCATGTATCACTCCCCGAGCAAAGACCCGTTTGGCAAGGCTTGTTTGTTCGGCTGTTGATTAGCTCGTCAGGGGACGCGTTTCGTCACCGCGGTCCTGAGTGACCGCGATCTGAGTATACTGAAAGAAGGGCTCACGAGGTAAATCCATTCTTCTACTCTTGCTGAATTACTGTTTCTTTGTACTGTGCTACAGTAGTGCTGATTGTGCTGATGGAAATAGCCAATTTGGTTATGCGGCAAGCTTCTTTTCCACCCCATGTGATGTGCTTCAAGTGAATGGATCATCAATCAGGATGTGTAAAGTAGGATTTGTGCAACTGAAACTTTTACCTTTGAGTTTTTAGCGCCACGGAACACATCTCCTATAGCATCTCTTTGATTACTATGTGACTGGATTTTGCATTACCAATCAGCGCACTAAATTCTGTCTTCTTCAGAAATAAAACTCCCAACTTATAAGAGGAAGAAAATTAGCAAGCACGTACGTGCACACTGAGAAGACCCTTTACTTGGGGTTTTGGGTTAATATATCCAGCCCCTCTGTTAATATATCCAGTCCTATATCATCCTCTCTCTCCATCCTGAAATATCTGTCAGTAGGAAAGCAGCTCTCAAGGGAAGATATTCAGTCATTTATGTGCATGCTAATCAAAATCATTTAAAAAGAATTTGATTCTTTCAAAGAATTTGCCCCCGGTTACTTTAAGCATGTTTATCACTCTCTAGATACCGGGAGACAAACTTGCCTTGCCCAAATTTTAGTTATCTGTCGGGTGTTTGGCATCTATGTATGGATCATTATTTCCAGATTTTCTTATGTTCTTTATGTGTTTTAATTAAAGTGCGACTTTCCTGTTTCAGGTTAAGCAAATAAGACATGGAAATGAAGTGAAGATTTATCTGATAGTGATGAAAACGGACATGAGAAAGACATAACCGTCCTGGCTGATACCTCTGTGATGATTTTCTATATTGTCACTTCACTTTGAAAATACATGTGTTTTTGTTGTACTCAGTTTTACCAAATAAACAACTAGCTTTTTTCTATACTTGTATGGTTAATACATATAATTTTCAACGACTCAGTTATGGCTGGTGACATAGAACACCGAAGATGATCGATGTGCTTTTCAGGAAAGTAGGTTAGCAATCTATGTTCTCCTTTGTATTACACATAATATGTAAAGACATCATGCTCGGATATGTTCTGATGGTAGCATCATGTTTGGATATGTTCAGTGGTTATGAATTTGAATTTCTTATCAGAGACCGTAGCACTAAGTTGCATTTCTTTTCTGCTAGCAACATAAAATTTGTGGATGCTTGAATTTTTTATCTAAAATGACCTAGATATGTTTACCTATCTAGATATCATTTCACTCTTTGCAGGCTTGAAAGTTTAGTTATGGCATTCTTATGAATATTTCTCACTCATATATTTTCAGATCGTGCTATTCGCCAATTGTCACAGGCTCACAACCAGTGAGGATGCAGTGACCTGCTGTTACTGGCTTCTTGAGAAGCTCATCCTTAAATAAGTATTTTATCTTCAGAATGGTCAGCATGGTTAATCAGTTTGTAGTGTTTTCAGCTTGGCAGTTTAACTAAAGAAGTGTAAGTCACTGTAATTTAATGAACCAACTGGTTTCTTTTCCAGTTGGCATTTGAAATAAGAAAAGTGTAATGCATGGTCACTCAATATGGGCAATTTCTATATGTCAGGTTTACATTTATGACTTCTTCCGTGAAAATGCCATTTTATGCTTTGCATGCTCACCTAACTCATATTTTAACATCTCCCTTTTCCATGTATGCTCATAGAATTGCCTTTCTACTCACTCTTACCGTGTATGTATCCTGTCCTGTAGAGGCACCGTTTCCTCAAAAAATATGGAGCCAAAATAATCGGAAAGCTGCATTTGATTGACAATAGAAAGGTGTATCCTGCAGTAGAAATGCTGCTTCATATATGCAATAAAAGTTAATTTATTATGATTTTCAGCCTGTAGTATGCAGTCATTCATGAGAGTTCATAGCAACTGTTTTGAAGACCAGGTTCTGAATGTATTAGTAAGCGAATTCGAACTAAAACACATTTTACATTGTTATGTTCAATATTAATTTATTTGAACTAACTCAACCGTAATAATGTTAGTCCGTGTTCCTGGGCTGTCACTTTGCAGCCTTTTTGAAGGATGTTTGTGGATTGTGATGATATTTGTGATACTGGGCAAGTAGAAACTGATTTTCAACTGATCGAGAATGTGATGTTGATCAATTGTAGTGACAACCTCTTTTTAATTTGAGTTAACTGTGCTGGAAAAATAATTCATTTATGTTTTTGGTTCAGTATTGATGTTGCTTGGGGTGAAATTTTTTACTTGGCAAGTAGAAACCGATTTCCAATTGTTCACGAACAATATGTAACAGAGTATGGGGATATGCTAGAATTTTTCATGCTACATGTGCGACGACAAAAAAAATTGATGGGCCGTGGCAGTACACGGGCATTCAACACAGAATTTGTCACCCGTTGCAACGCACGGGCATATTACCTAGTCTCCACTAATATTAAAAGACCCAGAGGGCGGAGATTCAGAGCATCACAACCGTTCAACGCATCCATCGTACGGTCTACGGCCTTCTAATGTTTAACGCAAATGTTTAACGAAACGTTTAGCAGTACACAATTCAACAGCGAAAAAACGACTGCCTCCACGACCTCCACGCAATGGCCGCTCTCCACGACCTCCAGCACGATTCCCCGCATCGCCGTTTCCTCCGAGCTCGCGGCCGCCGCCTCTCTGTTCGCCAACGCAGCCACCGCCCTTACTTCGCCGCCCCTCGCCGCCGCCTCTCGGTTCACCGCCACCGCCCGCTAATTGGAGCGAGGACGTGCTGCCCACCCCGCGCCGCCGGCCGCCCACCCACGCGCCGCTTTTCCCCGCAACACCGAATCCACACGCAAAGCCGTCGTTCCCCGCACCGCCGCCACCCAAACGCGCCTCAGCGATCCGAAACTGCCACCGGCGGGCACGGTCGTTGTGGCCGTGATGGGAGCAGGAACCGCCGGCCCTGCCCTGATCTGGATAGCCCGTCACCACCAAGGACGGTGCCTAGAGCAATAACCGTCGCTGCTGCAGTGCTGCTTCCTCTCAGACTTTCGGTGATGGCTTCAACCCAAATTCCTAATTAACTCAGAGTAGGTACGTTACCTAATTTCTATCCATTTCAATGATTAGCATGCTTATATATCTGCTCTATTGCATCTCAAATTACATCTTTCATAGTTGATGTTTCAGTTAACTGTTCAAAGGCAAAATAATTTCAGATTCCTTATTATTATGAAACTCTATTGGAAATTTAATGATAATAGTTATTTTCTTTCTATCTAATGTAGAAAATCTATTTTCAAGTAGCAACAGGACATAGGTTGCACTTGGAAAGAATTTGAAGACCGATAATCTTCCGGAGATAGAAAAGGATTCAAAAGGTATCCAACTACATCTCTCAAGGAGTTAAAATCGTCCACTATAGAGTAGACATTCTGTCTATTGTCAACTTGTGATAGATCCTCTTGCAGAGCAAGGAGATGCTGCTAAATAGGCCCCAAGGAGATTCATTTCTGGTTGATTGATAGGTACTTGACATTTGATAAATTCACTACTGGTTGCTCCCATCATTAAAGAAAGCCTTTAATTATATTTTTGGTAATCTTAAGGCCAAAGCTAACACTACTCTTGTTGATTTAGCCATTCCATCATGTTAGATGTTTCACTGGCATTTCATGCTTTAGTATCGTTGTAATGATCGAGATATGGCAGGCCCGCACTGCTATCTTTTGGGACAGAAGAGACTAGGAATGCGAATGACCTTCTTTTATACTCTAGCTTAGCTTCAAATATTATGTGGCAGTCATTCAGATGGATGGAATACCCTTAACAAAGAAACTAATCTTAACCATGTCCATAATAAAAGAAACTAATTGCTAACTTCCTGGCAATATCGTTATTGGGTCTGGCTTCTATAAAGGCTTTATTCTGCACCTTCTTATGTGCAGTACCGTGCACATAACAAACGACGTGACAATAATGCCAACTTCATAACCTTAGTTAAACAGCTGTAAATATGTAGGGGATGTTGATTGTTTAGTGATTTTCAGTTCCTTGCAGCTGGTTTTGTTTGTGTTTTTTAACAGGAAAAAGCCAACTTCTTGTACATATCTCAGTTTCTTATGCAAGTGCAGAAACATTTCAGGTTGTGCCATTTGTTCTGTTTGAATGATCAGGCTGTGTCCTCTTGTAATGTAAGATTATCCATATCTTTTAGTAGATCTTAATTTAGTGCTTTTCCTATACGAGTGCAGCTGCAGAATTTGTGCCAGACCTGACCTACACGACTTGATGCAGCAAGGGTGATATCTGGTTTTTGTGATGTAAGATTTCTCCAAATTTTAGTTGCTCAATTTTGAAACATGCTTGTTCTTTCCCCTTTTGTCTATATCTTATGTTACACAACCGTGATGATTATGGGGCATAATTGTGCCTTCATGGTGGAAATAGGTGTCAAGACTTCAGACTTGTGCAGAACCTTTTGTTCAAGTGCACTGTCCATCGCCACCGCCCTGGCGCTCGCCGCCGCAGCTGCCTGCTCGGTGACGCAGCCATTCTTGCCGCCGTCGTCGCCCCATAGCTGGAGCAACTGCCGCCTACACCTCTGAATCCTCCAGACGGCTGCGCCCTTTCCCTGGCTCAAGGTTCGCTTGCTATTTTCATGTTTTTCATCAATGGGAAGTGCTCTTAGATTCGTTAATGGTGTCCACTTCTGTACTGGTCTACATCCAAAAGGTGGAGTGGTGTATCATGTACTAATTTAGATTGTAGATTACTAGATTATTTGATATAACTGAACAATAGAACGATTTGTGTGCATGTATTGAGGTGGAGTAGTGTAGCATGTATTGGTCCAGACTGAAGATTAGATGTAAGTAACATAAAAGTAGAACAATTAGGGTGCATGTATTGGTCCAACAAGTATCTGTGTACACTGGTGTGTAACATATACAGTTTGGTCATTGCTTCTATATTGACCAGTACAATGATGGGTGCGTGTATAGGTTCAGCAAGTGTAGAATGGTGTGTAGAATATACAGTTTGGTCACTGCTTATATATTAAACAGTACAATGATTTTTCATGCTACAGTTTTACATATCTACATATAGGGCAAAGGGTTCATATAAATTCAAAGGAGGATACAAATGTTCACTGCCTTATTCCTATGTTTCTTCTGATAAAGGTCACCATGTGCAGTTTGCAAATGAAAATTAATTGCTATGCATTAATGTTTATTATAAAATACCCGGTTTCAAAAAAATTATTATGAAGTATGCTCCCGTTTATGGGATCTCACGGTTTCATTCATTTATATTAATGCAAAAAACTTCATTAAGAAAACTAGGAGAATGCATTGGGAAGCTGAACATATTCAGGATTTATGAAGCTTAAAACTGAAGATTTTTGGCTATGGTATTAATTTTAATCAGTACATATTTCCTTACAAGTTAAAGCTTTACAACAAATAAACTTATTGACCCATGCTCTGAGACTTTCAATCTAGGTACCCAAATCTCTCAGTCCTCTGAACCTTGTTTTTCAGATTAGTGAAACTTATTCTCCATTTTAGTTCAGCTCAATAAATCTGACTTCTTCTTCTACCTGTAGCACCAAGAGCTGCTCGGCGAGGCACAATCCTTGGTCTTTTTGTAATAACCGCTTAATAGGAAGAAATGCCTTTCCTCGCGGAGGTTCTTTCATAAGTTTGAGAGGGAAATGTGTATGGCTATCTCTGCTTTTTGTTCCAGCATCCTATTGAGTTCAGAAAGTTTTGTAGCTTGTAATTCCATTACCAGTCAGTAGTATTTATATCTAAGATGGAGAGATTATCATGCTTCAGAAATATACCTACAGTTCGTTGTAGAAAAATACGACCACAGAAACCCTTTTTCTTCCGAGCTGTTTGCGACTGTAACGCTATGGTTTTTATGTAACGTTATGCAATTGAGGAACCTGGTACAAATTATGTCGGAGTGTCAATTTTGCTACGAATTTGTTTGAAAGCGTTATTTTGCACAATATCCTTAATGTTCTTGCCTTTTCTTGCGTGCAACTTGTTTTTGCCTCGGTTGTTATCTTACTAAAATGGATATTTTGCACGTCTTCAGTGACATCATTTCTTCATATCGTGTACCAACGAAATACAACTAAATAGGAAGAGCAAACAAATCATAATATAATTTTACATGTGCATTGCACGTGCCTAATTACTAGTAAGAGAAAAGTTCAAAACGGCACAAACATAGAATTTTGTTTTTTAGACAGGATAGTCCCCCGCATGTTGTTGACTAGGCCAGTGTACCGTAGTTCGCCGAGAACAGCGTGAGGGAAGGAGAGCCGCGCGGCTCACTCCCAGTCACACGACGGACCAACCAACCCACTCCCCGGTCTCCTCCCCCACAAATTTCCGGAAATTTGTGGTGGCTTCGCATCCTCGATCCAATCCCACTCCTCCATTCCGGCGCTGTCGCGTTGCGCCTCGCATGTAGCCAGCCATCGTCGCCCGCCACCTCCCGTCCGAGCAGAGCAGCCATGGCGACGCTGCTGCTGCGCAAGGTGTGGGGCTCCGTGCTGGCCCGAGCGGGGGCGCCTTCGCGCGACCCGGCTCCCCAGGCTCCTCCTCCTCCTCCCCGCGGCGCCCGGCGGCTGCGGCGGAGTACGGGTCGCTGGGGGCGCTCGACGCCGTGCCGACCGACGTGCTGGCGCAGATCCTGCGGCTGCTGGGCCCGCCGACGCCGCGCGCTCCAGCGCGTCCTGCCGCGCCTGGCATCTCTCGCCTCCGACAACGCCCTCTGGGCCTTCTTCCTCAGCCTCGGCCCCGAGCCCTGGGACCTCGTCGTCTTCGCCGAGACCCACCTCGCCGCCGGCCCCGCGCGCCCCGCAGGTCCCTCCCCTCCCGTCGTATTCGCTCTCGCCGCGTTTGCTTTGGCGTCTCTGCTTCGCCTGCCTAAACATTTCCGTGCGTATGTATGCAGCGTGTACTACTGCGCGGTTCGCGTCCCGCCGCAGCTCTCGTTCAAGCATATCTACGGGCAGAGGGCGCTGGTTCCAGGCTCCATCGTAGTCGATGGTAAGACCCAGCATCTCATCTCCCTGTCATGCCTGCTGTGTACGATGTGTGCTTGTTCTAGCCAGCGATCGCTTAATGTTTTAGGTAGCCAGCGATGCTTAATCCTTAACCAAATGGAACAGTTGGTGGTGTGCATTGATTGCTTCATTAAGGGACTCTACAACCAACAAATTCTACTGTTAGGGCATATTGTAATGATCTCATTTTCAGTTACTACACAATGGTTATATAACTGTACTAGGTTGTCATGGAAGCCTCGATCTATGCTCTGCTTTAAAATGGTGTTATCTGTTTTCTTAAATTTTAGGTGGATCAGGCTACTGCAAGTATGGCTGGAGCAAGTACGCTGCTCCTTCTGGGCGTTGTGCAACCTTTTTGGTAAGCTGTGGTGACAACTGAAATTAACCATCGATGCACATCAATAATTCATCAAGACCATTGTTTTTATTTGTGGGGCATTATAAGTTTATGACCAATGTTAATTTAAAAACTTGAATAAAAAAGATAATTAAATTGATAAAGGCATATCATCTGTGTTCTAATTCTGCTGGGATTTATCTGCAGGAATTCGGTAACATTGAGTCCCCTATGTATGCAAGGCTTCGTCACTTCTTCTCTACGATCTATACCAGGTTCTTAGTAAAATTAAACTTCCACTTTACATTCTTAAAAAACCAGCCTTACCATTTACGCACAACAGAAGACACGCGTACAGAAAATTAATTCAGAGGCAACATTTTCCATTGATGATCTGAGTGTCACTGGGTGAATTATCTTGTACTTGTACCATGAAAACTTGTATCACGAAAACTTTGGCTTGACCTGGTTGCCCACTATCAAAGTGGCTACACCATTACTTACTCGAGCTTGAGCAGTCAACATGCATATTGCATACCAAAGTATTCTTGTCATAAACTCTAATTATTCTTGTTATTTATGACTTTGTACAGGATGCATGTAAAGCCTTCTTCTCGACCAATTGTTATTGCCCTTCCCCTCTGCCACCCAGATGGTTAGTATTTTTAGGTGATGCTACTTTTTACTTAATGGTTCTCTATTTCATCCAAGTTAACATAGCTTCATCACTATTCCTATATGGCACCCCCGAAATATAATTCCATGTTATTTGATGGTTATTATGGTTGATGAACAATTTACAACTTCTTTGTCTGACTGTATGTTTCGACTCAATTTGGCACAGATACTGAGTCTGCTAGGGCTTCAAGAAAGCAATACAAGGAGACATTGTACTCTGTTTTATTTGACATGAATGTTCCTGCTGTTTGTGCTGTTGATCAGGCATGCATTCTTGTGTCCCTCTTGGTGATTCTGTTTGACCAAATGCTTACATTTATCACCTCTTGATGTACTTTGTACTGAATATCTGCTTCTGTCTCACTTTACTTATTTATCTTTTTGGCATAAAGAAATTTGAGACAATATTGTTCTTCGTATTTAGCTTTGAAAACTTAGAAGATCCACATAATTTATATTACATCAGAATCATGACTTATAGTTCAAGCTGGAATTTAGGAACTTCTCAATCAAGAATTGATGTACAATATATTCAATTTTTGGACTCAAATTTAAACAGAGCCTTGATGTAGTTGTAGAAGTAAGCCACCTTTTCTTTTTTTACTTTCTGGCATGCCGATTCATTCAATATTTTCTCAGGCAATATTTTATGAGCTTGCTGTTGCTGACATGTACTTTTCAGGCACTTCTAGCTCTGTACGCTGCTAAACGAACCTCTGGAATTGTTGTGAACATTGGATTCAATGCCACATCCGTTGTTCCCAGTAAGTATTTAGAATGTGTTAAGTTCATTAGTTCTGGACTTCTGGTGTAAGGTTTAACTTAGTTGACCATACGTACTTTTTTTTCAGTACCTTATATATTTTCTCTTAAGATCATCAGTACATAGAAAGATTCCAAACCTAAGATTACCACTCCTTATCTTAGTAGTGCCGCAGTTTATTAGGTAATTTTGGTTTGGTGCTACAGTTGTGGCTTGCCACACTTTAATACTTTATGACCCATGTGTCATAGACCCAATTTCGTGCCATTTTTTGCCACATCTGTGACAGCAATTTTGTTGGCCACACTTCGTGCCAAATCACACTTCTTGGAGCTTGATTTCATTGTTATCACAATTAGCCACGAATGAACATGCCTTCATTGAGATTTTTCAAATTTATTCAGGACTTCGTATTATTCATTCTGTATTTTGTGTGCGGAGATCAAAATGACGTTTCACAAAAAAGGAACCTTGCATTACGATGTAGGATGTACAACAGACTGCAGTAGAATGGTAGTTGTATGTTTGATATTTACACCTGGAGTCAGTATAAAGTACAAACTTAGACATCTCCACAATGTACAATGGAAACAATTTTTTTATAATATTGTATATCAACTTAACGAAAATAACCTGCTTGGGTAAATCCGATTGATAAGCGTGTCTTTCCCTGAAATACACGGGCATGTTGCATGTAGGAGTGCACATCTCCACAATGTACAATGGAAACAATTTTTTTATATAATATTGTATATCAACTTAACGAAAATAACCTGCTTGGGTAAATCCGATTGATAAGCGTGTCTTTCCCTGAAATACACGGGCATGTAGAAGTGCACATCCCAGTGAGGGAAATAGGGTATACTGGGGAGACTTAAGACTATGTGTGGACTGTGGACTGGTAACTTTTCATGATTGGGATTTGTCCTCAATGTGTATTGACACATACAATTAAACAGAATACCCATTTTTGCGTTATCTTACATATTTTGCTTCCAACAGTCTTCCATGGTAGGGTGATGTATGAGATAGGCATTGAAACTGTTGGGCTAGGTGCCCTCAAGCTTACTGGATTTCTGAAGGAGCTAATGCAGCGAAGAAATATACCTTTTGAGTCACTATACACTGTTCGGACCATCAAGGAGGTATTTATTGTCTATTAAGCCAAGATAGCTGTTGTTATTTGCTGTGGCTAACATTATTCACATTTATCTCACCTGGTCTAGTGGGGTGGGGGCAACATACCAACTAACTGTGCTTGAAAACCAACTATAATTATGCTTGGAGCCATTTGTTAGGGCTACATATTCTAACTATGAACAGCATACACACAGAGTTGATAGCTGACACATCCTCTCTTTCCTCTTGTACATGTAAAGAAACTCTGCTACGTTGCCGCTGATTATGAAGCTGAACTGTGTAAAAACACACAAGCTTCCTGTGAGGTGGATGGTGAAGGGTGGTTCACTCTATCGGAAGAAAGATTCAAGATGGCAGAGATCCTTTTCCAGCCTCAGATGGGAGGAGTGTAAGATATCTTGTTCTCTGTGGCGTGTATGGTCTGTGCTTTAAGTATTATGGTTCACTTATGCGTGCTTGATGTTGACCATGTAGTCGTGCAATGGGATTGCATAAAGCAGTGTCTCTATGTATGGATCACTGCTACAATGCGGAGGTGCTAGGTGATCACAGCTGGTTCAAGACGGTCGTTTTAGCAGGTGGATCGTCGTGCTTACCTGGGTTGCCAGGTATGCCTACCTAATGCCAGTCGTTTTAGTACTGAACCACTGATTGGATATTAATGTGTATCACAATTAATCTCGAAATTGATGGAGTAGATCTGTATTTTTCTGGATCATGTCCATGGTTCATGGTTGTAGCGACATGACACATAACCTTTCTTATTGTGAACAGAGAGGCTGGAAATAGAGCTCCACAAACTCCTTCCCACATACATGTCAGAGGGAATCAGAGTTCTTCCTCCTCCATTTGGCACAGACACCGCCTGGTTCGGTGCAAAGATGATCGGCACTGTAAGGACATCATTGATTCTTGCGACTGATTTGTCACCCTTTTATTTTCCTGATGACTTCCCCGATTTCAGGTGAGCACTTTCCCGGAGGCATGGTGCGTAAACAAGAAGCTGTATCGCCAGAAGGCACGACGCAGCGGTTCGTCTTTAGTGAACGCATGGCAATAGAACCTGACTGCTGCAGCTATGATCGGCAAAACAAGGGAAAGAACAATGAGTTTTTTTTCATGGCCATTCATCACGTCCAAGATATGGTACAGAGCTATACAGCACCAATTCACGGTATATAGATGAGATCGTGAGAAGAGATTATGGGTAAATATAACATGATAGATTTGCTGTTGATATAGGATTCTACATAGCATAAGTGAACGCGTCGGGCATCACAGAATTATTCTATTTGTCATTTGTGTATACGTACATTATTACATCGTTTTGCATATGAAATAATAATATATTTCGTTTTATCCTGGACAGTCCGAGGCGTACATAACAGATATGGATGTATATGTGGCTGATAAAAGATTACGAGTAAATAGAACACGATAGATTTGGGATGCTGCATAGCATAAGTTAATGCATCGCGCATCACAGAACTATTCACTCCGTATGTAATTTGTCTGTACGTACAAATGTTACATAATATTTATGTCATTTTGCAGATGAAATTATAAGATCTTTCATTTATCTTTGACTGAATCACTCTAGAATACCTTAAGCATGACAGTGGAAGAATTATAAAAGTTTACCCCTGTTGGACTAGCTGATGCACATGGGCAACTCCCAACATATCCCACGTGTCACCTCTAGTTTAAGGAGTACCACGCGGCCTCTATTCCTCCACATTAACTTCCCGTATCTGGATGTATTTTGTACGCTTGTTATACGTTGAGTAATATATCCAGGTATAGTGCCCTTCAAAAAAAAAAAAAAAAAAAACTTCCCGTTCTAGTAATCTAGTGACGTGATAGCTGAGTAGCACATGCTCAGCTCTACCGTGGCGGCTAATCAGTGTGCCAGCAACAGTATACATACAGATGCGTGGCAACACAAAGTTTACCAATCAGCGAACTCAGAACCAAAAAATTGCAACACACACCATAGATACGATCCAGATTAACTTAATAGATAGCGAAACGTCAGGTAGAACAGACTACCAGAGATCCAACGGACTTCACATGGAGTGGTACATTTCATTACGAGTTCAACAGGGGCACAATGGCCTCAAGAGTCCATTTCACTTCGTTGTTGCGGGGGGAGATACTTGGCTGGGTTATTTAGGTGAATAACGATTCTTGGCGATCTTGGGCTCGGCGCATGTTCGACCGTTGCCTCTAGCCCATGGCGTACTTCTGCGTCCAGGAGCGAGCCGTGGACTCGTACTTGGCCCTATCAGTCTTGTACATGTGGGCGATCTCGGGCACCAGCGGGTCATCTGGGTTCGGGTCCGTCAGCAATGAGCAGATTGACAGGAGGACCTAATATAGACGGGTAATGTTAGAACACATGACGAGGAATACTGAAAACACTTGTGATATGAACTGCTGAAGGAACCAAGATTATCTCCACCAACAAGCTCCACCCAAAGAATGAACAGACAAGCAAGGAACAGTGATCGTTACCTTTGATATGGTCAGAGCCGGGCTCCACTGTTCCTTGAGAATGTCAAGGCAAATGCTGCCGTTGCTGTTGATGTTCGGGTGGAAAACCTTGGTGCGGAAAGAGACCTGGAAATATGTTCATGTCTAAACGTAAGAATCCGAGAGAACCTTAGAATCCGAGAGATAAGATTAACAAGCAATCTTTGAGGATTCCAAAACAGTTGTTCAACTTCAATTTCAGCACCATAGAAACAAACTAAACTCTTATGACAAAGGTTAGCTTACAAATAAAACAGTACACATGGAATTACCTTCGGTGGCTTGAAAGGATAATCTGGTGGAAAATGAATGTTCACCAAAAATAAACCACCAGTGAATGGGCTGTCCGAGGGCCCCATGATAGTGGCCTGCCAGTGGAACATGTCCTCACCCACAGGACCTGCCAAAATAAACAGCAAGTAATACAGTATTATACATCAGTCAGACAAACACATTTGTAGAAAGACAGTGAAGGATGAGTAGAAAGACAAGTCTCTTCTGCTACGAGCTCAAGTGGTTGCTAGTTTTAATTATGTGGAACTAGTTCATGATTAATAGCAAAATTATGCTATCCATGGTTATTTGTCCTAAACACATCTAGCAGAATGATTTGATTCATCTCAATTCACAACCATGGTGGCATGCAAACAGAACAATATTGGTGGAACTAATTGCTGTATAGACAACATGAGAACACCCATGGCAACCACTGGATGCCAAGTATCTCAATTAAAACACAAATCAACAGGTTTAGACAACACGAATAGTGCAAGAAAGAATGGCAAGTTGCTTACATAATTATGATCCTTCCAGCATGCATTTATAGACTAGGGGAAAGAAGGGGACCATGGCATCTCTCCACTCTCAACAACCTCCCTATTGCTTTCGTTGGTACTAATTAGCTTTCTGCATCACAATCGATCCTAGGTCATGCTTAACTGTCATCCAACTGTCCATAGAAACTCTAGTGTCCTTGGTGGTTTTAATGTCTTACGGTTAGTGGCAGTTACGACAGCATACGGTGCAATCGGCGCCGTGTGTAACTGTAAACTGTATAGATATTGACATACTTTAACCTAACCAGGGCAGACGGCCCTAATGAGACGAGATTTTTTTTAAATCATCCGTACAGAACACACTTATCACAAGTCATCACAAGGTTCATGAGTACTCTCCACCAATCAATCCGGCAAAACATAAAACATGCGCAAAGCACAACAGCGAACAACCTAACCCCCATGACTGAACCAACAATCGAACCACGCGAGCCGCGTGCTCGCCCTACCGCAATTCTGCAAGATCTACAAGGAATCGACAGCGGTAGAGAGGGAATCACCTGCGCTGCATGAGGTGGGAGGGTCCTTCTGCAGGTCCTTCAGCTCCTTGAGGATCCTCTTGGACGCCATGGATCAAACCCTAATCCCCAAAATCCGGCACAGATCAGACAGGCGAAACAGATCGAGCGGAGAGGGAAGGACACGGGGACGGAGGCGTACCGATCGGCGGCGGGGTCGGGGTTCGGGGGCGACGGGTCGGTGCTGCGGCGGCGGCCGCCTCTCCCCTCTGCGGCGGCGACGGCGGTTTCGGGCCACGGGACAAGAGGGAGCAAAGGAGTCGGAGGATTTGGGTTTGGGGAGCCGTGGGCGGGTTTTATAGGGCTGCGGGGCGATGCGGGCCGTCCGATCGCGGATCGACGGCCGTACACGACTCGCGTGACGCTTACGCTGGACGCGCAGTCAGACTCGCCTTTCGGTGCTTTTCTGGTGGGGAGGAAAATAAAATGTCTTTTCGAGGAAGATTGCCAAAAGAATACCCTAGAGCTGGACGATGACGAGTGGGACCGGGCTAGGGTATTGGAGACCCAATTTAAAAAAAGTGTCGCAGTTTTGAACGCCGGTTATTTCAAAACTCTAACACTAATTATATATCGGATGTAGTAATATTTTTTAGCAAAAGGAAGACGAAAAATGAGAGACCATGCCACAAATCATTTGCGTTGTGACAAATGTGATGGTAACTAAACACTTACCAACCATCGTGTACCAGACCTTTGTGTTGTAGATGTGAACTCATTTTCATTGAGCCCTCAGAGTTTTTGTGCAGTCACTATGTCCAGTGGCGGACCCAGGAATTTGTCGAAACCTGGGCGCGCTACAATGCAACTAATTTTTTTCGAAAAAATGTAGAAAATACGTAGCAAATATTGTGTCCAAAATACTTTTAGTACGAAAACATGAATATAATACATTACACGCTCACAACACATTCCAATATTCACAAGTTCACAACACACTACTAACGAAACTACGGCGATGGATGTCTGTCGAAACGAAAAAGTTTCAACAAAAAGTTGTGTGAAACGGCGAGATCGATCTACTCGTCGAAGGAAATTCCAAACGGTCGACAAAGTGCGACGAAATTGAAAAAAATTGTCTAAAAATGGTTCGAACTCTGGTGCAAAATTAAGAAATTACAGTCGACGAAAATCGAAACCGATCACGGGAATGAAACCTACTCGTCGATGCACATATATTTCGTGTAGATTTTATTTCAAATCAAAATACGGTTAGTTTAGGTGAGGTGAGATTCCTAAAGCAACTAACTGTTGGGGAATGGGAACAAAAGGTAATGGATCGATTCGCTACTAGCTAGTGGATTTTTGCCGTAGTTGTGTCTTGTTTCCAGGACGAGACAGAGAAGCACAGCACAACTACACAGGCCCATGCTTGAAGGCCCACCAAGCCAATTAACCAATCTTTTTGCCCCTGATTTGATGCCATTTGCTTGATAAAATTGCTCTCGCGTACGAAGTAAATGCCAGCGAAGCCCGGGCAAGGCCCGGGCTGCGGGACGCTGCGTCCGCCCATGGCTATGTCACGATTCCACCATCTCAGAGTTAAATCACGATGCTTCTATCCACACTGCAGACTTGTTTAAAAAAATGGGCAAACTTATAATGGTTTTATTTGAACATGATAATAATTTCATCATGTGATAGAGGATATGTTCATGTAAGTATCCGTCTACAGAAGTCAACTTGGATTTTTCTTAGGCAAGGTAATTTTGCTAGCCCTATGGTTTAATTTTAGTTCTCTTCATTCCTTCTTGAATATCAACTCTCAAGACAAAGGGGCAGCCACGTGATTGAGCTATTATCGAGAAAAAATTTCTATAGGCTTAGATAGTAAAATAAAATCAAGTGTGAAACATTGGTGCATTGATTTTTGGCTCCTGGATCCTTTATTGTTAAATTTAAAGTTATTTTTACAAGTTATATAAATTGTAAAAAATCTAGATATACTCAATCATGTATCCTATAAACATGAAAGTCTCAATAAAATACGTTGTATTATGAGCTATGCAAAAAAAAAGGTATGGATCTAGGTAAAGTGAACATTGCATATTTTCAAAGTCCAAAATCATTAAAAAAATCATTTTTGTGTATCCCAAAGCCCCAGAATTTAGCATTGCGATTTTTCATGCTTAGATAATACATCATCCACTACATCTAAATTTAGTTTTTCTAAAATTTGTATAATATAAGCTGTGATTTGTTTTTGAAAAATATCACTAGAGCTTAGGAGCCACAAAGAGGCACCTAGCTGATGAGTACTAGCAAAGAACTTCTCAAAAAAAAGTACTAGCAAAGAAAAAAAAATAGATAAAGCAAATAATTTTTTTAGAGTAGCGACACACGGTCCCGAGGTGAACTGTCGCTCCCGCAGTGCGCAGCTCCGTCAGAGCAGCAGCCCCCGAAGAAGAATGGCGGCGCTGGCCGCGAGCCGCCGCCTCCTCCACCTCCGGCCAGAGCTGTACCTCTGTCTGCGCTCCCGGGCCCTTGCCCTCTACCCCTGCCGGTAAACCTCTCCCCTCTCCCTTCTCCTCCTCTCTCGATTTCTCAACGCCCAACCTCACATCACCATCCCCCAAATGGCTGTTCCAGGGCGAAGGGGACGGGCGGTGTCCGGCACGCGCCTCAGCGCCGGAGGATCGTGAGCTGCCGGCAGGATTCATCGGACGAGGGGAGTGCGTATACCGGTGAGAGCTGTCGAAGATTGTTTACCTTGTTCGTCAGGCTCCGTGTTGATGTGCAACATTTGTCTCGTGGTTATTTGTCTGACAGCGAAGAACAATGCTATGCCGACTCCGGATGAACAGTTTCTGAAACTCTCCTTGGAGGAGGAAGGTGATGACGAGCTGAGCGGTATCAGCGAAAGTGTGGTGCAGGACGTGAAAAGAGCGCAATCGAGCTACTTGCTATCAGGTCAGAGCTGATGGACTGAATCACAATGAATCCCTGCTTACAAACTACTGTATGTGTTATTGACTGTTTATCTAGTGAATATTCCATAGTCGATCTATTGCAGCTGAATTTGGCGCTGTGGGTCTCGGCATGAACATTGTGAATATCTTGTTTCGCCTGTTAATGGTACACACTGAGATAGTGCCGAACCTGACAACACTCAACTTTATGGTAAAAAAAGTATGAACTGCTGTTTAAGACAGTAGAACCTTTATGCTGGGTAATCATGGTTTAGTCAGAATGGTCAGGATTCAGGAAGCCGCATTATGGTGACATATCTTATGCAGTTTGGCTGCATAATATCTTCAACTTGCCAATCATAACTAGTAAAGGAAATTTTTGTGCTACGAACTGCGGTCATTGAAATGACTTGTACGGTTAGCGAATACCATGTTGAAACTGGACACTGATACATGCCTTCTTGTTTGTCTTGAGCAGAGCATTCACTGTTTCTGAGCTTAGGAAGAAACTATGTGGTAAGAATTATTCTGTCGATACAGTCGATTCTGTGATTGCTGATTTCAAGTCAAGGTGAGGCTGCTGTGAATATCCTGTCATGAAAATGAGAATAAATACGAATGCACTGATCATCGTCATAGTTGAATAGCATATAGCTGCAGATGCATGCATATAAGTAAACTGCACATGTGACTCTTCTTTCTCACCCATGGTGCTGATTATTATTGTTATAACTTGCGTATGAGAACTGAGAAGTCCTAAAACTGGATCACATTCGATGATCCAATAACTTTTGCATGTGGAGCTCCCCCAAAAAATGTGAAGCTAATTTTGTTATTAAAATGAAAAAAACCCATGTAGCTGGTTTAGTGAGGCATTAACATGTTTGTTTATTTGTCCCCCCTGTTTCTTTCTTTCTTTCATCTTTTCATTTGTTCTCGAAGGGTCTGTTGAATGACGGTTACTATGCGGAATCATTTTCACGATCCCGGTGGCAATCATCAACTTGGGGGCCAAGGCGCATAAAGCAGGTCTGTATTTTTTTCTCTCCTCCCAATTGTAACGTTCGACATCCCCATCCCTGAATTTTTTACTCAATTCCTTTCTAATGAGTTAACATGTGTGTATAAACCCTCTAGGAACCATCTATCATCAACTAACGTGCTTTCTCCTTCACTTATTTTTTTTCTTGCGAATCTCGTAGAATCCTATATCATACCATTTGGTAAGTCGAATTTCCATGCCTGGTAGTCAGTTAAGTCAAGGAAAAACTAACCCTGTGAAACAGTAAAATCCTTCCCGTTTACATTATCAAGTATTTGGAAACATGGATTCCCGCTGACGATAGCTGTCTGCTTAATTTCATGGAGATGCTGTGATAATTAATTTTCTCATGTTTATTTTCATACCAATCATGTCGTGAATATGAAGAACATTATCTGCTCATGTTCTAACCAGGCACTACGCCAAAAGGGGGTGCCAGACGCCGAAGTAGACCAGGCAACACGGAGGGTGTTCCAGGACGTCCACAGCGATGAAGAACAGATGACACATGGGTTCTCCAAAGCTTCCATGGATCATCTATTTGCTCAGCCTCCAAGCAGTGGCAGCGAGGGGGGAGCTTGCCCCTGGAGAAACGGCGTGCGCGCATGGCGAGGTGGCTCCAGTACAGAGGGTTCAACTGGGCTGTGACCAACAGCATCGTCAAGAAGCTGGAGGCGCAGCAGCCTCCCTGACCTGAGCCTTCTGCTCTATGTTGTTTTTACTGCGAGTTAGTCTGGCAAGTGTCTGCAGCCATGTCGTAGCAGCCTCTGTATGTGGAACCGCACGAGCATGACAGATAGCATCAGACGTATGATTGAATATGAACAAGAAAATAGGGTGTCTCTACATCTGTGTTTCTGCGCATGTACACCATGTTTTTAGTTGATTTTGTTCGTAGTATTTGAATACTCCCTCCGTTCCACAATATAAGATGCTTCATGTTGTCTAGATTCGGACTAAAAGGAGTGGACATATATACTAAAACATGTCTAGATACATGTGAATGTGGAAAAGATCTAAAACATCTTATATTGTGGAACGGAATGAGTATATCATTGCACTATGCATTTAAAGTATCTCCTGTAACCATCTGCATCATTTTTCAGTGAGCGGAATTAATCGTATGTTCTGCTATGAAGATATCAGAGTTCAAATGTTGCAGTTAACTGCGACTATAGTGTACACCATGAACAGCAGAATCTACTACCGAGCTACTATTATTGGTGCAAAAACAGGATATGCAACAAGCTAATATCACATGATATGAATTCCTCCACAAAACAAACCGGGAGGAATTTCTGATCATATATTCACCATAGCCAATCTGCTTTTCTAAGATAAGAACTACATAAACAGGTAAAAGGTGAACACAAAAACGGTACATGTACAACACTACACTGGAAGAACTGTATCGGCGAGGAGCCTGGAAACACTGCTTGATGCTCCGCAGTTCACTGGTTGTGAACTCATGATAGACGATCCTAGAAAGTGAAACTTATCAGGAATTGTACTCAACCATCTTCTCTGGCAGCTGCTAGAGCAGATAACAGTGGTGTAGCATGTAGAAGTTAGGCGATACCTGTATAGTTGGGCCAGTATACATGCCAGGGCGCATGTTAATGTTCACAGGTGAGTTTATGGCCTCAATCCAGGCATAATTATCTGGGCTATCCACTGTCTTTGTGCGCCCAGCTGCTGACCATGAGAAAATCAAACATGTGTTGAGCAGACAGAAAATTAACAGACAAGGTGAAAAACCATCCATAATTCTAGGATGTTCGAACACTATAAGCAAACATTTTCGCAAAATGGGAACAAACGAATATACCATAAAAGAAGTTGGTTGAAGTACCTAAACTGCAAGACTTGTAAATTAAGACACTAAATAGCATGTTTTCGGAAATTATACTTGATATACCTCAGTCTGCTACTATAGCAACACGCTAAATCTTGACCTATCACCAATACTCACCACTCCGATACAGCAGTATCAGCATGCCTTCCCCAGTGTGGAAGGTATGTCATGAGAGCAGACCTAACTGCCACCAACTGAGGCAGGCTTGCTCACACCAAAGGGTAACAATTTGGTCCTGCAGATCTATATGCCCTCCAAAGTGTCATGCGCATGCTACTGAGGGCCACCACTGAAAATGTAGGTTTCTGGATTTTTTTAAGAAGGATTCTAAGGAACAGGGTAAGGGCCATGTCTCCGTGTCCCAGGTCATTCAATTCTCTAAATACACACATCCTAGCTCCAACAGTGAGTTGGTGCAGACGAGCCACTGTAAACCCCAGTTCCATACATCATTAACATGTCTGCACTCCTAGAAAACGAAGTCCTGCGCTGGTACTTTCATGGGCAAGAATACGACAAAATCAAACAGCTGGATTATTTCACCGAATCAAGTATCCCACCTTTCTATTAACGGAATTTTGTGAGGCCATTATTATTTTAGGACCAAGTACTAATTAACTAAAAGACACTGTAAAAAATATACATGCTTTATAAAAAAATCTAACGGATGGTATGTAGCTACTACAAAAAGGTGAATTTAGTTAATGAATTAGGAATGAAATTTAATGAGAACAAATAAGCGATGTGACGACAGGCAGGAGTTTCACTTACAGAAGCTAGAAAATGGATAATCGTGAAAGTAGGTGCAAACGCGCCCAGCATTTTCAGAGTATGGCGGGGCAAGTACATCCAGAACAGCACAAGAGGCAACTGAAGTGAATGAGTGTAGGTTCCCACCACTTTGGGGATACAAAACAGTAGTTGGACATGGAGCAGTAAGGACATCATCCGTATGTAACTTGGCTAGTCTCACTGCATATAAGCAAACAAAAAAAATCTGCTATCAATAACACCTTTTGAAGATTATACTTTGAAATATCATGCACACACGGGAACAACCACTGTAAAATTGAACACGCGTTAAGTGGTAACCAACAGAGGTCAGGTGACTAAATGCAGTAGTATTGGAGTATTAGTACTACGACATAACCACCAGTGATCATTAGTTGGTACTTGGGGAAGTGAAAACCAAGTAGAAGAAACACTAAAGTCTCAGAAATAAGGACAAGACACAAAATTCTGAACTGCATTCTTATAATTGACGATGAACAAATAAGCAAAGAAAATATTTTTTTGAAATATAGCAGGAAAATAACCTGGCTGGTTACTTGCGAGAACAGTAGGCTCTATCCAATCATATGATTTCACGTGCATGGAGCCATACAATATTTTGCTCAATACTGTCATTCCTGGGTGATCATGTAGAGGAATGACTGCTGAAGTTGGTAAACAGAATATTCCAATCTGCAAAACATATAGAGCACAGCAAAACACATGTTAAACAAATAATTCTACAAGCTAAAACTAATACACACCCTGTAGAATTGTTAATAAAGTTGTTATCAAGAAAAGAAGTTAACATGTAGGAAAAACTACAACATGAAACGACGCGTCCCTTAGGAAAACTTGTCTAAGCTGAAGCACAGAGTTGCAGTGGTAAACATCGTTACTTTGTTAGTATTACACAAGTTAGTGGTACGCAGCAAACCTCAACAAATAAATTTCACTTATAAACTACAAAAGAACACCCAACTAAAGAACTAGATACGCGCTCTGACTATTAGGAAGGGAGAGAGGAAAGAATATCATAATCACGCATCCAGTGATCTAACCAGCAGTCCACTAGAATAAGCTTGGCATTCCTGAAATATATGGCTCATGAAGCAGTAACAATGAGTTCATAATCAAGACTATACTAATTGGAAAACAGAATGGTTGTTAGCATATACAATATGGACCATGAGGAATTACGCAGTAAATTAGGCCATCAATCTCAAAGCAACGATTGACTTGTCCGACAGAAGGGGTGGTTGCAATGGCAACCACCCATAGTGAACTTACAGAGAAGGCGTCGCACTCGTAGATGTGCAGGTACGTGATGGGCTGTGCCCATCTCGCCGCCCTCGCCGATCCCTTCATGAAGGCCGATTCGAAGAATCCGTGCCCACCGCCGTCATCGAGGTTCTCGACCCTGAGCCCAACATCCGCGGGACTGATCGTATCTGCACATCCAGTGCGCATCCATGTTAACCAGAGATTGTGCAAGCATGGATAGAGCAGCAATGGATACGCAGAAGTAGAGGGAGAGTGGAGGTTACCCATGAGGGAGGATATGGCGCGGACAGCGTTGGCCCGCGGAGGGGAGGACGGGGCGGCGGAGGAAGGGGAGGGGAAGGTGCGCTTGCAGAGCTCGTACAGGGCCTGCACCCGGGACGACGGCGGCCGCGCGGGCACTCCCCACGCCATTGGGGATGAGTGCGGAAGCGTCTTATCTGCTCCCCGCGCGGCTGGAGCTTGGATGTATCCGGCGGAGCGGCGCCGCCGCCGCGAGCCCAGCAGAACGGCGAAGGTGGGTAGGGGGTGGTTTCGGGGCGAAACAGTTTTCACTATTTCGTGTGCTCCCGTGCACCTCAGCACCGGAAATAGATGTCAACTAAATTTTGAGATAGATAAGACATCTATTTCCGAACAGAGGGAGTACTAGTTTCTGCGAAGAAACATGAGGGATGTAAAGCAAGAAATGCATAGCCCATAAACATTTTGTGCAACAATACCGACGGAGAAAAACAGAGAAGCCCGCGCGACGTCGGTTGGACTCCTCCCCGCTCAGTGTGGGCGTTCGGGAATTCCTGAAAATTCGGGGGAAAAAAGTTTGGGATCCACAAAATGACTCCCGAATTTCTAATACTGAGATAGTGTGTGAATTTTTCTATCCTTGCACTAATTTGAAATTTTTAATATTGAGAAGCAGCGGATCAGCAGTTACTTCTGTGGTCTTGGTGCACCCCGGGCATCGTTGGCCAGCGATATAGTTCCTTTCATCGACTACACGTAATGGGACAAGGTGATTGCAAATGTCCTAGGTCCTAATCTGCTTATATTATCCACATATGATTTGTAATGCTTCCGTTCCACATATAGTATGTAATGCAGTGCTTTCAGGATACGTATGCTTACTTTTATAAATTGTTGATGATGCAGAACTAGCGAGAACAAGTGATTTACATAAATTTGAAAATTATGTGCTTCTACCTTAGCTCTTGTTCTGCTGCGTCCTGCTGCATCACCGTAAATTTGATGCTTCTGTTAGGCCATGCTTCACAATTTATATACATTTTCTCAGTAATAAGTTTGATGCTTTCGTTTGGTCATGCTTCTACATAGCTCTTGTTATGCTACATCACTATAAAAATCGTTGATTCCCAGTTTCAGTTTCCTATGTTTCCACTCTACATGAGTTATGTTTCGATGGAATTAATCAATGCTTCGGAACATTCATGCTTCTAAAGTATACTCTGTGTACATCAGAGACATGTTTTGTTTACTTTAGTTGTAATTGGCAGTACCATTGCGGTGAATTTCCTCTTCAACCATTGCCATTTGTGTTCTTCTTTACTTGTTTCATTGTATCGACATTTTGCTTCAGTCAATAGTCTGTACTTCAACCATGGACAGTTTTGCCTTTTTTACTGCACTCATTTTTCTTGCAATTTATTATTTCAAACACTACTGTTATGTGCTTCGGTGTCTCGCTGATGTCTCCGTGAAGAGCATAAAAATGTTTCCTAATTAGTTTTTGTATATGCATGTTTCATAGTGGACAAGGACTCTATGTCTCATCTGATCGATGCTATTTTCTTGTCATTTTAAGTATTTGATGGATACTATTACCCATGCTTCTATTGACACTCGTATATGCTTCATACAAGGGTGCCATGCTTTTATTGTAGACCAGATGATCTCGGTCGAAGCTACCCAACACCGCATGTGTACCTACCAATGTCTTCTCTATCGCCTGCTTTTCCCACATAGAGGCTACAGAGACATCACTTGAGGCAGTCGTGACCCCTCGTTCTCCACCATGCTTGTCGTGGCCATCACTCGTTGCTTGGGAAATTTACGATGTCAACATTGTCAGCTAGTCCATGTCACACCATGTTGTTGTAGATAGATAGCAGTGGGAACAAATTTGTAGTCCATGGGAAGCATGTAGTATGTTCATATAAACTAGCATAATGTTGGTGACTCGAACTGAGCAAATATGTATGATGTCGGAAACACGTTATATGAAGAATATGAATGGATGAGGTATCACATAGCACTTTATATTTATATAGATTGAATTTTTCAGTTGCCAAGTGAGCAGATTCTCTATTGTAACCCGTTGTATCGACACAAGTTGTTTTCATAAAATAAAATTCAATTAATATGGAAGCAGATGTCAGCACTATTGAAAGCAAATTTCTTCATATCGAAGGACATTACAACACCACATATAGCAATAGAAGCTTCTTTTTGATCCATGCAAGCCCTTTTTTTGTTGCTTTGAGATAAAATAAGCGGTTATATTGGAAATACTTTTTGTTAGGTTGAAACAAATGTTAATTGAATTTGAAGCAAACTCTCAAAATTTTGGTAATATTTTTTGCTTGTGTACAAAGACAAATAAGTTGGTACATTGGCCATAGAATTTTTTACATGGAAGCAAATTTGACATGACGTCGAAGTTGAGAACTTGCGTGTGGCAAGATGGTTAGGAGGGTGGTGTACCCCCAGCCCACCAGAGTTTAAACCCTAGGTTTGACACTGGTGTTTCTCATTTAGACGGAATATTATTCAGTGGTAGGTGACGTTCCCGTCGACAGCGAGACGCCCGTGGTGACTTCGTGAATCTCAAGACCCGACCGCCGGCTCAGTCTTTCGGAGGTGCTCATAGGGGTAGGGTGTGCGTGCGTGCGTTCATAGGACTGAGTGTGTGCACGTGTATGTGAGCGTCTGCGTTGTACTGTGTTTCGCAAAAAAAAAAATGACGTCGAAGCAAATTTTAACCCTACGGGAAGCAAGCGTTTTTTAATAGTTTCCCAGGAAACCGAATATTAAAATGTAAAAGTAGAAAATCAATGGAATTACAATTTCATGGCACGCAATTTAATACTTTCAACTGACTCCGGAAATTAAGGGATTAAGCGTGATCCTTGCATGTAATTATTAGGAAGCAAATAAAGGAAACTAATTATTAGTAGGCTGGCGCAGGTTCTGGTGCTATCATCGGATGCTGCATATAGTCTCAATCATACGGCAGCAGAGTAGTCCGATGACATGCTAAAAATCGGCATCCGATCCCTAGTTTATTCTCGAATTTCGTGATTCTAGAAACAACTCAACAAAGGGTATTCAGACTTTGCCCTCTTTCTGTCAAGCAAAAGAATGGGTAACTATTTTTCCTCGAAAAAGCAGATTCGCGCACATATATAAGATCTTGCAAAAATAGAGATATACACGTTAAAACGGGCGTGCATCATCAATAATAATAATCACAGCGATTCATACCTTTCGCAAAAAAAAAAGCAGAATCTCAGGAGACAGATGGAATAAATCGGAGGAGGATAATCAGAGGATGCAAAGCTCGATTCCCGCATGAGATTGAAAAGAAGACGGGACGACAAGGATGGAAAATTTTACCGCCAATTGAAAAATTTCCATTCATTCGTGAGCTTTCCTTGCGAGCCACACGCAAATCGCCTATAAATTGGCCGCTAATCCAACAGGCACCAAATCAAAACCTCTCCAAGAATCCACGACTCCCATGGCTTCCAATCTCAGCAAGGCGACGGCGGACCAGCTCGGCGACGTAGCGGTGGACGTGCTCAAGCCGCCGTCGCGCTTCGCGCTCAGTGGCAAGGACCTCGTCGTGGACGGCCACCCCGCCCTCCTCGACGTCCCGCCAACATCCGCCTCACCCCGGCCTCCACCCTCGTCCCCGCTGCGGATGGCTGCTTCCTCGGCTTCGACGCGCCGGCGCCGGACAGCCGCCACGTGGTGCCGATCGGGAAGCTGGTCGACACACGGTTCATGAGCATCTTCCGGTTCAAGGTGTGGTGGACGACCCACTGGGTCGGCACCGCCGGCCGGGACGTGGAGAACGAGACCCAGATGATGGTGCTCGACCGCACCGCCGACCGCCCCTACGTGCTCCTCCTCCCCATCGTCGACGGCGCCTTCCGCGCCTGCCTCCAGTCCGCCGGCGAGGGCGACGACCACGTGGCGCTATGCCTTGAAAGCGGCTCGTCCGCGGTGCAGGGGGCCGCGTTCCGGAGCGCCGTGTACCTGCACGCCGGCGACGACCCCTTCGACCTTGTGCGGGAGGCGGCACGGGTGGTCCAAGCCCACCTCGGGACGTTCCGGCTGCTGGAGGAGAAGACGCCGCCGCCGATCGTGGACAAGTTCGGGTGGTGCACCTGGGACGCCTTCTACCTCAAGGTGCACCCGGAGGGCGTGTGGGAGGGCGTGCGCCTGCTGACCGAAGGTGGGTGCCCGCCGGGGCTGGTGCTCATCGACGACGGCTGGCAGTCCATCTGCCATGACGACGACGACCCCGCCGACGGCTCCGAGGGCATGAACCGCACAGCCGCCGGCGAGCAGATGCCGTGCCGGCTCACCAAGTTCGAGGAGAACCACAAGTTCAGGGACTACAAGGGCGGCCTTGGTCTCGGCGGGTTCGTGCGCGAGATGAAGGCGGCCTTCCCGACGGTGGAGCAGGTGTACGTGTGGCACGCGCTGTGCGGGTACTGGGGTGGGCTCCGGCCCGGCGCCCCGGGGCTGCCACCGGCCAAGGTCGTCGCGCCAAAGCTCTCGCCCGGGCTCAAGCGCACCATGGAGGACCTCGCCGTTGACAAGATCGTCAACAACGGCATCGGCCTCGTCGACCCAGAACGTGCGGGCGAGCTGTATGAGGGCCTCCACGCACACCTCCAGGCCTCCGGCATTGACGGCGTCAAGGTCGACGTCATACATGTGAGTCTTCTTCTTGGATCAATTTTCTTACGAATTTTATCACTATTACGTTTGATGGATTAGCTTCCAGGAGCAACCGATAAATGTAGAAAATATACTCCCTCCGTTTCTTGATGTAAGGTGTATAGTTTTTTCAGAAAAATTCCAAAATATGGGTATAACGCGATTTATGAACAATTTTACCCATCCACAAATGAATCATAATATATAGGGTGTATTGTTTTCAATTTGTGTCTATTAGGAACTCATATCTCCCGATTTTTTCAGAACAAAATGAGTCCACAGTATGCCAAATAGATATATCTTAATAACCATACACCTTACATTCAATAATGTAGAGATTAAAAAATTGCAACCATTAATTAGTACAAGGGTAGACAACTTAATTTCCACTCTCTTAAGGGTAGACAACTTTCATTTTCTGAGATGATGAACACCATGTGCACTTTTCAGCTGTGACATTGCCTGGACGGTAGGATAGACAAGCATTTGACATTTGACGCCACGTGTTGATGTGACTAATTAGTGATTAGTACCATGAAATTGCTGATGACATGGTTATTTTTGTGACTGATAAAAAAGTAAAACAAATTGTGTTCGGCATTACTGTACGTGCAGCTGCTGGAGATGCTGAGCGAGGAGTACGGCGGGCGGGTGGAGCTGGCCAAGGCCTATTTCCGGGGTCTGACGGAGTCGGTGCGCCGGCACTTCGGCGGCAACGGCGTGATCGCGAGCATGGAGCACTGCAACGACTTCATGCTGCTGGGCACGGAGGCAGTGGCGCTGGGCCGCGTCGGCGACGACTTCTGGTGCACGGACCCCTCCGGCGACCCCAACGGCACCTTCTGGCTGCAGGGCTGCCACATGGTGCACTGCGCCTACAACTCGCTCTGGATGGGCAGCTTCATCCACCCTGACTGGGACATGTTCCAGTCCACGCACCCCTGCGCCGCCTTCCACGCCGCCTCCCGCGCCGTCTCCGGCGGGCCCGTCTACGTCAGCGACTCCGTCGGCAGCCACGATTTCGCGCTCCTCCGCCGCCTCGCGCTGCCCGACGGCACTGTGCTGCGCTGCGAGCACCACGCGCTCCCCACCCGCGACTGCCTCTTCCTCGACCCACTCCACGACGGTGCCACCATGCTCAAGATCTGGAACCTCAACCGCTTCTCCGGCGTACTCGGCGCCTTCAACTGCCAGGGCGGCGGGTGGTGCCCCGAGGCGCGCCGGAACAAGTGCGCGTCACAGTGCTCCGTCCCCGTCATCGCGCGCGCCGGGCCGGCGGACGTTGAGTGGGGGCAGGGCAAGACCCACCCGGTCGTCGACGTCGAGGGCGCGGCACAGTTCGCCGTGTACTATGTCGAGGCCAGAAAGCTCGAGATCCTGCTCCCGGAGGAGACCGTGGAGATCACCCTCGAGCCGTTCAACTACGAGCTCCTCGTGGTGGCGTCCGTGAGGATCATCTCGGCGGAGAAGGGCATCGGGTTCGCGCCAATCGGTCTCTCCAACATGCTCAACTCCGGTGGCGCGGTGCATGCTTTCGAGTCCAGCTGCGACGGCGGCGAGGTGACGGTGGAAGTGGCCATCAAGGGCGCAGGGGACATGGTTGCGTACTCATCAGCGAGGCCCAGGCTGTGCAAGGTCGACGGCGAGGACGTCGAGTTCGTGTACAAGGACGGCATGGTCACCGTCGCGGTGCCGTGGACTGGGTCGTCGCCCAAGCACTCTCGCGTCGAGTACCTCTACTGAAGTTTCAAGAATACAGCGTTCGTCCCGGAGCTTTACGTCCGGGTAGGAATAATTTAGTGAGAGCTTTGAATAATTTTTTATACTTATGGATTTTGGATTTTTTTTTGAGGATTTCATGTGTCTGCTCTAAGCCGAAACAATATAATTTAAGGTTTTTTTCTATGATTTTTATTAAATTTCCGCATAGTGTCATTTACTTGATCTGACCGAGGCTGCTTCTCCCGCCACTGAGTGAATTCAGTAGAGCATGCAGCTGAAAGATGACTCTTTCACAAGCAAGAATAGCTCTGGCAGGATGGAAATACAAGATCTGATCGTTCTTCTGAATCCTAGCGGTTGCTTTTGCAAATGATAAAGCAAAACTAACTTATGCAGCACCAGAGCAAAACGCAATGCTTATATCTAGAAATGGAATTAGATATCATCTACTCGCATTGCCGCAGGAGGAATATCTTTTGCTCCAATTTTACACTTACTACTATACTTTAGGCCATATTGTTCAGAGATCATACATCAGGATTGATGCATCTAAACCAATTCAAAACCCTATCTAGGCTTGTCGTGATTTTAGTTCAAATTTAAACTAAGACCACAGCAAGAATTATGGAACGGAGATAGTACTACTTAATCTCCTCGCTCCGTTGTATACTTTGCAACAATAATGTACAAATGACAGAATCACTAGAAACACAAAAATGCCAGGAAAAAATAATACCGAAAAAACTACGCAGCTTTCCCTTCCCCCATTCTCTCTCAACCGAGCAATTTCCCAATGTTAACGGTGATGATGATGATAATGGCGATGACGATGATGATGATGAAGCTGGGGAGGATGAGAAGGAGGACAAATATGACCTCCGATGAAGATGAAGATGAAGAAGAGGATGTAAAAAATGTCAAAGCTACGACCCCTTTCGTCGCTACTCAAGATAAAGAGGGAGAAGACTTGAAGGAAAAAAATCAGATCAAGGCAATTATTGAAAATAACAATGAAGATGACCTTATATGGGATGCTTACACCATCAGGGGAGTCGACAATATTTATCACGAAAGAAGAAATCTTACACGAAGCTACCATCTTTTGTGGGCAAGAACAAGAACTTTAAGGTCAATGCTCGCATAACTACGAACACAACCACTCGATTAAAGCACCATCAACTCGCTAAGCAATCCTTCACCGTTGATCACATATCATGTTTGCCAATAGAGTATGGAGGTTTAGTGACGGAGACACCGCTTGATGAAAAAAGAATATTGCAGTGAAGAGGATGCCCCTGACACCACTCCGGCGTCGTCGAAAGCGAGAGAGGAGGCCTCCCTCCTTTCTCCTTCCATGGACCTCTCCCCTTCGATCGAGAGAGAGAGAGAGATTTCTTGTCTCTTCTTTGTGTTATCCCAAAGAAAGTTAAAATCTCATTGGATATAATTTCTCGGACTCTTATTGTACCAATCATCCTTAGCTATACATAAGATAAGTGAATAAATAATGATATAAGAGTCATAAAATAATCACTATTATGGAATTGATATTCTCACAATCATAGTTGTACGCAAATTTATTCTTATCAACTTTTGACTCCTATAGGTCTCCTAGATAGGTTTTTCATCCTAAGGTCAAAGCAACTGATCTGACATTAAATGCGTTGACCTTGCACAACCACTCTATTTTGTAGTACGACAATGATGGATGTAACATTTATGAAACACCGTTTTATAAATATTACATCTCCTAGAGTACTACAACATAAGCATTGGGGGTTCAATATTACATATTAATTATGACAAGCCAAAGGTGCACCAAAGTATCAATGTCTTCCCCAACAATTGGAAACTCAAGTAATAACTTATACAATGAAAAAACTATGAATTGTAATACTAAATACCATGATAGCTCAATATCTTACTGATGATATGTACATTACAGTTGCACGAATTACTACGATCCTCCAATCCTAGTCTAAGGCCTGCTTGTCGCCTATGGTCCTGTAGACAACGATGAAGCAGCCCACCCCTTCAACTCTTTCAAAAAGGTGTGATGCTTTGTAGTAGACCTCCTCTTCCAGCTATATTTCTTGTTTCTCCACCTCGATATTCTCAGATTCTAACCAAAATTTTGAAAAAATAGATAGAGATCGTACTCATCAAGTTCTACTAGTTAAATTTTGCGCGGCGTCACGCCGCGGCCTTGCTGAGAATTTTTTGTGGTAATTTGTGTTTTTTTTTATTGCGTTATATATATTGTAAGGAAAGGCAGTAGGTATAATGTGTATAATGTAGTTAGCTCAAATTCAATTTGAAATCATTTTGTAATTAGAGCGAACAAATTTGTATTTTCTCGAAATATTCATCTAATCAAGCATTTTCTTTTTAGAAATGTGAGCACATAATTAGATAGATTTAAGTTATATTGCTTGTAAATATGTTAGCTAAATTGAAATGATGAAATATAGTTTCATCTTGCCATAATTTTCTTATTTACCACTATATTTAGTGGAAATATATAATGGTTATGTCTAAATATTATGTTTGTATTTCGCCGTAAATATGTAATTTAGATCCTTGTTTAGAGGAGATGTACTGTATTAGCAACTATTAAATTCAATCCATCTTTGGAGGAAAAGAATTTGAGATTTCCTGAAATGTGCATGTAATAAAGTGTTATTTAAATTTAAGTTCATATTTAAAGAAATTTAAGTTTACTTTAAGCATTTAGTAAATTGAATCGCATAATTGGAGCGAGTTTAGGTATATTATTTGTAAATGTTAACCTAGTCGGTTTGGTATGATATGTTTGTGTCTTATCTTACATATTTAATTTAACTCAATAATCGGAGGGAATTTTAATTTAACCTAATATTCGGAGGGAATACATTGCTTGAGCATTGTTTGAATTCAATTTTTTTTTGGCATAAATAATTAGTATTTATTGTCCGGAGCATTTTGCTGTATTTTTTCGTATTTTCCGCATGGGAAATTTTAGAAACACTTCTATTTGCTGGAAATTTAATAAATTTAAATGCATATAATTAGAGGAAGTCAATTTGGATTTTGTCTAGATATTGACCGCACCCGTTGTAATTCGAATAGTTGAAATCCGTTGGAATTTTTTGGGTAGAGTATGTCCAAATAGCTGGTGAATCGAAACATTGAAATATATGGATGTATGGTGCCATAAATTTTTAGCTGAACTGCACAGCGTGTGGTAAAATTCAAATTTGAAGATGTGAACATTTAAAAATTGTGCAGATTTGAGAATTGTTGGAATGCAAAGATGGATTACGTTTGAGAATTGTTTAGATTTTGGAAATTGTTCAAATTTGGAAGTTATTTAGATTTGAATTATTTTCACGTTAGTAAAATGGTTAGATTTGAAAGGCATCGCAAATTTTAAAATATTCAAATTTGTATGCCGCGTTATTGTGGTAAAATTGAAATTTGGAAAATGTCCACATTTTAGAAGTGCGTAGATTTGAAAATTATTGAAATGCACAGAAAGCTTGTGGTTAAAAATTGTTCAGATTTCGAAATTCGTTCAAATTGGGAAGTTTTTCAGTTTCGATTTCTTTTGACTTTTGTGAAATGCTTAGAGTTGGAAGATATTTAAAAGTTTAAAATATCTAAAATTGAAATTTGATCATACGCCGTAAATAGTCAGCATTTTTTTTGTGTTTATTTCGATATATTTTTCATATTTTGTTGATGGATATAGTTTAAGTTACTGATTGTGCAGCATTTAGTAGATTTTGAAAATTGTTTAAGTACCCTAAAACAATATATGTAAAGTGTTTTAAATTGTTTGAAGCATGTGATGCATGTAAAATGCATACATGAACTTTGCATTATTTTACTTATATTCCAGTCATATTTGCATCATAAAAGGGTTATATCACTGTTTTATAATGATTTTTGGGAATATTATATGTATTCCCTATTTTTATGGAATTAACCCTACGCAGGAAGAAAACCCTATTTCTTTATTTTATTGTTTCAGGGACCCAAACGACGTCCAAATGACCTGCAAATTTACGGGCGTCAATATTTGGAAGGAAGAAGATTTGGGGGCGAAGGAAGCAAACAAGCGGAGACCCGAGGGCCAAAATAGGTGGGCCCACGCGGCCCCTGTACCTGGCCGCGTGGGGCCCCTCCTTTTGGGCCTCGGAGCTCCGTTGCCGTCGATCTTTCCTCCACCGACTCCGTTTTGACCTAAAAATGCCTATAAAAATAGTCCGCCGACGTTCTCTGGAAGGAGCGACGCAGAAACACAGAAACACCGAAACAGAGACCTAGAGCTGCAGATTGGAGGGGGAAAACTCCGGCGGGGCGCTGCCGGCGTGGTCTCCATCTTCTCCAACGACTTCTCCACCGTCTCCATGATGAAGAGGGAGTAGTCCACCTCTGGACTATGGGTTTGTGGAAGTAACTTATGTATCTCTCTCTCTCGAGCTTCACTAATTAGTACCGTATGAGCTGCTGAACATGATTACGGTCATCTATGTAATACTTTTGTGGTGGATCTTTTTATGAGTTAATATATGTTGGAGATTGCAATGGTTTTGTTTCAGTTATGAAAGTAGATGCATATTATGTACCCCGTTCTTATTTACTTGTCATGATCAAGCATGTTTATGAGAGCGCGGGAGGGGGAACGTGTGCATTAGTTGGAGTAACGGGGGGGGGGGGGGGTGGCTAGTGCAGTGAACGTGAGAGAAAGTTCTGCGATCCACTTGGGTATCTCTACCTTACTTTGTTGCCTCACTAGGGATAAAAAGAAATACCATGCTACCGGAGATGTGGGTGTGACCATTGCCACTACTCCATGACTAGATCTAGCATGTTCTTATTTTAAATTCATGTCATGATACTTATTGCTATACTCTGAGTTATCTTAATTACTGAGGTGTTATGATTTAGTTCGCATCTTGGTGGAGTATAAGAGAGACTAATAACCAAAAGGTCTCTATGTTAGGACGTGATGCCCATATAATTATAACTTGTCATTAAACTGTTGTGTTGCAATCTCATATGTCAACTCTAGTGTTCCATTGTCTACCACTTTATTAAAGAGAGAGTGCATTTGTGAAACCATGAACCCCGGTCCATTTTTAATCATAAGAAACACCTTTACAACCACTTTTGCCACTTTTCCATTTTCTGCCATTTAAAAATCCGAAAATACAAAAACACTTTTACATCTTGCATTCATCATATAAAACCCACAAATATCATTTATCATTGCTACCACCATCCTTGAATATTTATTTACCACCATTGCATATTTATTTCTTGTTTGCATTGCATATTATCTTGATATCATTCTCACACCTTGTGCTTGACAACCACTAGGTGAGGTTGAGGACCAAAACATTTACTTTGTTTTGTAGGTAACCAAAAGAAGGATAGGAAAGATAAATCTTCACTACTGATTCCCCGAGAGTTCGATATTAAACCCTCGAGTCACCCCTCGTGGGGAAAACACGTCTTCCACTTACTACACACTCTGCACTTGGAGTCTCAACCTAACCCATTTACTTTTCACGCAGGTAACTATGTGAAGGGCCATCAAGAGTGCTTTCTGGCGCCGTAGCAGGGGAAGATACGAAGCTTCCTGCAGAATATTTTTCCCGTCAACTACACGCCATCAGCATGTTCAATTTCAAATTTTGTTTGTTGATTCAATTATGTTTATTTGGAAAATAAGTTTAAAATAGATATTTCTCAATATTTGCAGTTGTGCTATTCATATTTTGATATTTGGAAGCCGATTTTCTAGCAAATTGTAATGCTCAAATGTGTTGCAATTATGCTTTTTGTGAGCTTTTTGAAATATTTTATCGTATTTCCGAATATTTAGCAAGTTGAAACGTGGGAAAGCTGATATATTTTTGAGTTGTTTAAACAAAAAAATTGAAGCAGTTTGGAATGTTTAAATTTGTGAATTTTTTTGTGGGCATTCTGATGTGTTTCAGTGTTTTTCGAAATATAGTACTTTAGCAAGTTGAATTGTTCAAATGAGTTTGTATTTAAAGAGTACCTCCAATTTTTTAGCAAATTGGAATGTTCGAGTGTGTTGATTTTTTGTTGGCACATTTTTGAATTGCGCACAAAAAGCTGTGAATTTTACGGAAGTTGGCATATTATGTAATTGAATTTGAATTGCAGATTGAAATTTTGTGAGTTTTACACATTTAAATGGAGATAAAGTCCATATTATACAAATGGATGATTCAGTTCTCATGCACATTTTGATTTTTTGTTGGCACTTTTTTGAATTGCGCATACGAAGTTATGAATTTTACAGAAGTTGGCATATTATGTAATTGAATTTGAATTGCAGATTGGAAAGTTTTGAATTTTACACAAAAAATGGAGATAAAGTCCATATTATAGAAATGGATGATTCAGTTCTCATGCAGTATTTGTGAGCATTTATTTAATTTAAATCCATAATTGGATGAAGTGCACTTAGAATGTATACAAATATTATCCAATTTGAATTGCTTAAATTTGTTTGTATTTTGGCATTAATAAGTATCATTTAGTTTTGAATTTTACACAAAAAAATGGAGATAAAGTCCATATTATAGAAATGGATGATTCAGTTCTCATGCAGTATTTTGTGAGCATTTATTTAATTTAAATCCATAATTGGCTGAAGTGCACTTAGAATGTATACAAATATTAGCCAATTTGAATTGCTTAAGTTTGTTTGTATTTTGGCATTAATAAGTATCATTTATTTTTCTGAGCATGTCGATATATCCAGGAGTACACACCAATAGAAAGTTCATTTAGATGACATCTAAATATTTACCAATTTGAAGTGTTCAATTTTAGTCCATTATCAGAGGAAATGTATTATATGAGCATTTATCAAAAATTAAACTTCACATAATTAGAGGATATGCATTTCGATTTTCTCCAAATATTCACCAATTAAAAATGTTCAAATATGTTTGTTTTTTTGCTGTAAATAGTTGGCATTCATTTTTGTGGGCATGTTGATATATTTTGGAGTATTACATTTTTTTAAGCAAATTGGAATGCTCGAATATGTCTATATTTTTCAGTAATATTTATTTTAAGTCCGTAATGAGTGAAAATGCACATTTATTTAATTGAATTCCATATTTAGAGGAAGTTCATTTAGATTATATGCAAATATTAACCAAATTGAAATGTCCAATTTAAGTCCATTTTTGGAGGAAGTGATTTATGAGAGCATTTATTAAATTCAACTTGACATAATTAGAGGATGTGCATTTGGTTTTTCTCGAAGTATACACCAATTCAAAATCTTCGAACATGTTTGTTTTTTGCCGTAAATAGTTGGCATGTTTTTTTTTGTGAGCATGTTGATATATTTTAGTGTATTTCCAATTTTTAAGCAATTTGGAATGTGCAAAAATTATCAATTTTTAAATTAAGTCCACAATGGGTGGAAATGCAAATATTTTTCATTTGAATTCCATAGCTAGATTGTTTTTTTAAAATTCAACTCCATATAATTGGAGCAAGTGCATATAGGTGTTTCCCAATTTTTTACCAAATTGAAATGTGTAAATATGTTTTCATTTTGCCATAGTTAATTAGCATTTATTTTTTGTGGTCATTTTGAGTTATTTTTTCACATTTTTTGGATGGAAAGTTTTGAAGTTGTTGGTTTTAAAGTATTTATCAGTTTGTGGAAATTGTCTAAATAATATGGGGCCCACTTGTAAGGAATTTATTAATTTGTATGAAATTCTGCGAAAAGCTGACAGATGTTATTTCCATAAGCTCCATAATTAATATTAAAAGGTTATATTGGTTCTTTTTTTTTTAAGTTGTTCAATCGTGCATGGAAATGCGTTAGGTGTAAAGATTTCATTTTTATGCAAATTTTGGTATATTATTTGCATTTTTCTGAATGGCAGATTAAAAGATATGAATTTTTCAGTTTTTAGCATTTTATGTAATTATTTTAAAAATTGACAGGAGGACCCACATGTCAAGGTTTTATTATTTATGGAAAACAATTATGGAAAATACGAAAAAGCTGACAGTGGGGCCCGTGTTGCGTCAGCGTGACGTCAGCGACGCCATGGAAGCTCTGCCGAGCTCGGGCGAGGATGCTCCGCTCGCCCCAGCACGTCCGCGACGCTGGGACCGAGCGGATACGCGCGAGGGCGTCGCGGGGAGGCGAGTGGCGGCGGGACGGAGCCATATGGTCACCGGAACGTTGCCGGCGGCGACAAAACGCGGCGGCGGACAGCGCGGATGTCGGCGGCGATTCCGACGCGCGCGCGGCGTTTCGGCAGGCGAATCGCGGCGAGGAGGTAGAGGAGGCGACGGCGGAGCTCGCCGTGGGCTCCGATTCGAGCGGGGAGGCACGGAACGGCGGCGATGGCCGTCGGCGGCGGCGGCGACCTCCGGCCACGCGGAGAGAGAGGAGAGGGAGAGGGAGTTGTGGACGTTTTTGCAGAAAAGTCCCTGCATTTTGCTGTAATTACATTTGAGTCCTTTGCGGGGTGTTTTCTGAAAATTGATACGCACTGTTCAACGCTGTTCCTGTTCCTTATAACAGTAGCAGGGGGGCTGAGAGCTCGCGAAATCGACCAACTTTCATATAGTTAGTAATAATAGATAACTTTTAGGAATGTTATAGCTACCACGGTGACCATAGGTCAACGCTTGATGCAGGTTTCTGTAACCATTTTTAAGGCTTATTTTATTCAGATTTTTTTTTTCTTTCTGAGGCTTCATTGGTTGTTAGAACCTCTGATGTTTCCTATCCTAGACCGATCGCAGTTTTTTCCTAGGACAAGAAGTGAATGTCACAATAATTTACACTCTACATCAGTGTGCTACTTTACCCCACAAGTGTCCCTTATGATGACTCCAACGGGGCGACCCAAACGGACACCGATTTTGTCCGTTTGGGTCGGGGTCCAGGCAGTGCGGACGCCGACGGATAGGCCTATCCGGCCAGTGCCCCCAACGGTGGCGACGCATCCCATTTGCATTTGTCCGTTTCTATCTCAATCTAGCACACCTGCGAGTCGAGAACGAGGTCACCGGCGCCGGAGGCGAGAGGAAAGAAAGGCAGGTGGCCGGAACAAAGAATAGCAAGACCTAGAACAAGAACTACGATTATTTGCCAAGATACAAACTAGTATACAAATACTAGTACTGCGCTTGCGATTCGGGCTGAGACGATGGAGCCATGGAGGCATCCAAGAGAGAGAGCAGCGGCAGCAGCAATACGAAGAGAGAGAGAGCAGCTGAACCAGCCTCCAATAAGTCAAAGACAATCTTTCGCTCTGCACATCAGTAACATAACTAAGCTCCCAAGAAATGGCGAGCTGTGGTTGCTCGCAGGACATCAGCCGTTCGATCAGCCGTGGACGGTGCAGATGTACTAGCTTGTTAGCCGTTGGGTCCCGCCTGTCAGCTTCAGATCGATTTTCCCCAATCAAACGCGTTTGCGTACGCAATAGTCGGTTTGGTCGCAGTTGACTCGCAACCCCCAATCCCTTCACGTCTCTTCCCCCAATCCCCTCTCCTTCTCCCGTATCCTCTCCCGTGAACGCCACCGCCGCCGTGCGCTTCCTCCTCCGCCGCTGCCTCTCCTGCTGCTGCATCGACGACCGTCTCATGCCTGCAAGGTCGCCTCCATGGGAAGCAGGGGTGGTGTGTGTGAAGGAGGAGGGAGGGTAAAAAGGATGGCGGTGGGAGGAGGAGCAGCCAGGCGGAGACCCGGACGGAGCTCACGTCTCTCCGTCGGCGAGCGGATGGAGCCAGGCGCGACGGCCGCGGTGCCCGGCAGGAAGAGGCGCTGGAGGATGGCGGCGGCGAAGCGGGGGGAGAGCGGCGAGCGGACGGCGCCGGATAGGGAGGCGACGGTGCTCGGCGGGAGGAGATGCTGCAGGAGCGCCTGCCGGACGAGGCCGGCAATATGTACGGTGGCGACGGCACGGGAGACAGCTCATTGAGGTGCCCTAACCCTAACTCTCCATTTGCTTTTTTCTGATTTGTTCATGGAGCCCTTGAAAGATTTCTTATTTGGGCTTCCAAGCTCGACTGTCGCAGCAACTCTTCACCACGCCGGCGTGCTCGTGGTGGTCACCTGGAACTGATGTGAAAATACGTGGTGTACACTATCTCAAAATATTTTTGGAGCTGATCTATTGTGAGCAGCAAAGATTTTGATACGGTGCTTAAAATTAAAATTTCAGATGGCCATCTTCCATCAAAGATTTCAAAGGAAAAGAAACAAGAAGCAGAGTTGTTACTTTGTAGGTGATGTGAAATGGCATGTCTCTGGCTTCTGCTTGTGAACTGAGGTGTTTTGTGTGTTCTATTGGGTAAATGTTATTATGACTGCAGCTATTGCAGCCAAAGCAGTACTGTGGCATACAGATGGTGGAAATTGGGTAAGCCTACAAGGACATGTTCTTTGGTGATGTTATAGATAAGCTTCTCTTGATTGTTATAGCCACTGACAAGCTGCTATGCACTTCTTGGCAGGTGTTGTTGTATCACTGTGTGCTGCTGTCAGATTTAGAAAATACTATCATGGATGAGCTTCATTGACTATACATCGTTTCATATGATTTTGAAAATACAGTTTGATGTCCTGATTATAAATCTATATGCGAGAGTGTGTGACAGTTAAACAAATGAGCAAGTCAAACAGTTTAAAGTGAGTTACTTGTTTCTTTCTTGAACCCGTGTAGGTTGATTGCTTCCTGTTATGCTCTTGTTCCTGCCCCACTTCAACATCTATTTTTTCAGATGTGGGGAATTGTTTGGATGATGATTGATAGCTATAAGATACTTTTGCTCTTCCTTGCTACCTATGCATCCAAAAGCTTCTCTTTATCTGATTTATATAGTGTTATTATTGCTACTAAGAATACATATCCTTTGTCTATTGAATCTAGACTGACGACATATCCCCTGCCGGTAACTGATGTTCGACCACAGTTACTCATGGTATGTCCCCCCTTTACCATATTCTTACATATTAATCATCTTACGTCAGATCAGAGCCAGTAGTGAAATTAGATTGTGATCTTCTGGTTTTGCCTGAAGATTTTTCATTATTCAAAGAGTTCAGTTTTTAGTCTTCGCAGATTTGTCATATCATGAGTTACATGAACCATTGAGGCCTTTAGTATATGATCAGTTAGGCTTTATTGGTTGTGCAAATTAATTAACACAAAAAACTTACAGGTTTAATTTTTCATTCATATGAGTAAAATGTGACAATTAATTTTCTGTTATGCCCAGAATCATTCATCAGTTAACTGATTCAGATGAATCCGCATCAGCTAAATGACAACCATATTGTTCATCAATTTGTGTTGTTGTTAGAAGGCGAACTGTCAAAAATTCTCCAAGCTTATTAGAAGTCTTTCTTACAGTAGATATATATGTGCAGATGCTATTCCTAAAGGTTGATGCTGGGCACTGAAAAAATAGGTTAGTGCTTGCACCAAAAAAGTTCCTTTAGAGCAGTCAATCTGCCCCTCAACAGCACATCACTCACTTCTAAATAAGTAGATATGCAACCATCAACCTCAAAACTACCAGATTATTGCTTGCCATTATTGCTAGAAAGCGTAATCTCGCATGTGCCTAACTTATGTAGAATTGTTGCATCATAGCAAGATTTCCATGCTATGCATTGCCATAACTGTTTTTACTGTGAATCTCTCTCTTATCCTGCATCCGTTGGTTCACATGTGAGATGATAAATGTGCTACAGGTTCACTATATACATTTAGGATTCTCTTGTGAACCTTTAGTTCGAGCTTCTGTCTGGTAAATAATGGTTTCAAATTTTGCTCTACAGCAGAGGACGTGTGCTCCTCTCGAAAAAAAATTACTCAACATATAATAAACAGTCAAAACACCGTTGAATTATGTCTGTTCAGCCAACATGCTAAATTTCTCATTTACTCTGTGCTGCTTACAGTATCTTTTTACTGCTAGGAAACGTTTTTGAATAATAGCCATTTGATTTCTTATTCATATGTTTCTTTGTACACTCTTCTTGGCGGCCAAATAGCTTTGAATATATTACAAAAATATATAACACTATTCCTAACCTACGAAGAATATTTGTTTTCCCTAATTCGTCTCACAGGTCTGCCGCATACCTACAGGTGTATCTATGCATTATTCGCTGTTTTACTCAGTGATCTTCGTAAACTTCATCATTTACGTAGAACTGTTATAATTTAGTTTATTGTGCCTGCGTGTGTGCTTCGTTCACAGCTAGCAGCGCTGCTTTTGCGTAATCTGTTTGCTTTGCTACTTGCTGTGTGTGCGAATCTGATTGTAGCTTAGCCCGTATTGATCTGCTAGCTAGCCTTTTCTAGGGAAAAATACGTTGTAAATGTGATCTTTTTTTTGGAGGGATGGATGTGATTACTAGCTGCTTGTGTGGATTTTAATGGGAAGTGTTTTGTGCATCTCATAGCTAGCTTTGTCTCCTTAATAACTGAACCTGCATACTCTACCGATATACTTATGTGAGTTTCCATACTTAGGTCCACAATTTTTCTCGCAATCAAACAGGATTCAGATGTTTTCTTGTCATGTAAATTGTGCAGAATAGAAGTATACTATAGTACATTACATGGTATAGTGAATTACTGAGCAAATCCTCCGCGTGATTCAATAGTCATTTTAGTAATGCGAGACATGGCACGATTAGCCATAGAGTATCTATTTATTTTTGTATACACTGTAGCATTTGAAAATTGGGTGTTAATTCAAAATTGATCATGTGTAAGTCCAAAGCATAGAGATCTATGCATACCCTGTAGCATTTGAAAATAATTGAAGTATCTATTTATTTTTCATCATTTTTCATGTTATTCATACTCAGTCGATAGGTTGAGGGCAAGTAATTGCTACCATCGATCTGTCAATCTTAAATGTGTTGTAGCAACTCTCACTACCTCAGGTCACCTATCCAAATATGTTTCTGTAGTACAAATGGTTTGAGCCTTCAAGCATGGCAGGTGTCTTACATCAGAAAAGATGCTGCTGTTTAAAATGAGGAAATGTCCAGCAGTGATGATACCTAGCTTGGTACCTCCATTACAATGCAAGGACTCCGCATTTTACCTCTACTCTTCCCTTGTTATGTGCTGGAAAGATTTTGTGAAGTTCGAGTCCTGATCGACTGGTATTATTTTCGTCCGTGGACAATAATTTGTGTATTGTTGTAGTGTGATGTTTTTTAGATGAAAAGGCTCACGCGCTGTTCCATTTCAGACGAAATGAAACAGCAGGATCCATCAGGTTTACATCCAGTAAAATACCGTTTTCTGTCTAAAGCCCTACCACAATTTGTCCCAGCAGCCTGGCCAGATAGAAAGATAATTACAGAACAAGAGGCTGGCAAAGTTTCTAACGACACACAGGTCTGTAGCTACGCCACTCCAGCCTGAACTCATAGAATTCTGGACTTCCATGTCATTCTGCCAGGTGATTTTAAGAAACGTGACAAGCTGATAGGAAAATTGTGTACTCAGCCTTTTGTGGTTTCTTCTATTGCAGTTCTACAAGGAGAAGCGAGGTCAAATAAGAGATCAAGGTGGTCCTGCTATTGCGAGGCCAAGGAGGAAACTGGAAGAGCTCCTGCTATTGCAGCTCAACACTAGCATCCGTTCTAAATTTTCCATGACTTGTTCAGCGATAATAGACGATGTCAGGACTTGTTCTAAAATCACGAGTTATTTGCTATGAAGTGTGTCCATGTTTGAGATATTAAGCGGTAATAAACGCTTGATTCTCAAGATCTAATGGTTCAGTGTGCAGTTCAGAGTTTTGCTCAGGTTCAGACTTTTGTGCAGTTTGTGGGGTGTATGCGGGCTGATGGTGGCTGCCGCATTGTTCCGCTCTGATTCTAGCGTTGTGTGGAGCGCAGCCGCAAACAACCTCACCTGATGCATTATTCCTCTTGCAACCTGTAGCGGACAACCGTGTACCGCCTCGCATGCAACCTGAATCCAAAGTCTGAACCATTATTGGAAAAACGCATCTGCAGTATGAATACTTATTCACAAAATATTTTCATGTCAAAGTTTAAGTCAAATCATACCAGATTGTATTTATGTGATATCTGCAAGCCATGATATATTGATATTGCTACTCGAGTGAAATGATTAGATGAACACAAAAAACTAGACCAGTTCATGGATTAGTTTCAGGTAGTGACATGCAGGCTGCATGAATGAGATGTCCAAGGTTTAATCCTCATATCCACCCAGGGATTTCTTAAAGAAAAATTCATCATGCTTAACTACTTAATAGATCCCAAATGGCTATTTTTTGTTTCCACATTACCTGTGTCCGTGAAACATCATATTGGTCCTGCTAACCTTAACTTTTTCTAATGATGCCATTTTCCTACACTTGCTTTTCTGTTAACTTAAGGTATCGTCTTGCAGAAATAAAATAGTGTGTCAAAAATACATATGCATTGCCACCATATACATGAACTTCTCGAAAATTCATTTTGGCAACCGACTTGCAATGACCCATGCTTAATTCTTTATACTATTACACACAAATAATAAAATTAGAGATTTGAAACTATGCATTGTTCATTATACTCAGATCTATATATTTTATCATTTTTGTGTAACTTAGAATGCAAAGTATTCACATTATGATTTTGCACACTTTTAAGATACATTATTAAAAACACATAAGTTTTTTCAGATATTTCTAAAAAATTATATATGATTTGGAAATTTTTAAAATAGAGAGATAACTAGAACTCGTGAGTTAGAAATCTTCAATCATAGGTTCTTCAATTTCAAAGTGTCCAATAAACTTCATGATTCGATGAAGAACTTGATGCCTTTAATATAATTCAGTTTACAGTGCCAACAGCCTTCTCGGCGCTCCAAACCTGCAAGCCGCGAAGTCATATATCTACCAGGAGGATCGGTGAGGCCAAAGATCGGCTCCATCCTCGGCAAAGGCAAAAATATTGGCTTCATGACTTGCATCAACATGATCGTCCCAGTTGATGTGGCCACGCCTTTTCTGACGTCGAGAGCGCAGCCGAGGCCGCCATAAAGTACCTATGCACTGACGACGACCAGAATGTGCATATCGAGTATTTCACTCGTGAAGCGATATTGAAGGTCAGGTAGAAGCCCGTTGCAGGTGAATTAGTTTAACAGCTGCATCAGGAAGCGACCTAGGTGACGATGGCCAATGAAACATGGAGCGGTAGGCGCACCAATATCCGCCCGAATTGGCCAAACAGAAAACAATTTGCTCGAATTTTAAACATGGCATCACCACACCAAACATTGCAGAATGGACCAATTTAGCACAAACAGTCAAACGGGCGCAGCAAAGCGCGCCCTCTCCTTCTAGTACCTCAGAATCAAGAAAGTCGTTCTCGATAAAGAGACCCTTTCTAATATTTCACAAGATCTCTACCAAATACCAATCACAAAAACCAGTTATCCTGATCCAAATTACAAAGGAGTACTAAATCGCATCGGTACTGCAAGGAAGAAACAAAACAACCAGCTCCATGTGCAGAGAGCGAAGGGCAAAATGATGAAGCAAGAAACACTGAAATTAAGTCGGAGGGAACAGAACAGAACAGACCATGATCCAGGTACTAGCAGCCATTGCTCTGCTTCCTCTAGCTTGGAGAGACAGTGGCGGAGGGGAAGTGATTATTGTAGTTTCCCTATCATAAGAAGGCCGAGAGACGAGGACCCTGGCCGCAGAAGCAAATCGGCGCACATGAGCCAAGAGACGAGGATGGCCGCGCTCGCCGTGGAGTAGCTGGACAGGAGCCAAGCGACGAGGACGCCCACGTCCACTACCGCGTCGCCGGGGTGGAGCAGGCGGGTCTCGGCGAAGACCACGCCGCCGTCCTCCGCGTCGCCGGGGTGGAGCAGGCGGGGCTCTGGACCGCGAGCAGGAGACGAGGTCGACGCCGTCCTCCGCCGCGCACCGTCGGCGTCAGGCTCGACCGAGGAGCGCTCCCAGCAGCCATGGCCTGCAGCGACGTTGTGGCCGCTCCGCGGTGGGGAATTTTTTGGGATATAGGAGAGAGAAGAAGTGGAGATCGATTTGTTTGACTGGTAGGTGGGCCAAGCCATGTGTGGAGGGGATAGAGACGGACAGCAGCCAGACGCAGCAGGACGCGCGGACGCGTCCGTCCCGACGCAAACGTGACCCAAATTTGGTTCAGAAATGCGTCGGGCCGGACAGAAAAACGGACAATATTTAGGATGGGTCGCCCCGTTGGGGGCTGGTTTTTGTCCATCCGGACAACTTCGGACACGGCCGGACTGGATGCGTCGACTCGTTGGAGTCATCCTTAGGCCTTAGCCTTGTGGTCGGATCCATAACCCATGAGTCAGCGCATTATCCAACGAAAAGCTGGATACCATCGAAATTGTCCCGTTATTAGCTCATATACCAAGTGATTTGTCTTGCCATCCCACAAGTGAAATATTGTCTGATGAGATTTCCTAGATCCCCCCAAAAATTTCTCAGCACCGCCTCAAGGCGCACTCACACAGACCTTCACTCACGATTAAAGCTTGAAGCACTAACATCCAGCGCATAAATCTATACTACTATTAAAATAGCAAACATATGACGGATACATTAAATACGTACGCGTCCAATATTTGATCAAAGGCTGAGATCGCATATTCGGTGTTGAGCACCTCAACATATCGATTTAGCGAACCGGTACGTTCTGTTTCTTCTCCTCGCGCCTCCCGCCGCTACCGGCTCACGCCGCCGCTCCGACGACCTGAGCTCCGCCCGCGGCGGCCATGTCTGGCGCCCCGGCGAGCTTCCGCACGGGGGCTCCCCAGCGCCCGGCACCCGCGCGCACGGAGGTCGAGCTCCTCGTGGTGGCCATGGCGCCGGTCATCTCGGGCGCCCCCGGCGATCTTCCGCACGCGGGATCCCAGCGCCCGGCACCGGCGCGCACGCGCAGGTCGAGCAGGAGACGAGACCAGGCGCAACGCGCTTCGATTTGGGCAGGTGCAAGGCGTGGCTGCGCTTCGATTTGGACAGGTCCATCCCTGCGTGCAAGCCGGCGTCCTTCGTCAAATCCACCGTCAAACCCCACGACTTCGTCGTCTTCTCCAAGTCCTACTGCCCGTAAGGCCGCATCCCCGTCTCCTCTTGGTTTTCGATTCGCGTTAATCCTCTGCCTGTTTGCGCCGTAGTTGCTCCAGTGCGGGGTCGCTCTGATCTGACCGTGGCGCTGTAGATCACATGGGGCCTTGCTTTGTGATTCAGCCTGTTGGGTCGGTCAGATGAAAGTTTGTTGTTAGGGCTGTATTCTCTCTCTGGCGAGGAACCGAGATAATCGATTTTCCTTTGCATGGTAGAGCTGTCGATTTTCTTTTTTATTTTGTAGTTAAATCAGAACTGGAATCATATGAACCATGGAACGAGATCCAAGTGATAGCGGAAAACAGAATTGAACCGTACTAAGTTCGAGACAACAGCCAATTGATAGTGAACTGAACACTGGGGTGGTACTGTGGCCATCCGGCCCTACTTGGTGCTTGTGATCAAAGTATGTATTTGCTCACAATTCTTGATACACGTGATAAGACAAGTGGCTGTTACTTTTACTCTACTTGTTTGATCTGACAACAGTTATTCTCCTTGTTCTGGTAGTCGACCAAATCAGGCCTTTGTTTCATGTCATTAGACATTGGCCCTCTACTTCCCTTTTAGAACGCTATATCTGGTTACCATGATGGATTTGTCAGTTAAATCTTGAGTCTGATTATCTCACCATAATTATTCAAGTATAATGAAAGAAAGCTTAACTCAAATGTCGGTATGAAGTTGAATATTTGAATACTGATATGGTCAGATAATATGAAACGGGAAAACATTGATGCAAGTCAGATATGAATATCAAATTCTCTTTTTTGAGCGAGAATAGTGAATTATGATGCTAATGCCCACAGTTGCAAAACCCCACTACTGAAAGCTTGCACATTTCATTTATGTTGTAGTGTCAAAAGAAACTCTATGCATAAGTACTTATTTGGACAGAAATTGGTGTGTACCGCCAAGTCTGGTCTGAACATTACTGTGTGTAGCCTAGACTCCATGAACTTGGTATTTGGTTTTAGATGACATCCAATCCCAAGTTTTTTCAGCCAGAATTTATGGTTTTATACATTCAAAGTATGTATGGTTATTTTATTAATCAAGAAAAGAAAATTATTTTGCGCATTGGGAATTTCATAGATTAAATTATTACACGGCTACAGCAGGTGGCCAACAATTAGGGAAAATTAGTCTAATATGCACCTTTACCAATTGAGTGTATGCATGATCGTCCAATATCCTTGTTTATGTGAATTCTGTGTACTTGTGATGATCGCATGGTAGATATGTTGGTTCCATCTCCATATTTGAATGTCAGATTTCCAAAAGGGATGCTATTATCAGGATTTTTAATCAGAAGTAGAGTTAAGAGTTTACAGTCATGATTTTTCATTCCTTTTTCACCAGGTCACCTTTGTTGCTGAAATTATCTACACCAGGTACCTTTCAAAAAATACTTGGTTCAGAATTCTATTTCCAACTCAGTATGTTTTCACTGCACCTGTGTCTACCAGGTGATCTTAATAATTTCAGGTCGTACTAAGGACGAACTCAGGTCAGCAAACTTGAGGAGGAGAAAGAAGCCACGAAGGAGCGAATAATCTGATTAGCGAGCATAGCTTAATATGAATTATATCTTGCTGTAGGTGCTTGGTTTGAATTGAATTCAATGTTTCATTTTATTTTGCTTGGCCTGTTAAATTCACAAATAGACTTGTAAATTTAAAGATGGCTTGTGAGCTTGAACAATATGATTACCCCTTGTACTCATTCCTGCTAATGTTGCTATGTTACTTTATAGCATGTATGGTTGATAGTAACAGCACATTCGATTTTTCGTTTAATTAAAGCTGGCATGACTAGCATATTCAATGTTTTTTTCACAAGTAGTTTATAGTGGACCTGGAACACATGGAGGAGGGAGGAAGGATATGAGAATCTTATGGATTTTTTAGCAATGTTTTCATTCCTGTAGTGATTAACTGAATTTCTAACATTTGTCCGATTGACTATATGGTTTGCAATGGTTGGTTACGTGTGTTGCACGTGCACGTCAACTAGTCTTCAAAATAAGCCAAATAAGCACTCACGAGCTGGTGACGTGTATAAATACGGGGTACCTCACGGAAGAGAAAGGTCGACCCACGGGTACATGTGATCCATGACGGCGATACAGAGTCCGACTAAAACAGGAAGACTACATAAGACTTGGATACAAGGTAGGTATAAACATACCCAAATGTAACGTCCCAAATTTTAGAAGCAAGAAAAAACTCAATAAATTAAGACCCAAAATTTGGAACCAACAAAAACTTTTTCAAACCTCTAGCATTTGGATGTGTTTTCCTTTTGATTGCCTAGTTTGACTTTTTGTGCCTTGTTGTTTTTATTGTTGACCTCAATATAACAACCCAAAATATCCAAATATCTTCTCCTATCTTATTTTCAACAAACATTTCAAAACCCTTGTTTTAATTATCCTTTGAAAAATATTACTAAGAAGTGGTTTAACCCTCTTTCTTCAAAATCTTGTCATAATCATATTGGTCACCACCTCATGAATGAATTTGTTTTATCATAAAGTAGGTTATTTGTTCAATTGCTTGTGTGCTTGAAACTTTTTGCTTATAGTTGATTTATGTGCCTGGACAGAGAGCTTGCAAATGAATGTGTCAACATATGCTTATGGTGTGGTTGTGTGAGCTTATTGCTTTGCTTGAACTTCTTGCTTGGTGGTATGATTTGGTGGTAGCACAAATACAAATTTAGCATGTTTAGATCAAATTTACTGATCTTCATGTTTATTAAAACATAGCTAATCTAGAGCCCTAGATTAAGCAACCCTTGTGTTATTTCTGAAATGCAACTGGACCATCTTGTTCCTTGAACCTTCTATTTTTTAGTTTTTGCTTGGTTTCTTAGTTTGAAAACTTGGTTTAGCACAAAACCATCTAGGTGTTTGGGCCTACTCAAATCCGTGACCATTTGGTCATTTTTCACAACTTGCAAATGTTTTAAAAATTCTTTCTTTATCTTTAATCTAGGAAACTTTTGTTTCTTCACCATTAGATCAACCATCTCACGTTTATGCTTAGCTTTGTGTAATGGTTAAATTTAGGCTTGGTTGTTTTAGGGGAAAATAAAACAGAAGAGGAATAAAAGAATTAAAACAAAAGTGGAAATTGGCCTAAACTCTAAACCTACTCGAAAACCTAATCTAACCTCTCTCCAACAATTCTTTCTGCTGGTAACAAGGAGGGAGACCAGCCCCCACCTCTGGCCCTCTTGCCAGCCCCTCTCTCTCTCCCCCCCCCCCCTCTCTCCTCCACTCATCTCTCACCTATTTCCCCTCTACCCAACCCGAGCTCACTCCCTCTCCTCTCACTGGCTAGGACACGTCCCTCCCGACCAGGACCCCTTGTCCTCACCTCCCACCGCCCACAGGGACCAATGCCCGTGCTCCTAGCCCTCTCCCCCAGCCCCCTGGTCCGAAAACCCTAAAAAGGGTGAGCCTCGTCCAACCCTCGACCCTAACCTCCCCTGCTCTCCATTCCCCTCTCAGATCACGCACACACACCACTTCTTCCAACCCCAGAAGCCCTGCCCGTCCCCGTGCTCTCTGCTGCTCGAGAACGTCGGAGAAACTCGAAGGGCGCCGTCGGAAGGAGAAGGCCGTAGCCGCCATTTCTCTCCTCCATTCCCCGCCATTGTTGGCCTCCTGGACTCCCCTCACCTATAGCTAACTCCCCCACCTTTCCTTTTGTCCAGAGGACGCCGTGAAGCTCGCCGTCACCGTCGACCCGAGGAAGTCCGTCGCCGCCGCAGCCATGGAGTCCGGCCATCTCCGGTGACGCCGTCTTCACCCGAGCCTCTCCCTCGACCCCCTCCGCCGTCCGCAGCCCTCCCCAGTCGCAAGCAGAGCCCCTAGGTGAGCCCCTCGCCATCGCCGTCTTCCTCTGCCTGGGGCCGCCGTCGTGCGCGCCGCGCTGGGGAAGAAGAACGTGAGCCGTTGATCGCGAGATCAATGGCCCAGTTCAAATCCGCCCCGCGGGCCGCTCCCGCGCGCGGTGCTGCGCTGCGGTGCGTAGTTGGGCCAGCCCAGCTCGCCCCGCTGGCCAGATCCGTGCTGGTCTCGGCCAAATCTAGCCCGGGCGCGGCCCATTTCCTTTTTTTTAGCAGCAGTTTATTCTTTTGCTGTTTCTGTTAAAAATTGATGTTTAGTTTAATTAGTTTGTAGTAGATCTATTAGGGTTTTAGCGTTAGGATAAATTTTGTGTGGTTTTGGTGTGTTTTCCAAAACATGCAGAGCCAGTGTTGCATAAAAATCTTTTATAATTTGTGCTGTGCATTAAATCTTGTAAAAAGTGCATTTTATAGTATTTTTAAGATAACTTGAGCTAGGAGTATCCAAAGGGAGTGAATCCAATTTCTACAGCAAGCTAAAATTAATACCTTTCCATAGAATTTAACCTTGCATGCAGGAGGTTCCTAGAACTGGAGTTTTAATTCTTTTGGTTTTGAGAGCAGTAGCTATTGTGGGATTTTTAATTCCTGTTTGGTGTGATGTTTTGATGCAAATCCAATTTCTATAGCTTTGTATGATTACTAGGATTACTGTGGTTGAAGGATTTAATTTTCTGAACCTCATTTTAGGACTTGTGCCTTTTTCCTCAAAACAGCCACTTTGCCACTATTAAAAAGGTCTTATTTTAATTGTTTGTTTTTAATTGTTTGTGTTTAGGATTGTTTTAGATTTATGACCAGAGGGTGTTTGGTTAATGAAATGCTTGCTGTTTTGATTAAGTGCTTTAGATTGTTGTCAACCCGCTACTTAGAAATTAACCTCATGTGTTTGTGATGCATAGATCTAAAGTTGCATGTGATTGAAGTTTGGACCAGTAGCAACTTGATTGATTTAATTGATTTCCTGTGAATAAGAGTTTGGACTAAAACCAATTGCATTAGTTTAAAATACTTATAGAGAACATGTGCCTAGCTTTGCATAAATGTTTGACCAACAGAACATCCTAGGTTAATTAATCAATAAAAGTGGTGTTTCCCGCCTTCTTAAAATTAATAAAACAATTAATTGGTCACTTAAGAAATTGTGACTTTTGTTGTTTGTGAATTGATAAGCTACTGTAAAACACTAAACAATGTTGTTCTTAATATGTTAGTACTGTTAGTGCTTAAGTAAAAACAAAATGAAGTTTACTTGTGAAATGCTATCAGTGCCTAAGGAATTAAAATAAATTAATCATACTTGTTTGCATAATTACATGATTATTAGAATAAAGTAAACTACTCTAATAAAGTTTTTCTTAGCTACTGGATGTTTTAAGTTTATTAGTGATGTTTAGTTTTACTTTTTGAAAGTGATTCAAAAAGGTTGTCTAATTACCACCTTAACCCTATTTGTATTTAAATAATAAAGTGTATTGTAATGGCCAAGCATATTTGTGTGGTTTAATATGTTTGCCTTGTTAGTTAAACTTGGTAGCCTTTGAGTTTAATTCTAGCATGCGTAGTTTGTGATGTCTCTATCTTAGCTTGGTGAAATAATTTAGCAATATATAATAAGTAGCAACTTAACTTTTGTTTGAAGTATTTCCTGAAAACTAAAAAGATACTTTTGTCTGAAGTATTTCCTAAACTACAGTAGCAGCCCTTGTTAAGTGACCTAATCACCCTAAGTGGAGTTCTGCTTTAGTGTTTAGTTAGAACTACCTATTTAACTATTAGGGTTGTTGTGTATACTTTCTTAGGTGTGCTTGTTGTATGGACTTGATGCTTATTGTTGTATAACTAAGTAAATTGCTTGCTTTTGGTTGTGAGCTTAGTGTCTTGTGCAATGCTTGCTGTTTGTCATGTCCTTGTGTCATTGTCTTGTGTTTTGAGTGTTGTTCCTTCTCTGTTTACGACGTTAGATACGATCGGGAAGGAACTGGAAGTGAGGAGTGAACCTGAAGAACATCAAGATAAAGACCAAGAACATATTGCTGAGCCAGGCAAGCCACCTCACCATACCCTATTGAAATCCTATTATTTCATTAAAACATGTTTTGTTTTCAAAATAAAATAATGCATGTTTTATTTCTTCTGTGGCACTTGGCCACCCAAAACTATTTTATAAAATATTGTTTGGCCAAAGCTATCTACTAGAATATAATAGGTGTGATAAAAAAATTAAGTCTTCACTTGAGAAGCCTTCTACTGAAGGCGCTATCAAGAAAATTATATTTTCTAGTAGTATATCCTTATATCCTTATCTCAAAACTATTAGGATGGGAGCCTGGTCTTTGGAAAAATGTTTGTAAAGGAAAAACCCGAGTCGCTGGGAGCGATCGGCGAGAAAGTGTTTTATAAAACCCGAGTTGCTGGGAGCAATCGGTGAATTTACGAAAAACCCGAGTTGCTGGGAGCAATCGGAGAGTTTACGAAAACCCGAGTTGCTGGGAGCAATCGGATAGTTTACGAAAACCCGAGTTTGCTGGGAGCACTCGGAGTGTTTACGAAAACCCGAGCTGCTGGGAGCAGTCGGAGGTGGAGATGTTTTTGAAAACAAAGTACTGCCCTAGCGGCCGCCCGAACAATTAACCCGTGCAACCACATTACCTGAGATGGGTAGGGCTTAGCCGGAAACTTGTTTATCTTAGTATGGAGCGCCTCAAATTGCTTAGGAGGGCGGGGCTCTCTGAACCAAGTTATCTAAATGCGGGATTCAGTTCGTGTCTGGATCGCTGCTGGTTGCAAACAGTGGGCCTCCTGTCATGGCGCAGTGTTGCTTGGAGGGACCGGATCGATATGATGGCCATCTCCACTGGGTGCCGGGGAGATTCAGACCCACTGAAGAGGAGGCTCTGTACTAGGGTCGACATAGTGAAAAGCTTTGATCATGTTATCCGAAACACCGCATACTGTCGTATGAGGACCGTGGCTGATCACGGCGGAATGACTGTTTGGTGTGGTGAAAGTGCACCACCTCTGCAGAGTGTAAAACTATTCGAATAGCCGTGTCCGCGGTCATGGACGGTTGGAAAGGCCACCGATCTAGGCGTATGGTCATTTTATGTTTTTAAAAAGAAACTGTTTTTCGGCAAGGGAGAAAGGAGGCATCAAAGAGGTACCTGGGAGGTACGGATTTGGGGAGAAGATGGTTGGTCTCGGGGAGTCAACCAGTCGGAACCCGGAAAGGAAAAAGGGGCATCCATATCCTAGTGTTTTGAAGAAAGTTTTACAAAAGTGTTTTCTAACATGGAAATGGTTTCTGCCATTTCTAAAAGAAGGGAATTATATCTCCAAATGCCTTTTTCAACAAAGATATAGGGATGTTGTGTTCTCTATGTCTAAAAGCATCGTTTGCGAAAATTAAGCACTATAGTCATATATAGCAGCTATCCCAGTTTTCGAAAAACGCTTTTATTGCATTACCATGAAAACTTAAGCCTGGTGATGGTCTTGCGAGTACGTAATTGTACTCATGGTTGTGTCCCTGGATATTCCAATGTCCAGATTTTCAACGAGAAGACCTACGCCGAAGATGAGGAGTACGCCGACGACTACGCCAACTGAGTGTCACCGGTCAACTGCTCTGTGGGAAGGCGTCCTGTTGTGACGAGGACCGACGCTAGCCGAGAGCTTTCCGCTATATCGTAGTTAATTCTGTCCTGCGTGACAGTGATTGCAGACTTGGTCATGTGACCACTATTTATTTGTGTAAGACTTGTATGTACGTTTGAATGATGTAACTTTGTATACCAGTTGGTTATGTGATCGCGATGCACTGATCATTGGGATCGTGATCTGTTTACATAACGTGGGCACCTCGGACTTTGGTATTTCGAGGGGTCCTCACACCAAATACACGGGCCAATTTATCTTCGAGGAGGACACAACTTGTAAATTGACCCGAGCACCTTGTAACCCTGACATGTCCGTGTGTATAGGGGGAGCGGTGGGGTGGGGGTGGTAGGAAGCACCCGGAAGGAACGAATCATCGTGCTAGACCAATCCGCACATCAAAACAAAGTATAAAGAATAGATCTCACCTCAAACACAAATGAGGCTTTTATCGAACAAGTGTTTTCCGTGCCCCGAACATGTATAAATCTTCTATTTGTGATAACCACTCGGATCATGATACACATGACGTCCCATATTCAATATTGTATGAATTTTCTCCGACAACGAGCGGTGTGGACGGCGGAGACAACGAAGCCCCCAAACGGGTAGAACAAAAACATGCCACACCTAAACACTAGAGCGATTTGGAACAATCTGAACTCGTTCATTTGATGGAGTATTAAACTGGAATGCACCCACCCTGCAAGTTCTTATACCCTGTAATTAGCTCCACTTAGAATTTAGGGTTGTTTTTTCACGGTCTTCTTCCGCTTCCTCGTGAATTCAGACGGGGCAGCCAGCCATTGATTTCTATCAAAATGGGTCGAGCCATGATATCTTTTTTTTTAACAAAGCCATGACCTCTTAAATTGGGCTTTGATAATACCTCTGCTTCCTCGTGAATTCACTGAGACAAATTTGTATTTCTATTTGTTTTTCGGGCGTGGCAAAATTTAAACTCCAAGCCGAGGCGACGGAGACCAACCGCACCCGTTCCGTCCGCTTCGAACGGCCCCCAAAAAGTAACGGAATCCGTCGTCGTGCTCCCTCATTTCGCAGCTGCGCTCCAGCCAGTGGACCCCGCCGACTCCGTCCAAAAAGAGGACAAAAAAAAAAAAGGAAAAATAGAGCGAGAGAGAGCAGCGACTCCAAGGATTCGAGATTGAATCCTCCCACCCGGATCCCGGCGATGGACGCGGCACCGTCGGCGGCGAGCGCGCGCGCGGCGGCCGCCCGACCCACTTCCCCGTCGCGTCCCCGCACCAAGCCGCGGGGGCTCGACGAGGAGACCTGCCCGGCGACGCCCAACAGGGCGGCCTCCGCGGCGTCCTTGGCCGCCGCCGCCGCCGCTGCGTCGCCCGCCGACGCCATGGACCCGCGCGTCTGGTCCGCTCTCCCGGACGACCTCCTCGTCGAAATCCTCGCCCGCGTCCCGCCCTTCCTCCTCACCCGCCTCCGCGCCGTCTCCCGCCGCTGGGGCACCCTCCTCCGCGGCGGCGGCGGCGACCCGGCCTTCCTCGCCGCGCACGCGGCCGCGCCCTCCCACGGGCCCTGCCTCCTCACCTTCTCCCGGGGCGCCCCGCCGCAGTGCGGCGCGCTCAGCCTGCCCCTCCGCGCGCGCTACCGGCTCCCCGTCGCCTTCCTCCCCGCCTGGGACCTCTGCCTCGTCGGCTCCTCGGGGGGCCTCGTCTGCCTCTCCGGCTTCGACGGCCCCGTGTTCCGCACCCTCGTCTGCAACCCGCTCACGCAGGCCTGGCGGGTGCTCCCGGACATGCACCACAACCAGCAGCGCCAGCTCGTGCTCGCCGTCGACCGGAAGCGCCGCTCGTTCAAGGTCATCGCCGCCAGCGATGTGTACGGGGACAAGACGCTCCCCACCGAGGTCTATGACTCCAAGGAGGACAGATGGTCGGTGCACCAGATGATGCCTGCGGCCAACCTGTGCTCGTCCAAGATGGCCTTCTGCGACTCCCGGCTCTACCTGGAGACGCTCTCGCCGCTCGGACTGATGATGTATAGAGTGGATGCTGGTCACTGGGAGCATATACCAGCAAAGTTCCCGCGATCACTGCTGGATGGGTATCTGGTTGCTGGAGCTCGTAGACGGTTGTTCTTGGTGGGAAGGATCGGGCTATACAGCACGCTGCAGAGCATGAGGATCTGGGAGCTGGATCATGGTAGGACTGTCTGGGTGGAAATAAGCAGGATGCCGCCCAAGTACTTCAGGGCGCTGCTGAGGTTGTCTGCTGAGAGATTTGAGTGCTTTGGGCAGGACAACTTGATCTGTTTCACGTCGTGGAACCAGGGCAAAGGTCTTCTATACGATGTCGACAAGAAGGCTTGGTCGTGGATTGCCGGTTGTGCGACCCAGTTGTGCAATACCCAGTTCTGCTTTTATGAGCCAAGATTTGATACATCGATCTACTGATGGTGGCAACGAGCTGCATTTTGAAGATTTGAGCTCACATGCTTTTCGGTTCGGAGTTCAGTGTCCATATGCTTGTCCGATGTCTTATTGGATCAGACTGCATCGTGAAGATTTGAGCTCACATGCTTTTGGGTTCGCAGTTCAGTATCCAGATGCCTACCTGATGTTCTATTGGATCATCCCTGCCAGCTGTATTAACTATCAAGTGCTAGGTGAATAGCGTGTCTTCTTTGAGCCTATAATTTAGAACATTTCTAGTGCATGACTTGAGCTGCCAATTTTCTCAAGTCATGCCATCAGAGATCCTTCACTACTCCAGCAGTTAGAAGAGTTACCACAAATGGAGGTCCGCGTGTTGTCATTTCCATTTTGTTAGCAAACAGCGGCTTGTAAATGATTTCATTTCCATTTCTGAAATGAGAAGCATCTTCTGCCGTTTTATCTGAATGGTTTTGATTTGTATTCAGCTGGTCTGTGGTGGGAGTTCTCAAAATAAGTGAGCACTGCATTCTTATGCCCGAGTCGTATGCATATTGAAACTGCTATGTTTTCCCAGATTTGAGGGGCCATTTTATACACAAGGGATGGGGCACTTCTTTCCTCTCAGGTTCGATATGCATACTTGTAACAGGATGAAGCAATATGTTTTGTATGGATGAGTCCATGGTAAACTGAGTCATCCTGAATAGATCTTCATTCGAGCTCACTGTGTCATTAATTAGCTATGTATTTTAACAAGTAATCAACCGAACACTACGAAATGTTCACAAATTTTTTGCACCCACAGATCAAGCCTTGAAAGTGAATATTCCACTGACATACATGTTACAACTCTCAGTTTCACTAGGATCATCGACTTCAAAGCCCAAAGCACAATGTCCAATTTGTGTAGTGTTGAAGTGTTAACTGCAGTTCATTGACTTGATTCTGCAGTTTGCTAGTGCAAAACTACAATACAAAAATAGTGCATTGTGCGTTCTCGAAAGAAAACAATGACCAAGTATATAAGAAATAAAATAATAATCAAGTATATAGGGAAGAAAATAATAATCAAGTATATAAGTGTAGTTTGCCTGCCCTTGGAATCCATAGCCACATTTACTGTACTACTTGATCACTTGACACATACTAAAACTGTTTCTTATTGTGAGAGTGACATGGCCAAAAAGAAATGTGGATAATGTCATCTAGGAGACAAAATTGTTCTTTTGTGACCTTTGTCAATCTTCTGTGTAATTGCTTGTGTGCTCGTCAATACATGTTCCACTTACTGAGATGTTGAATTGAAGGCTTTCGATGATACCGGCTACTAAAATACGTTCGGTTACTGGCTTGCTGCTTTGTGATACCAAAATGAAGACAAAGTTTTCCTGTAGTAAATAATTGCATTACGGAAAGATAAACAACGTTATGTAAGCACAGATCTGCTTTTCCACTTCAATTGCTAAAAATGTTTGCTTAACTAATGTCTTGGAGTGTGGTGGCTGGCTCTCAGGTAAGATTGTCAAGCTTGTGCCATTGTGCAGACCACATTATTATTTAGTCCAATTATGCATATGTACTGGAACATATTTTATCTTTGGTTTGGGGTTATCATTTTCATTTTTTCGGAAAACATTCTCTTAGCAACCCCTCCAGGGAAAATTTTAACAGCTATTAAGCTGTTGATTGTCAAATGGATTGTAAGTTATGATGCTATGCATATGGACACTATGTTTGAGGGTTGGTTGATAATGCTATATATCTTAAACAGGTCCACCATCATGATTGCACGACCGGTGCGATTCAATTTGTTGCAAGATCTACTTTTTGTTCCCTCTTATTTGCTTTGATTTCGGCTAATCAAGTATGTCGCGGTCAACAGCCATTCATGTACCAGGTCATCTTGTGCTTATTTTTACTAATTAAAACATTCTTGTTAGCCTAAGCATGTTGTTATTCAGTAACTAGCTATATAACTGGCTATGTAAAATGCTCAAATTAATCTTATGAACAACTAGTAATGGTATCATGATATCTCTGCTCTTAATCTTTCATATGGTTTGACACCACCACTGCGCCTGACTAGATTTCTTGTTACAGCAGAAAACATCTGACTACTTTTCTTGTTACAACAGAAGAAGTCTGGCTATTTTTATTATCACAAGAAAATAAATACTTGCTTTTTTTTCTCACAACAGGAGCAATCCGAGGTATATCTTCCCCTAACAGACATTGATGGCTTCTTCGGTACATGAAGTACTGTGCTGTCCAGCCTTGGCAGCTGAAGTTAGCTTGGGTGCTGCTGTCAGCCTAATTATTGTTAACAGAAGGCATAATGCTACTGTGATTAAGATAGTTTGTTCCTTGTCTGTGCACTTATGCAAGGTAACATCAGTGAGTAAAGAGCTCATTTCTTAAGTCTTTTACATTCTTCCACTAATCTTTGTGTGTCGACAATTAAGTCGTACACTCCAAATACATGCATTTTAATCTTCTTAGATATGAAACATCAAGAATTTCAGATATCGAAGCCATCTTCAGATATCGAAGCCATCGAAAGACGAGTGCTCATTCAAGATGTTCAACACCAGGTAAGCATTTACATCAGAGGTGCATATTTACACTGCTCACAAAATAACACAGAGAATGTTCAGCAAGAGCCAACGAATAGCATTTTTAGTGTCCAGCATCTACTGCAGTATACACAAGCTGGCAAGCATTTATTATGCAGTACTTGGTTTAAACATAAGCTAGGGAAACATGCGTAGTCCAGAGCCATCACCAGCCTTCGGTCTCGTCTACATGATGAACATAACTTTAGACAGTTGCAACATCGGACAAAGTTGTAGATATGATCATATTTTCACTCCTGCTCTATTGCCCTAGTCAAAATTTGCAGGAAGTGCCCAGCCGTTGCTTCATCCGCTGCGCTCCAGCAGCCTTGCATTCGTCCAGTGCTTCTTTCAGCAGCTCGTGGAACTTCTCCACGAAGACGTGCCACTCCTCAGGGCTCATGTCTGACAACCTGACAAAGCACATACTCGATGGAAGCTGTTCATCCACGCTCCTGTTCAGAGCGTGCACACTGCTATTCAAACTAGTAGTTCTGTGCACACTGGGAGGATTGAACTCAGAAGATGGGAGACTGCCATTCAAACTAGTAGTTCTGTGCACACTGGGAGGATTGAACTCAGAAGATGGGATCCGGTGAGATGAATGCATGGATAACTCCTTTCGATCTTCTTCTTCATCATTGTCCTCGTTCATGCTCTCCACAAGCTTCGTCAGAGGATTTCTGAAGCTAGAACCCTTCATGCCTGAGCAATGGAATCTTGGCGACCGAATCATGTCACTGTAGCCTCCTAAAACATCTATTGAGAACTGGAAATCGATGTCTTCCCCTTGTTCAACATCAGGAGAGAATGGTTCCCATTCAGCTACCTTCCTTCTAGCTTCCATGCAGACAACCTCCAATTTGCTGGGCTCCTCCTCCATTCCTCTGAACTCCCTGGTCATCATCTCGCCTATCTCTGCCAAGCAAAGGCCAAAAGTAGCAGCCTCTTTAAGGAAGATCGTGCACAGGATCAGGACACGGAGGCAAGCCTCACGTATCATGGGTAGTTCCCTCCGCAGCATTTTAGCATCCCTTATCGGATCAAGATTCCTGATGTACTCAAGCTCTTCCTCGGAGAACGGGATTGACGCCTGTGCCCAGTGTATCCACTCGAAATAAGGGTCCTCCAAGTTCTCCGGCAAGCAAAGGCCATGATCAATAGGGAACAGCTCTGTCTGGCAACCAAAGCGGCCCGTGCCACCATCAAGTTTCCTCACCAGCACATTACCACCATGCCTGTCAGTGTTGAAAATCCTGATATCTAGTATGCCGATCCTGTGAACAGCAGCAACCGGGAAGCTCGAAGTGCCGTGGTCACTGGCGTCAAAGTCATGCGCAATGAACTGCTGAAATGAAGCAATCTTACTCGTAATATTTTGCTGCTTCTGGTCATGAGCTGGAGTGCCACCATTCATTGGACGATTGATATTGAAAACTGAGTGTGTTATCTTCACCAGCGCCGTTGCAGGAACATTTGCAAAATTTTCATGGTCCAACAGGTACGCCGCGACCTCCCTGAACCCTGTCTCCCCTACTCGGACAGACTTCTTCAGTCCCGGCTGGCCAAGCGCTCTCCCAGTGAACCCTTTCGGATTGTTTGGCGCAAATGGTTCCTCGTCCGTCGGCTTCACAATGGCAACCCTGTCACCATCAACATTCCTGAAGTAGTAGGAGCCGCCAAGGCCACTGTCAATGGGCACCGGATCCAGCCCGCTCCTTATGCCGGTCGCCACATCGTCGACGAGGAGCTTCACACTGCCGCTCGATGACCCGAGTATCTCAACCAGGCCGCTGCTGTCCTTCTGCTCGAAGTCCTTGGAGACCGGGCAGAGGCAGGGCGTGGAGCAGCTGCGGTGGATGCTGTTCCTGGTGAGCAGCAGCGGCGAGTCGTGGCGGACCGAGGAGAGGTCGTTCTCCAGGACACGGTCGCCGAAGGTGAGCGAGGTCCCGCCGGTGGGCATGTTGAGCGCGAGCTGCAGCCGGCGCTTGACGGTGTGCGCGTTGTCCCCGCGGTCCAGGTCCATGCCCAGCACGCACCCGGACTCCGTCTGCACGAACACCCGCCGCCTCCCCGCCGGCGGCTGCTTGGGCGCCGGCTCATCCCGCCGCCCCGCCCCCGCTCCGGAGCCAGCGCCGAAGAGGCGCCTGAGGAGCAGCGCCGGCACCTGGCTCTTGAGCGGGCTCTCCAGGTTGGGGGACATGGCGGCGGCGGGGAGCCCCTTTCTTCCTCCGCTTGGTGCGCCCGCCGCACGCCGACGCCGTCAGGGAGTGGGGAAGACGCTTTCTCGTTGCTATCATCGGATCACGCCTGCGCGCCAACAAAAAGAACAGAAAAGAACACAATTTTACACTCGAATCACCTCACAAACACACACAATTCAGAATGAACTGGATTGAATTGGCCCGAGCACGAAGAAACAGAGCATGAACTGGACGAAGCCAGATGCAGGGAAACACAGCATGGGAATCAATTCTCAGCGAAGAGCTATCTCACCATGAAGCGAGGGAACGAGGCGCAGTTGCAGAGACTATCGGCCGGCGGCGACGTCGGCGCCGGCCGGGGCAGCGAGGAGGCAGGTTAGCGGCGGAGCAGATCCGGAGTCGTGGTGTTCATGCCGTACCAACCTATCTCGCTCCCTCCAGCAACTATTGCCGCTGCGCCCGCATCGCATCCCCAACCCGCTTTGCCCATCGAATTCCGCTCGGCTTTCTCCACCTGATCCGCGACGGGAATTGGATTTATCACATAACCACCCGTACTGCAAAATATTTCGACCTATATCCGCGAATGAATCTAAAACACAGACTGACCGATGGGCCCATCCAGGTCTCAACCGGATGAGGATGTGAGTGCGGGAAACCTGTAGGGGCCTGTTCGTCAAAAGCAGATCTGTACGGACGTGACGACCCGCTCCATTACTGCGTGCACGAGACCGGACCTGGGCAATCCGTGTGCGCCACGTGGACGCCCGTGACGGACCTGAGGGGACCCGTTTGTCTCACGGTTACCGCGAGCGGAAGTACCCGCGGCAGCCGTCCGATGGCGGATAGGGAGGGGTCGCCAGCCGTCGGATGGCCGGAGGAACAGGACGGCGATGTGGATAAGAGCGATTGGCCCGGGCCGGGATGACGTGGAGCGTACTGTGTACGCGTTGCTGTTTCCGAGACGGGTTTGATCGGCGTCGCAGCCGTTTTCTTGCGGATGGAGAAAGCATCATTTCGAGAGAGACCGGACATTGTGTTATTATTTCTTTTTCCCTTGAACGATTTGTAATGAACCCTATTCTTAATTAATGAAAAAAGGCCAAAAAAATTTGCGGAAAAGATCAAATATTTTGTCCCCAAAATCATTTACATTGAAAAGCATGTACTATTGGAACCCTTTGTATGATCCAAACAAGGAACCTTTTTTTGTGACTTTGAGAATTTTCTTATAAAACACAAAGAAGAAAATTAAATGCGGGAAAACTTTTTTTTTCAACAGAAAATGTGGAGAAGCTTTGCGGTGTGGATCGAGGGAGACAAACAGGCCTCGTGGAGCAAAAGCCGACCAGTAAACCAGCCCCATTTGAACCGGAGGCCACCGCTAGGCCGCGAAGCCTCCTCCTCGCCCAAACGCCCACCACACCACAACCGGAGACGCCGCCAGGCAGACGGAGGTCGATCGATCGATTGATCGATGGCGAGCTCGCTGGCTCGCCTGGGAGCGGCGCTGCCCCGCGCGCGCCCGCTCGCCGCCGCGGCGGTGGCGGCGGCGCGGATCCCGCCACGCGGAGGGCGGTGGGACTCCGCCGCGGTCGCCACCTCCCGCCCCGCTTCGCTGTACGGTGAGCAAGCCTATCAAATTTCATGGCACTCTGTAAGCCCGTTGCCTAGATCGGGGCATGGTGCCGCGTCCATTCCCTGAACTCCACAAGGGCAGCGATTTCCGGTTGTTAGGTTTGTGATTCTTGTGTGCAAGCTTCTCTGTCATTATTAACTTCGAATTGAACTCTAGCTTGGAGGTGCCAAGTTCACTCGGACGTGAAGGCGTCCCCTGCATTGGAGCCGAAGGATGGGGGGAATTCGTCTCAGAATTGGAGGATCAAGATGCTCTACGATGGCGAATGCCCGCTCTGTATGCGTGAGGTGTGTTGCGTAATCTGGGATTGGTACTACATGCTATATACTCTGCCGTTCTGTAATGAGTGTGGAGTAGCTCTAGAATATTTGGAGCAGCTTAATAAGGGCACGCACATATATTTTCTGACGATTACTTGAGCATGAATCCATGATAGGCCATATGGTTGCATGAGAATGAATTAATGTTCTGCAATGCTATTAAGTAACGCGGTGATCACAAATTGTGTCTTGGCCGAATTACAGAAACAAAAAAGTTCTGGATATGTTTGATATCCCTGGCTACCTCCCAGGTGTATGTCTTTCTCCAGTTAGATTATTTTTGTATGCTCAGCCAACTGCTGAGGAAGTTTGGCCATGATAAGTGGGGATTATTGTTCTCTGGATTATGAACCATCTTATGATGTGGATTAACTCTTTGTTGATTTGATTTTTCAAAAGAATTGTGTGTTTACAATCAATTTGTGATCCTGCTAGAACTTGCCACTCAGCTTGAATTACAGTTCCCCGCCATGAACCTTAAGTCCTTGATACGTTTAGATCCTTTCATGTGTACCATCCATGCTACAAAATCTATTTGCGTCACCATCTTACGAATAATAGGTTCTTTGACCCTCAATCATTTAAATTTGGATGCATTTTTCTTCACTGATATTGTTGGTTACGGGTAAAACAGAGGCTGTCTAGTGATCCTGCAGCAGCAAAATTTGCTTGTACTAACTCTCCTGCCTCGACAGGTAAACATGCTGAGGGAAAGAAACAAATCCTATGGAGCTATACGTTTTGTTGACATCAGCTCGAAAGATTACTCCGCAGAGGACAATCAGGGTCTTGATTACGAAACTGTGCGTATTACTTGTTAATACAGATTCTCGTTTTGGTTTCTGTTATTTTCGTGCTAGGTTATGCGCGAAGAATGAAGTTGATCATGTATAAGATTGATTCCCTCATTGTCCACAATTTCCCATGGCCTATTTAATTTCTAAGTTCTACTGGTACATAATATACTTTGCAATAGTGATACTCATACAGACCATCTTTTAGCAGTTTTTAGCACGCAAGAAAGGCTTTCATGGAAATTTTGGCTACACCAAAGGCTCCCGAGAGAATGGATTTCCAATGTTTAATGGATTTTTTAGCAATAGTGGATTTCTCCATGTTTGCTGGCTCCCTAGAAAATGAACATCAAGTTTTTTACCTTGAAAACTTGATTTTTAGTCCTCCAACAGCGTTCATGTTTATATTCAGTTTTTTGGCTACTCCATTTAATTATGTTTATTGTTAATTGATGGTGCCATGGTGGTGGTGCTTTAGAACAGTATGCATTCATTTTTATCTGTTGGACAAAAGACATTTTTTCTCTCAAAATAAACTTATTTTCTGTTTCCAGGCCATGGGGAGGATACATGCCATTAACTCAGATGGAACTATCGTCACAGATGTTGAGGTATTACCGCGTGAACTCAGTCATTTACATTCTTTCGTACTGAACTTTTAGGTATTTTTCATTTCAAAACACAGAAGTCACTGTAGGTATATTTTTGTTACTTGACATAATGGTTTGAACATGGTTTGGAAGCTAATGAAAGGAATGAGTTAGACACAGAACTAGTGAATGATGTATATGTTTCACAACCACAAGAGGATCCGGATCCCTTGGTGGCAAGGAGAAGCTAAATGAGAGAGAGAGAGAGAGAGAGAGAGAGAGAGAGAGAGAGAGGGAGAGAGAGAGAGATCTGTATGCAGAAATAGTAATTTCCTTCAAGTGCCTTGATCACATTCAATGCAAGAGTAGTACTCCCTCCGACCCATATTAATTGTCGCTGAATCGGATGTATCTATCACTAAAACATGTCCAGCGACAATTTATATGGATCGGAGGGAGTATTACATGCAGAACTTATTATCATTATATATTGTTAGAGTAACTGTTCTGCCCTTGTCATACTGTCAAATACTAAAGAAGTGTCTATCAGTCTATGGAGTTAGTTTGACCCTACAATATTAACCACTAAATACCAGTCCCAACTGCTAAGCTGACAAAGGCTGTAATACCAAGGGACATAAGATGATCTTAGAAACCAATGCAGAATTCAGATGAATTTTGTGTATGCAATAGGTCTTTATATGTTCTTGTGAGTAGTAACTAAAAGTTATGATTGCAGGCATTTAGAAGGCTTTATGAGGAAGTGGGGCTTGGATGGGTTTATGCAGTTACTAAGTATGAACCTGTAAGTGCACATTTCCAGAGAGTCAATCCTTGGATCAGCTTGTTTCATTCATAGCAGAACATTTGCTGCATCAAACTGTTTATCAATGTGGAATTCAAAATTTTCTTCTGACGTGACTGACATAAATACTAAATTATTTTCTTAATGTTTGTCCATCACTAATCTTACTTTGATATCCTTCAGGTGGCTACAATAGCAAATGCTGTATATGGTGTATGGGCCAAATACCGCATGGAAGTTACAGGTTTGGCCACCAACAGTTTGCCTATAGTTTGCTCCGACAGTGTTATTTCTCCATCTATTTTTGTAGTCAGATCAAAACCATTGTAACAATGCACATGTAATTCAAGTGTACTGGATGGTTTGGTTCATCTGCTAATTTTCCCCCTATGACAGGTCGACCTCCACTGGAGGAAATTTTTGCAGCTCGGAGACAATCGGTTAGTCAGCTTTATCTCCTTTTCCTGGAACTTCCTATAGTGACCTTGGATGACTTGAGCTTACTGACTGTCTTTTCGTCTGTCAGGGCGAATGCAAAGATGATAAAGCATGCAAGATGTGAGCATCAAAGCACATGTTTTCTCTGCTCTGCACATTTTCACTTCTACATACATACTCCCTCCGTTACATTTTAATTGACTCACATATATTTACATATGGATGTATTTAGACACGTTTTAGTGTTAGGTACATCCACATCTAGATATATGTGAGTCAATTAAAATGGAACGGAGTACATACATACATACATACATACATACATACACGGGTGCTATCTCCTCTCATCGAGCAATCGAACGATGGCCGTCCGATCCTTCCGAAACGCGCGGATCTGAGTCTGTGCGTGCATCTCGTCCCGACCAAAAACCACCTGGGTCCCGCGCACACGTGGCATGGGGAGGCCGCTGTTTGACCTCTGGGAGTCGCGCCCCTATCTCATGCTGACCATTTCGTTCCCCATCCTGACCAATTAACTAGGATTTGAGCTCCGGCGATTCACGAAATCCGGCGACGGCGAGGAGTGCGGCGAGTTCGGCGCCGACCGCTAGGAGTCCGGCGCGGGTTTGCGAGGTCGGGGAGCGGGAAATCGAGCTCCGCGCGGGGCTGGCGAGCTGCTACGCGGGCGGGGATCTCCGCGCCGGTGAGCGAACCCTGCCCCTGAGTGCGGCGAGCTCTGAGCCGGAGGGAGAACCAGCGCAAGGGCCCCCGTGCATGAGGCCAAGGAGCAACGCGGCGGAGAGATACTCGGGGCGTGCGGCCGGGAAGTTCTGCGCGGGGAGAGCAAATCCGCGAGCTACTCGTCGGAGGGCAAATCCACGCAAGAGGCGGCGAGCTGCGCGCCGGGGACTCAACCCACACGTGGATCTGCGCGACTGGGAGGAAAAAACCGGCGGGATCGTGACTCGTGAGCTCGCCGGCGAGATCTTTGGGGACGCGAGCGACGGTGAACTCGGCGGCGTCATGGACGACAAGAGGTACACACGTTTTCTCCTCTGGTAGCAAGGTGCAGAGCATGGAGCACTTTTTTCTGATGCGGGGAAATACGGTCCACTAATTGCACATCAGTAGGTTCCTAAGGATCATAGAATGAGAATCAAGTTACAGAGCGATGTAGCACTAGATCGATGTAGGCAAAACAGACCATAAGTTGCAGAATAGTTGTAGTAAGTTGCAGAACCTTTTTTTTTGTGCGTGACTGCTAAGTTGAGTGTACTAATCGTTTAAGTTAGGCCCTGATTTTATGCATAGCATGACCATGGAGAGTAGCAGTTTTTGTAAGCCGCAGGGCATGAAAATCAAGTCGCCCTGTTTGAAGTTAGGATGAACCTTATAAAATTGCAGAGAGCTTGACCACTAAGTTGCAGAGCAATAACATTTTAAGTTTGTTTTGGGGATATCCATGCATGTAGGACATTAGATGCAGGCATTTTGTACATGATTTGTAGTTTGAGGAGGTACTTCCCATAGATGAGATCAGCCGGTCAACGCGGAACTCGGCGAGTTGCTGGCAGTACTGGCATTAGTTGTAGGCATCTGTAAATGAGTTGTAGTTTTGGGGTACTTTTCATAGATGGTTCAGCAGGTCAGTATGGAACTAGATGAGTTGCTGGCAGTATTCGCATCAGTTTTCCAGTTTTTCCGCAATTCCTGGGAGTGGAATTTAAAGGGTCTGGGAATCTAAATTGCGAGGGCGGGGTGCTCGGAGGCAGAGAAGGACCTGTACGCGAGGGAGGGGTTCTCGGAGACCCAGCCCACATGATCTGAGTTTGCGTAGTGTTCGGCCATGGCTGCCGGTGAGGAGGAGGAGGCACGCCGGCCAGGTCCGTCGCTGCCCCGCGGTCTACAGCCACGTCCTTCGACCATCAGGAGCACCATGTCCTCGTCGAGGCATGGAGCAGCACTTGTTCGCCATGCGCAACGTTGCTTTCTGTCCATTGATATGTTGCAGTGGTTAGGTTCATGTTGCTTAGCCACTTTTAGTTAAGTTGCTTATCCCGGTAAAATTAAGTTGCTTACTGTTCATTATTGAGTTGTTTTTGCATATCAACGGACTAGAAGAGTTGATTTGCTTCACCAGACATTCATTCAGTTGATAAGTTGCTTATCCAATTTATTAAGTTGCTTTCTGTCCATTGATATGTTGCAGTGGTCGCTGCGGATTGAGCTGGTCGTGGCGGCTCGACCAGGTCCGCTGTTGAGGTGAATCCGACAAGTTCTCATCACCAAGCTGCTACCTGTTGAATCTGAAGCAAACGCATCCTTGGCGGCGGTGGCAGTGCCCATGGCAGTCATGGTGTGCGGGGATGAATCTGAAGCTAGCCCGACCAGGTGTACTATACATGGCATGGCTGTAGGGGGTGTTGCAGATCCTTTACTAAGATGGTTTCCCACATATACATGGCTGTAGGGGGTGTTGTTTGGTTCATCCTTCTTTTAATTAAGTTGTTTTGCCAACATAGTTAAGTTACTTTTTGTAGCTAATTAAGTTGATCACATATCTTAGTCTATGTTGCATAATAATCCATTATTAAGCTGGTTTCGCAAACATTCCCTCAATGTAGGGAGATTTGTTTGATTCATCCTTCTTTTGAGTAAGTTAATTTGCCAACGTAGTTAAGTTACTTTTAGCAACTATATAAATAAGTTGATCACATATCTTAGTCTAAGTTGCATAATGACCCACTACTAAGCTGGTTTCCCACATATTGGAGATGTCGACTAGATAGGAAGTTTGGGATGCCTGCCACTAAATTACCAGCAGTAGCAACTCACTATTAACTGCAGCAACTAGACTTGTCCCAACTGCAACCAAGCCTGGGATGCATGCAGCTAGAGCTCCTACGGGATATACAAAGGTCGCTTGTTGGTTTTGTTGTTTTTGGGACCTGTAATATACAAAGGTCGCTTGTTGGTTTTGTTGTTTTTGGGACCTGGGGTTCCGAACAAGCACTCATGGGTTTTCTAGAGGATGCGTTCTCTGTTTTTATCATGGATTCTATAAAAGTAGCTGCATGTTTTGTTGATTCTAGACCATTGGATCTAGTCTCCATGCTGCTTAAACAAATACTAAGTTGCATGTTGCTGAATAGGCAGTTTTTAAGTTGCAGACACAAAGTTTCTGAACTGGACAAAGCAAGTAATGCATGTATTTTGTTTGCCAGAATATAATGCAGGTCTAGTGCCCACTAAGTTTCAGGTCTAGTGTGCCCCAAGTTGCAAATCTAGAGTTTAACAAGTTGCTGAATATATTCGTGTTTCGTCGCTCGAAATGGATGCTGTGGAGTAAACCATATTCAGTTAGTTGCTTGCAGTGTCCACTAAGTTGCTGACTATATTTTTCAGAACTCAAATTCATGTTGCAACTAGATCCAATAAGTTGCGGTCTACTGTCCTCTAAGTTGCAGATCTAGAGTCACCAAGTTGGATGAATAGTTGTAGTTTTTTGCCGCGTTCGAAAATGTATGTGGTCGTGTAAAACATATTTTCAGTTAGAGTTTTTTTTCATGTCAATAAGTTGCTGACAAATGGTACAGAGTACTAAGTTGTTTACTGATGGGTAACATCAAGTTTCGTTTCATGTCAATAAGTTGCTGACAAATGGTACTAAGTTGTTTACTGGGGGTAACATCAAGTTGTGTTTCATGTCAATAAGTTGCTGACAAATGGTACTAAGTTGTTTACTGGGGGTAACATCAAGTTGCAGGTATTTTTTTTGCACTGAGCTGATTTTGTTTCCCTGGCAATAAGTTGCAGAGAAAAATAGGCCTAAAAGTTTGCAGATTGATACATGCATGAGTCCAGGCAAATCATGATTCATGCTGAAGATCCATGGCAAAATAGTTGGGTTTGCTGGGCGTCGGGCCGCGCGCCGTGCTGGGGTTGGTGGCCTGTGGGCATCGCGTGCTGTCCGTTTTTGTCGTTTTGCGGGGGAGGGTGGGTTTTCTGTTTCTGTCGGGCGTTTGTTTTTGCGGGAAGGAAACTTTCCATTTTCGGGCCGATTGCCGCGGGAGACTAACCAGGGGCGATTTTACCATGCCTCCAGGAAGTCATGAACTCCAGCAACCTGCGTGACTTTTATTTTCTTGAGCGGAAGCGAGTAAGCGACCTGCGCGCGATGTTCGTGAAGAATTGAGTATACGACCTGCTGCCTCTTGGGCTAAAAATGTGCCCCTCCCATCGCTTCGGACTTAGCAGGCCACAAATACTTTCTTGCGTAGCTCTACTTGGGCCTCACAAGTATGCAACACAGCCTCCGCTCAAAAACAAAAAGTATGCAACACAGCCATCCACCTATGCTCAAACTGTGAAGCTCATAATCTCGCTAAATTTGCCTCCTCGCTAGGAGTGGGTAGACACATCTGGTTAGTTAATCCCTACGATCCAGAGATGATACCTGTAAACTTATGTGTTGATTAATAAAGTGGCGAGATTTCCCTAAAAAAAAAAAGGCATCCACCTAGAGCCCTCTCAAAAAAAAAAAAAAAACTATGCTGCAGAGAATTCTCAAAAAAAAAAAAACCCTATGCTGTAGAATTTAGCAGGCAACTCTGAGGGGCGCAGGACGGTGAGAAAATTAGGAGTTTAGTGCCTATATTAGTCTTATTATTTTGTTTTCTGTGAAGGGCAAGACTTTCCTCCAAATATTATTTCACATACTTATAAATTTCATCTTGCTGATGTTGTAATAAAAAAAATGCTTGGTAGGAGTGAGCAAACACAATGTATGTATTCAAGTATATTTGATTTTAATATCTAATAAATTGTCTTAAATTTTTTTTTTCCTTCTTCTCCATCTCCCTTTTTGTCTAAAATCTACTTCTTTATAAATAATTGTATAGATTACTTCAGATGTCTCGACAGTCGACACTAACATTCATATTAACACAATCATACACGAAGTGTGTGCCCAGGCTTTCACCAAGCGCTAGCTCCGCCACTGCTAACCAGCACTTGATTGCTGGCTAGACGTTGCCTACATACATACATACATACATACATACATACATACATACTCCCTCCGTTCCAAAATAACTATCTTAGATTTGTCAAAAAGTAGATGTATCTAGACATGAAACAAGTATAGATACATTCACTTTTGTACAACTTTGAGACACTTATTTTGGAACGGAGGGAGTACATACATACATACATACATGCATACATACATACATACATACATACATACATACATACATACATACATACATACATACATACATACATACAGGGTCGCGCTATTTGACACCCAGGTGTAGAATAGTTATTCTACACCCGGGCCGAACCACGCGCGCAGCCGCACCAGTCGGGCGCTCGCATCCCGCACCTAGCGCGCCCGCTCTCGTTCAATCGCACGCGACGTCAAATGATGATACGTTATGGTCATGAGTGATCATCTCCTTCTACCTAGCTAAAATGTTGAGCATGTCGCCAGGTCCAATGTTTCAACATCAGGCTTCACCCCAAAAATTTTGTAGTTGAAGGTTTTGAGAGTTCCGAGAGGGATATTAAAGCTGTGAGAACAAACCAAGCAACGAGGATTGTGAGCAGTACGCCGGTTTCAATTATAAAACAAACTCTGAAAAATAAGGGCCAACATGGTAAAGTATTTCGCTAGAAAATGCAAAAATGGCAGATGCTCATTATATAGGTACTCCACTTTTGGAGAGAGTAATCACCGGAAGGAAGTAAGTAAACATGTATTACTGCGCCTAAGAAATGGATAGAACATGCCAAGTTAACAGGAATCCGTAAGCAATTATATGCAGCCTGCTGCTCAATGGTGAGTAATTTTCTTTTGGTGCCTGAAACAGCAGGTAATATTCCATAAGAAGCATCTCAAAATGTTTCTACAGCAAAACGTCACGAAGACATAAGTACTCAGTAAAACATACATGGTGAGAAAAAATTATATCCTACCAAACAGCCCTAGCCGAGCCTAAACTGGCAAACAAAATTACTGCACACAGAAAGATAAACTTCTGAGCAATACTATAAGTAAACTTACCGCTGAACACAAACCGTTCAAACAAAATGCGCAAACGAGTACTCTATGGAAACTTTGAAACATATTATACAATTTGTATTTAGAGACTAACTCGAAATCATGGACACATAATCCCATTTTTAAATCCAAGCTCACTGCACCAAAAACAGTACCACTAATTGATATCTGAAGCTGAAATTCTAAATTACAGACCATCATGCAGACCTCTGGTTGCCGGTTACTAGCAGTGCACATGGCGGAGCGTATAAATGGAATTCCTCAAGCCCATCAGACTATAGTGAAGCCCCACAACTTATTTTTAGCAGTTCGGTTGGTACAAGAGAGGCAAGGTAATATCTAGCATTACTTAAAACACGTCATAGAAAAGCCTGCCAACACGGTCAGACAATAATCTAAATTGAGCACCAAAATAAAGAAATACCAGCACTAAATCATAACAAAAGTCCTCTCAACTACCCCAAAACATTGCAGATGCAATATCCTCTGTTCCAAGAATTGTAATGTATGGATTACAAAGAACTTTGAATGAGCGAAGAGCTACATGCTATAATTCAAGCGGAAAAATGCACCTGATCAAAATAATACTCCATCCAGCAAGCAGCTAGCGTCACTCCGAATGGTGCCACTGGATCCTATGGGTAAAAATATTCACCAGGACGTAGAAAAATACAACCATCAGATCCCTGTTCTTGATAGTTAATTTAGATGAGCTGGTTCGTAAAAGTTAAAAATACTCCCACTAGCGGCTACGTAAGATATGGGAGTATTGCCGGCTCCTGATCCATTGACTCAAATATAGCTAATGGCCTACTGGCAATATGAAAAATTGGAAATGGTTAATAGAAGCTGGATAAAGCAATGTTTGAGAAAAAGCATGCATATAATCGTGTAGATGAATCGATATTGAACTGGCCAAATAAAAGCATGTCTATGGCAGTGGTCAAAACTCCGAAAGTACAAATTGATAATACTTGAATGGACGCAAGAAAGCAAATTAGGTTGAACAAAAACAAAATCAGTGGCTTAAGAGTATACATGAATCTGAACCAAAAAAGATATATTGAGCTTCCGTATGGAACATAAGGCTATTCTCCTTTTGCACCTTGTCCTTTCCCCTCCCCTCCCGGGTCGCTCGCGCGGGCGGCTCCGGAGGGTCCAAACCCTAAAGCAAAAAATCCCGCGGTGATTCCCCTGGCCGCTGCCGCCGCCGGCGGTGGCGGCCACGCTTGGCTGCCAAAGGTGGCGGGCGGGGAGGGCGCGTCCTGGTGGCTTCGTCTTCGCGCGGAGGTGAGGCTCCTTTTGGGTGGCGTCGGCGGTGGTGGTATCGGCGACGTGCGCGGCGGACGGAGTTGTGGTGTGGTCGGCGACGCTCCTGCGGTGTAGCGGCGGCTCGGGCGGTGCTCGTTGGCTGCCGGCGTGGGAGGAGAGGCTGGGGCGGCTCGGGCCCGATCTGGCCCCTCACGGGCCCGATCTGGGTTTCGTGGGCCACCTTCGCGCCTCTCTCCATGCTACTGCAGGGTCCGGGCTGAGGAGGCCGGCGCGGCGGCCGGTGTAGTCTGCTCGTCGCCAAGGAGGGCTTCTTGCGTGGTGTGTAGGGGGTGCGACCGGCGGGATCGTGACTCGTGAGCTCGCCGGCGAGATCTTTGGGGACGCGAGCGACGGTGAACTCGGCGGCGTCATGGACGACAAGAGGTACACACGTTTTCTCCTCTGGTAGCAAGGTGCAGAGCATGGAGCACTTTTTTCTGATGCGGGGAAATACGGTCCACTAATTGCACATCAGTAGGTTCCTAAGGATCATAGAATGAGAATCAAGTTACAGAGCGATGTAGCACTAGATCGATGTAGGCAAAACAGACCATAAGTTGCAGAATAGTTGTAGTAAGTTGCAGAACCTTTTTTTTTGTGCGTGACTGCTAAGTTGAGTGTACTAATCGTTTAAGTTAGGCCCTGATTTTATGCATAGCATGACCATGGAGAGTAGCAGTTTTTGTAAGCCGCAGGGCATGAAAATCAAGTCGCCCTGTTTGAAGTTAGGATGAACCTTATAAAATTGCAGAGAGCTTGACCACTAAGTTGCAGAGCAATAACATTTTAAGTTTGTTTTGGGGATATCCATGCATGTAGGACATTAGATGCAGGCATTTTGTACATGATTTGTAGTTTGAGGAGGTACTTCCCATAGATGAGATCAGCCGGTCAACGCGGAACTCGGCGAGTTGCTGGCAGTACTGGCATTAGTTGTAGGCATCTGTAAATGAGTTGTAGTTTTGGGGTACTTTTCATAGATGGTTCAGCAGGTCAGTATGGAACTAGATGAGTTGCTGGCAGTATTCGCATCAGTTTTCCAGTTTTTCCGCAATTCCTGGGAGTGGAATTTAAAGGGTCTGGGAATCTAAATTGCGAGGGCGGGGTGCTCGGAGGCAGAGAAGGACCTGTACGCGAGGGAGGGGTTCTCGGAGACCCAGCCCACATGATCTGAGTTTGCGTAGTGTTCGGCCATGGCTGCCGGTGAGGAGGAGGAGGCACGCCGGCCAGGTCCGTCGCTGCCCCGCGGTCTACAGCCACGTCCTTCGACCATCAGGAGCACCATGTCCTCGTCGAGGCATGGAGCAGCACTTGTTCGCCATGCGCAACGTTGCTTTCTGTCCATTGATATGTTGCAGTGGTTAGGTTCATGTTGCTTAGCCACTTTTAGTTAAGTTGCTTATCCCGGTAAAATTAAGTTGCTTACTGTTCATTATTGAGTTGTTTTTGCATATCAACGGACTAGAAGAGTTGATTTGCTTCACCAGACATTCATTCAGTTGATAAGTTGCTTATCCAATTTATTAAGTTGCTTTCTGTCCATTGATATGTTGCAGTGGTCGCTGCGGATTGAGCTGGTCGTGGCGGCTCGACCAGGTCCGCTGTTGAGGTGAATCCGACAAGTTCTCATCACCAAGCTGCTACCTGTTGAATCTGAAGCAAACGCATCCTTGGCGGCGGTGGCAGTGCCCATGGCAGTCATGGTGTGCGGGGATGAATCTGAAGCTAGCCCGACCAGGTGTACTATACATGGCATGGCTGTAGGGGGTGTTGCAGATCCTTTACTAAGATGGTTTCCCACATATACATGGCTGTAGGGGGTGTTGTTTGGTTCATCCTTCTTTTAATTAAGTTGTTTTGCCAACATAGTTAAGTTACTTTTTGTAGCTAATTAAGTTGATCACATATCTTAGTCTATGTTGCATAATAATCCATTATTAAGCTGGTTTCGCAAACATTCCCTCAATGTAGGGAGATTTGTTTGATTCATCCTTCTTTTGAGTAAGTTAATTTGCCAACGTAGTTAAGTTACTTTTAGCAACTATATAAATAAGTTGATCACATATCTTAGTCTAAGTTGCATAATGACCCACTACTAAGCTGGTTTCCCACATATTGGAGATGTCGACTAGATAGGAAGTTTGGGATGCCTGCCACTAAATTACCAGCAGTAGCAACTCACTATTAACTGCAGCAACTAGACTTGTCCCAACTGCAACCAAGCCTGGGATGCATGCAGCTAGAGCTCCTACGGGATATACAAAGGTCGCTTGTTGGTTTTGTTGTTTTTGGGACCTGTAATATACAAAGGTCGCTTGTTGGTTTTGTTGTTTTTGGGACCTGGGGTTCCGAACAAGCACTCATGGGTTTTCTAGAGGATGCGTTCTCTGTTTTTATCATGGATTCTATAAAAGTAGCTGCATGTTTTGTTGATTCTAGACCATTGGATCTAGTCTCCATGCTGCTTAAACAAATACTAAGTTGCATGTTGCTGAATAGGCAGTTTTTAAGTTGCAGACACAAAGTTTCTGAACTGGACAAAGCAAGTAATGCATGTATTTTGTTTGCCAGAATATAATGCAGGTCTAGTGCCCACTAAGTTTCAGGTCTAGTGTGCCCCAAGTTGCAAATCTAGAGTTTAACAAGTTGCTGAATATATTCGTGTTTCGTCGCTCGAAATGGATGCTGTGGAGTAAACCATATTCAGTTAGTTGCTTGCAGTGTCCACTAAGTTGCTGACTATATTTTTCAGAACTCAAATTCATGTTGCAACTAGATCCAATAAGTTGCGGTCTACTGTCCTCTAAGTTGCAGATCTAGAGTCACCAAGTTGGATGAATAGTTGTAGTTTTTTGCCGCGTTCGAAAATGTATGTGGTCGTGTAAAACATATTTTCAGTTAGAGTTTTTTTTCATGTCAATAAGTTGCTGACAAATGGTACAGAGTACTAAGTTGTTTACTGATGGGTAACATCAAGTTTCGTTTCATGTCAATAAGTTGCTGACAAATGGTACTAAGTTGTTTACTGGGGGTAACATCAAGTTGTGTTTCATGTCAATAAGTTGCTGACAAATGGTACTAAGTTGTTTACTGGGGGTAACATCAAGTTGCAGGTATTTTTTTTGCACTGAGCTGATTTTGTTTCCCTGGCAATAAGTTGCAGAGAAAAATAGGCCTAAAAGTTTGCAGATTGATACATGCATGAGTCCAGGCAAATCATGATTCATGCTGAAGATCCATGGCAAAATAGTTGGGTTTGCTGGGCGTCGGGCCGCGCGCCGTGCTGGGGTTGGTGGCCTGTGGGCATCGCGTGCTGTCCGTTTTTGTCGTTTTGCGGGGGAGGGTGGGTTTTCTGTTTCTGTCGGGCGTTTGTTTTTGCGGGAAGGAAACTTTCCATTTTCGGGCCGATTGCCGCGGGAGACTAACCAGGGGCGATTTTACCATGCCTCCAGGAAGTCATGAACTCCAGCAACCTGCGTGACTTTTATTTTCTTGAGCGGAAGCGAGTAAGCGACCTGCGCGCGATGTTCGTGAAGAATTGAGTATACGACCTGCTGCCTCTTGGGCTAAAAATGTGCCCCTCCCATCGCTTCGGACTTAGCAGGCCACAAATACTTTCTTGCGTAGCTCTACTTGGGCCTCACAAGTATGCAACACAGCCTCCGCTCAAAAACAAAAAGTATGCAACACAGCCATCCACCTATGCTCAAACTGTGAAGCTCATAATCTCGCTAAATTTGCCTCCTCGCTAGGAGTGGGTAGACACATCTGGTTAGTTAATCCCTACGATCCAGAGATGATACCTGTAAACTTATGTGTTGATTAATAAAGTGGCGAGATTTCCCTAAAAAAAAAAAGGCATCCACCTAGAGCCCTCTCAAAAAAAAAAAAAAAACTATGCTGCAGAGAATTCTCAAAAAAAAAAAAACCCTATGCTGTAGAATTTAGCAGGCAACTCTGAGGGGCGCAGGACGGTGAGAAAATTAGGAGTTTAGTGCCTATATTAGTCTTATTATTTTGTTTTCTGTGAAGGGCAAGACTTTCCTCCAAATATTATTTCACATACTTATAAATTTCATCTTGCTGATGTTGTAATAAAAAAAATGCTTGGTAGGAGTGAGCAAACACAATGTATGTATTCAAGTATATTTGATTTTAATATCTAATAAATTGTCTTAAATTTTTTTTTTCCTTCTTCTCCATCTCCCTTTTTGTCTAAAATCTACTTCTTTATAAATAATTGTATAGATTACTTCAGATGTCTCGACAGTCGACACTAACATTCATATTAACACAATCATACACGAAGTGTGTGCCCAGGCTTTCACCAAGCGCTAGCTCCGCCACTGCTAACCAGCACTTGATTGCTGGCTAGACGTTGCCTACATACATACATACATACATACATACATACATACATACTCCCTCCGTTCCAAAATAACTATCTTAGATTTGTCAAAAAGTAGATGTATCTAGACATGAAACAAGTATAGATACATTCACTTTTGTACAACTTTGAGACACTTATTTTGGAACGGAGGGAGTACATACATACATACATGCATACATACATACATACATACATACATACATACATACATACATACATACATACATACATACAGGGTCGCGCTATTTGACACCCAGGTGTAGAATAGTTATTCTACACCCGGGCCGAACCACGCGCGCAGCCGCACCAGTCGGGCGCTCGCATCCCGCACCTAGCGCGCCCGCTCTCGTTCAATCGCACGCGACGTCAAATGATGATACGTTATGGTCATGAGTGATCATCTCCTTCTACCTAGCTAAAATGTTGAGCATGTCGCCAGGTCCAATGTTTCAACATCAGGCTTCACCCCAAAAATTTTGTAGTTGAAGGTTTTGAGAGTTCCGAGAGGGATATTAAAGCTGTGAGAACAAACCAAGCAACGAGGATTGTGAGCAGTACGCCGGTTTCAATTATAAAACAAACTCTGAAAAATAAGGGCCAACATGGTAAAGTATTTCGCTAGAAAATGCAAAAATGGCAGATGCTCATTATATAGGTACTCCACTTTTGGAGAGAGTAATCACCGGAAGGAAGTAAGTAAACATGTATTACTGCGCCTAAGAAATGGATAGAACATGCCAAGTTAACAGGAATCCGTAAGCAATTATATGCAGCCTGCTGCTCAATGGTGAGTAATTTTCTTTTGGTGCCTGAAACAGCAGGTAATATTCCATAAGAAGCATCTCAAAATGTTTCTACAGCAAAACGTCACGAAGACATAAGTACTCAGTAAAACATACATGGTGAGAAAAAATTATATCCTACCAAACAGCCCTAGCCGAGCCTAAACTGGCAAACAAAATTACTGCACACAGAAAGATAAACTTCTGAGCAATACTATAAGTAAACTTACCGCTGAACACAAACCGTTCAAACAAAATGCGCAAACGAGTACTCTATGGAAACTTTGAAACATATTATACAATTTGTATTTAGAGACTAACTCGAAATCATGGACACATAATCCCATTTTTAAATCCAAGCTCACTGCACCAAAAACAGTACCACTAATTGATATCTGAAGCTGAAATTCTAAATTACAGACCATCATGCAGACCTCTGGTTGCCGGTTACTAGCAGTGCACATGGCGGAGCGTATAAATGGAATTCCTCAAGCCCATCAGACTATAGTGAAGCCCCACAACTTATTTTTAGCAGTTCGGTTGGTACAAGAGAGGCAAGGTAATATCTAGCATTACTTAAAACACGTCATAGAAAAGCCTGCCAACACGGTCAGACAATAATCTAAATTGAGCACCAAAATAAAGAAATACCAGCACTAAATCATAACAAAAGTCCTCTCAACTACCCCAAAACATTGCAGATGCAATATCCTCTGTTCCAAGAATTGTAATGTATGGATTACAAAGAACTTTGAATGAGCGAAGAGCTACATGCTATAATTCAAGCGGAAAAATGCACCTGATCAAAATAATACTCCATCCAGCAAGCAGCTAGCGTCACTCCGAATGGTGCCACTGGATCCTATGGGTAAAAATATTCACCAGGACGTAGAAAAATACAACCATCAGATCCCTGTTCTTGATAGTTAATTTAGATGAGCTGGTTCGTAAAAGTTAAAAATACTCCCACTAGCGGCTACGTAAGATATGGGAGTATTGCCGGCTCCTGATCCATTGACTCAAATATAGCTAATGGCCTACTGGCAATATGAAAAATTGGAAATGGTTAATAGAAGCTGGATAAAGCAATGTTTGAGAAAAAGCATGCATATAATCGTGTAGATGAATCGATATTGAACTGGCCAAATAAAAGCATGTCTATGGCAGTGGTCAAAACTCCGAAAGTACAAATTGATAATACTTGAATGGACGCAAGAAAGCAAATTAGGTTGAACAAAAACAAAATCAGTGGCTTAAGAGTATACATGAATCTGAACCAAAAAAGATATATTGAGCTTCCGTATGGAACATAAGGCTATTCTCCTTTTGCACCTTGTCCTTTCCCCTCCCCTCCCGGGTCGCTCGCGCGGGCGGCTCCGGAGGGTCCAAACCCTAAAGCAAAAAATCCCGCGGTGATTCCCCTGGCCGCTGCCGCCGCCGGCGGTGGCGGCCACGCTTGGCTGCCAAAGGTGGCGGGCGGGGAGGGCGCGTCCTGGTGGCTTCGTCTTCGCGCGGAGGTGAGGCTCCTTTTGGGTGGCGTCGGCGGTGGTGGTATCGGCGACGTGCGCGGCGGACGGAGTTGTGGTGTGGTCGGCGACGCTCCTGCGGTGTAGCGGCGGCTCGGGCGGTGCTCGTTGGCTGCCGGCGGGGGAGGAGAGGCTGGGGCGGCTCGGGCCCGATCTGGCCCCTCACGGGCCCGATCTGGGTTTCGTGGGCCACCTTCGCGCCTCTCTCCATGCTACTGCAGGGTCCGGGCTGAGGAGGCCGGCGCGGCGGCCGGTGTAGTCTGCTCGTCGCCAAGGAGGGCTTCTTGCGTGGTGTGTAGGGGGTGCGACCTGCTTGTCGCCCCGACCTGGGAAGGGGCAGGGGCCCCTGGCCCTCCTTCTCCTACCCTACCGTCACGCGCCAGATCTTGTGTCGCCGGCAGCCGCGGGGCAGCCGGTGGTTGATTCGGTAGCGGACCTCTCCAACCTTGCCTCGATCTCGTCTAAGGTGCACAGAGCTGGGAAGCCAGGGCGGCGGCCCTGGATGGTGGGAGTCCTGTGGTTGGCGGGCGTGCCAAGGACTCAGGTGCTGGCTGGTGACCTTGGCCATAGGGGTGGCAGGGCTGCTGGCGAGTGACTTGCGGGGACGGCGGCTCGAGTGTCGCTAGTCGACGTTCGGCGCCCCGTGTAGAAGGCGGTGGGAGTTTGCCGGGGGAAACCCTTCCCGGGTCTTCTCGGGATGCGGCAGCGACGTTCTCGAACGCCGTCACCTTCTTGGAGGCGTCGTAGCGGCCTCTCCGACCTTCTACGCTCCGGATGAAAATCCAAGATCCTAGGATCGGCGGTGGTGGCGTCTTGGCGTCACGAGCTTCTTGAAGACACTGCCTTGGAGTCCACTGCGGGTTGCTCTCCGGAGGTGCTTCCTCCGGCAAAGCTTGTTTCTTGTCCTGCTCTCTCGGCGCTCCCTTGTTTGGATCCCCTTGGTTTGCCTCAGCGTGCAGGTGCTCCCCTGGTGGCTATCTCTTTGACGTTGTGCAGGTCTCGGCGGTGTGCAGTGCGTGTTGGTGAGCTTCGGCCCGACGACTTTGCCCGTGTTGACGGTGTGCAGCGTTTGTTGGTGTGCCGGTCTGACCTCGAGGGCGAGCTTCGGCCCAACTCCTTTGCCCGTGGAGCAAGTTCACATCCTCTTCAGAGTAGTTCTTAGGGGGCGTCTGCCCTGCTGGAGTTTCTTTGGTTGTCCTGTTTCTTGTGTGTGTGAGTGCAGTTCATTGATGTAAGCTGGATCAGCACTATGTACCCTTGTCGCCGTTGTTGGCGTTATTAATTTAACGTTGGGCCTCTGGCCTTTAGTTTTAAAAAAAGAACTTTTCAGTGAAAATAACATTTAGCCAGCACCCAAATTGCAAGCTGACGTAAAATTGCAAGGGGCTCGATGCCCAGTTCGCGACCATATGCTAGCGTTGTGGAAGCTCCCATAGGACCCCGGCCGGTCCAATTTCAATTGACCACCTTCGCTCCCAACCAAGGCTTTCAACTAAAAATATTAAAGATCAAGATCCCATCCCCTAGCAGATACAGACGGGAAACACAACAGATCGGGCAGAAGGAGAAAGAGAGATGGACCTTTTGTGCATGATGAGGTGAACAGAGCGGGCAGGTGCCATGCGGGAGGATTCATTCGTGGAGGCCCAGTGCGGTGGAAGGCATGGCGGTATGGCGCTCGGACACCCCTCGTCCTCCTCGATCAGCCGCTCACCACGGATTCGCTCAACGCCCGGCGCAGACGCACCTACAGCCCTCACCAATCCGGCCGCCGCAATCGGAACTGCCGCCGCTCGCCGCCGGCCTCAGTCCATAGCTGCAGCTGTCGCCGCCCGCCGTAATCCCCAACTCCGGACCACGCCGCAATTGGAGTTGTAGCCGCTCGCTGCCGGCCGCAGTCCCCGGCCGCCGCAATCGGAACTGCCGCCGCTCGCCGCCGGCCTCAGTCCATAGCTGCAGCCTGCAGCTGTCGCCGCCCGCCGTAATCCCCAACTCCGGACCGCGCCGCAATTGGAGCTGTAGCCGCCCGCTGCCGGCCGCAGTCCACAGCAGCAGACCTCGCCGCCGGTCGCAATGGCCAACTGCAATCGCTCGCCTCTCGCCGCTCGCCTCCACCTGATATGATGATATCCCAGTACGGCCGTACCCACGAGGCCACGACCCAAAAATGATATAAACCGTCGACCTAAAAAAAACCTAAATTATGCCAACAGCGGTGGACACACGGTGGTGGGCTCGGCCGCACCGGTTTGGTGGAACTTGGCTCTGGTCCGGTTCGTTGAATCGACCCGGATGCAGAATATTATTCTACACCCAGGGATCTAAATAGAGCTTCTACAAGTGCTAAAAAGTGAACTCGAGGGGATAAGCCTCGCTACAGTGCAGAGAGGCGACTCGAGAGGCGACTCGAAGTTCCTTGCTCTAGCCGGTGATTTCCGCCGCTCCCCTCCGCCTCCGGCTGCCGTTTCGGCTCTGTGAGGTGGGGAGCAGCTCCGGTAACTCGCCGTGCGTGTAGATAGGTAGTCTAGGTGTGCGTGCCCTGGCGGCGCTGTCGAAGACGGTGGCGATGGCGTCGGTGTGTTGGGCTTGGTGCTTCCCCTCCTGTCCCCGTTCCGGTCTCGTCGCCGGGGAGGTTGTGAAGCTGTTTCGTCAGATCCTCTCTTCTGTCTTTGCTTCTCCGGTATTCCTGCTCCGACCGGCCTTGGTGGCGAGGGGAGTGGAGGCTGGAGGTGGGTGGGTGTTGATGGAGGTGGACCTGGTCGGCGATGTGGCGGCTGGAAGATGGGTGGTTGCGGGGAGCTCGTGCTGTGGCTGTGTGCGTTCAACGCGTCTCAGTTCCGTCGCGCGGCGGCGGACGGCTCCTGCGGTCGTCTACATGATGTGGCGGTGCTCGTTTCCCGGCGGCAAGCGGTACGGCGTCTCCGGCGATGGCTAGGTTCTTGGGGAGCGGCTTGGATCCGATTTTTCTGCAGGTGGCTCGGGGTGCTCTGTGCAAGTTTCTGGGTCCTTTTGTAATTTCCCTTTCCTTTTGGACCTGTTTGTAGTTTGTACTGTGCTTCCTGAATATATGCGTCGGATCTTCCTCAAAAATAAATAAATAGAGCTTCTACATACATACATACATACATACATACATACATACATACATACATACATACATACGTACATACATACACACACATAGCTAGTCTTACTTTCAAATGATTCCGAGATTGATGATACAATGATGTTCCGTGTTGAAGTAGTAAATATTTCCATGTTCTGTACACTGATTCTATGGAAAAGACTTTAGTAGAGCCGTGTTCAGTTGCCCCCATCTATTTTGGCACTTGGGCAACATATGGTGCAGGTGAGATTGTGCCGACTTATGTTTGACATCATCTGTTCATTTTGCAAGCAGTTTAACATTTTTTTCGGCCATCATGCTTTTTTAGGGATTTTTGGCCACCGTGCTAGTTCTGCAGAAAGGCTAGCTCTCTCTTTTTTCCCTCTTTTGTTTCACATCAACAAAATGCATACGTGGCATGTCTTTTAAACAGTTTTGAGTTTGTGAGACTGCTATAGATGGACTAATGGCTGCTCGTGTGTGGCATCACGCGGCGGTTGCAATTCTGGCAGTTGGTGTGGTGTTGACCTGGCACCCCTGCCTGGTCGCGCACTCCGTAAGGTCGTCGTCAAGCAGCTCCGGCAAACAAGTGTTGCGTCCATCCACAAGGTAGCAGTTTTCCGGCGAACCAGCGGTGCTTGCGTCCGTCCACCCACCCACAAGGTAGCTGCATGGCGGGGCAGGCTCGCCGGCGGTTTATTTCATGGGCAAAGTTCGCAGAAGGAGGGGTTGCTCGGTCACTGCCGGGACGAACTTCGTCGCCGCCGCGCGACCTGTATCGCGAAATGATCTGGAGCGTCGCCTTGTCCAGAGTGCAGTACATTGGACAGCACGTTCGTACCGGATCCACCTACTACTGCTCATCAGTTCCTTCAAGTTCCTACTCCCAGTTGAGCAGCTCCTGCCAATCACCTTCCTCATTCTCCAATCTCCACATCTACCTCCCAAGCAAATTGATATTTCACTAGATTTAAATTTGTCACACCGAACCCCGATTGGTCCTTTGGTTGGCATGCATCACAATCTGGAGTTGATCGATCAACTCTTCCGTTGATCCAAAGCTGCAACGCAAAGCTAGCCAAACAAGCTGATCGAGTCTGTTAGCATGCAACCACACAAGGCAGAAGAGCTATGGCCAAAGGCACATGTAGGGCCTGATTTTCTTAATCTATCGATCTGGTACGGATTACATGACTTAGTCTGTAGTTATATTCACGCAAAAGCGTGATCAGCAGACCTACTCGATCGGACTCAACCAAACACGTATTTCTGAATTCTGAGGCTGCCAGGACTGGTATAGTATCTATATGACATCATGATGAGATCATACTGGCATCATGGTGATTACTATTTCGGAATTGCTAGCTCCCAGGCGCCTGAGATTTAGCTTAAGTCTCAGTCGCCCGCTGCGCCGTTGGATCCTTTCGTCGCGATTCGTGCGAGTGTTGTGTTTTTTCCCGGCTGTTCGTGTGCGCGCGTCACAGGATTGGTTTGGGCCTTTTTTCGCGTTGTCTGTTCTTCTCGTGTTAGCAGGCTGTCGTTTTTGGGCCTTTGTTAGCACGCTTCTCTTGTTGGGCTGTTTTTTTTTTCTGTGGTTGGGTGGTGGACGGGCCATTTTGTTGTAAAGGTTTTTTTGTACTCATCGTTCTGCTCACATAGTTAAACTGAACAGACTTGTCTAAAAAAAAAGTTAAACTGAACAGACGGGAAAGGTAGGGGGTATAGAGAGAGTGTAGCGGGAGTTGGAGAGTGGACGGCGACCAGGTAGTCTGCCGTGGTTGCTCTACAAGAGGTTTGATTTTTTCCATGTATTTTTTGTTGATTCGAAATCTTTGTCTTCTTTTTTGCAACTGGAAATTTAATTTATCGGTTTTTTTATTTTCACGAGTTGCATGCGAGTTGCAACTGGAATTTAATTTTTATCGTTTTTTTATTTATTTCTCACTAGTTGCATCCTAGCTGCAACTGGGGGTTTTAATCGATCGGTATTTTATTTTTTCACGAGTTGCATCCTAGTTGCAACTGGGGGAATTTAGTTGATCGGTATTTATTTTCTCACTAGTTGCATTCTAGTTGCAACTGGGGAAATTTAATTGATCGGTTTTTTATTTTCACTAGTTGCATCCTAGTTGCAACTGGGGGAATTTAGTGGATCGGTAATTTCTATTTTCTCACCAGTTGCATCCTAGTTGCAAAAAAGCCGATCGGTTAAATTCCCAGTTGCAACTGGGAATTTAAATGACCATTTTTTTTATTTCCACGAGTTGCATGCGAGTTGCAATTGGCAATTTAACATATCGGTTTTTTTTATGAGTTGCATGCGAGTCGCAACTGGGAATTTAATTCAACAAGCTTTTTCAGTTGGACCCGCTTTGTTCGTAGGCAGGGACCGTAATGGAGGATGGGCTGGGGTGGTTTGTTTCTCTCGTGTCATAATTGATATGAAATCCAATAGTTGGATAGGTAGGTGTAGAGAGAGAGAGACGCTGGGGAGAGGGGAAATTAGAGAGTTGTTCTTTCTCTAGTTGATATGAGAGTACCAATTGCATCCTAGCTGCAACCGGCAATTTTATTGTTTGAGTTTTATTCACCAGTTGCATACTAGTTGCAACTGGACATTTTTATTGTTTATTCTCTTTTTTTTTCAAATGTTTGTTGCATATATGAGAATACCAGTTGCATCCTAACTGCAGTCGAGAATTTTATTGTTCGGGTTTTATTCACCAGTTGCATGCTTTGCAACCGGGAATTCTATTGATCGTTTTTTACTCATCAGTTGCATCCTAGTTGCCAGTGGCGTAGCCAGGATTTTAACTTTGTGTAGTCAATACAAACTTGTGTAGTCAAATACACGTATTTGTAGTATTTTATATTATTCTTGCATGATTTTTTGCTTCTATTGCCAAAAAGCTGTGTAGTCACCTGACTACACTGCCTCTAAGGTGGCTCCGCCACTGCTAGTTGCAACTCGGTATTTTATTGATCAGTTTTAATTCACCAGTTGCATACTAGTTGCAACTTACCTTTTCGTTTGTTGCATTCTAGCTGCATCCTATGCACCAATTGCAAGCAAGTCGTAACCTATTGACCAATTGCATCCTAGTTGTAACTGAGCTTTGGAATAGTAGAATAATTTTGAAATAGCGGCCAAAATCTTGGGAAATCTAAGTTAATGATCAATAGTTTGGATTAAGAATCCGGATCCTAGGGACTTGGTTGTCATTTTCGTGTTTTGTGGGGTGTGTCGTACTGTTTGCTTTGGCTAATGGATCTGGGGTTGTTTTCACAAAAAAAATTACAAAAAAATATTTACAACCATTTGTCTGCGTTGATCGAGCTGAACTAATATGCTATGCTGGTTGTGGTATAAAAAAAGGTTATTATTGAACAAATGATGTGTCCGCCCCAAGTGACCCAACATGGAGTTGATTCCCAGGCCCGTTACCTTGCATGGCCCAGCGACAACTAGTCTGATTGTTACGTTGCTGTTGTTTATGGAAGAGAAACAAACAACGAAAAATCCAATGTGCTATACGTATGGAAGGTGACTGAGATTTTGTTAAATCTCAGTCGACTGAGCCTCAGTCGTTCCCTACTTATTATTTCTAACCGTGTATCTATGGACACGGAAAACAACTTTATTGTCTCTTCCGCTGCACTTTCGACGATGGAGCTGTGGAACAGCCGAACAGTTGAAGCGTTCTAGAGTACTATTTTGGTGGTTTGGCCGTCGTCATCACGCGGCTCGGGCGGTTGGAGTTGACCTGTGGCACCCGGCCACCCGGGTTCTCAAGTTGTCAGTGGTTTTCCCGCGGCACCGGTGACCTTGTGACCTGGATCTACCTTCTCACATTCTTCTCCCCTGCCAATCTCAAAGAGCTCGATCATAAGGGCCCTGTCCATCCACCTAATAGTAGCATGGCGGGGCGAATGCGGCTTGCTGCGGTGCCGGAGGATAGCACCGCCTGCATCACAGCCCGCTACCCGCCAAGCGATTCCTACCGCAAATCGATCCAGAGCGTCAGGGTCATTTGGCCCGAATGGCTCAGCAGATCGACTCTACTCTTCCAGTCCAACTACTCCGGCCTCAGTGGATCCAACTGCTCCAGCAACTCCAGTACCTTGAGTTCTTGGCGGTCCAGCAACTCCGTCTACTCCTCCGGCTCGTTGTCCGTCGGCGAAGTGGACTTGGCTGAAAGCAAGCTCACGGAAATTGCTCACACCCAGAGAATTGTCGAAGAATTCGGAGGCAGTGGCATTGATCTGGTGGAGTGCTTCCGCATCCTCGACGTCGACTGGGTTCTCCGAATACGTGAGAAGAATCACTTGCGGCGAGAGCTCCAGCTCCTAGACTCGTCGGCGTCGTGGCTACAAGATTTGATCGACAGGTGGGCCCGAGCTCTCACCATACTTCTTGTGAATATCAAAGAGCTTGTCAACGCCGTCCCGATATCGTCGGCTGCACGGTTTGGCAAAGAGAGCATCTCAACAATGCACGTCTTTGTCGACGCCGTCCTCTGTGATTGCTATCTTTCCAAGGAGGAGAAGCTGTCGGCCGCGCTACACATGTATATTTGCGTCTCCGGTGCATCGTATGACGAGTTGTTAGCAAAAAACCGCGACTTTGAAGCAAGAATTCCGAAAAAACCGCGACTTTGATGTGGGATCACGGAAAACCGCAGGTTTGGTGGCAGATGTTCGCAATTTCCAAACATTGGACGCTAAACGCGAATTGACACCGAATCTGACATGTGGGACCCATCTAACAGCTGACGTGGCGTGGAGGGCCCCACTTGTCAGGATCAATTTGCATATTTTCACTGGGTCCCACTTGTCAGCCCCATAGGAGGCAATTAAAAAAAATAAAAATGTCTAAAAAAAAATATTTTCGGGGGAATATTTTTTTTTCGGAATTAAAAAATATTTTTAATGTTTGGAAATATTTTTTTCGGAATATTTTTTTCGGAAATATTTTTAATGTTTGGAAATATTTCACTAGGTCCCACTTGTCAGGATCAATTTTTTTTTCGGAATTAAAAAATATTTTTTTCGGAATATTTTTTTTTAGACATTTTTATTTTTTTTAATTGCCTCCTATGGGGCTGACAAGTGGGACCCAGTGAAAATATGCAAATTGATCCTGACAAGTGGGGCCCTCCACGCCACGTCAGCTGTTAGATGGGTCCCACATGTCAGATTCGGTGTCAATTCGCGTTTAGCGTCCAATGTTTGGAAATTGCGAACGTCTGCCACCAAACCTGCGGTTTTTCCGTGATCCCACATCAAAGTCGCGGTTTTTCGGAATTCTTGCTTCAAAGTCGCGGTTTTTTGCTAACAACTCTCGTATGACATATGTGCGCATAGGAGGCACCTGCTCTCTTCGGAAGCCAAAATCACCTTGAACGAGATAAGCGCGTCTCTGGGCACAGAAGGGTACAAGTTAATTGGGTACATATTCAACACGATAACACAGATGAGGCAGACACTAATGGCGGATGATGCCTCGTGGGATATTGGGATTCTTCGAGGAGGAGGCGAGGTTCACAAGAACACACGGTTGATGGTGGAATACAAGGCCCTGGCGGATTACATATATTTGATGGTGAAAACATCGAAGCTGAAAACATGGAAGGTGCATTCATCACATAGCCATATCACCAAAATGTTCAAGTCCCTGACATTTGACTCGAACAGTTTGCTCAATCTGCTCTTGAGAAAATCAGAGCTGTGCTCGGATCCAAGCCTCAGGTACATGTTCGTGCTCAATAATTGCTATTTTTTAGAACAGGAGTTTAAGCTTGGATACAACCATGGAGTTGAATCTCCACCTGAATGGTGCAGTACATGGATACTTATCTCGAGGTTTCTTGGGGACATGTGTTCATATCGGAATCGAATTTACCTAGACAATTCCGTCGTTGGATCAACACCTCTTCGCTGGCTAAATTCCAGTCGGTGTTTCATAAAATATACGAGGCTCAAAAGTTCTGGAAGGTTCCAGACCCTCAGCTCCGATCCTTACTGCGGGAAACTATCACCAAGAAAGTCATTCCAGGTTACCGCGACTACCTCAAGGAGCATCCAAAGCTAGAGAGGCACGCTAGCAGCGGAAGCAACAGTCCGGAGGTTATGGAGGAGATGTTGGGAGAGCTATTCGAAGGCTGAAAATCGCTTGATGCATCGAGCTCGAAGTCACCCGTCAAATAAAAGGCCGGAGTTATGTTTCAGTGGTGTATCTGCATTTTTTCCCTTTTGAAGTGAATTTGTATTCTCGTTTGTAAGCTTAAGCGCCAGATACTATATCAACTGGCCACAATCTGCGGGTGTGTTTTGATTTGATTTTGGGTTTCTGTAACAAAATACTTTAGCATTCTGCCTCTGCGTCAATTCATACATAGATACTTGCATGTTTACTTCTGCTTATGCAACATTCTGTACTTGCTTATTTTCATCTACTTGAGCAAAACATGAGCTTGCAGATGCCAAGATCACCAAATGTTTTGTGTGTGTGGAGGTGTGTGTAAGCTGGCTTCAGCACTATGTATCTTCTGCCATTGGCGTCATTAATTGAACGCTGGGTGACGAGGTTATACTCTGCGGGTACCCAGCTTAAGGGTACCTGGTGCACGTAATGATCAAAGAAACCCAAAGATTAATAGAAGCCCACGAAGGAAGGCCTGAGACGAAGAGTGTTTTCCAAGTTAGATCAAGTTATAGTCGGTTAAGACTTTCCATACATGTAAACTTGGTCGGTTATGTTTCCCGAGACCCAGCCTCCTATATAAAGGCTGGGAGGGTGATCGATCAAGGCAAGGAATCCATAGCCACCAAAACCTCAACGAGATCAGCCGCTCGTCAATCCCTTGTAATCTTCATATTCATACCATAAACACAGACAAGCAGGAAGTAGGGGTTTTACCTCACTTGAGGGCCCTGAACCTGGGTAAATCCAGCTTGTCAGCCGTCGATTCCACCGATACTACGCGTTCTCTACCACACAATCAACCCTAGGTATAGCAACCATGGGAATTGCCGAGGGCACACCTCGACAATTGGCGCCGTCTGTGGGAAAAGGTAGTATTGGGCTCACGGTTTCGCCGGTTTCATCATCAAGCGGCCAGCCGCCGATCGCATCTGCACAAGGTAACTCGCCTACTATATCATCAAAAAGCAAATCGCCGACCACCGTTGCAAACGGCAACTCGCCGGCAAGATCTACCAGCATCAATTCAAAAAGCGATCACTCGCCAAAATCTCTAAGGAGGCTCATGCCGCACTCGATGGAGGCTCAACAAGCCTTTGCCGGACTCGAATCAGGTTTGGATATTACAGTTGGAAAATTTAACTTCTTTGTCGATAAAGATGGTGTGCAGGACCTGTTAGACCCACTCGACATGGAGACACTCGACACGGAGACAATCGACAACGCTTCGACTGCAACACCATCCATCTTGGGCGTGACAACGTCACAGATCGTCCCGATTCAATCGCCAAGCGACTCTGCAACATCCATGACCTCGCAAGATTCCGTGACGAGGTAGCAAAAAGATTTGGAAGAAGCGAGATCGAATCTGCGTACCGCCCAAACAACTCAATCAAGTCACTCGACAACGTCGTCGACTGCAACGACGTCGCGGGGAACAAGGAGAACATAGATGACAACATATACCTCGCCGATCTCAACGGCCCAAAAATCCGTGCCACCCACGAGATATTCACCTGCGATGCAAATAGCCTGGACAAAGCACTCGAAGATCAACTCGATTGCGGCAGAAACCCCAGCAAGCAAAGCAACTCCAACATGAGCCTGGATGACGACGCCGAATCCATAATGCGTATTAGCAACATATGGGCAGAAGATTGGGTGGTTCCGTATCAGGTATACACCGCGAGTACAGCAGAAACGTCAGCAGCTGCAATATGCCGTCGACCTACAGAATACCCTTGCACAGTCACCATGCCTGACGGAACAACCACGCTGACCATCACCGCAGAGATGGCGGAAAAAGTGAGCAAAGTAATCGAAAGTTGCACAATGCTACCAGCAAACGCAACTCCGGAAGAGGTATTGACCTTACAATACTTCCAGTGGTAAGAATCGATACGGTTGAAGAACTACCGAGCAGTACTCGAAGAACGCAAAAAGCAAGCCAGCATATCGAGTGCTCGGCGAAGAGCATTGTCTATGAGTTCAACGGGCAGAAACGACCCCGCGAATAGGTCACGATTCATAAACCTCGGAGACGCAGATCGTGCAACGGTCACTCGGAATCTAAACCCAGCCTTTATGGCAGTCGACGCGGAAGGAGTCCCCGTACCTACTGAGCCAGCCGGGCGCTGATGACGCTAGGCACCTATCTCAGAACAATCGAACCTCCTGCAGGAGACCCAAAGAGGGATCAGCACCTCCAACTGTACAAACAACTGGCAATAGCAGCACAAGCCATACAGCATCCACAAGCAACTCCAAGGAGAGACACAGATCGGGACCGTCGCAGTCGAAGTCTTCGGGGAAGGAGCAGTCGAAAAAGCTCACGCCGTCATCGTTCCAGCAGGAGCCACTCGAGGAGGTCATACAGCAACAGCTCAGACTCGGAAGCAGAAATCGGGCCATGTGGAGCGCTATGCTTCACTCGACGGATCCGGGAGGCTCGTATGCCCAAGAAGTTTTCGCTAGCTACCACGCCAAAGTTCAATTGCAAACAAGAGCCATCAGGCTGGCTAGAAGATTACAGGCTGCAGTCGGATGTCAGCGCGGCACCACAACTACAGCTATGCAGTACATACAACTCATGATGAAGGAACAGCTCGCGATTGGCTCTAATCGCTACCCGAATCATACTACGATTCGTGGGAGCACTTCAAAGGTGATTTCATCAAATACTTCGAGCCTCTATGTGAGCGCCCCAAAACTTTCGAGGAGTTCCGGACCTGCAAGCAAAAGTCAGATGAATCTCTGAGATCGTACATACGGCGGTGGACCACCATCCGTAACTCAGTAGGCAACGTATCAGAAGATCACTATTATGTTGGTGCCGCCCGGGTGCTATACCACCCACCTAGCTATCGTTGGATGTAACATATAGATTCGTACACATCATTTGTGACCAGTCTAATTTCATGTGCACCTGCAAATCACCTGGCACATCTACATGTAACCAGTCCTAGTTTTGTGGTCATGCTTAAACCTGAAACAAGCTCCTTGGATCGAGGTAGCAGAGTAGCATTTAGTTTTACTGACTTGCTATAGCACTAGGCACACGCATGAGAAACCATTTGGTCTAACCGAGTATTTTGATAGGCTCGTGGTAAGTAAACAGTAGTATGAGTGCTCGAATGAGAGAAACAGCACCAAATTCACTTTGTATCTTTTGCAACGTGATCCCGGTGTCATTTTTTATGTTGTTTCATTTTCTAAAAGGACACCAAAAAATTCATAAAAGTACAAATCTACATGTGTGCTGGACTGATAACTTTGCACAAAATAACTGGAACCAGCGGGACTTACGCAAAACATGAAGTTTAGCCCCGTTTGTACATGCATGAATGTATTTTTGGGCCTCTATTATTTGTAATAAATCTAAGAATTATTTTTTAAAACTTTCTCCATGGTAAATAATTACAACCTTTGTGCATGATTTTGTACTAAGCATCCGTGCTGAGAACCATTGCTGTAGCACTAGGCACATGCATGCAAAACATGGAGGGAGAGAGAACAGAGAGCATGCATGCTCACTGGGCAGTGCAGGTAATTAATGTGCCGTATGAGTGCTCGGGTGAGAGAAATATGTAGAGGAGAGATAGAAATATGTGTGCATGTTAACCGGAACGAGTCAGACATCCGCCAGGTAGCCTGACGTAAATCACACTGTCTCGACGGAGCTTTAGGGTAGTAAGTTAGGTAATTATGTGCATTCCGACAGCTTAGGGAGCCACTGGGACAATGCTGATATGTATGACCGGATCTTGATGCCAGCATCTAACGGCACCCAGTGGGGTGGTATAGCCAACGGGCGACCAAAAATCTACTCTAATCAGAAGATAGGGCAATCGACGCCTTCAAAAACGGACTCTGGAGAGAAGACTTCAAAGAAACACTTGGTCGAGAAGATCCAAAGACAATGGCGGCACTCATGGTACTCGCAACAAAGTGGGCAGATGGAGAAGACTCCGTACGAGGCACTCGACCCGTAGCATCATATGAAAATCACGAGGGTGGCAGTCGAGACCGCAGAGATAGCTACAGAGATGATCGAAGGCGCAAACGCAAGAATCGTTATCACGACGATGACCATCCAAACTTCATCGCAGCAGGCTTTGTCCAGTCAAGGGACAGCCGCGACCAAACTGACAGACGACCCGACGATCATCGTGATAATCGAGATCATCGTATGGACGACCGCCCAGGTAATCGAGACCATCGCAAAGACGATCGACGTGACAGTCAAGACCACAGACGCGACGACCGCGATAACTACAGAAGGCCAGAGTGGCGCAGGCGAGCAGACAAAGATCCTGAGCGCTCAATCGAAGAAAGGATGGACGATTATTGCAGATTCCATCTTTACAAAGGGGACGATGGTAAGCTTCGCTCTAACCACTCGCTGAGAAATTGCAGGGAATTCGATCAACTTGCGATTGAACATATACTGCGACTGCAAAGAGATGGACGTGCACCTCCTCAACTAGTGCAGATTCCATCGACTGCATCACAAGCACAGCCTGTTCAGACATATCCAGCACCGCAACAAGTACAACAAGCACAGGTATATTCCATACCACCGCAAACACAGCCTACTCAGGTGTATACTGCACCAACACCAGCGCAACCGACGCCAGTGTACATGGTGCCAGCACAACCCGTTACGGGAACACAAATGGCAGCAGCCGTGCACCAGATGCAGCAAGGAGATGAACAAAAATATCCCGTAACTCGCGGGCAGATGAACATGATCCAGCGAGGACGTCCCTCCAATAGAGAGCAAAAATTACACACTCGACACGTCAATATGGCGGTCATGGCACCCCCAGCTATCACAATTTTTTTGAAAGGATCAGAAACTCCGATTGTCTTCAATCGAGAGGACCATCCACCCGCAGTATATCGACCAGGGCATGCAGCCTTGGTACTCGACGCCCAAATCGGAGGCTACGCCATGACCAAGGTCTTCATGGACGGAGGTAGCGGCTCAACATAATCTTTGCAGATACGCTACGCAGAATGAACAAATCAGTCGAAAATCTGCCAAAGTCCGCAAGTACCTTCCACGGTATCGTTCCAGGCAAAGCAGTGCTCCCAGAAGGCACCATACAACTCGATGTTACGTTTGGAGATCCTACTCACTTCAGAACCGAGTCGATTGAGTTCGAAGTGGTCGATTGGAAGTCACAATACCATGCAATACTTGGGCGCCCCACTTTCGCTCGATTCATGGCCGTCCCACACTACGCCTACCTCAAGCTCAAAATGCCAGGACCAAAAGGAGTCATCACGATCAACGGAACTTTCAAAGGTCAGATTCATGTGACCGTGACTTCAGCAAAATCTCAGAGATGTACGGGATGGAGCAATCACTCGCCGAGCTTGAGGTCTCCAATGACCGTACACCTCTACCAGAAAGCAAGAAAATGGCAATCGACAGAGGGCTCAAGGTCATCAACGACGCGATGAAGCACAAGGGGCACCGACTGAACCTTCAGAGACGGTCAACATGTCGTCAAGTCACACTAGTACATAGAGGGCGCATCTGCGTCAGTTCTATGCATAGATATGTAATAAGCGCATAATGTCGGAAGAACCAGCAGGTTTCAGACGCACTCTTTTCCCTTACCAGGGTACCTAAGGGGACTGGAAGGTTTTTAATGAGGCGGCTTGCTGGTCGAACACATATTTCGAATAAAATATGTTCCTCCATATTCCTCATATATGCCTTTTATTGTTTACCCACTCAAACACTCGGGGGCTCGAGCATAAAACCCAAGCCCCACTCGATATACTCGGGCTGGGTCAAGCATAAAAACTAAAAAACCCCACTCGATATACTCGGGGGCTGGGTCAAGCATAAAAACTAAAAAACCCCACTCGATATACTCGGGGGCTGGGTCAAGCAAAAACTCAAAAACCCCACTCGATATACTCGGGGGCTGGGTCAAGCATAAAAACTCAAAAACCCCACTCGATATACTCGGGGCTGGGTCAAGCATAAAAACTAAAAACCCACTCGATATACTCGAGGGCTGGGTTAAAAAGAAAAACTCAAAAATCCCACTCGATAGACTCGGGGGCTGTCACAAATATACGCATATAAATATTTCGCCACAAATACAAGAGTACATATTTACATTCGGAGAATGCCCCGATTATTCAAAAAGTTTACAAGTTAAGAATCTGGCTCATCCTTTATATCCAGTACAGGACCAAAAAGCTGCTCCTTGCAGCAATCGATGAGTTCCTCAGCAGCAGAGCGTGTCTCGATCAAATGTGATTGGGATACAAGTGTGCCAATTGCAGGAGGTCGAATCGCAAAATTTGGCTTACGGCTGCGGATGTAAGCCATAGTGGCGTTGGACCCAAGAATAGCAAGCTGCATCAAAGACTCTTTGACTGAGTCCGTCACTCGAAAGATATCAATCAAAGGAAACAACCCTTGAGGTTGAGGCCCTGACGGGAAGAGCGCGCAATTTAGGCGAGTGAAGATACGCCTGCACATCTCGAGCACTTGGGCGTTTCGCCATACTCGATCCTTCAAAGTAGCAAGTGTGCGAGCGTGCACCTTGTCCAAATAAAAATGCTGCCTGCCAGTAGTTGGTACATCAACAGCATTATCGAGGAGTCGATTGACCCTCCTACCTTCCTGCTGGGCATCAGGCACAAAACCTGCAAAAGGCCAAAGTTATTGGTCCAAAGCATAATGCAAACAAATGAAAACTTTTAAGCAAAAATGGTGTCATAAACTCACACTCGAGTTGCCTGTTTATGTTGTCCATCTCGCCAAGAACATATTCCTCGCGTTGGGTAGCAAAACTTGGCTTGGAACGCAGCAGCTCCAACTCAGATCGAGTGTTTTTGAGTTCTTGCTCTAGTTCACTCACTCGATTCTTCGCAAGAGCGAGTGCCCTCGTGTCATTCCTTGCTCGACCAGATGTTCGAGTACGAGAAGGAGAAGGTCCACCAGACTCGCATTCTTGTGGCTGGTTCATAAAACGCAACATTCAGAAGCCCAGACACACGAAGTTGCAAAATTCAGGTGATTCAGCAAATTTCATTCAAGCAAAAGCACCCAAAAGTATATACTAGCATAAACATAAGTAGCAAAAGCATACATGCCAGGTTCGAGTAATCAAATTACAGAGTAAAAGTTCCTAGGCCTGCGAGATGGATTCTGCCCTACTTTTACGCGACTGAGCCCTAACAGCTTCAGCCCGGCGCTCCATAGTCTGGACGCAGATTTCGCTCAGACGCGTAGCTGGCTCGGTTACACCCCTGAATGATAGCGGCCTTCCATCAGGCTTTTTCGGGTAGTCCGATAAAGCACTGTCGAAATCGGCCTCTACACCATTGCCTAACAAAAGCCTGAGGGTGTACTCCGAGCCGCGTACCGTGAGTTCGCGGGCAAAATCCGCCACAATCGACGATCTTTCGCCAAAAGCCGCAGCAAGTCCTTCGGCAGTCGAAGGAGCGGCGGCTGTAGGACACATCCCCGCGTGCAAATTGCTAAGGGTACTGGTCACGGTAGCCAGATCGCCTTTGGTCTTGGACAGCACAGACTCGAGTTCCATTATTGCATCATCGAGTGACAATGAGTCACTCGATGGCTTAGTGGAAGTCGAGGCGCCTTCGGAACCTTCAAAATTCAGAAAGCAGAAGCCATGAGCAAAAGCTACTAAAATAACCAAAGAGCTACTACTCACAAAGACAGTGCATTCACCTTTGGCAGCACGGGCTATACTCGACAGACGTGCAGTAAGCTCCTTATCGCGGCGAGTGGTGCGTCCTGAGCATCAGCAAGTGCTTTCTTCGATTCAGATTGCTGGGTAGAGAGCTGGGTCTGCAAGTCCTTCACTGTTTCTCCAGGCCCCACACGCTCCTCAGCAGATTTTATTTTCTGTGGAGTTCACAAACATTCCGATTAATGTCATAACTTCAAAAGAAGGGAAAGTTTTAGCAAAAAACGCTTACGCGCAAGCTCAGTCGAAGTTGACCGCAGGGAGTCCCTCTCTTGCTCCACCCGAACAAAGGACTGAACCCAAGGGGCCATGGCGGCATACATAGGCTGAAACAGAGTATGCATGTTATCATCGCGTGCAGAAGAAACAAAATTTTCGAGTATAAGTAGGACAGAAGCACTCACGTGATCAGTCCAAGAGGCAGGCTTGGAGGAGGAAGCCACGGCATCCGCGGTTGGGGCAGCTTTCTCCTTGTTCAAATCAGCAGCCATCAGCTCAGTTGCGTCCTTGGCCGCTTCAAGAATAGTGCCTTGTGCTGCTTCTGGAGGGATGGATGGCTGCGCCACAATCGACGTATCCGCGACTGGAGGTGGAGATGGCGATTTGCCACTGGTATCATAAAGCAAAAATACATCCAATCAAAAAACAAAAACCATAAAGGCGCGGCCACAAATAAAGGAATAGACCATAAAGCAAACCTTGGCTCATCTTCTTCATCGGAATCAGGTTCGTCACCAAGGAGAAAACACCCAGTCGAGAGGTGTTACTCGAAGTTGCAGGAGGACGAGAAGCCAGAGGGGAGACAGTCAGAGGATGGCTTTTAGCAGGAGAAGGGATACCCGAATTACCGGTATCCCCTGCTCATCCTCTGTACTCGAAGACTCCGGAAGAACCAAACGCTGGCGTTTAGGCTTGCGAGGACCCTGCTCAGCATCTGATTCATCTGAAGCATCCGCCACAACCTGTTCCACCTCTTCCCCTGTTTCTTCTTCGGGATTATCCTGAGGGGTCGAGTGGGCAGAAGCAGGGTCAGCAATGGGCAGCTTGGTTTCCTCCTGTATTGCCGTCTCCAAAGTAGGCCCGGCTTCGGGTAGAGGAGGGAGAGAGGTGGCAGTCGAGTGACCCTATGTAACAAGCACAATTCATAATCATAAGAACGAAAGCAAAAAGGATGCAAAGGCAGATGGTGAGGCATAAAAACGGCAAAAAGAATCACTCACTGCGGGTAAGGCCTTCTCTGGCCCGTAGGGGACGTGCGGGAAGTTGAAGTCGATTTTTGCGGAAGCTTTGATGCTCGTGATCTTCTTCACCTGAGCACTGAGCTCCTTCTGCGTCAACTCGGTGGTACTCATCCTGATGCTGTCGAGTGGACCCTCATACTGCCACATCGGGTGGGCACGAAGGCGCATGGGCCACACTCGCATCTTCAAATAAGTGCTGATCAACTGAATACCAGAAACAGTCTTCAGCAACTTGCCAATCTCATTCAGCAAAGGGGTGGCTTCTTTGGCTTCAGCAGGAGAGATAGGGTGATCCCAGGCCACCGTTTCTTCGGAGAATTCTCAATCGAAAAAGCCGGGAGCACCACCTGGTCGACTGGCACATAGAACCATTTGGTCCGCCAGCCTTGGGCAGAATCGACTGTCTTCAAGCTAAAGTAATGCGAATCGCTTCGCACTTGGACTTGAAATCCACCCACCGGGCAAGGGCGTTTACCCCGGCAATTGTGGCGCACCTTGAAGATATGCTTCCACAATGCCCAGCTGGGGGACACCCCCAAGAAACACTCGCATAACCATGAAGCAGGCGATATGCATAATGCTGTTGGGAGTAAGATCATGAATCTGTAAGCCATAGGCGTACAGTAGCCCTCGCACAAAATCATGCAAAGGGAAAGAGAACCCGCGGGGAGGAATTCCGCGAAGCAGACGCGCTCGCCGTCGCGAGGGTCAGGGCGTACCTCCAGACCTGGAGCACGTGCGGCCAGCTGGTCAGCTGGCGGCAGCCAACCCTTCTGACGGTACTCAGAAAGGGTATCCTCGGTTACACTGGATCTCGTCCAGTCACCGGGGATCTTCAAAAGCGCATCGGCAGGCTCACTCGCCATGGCCGCATCCTTCCCCTTGTCCGCTGGATCGGTGGCGGGGACAGTTGCAGCGGCACGCTTGATCTTCTTTGGCGCCATTGCGCAAGGAGCAAAAAGGAGCTTGGGAGGCAGAGCAATGGTGTGCGGTGCGCAAGGAAGAAGAGGAACAGAGGAAATGAATGGCAAGTAAATCAAAATCTTGCGCAAACTGCTACTTACCGCACAACGCAAAACTTCATCATAACCGTCCGTCCAAATGTGCATAGTATCTGGCCGTACACGTGGCGAGCGCAGAGAGCAACCGTCGCATCCCACGTCGCCCACTACGCACAAAACCCTAGGAGGTTATGATGGCGCGGCGAAAAATACGCCACGTCCGGTCAAATCAAAGCTGAAACGGCGTCTTCTGCGGTCAAAACTCTGAACATTGGGCCCACACAGACACGTCTTGTCAAAACGGCGAGCGCACGCCTAAGACGTCACGAATGACGTCAGGGGCAGAGACAACGTCCACATTCGAGTGGTGGGTTCGAGACTACAATCGACACAAGGATTCGACTAGCAAAGGTACTCCCATGGGAGCATATCAAAAATTTCTTGCGATTGATCAAAAAGGAGCAAAATTATTGAGATTATCCTCTACTTCAAACGAAATAAAGCATAATCTCGGGGGCTACTCCCATGGGAGCGCTGACGCGCTCCCATAGATTTCAAAGACAAAATATTTCGATTGACAAAAAGCAGTATAGAAGGATGATTTGAGATTGTCCTCTATTGCAAGACAATAAACCACAATCTCGGGGGCTACTCCCGCGCTCCCATAGATTTCAAAACAAGGTAAGAAAATTCACTCGACTACAGACTCGATTAAAATGCATTAAGTACTTCACAAATCAAAGAATCAAACTTCATAAATTCCCGGACTATGCCAATCGCAGATGTTTCGGATGCTGCATACGCAAATGCAAAGGTAAGACCCCGAGCAATCGAGATGGGCCGAGGGACGCTCCAACAGTGTTTTCCCTTGAAATTTTCCGTGTCAACAGACATGATGAAAATCCTGACGGACGCGTTAGGTATCAAAAGTTAAACTGCAGAACGAATCAGTAAGACCTACAACGGCCTGAGTCGAGTCTGTCCAGTATGTTCCAGCTTCGAGTCCGGGGACTCGAACCTGATTGAAGGCTAGTATGGTTTCGCCCAAATGTGCGGTTAACTGAGCTCGATTTTCGAGTAAATCAGGCCTACTATGTCAATATCCCTAGGCAAAAGTTGCAAAAGTGTTCCAGCTTCGAGTCCGGGGACTCGAACCTGATTGAAGGCTAGTATGGTTTCGCCCAAATGTGCGGTTAACTGAGCTCGATTTTCGAGTAATCAGGCCTACTATGTCAATATCCCTAGGCAAAAGTTGCAAAAGTGTTCCAGCTTCGAGTCCGGGGACTCGAACTGATTGAAGGCTAGTATGGTTTCGCCCAAATGTGCGGTTAACTGAGCTCGATTTTCGAGTGAATCAGGCCTACTATGCCAATATCCCTAGGCAAAAGTTGCAAAAGTGTTCCAGCTTCGAGTCCGGGGACTCGAACCTGATTGAAGGCTAGTATGGTTTCGCCCAAATGTGCGGTTAACTGAGCTCGATTTTCGAGTGAATCAGGCCTACTATGTCAATATCCCTAGGCAAAATCTTTCGACTGCGTTCCAGGCTCGAATCCAGGGACTCGAGTCTGACTGAAGACTAGTAAGGTTTTTCCTCAAGTAAGCAGTTAACAGAGCTCGATATTCGAGTGAGTCAGGCCTACTATGTTAATATCCCTTGGTTCACATACGCATACAATCGAAACAAATTAAGAGTAGAAGGACTACGTCGGATCAGGAGTATAAAAGCAAAGACTATGACGTGCACGATGAAGGGAGCACATGCTCGATTCTTCGAGTCAAGCAAGTACTCGGGGGCTAATGACGAGGTTATACTCTGCGGGTACCCCAGCTTAAGGGTACCTGGTGCACGTAATGATCAAAGAAGCCCAAAGATTAATCGAAGCCCACGAAGGAAGGCCTGAGACGAAGAGTGTTTTCCAAGTTAGATCAAGTTATAGTCGGTTAAGACTTTCCATACATGTAACTTTGGTCGGTTATGTTTCCCGAGACCCAGCCTCCTATATAAAGGCTGGGAGGGTGATCGATCAAGGCAAGGAATCCATAGCCACCAAAATCTCGACGAGATCAGCCGCTCGTCAATCCCTTGTAACCTTCATATTCATACCATAAACACAGACAAGCAGGAAGTAGGGGTTTTACCTCACTCGAGGGCCCTGAACCTGGGTAAATCCAGCTTGTCAGCCGTCGATTCCACCGATACTACGCGTTCTCTACCACACAATCGACCCTAGGTATAGCAACCATGGGAATTGCCGATGGCACACCTCGACACTGGGCTACGGTCTATTGTCTCAAGATCACCAAATGTACTTCTGAACTGTAGGATTTCACCACAAAAATAGTAATATTTTTCTAAGTAATTGTACTATTTATATGTGATAATTCATTTACATTTCATATACACTTGTAAGAGTTCATACATATACGATTTGATTGTTACCGTTATAAGTTGTGGATATATTATGTGCATTTTTTTGTTTCCTAGATGGAACGTTGAATGCTTGGAAGTTAAGTGGATATATGTTGATATAATTTGGAAGTTCATTGGATAGATGTTGAGATCTTTTTTTTTTTAACAGAATCCGACCACATACACAGGCAGGTCGAGCAAATTACAGAAAGGTCCACAAAGGAAAAGAAAAATACAACAGGACCCAAGAATTTGCAGAGAGCCCCCCAAGCCACCGATGAAGAACAAGATCGGATCCCTGCGCCGCTCGCCGGAGCACCTAGGCCTCGCCGGAGCCGCCGTACCACCTGCCGAAGGAGAGCCAGCACCTCCACGCATTGTAGAAGACCGCTTGAGCCGCCCGCCGCCCAGCGACGGGGCCGAGGCCGATGAACACGCTCGGCCGCAGCACCAGCTCCCCTGAACCACCCTTCTTCCCGCCGGCACGGCGCTGCCCAGATCCACCAACCACAACGCCCAGCAACTTCCAGCAGGCCGCTCCCCTCGCCACCACGGCCGCCGGAGCAGAACAAGCAAGGAAGACAACCACACGAACCAGAAACAAAAGCGGGACACCCACACACACCTTCTTCTCCCCTCGCCACCACGGCCGGTCAGATAAACGAAGAAGGAGGAGAGCGCCCGACGAACCTTCACTGCCTCCCCGGCGACGAGGCCGGAACGGGGAAAGGAGGGGAAGGACACGGCCCAACACACCGACGCCATCGCCACCGTCTTCGATGCCGCGGCCAGGCCACAGAAACCTAAACTAAACCTAACTATCTACACGCACGACGGAGCCCGGAGCTCCCCTCCACCTCACGGCGCCAAACGGCGGCCGGAGGCGAAGGGGAGCAACGGATTCGCCGGCGAGGAACGGGGGACCGGAGACGCCTCTGAGTCGCCTCTCCCAAACAGTGAAAGGGGAGGGAAAGTGTCTGTCAACAGTATGGACTTTTATGTTGATATCTTTTTCATTCTTGAGCTCAGCTGAAAATCTCCACAATGTGCATCCTCATCCAGGATTTGCCAACGTATTTTCGACAGCAGAAACTGAATGCACATACCATTAAGAGTTATTCCTAAACAGAACATCAATACCATCATCTTACACAAATCACGACAGCTGCACGTTCATGGCCTGCGTTAATGCTCGATTCACGGTGCACATTTGTCATTTTTAATCTGAGATGCATTTACATACCTATTTCTACTATGTAAGATTCACAAGTACGGAAGTCTGGCTAATTTCTACATATAGCTACAAGGGAAAATGAACTGAAAACGGAATACAGTACAATATCACCAAAAATTTGTATGCTATGCTATGATGCTTTATGAGGTTCACTTGCAAGGGACTTTTTGACACAATCCACGATGCCTTTGCAATCATTTTCCTGTACTACACATTCTGTATCAGCTTCTACGCGGTTTGGCATGGAGTGAGGAGAACGGAGATTTCCATGCGTTTGACAGGCCTTCATAGTCTTGCAATGCTCCGCCTCATCGTCTCGTATGTTGACAAACACATCATACAAGTTATCTGCGATGGGATATAGGACAATGAACATTTCATAAATAATTTTAACTGTGAGTTAAACTTCTTATTTATAGGCAATATAAAATCAATACGAACGCTGTAGACCCAAATTCCAGGACCAGGAGCAAGCCTGTGGTTTGCTGGGTCTTAAAATGACATATGTTCAGAAAATCGTGGTAGCGCTAGCTGACTTCTCCAATAAACTCAAATCACTTGATCAGGTTCAGTGAAACTAATTACCAAAGCTACAGCTAACTTGTTCAACCTGACCTTCTGAAAATTGCACTTAAGAGAAGAAAGAAGGATGAACTATACCAACTTTTGGCCTTCTAGAACATGGGACTCTTGATGTTTGGAATTCATCTGAGGGAACAAGACACACGAGCAATAAGCATATATATTACTGGTTAATATAACGAATTAATATAAAACAAGCCAACGTGAACGCCTACCAAACAAGTAAAGATCCTCATTCATGTAATAGTTTACAGCCGCCTCTGGAGCTGGTAGTTTCTTCAACTCCTCTGTTAGAAAGGAACAGTAGCTTAGAACACGAAACTGGACGTGTCATGTTTAATTGGAAAATCATATCAACCGATTTAGCAGCTTCCCCAGTGCCCAGGGAGGTAAGCGCCAAAACTATTTAATGGGTAGTTGAATAAGAGCAATCAATGGATCCAATGGTTTAAACTTCTAATTTTTTGGTATATATAAATTAGGTTGAATATTGGTACAAACTACAAAAGGGTTTCCAATACAATGTTATAGTGATTTGGCCCTCAGCTCGTCAGCTTAATACAGTCTGCAGGTAGTTCAAACATGGGAAATAAGCGGTAACCACTTGGTTATAGAAGCTAATAATCAATAGTTAGGATACTGTTATTATATAAAAACCTAGATATATAATTTAAAACATATCACACGGCACAGACGTGGACGGTTAGCTACTGTACAGGTTATCATTACAAATCTTGCACAACAGGAAGAATAGTTAATGGAGATCATTGGGTTATCTTACCTCCATTGAGCTTAAGGAACTTGTCATAGGTTGAGTATGCATGCCTCTCAACACATTCAGAAAAGTGGTCTGCATATAAGATAACAGAGTTCAAGCATTATCATTATAAAGGAAAGGAACATTTATACACGCATTTTTACTTCATAAATTGGAAGTAATATGTGTACTCACATGCCATTCTTGGGCTCAGCATGTACATGGCAACAGTCATGAAGTAGTAGAAAAAGGCACTAAACCGCGCAAGGAAGCGATCAACCCATACAGAGTTGCCACCCAATTCCTGATATGAGACAATAAGAGAAAGAAAGTGAAAAATATGCAATGACATAGTCCAACAGAAAGTTACCTAGAGCTCAGGTTAATGGCACAGAAGAAAGCAGGATATGCTAACAACAGAATTCATTTGACATGACATTGGATGGACAGACACATAAAAGGATTTCAACATACTTCCATGATCAAGAGGTGATGGAACTCATTCATGCTTTCGGCAAAATGCACTTTGATGTAATCAGCTCGTCTCCACCAGCCAAAGGTCTCGTACAAGTGAAGCACCGATATGAACGCTGCGCAATAGTCAAGAGTCATACAGGAACCATGTCCAGACTATCTGTACTGCAAAATTCAGAGACCTGCCTGCTATCGCAAGCATGTAAGACGAGACCCTCACCGAAATACGGCACCCTGGCGATGGTCTCAAGCACGAAGAACCTGGCGTAGTCGCGGTCACGGTAAAGGGCATCCAGTATCACGATGATAGAGTCCTGCGGGATGCACACAGCGAGATGTACAACAACCACATGTCCAGACTTCCGACAGACCAAAAGTAAAATCTGAACTCAAACTAAGTCAGCTGTGTCTCTGTATATTTATAACTCACCGTGAGGAAAATGTTGAACTGCTGCTCGAACCTGACGACCCAGCCGGCCTCCTCGTCCGCGGGAGCCAGCGGGTCGTCGGAGGGCGCTCCTTCCGGAGGGCCCGCCGCCTCCCTGACAGGGAACGACTCCTCGACGGCGGATACATCCATCTCCTGCTCCGCCGCCTTCTCCCGCTGCGTCCTGATCGCCTCCGCGCGGAACCGGCTGCCTCTCCTGCGCAGACACGAGAAGCTGCAGAGGAACACACCGAGGACGAGGAGGTGGTGGGGGATGGATTCGAGCGGGTTACCCGGTGGAGAGGACGACGGGGCCGTGGCGGCGGAGGGCGCGGGGAGGGAATGGGAGGAAGGAGGGCGGGGAGCGCGCGGCGGGGATGGGGGAGGGCGCGGCGGGGCGAGGGGCCGCGGAGGCGGAGGCGACCCCCGCCATTGTGGGGAGGAGCTCTGCGGCGATGGGTAGGGGGGAGTGTGCTGGGTTGGTATATTCGCGCGGGGGGCGGCGCTTGGCGTGTTTTGTCGTTGGGGGAAGCGGAACGGCGACGAAAACGACGGCGGCGGCACCCGGCAGGCCGGCACGAAAACGACGGAGGAGGCGAAGCAAGTCTAGTGTGAGAGATTGTTGCGTGGGTGGGCCGTGGCACGTCGCTCCCTTTGGCACGCGTCGCCCGTGTTCCAGGACTACTGCAGCTGACACCTGACAGCAGAGGTAGAAGTCAAACATGCTGCGAGTTCGTCATTCCAAGACTGAACTCGAACGTCTGCAATATTGTGCATTGGTGCTACGGTTCAGTGAACCTGTGGATGCTGCCGGGAGCACGAGCGGCATGGGCAATTGGGCATGGGAGGAAATATCTGGTGGAAACCACGAAAAAAGACATGTTTACAAGTTTTAAAAAGTTCTCAATATTATGTTACAAAGGAAGAGTTCAATAGGCATATAAATTTGTAATTTGAAATTCAAAATTGTATAGAAGCAAATTCAGCAACGAATAATAGCAGTGTGACTATACGTTGGTCAATTAATTAGTCATTTTCATCACTCCTAAACAATTTTTAAGTTTCAGTTTGCAAATTCGTATTTCTGTATAACTCTACCTTTCCAAACGTGACACATTTTTTGTTGAGAATATTTAAAACTTTTAAACATGCTTTTTTTGGTAGTTTTCATCGGTTTCCACTCATCAAGGTTGATTTCCATCGGATATTTTCCCGGACATGGGCTAGCATGAAACTCTCTCCCATCAATTTAAAAAGTGCTTCACAGAGCATCTCTAACAAATATCGGAAAAGTGGTTAAACACGTTAATGTGCAGTTTTGGTCGAAAAAACACATCGAATAGATTCCGTAAACCTGGCTAAACCAAAAAATATTTTCCAGGTCTCCGAATATTGTCTCCTACATACCTCATAGAAACAGCTTTGGAGTCGATTTTTGGAGTGAACGGGGGGCGGGGGTGATCGTGCTCGCAGCCTTATGGAAGCACCGACTCCAGGGGAGCACCTCCATGCCCAAACTCTCCCATGGTGAGCACCTTCACGGGAGGAGGCGGGTCAGGGCGGGGGAGGCTAGCGTTAGGAGAGCCAGGCGATGGCTCGAGCCGGGGCGGGAGTGGCTGTGCTCGTAGCCTGATACATCTCAAACGTATCTACTTTTCCAAACACTTTTGCTACTGTTTTGCCTCTAAATTGCATGATTTGGATGGAACTAACACGGACCCTGACGTTGTTTTTAGCAGAATTGCATGTATGTCTCGTTTTTGTGCAGAAATAAAAGTTCGAGATAAAATTCCAGAAAAATAGAAAATGGAGTTTTGGGCGGAAAGAGCCACGAAGCCAGAAGGGCACCAGGAGGTGGGCCACTAGTCGAGGAGGCGACTGGGGGGGGGGGGCGGGTCCACCCCTGGCCGCGCCCTCTACCCGCCTTGGACTGGTGGGCCCTCCTCTGGCCTTCCTTTGGCATAAATACTCCTCCTCGCGAAGAAACCCTAAGCCACTCGACACTTCTTCGTTTCGCGGTATGCAAGCCGCCAGGACCCTCTGTTCTTCCTTAGAGAGCTAATCTGGAGGCTAATTCCATCCTCCGGAGAGGGGAGATCGTCGCCATCGTCATCACCAACGTCTCTCCATCAACCAAACATGATTCCCTCATCCATGTGTGAGTAAGTCCCTGCTGTAGGCAGAGGGGATGGTAGAAATTGGATGAGATCGTTCATGTAATAGATTGTCAGACTATTAGTGCATGATGCCTAATATCCATTTAGTGTTGTTAATCATCGTTGTTGCAACTAATTGTTCTTAATGCTTGTCACTTAAGGCCCGAGTGTCATGATTTCAGATATGAACATGTTATGTTTTCATGAATATAATTGTTGTTTATGATCATACCTGCAAGTTGTATGCACCTATTATGGTTCGGAACCGGAGACCCCAAAGTGACAGTTTGGGATATCAAAGGGAAAGGATTGTAATTTGAGGATTATATGTATCCATTGAGTGTTAATGTTTTGTGTTCGGTGCTTTGTGAAAGGAGTAACTTAATTACCATTAGTTTCATGATTGGCCCCGCTGAAACAGGATGGTTGGACAAAAGATGAAATGCAAGTTCTTATAGCAAGCATGTACAACTATATAAATTTGGGATACATGCCTATGTTTAATTGAACTCCGCCTATGTTGTCTCAACATAGCCGGTCCCAAGCCCGGATAAAGGAGGAGGGTTGTGATAGGCTTGGCAAGCCAACGGAAAAAAAACCCAGCCACTCTTATGGAGATGAAACCCAAAAGAACTTCGTTGGGGCGTAACCCTCTTAGCGACGCGCCATATCGGAACCCGGGTGTGGTGTCAAATGGGCAAGGGCCGGGCCGCCACCCCCTTGGTGGCGCGCCGTATCTTGATCTGGATACGGTGATAAGTGAGCAAGGATCGGGTCGTCGCATCCTTAGTGGCGCGCTGCATCGACGCCCGGTGTAGTGAAAAATGAGCAAGGGTCTTCGCATTTGACTCGACGAGTGCGGAGGGTAAGGAAGTTAGCCGAGCCTAGGAGGATCCGCTTAGGTAGCTGGAACGTAGGGTCCCTGACGGGCAAGTTACGGGAGTTAGTTGATACGGCGATAAGGAGGCGTGTTGATGTCCTATGTGTCCAAGAGACCAAATGGAAGGGACAGAAGGCGAAGGAGGTGGAGGATACCGGCTTTAAGCTGTGGTACACGGGGACAACCTCAAACAAAAATGGGGTAGGCATCTTGATCAACAAGAGCCTCAAGGATGGAGTAGTGGACGTCAAGAGGCAAGGAGACCGGATTATCCTAGTCAAGCTGGTTGTTGGGGACTTGGTTCTCAATGTTATCAGCGCGTATGCCCCGCAAGTAGGCCACAACGAGAGCACCAAGAGAGAGTTCTGGGAAGGTCTCGAGGACTTGGTTAGGAGAGTACCTACTGGTGAGAAGCTCTTCATAGGAGGAGACCTCAATGGCCATGTGGGTACATCTAACACAGGTTTTGAAGGGGTGCATGGGGGCTTTGGCTATGGCATCAGGAACCAAGAAGGGGAGGATGTCTTAAGCTTCGCCCTAGCCTACGACATGGTCGTAGCTAACACCCTCTTTAGAAAGAGAGAATCCCACCTAGTGACTTTCAGTAGTGGCCAACACTCTAGCCAGATCGATTTTGTCCTCTCTCGAAGAGAAGATAGACGCGCTTGCCTTGATTGTAAGGCGATACCTGGAGAGAGTGTTGTCCATCAACATAAGCTGGTGGTGGCTGACTTCCGTTTTGGATTCGTGTCCAGCGGGATAAGCGCCCAAAAGTTGCTAGAACAAAGTGGTGGAAGTTAAAGGGAGAGGCAGCTCAAGCTTTTAAGGAGAGGGTTTTTAAGGAGGGCCCTTGGGAGGAAGGAGGCGATGCAAACAGTATGTGGATGAGGATGGCGACTTGCATTCGGAAGATTGCATCAGAGGAGTTTGGGGTGACCAGGGGAAGTAGAAGGGATGCTAAGGATACCTGGTGGTGGAACGTTGAGGTCCAGAAGGCTATTAAGGAGAAGAAGGATTGTTTCAGACGCCTACACCTGGACAGGAGCGCAACCAACATGGAGATATACAAGGGGGCAAAGAAGGCCGCAAAGCGAGCGGTGAGCGAGGCAAGGGGTCGGGCGTATGAGGACCTCTACCAGCGTCTAAACACGAAGGAAGGCGAAAGAGACATCTATAAGATGGCGAAGACGAGAGAAAGGAAGACGAGGGATGTCAACCAAGTCAAATGCATAAAGGATGGAGCGGATCAACTCCTCGTGAAGGACGAAGATATCAAGCGTAGATGGCGAGAGTACTTCGACGACCTGTTCAATGGAGAGAATGAGAGCTCTACCATTGAGCTAGACGATTCCTCCGATGATACCAGCCGACGCTTTGTCCGGCGTATCCAGGAGGCTGAGGTTAGGGAGACTTTGAAGAGGATGAAAGGAGGCAAGGCAATGGGCCCTGATGGTATCCCCATCGAGGTGTGGAGAGGCCTTGGAGACATAGCGATAGTATGGCTAACTAAACTTTTCAACCTCATTTTTCGGTCAAACAAGATGCCCGAAGAATGGAGGCGGAGTACATTAGTGCCAATCTTCAAGAACAAGGGGGATGTTCAAAGTTGCACTAATTACCGTGGAATCAAGTTGATGAGTCATACAATGAAGCTATGGGAGAGAGTCATTGAGCACCGTTTAAGAAGATTGACAAGCGTGACCAAAAATCAATTTGGTTTCATGCCTGGGAGGTCTACCATGGAAGCCATCTTCTTGGTACGACAACTTATGGAGAGATACAGGGAGAAGAAGAAGGATCTTCATATGGTGTTCATTGACTTGGAGAAGGCGTATGATAAGATACCACGGAATGTCATGTGGTGAGCCTTGGAGAAACACAAAGTCCCAACAAAGTACGTTACCCTCATTAAGGATATGTATGATAATGTTGTGACAAGTGTTCGAACAAGTGATGGCGACACCGATGACTTTCCAATTAAAATAGGACTGCACCAGGGGTCAGCTTTGAGCCCTTATCTCTTTACTTTGGTGATGGATGAGGTCACAGGGGATATACAAGGAGATATCCCATGGTGTATGCTCTTTGCGGATGATGTGGTGCTAATTGATGATAGTCGGGCGGGGGTTAATAGAAAGTTAGAGCTGTGGAGGCGGACTCTAGAATCGAAAGGTTTTAGGCTTAGTAGAACCAAAACTGAGTACATGAGGTGCAGTTTCAGTACTACTAGGCACGAGGAGGAAGAGGTTAGGCTTGATGGACAGGTGGTACCTGAGAAAGACACCTTCCGATATTTGGGGTCTATGCTCCAGAAGGATGGTGATATCGATGAAGATGTGAGTCATCGAATCAAAGCTGGTTGGATGAAGTGGCGCCAAGCTTCTGGCGTCCTCTGTGATAGGAAAGTGCCACAAAAGCTAAAAGGCAAGTTCTATAGGACGGCGATTCGACCTGCGATGTTGTATGGCGCAGAATGTTGGCCGACCAAGAGACGACATATCCAACAGTTAGGTGTAGCGGAGATGCGCATGTTGAGATGGATATGTGGCCACACAAGAAAGGACCGGGTTAGGAATGATGATATACGTGAGAGAGTTGGGGTAGCACCAATTGAAGAGAAGGTTGTCCAACACCGTCTAAGATGGTTTGGTCATATAGAACGTAGGCCTCCGGAAGCGCCATTGCACACCGGACGGATAAAGCGGGATGAGAATGTTAAGAGGGGTCGTGGTAGGCCAAACTTGACATGGGAGGAGTCTGTTAAGAGAGATCTGAAGGATTGGAATATCACCAAAGAACTAGCCATGGATAGGGCTGCGTGGAAGTTAGCTATCCATGTGCCAGAACCATGACCTAGTTTCGAGATCTTATGGGTTTCAACTCTAGCCTACCCCAACTTGTTTGGGAAAAAAAGGCTTTGTTGTTGTTGTTGTTGTTGTTGCCTATGTTTAATTGATGCTTGGATGCTTTATTATTTATTTGTGTTGTGCCCTGTATTATGACTATTACATGAGTTATCTTATTCATGCAACACTCGTTCACCCGTCCCTATGCTTGCGGTGATTTTAATCATGTGTGTCCACTTTATTTATTTTCCTTGTTACTGTTACTATTGTTACTTTACTACTGTTACTTTACTACTGTTGTTACTTCACACTACTGATGCCATCATATCATTGTTGCTACTAATAAATTGTTTCAAGCAAATATCTTTCTAGGTCTGGCTGAATTGACAACTTGGCTGCTAATGCTTATAGGTATTCTTTGGCTCCCCTTGTGTGTTAAATCAATAAATTTGGGTTACACTTCACTCGAAGACTGTTTAGATCCCCTACACTTGTGGATCATTACAGCCCTATGGAAGCAGCTCCATGGCCAAACTCCCACCTATTGATTATTTTAGCATCATTCCTCATAGCATCTTGATGATGACTCGCGTGAAGACGTTTCTGGTATTTGATAAATACATGAGCGTAACAAATTAGATCAACGGGGCCATTTATAAGCTTCTTCTCAAAACAAGTTCTATTTCACACTATTCATATTGCCTAGCAAATTTTTGAGAGGCCAGTGATCTCTTATGTTTCCAATCTTTACCACCACTTGCACATGAGGATGATAGTGAACTCTCCAAGAATGTGTTTTGATTTAGTGGTGATATTCTTTATTTGATTACATGCTACTAGCTGACACTTTGGATGGTGAAATTTAACTAAAGGACACTCCATAAAATCTATTTACCTATATCTTAATTTCATAGTCTTGAACTTTCACATTTCTCCAAGAACTTATTCGCTTACTACCGCTATACAATTGTTTGGTGATTTTCTATTCGTTCGTTTTGCTTTGGCTTTGGTTAATGCCTTCTAACTTGTGCCATCTCGACGATCTCTTCTAATACAATGATATGCATTTAGATGCATGTTCAGGAAAAATAAAGTTATCTGCTAGATCCATATAGTCTATAAGAACTCTCCCAAGTTCTATAGATATTTAAGGATGCCAATGAAATGGTAACTATACAAACACATTATTAAATATCAAGATATATGAATAAATAGTTGTAATAAAGTGGAACTAATGTTATGGCAAAAATAATTTTTTGTTATAAAACATCAAGAGATATGAATAAATTGGTTAACTCAGATTTATGGTGAAACCCATTGTGGCAAATGTTATTTATTAAACGTCTAAACTAAGTAACATAAACATTTTGTTGTAACAAAATAATTTTAGTTAGCAATGAAAATGTATTTTTAATGATAAATATGGGAACTATACACCATATTTGTACCTTAATACAACTGAGTATTTTTAATGATAACTATGGCTGCTAGCAATACATATAGTAATTGCCCGAATAATATATCAAATAAAGTATCAATAAAATAAAATACATAAACCATTAAGTTAGTTGAGTTATAATGTAAAATTGTCCAGTACAAATATCCAGCCCAGCGCCACCGGCGTGCACGCCCATGGTCTGCAACACACCGTGGATGTCCAGCCACACGATGGCCACGGCGTGCTCTCGACACACGGAGTGGAGCGGCTCGTCTTCGGCCTGGTGGGCATCTTCCTCATAGTACTCCACGTTGCAACCATCGTCCCGCCACCTTTTGTTTTGAAAATAGTTGGGCCTTATACTAGGGCTCGGCCTGACCGCCTGACCGATCATTCAGCATGCCTGTAACGCAAACTTACTTTGATTCAAATGGCGCCAAGTTGATAGTTGCCACCACAAAGAAGTTCCGATCCACGCTCAAGATCTAGCATCGATCTCTATCAGAACTAGCGTCCGTGAGGCCAGCGTAAAATTCGTCACCTTGTTCGTTTTTCTTTTCTGAGATGTGTCACCTCGTTCCTTGACCATAGCAAGGAAACCTGACCTCGACAATGTTGAAATCTCGCACCGCAAATCTTCCAATGTTGCCCTCCAATGCTCCATCCGAAGTGTAAAGGCCCAATGTCGGCAACCAAAGGGAGAAAATTAAAAACTATAGATGGCGACAGAAAAAATTATGTTTGCGCCTCGGGCACAACGAGATCGAGTTCACCACACCACAAAATGGAAATCCTAACATTCCTCTGTAAAAATCTTTTCGGATCTCTCTCCACATGCATGCATACCTCAGCTTCGTCCCCTCGATCAAGCTTTCACCAACCAGATCATTTAGGCCTTCCACCTCATGCATACCTGGTTTCTACCAAACTATTTGGAACATCGGCAAAAAATTGGTTCTACGAACAAAACTACAAAAGCAAGTCTAGACAATGACATGGGCTAGCATGAAATTCCTCCCATCAATTAAAAAATTGCTTCTTAGAGCATGTCTAGCAGATGACGGAAAAGTGGTTAAACTGTTTATGTGCAGTTTTGGTTGAAAAAACGCACTGAATAGATTCCCTAAACAGGGTAAACCAAAAAATATTTTCCATCTTTTCGAATATTATCTCCTACGTACCCCCATAGAACCAGTTTATAGTTGATTTTTTGGGTGAACGGGAAACAAGTCAATCTTTGTTTCCTGGCGACTTGTGAGCTCGATTCCACGACAAGAAGACTCGATTCTGACTTCAATCTTTTATTCCCAGAGAAGAGAATCGATTTTGATCGATTTCCTGCGAAAATCGTGTTATGTTCGAGTACCTCCATGAAAGCGACTCCATGGGAGCACCTCCATGCCCAAACTCCCCATGGGGAGCACCTCCATGCCCAAACTCCCCCATGGGGAGCACCTCAAAGACCAAACTCTCCCATGGTGAGCACCTTCACGGGAGGAGGCGGGTCGAGGCGGGGGAGGCCAGCGTTAGGAGAGCCAGGCGATGGCTCGAGCCGGGGTGTGGGTGGCCGTGCTCGCAGCCCTATGGGAAGGGGATTCATTTACGTAGGTTTAAAGAGGTAGTCAGCATCCATAATCCTTTGCGAAAACATTGTACAGAAAATTTTAGAGGCTACACACTCCAGCAACTAAACTATGATCTTTTAATGTCAGATATGCCCTGGTAACTCATCGGCAGCGCTACAAACTGGGGCGACGGAGGCCGGGAGCTGGAAGCAGAGTGTCACCAAAAGAGGCCCACGTCGAACGGTACGAAGTGCAGGGGCGCCACCACCGAATAACTGTGGGTTGGAGGTGGAGAGCAAGAACGCGGGTCACCACCGCGGGCAGGCGTAAGGCAAAGCTTCAGCCATTCATGAAATGTATAAAAATACATATTAGAAATCTTTGGTGACGTGGATACTGGATACTCACATCCAGAGAAAAATGTCAACATATAGGGGAAATAAGCTACTTGTAGGGAGAAATTAAGCTATTTAATATCCGTATTGAACAAAAGATTACAAATGAGATGAGGTCGAACATTGCGACTTGAAAAATATTTCACAGTTCATCTTCTGTTGTCGAGCACACAGCAGGACGCCTCCACATGTTTTGATCAAAATAGCTGAAACCTTTCAAGACGTAAAAGATGAAAAATGCATGGATGTCATGACTGTTGTTCAAAAATAAGATGGAGTTTACACACATACGTCGAGTTATACCGATCGACATACTCAAATTTCTGGACTGTTACTCGTCGAATGAAACTCAGTCCAAGAACTTTGACCTATGCACTACATTGTACAGATGGACAGAAGGTCAATTGTATGGATTGGTAAGCTGAACTTATCTATGCGCCATCCTTCATCAGGCCATCTGCACTTCTTAATCACATGGTGATGCATAGCAGTGAGAGATCCTAAAACATCCATTGGATTCTAGAAAAGCATTTAGGGTTTCCCACCTCAAATCTGCATGCTCAAAATGTCTGCCAGATCACAGAGTATACATGTAATTTGAAACAATCCCATTGAGCTAACAATTGTACAGACTCCATTTTGCAAGAAATAAAAAAAATTATGTATCACTTGATTCTCATTGTATATTTGTTTCATACTATGCTGCATAATGTACACTATTAAACATTAAAATGTACTCTTCAGGCTTTTAGCAATTTGAGAAATCCAAGCAGTACATTAGGCTGAGTGACTAATCTGCTCACCCTCCTGCAAGAAGTTGAAAAGCAAATAATGTAATCTATCTGTTCTGAAAATATATTTAGATGGAATTAGTCTTCAGTACCTAATAAACTGAAGCATTTACCTCTTGTGATAGAAATCAACATCGAACATCCAAAAGCAATGTGTCCGCTTCTTTGTTGAGGCTGTTTGCCCAGAAACCAGAAGGGCATGGTTGTGGTGTGAAGGGGTGTCCCACCCGATCGACGAAACTAATCTCAACCAAATATTACGGTATGGTTTTACGAGATTTGTTCCGGCTGGAACAAAGAAAGTATTACGGTATGGTTTTACCAGATTTGTTCCGGCTGGGCCTTCGCAATCTTAAAATCGTTTTTGGTTAAACTGGAAAACGTGTTCCTGTTCCGTTTTTCCGATATATGCTAGAGATGCTCTCATACTAGAAATTTACAATATGGTGGTGGCTGCTTTTTGTAGTATACAACGTCCATGGCCTGCATTAATGTTTGACCCACTGTGCAAATTGCTCAGAATTCTGTGATGCATTTCTATAGGTCTAATATTTATGATTCACAAGAAGTCTAGCTAATATCTATATACAGCGATTTTTTTTCTTAAATGAAACAGAGGTGTAATACTCCCTCCGATCGGGTATGTAAGGCTGGATACTAAATCCACATATTTCGGATTTCATAGGGTCTTAATTATCCCTAAATTGTGCACAATGTATCACCACAACTGTGTATGCTATATACTACAGTGCTCTAGTGGGGAGGAACGAGTCAATCTTCATTTGCAAGAGACGTTTTGACAGAATCCACGAGTCAATCTTCATTTTGTATCAGTTTGTATGCTGCTCTGCGTGGAGTGAGGAGACCGGATACTATCAGGTGTTTGACAGGCCGCCATTGTCTTGCAATGCTCTGCCTCATCGTCACGTATATTGATGAATACATCATACAAGTTATCTGCAATGGTATATGGTAAACAGTTAGAACTTCATGCTCATAATCTTTAGCGAAAGCATTACAGAGGAGAATTCGACTTCTCATTATAGGCATTATGTTATCAGTACAGACAGTTCAAACCGAACTTCTAGGAGCAGGAGCTAATAGATTAGGTAACAAATGAATCATGAATGATTTTATGGGTCTTGTATTATACGTTCCAGCAAATGGTGGTAACTATCACTCTTCTCCAATGAACTCATGACTTAAGCAATTGAATTAGTGAACCTAATTTCCCAAGCAACAGTCTTCACTGTAAGGTATCTACCAGTTTAAGCATTGGCTCCGTTCATGGTCTATTCTTCAGCAACTGCAGTACAATGACTGTCTAAGGCGGTGCGTATGCGATTGGAGCAGGTGGCGAAGGATGAGTTTAGGCAACGTAGATGGCGGTGTACTCTGCGGATCGACCCTCCACCTCCTTAGGCTTTATATTAGTTGTGTGTGACTATGTACTTTACCCTCTTTAGCGTGTGGCTGTTTTATGGGGGTTGTGTGCATCCTTAATATGCAGAGTCTGGGCGTGAACTCTCGATGACTGTATAGTGTTGATGCGATGTTTAGAGATTAATAAAAACATCCTTTATTGGGAAAAATATTAACTTGCTAAGTCCTGACATTCTGAAAAAGTTAATTCGGTGAAGCTGTGAAGAAGGAGAAAGAACTATACCAACTTTAGGCCTCCTAGAACTTGGGGCTCTTGATGTTTGAAACTCATCTGAGGAAACAAGCCATAAAAGCAATAAGCATAGATATTAAAGGATAATAACAAGCATTAAAATAAATACAAATAAGAGCCTACCAAAAAGGTAAAGATCCTCATTCATGTAATAGTTTATAGCTGCCTCTGGAGCTGGTAGTTTTATCAACTCCTCTGTTAAAAAAGAGAAAAGTAGCGTACATTATGGAACTGGAAGTTGTCATCCAGGAAAGTAAACATGTGTTCATTGAGAAAACAGATCAAACGAATTAGCAGCTTGCCCAATGCCCAGGTAAGTAGGCACCAAAACTATGTAGCAGGCTCAATATATTCTGAACAGAAGGTAGTTCAAACATGGGAAACAAGAGGTAACCAACTTGACTATCTAAACTAACAGTCAATAGCCAGGGTACTGTTATTCCATAAATCCTATGTATACAACTTAAAACATAACACATAGCACTGTAAGTGATGCTTAGCTATTGTACAAGTTTATCAATTCATCATTATGAAACATGCACAGCAGGAAGGTTGGCTTACCTCCATTGACCTTGAGGAACTTGTCATAAGTTGAGTATGCATGCCTCTCAACACATTCAGAAAAGTGGTCTGTACATAAGGAGATAACGGAGTTCAAGCATTATCATCATTACAAAAAACAGTAATAAAAAGAAAAGTACAAAACAGATACTTCATAATTTGAAGTAATATTTGTACTCACATGCCATTCTTGGGCTCAGCATGTACATGCCAACAGCTATGAAGTAGTAAAAGACGGCACTAAACCGTGCAAGAAAGCGATCGATCCATTCAGAATTGCCACCCAATTCCTGATACGAGCCGAGAGGAGGAAGAAAGTGAGAAATATGCAGTAGCATAGTCCAACAGATCGCTATCTTGAGCTCATAACATTGAGCGGACAGAAAAATAAAGATTATAAACATACTTCCATGATCAGGAGGTGGTGGAACTCATTCATGCTTTCAGCAAAGTGCACTTTGATGTAATCAGCTTTTCTGGACCAGCCGAAGGTTTCGTACAGGTGAAGCACCGATATGAACGCTGCTCAAGAGCTAACCAGTCAGCAAAAATGAGGCGCTAAAATGGTACAAGAGAACCATATATAGCAAAACAAAAACATATGTAGCGCAGAACACAGTGGCCTACATCATGGTATCGCGAGCGAGCATGTAAGACTGAGACCCTCACCGAAATAGGGCACCCTGGCGATGGTCTCGAGCACGAAGAACCTGGCGTAGTCGCGGTCACGGTACAGGAGATCGAGTATCGCGATGATAAAATCCTGCGGGATGCACACAGCAAGACGTAGAAACAAACCACATGTTCAGAGTTCAGAGTTTCAGACAGGCTATAAATCTGCACAAAATCTATATTGGGAGCCTGCGGTCAGCTGGCCTGCTGTGCTTGTATCACCAATCGCTCACCGTGAGGAAGATGTTGAAGGACTGCTCGAGCTTGACGACCCAGTCATCGTCGTCCGTGAGAGCCACCGCTTCCGGAGGGCCCGCCGTTTCTTCTCTGACGGGGGCCGATACCTCGATCGCCTGCTCCGTCTTGGTCTCGCGCTGCGTCGCCTCTGCGCGAAACCTCCTGGTCCTCCTGTGCAGCAGGGCAAGCCAAAGTTGCAAGGGACCGAGAGGAGTCGTATGGCGAGGAGGAAGATGGGGATCGAGTGGAGCGGGTTACCCGGAGACGAGGACGACGGAGCGACCGGCGCGAGTAGGGAGGGGGAGGAAGGAAGGGGAAGAGCGCCAGGCGGGACTGGAGGAGAGCGCGGTGGGGATAGGGGACGCGGAGACCGAGGCGACCGCCGCCATGGTGGTGGGGCTTGGGGCTGTGTGAGTGTGTGGAAGTAGGAGAGGAGCGCGGCACGGCGGTGAGGGAAGGAGGCTGGTCGGGATATTCGCTCGGGCGTGTTTTGTCGTTTGAGGGAAGCGGGACGGCGACGCCGATGAAAACGACGTCGGCGGCGGCACCCGGCACGGCAAGTGTCCGGCGACGAGCGGGACGGAGGAGGCGAAGTGTGACCGAGAGCAGAATGCGTGGGTGGACCTGTGCCGACTGGAGTCGAGTCACGTGGGGCTCGCTTTGGCGTATGCGCTCATCGTCGATATTTCGTTACACCTCTACCTCTGCCAGTCGATGGATATGTATCGTCGTATCTTATCCGGTAGTAGATCACTCTCCAGTACGTCGATATCAAGCGGAAATCACAAATGAAAGCCAAGCTTCAGGAAATTTTTATTTTCAAATATCCGAAAATAATTTTTTAAAGTTTTAGAAAATTCGGAAAAAAATATGGATATAGATAATGATGCATTCTAACAATGTGCAAAATCTCAACTCAAAATAATTCATAGTCTAGGATACACAAAAGTACTCCCTCCCGATCCGAAGAACTAAGCATGTACAACTACAAACTCATAGCACAACTCCCAACATTTATTTAAGAACAGAGGGAGTAACAAAATCTGATAAATTTGGGAGAGTTGAAATTTGAACTGTTCACGCTGCTTTGAAATGTCAGATTTTCTCATTTTTTGTGCAGACCAAATTATAAGATATTTGTAGTTGAGATTTTACATATTTGTAGAATACAACATTGTCTATTTTCATATTTTTGAACCTTAACAATATGATTTTCAAAAATTTCAAAATAATGAGCTCCCTGGAGCTCAGCCTCCATGTGTCCTTGACTCCTTGTCCGCAAGTCAATACCATACGACCACAGACGCTATGGTACAAAATAATTAATTCATCATAACTTGTGTTCTCAAGCTTTTCCTAGAACCCTAGTATTATTAGTAACCCAGAAAAATTGTAGCATTAGTCAACCAGGCAACGGCACCCTTGAGTCCTCCAAACGACATGGCAACGAGGCAAATATCGCCAGGACTTGGCAAATGGTACACCGCGTAGGCAGCGTCCCGTCTATTATATCAATCAAAAGAAACAGGTTTCCGCACTAGCCCTACAAATTATCCACAGCCGGACTGCACTGGACTACCAGTCAAAGGAACCTAGAGCTCCTTCAATTTCTCTATATTCTCAGCACATCGAAGCAGTCTTGTTCAGCCTGCCGCTGCCTGAGAGCTGCTGCTAACGTTCACAGAGGCCGCGCTACTCAAAGGGGCCTCGGCGACATGGCCCTTCGCAGAGGCGCCGTTAATCGAGGGGGCCTTGGACAGCCGAGGGGCGTCGGAGCTCTTGGAGGCGTGCCGGTTGATCCTGAGCCTGCTTCTAAGCTTGCTGAAGGGCCGCCAGTGCCACCTGTTCTGCGACTTTATTTGGCCCATGAGCTTCTGCTGCTCCCTTCGGAACGCCCGTCGGGTATACCAAGCACCGCCCCGCCACCCTAGGGCGTACCTGGTGATCACAAAATTAACAACCATTAGCAGTTTTATCATTCACGTTTGCAAGATGATAATGATATCACCCATACTGTGTGCTCGTTCTGGAACGGGTTCTACATAAACGGCAGAAACTAGGATCGCTTCTCTATAGCATACACTTGTGATTAATTCAAAGGAACTGGTACGTGACAGGAAGTTCAGACTGAATTTTAACTTTTGGAGTTTCTTTCGTCTATGTACTGGACATCACAGGTAAAAACTGCCTTTGTGCATGTCCCAGTAATGCGTATAGTGGGAGTAGGGCATTTGACAAAATACATAGCAACATCACAGCTACACTATGGTCTTTGTATATATCCAAGTGATGTTAAGTTGGAGCAGAGTCTAAGTACAAAACGGCTATGGCATTAATATAATCTTCACAGAAAATGAAAGCTGGCTTGAAACAACCAATACATTGACCCTAAAGTAAATAGGCCTTCACATCCTAAAGCGGCATGTCAGTATTACAACCAATATTTATACGAACATATGATTCTATCAGAGAGTTGGGTCATGTTGATGAGCATAGGCTGCATTAATGTAACAATACAGAATATAAATAAGCTTGGAACCTTGCGTATCTAGAAGTAAGTAGCATGCCTGGTGATAGAAGAAATTACATATAGAAATGAAAGGCAGTAGAATTCAACATAGTAAAAATTTGCTCTTAGAGTAGGAAATTAGTATACATATAAGAACTGGTGAACATACCCAACAACCGTAGTTGTCAACGCAGTGGCTATACAAGCTGAAGCGCTAATATTATTGGAAGTGACAATCTTTTTAATCTCGTCATGATCACTTCTGTGGGTGTCCTTCAACTGTTCAGAAAATAACATAATATAATATATCAAAGTTTACCCAGAGTACATATCAATAAAATAACAAATAAACATTGAAGGTATCGCTGGTAGTCAATCCTTATCAAGTTTCAAGAGGGCAAATGAAAGCAGATGGTTGGAACTCTATGGAAGTTGTGCCTATCCAGGTGCAAAAACTAAAAGCCCACCGTCATAAACCCACCATAATTCACCTCTGGAACCAAACAAAAAAGATGCAACAAACAACAAAACGCGTCTTAATCTCGTCATCAGCAATATGCAAGCATGTTGCACTGAAATGACAAAATAGCACATATGCACATGGGTTATAATTGTCTTATGCTCCGTATTTTTAAAGCCTGTCCTGTAGCAATTATGAACTTATGTTGAGAGCTTAACTGCATATTAGCATTTCTAAGTCGCCCACTGAGAAACGGACATAACAAAAGGAAAACAATGTAACCATCCACAAAATAAATTAATATGACACTAACAGTGTTGTGGCGGCCCAGGTGGTAGCAAGCCCACGTGACAGAGAAGTCCAGGTCTAAGTCAGTTTAGAGTTAATAGGAAAGAATAGGTTGAGTCCAAGTCTGTTATGAGTACGTGTCCTCCCAGGACACCTTTTCCTTGTTTGGCTTTATAAGCCCATAGCTGTAACGTAAGGGCAAGCAATAAGAAAACCCTATCTTCCCTGTGCTTTCCCGACCTAGTCTAATTCTCTGATTCCCCAACCCCTGCTGTCAACCAGCGCCGGCCACGGCGCCCTCCGTCTCCGCCGGCCTCGGCCTCCGGTGAACTATCCGTACAACCTCCGAAGTAAAGGACACAACATCTTGGTATCAGAGCCGACCACCATGGCTTCCGATGATGACAAGAAAGCAGCAGATGGTGACATGGCTACAGCCCTCGCTGCAATGCAGGAGGCTATCCTTAAGAAAATGGAGGAGGGCTTTGCAGCCCTTGATATACGCATCAAGGCCTTGGAGGAGAAGGCGAACGGCGACGGCCTCCTGATAAAGCCGGCAGACCTCCAGCCGCTCGCCTCATCTGGTGTTGCAACCATTGCCGCGGAGGTTGCATGCACAGTCACCAGCTCGATGGAGCTTCCCCGGACGAATCTGCCGCAATACTCGCTGCAGCTTCCTTCGATGTCACAACAGATGCCGACGGCGCCACTGTTTGCGGCAGGGACATCAACCTCAGCAAGGCCTTATGCACCACAGCCGCATCAGACAAGGTTTCCATCGTTCATACCACAACAGTCACAATCGAGCTTTCCAGTAGTGTTGTGGCGGCCCAGGTGGTAGCAAGCCCACGTGACAGAGAAGTCCAGGTCTAAGTCAGTTTAGAGTTAATAGGAAAGAATAGGTTGAGTCCAAGTCTGTTATGAGTACGTGTCCTCCCAGGACACCTTTTCCTTGTTTGGCTTTATAAGCCCATAGCTGTAACGTAAGGGCAAGCAATAAGAAAACCCTATCTTCCCTGTGCTTTCCCGACCTAGTCTAATTCTCTGATTCCCCAACCCCTGCTGTCAACCAGCGCCGGCCACGGCGCCCTCCCGTCTCCGCCGGCCTCGGCCTCCGGTGAACTATCCGTACAACCTCCGAAGTAAAGGACACAACAAACAGACTATCTCCTAAGTTGCTTACAGATTGCTCAATTGAATGAAGCCTCTTGTCAATCTTTGATTGCTGCATATGACGAATAGAATAACCTGTGATAAGAAATTACAAGTGTCTATTAGAAAGTGTAAATCATCCAGATAGAGGATTTTCAAGTAACTTAAGAAACAGCACAGATGTACAGCAAAATGATATGCTCCACTCGGCATACAAATAAAGCGGACTTCCTGTGTAACTGTAGTATAGTGTAGGGAAGCTATCTGTTCGAAAGCAAGTATTCCGACTTCGCATCACATGTGATCCCTCAATAAATAATTAAGTGAATTACTTCACATTTAGTTAGGGGGTGAAGGTGGTTGTGGTACTAAATAACTTATAAGAACTGTTTCATGGCAACTAAACGAGGATCACCAAAGAATCCAACAGCAAGAACGAATAAGGAATTTACTCAGCTACAAGCATATTGCAATAGCTCTAGTTCCAATTGAGGAGTGCCCTACAGTCTTACATTGCTACATATGCTGAAAATTATTATAGGTTTAGCAGTATAGCAGTTGCACAACTCCATCACTCAGATACCGCGAATAAAAAAATTCATGAATTACTAGATTATAACTTGGCGCTGTTGCAATATTCATGTGCCACCCCACCAATGGGGCATTCTGAAACAAAATTGCTCTAGTGCAGCTGTGGTTCGGGTTCTAATTGAGGTGCATATTCAACAGTCTTACATTAGCTAAACGAATTCATAAGGGTTTACAGCTGCGGAAAAGGCAGATAAGGGGGCGTACCGGCCCACGCCGTGAGGACGGAGGCGATGGAGGTGCCGACGGTGAACACGACGCGGTGGTTCTCGAACACTTCCTGCACGAATCGAGGGGATCAAGCAAACACACACACATATAGGCCGCCCAAAACCAAATCACGAGAGCGCGGGGTTTGATCCAGTCGGGTGGCTAGCTCTGACCTTGGTGGAGAAGAAGGTGTCGCGGACGGCGGCCCAGGAGTTGGTCGCCCGCCGCCGGACGTTGGGCAGCAGCGCCGCGCGGCCCGCGCCGCCCAGCAGCCGAGCCGCCATCTCGCCTCGGGTCGGAGTTTCTTTTTTTTGGGAAGGTGGGGGATTGGTTTCCTTGTCGCCGCGACGAGTGCGTGCGCGACCAACTTGCTGAGAAAGAAACGAGCGGGCGGCGGCGGAGGGGGGCCGCGGCTACGGGGGGCGTCGGTCGGAGTACAACCCGGCGGCGGTAGCGGATACTGAACCGGATTCCTATTCTTCCTAAAATTGTAGGAATAGGAACCAATCTTATAGGCACTAAAGTTTGTTCGATTCCATCAAATGAATTGTAAAATGAATTTGGAGTGAATGTTAGATTTCTTATGGGTTCCATAGTACAATGATTCATATAGGATCCAATCCTACAAATCAAATAACCAAGATAGGAAAATTTCCTGTAGGATTCATTCCTCCAAATTCTTTGCAATTCCTTTGAATTAAAGGAGCCCCTACTGTTATTTTTCGGTTCCTACGGGAGAGGCGTCCCGAGCTCATATGCTGCTGTTATATTAGACCAAATTAAAAAAATAGTAAAATATTTTCTAAAAATTTTGAATTTTTTGGTGATGAACATATACATGTTTTCTAAATACGTGTCAATTCTCGTGATGAAATGTCATGTATTCTGCTCTGTGCAAAAATAACAAAATCAGTGTCCTAAAAAGTATGTTTTTGAAATTGCATTTTGACATGGATTTGTCTTTTTTGCACAGGACATACCAATGTCATCTCACCACGAAACTTGGCACATATGTGTAGCATTGGTATGTGTTCGCTCTAAAAAAATCAGAATTTTTTAAAACGTTTTACTATTTTGTGAATTTAGTTTAGTAACAGGAGCATATGAGCTCGGGAGTCAAACTGAATTTCTGGTTCCTACACTATTTCCACCCTGAAATTGTACATCGTTCGTTACAAAAGGTACTACCACACTAGAACGACACAATAGCATATTCATCATTCTCATTATGGTGCTGGTAATCCACAAAAAATGTACAAATATTCAACAGTGCCGCTTCGAGGTTCAGATAATAACAGTTCTACCCGCAAAAAAAAACACTATTGTACTATTTTATTGTGAAATACATTTTTCAATTATGCGTGATGTTTTATTGTGTTAAGTGAATATATAATTTCCATTAATTTTGGGCAAGCTCCCAATAGTGTACAAAGGTCAAGGTATAGTGTCTTCAAGGTTCAAATGATAATAGTAACATGTATTATAATGTTTATACAGAGATTGGGCACTCAATATTTTTCATGAAATTGGTTTTCAATTATGAGTGTGCATATCTTCAATTTGACAGGGAAAGACCTGGAGCGAATGAACACTAGAAGCGATAAATATATTAACATAATTGCGGAACCATGTCGCGATGCTTGTGGCTTGCCATAGAACGATGTGTATAATTGATAGTTATTGTTTCATACCGGTCTAGGAAAGTGTGTGTGATAATCTGAAATATAGCAAATCTTTGAAGTAATGGTTCATAAGGTGCTTTGGAGTATGAATGTTTTTTTTGCAAAGACATTAGGTGTTTGTGTCATCAGATTGTCGGGATCACTATGTTCTCGATGCAAAAAATGCGGTATTTACCTAGTATTTTTAAGTGGGTTATGTGTGGCTCGAATTGTAATTTGACCCAATTAAAACATATCAGTTTGTCACTGACGTTGTACAAAAGTGTGTACACCTGATTATGTGTCTGAGTAAACTACAATAAGGTTACGTGCAAAAAAAAACTTAAATTAAGGTAGACACAAATCCTTGTCTAGAGGGTAACAAGACACATACTAAGTTACAGCCCAAAATGCGAGTCACCAAATTATATTAAACAGTAATGGTGTAGTTCGCCTCCTATCATGCCTAAACATTGACGACACTTGGGAGTACATGTGAACACCATCATCATTAGACAAATTTGATATTTGTAAGGGTGAAAGTGGTTAGGATAATATCAAGATCGAACTCATTTATGAATCCGTCTTGGACACAATCTGATCTGAGTGACTGATAGGATGTGGTATTGCTAATATACAAAGCTATATGATAATCCGTTTTTTCGATCTAGCTGGATAATCCTACCTTCAAGAATGGTTAACTGATTTATTAGTAAAATTAAAATTAACTAGAAAAATGTGGATATCATGTTGTCTATGAGATGAAACAAATGCTTGTAAGTTTTTTTATGTTTTACTACCGTTACTATTTGATGTGTGGCTTATATCTATCTCTACTATCTAAAAAGCACGAAGTTTCCCTTCGTCAAGCCTCACGCTTTTTTTTTCTCCACACATTTTTCTTCATCAAGCCTCCCCCATCCGTATCCGCCTATTCTTTTTTTCCACATTTTTCTCACATACCCTCCACATCTGCACAGCCGCCGCCGCCGCATCTCCAACCTCGGCCTCCTCACGGGCTAAAGCTACGCGACCCCGCGGGCAACCCCACCGACGCGACCTCACGGCCGCCAACGCCGCCGCATCTCCGTCCCCGGCCGTCGCCACTGCGCATCTCCGTCCCGGCCGTCGCCACTGCCACTTTGTGACCCAACGCCGCCGCATCCGTCCCCGGTCGTCGCCACTGTGCATCTCCGTCCCGGCCATCGCCGGTTCGGTTGACACGTCGCGCAACCTTCCCCTTATCTCCTCCCTGACCGACTGGGCCGCCGCCTTTGTCCCCACGCGCCCATCCACGGCAGCGCCAGCACATCAGGGAGAAGAAGCCCGACTCGTCCTCTCTTGATCCCCTCTGATGACGTGAAACACACGTTCGTTGGGAGACCCCAAGAGGAAGGTATGATGTAGTCAGCAGCAAGTTTTCCCTCAGAAAGAAACCAAGGTTATCGAACCAGTAGGAGCAGCAACTCTTCAGAAGGTTGTCAACGGCGCCAGAAAAATAGCTGTCGCAGGGAGTCTGGACTGTTGACGTGGAATCTGCACACAACACAATCAAACTACTTTGCCCCAACGAAACAGTGAGGTTGTCAATCTCACTGGCTTGCTGAAAACAAAGGATTAAACGTATGGTGTGGAAAATGAGTATTAAATTGCAGAGAATGAAAAAGGAACAGTTTGCAGTTTGTGGTTGTTTAATCAGTGTAAAAGAATGGACCGGGGTCCACAGTTCACTAGTGGTGTCTCTCCATAAAAGATAACTAACATGTTGGGTGAACAAATTACAGCTGGGCAATTGACGAATAGTGAGCGCATGACAATGCATATACATGACATGTTGACTACTATGATATTTAATTGGGCATTACGACATAATACATAGATCGTTATCCAACAGCATCTATGACTAATAATCCACCGCCGGGTTGTCATCCGAGTCCCCCGTTGGTATTAAGTTGCAAGCAACGGATAATTGCATTAAGTAAAGTGCGTAATGTAAACAAACACATATGCCGTGGACATAGCATCGTTAGGTTATCCCTAGTGGCAACAGCACATCCACAACCTTAGAACTTTCTGTCACTGTCCCAGGTTAAACGGAGACATGAACCCACTATCTAGCATAAATACTCTCTCTTGGAGTTACAAGCATCTACTTGGCCAAAGCATCTACGAGTAACGGAAAGCATGCAAGATCTTAAATAACATATAAGATAGATTGATAATCAACTTGACATAATATTCAATATTCATCGGATCCCAGCAAACACAACATGTAGCATTACAATAATATGATCTTGATCATGTAGGGCAGCTCACAAGATCTAAACATGATGGCACAAAGTGGAGAGACAACCATCTAGCTACTGCTATGGACCCGTAGTCCAAGGATGAACTACTCACGCATCACTCCGGAGGCAGGCATGGCGATGTAGAAGCCTCCGGTGACGATTCCCCTCTCCGGCAGGGTGCCGGGAAGAGGTTCTGAACCCTCCCGAGCTAGGGTTGACGACGGCGGCGTCTCTGGAACTTTTCGTGGATATTTGCTCAGGTACTTAGGGTTTTCGCGTCGGGGGGAATAAGTAGGCGAAAGGGCGGCGGCTGCGGACCCCCGAGGGGCCCACCACACCCAGGGCGCGGCAGAGGGGGGCCCGCGCCCTGGTGCGTGTGGCCTCCTGGTGGCCCTCCTCTGCTGCTCCTTCGCTCCGTCAGGCGTGTTCTGGAAAAATAGGCACCCCCGTGTAGTTTCGTCCAATTCCGAGAATATTTCCAGACTAGCTTTTCTGGAATACAAAAACAGCAGAAAACAGGAACTGGCACTTCGGCATCTTGTTAATAGGTTAGTCCCAAAAAATGTATAAAAGTGATATAAAGTAGATGCAAAACATGTAGCAATTGGTATAAAACAAGCATGGAACATCAAAAATTATAGATACGTTTGAGACGTATCAGCATCCCCAAGCTTAGTTCCTACTCGTCCTCGAGTAGGTAAACGATAAAAACAAATAATTTTTGAGGTGACATGCTACTATCATAATCTTGATCATATAATATTGCAAGGCACATGTAAATGAATGAAGTGATCCAAGTCAATGGTCTATAATTTGCTATCAAATAGATAATGAGTAAACAATGAATCACACAAGCTAAACGTTTTCATGAATAGTACTTTCGAGACAAGCATCAAACAGTTTTGCATAAGTGTTAACTCATAAAGCAATAGTTTCTAACAAAAGGTATTTAATCAACACAAAGGAAGAATTTAGTTTCAGCATTTGCTTCAACTTTCAACATATTTATCTCATGGATATTGTCAACACAAAGTAGTATAACAAGTCCAATACATTGCATATAACGCATGTTGTAACAAAGTTGACACTAGTGTTTGCTTGTGGAAGACAGAAAGAATAGGAAAACTGACTCAACATAAAAGTAAAAGAAAGGCCCTTCGCAGAGGGAAGCAGGGATTAAATCATGTGCTAGAGCTTTTAGGTTTTTGAAAGCATATAGAGATTGCATAAAATATTTGATACTCCTCCCAACCTTGCTAACACAAGCCATGGCTAACCGAATCCTCGGGTGCCTTCCATCAATCACATACCATGGAGGAGTATCTATTTTTGAGAGGTGTTTGTTAATTGTCAACGAATGGTAGCGGGTGAGAACAGTATTCTACCTGTCGAACGGACTTTTAAGAGCGGCTCCCATGAAGGACGTTATTTCTACCAGCAAGGCAGATCATCCCTCTTTCTCTTTGGTTTACACACATTCAGGTATTTCACTGTTTGTCATTGCTTACTGATGAATCAGGGCAAAAGTGTGAAGAGAATTAATTGGTTAAAGTTGTAATTAATTGGGACTGGGCACCCCGTTGCCAGCTCTTTTTGCAAGTTATTGGATAAGCGGATGTATATGCCACTAGTCCAGGTGTAAAAGTCCACTCGACAAATAGAATAAAGAATAACCACACTAATTCCTCATGAGCTAGTAAACATTGACACAAAAAGGGAATAATAACATTTTGAATAATTTAAAGGTAGCACATGAAAAATTTACTTGGAGTGGCAAGGAAATACCACATATAGGTAGTTATGGTGGACACAAATGGCATGGATTTTGGCTCAAGGATTTGGATGCACGAGAAGCATTCCCTCTCAGTACAGAGTTTAGGCTAGCAAGGTTATGTAAGCAAACAAGAATATCAACCCGTACACCAAGTTTTATATGACAAACATATTGCAAACGTTATAAGACTTCATACCGTCTTCCTTGTTAACCAAACCCTGTTATTAGAAAATATCTAGACCTTAGAGGTACCACCGATGCAAACCAAATTTTCAACAAGCTTTACGGTAGTTCTTCACTAATAGGCTTAACTCATGTGATGCACAATTTAATCATGATCTACTTGTTAACTCAAAACAATTGACAAGCATCAAGTTATCCATTTTAGTGATCTACAAGATTAAGCAAGTTTTTCCTTATACCAATTACCACATGCAACATTTTCTGAACCAACCAAACACCAATCAATTTATTTCATCAACTCTCCAAACAAATATAAGTGAAGCAAGAGAGTACTTTCTACAAAAGAAAGCTAATAGCTCTGACAAGAGATACATGAAAACAAGAGCTAAAAGCTGAACAGCGCTAGATATGAATACTCAACAAATATAAGTGAAGAATAGGAGTATTCTCATGAAAAAGCGGAGCGTGTCTCTCTCCCAATCAAGAATGCTAGGGTCCAGTCAAGCTTTATTGAAAATAAAAATGCAATACTGAAAATAAAAAGCACACAGACGCTCCAAGAAAAGCACATATGATGTGAAAGAATTAAAATATAGTTTCACTAGAGATGACCTGATAATTTTGACGATGAAGAAGGGGATGCCTTGGGCATCCCCAAGCTTAGACGCTTGAGTCTTCTTGAAATATGCTGGGGAGATCCATGGGAGCCTCCCCAAGCTTAAGCTCTTCACTCTTCTTGATCCTATTATATCATCCTTCTCTCTTGACCCTTGAAAACTTCCGTCACACCAAACTCAAAGTAGATCTCATTAGAGGGTTAGTGCATAATCAAAAATTCACATGTTCTGTAAAGACGCAATATGATTTGTTACTTTAAACATTAGCTACAGCCACTGATGTTATGTGAAGCTCTTCCACCCAAAAAAGAATTTCACTCAACACTAGTAAAAGAGAGAATGCGAAAAATAAAAAGGCATAATCTGTCTAAAACAGAACAGTCCGCAAAGACGAATTTTTTCGAGGCACTTACGACGCTCAGATCGAGAAACTCTGAACTAATGAAAGTTTCAGACATTCATAAAGATTACGCAAAAAATTTCAGATTTTTTAACAATCTGGTGATTTTAGGAATTTCGTACAGTGAACAGCAAAAATCTGTTTCTGCGCAGCAATCAAAATTAAGCATCATCTTATCATTAGAGGCTACTCTTGGCACAACAATGCGAGAAAATAAAGATACAAAGGAGTTGCTACAGAAGTAAACAAACTCCTTGACTAATACTGAAAATAAAAGATAATGGGTTGCCTCCCAAAAGCGCTTTCTTTTGCCTTTTAGCTAGGCATAGTGATTTTTATGATGCTCACATAAAGATGAGAGTTGAAAATAAAAGAGAGCATCAAGAGCATATATAAAACATGTTTAAATCTAACACTCTTCCTATGCATAGGAGCCTTGTAAGAAAACAAGTAAATGAAGCACAAAGTGACTAGCATAGGAAGACAAAACAAGTGCAACTTTAAAATTTTCAACATAAAGAGAGGAGACTTAATATTATTGTGATATATGAAACCGTGTCTCCCTCTCACATAATAACCAGTAGGTTTTAAAGAAACCATCATATAAAAGCAACACAAGAGAAAGCTCAAAACTTTCATGACAAAGAGAGGAAATTTAATAACATGAAGATTTCTATAACCATATTTTCCTCTCTCAAAATAATTTTCAGTAGCATCATGAATAGACTCAACAATATAGATATCACATAAAACATTCTTATCATGATCTATAAACGCATAATTTTTATTAAGCTCAAAATAGTGGGATCAAACCCACTTTTGACAATATAGTATAATTAATATCATTAGGCAATATAGGACCATCATCAAGAGCATTATCATAATAATATTAGGGAGCACATTTTTCCTTTCTGCAATTTCCTCTTTTACTGAGTCAAGGAGGTTGTTTACTTCAAATTTATCAAAAGGAGATATTTCAATAGAATCATGACATTCAAAAGTATAGCATTCTTCCTCCTCCAAGCTTGGGGAACTAAAAATATCATTTTTATCAAAACCAACTTCCCCAAGCTTAGAGCTTTCCATGGCATTAGCAATAATGGTGTTCAAAGAATGTATGCTAATAACATTGCTACTATCATGATTGTTATGCAAATAAAGTTCCATAGGCTTTTTAATTTCTCTTCGAACACTTCATGTCCCAACTCAAGATAAATTTCATAAAGCTCTCTCATGTTGTTTTCAGCCATAGGACTAGTTTCAAGGAAAGTAACCATTGATATCAAGTAAAGAGCTAGACATAATAACTAACAGAAAACAAAACTGAAAATAAACTAAATGCAAGTAACTAATTTTTTTGTGTTTTTGATAATTGAAAGCAAACAAGATAAAATAAAATAAACTAAGCAAGACAAAAACAAAGTAAAGAGATTGGAAGCGTGAAACTCCCCTTGCAGAAGACTGCTGTCTCCCCGGCAACGGCGCCAGAAAAATAGGCTGTTGACGGGAGACAGAGCTTCCTGAAGAACTTCTACTCCCCGGCAACGGCGCCAGAAAAATAGCTTGATGACGTGAAACACACGTTCGTTGGGAGACCCCAAGAGGAAGGTATGATGTAGTCAGCAGCAAGTTTTCCCTCAGAAAGAAACCAAGGTTATCGAACCAGTAGGAGCAGCAACTCTTCAGAAGGTTGTCAACGGCGCCAGAAAAATAGCTGTCGCAGGGAGTCTGGACTGTTGACGTGGAATCTGCACACAACACAATCAAACTACTTTGCCCCAACGAAACAGTGAGGTTGTCAATCTCACTGGCTTGCTGAAAACAAAGGATTAAACGTATGGTGTGGAAAATGAGTATTAAATTGCAGAGAATGAAAAAGGAACAGTTTGCAGTTTGTGGTTGTTTAATCAGTGTAAAAGAATGGACCGGGGTCCACAGTTCACTAGTGGTGTCTCTCCATAAAAGATAACTAACATGTTGGGTGAACAAATTACAGCTGGGCAATTGACGAATAGTGAGCGCATGACAATGCATATACATGACATGTTGACTACTATGATATTTAATTGGGCATTACGACATAATACATAGATCGTTATCCAACAGCATCTATGACTAATAATCCACCGCCGGGTTGTCATCCGAGTCCCCGTTGGTATTAAGTTGCAAGCAACGGATAATTGCATTAAGTAAAGTGCGTAATGTAAACAAACACATATGTCCGTGGACATAGCATCGTTAGGTTATCCCTAGTGGCAACAGCACATCCACAACCTTAGAACTTTCTGTCACTGTCCCAGGTTAAACGGAGACATGAACCCACTATCTAGCATAAATACTCTCTCTTGGAGTTACAAGCATCTACTTGGCCAAAGCATCTACGAGTAACGGAAAGCATGCAAGATCTTAAATAACATATAAGATAGATTGATAATCAACTTGACATAATATTCAATATTCATCGGATCCCAGCAAACACAACATGTAGCATTACAATAATATGATCTTGATCATGTAGGGCAGCTCACAAGATCTAAACATGATGGCACAAAGTGGAGAGACAACCATCTAGCTACTGCTATGGACCCGTAGTCCAAGGATGAACTACTCACGCATCACTCCGGAGGCAGGCATGGCGATGTAGAAGCCTCCGGTGACGATTCCCCTCTCCGGCAGGGTGCCGGGAAGAGGTTCTGAACCCTCCCGAGCTAGGGTTGACGACGGCGGCGTCTCTGGAACTTTTCGTGGATATTTGCTCAGGTACTTAGGGTTTTCGCGTCGGGGGGAATAAGTAGGCGAAAGGGCGGCGGCTGCGGACCCCCGAGGGGCCCACACCACCCCAGGGCGCGGCAGAAGGGGGCCCGCGCCCTGGTGGCGTGTGGCCTCCTGGTGGCCCTCCTCTGCTGCTCCTTCGCTCCGTCAGGCGTGTTCTGGAAAAATAGGCACCCCCGTGTAGTTTCGTCCAATTCCGAGAATATTTCCAGACTAGCTTTTCTGGAATACAAAAACAGCAGAAAACAGGAACTGGCACTGGCACTTCGGCATCTTGTTAATAGGTTAGTCCCAAAAAATGTATAAAAGTGATATAAAGTAGATGCAAAACATGTAGCAATTGGTATAAAACAAGCATGGAACATCAAAAATTATAGATACGTTTGAGACGTATCACCCTCCATTCACGGCAGATCCAACACGACATGCCCGCGCGCTCAAGTAGGCCTGGACACGCCTCTTCCTCCGCTTCTCTGCTCTGATCCAATCCCAACCCTGCCTCGATGGTGACCCAGTGACAAACCTCTCGACGCCGTCCGTTTGCCTGCCTGTCGCCATGGACGACATCACCAACGAGGCGCGGGTGGGCGCGTTTGCGATCGGCCCGTCCACGGCGCTGGGCCGCGCGCTGGAGCTGCGCATGCTCTTCTTCGGCTCGCTCACGCGGCGTGGCTGCACCCGCGCCACAACACACGCGGGATCCTGCTGGCCATCTGCCCGTCGCGCTCCTGCTGCGCGGGTGCAGTCCGCCTACCGCCGCAAGTTCTGGCGGAACATGATGCACGCCGCGCTCACCTACAAGGAGTGGGCGCACGCCGCCAGGATGCTCGACAGGGAGACGCCGCGCCGGGCCACCGACGCCGACCAATACGACGAGGAGCTCGTGTTGACAAGCTACGGGAGTTCAGGCACCGACGACAGGAGGGCTCGCTCAGGGACATCATCTTCTGCATGCGCGCCGACCTGCTCAGGAACCTTGGGAACATGTGCAACCCGGAGCTCCACAAAGGGAGGCTGCAGGTACTGCGCTGTCCATCTTGCCTGAAATCTGTTGCCATCTCATGCTTGCTTTGGCTTTGATCATGTTAACGTTTGTTGCCGGAGTATTAGAAATGTTTCCCCTTTCCCGTAATCTAAGACTCGATAAAATTACACAGTTTTCAGTAATTCCAGTAGGTAGATTTTGAACTGGGTTCAGTCCATGTATCATACTGTATAAGTTAATATTGAATAATAAACCTGCTTTGTTCGTCAGACTATTCGTTCACATTATTTCAGAATGGACATACAATCAAGAATCACTGAAATGCTTATTCTTAATGATCTGCTAGGTCCCTAAACTCATCAAGGAGTACATTGAGGAGGTATCTACTCAACTGAAGATGGTTTGCAATTCCGATTCAGACGAGTTACCTCTCAAAGAGAAACTGGCATTTATGCATGAGACAAGACATGCCTTTGGTAGATCTGCCTTACTGCTAAGTGGAGGTGCTTCATTTGGAACTTTTCATGTGGGTGTTGTGAAAACCTTCGTAGAACATAAAATCCTACCCAGGATTATTTCAGGATCAAGCGTTGGCTCAATAATGTGTTCTATTGTAGCCACAAGATCATGGCCAGAACCGTCGAGTTTCTTTGAGGAGTAGCATTCCGCATTCCTTGAAATTCTTTGACCAGATGGGTGGGATCTTTCCTGTATTTAAAAGAATTTTGACACATGGAGCTGTTCATGACATTAGGTACTTGCAGACGCAGTTGAGAAACCTTACAAGCAATTTGACATTTCAAGAGGAATATGACATGACTGGTCGGGTACTCGTTGTCACTGTATGTTCTCCAAGAAAACATGAGCCACATTTCAAGAGGCATATGACATGACTGCCTGGGTACTCGTTGTCACTGTATGTTTTCCAATGGAATATAGGTAGATGCAGGAGATTAAGCTATTTTCTCTTCAAGTAACTATATAACTTATTTTGTCATGCACCCATTCCAGCTTGATGTCGGTTCACAACCAATGTTGAGCAGCACAAGTTTCCATCACAGCCCAGACACCTTAAAAATATTAAAAACCACACTGCCTCCTTATAGAATTATTCGTTGGCTTTAGTGAGAGATTATTAGCTGGGTTTTGCTTCTTTTTCATATGATGTAAAATTGTGTTCTTTACCCAATAACACTTTAAGTGCTATGGAACCTTGATGTTATCGAAAATTATTGACATGTCATGCGAACAAAGAAACTTGAGAGGCCGAACATGCATTCAACTACCAAATATGTTCAGACTGCACTGACGGAAATATCCACAAAATTGCAAAGCAAGTTAGATCATATATTCAAATACAATTTATTTTTTATCCCGTAGCAACGCACGGGCATTATGCTAATAATATGTATAAGTACTAATATTTGCTCGTTGTTTATGCATCATAAATGTAGTTAAGAACATGTTAATTTATAGGTTCATACTTTGTAGAGATGGTTTTGTGGAAAATATATTTGTTTGTACATCTATCTCTTAAGAAGAATATATTTCTTTGTACATGTGTTATTTCTCTCAAGAGTATGCCAATAGCTTACCTTATCTTTATATAGAAGAGCCTAACAATTTATATCTCTTATAAAGTAAAACCCCCACTAACATGTATTAATGATTTTTTTTATCTCTACATGCAAGTTATACACATCATCCATTCTCTTAGCCAATCAATTATCCATAGCAAATCCACTAATATTTATTAATCACTACATGCAAGTTACACATCATCCATTCCTTAAAATATAGAAGGGCATCACGGTGTCTTGGTTGCTCCTAAGCTTTCGTGGTTTATTCATCAAAACTCATATACGAGTCACAAACTTTTAATTATTTTTGCAACATGTCGTGGTAGAAACATAATTATCGCTGGTGCATATCGGCTATCAATGGAGTTATGTCCCATTCGCTCTTGTATTTGTCCTCCGTTTCTCCCAACACTCCGTGACCGGTTGGGGCCTTCCGTCGGAGTGCTCGCACATTGGGCCGTGACGGTCAGTGGCGTCGCTGAATGGATCGGCTTGGTCACCTTTGATAACACAGAGTGGCATCGGACGGCGAGGCAGTCGTCGCTGTACGCGAGGTCGCCGATTGTCACCAGGTACGGGACCGTGTGCACAGGATTATCACGATCGAACGTGTGCTTCATAAGCATCACCTTCTTCTCGGCCTCCTCCTCCGTGTGTTTGTTGTCAAGCTCGAATCGGAACTCGGCTGTGGTCACCGGCTCGCCGGACTTCCCGCGGGCAAGGAAGACGGCCGCGTAGTCCTTGTTGTCGTCGCAGTACCCGTTGGGGTACACCTTGAAGTACCAGCTGCTGCCCCCAAGGGCAAAGCGAGACGTGTACGCACACTCCCCAGTCTGTAGCGCCGCCCGGAGCCTCGAGAAGCCGCCCACCGTGACGGTCGGTGACCCAACGACCGTCGCCTCAGCGGGCTTGTCGAGCAGCAGCGGTGCCATTATGAGCGGCCTGGTCACCTCTCTGTCGAGGGAGAACGTGCACCGGATTGTGAGGCTGTCGTCGTCCTCGCGGATGCAGCATGAGGCCTCCATCTCCCGCCGTTTCACGAACCGCACGTAGCCCTTGCTGCACTTGTGGCGGCGCAGGGTCTGCTCCGACCTAGCCGTGTGGTTGTCGAACACGGTGTGCTCCCCGCTCGCGTCCAGGATCTCAAACGAGACCCTGGCAGGGGCAATATGAGAGTAGTGGTCATGGAACGAGCCGATAACGAAGACGGCGATGAAGTCCGCCGAGTCACCGTCGAGGCCGGCGGGGTACACCCTGAGGTGGTAGCTGGAGCCAAGGAGGAGGAAGGCGTCGAAGTTGAGCGCGGAGCCGGCGGGCATCCGCGCCCACCGTGAGTAGTCGGGGATGGTGAAGAGCTGCGTCGTGGAATCCGTCTCCACCAGCGTGCACGACGTCGGCGGGGACGGCGTCGAGCGGCTCGCGCTGGTGCCCATTTTTTTTTGTTTTTTTTTTTTTTTTGAAACAAATATCTGGATTATATTAATTGATCGGAGACGGACGGATGCACGGACCTCCGCGCCGCTGGTTGCGTGCTCGAGATGGACCGAGACGATAGAAGCAGGGAGAGGCTTCCGTTAAGCCGTCGCACCAAAGCAGCTGTGTATACGTGGAAACTTTAAGCAGTACTGCGCACGCGGAATGGCGCTTCGGCGGTTGACTGTAGACACGGTGACTAGCCGACGGCGCGCGTAACGCGTTTGCAGGACGAGTTCGTGCATTCACGCGTTTGCTTACTCGAAAGATTTCCGGAGCGTTCTCCACCACGTTCGCCCTTCCTACTCAACTCAGGGGTGTAGGAGTCAAGCTGCAATTAAATGAGCGGACCCCAAATTTCTACGAGCCACAAATATTTCATTTTTTTCTCTCTTCAAAAAATTCTGTTTTATCCAGTGCAGCTCCACTAATATAAGAAGAAACACGATGGAAAGTGCTTTTGGCTCCCAGCTCTGCTAGTTTGAAAATTTTGAAATCCGTATTTATGAGTTTTAAAAAATTCTGTAAAAAAATCCGAACGTATCCAATAGTGTATCCCACAAACATGTAAAATTTCAGTTGTAAATACTTTGTATTAATGTCTACACAAAAATAACAAAGTCTGATAAAACTAGATGATTTCCCGCGCGTTGTTGCGGAGACTTATAGAAGAAATTTTGTTAGAATTAGGCTTTTAAATATTCTCTTTGATAATTAAGAACATAAGTTGCATACATGTGGACACTAAAATGTACAGAGATAACACTAACAAAAATACAGTACATCCGGCCACGATAGCACAGCTAATAAAATCTGTTGCGTGACAAATGGAGCATACACTTAGGAAAGAAAATCAACTGGAATTATTTTTTTACTTCGCTTGCCACAATGTAGAATGCCTGACTGTCTGAACACGAAAAAACATTGATTTGATTGATTGACCATTCCACAAAGGGCGCAGGCGCAGGTTCAATCTTTTAATTTTGTACATGGACGTAACTTGCTAGCATCAAGTTCTAATGATTATTTAGAAGATTACATCAAAGAGATTTATCCAGCATAAACTAAATATGTATAAGTCAAAACATTTGTAACCCTTTGGATGCAAAAAATACACCTGATGGCGATAAAGATGTCAAAAGAGACATGCCTCTTTTAATCTGCATAATCCTGATGGTGACCCGTCAGTACATGTACACAACTGAGTAGTACATGAATCGCCAATTACTCTTTTCTCATTGAGAAATCGGTTACGGACCATGTAGACAAAAATAATAGCACTATAGCCGCTCCTTTCTACCTTTGCTAATTCAGATCAAAGCAGCAAACTCAGGTACATCCCCTGTCAAGGTTGCACCAAAGAGAAACGATTTGCAGCAGCAACAGAATAAATATGCTAATTATAACTGTGATACCGCAATGTGAATTTGGGATTAACATGCATGCATCAGATGGAACAGTGTACATGAGGGTTCAGATCACCAGATCGGAGATGTTGGAGTCACTGACAACAATTTGGTCACTTGCAACTGCCCGCCCGGCTTCGGCGACTGGTCGGCTCTCCTCATTTTTCCATGATCTTCTTGAGGGTTGTGGTAGTGCCCTCGCTGGTATCGGCAAGGCTAGGATAAAGGATGAGAATTTGGGAACTCCAAGAGGACCACAATGTCGATCATGTGCAGCTCCTTGGGACTGAGCTCCTTGGATATGACAGGATGTGGTGCACGGACATTGAAGCCAAGGAGAGCATGTCAGCAGGAGAAGGGTGAAAGAAATACCTGGACCCCATGTGTTGAGTGCTATACCATATATATATTCTATAGAGAGGGTAGTGGAGGAGACGAAGAGGAGGGGATTTGGTGGAGAAGATGGAACGGATCCATTAATAACGTATCCGTCTATTGTGAAGGAGATGAAGGGGTAAGAGGTGGAAGGGGCAATTAGCTCAGCAGTTACTGCAACAAAGAGAAAGTTATTTTGACGTAACATTTTGTATTGACATTCTGTTGCAAAAGGAGAAATGAAAATAAAAAATGATGACATGGCAAACTGCTGAGGTGGATAGGCTGCATGTTTAGAGAAATGAGTTAGTGGGGATGACCTATTTAGTTATATAGGATTTAGAGATTGGAAAATACACATACTCAGATCTACACTTTTATTTTTGCATGGTAATACGATTCTCATTGATAAATAAAAGACGAGATACAAAGTACGTATACACCGATCTTACAGATCTGGAAAGATAGGGTAAACCTATGAGACAAACCAATGCCTATCCATCATCTTCGGCACCACCGTAGCAGCCACCAAAGAAAAAATAGACAGATCACCTCTTCACCCGAGCTCGACGCGGCTCCATCGCTGATCATCAGCTTTTCGGACCTCCAAAGTAGTTTGCCGTAGGACAAACCATTGCCGTTGATTGTGTAGCTCAAAATACAAAGTATTTGAAATTGATTTTTGGCATGTTTGTGGGTTAAATCATTGGCATCATCTGTATTTATTTTCATAATTTTTTTATACTCGGAAATATGGTTTTCGAAAGAAAAAAATAACAGGAGCACTGGAGCTCGGGAGAAAAAAAAAACCTCCACTCGAAACACGAGTTCCATCTGAAAGGAATATGCCCGAGAAGCTATAATAAAATGGTTATTATCTTATTCCTTGTTTATGATAAATGTTTATTTCTCATGCTATAATTGTATTAACCGGAAACGTTAATACATGTGTGTCTAATAAACAAGTAAGAGTTCCTAATGACGCCCTCGTTTAACTAGCTTGTTGATTAACTGATGATTATGGCTTCCTGATCATGAACATTGAATGTTGTTAATAACGGGCTCACGTCATTAGGAGAATGATGTGATGAACATACACCTAAAGTAGATATATCAATGCGATCAAGTCATTAAGTTTACATTGTTATATCAATCACATACGAAGTAACTCTAATCCTTAGACCATGAGATCATGTCAATCACTAACACCAGATGAGTGTTTAACATCAAACGTCACACCGTGACAGGGTGACTATAAAGGTGGCGTTGGGTACTCTGAAAGTATTAGTTGAAGCTCATTGATCAAGAGTGGGATTTGTCCATCCAAATGACGGAGAGATAGACTCTCGGCCCTCTCGATGATATCACATCGACACCGCTTGCAAGCACGTGAGTATGTCACAAGGATGTCATATCACGGAACGAGTAAATAGTACTTGTCGGTAACGAGATCGAACTAGGTATAGTTGATACCAATTATCGAATCTCGGACCAGTAAAATATCGCGAGACAAAAGGAATTGGTTAAGACTTTTATGGTTCACGCGATCACAAGATTCATCGTTGAATGTGTAGGAGTCATTACGGATCTCTAGGTCCCGCTATTGACTATTGATCAAGGAGATGTCTCGATCATGTCTACATTATTCACGAACCGTAGGGTGACACACTAAAGGTTTTGCCGACGCTATTGAGAAGATACATAATATTGGAGAAAAGTTTGGACAACACCAAAATTGTTTTGGGTAATATTGAAATAGTTAAAGGGAATAATTGTCAATGTTTTTTAATAGAATTAACAAATAGATCAAGGGGGTAAGTGTTAATGTTTGTTAATAGAATTAACAAATATTAAAATGAAGAAATAAAATTGTTTTATTTATTTAATGAAAATAACCCTTGGAGTTTTTGAGTGGAGATTTAATGGGTGTGAGTGGAGACTCCACTCACATGAAGGGAAGAGGTGGGGTCACCTCTTGGTGCAGCCGCACCACCCTCCTATATATAGACGGTTGGTTTCTCCCTCTCCTCTTACTCTTGAGTCCACCTCTCTCCCTCCTCCCGCTGCTCCACCTTTTGGTCATCCGCTTGGCGAAGCCATAGCCTTTTAGCTTCTCCACCACACCACGCCGTTGTGCTGTTGGAGTTTTCGGTGGATCTTCTACTTCTGCTGCCCCGCTGGATCAAGGGAACGGAGGTCGTCGTCAAGTTGTACGTGTGACCGAGTACGGAGGCGCTGCCCGCTTGCAGCGTTCATCTTCACGATCTTGAGATCGGCAAGTATACGACTACATCATCCACGAGATTTGATCTCTTTAGCACTTTTGGTATTCGAGGGTATGTTCTTCTAAAACTTGGTTTTACCTGTTGCTTGCATCAACTAGATTAGATCTTGGTCCCTTGTTTGTTCTTACCGTAGGAAATTTTTTGTTTTCTATGCTACGAACCCATCACCATCTAAATAACACACTCCAGCTTGTGGATCTGTGTCAGACAAAAAAGCACACCAACCAAACAAGCTGGTTCGGTTCAAATGAATTTTTGTGTCAGGTCCACATGACAGGGAGAAAAGAAGAGATATAGATATAGCTTTAAGTTTGAAGAGAAAACATATTAGGCAAGAATAAGTGTGCATGGTGCATGGCCTTGTATGAAAGGTGATTTTACTACTCCCTCTGATTCGGAATAATTGACGTGACTTGTATACATAGGTTATACTACATGCTACAATTGTACATTTTCTATGCCAGTTTTATCGGACCGGAGGTAGTAATGCAAATGGGAAGCTAGTGATTTCAATCTCAACCATCATCTTTCCCTCTAAAACGAATCGGTAGTGTCGACATGAAGACACCCATCATCAATAGCAACAAGGCTCAATCGCTACTAGGTTACTTACATTGCCCGCAAAGATACACAATTTTCTCCGATCTCAATTCGAATGTCACAAAGATTGGTAACAGTTAGGTGCATATGACCTATATGTACACAAACATAGAGAAATAAATATCCCTTTGCTGATGATTCGATGACATTATATATCACCATGTGGAGGCGGTGATTTGGCTCATAGGTGTAGATACTCCCCCTATGTAAAAATATATTTTGTAATGTCAAAAAAATATAAAAAATATTCAGGTGTACATACAGATATTTTATATTTACGCACCAAGTTTTAAGGAAAAAAGACATTTTGTGTGGCTTCTATAAAAAAAGACAAATTGGGCTGCTAAAAACAACTTTTTGTGAGACATTTTTGTCTTTTTTAACACAAGCAACACAAAAGGTTTTTTTCGTAAAACTTTGTGAGCGAACATAAATGTCAGGATATACACCCCGAAAAATTTCTTATTTCTCCATGTAAGGCCATAACGTTTAGAAAGCCCTACTCCTGACTCTGCCACTCACAGAGACTTAGCTCTGTCGTAATTTTCCCCCGCCTAGCGTGTGAGGGACAACAACTTTTCCTTTCTTATTCGGCCTGATCTAGTGGCTCCAAGAAGGAGGTGGGTCGGAGGCAAGGAGAAGGCAGGGCGATATAATGTGCGTTTTTTCATAGCAACGCATGGGCACAACCATGATGAAATGTGTTGATCACCAAACAATAAAGTAATAAATAATACTTGGGTAGTTGCATTCATAATTCATACATGGACGAATCAACATATATACAGTTCACAAGATATGCTTCATCTAGCGGTCTAGCCGTGATTGCGGAAGCGTATAAGTGTAATAATATGCATTTGCTGGTATAGAACGCGACCACCATGAGCAGTAAGACAAATGTAAACACAAAAGCACCAAACAGATAATGAATCAAAATCTGCATTGATATTCGTAAATAGAAAACAATATATGTAGATAATCAAGCAACGGAAGAAGCAGACTACAATGCATAAAACGAAAAGAAGGTATAAGAAGGAGATATAATTACAAAAAGGACATCAAGGTTTCTCGGTTGTTCCTAAGGTTCAGTGTGGCTTATTCATCAAAACCCATCGATCCTCGCCAATGCAACAGGGCAAGAGGTGCATGGATATTTATCCTGGTGCTTCTCTGATCAGGCTCGACATCTTGAATCATCGTTGGTGCAGGTTGGCTAACAAAGGAGTTTGGTCCGATTCACTGGTTTGTTCGTCCTCCGTTTCTGCCGCGATGACTCCCGGTGAACTGGTGGGCGTCTTTCCAATCCCATCGGAGACCTCGCATGGTGGGGCCGTCACGGTAGGCGCTGCCGTCATGGTAGGCCTCAGCCTCGGCGTCGTGACATTGATCACGCGGAGGTGGTATCGGAAAACGAGGCGGTCGAAGCGGTCGCTGCTTGTCACCAGGTACGGGGACGCGTGCACAGGTGTGTCACGGTCGAACGTGTGCTTCGTGAACTCCGACTCTTTGCCGGCCTCCTCTGACTCCGCGATGCCATCGTGAGCGAGCTCGAAGCGGAACTCTGCCGTGGTCGCCGGCTCGTTGGACTTCCCGCGGCCGAGGAAGACGGCCACGCGGTCCTTGCTGTCGTCACAGTGCCCATTGGGGTACACTTTCAGGTACCAGCTGCTGCCGCCGAAGGCCAAGTGGGGCGTGTATGCGCACTCCCCAGTCCGGAGCGCGGCTCGAAACCTCGAGAAGCCTTTGATGGTCACCCTCTGGGACCCGACCGCCGTCTCGGCCCCGTACACAGCCTCGTCGGGCGGCGGTGGCGCCAACGCGAGCGGCCTGGTCACGGACCTGTCGACCGAGAGCGTGCACCGGATCGTGAGGCTGTCGTCGTCCTCGCGGATGCAGCATGAGGCCTCCATCTCCCGCCGTTTCACGAACCGGACGTAGCCCCTGCCGCGCTTGTGGTCGCGCGGGGTCTGCTCCGACCTCGCCGTGTGGTTGTCGAAGATGGTGTGCGTCCTGCTCGCGTCCAGGATCTCCAGGTAGAACCTCGCGGGGGCATGGTGAGAGTAGTGATCGTGGTTGAACGCCCCGTCGACGAAGACGGCCACGAAGTCCGCCGAGTCCCCGTCGAGGCCGGCGGGGTACACCTTGAGGGAGTAGCTCTGGTCCTTCAGCTCGAGCGAGCCGAAGTTGAGCGCGGTGCCGGGGGGCATCCGCGCCCACCTGGAGTAGTCGGTGACGGTGAAGAGCCATGTGAGGGACTCCGTCTCCACCAGGCTGCACGACCACGGCAGGGTCGGCGACGGGTGACTGGCGGCGGCGCCCATCGAGACCGGATGAGTAGTTCGAAATCGATCGATCTAGAGCTCCAGACGACAGATCCTGCCGGGAGAATTTACGTCGATACGTTACAAAGCAGCAGTTTATGTAGTTTGTCTAAAAAAAAAAAGCAGCAGTCTATATATGGAAAATTTAATTACGCGTACGTTTCTTCCTCTATTTATCACGATCTTTATAGTATGTTTTTTGAGTATTTCCATCTTTATGTCTGACCAGCATCCTAATCCAAACATCCCATCCCGATCTTCCAGGAAAATATCAACCCGATGATTTCGCTTACCATGCTTGATAGTGATACTTACCATGCTCTCATGGACCAGTACTATCCGGTCTCTCTTTGCTCCGACATGTGGCCCCCCACCACTCCCACCCAGGGATTTCTCGCTTCCTGTCTACTCCCTCCGTCCCTGTACGTTTAGTTTTGTGAGCCAGTTTAAAAAATTCAAACTATTACAAGTTTGTTCAACTTTATAGAAAAAAGTGGCAATAACTATGCTCTCATTGTCATGGACCAGTACTTACGTACGTACCGTGTAGAGTGTGGTGTTTTGTAGCCTGGGATACATGTAGCCCTTTATTTTGAACCTTCGAAATATAAATTTGAAAGTTTAAAAAAATCTGAAAAATATATGTAGATGTAGCCATGGATATATCATGTAATTATGTAAAATCTTAATCCGAAATACGCTGTATTATAGGCTACACAAAAAAGATAAAATTGTAGATATGAAGTGTGAACAGTACCCTCCAAATCTTGTCAGGATTTGTCTTTTTTACGTAACCCAAAATACAGACAATTTGAAATGAAAATTTGCACAGTTGTAGGATATGGTATAGATCCGGATTTATTTTTAGACTTTTTTGAAACTTCAAAATATTGTTTAAAAAAAATTAAAATAAAGGAATACATGTAACCCGAGTTACAGATGCCTTTTTCGGTCCCTGTGTTGATATTTGAGATATATCCAGTCTCTCTTTGCTCCGACATGTGGCCCCCACCACGCCACCCAGTAGTCTCTCGCTTCCTGTCTACTCCCTCCGTCCTTGTTGTGGGCTAGTTTTATAGAATGAAAGTGTGTTCCAGTTTAAAACAAAGTCAAACTATTATAAGTTTGACTAACTTTATAGAAAAAGTGGTAATCTATGACTAAAATTAGTATATTATTAAACTGTATTTCAAGATGGATCTAGTGATACTAATTATTTTCTTTTGCCCCAATCTATTAATTAAAAAGTCATACAAGAAAGTAAAGTGTGGTTACAATCAATCAACTACACTCGTGGCATAATTGCACTCAAACGCTTCACACCGCGGTAACCCAAAAGATAGGCCTCCCGCTTAATCTTCTTGAAAACTATTATAGGCGGCACATGTTTGTTACGGAAAACGCGAGCGTTGAGCTCATTCCATATCTCCCAAGAGGTGAGTAAGGTGAGGTACGCCAAGGCCTTCCGGTACGGAGTGGAGTTGTCCAACATCTTGTGCCACCATTTCTCGAGGGTGAGAGAAGTCCAAAGTTTGAAGTCGAGGGCGTGGAGGCCAACACACTTTGAAGAACACTTACGTGAAACCTTCCAGACCAAGGGCCTTATCATCCGACATTTGGTCAGTTGTCATCTTAACCTCTTCCTCGGTGATAGGGTCACCGAGGTCACTCAAATTTGGTTCTTCAAAGTTTAAGCCTTCCCAATTAAAGTCCCTAGTGCGAGCATTCCCCATTTCAATGACCGTCTTGAAGTGGTTGTGGGTGATCTCCTCTTTAGTCTTTAGCATGATGGTCGGTGTGGTTGTGTTTGAGGCGGTGGATCTAGTTTTTTCATCTTCGGGTGTTCACCCTTAGGTGAAAGAATTTTGTGTTTTGCGTCTCCCTCTTTGATGTTGGAAATCCGAGCACATTGCTTCTTTCTAGCTCTTTCAACAACTGAGAGGCCAATGACCTTCCTCCGGAATTTATGCTCCTCGATGGATATAACTATTTCCTTGTGTTGTAAATGTTACTATTTTTTCCTATAAAGTTAGTCACACTTAAAAATCTTTGACTTAAGATAAAATTAAAAGTACACTTATTTAGAGATGGAGGGAGTAGTCTTTAAAGCCCACCCAGGAGTCTCTCGCTTCCTGACTACACTCATGAGTTTAGAGCAGCTTCCATGCCTCAGATTGCGGAACCTGCAAACCAGTGCCTATTAATATTTATTTCCGTGTCAATTCCCAATCCTCATTCGAATTACCAGGGGTCCCAGGGGTTTCCGAATGAGAGACCGATACTTTTTAGTTTCGGCCGGGAGGAGCTCGTTCACTTTCGGCAGAGCTGGTAATGGCATGGCATACAAAATTACAGATTTGGTTCTGTGAATTCTGAACATGTGAAAGCATGGATCACTGTAGTATGTGACCAACACAAGGAATAGGTTAAAGCTAGATCAATATTCCATAGGCAGAAGCAAGAAATATCTTTACAAGAAACGTGAAACCCTCAGGATGGATCTCGCCTCCCTCCTCCTCCTGATGAGTAAATGGCACTGGCAGTACCACAACTCGTCCGCGATGTACACTTAAGTCACTCAACTCGAAAACGGGTTTTTTGGTCTCACAAGTGAACAAGTGTGTGCACGCAGGTCTCAAACCCCACCTGTCAGTCTGTTTTCCGTTGAGCCAGGCTGACGTGGACACGAAATCTTGCAGAAACCCCTGTACTTTTGGACATTTCGCAAAGCACCAGCTACGGCGACGGTAGAGCACGGCGAACAGGCGCCGGCGAGCACGCGCGGGAGCAGGCGGGCGGGCGCCGGCGAGCGCGGCAACGCGCCCCTGACGGCGAGCATGCACGGGAGCAGACGGGCGGGCGGGCACGCCCAGTTCGGCGACGCGCCCCGGCCGGCGAGCAGGCTGGCAGGCGCCGGCGAACGCGCCCCGACCGGCCACCACGCGCGGGAGCAGGCGTGCAGGGGCGCGGCCGGGGGCGCACGCAGGGGCGCTCGGCGCGAGCAGGCGCGCGGCCGGGCAGCGGCGCCTGGCCAGCGCGCGGCCAGGGGCGCGACGGGCGCGGCCGGGGGGCGCGCCGGCGAGCACGCACGGGCGAGCACCCCAACGCGTGTTTGACTTTTTGAGGATCTGATTGCTTTTTTTTTTTCTGTTTCAGGACTTATGTGTAAAACTTTGGATCTACTGGTAATTTTAATTTTTGGACTCGAGTCCTCCTAAATTTACAGGGGGGGGGGGGGGGGGGGGGGGGGGTTTCTGCAAGATTCCGTGTCCACGTCAGCCTAGCTCAACGGAAAACGGATTGACAAGTGGGGTTTGTGACCTGCGTGCACACACTTGTTCACTTGTGAGACCAAAAAAACCCGTTTTCGAGTTGAGTGACTTAAGTGTACCTCGCGGACGAGTTGTGGTACTGTCAGTGCCATTTACTCTCCTCCTGATCCCTTGGATGATTTGGAAACAGAGAAATGACTGCGTGTTTGAGGGTGCCCTGCCTTCTGTTCGGAACACCAGCGTGCGAATTCAGGAGGAAGCTGCGCTCTGGCCTAGCGCTGGTGCCCTGGCCTGCGGCTGGTCAGGCCAGCAACTTGGGATGTACACTGAATTTTTTGCTGCTTTTTGGCCGTGTACCCCTAGGAATTGTAATTTTGAACTCTCCCACCTTTTCAATGAAATGAAATGCAAAAGTTTTTCACGTTTTCTCGAAAAAAAGAAGTGTTCTTTGTCTACGTGGCCATATGTCGGTTTTCATACTAAGAGTTCGAGTTTATGTAAACATGAACGAGAAAGTGATGATGCATGGCATAAAACATGGCACATATAATTTTTCGAGCAAGCTCAGCTACATTCAAAGGTTTATTCCACATCGAGCTGTTTTAAAAACAACTCCGCTAAGATGTGCAATCAGCTTGTTAGCTCGTGCATCTTCGTGGGGTGACTACCGCTTACAAGTTTTCAGAGTAAATTTCAGACAGAAAAATTTCATGTTTGCAACTCTCGTTGTTTAGCTTGTGTCACGTGACAGCAACAATTTATACATTTTTTGAAAATCAAAATTATTTATTTGCAAAGAGCATGAACTGGCACACCAAATTGCAGAGTAAACCAAAGATAGGTGATGCTGATAAAAGGTCAGAACCTAATTGTTTAAATAAACTAAATATCAAATTTGCTGCAAACAAAAAATCAAAATCATAATGGTACAAGGAACAAAGGGTAGTTAAAAACTGTTTTAAATCATGTCGACTATGCTGCTGGTTAAAATTGGAACAAATCCTACTGTTCAATTGAAATGACAAAAACAGAAATCTGTGGGAGAACATATATCCATTTGGGATAGTAAAAGGAACAAGTCTATATTACAGATCTCGACATGTCAATTTGGGATACAGCATGAGAACTGTGTATTCTACTACTTCGGGATCACAGAAGTATTCTTCACTGTATGATGATAGTTCACTAATTACTTACTAGCTACATCGACGATATTTACTGCTCTTTCATTTTAGCAGCATCCAGTAGAAGTTCTCTTCGGAGGTCAAGTCTCTTGTAAGTACTGTCCAGGGCAGTCAATGTGTTGCCGAATTGACTGACTCCGCTGGCCATAGTTGGACCCATGAAGGTCGAGAACAATTGATACGTGGGTCTTGATGTTAATGAGCTAGATCTTGGAGGAGGGAATGGTGTTGGTGGCGACATGGGTGCCAAGCGCTGAAGGGAACCAAACTTGGCAGAGGTGAGGCTCATGGTTGGGAGGAGGATGGGCATCAGAAGCTTGAGAGAGATCAGAAATTATGACCAGAAAGAGTCTGATACATGATGGAGGCGGAGACGAGATTGAGATAGTCTGTACTTAGACATGTACAAAACATATATCTGAATACCTAAGAGATAATCTAGCCAGTGGATCCATAAAACGACTTGGTATGGGCGTACATGATATATCATGCACTAACAATAAGAGTAGTATAGTTCTAGTTCACATTCTGTCGCCTACAAATAGTCGAATCCTGATTAAGAGAAGTGGATTGCATATAATTTTTACAAGGGTTGAAGAATGGTAATGCAACATGCTAAACTCGGTAAAGGTCCAAGATGCGAGGGTCGCTGGAAACGGAGGGTCCAGCTCCAAGTAGCACTGGCTGGCCATGTTGCCGGGGATCTTAGCTAGAAACAAAGCCCCAGTCTATACCATTATCAAATAAAAGGAGTTTACACCATACCACATTTACTTCTACAATTCCATATGGTATTTAACTGAAGACATGAAGTCTTGGGCACAACTGGGCCTAAACAGGACATCTAAACTGACCCAGTAGAACCAAAAGGTATCCTTCCACTTCAGTATCAAAACCATGAGGATACCTATTTAGAACGCTACTAATTTAGTTTCTGTTTACTTTAAGCACCAAACCCCTAACATCGAACATACATGATATATGACACACGATAAACATCACAAAGTAATTTGACAAAAGACATATTTGTTGTACTGATATAAAAGAGGCAAGTGACCCCTGAGTAGTGTTTTCCTGATCAAACATACCTTGAAGAAAAATCTTCCAGCAGAAAGTAGTTGCATGCACAAAAAGGCATGTAGATCGAAGCAACGAACAATCTGCATAACTTGGCACCATAGAGCTGACACCATGGCTCATTGGTTAGAGCCAAGGACTTGAGGAAATCATCCAAAACTCACGCCAACAACATATGTCAGCTGTTTCCATCTTTCTTTGGCATAGTTTGAGCCCTTGAAATTAAACCTTTCTCTACAAGTATGCTGATATCTGGAGAAGTTCTTCCATCTTTAGACAACTCTTCAACTGCTTTATTTACTAGCCCTACCATTTTCAAATCATCACTGTGTGTCATGTATTTATGGAGAACCTCTTTCAAAAGCTCACACCCTTTAATGGAATATCCATTTGATATCAAAACATTTATAAAATATAAGCAGGAAAAAGTATCTAACTCAAAACCTTTCGTCATCATCTCCTCATAATATGTCAGTGCAGTCTCTACTCGACCACACTTGCACAATCCATTTAAAAAGGCGGTATATGCTATCTTATTTGGAGCACAACCTTTATCAGTCATTTTGTGCCACAAAACAATGGCTTCATCAGGTCTTCCAGCACTACAGAGTCCATCTATCAAGCTTGTATATGTAACTACTGTTGGTGACTCTTCTTCAATAACCATTTTATTTAAGCAATCAACCGCTTTTTCAATATTTCCAGACTTGCACCAAACATCAATCATAAGGTTGTAGGTTACGATAGAAGGAAACAGGCCCTTCTCCAACATCTCTTCCATAATTTCTTGTGCCTCATTCAGTTTACCTGATATACGAAACCCATTTATCAAGATATTATGTGCTACCACATCAGGAAGATAATATTTGGCAGAAATGTCACGGAACAGCTCCAACGCATTGTCCACCTCACCGGTTTTACACAGCCCATTCATGGCAGCGGAGTATGTCACTATGTCAGGAAGAAAACCCATTTTGAGCATTTCTTCTAGAAAGCCAAGGGCTTCTGTTATCCTGCCACTGAAGCAAAGCTGTTGCACCATCTCTGTGCAGTTCTTTATCCATGGCTTATGTCCATTCGTGTGCATTTCCCTCAGTAAATCAAGAGCACTATTTGGATCTTTTCTCCTGCAAATGCCATAAAATAACGAATTGTACGTGAACTCCGAGGGTATCACACAAAGATCCTTCATTTGGTTAAACAGTTTGTATCCTTCATCTAACCTATCTAAATTGCACAACTCATAGATCAAATCATTAAACATCAATAGCTTTCCTTGCAACCAAAGCCAACCATATCCTTTATGAGAGCTAAGGCATCATCCAGCTTCTTAACCTTACAAAGGCCACACACAACAATGTTGAAGGAATCAGAGTTTGGCTTAACATCCTGACCAGTATCAACCACATGTGCACCAACAGTCAAACCTTCACTAATCTCCTGAACACCACATAGCATTGAGGTGAGCAACTTATAAGCTGCCTCTACCTGCCCGTGGTTAACAAGCCCTTCTAGGACCACATTGTACAGTGCGATAACACCGCTAGGTTTCAAATGTTGAGCATTTCCCTTGATAAACGGGCCAACAGTGGCAAAATCTCCTTCATGACAGAATGCCTCAACCATCTTCTTGAGCAAGCGGACATCAGGAGCAACCTCACTGCTCTTCATTTCCTCAAATAATTTAACCGCTTTTCCTATTTCTTTGTCCTTGCAGAGGCCCTCAATTAACACACTGTACATCGACAGATCAGCAACAAACCCATAAGCGGCCATCTTGTCAAACACTTCGATGGCTTTGTCGACCCTGCGCTGCTTTACAAACCCATGGGCCAGCACGTTCAGTGTCTTCTCACTTGGCCCATCCCCAGCGCCTCCATCCTCCCCAGTAGCTGAACCGCCCCGTCCACTTTCCCCCACTTGCTGAAAGCCACTGCCAGCATCGTAAGCACATGCTCGTCCACCCACCCCCGCTGGCTCATCCTTTGGAACACGGCATTGGCGCTCTCTGGACGGCCTGCATTGCAGTAGCACTGCAGGAAGGAGAAGAGTGTGTACTTATCAACACTTGCATCGCCACAGGTCGCCAACATCTCCCTGAGCCTTGTCTCCGCATCGTCTGTGCGACCTGACTTAGCGAGGGCGCCAAGAAGACAGTTGAAGGTGTAGGAGTTGGGCGTGCAGCTGAGGCGCGTCCTTGCGCTGTCAAAGACTAGTGCGGCGGTGTCAGGAAGTCCGGCAGCACCGAGGCAGCGGAGAAGAAATCCCAGCGCCCCGGGCGTCATGGGGCAGCACGACGCGAGCGTTTTAGCGGCGAGGCGGTCAAGGTGAGCGGATTGGTGGCGCGGCAGTAGTGAGGCCATGGCGTTGAACGAGTGGCAGGTGTGGCGGAAGCCTGGCTGCTCGTCCGCCCAGCCGAAGAAGTCTAGAGCGTGGCGCCAGGAGGGGAGGCACACGAGGACGTACTCGACAGCTGGAGCGGTGAGGTGTGCGGCGAGGCGGCGGAGGCGGTCCGCGTCGCGGGAGGCGCGCGGGCGAGAGAATTGGTCGAGCAGATGGTGGGCGAGGTTGGACGGGGACGCCGATGAGTGATCTGTCCCGGGTGGAGCAACGATAGCGAACGACCGGAGGAAGGAGGAGGAGGAGGAGGCGGGCACGCGGGCGAAGCGACGGAGAGCCATTCAAGACGGCCGTCTTTTTGGGCAGTGGAGTGGAGGCGGCGGGAGGTGGCCGCAGTCCGCGATGCGGGGTGGAGTACTGGTGTTTTTGGTGGTTTGGCAATTGATCATCTACAGGCGCGTTTGGTAGACCGCACCATATTTTGAGCTCCGAGGGCCAGGTCCTGGGGCATTTTTTTTTTAGAAACTAGGTCCTGGGGCATGTCACATGTGCAGTGCAGGGCGTGTTTAGTTAGAGCATCTCCATTAGCACACCACAAATTTGTGTCCGTCATTCTTAATTGAGACCTTAATTAGGATGTTGGACATGTGTCCGGCACATTGAAGTGTGCAGCCCACAGCGACGTCCTTCAAACCAACACCCCAAATTTGTTTTCGATCATTTTTATCTAATTCTAAAAAACTTCAGCAAAGTTCAATAGTAATTCAAATATAGAAAATGTATAAATTATTACTCCATCCGTTCCTTGATGCATAGTCTGCCTAATATGAAAGAACATTAGTTCTGTCAAGCAGGCAACATGGCACCTGCCAGAAACATATAAGGTACTAAAAACAAGCACTTTATTTTCTATGAAGCATCGAAGGAGGTAAACCGGATGACCCCTAGGAGGCCTCACAGAGCTCAGCGCACGTCGGCCGTCGGATCGAGCTGCTACCGCGCGATCTGGACCGTCCGTTTGCGGTAGCTTTTCACTTCTTTGATGCGCCGTCGTGGTGTGTGTTTGAGGGGTAGTATCGACATTTCCACGCAGAGTGGACCGAGCCTCTCGCCGTCCTCCCTCGCTGTCGATTCCTCCAAACCCTAGCTACCTTTGCCCCAATCCCCGCAGCCGCCGCATCCCTCCCGCATTCGTCCTCCTCGCCCTCAGCTCCTGCCCAATCACCATGTTCGCCTCCCTCAATCCCCTCCTGCTCCACTCCCCTTCTCCTCCACCGTCCCATCTCCTGGTATCTCCATGGCTCGAGCAGGGAGAGTCGAAGGGCAGCAGGGCTCCATGAATAGAGCAGGCGGCAGGGCGCCATGAATAGAGCAGGCGGGGAAGATGAGGAACGACAAGCAGTTCGGCCTCCACACCACACTCTCCTCCGCCCCGTCGCCGAGCTCGTGTCGCCGCTGCAGTCCGCACCTTCTCCTTCCGCGGCACAGCAGCGTCGTCGTCTTCCTCGCCCCTAGACGCAGACCGACGAGGAGGAGAGGAACAGAGGAAAAGGCCATCGTCCTCGCCCTTGGTGCTCGGGCTGTAGAGCTATTCACGCGAGGACGCAGGCCAGCAGCATGGCGGCCACCTTCCTCCGCATCTTTTTCATCCGGATCTACAGGTTTCCTCTCTCTCTCTCTCTCTCTCTCTCTCTCTCTCTCTCTCTCTGAAGTCTGAACCAATTTGCTGCAAGTCGTTGTATCATTGGACAGGAAAGGAGATGTGTGTGAAGGTGTGTTGATTTTTGCTCTAGCATTGGCATCTGATTGGCCGTATTCACTTGGGCAGCATCATGTGAGGACTGAGATGTGTAATTGTTTCTACGTATTTGTCTCATTGCCACTTACACAACTCCATATTAGTTTAATCCCCTAATCTTTCATCTTTATTGGTGTAGAATCTGTAGATTAGATTGTTTTTTATTTATGCCTACATGTTGTTTGATAATAAAAAGGCAAGGGCGATGCAGGGGAAGATTGATCTATGTAATATTCACTCTACTTAATATTATTAAATTTTCTGAAATTCAGCTCCATATGACGTTGTTTGTCTCATTGCCACTTACACAACTCCATATTTTCTGAAACGAGCCGACCATACTCATGTCACAGAGGAAAGTTAAAGATCTTTTGTGTGTAATATGAGGTGAGCATGATTTAGGTTAATCACTCAGGCTATTTTTCTTTAAATGCCATGATACAATAATCTTAATTTTTTCGTCCCTGCAGTACTTTTCGGTCGCTTGCAATATTGTTTGATTTTGTGTTTCATACAGAAGTATATGCCGTCCCTTTTAATTAACTCATACCTTTTAATTAACTCATATGGTATTTGCATGACAAAGAATAGTCCGAGTATGATTGATTCGCATGGCCAGGATTTTGCTTTATGTTTAGTTTTGAAGGATAAAGATGAGGCAGATATTTGGGTTTTCCACCAGAAGCACAAAATATGTCCCTTCGGATATTTCTTTCTGACTTTTCGTATTTATTGTTGCAGACTCATGCTCTGGATGGTGGATTTAAATGCACTAAGAAGGTATAACAACTTTGTTGTCTGAATGTATAGGAATGGGTAATCTGTGAGATTGTTTGTGTTTGCTCAATATTGTTTCTTTGTATGCGCACATGCTGCAGTTTGCTCTAACATAATCACAATTTTCAGAGACAGTTTTTTTAATTATGATCATTCTCCTGTTCTTTCCATCAGGCTTCCTTGACGGAGAAACATGTGGTTAGAACTGTTTTCAGCTGTCCACTTATATTTACAGTACTGCATATCAACATGTGACATCAGGCATGAAATAGGGGTCCTGTAGGTTGGGTAATCCAATTGTAGCACCATGGGCAGTGCAGATTACATCTCTGTTGGTATGTTCTACAATCAATTATAGCATGTTTCATGGTATAAGCATATGCTTGCGTGGTCACTGATTTTATGATTGTTTACCGTTTCATTTTTATCTTAGTTGGTTACTGACCTCCTTACTTTTGTTGAAGGGGAAAAGGCAGATGAAAGGCTGTAGTTTCTATTGAGAACGAGCATTCCAAGGACCAAATGTATGGTCACACATCTTTTATATTTTCATATTTTGCATTAAATTTGTAGCGTGATCTTTCTGTGCTCCTTCTGATTAAGTTTTGAAAAGAAAAACTAAGATTATTTATGTTAGCAAGATGGTTTATAGGTGTGAGTAATAGTGGATCACCAAAATATTCCTTCACGTAGAAGAGCTTCTTACAGATTTGAATTTCAAAACCTAGGTTACCAAGCCCTCTCCTTTATTTTTTAGTCCTTCATTTCTTACTCTTAACAGATCTTTTCACTTTTAGGGTGATATATGGTTAATTGGTTAGATCTCTATATTTGCCATGGACAAGCTGTGATATTGTTCTATTGGGTACCGATTGTGTGCATCATATATCAGATGATACTAAGGTGTGTTCAGCAGCTTTTTTTTAAGATGCCTCTTCTTTGATGTACTGTCTGCCGTGTTTCCAAACATTTGGCAGAATGTTTGGTTAATTTTTTAATAACACTATCCTAGATAAATTGGATGAAAAATAGCTTGAGTGAGTGCATCTGTAATAGAAATATAGAATCTGTATATTATGTTGATAAATAGTTAAATTAGTATATATTGCTTTCTTGCCACCTACTGTTTAAACTCTTGGATTTGTGGAAGGTACTTTTCAGTTCTTTCCATTGATTGCGCACACTTAAGGTCTGATTGTGTGTGTAACCGAAGGAGTGTCATGTGGTCTAGCATGACATTATTTTCCACTAATTTTAGCTTTACATTTTACCACTTTATTTATGTTTGGTGGCCAGTTTGCTCTTATCATTTGGAATACAAAAGATTTGTAATGTTCAGGGGGGAAATTGATAAGCTGTAATATTGCGTCTGACTGCAAGCCATTTTTTTTGACATTCAAAGTAACTTATTATCATCTCTTTCAGTTCAGGCGGATGCACACAACCATCTATTTTACTTTAAAATGTAATGGCATGATTCTGTGCAGTTGTGCATCATTTCCAATCTGCATAGTCAAGGTAGAAGGTTAGCTTTGTAACATGCATGTGCTTGCAGATTTGTCCAAACCAATAATTAATCGAGTATGGTATATGTATTATCTGTGAGCATGTAATAGACTGGAGCCATGATTATCTTCTATTTTTTATGTTAAACTCCCTCCAAGATCAATAGCGTATATATATGTAATGACCTTGACCCTACCCTGCATTTCTAGAATGAACATTAAAATTGAAAATGGACATTCTGCGCTACATTGTTCTATTTCCTCTTCAAAAGTTGTATTTTGTTATGTCGTCTACTGGTTGCTATTTATGTGGAGAAAGGAGATGGGCATGCTATGTTTCTTGATGTATTCAATAATGACTTCACACCTCCGCGGGAAATAACTTCTTTGATGTAATTTTCTGTAGGTAAGAAGTGTTCGAGTGGCATCTCAACGACCATATTCATGCCATGGTATCATTGATGTTCAGGTAGGCCTAACATCTCAACCGGCACAATAACAATCCATTTTTACCCATCTTGCAAAATCCCTTTCCCCTTTTTATTTCGATGGTTTATTGCTTTGGCTACGAGGAGGAGCATGTGGGAAGTAGGAAGTCAGCCTTTGAGTCTCCTGTCATCCTTGGGGTCTAGAAGATATCACCGTAAGCCGTTTCTGCACCACAGTTATACCAAATACTTCTGTTCTCCCTGTCCTCTTCTGCCGCTGTCGATATTTCACTAGGCTCTAGAATACTACCCGAGCAGTACTCATGGCAGCAGCTTCAACATATCATTAGCCTATGATCTTAGGAGATAAAATGTGCTCCTTTAATTTTAGTTTCAGCGACTTCTGATCAATTATTGCATGAACATTCTCTTCTGCTAATAGTCTTTTGTTATTTGTTTGCGTCAGACAATGATGGATTGCTATATCAATTGCCATACTATATTCCTTCGATCTGATCTCTATGTGCATGACATTTGTAGCAGGTTGGGGATGCAGCTAGGTTAGCTTGGTTCACTTGTGATTGGTGATCCAAAGGAACCCCTGCCATCATCTACCACGGTTTCTCGCCTGAAACTAGCTCACATTTATAAGTCCGTCCAGTGTATTTGTAAGCCCCTTGCTGAACCAGGTTCTTTGAAAAATGTTTGTAGGCGCAGACCCTGATAAACAGAGAAAGAAAAAAATCTAAACCAGAATAAGAGACAATGCAAATCTTTTTTATGTTCACTGTGGATATTGCTGCATATTTTAGTCAACCAAGTCTTCATGTAGGTTAAATACGAAGAGCAGACCTATGTTTGTGATATATAGGGCAGACTATTTTCCTATGCCTTGGTTTGCTCTACAATCGAGGCAGTATCTGGCTGAATCGTTACTTTGTTTTTGCAGTAGCGTGCCATCTTTTGTTGATATAAGATGCAAATGAATGTCATTTCTATGTTGTTTGCGTATTCTGAACTCTGGTGGTGCTGTTGCTTCCATCCGTGATTGCCCTGTAAATAGGAACCAAGTGTCCGTTGCAATGATGCACCTAAGGTTCTTATGTTGATGTTGCTTCTACTATTTTGCCATGCTTGCCTTATATAGCTTTCTTTTGGATATCAGTTGTTTAGTTAATCACGTTGTTGGACTCTTGGTTAACTTCACTTGCATTATATGGTTAAGTATATACCTGTTTTTACTTATGCTTGCTAAATGCAGTGTTAGGTCTTTAGTTCTGCCTTTGAATGGTCATTTTTTGGAAAATGAATTTTACTTTGCGCTTTCAGACATACTGGAGAAAAATACATCGCATTGGACTGGAATTTTCTTGCGTTCCTCCTGTTCAAGCGAGGCTGACCAATCCCACCGGTGCAAGACACGGACAACACCTATGAAGATACTTACCTCCTTAACAAGTTTGCGCTGTGCACCATGGACTATCTGTAGTTCCTCTACTGTTCAGAGGTTCCTGCTCACAGTGAATGTCCTGCCTCTCCATCAGTCCCCTGCCTACTCATTAGTACTAATAGTATATATGTCTTCATGTTGCCACTGGAACTACCTGCTATATCAATGTACTCTTACTACCTATGGTTAACGATCTATGTGATGATCGAACTGTTGTAATTCGGACCTACTTATCCTGTAGTTTTATTCGTGTAAACTAAATCCAGTGGTAGCTGCAAGTAATGTTCTATATTACTACTGTTTATCATACCATTTTGCACGCTGCATACCAGTGTCATCGGCGGGTGGCGCGCGGCGAAGCCGCGCCGGGGGATCTAGTACAAATGGATCTTGACGGCAAAGCAGCCTCACTGGTGTCACCGATGCTTGTACATCCTGAGTTCACGACCTAGCTTCCACGATGTAGCTGTAATTGTCTCACCAACGAAGGCTCTGCAAATAAACAATAATTAAACTAGACCTAGTATATGCAGATCGAAATTCCAGGAATTTTTGGTTAATTACCCGACATTATGGAGCAGCTTCAGGGGTAGGTGCAGGATTCATCGGCGGCACAGGATCTGCTACCAAATTCATAGTAAATGTTATAATTCTCTCATACCGTAGACGTGAACATAAGCAAATTAAACAATGCATACACAAAGTACTGTATCAGTTGTTACAATTACTTACCGTTGCAATCGGGGCCTACTGGCTCGACCTGATAGATACCCAAAAGATCATACAACAAGCGCCCATACTGGATAGGGGCAGCCATGAGTTTTTCTAGCTCGTATTCCGCTATACGGCAAAGGCAGATGGGCGCATCATGGAGTAACGCGGTTTTCCCACAGCTAGGAGGACTAGCTGAATGCCCGTGCTTTGCAACGGGTAGGAGATAACTAAAAAGAGGCAATAAGTTTATGTACTCTCAGCCTTATTAGTTTTTTATTAAAAACTTATGAAATAGTCATTATATTTCTGAACATGCGCATTAAGAGTGACCCCCATGAAATTGACCATTCACGATAACTTTACCCCCTCTTTCCTGCTGCGATGACTCAATTTCTTTGCAACATCATGCTAATAGATGGGGCTCCATGACTTCACCATGGATGATTGGCAAACTCTCCCCACCGTTAGAATAGGTGTGCTCACGTGATTCACAAGAAGGGTCCATATAGGAAGGCGTTGTCCTCGCTTGCTATGCTCGTCTCTTGGGAAATTTAGAAGGAAAGCAATGGGAGGGGTTTTTAGGAGCCAAACAATGACTCCAACAATGCCTACCTCCAAGATTAAGGAAAAGGTGGCCATGTGGAGCCTCGCCGGAGCCAAGGCTTTAAGTAATATGATGTCGCAAGAGTGATTTATTGTATTTAGACTATGACCGGTGGGCCACGGCTTGGGATGTAAAACCTCTAAAACTTTTTTTAATCAATGAAAATGGTAAATACTTTGTCTTGTTTTAAAAAATCAACATCTCCATAGGTTCAATTAGAAACGACAGAACTGGCTCCTCTTCTGCCTACAAGATTAGGTTAATAACTTTATTAAAGGGGCCAATCCCTGGAGAATGAATAGTTCTTCCCTCCCTTTCTCGTTTTATTTCTAGTTTCCCTAGGATTTCCAAGATTGGCAAGATCCAACTTTAGTTTAAAACAACAGTTAAATTAGATGGAAGCTGATAATCGGCTCCTAATTTTCTATATTTGAAGTTGTATATTTGCTTAGTTGTGGCAGTGTTGGCAATTAGAAATAAATGCAACATCATGCTCATAGACTTCATCTCCTTGCTAGTCTGCACCCTGGACACTGATGTTGGACATACATGTTACTTGCTAGTTCATGGCTGTAATGATAACAAAAACATCCTTCTATTTTCCAGGGCAAAGGAATAAAGTGTGAAACATTCCAACGTAATATGAATTCAATGAAAACGATTTACACTTCAAATGACAGGAATAAAGTCAAATGGCGTAATGCACTTGAGTTCGCTACATGTTCTCAATTCAGATGATACATCGGACTTAACAAGATGATATGCAGAAAACATGTACACAATAGTAAACGAGGAATCACAGTAGATATTACAATCGATTGAACGAATGATAAGATGATGCTTGATTTTGATTACTGCGCAGGAACAGATTTCTGCTGTTCACCGTATTAATTTTCTAAAATCAACAGAATGTGATTTAAATCTGCAAATTGTTGTGCGTAATCCTGATGTATGTACGCATCTTTTATTAGTTCAAAGTTTTTCAATCTGAGCATCGTAAGTGCCTTGAAAAAATTCGTCTTTGCGGACTGTTCTGTTTTAGACAGATTATGTTTTTTATTTTGCATTCTCTCTTTTACTAGTGTTGGGTGGAATTCTTTTTGGGTGGAAGAGCTTCACATAACATTAGTGGCGGTAGCTAATGTTTAAAGTAACGGTCATATTGCGTCCTTACAGAACATGTGAGTTTTTGATTGTGCACTAACCCTCTAATGAGAGATACTTTGAGTTTGGTGTGGTGGAAGTTTTCAAGAGTCAAGAGGGAAGAGTGATATAATAGTATGGAAAAGAGTGAAGAGCTCAAGCTTGGGGAGGCTCCCATGGATCTCCCCAGCATATTTCAAGAAGACTCAAGCATCTAAGCTTGGGGATGCCTTGGGCATCCCCTTCTTCATCGTCAAAATTATCAGGTCATCTCTAGTGAAACTATATTTTAATTCTTTCACATCATATGTGCTGTTCTTGGAGCGTCTGTATCTTATTATTTATTTATCTTAGCATCAAACACCAGTTACATTAATAAGTTGATCGTCACATCTTTTATTTATCCTCTGTTTTCAATGTTTACTTGGTTAATTGATTACTTGTTGAAACTTAAAAATGATGTGTGAATAATACTATTTAGTAGTTTATGTTTTCTTATGGTTAGTCTCAACTAGCTAATAGTGCATATTATGTTATTTTGATATTAACATGCATTGTCATGTTCATAAGATGGTATGGAATTGTGGTATCCTCCTCTGAATGATTTACTTGAATCGACTTGGCACATGCTCACACTTGTTCATGACTGAAAAATAAAAGTCAATTAAGTCTTGATGATCTATTTTGCCTCAGAGTTTTAGTATCATTTTTATGCCTCCGTTAATTTTATTCTGTCGCAAGTATGATTATGACGGTTATTGCTCTCTTGATTGTCGCTTCCCAGTCTATTGCTAGCCTTCACCTGTACTGAGCGGGAATGCTGCTCGTGCATCCAAAATCTTAAAACCAAGTTATCCCAAAGAGTCCACTATAAATTTCTATGCATGGTATTTCAAACCATTCCAAGTAAATTTTCATGTGCTACCTTTAAAACCTTCAAAATACTTCTCATTTTGTGACACTGTTTTTAGCTCATGAGGACGTAGTAGTTGGGTTTGTTATCTTCCATACTAAATTAAGTCCCGACTTGCATGCTTCATCTGCTCGTCACTAATTTTGCAAAGAGCTGGTTAGACCATTATAACATCTAAAAAGTAAAATAAAATAGGCACTCCTCCATGGTATGAGATTGTTGGCAGGCACCCGAGGATTCGGTTAGCCATGGTTTGTGAAAGCAAAGGTTGGGAGGAGTGTCATACTATATAAAAGTGCATGCTATAAATGCCTAATATCAATAACTCGGAACCGCTCTCAACTTGTTTAGTATGGAAGATAACAAGAACTCTATTACTGATTCGTTGACAGGAACAACCACCTCCCAAAACAATTTTTATTTCTGTTTTAAAAATAAAAAGCTCTAGCACATGTTAATCCCTGCTTCCCTCTGCGAAGGGCCAATCTTTTATTTTAATGTTGAGTCATCATCCTTTCTTTGAGCACTTCCTCGAGAGCATAACTGTCATTCTTAGTGTAATGTGCTTGTCCCAGAATGCGGTTATCTGTGGTATAACTATGATGCTTTTACCTTTGATATCTTTACATCTAGTCTTCACTTGAACTTCAGAGGTGACTTGGCATTTATGTTTTGCTCCACAATTAAGGGCAAGCGAGATATCACTCTACCATGCTTTATTATGATCATTACAATCTTGTTGATGTTTATAAATTTCATGTTATGAGCTCTTAGTTCGTTGATACTTTTCATTAGGTAACATGATTGCTAAGTTTTATTATCCTTACATCATGCAATTGTTAAAGACCTGATCATAGCATTTACAATCAAAAATTATTTTGTTATCATTTACCTACTCGAGGACGAGCAGGAATTAAGCTTGGGGATGTTGATACGTCCAAAACGTATCTATAATTTTTGATTGTTTCATGTTAATATTATGCCTTTGGCACTTGTTTTTATATTAAGTTTATGATTTATTTGGACTAACCTATTAATAGTTGCAAAAGTGCACAATGTTCTTGTTTTACACTTTGATGTGTAGGAATTATCAAGAATACAAGAGGAAACCTTGTTTTAGTCGAATTGGGACTTTCCTGAAATCTGTCTGAGAACTTTTTACGAAGATTGTCAGTTTGACCCTCGAAGACGACGTCAAATGGAAAACTCAATAAATAGAAAGTTGCAGGGAATTTTCTCCTAATGGATCTGGATATAAAATTCGGCCCAATCCGAGTCCGGACGGCCGAGATAAGCCCGATTTACCGAAACCCTAAAAGGGGATGACGGAAATCCGTGAAGATATATAAAGGGAGGAAACCTAGGTCGTGGCCAACACCCATACCACGAATTTGCAGCCACAAAAGCCACGTTTTTGCCTCCCCATGGATCCCATCTCCATGGGGGAGGGCTCCCAAGAAGCCATGAAGGAGGGAGGCTAAGGGGCGGCGCTCCCCCATGATGCCGGCGGCGGGGAAGGAGCTCCCCGCGCCGCCGCCGCCGCGCTGCCTCTCCGCCGTCTTCACCGCCATCTCCATCACCAACTCCTCCTTGTATTCAGTGGTTCATCCTCCCACAAAACTCTGTACCGTCCTATGTAAACATGTTGTTTGATGCTATAATATTTATCCTATGATCTATGACATGTTTGTGTAGTTTATTTGTCTTTTGATTGCTTGGTTGAATGTCTTTGGTTCATTAGAGTTGTATGTTGATATGGTACTGTCCTTTGGTGTCCATTATACTTGTGCGCGCATGGATCAACATCACGGGGTTGGTAGTATTTGTAAACGAAGGGGGGAGTCCTGCTGGAGTGACAGAAACCTAAGGGCGCGAACCGGTTAGTTACACGTATGGGAGTAAGAGGACCATAAACTTAAGGCTATGGTTGGGGAAACCTTAATGCATTGTTAGTATTCACGGATGCTTTCTAACAATCCAATCATATAGTACTTGTAATCCAAATAGTGGAGTGCATGTATATTTAGCCTCTCCCACATAGAAAACTGCATCGAAGACAATGAACCCGATATATTCGGTAATTAATCTTGGACAAAGCCATCACAATTACCACCACTTTTCCACACTCATGGTACTGTTAGTTTATGGTTACTTAGTGTATTTTATTGCTGCAGCACTAACATTTACTTTCTTGTTATTTATTATCTGCAAAACTATCTGTTTACCCGTATTGTTACTCTAGTTTTATTTCCTAGATAATGCAAACGTTTAGTGTGCGTAGAGTTGTATCAGTGGTTGACAGAACTTGAGAGATTACTTATCCTACCTTTAGCTCCTCGTTGGGTTCGACACTCTTACTTATCGAAAAGGCTACACGCGATCCCCTATACTTGTGGGTTATCAAGACCTTTTCTGGCGCCGTTGCCGGGGAGCCATAGCGTAGGTGAATATTCTTGTGTGCACTTGTTTGCTTTATCTCTAAATAGTTTTTATTTTTAGTTTTAAGTTGTTTTCTATCTTAGTATGGGTAGGAAATACGAATTATAAAAAAATTTAGTTGTACTTGTTATCTAAAAACGTTTTCAAAAGAGAGTGATTGGAAAGATGAGCAATGGTTAAGTGGGGGTCGACCATGAACACTTGCCTATGAAACCAAAGCAAATCTTTCCATGGACGCTTCTCATCCAAAAACATGTAAATATTGTGTATATACCTCTGTACATAAAAATAAAATGTTAATTATAGTCTCTAGTTAATTGAAAGTTGATAGTTTTGCTTTGCTGTCCAGAAATAGATTTTCTGTGCTCCACCGTATAAAATGTTTAAAATCACCAGAACGTGATCTTGATCTGAAATTTCTTGAGTGCAAAGTGATGCTTATTATCTTTCTTTCATTAGACTAACTTTTTGTGATTTGAGTTACGTAGCTGTCTCGAAAAATTCGATCTTCACCGACTGTTCAAATTAGACAGATTCCTGTGGTTCACTGTAAAAAATCGTGATAAATCTCAGAATAGTATTTTGACTTGAAATTTTTTGTGCATAAACCTGAGATTATTATCTGTCTTTCATTAGTTTTAAGTTTTTTTGATTTGAGCTACGTAATTATCTCTTTAAGTGTCATCTTTACAGACTGTTCAGTTTTGGCAGATTGTTATGCTTATTTAGTATTGTGGTTATACTCAATGTTTATAATCTTTATTTGATCAATAAATGTTATAATTTGGTTAGTATACAGTAGTTATCTTAAATTAAACTTGTCAATGCTTGAACATGAGTGTATTTTATTTAATGAGTACTAACCCTACTAATGAGTTTTGTGAAGTTTTATGTGGATGTAGCCTATAAGATCTAATCAATATGGTGATATGAGATGAACAAGAAAACACAAGAGTTCAAGCTTGAGGATGTGTAGGTGCATCCCAAGAATATATTCAAGAAGATACAATCATTTAAGCTTGGGATGTCCGAGTCATCCCCCTATTCATCAAATAACATGAGGTTAGTTCACCACGGTGAACGTTTGCAGTGTTTTCTTTTGGGATAATCATTTAGCACCTTTGCAAAAGTTTTAGTCTTCTATTTCTATTGACCAACCATTCTTTATATTTCTGTAGCAGCTTAACTGAGAAAAATTTCATTCTGTAATCTCGAATTTGGATGGAGAAAGCATCAAGATATCGATTTGCAGTTTGGAAAGTTAGCAATAAATGCCCAGGTTAGTTGTCCCTGCCTATATTGAAAGGGTCCTTCCGTATCATGAACTTGCTCCTGTTAAAGATGTACATTTATTTCTTTTGTTTGCTGAATCTAAAATGCTTTAACATGCTTCCTCAGTAGGGTACAGTGCTAACGACTCGGATACTGATGATATTAAGGAAACCTGCAAATAATGGATATTTCCCAGTGAGATTACTGGCAGGGTAAGTTGCGTGTTCCCATGTGGCATCGTAGCCTAGAACTCTCTTATGTGTCGCAGCATTATTGTTTGAGTTAATTGTGAAAAGAATCCGTGTTTATCAGCTCATCAGTATCCGATTCATCCATACTTTAAGTGAACTAGCATATTGGGCTGTACAATGATGAAGGTAGGATTTTAAGTTGATCAATTGCTTGGTCTTGGCCCTTTTTATGTATCCCTTACGAGAGAATCATGTTTATGGCATCAGCTAGACTATTTTCCTTATTATGAAATTGAAGGTTTGAAAGATCAATTAGATACCCCAGGAGTGCAAGGCTATATAAATTTGGGATTCTGTCTTTACACCTGTGAAAAGGGACAACATTTTAGGTCGTTTTTAATATTTCATAGCAGGTGTTGTGATGAAGCTCCTTTTTCGCATATGTTTGTTCCACTTTAATCGATTCAAATCATTTGATATTTTTCTAAGAAGTTCCTTTACTTTGCAGGGCCTGTAGTGACTACAAAACAAGCTAAGGGGACACAAACTATTCAAATATGCAGTTGTATCATGAAAATTGTTTTAGGCTTGGTACGTACTGCTTGGGAATGAGTCTGTACTATAAATTTACCCTTTTACATGTATTTATATCTGTTATGCCTTTGTTTTGCTTATGTAGTTCAGTATTTTACTTCTAATGCAGCGAGATAATATGTCATGTTGGCCTCTTTGTAGTCCACTCCCTTCTCTTGATTGCCTTTGTTCTACTGATGTTACCCCTTCGTGGGGATGATTATTTGCATGATTTGCATGATTTAGCCATCCATTTCAGATCTGAAAGCTCTCTCTGGGTTTTCCACTTTGTGGGGATGATTTTCCTGCACCGTGAAATGGCCTGTATGTTGGATTATGAACTTTAGTTAGTTAATTGTCATTTCATAGACTTCTATGGTTTAATGTTTTCATGGTTTTCAGTTGACTAGCTCTAAGAATAAAAAACAAAGATTTATCTTTGGTTAAGCTAGACAACTTCACTAATTATGAAATTGCAAAAGGTACTTGCCCTAATAACAGTGTTGGATTCGTAGAGAAACACTGTAATTTTCTTGAAAGAAAATCTATTTTCTGTATTTTCCTTCGGTGTGCTTACCAAATAAAGTTATAAGTGTTCTCTGTGTTTCATAGCATGATGTTAAGAAAGTTTGGTCTTTATCTGGAGATCGTTAGATATTTCTTGCTTACTTTACCTTCGCCATTCCCATGCAGAGTGGAGGCTGCACGCAGTCTAGAGGACAGGAGCCACCAGCGACTGTTTGGTCAGAATTGGTGGGAGGACCCGAAGGAGAAAAAAGAGGAGAACAGGGGGGCGGCTGCAAGAAGCGAGGGGTGGGAAAGGAAAAAGACCAAGGGGGAGCTAGCTAGGGTAGTAGGGTTTGGCTGGGATGGGCCTTGTGCCGGAATTGGCCTGGCTGCTCACTCTCTCACTCTCAAAATCTGTTGCCTTTATTTTCTTTTGCAAGATGATTTGACGAATCAGTTTTAAAAACGGAGGCGAATGTTTAACAAAACATTTCTGTCCCGTTGCAACGCTTTCAGTTGAAGGTTTTCAAGAAAAAATTATGACATGTTAAGATTTTTACAAAACATCGGGGCTTAAGACATTTTTATACTTTTTTAACTGATTATTTAAGAAATTCACATAAAAATCCATAGACAGCCTATTTCTACATGGAATATCAACGAAGATTGCCAAATTATGAATGATCAAATGTATTTCAATTGAACATTTTATTCTACGGTTCTATTTTACAAAAATGTGTTACATGTGAAAGAGAAAGGAATTAATAGGGCGTGGTAACAAACGAGTTTGTTAGTTTCTTTTTTAGTTTGTCGTCTTCTCAATAAACCTAATCGACAATGGTCAAAATTAATGAGAATTTGTCGGTGGAGTCGTAGGTGTCGCTAATCTTGGAGAGGACGATTGTGAGTTTTGAATGCTGATGTTGGAGAGGACGATTGAGAGTTTGAATGACCCGGGTTTTTTCGCGGTTTTTTTCTCCCGTTGCAACGCACGGGCATTTTTACTAGTTGTCTGTAAAGGAAGGATGAGAACGGGTTAGCGGAAGACATATCTTAGTCAAACATGTTTATCTTAAGTAACTGTAGAAAATTAACAGCAGTAATTATTTTGCTGGGAACCAAACAAATAATGTCCTTCAAAAAAGTCGGCGCATGGACTTGTCTAATAATCTAGACGGAGGAAACAAAATTCTCTTTTCGAAGTAAAACTGAACATACAACGATACGGTATCTCGAGTTAAAAAAAATCCTCCATTACGAAAACAAAAGATTCATGGAATAGCAGTTACCATGAGAAATGAAACTGAACAGGTTCCAACAACGACGTACATATTATGGCAAATAAATATTAAAAAAAAGTCTGTCTAGCAATAATAGAGCATGTCTCCTTTCCATCTTGCACATGTCTGTTGGAGAAGACCCAAATTTCCTTCTCCTGGGGGATTAGAGATCTGAAATTTCATAGAGCATAGGTAATCACCAGCAGATATTGAGCATAAATTACATAGTTTCGTGGATGTCGGGTTAACAGAGGAAAAATATATGAATATAAAACAACTTCAGCTGATCTATCCATGGTTCAAAATTAACTGACGGCGCCAACAAAGGAAATGTAATTATCGAGAAAAGGGTAGCAAATATCTTAATCCATTGATTTTGTGCTACACATGAGAGAAAATTTATCCATTTTTCGCATGGCCTATTATTTATAACGTAACACCGCCATTAGGATGGCATGCGGATTGTACATTTCTGACCTGATATACCTTCTAGCTCAAACTGGATGGCGTCCGTTGAGCTTGTCGAGTATTGTTTTTATGGAAGGTCTCATCAGACGATCAGTCTCAACACATTCTAGTCCTATTTCAATGCATTTTTTTTACTTGTTGGAGGCAATCAGCTTTCAATGATGGGAACTCCGACACGATGCGTTCGTCTTTCCAATTTTCACGTACCTGCGTAGAAGATTGGAATCACAATCTATCGAGATAACACAAACGACCATGTGTAACAAATTCTAAAGTTCAGTTTTCAAAGCACTAAGAATTTGTGCTATTACATGTGTAATAAATTTCCCTGCAGATGGTTCGTTGTCGCAGCAATTCTTCTCTCCAGTGGTGGTCTCTATGATTAGTACACCTAAACTGTATATATCTGATTTGGTCGATATTTCACCTCTGTATAGATATTCTGGAGCCATGTATCCCTACATATCATTAAAATTACTCCCTCTGATCCACAAAAAGTGTCGTGACTAGTGCTATTCGGTTGAACGTAACTAGTTCATTTCCAGCGACAGTGAAACCGGATCGGAGGGAGTATCAATTTTATAACTCTTACCAGAGAGGTTAGTGTGGAATCTAAATCGTAATAATTAAAATATATTTTTATAATCGACTTACAATGAGCCAACGACAGTTTTTGTGTTCACTCGTGTTTGTTCTTGACCGAAGAGTCTGGATAGACCAAAATCTGCGATTTCGGGACCAATTCACCATCCAGCAGAATGTTTTGAGGCTTAAGATCCAGATGGACAATATGAATGCTGTGCAAAAAGAGTATGCCTTCGCAGATCCCCTTAATTATGTTGAAGCGTGTATCCCAGCCAATTTTGGCATGTACTTCTGAAGAAGTGAAACATTGAATTATTGAAGTACTGCAAGATAATGACTTAAATATCACATATTTATTATATGACCACAAATGAAAGATTTGTAGTACATTTACAACTTCTTTTGATACTACCAATGGTTATACCTCGATTGTCATCGTATAGCATTTCATAGTGTAAACATATTAGAAACTTGAATGTGAATGTAATTTGAATCAGATAGTGTTATATACCAAAAAGATTCTTTTGAAGGCTTCCCAGTGGTAAGTATTCATAGCAGAGTAAATATTCAACTATGTCGGCAACAATATATCTTCCATTTATCTGTACCACTTGCTTCTCACTTTCACGACAGTAGCCGACCAGCTTTACAACATTTAGATGATGGACAGCCATAATATTAAGAACTTCATTATCGAAGGTTTTTTCTTGTGATAGCGGTGGATTTTTCGCGAGTTTCTTCACAGCAATGGTTTCCCCATCAGGTGTGATTCCCTGTTCGATCTCAAAGATACTCTTTCAGCAACTCCTTTTCAGAATTATTGATATATTTTATAGAGTGAAAGGCACCAGAGGTCACAAAGTTGCGCGAAAAGTAAGGATTAGTCACCAAGTTGAAAAACCTCAAAACGAGGTCACGAAGTTGTGGAGTAGTCAATTTTTGGTCATTCCGTCACGGTGGGCGTCAAGTTGCTGACGTGGCAGTGTGTTTTTTACAAAAAAACACCTTGAACTTTTATATATTCTAATTGTTAGGTCCTTCTCCATATTTATTTTCGAGTGAAACACACCAGAGGTCACGAAGTTGCGCAAAAATTAAGGATTGGTCACCAACTTGAAAAAGCTCAAAACTGGGTCACGAAGTTGTGAGTTAGCCAATCTTTGGTCACTCCGTCACGATGGACGTTAAGTCGCTGACGTGGCGGACTGTTTTTTTTACAAATATCCCCTTAGAATTTTGTTTCTTCTAATAGCTAGGTCCTTCTCGATAAATCTGGGCACAGTTTGGTCTCAAATTTTATTTTTGCTCGCCGTCGTCACCTCACCGTCGCGTCCAATCTCCCGGTCTCCGACCTCCTCCTCTCCCTCCCTCCTCCTACCTAACCTCTGATGGCTGCCCGCTCGCGCCCTCCGCGCCCGTCGTCTCCTTCCCGCCCTCCGGCTCCCTCTAGCCGCCGAGCACGGTGCAGTGGCGTCGTTCGCGCGGGGCAAGGCCCTCAGAATAGTGGCGCACGGGCGCAGGACAGGAAGGGCGCACGGGCGCAGGACAGAGAGCCGTCGTGGAGGCGGTCGGCTGCCCCCAACCTCGCCGCGCACACTGCGGCGTCGTTCCCGTGCTGCTCGGCGAGCCGTGCGTGGACGCCGACGCCGGACGCCGCAGCCGGACGCCGGATGTAATGCACAGAAGAGATGAACTGCTCCACGCGCCGCACCAGTTTATTTGGAGTATTTGTAAGAAGAAAAAAAATCAAAAAAGGACCTAATAATTGGAAGAAACAAAATTCTAAGGGGATATTTGTAAAAAAAAACAGTCCGCCACGTCAGCGACTTAACGTCCGTCGTGACGGAGTGACCAAAGATTGGCTAACTCACAACTTCGTGCCCGGTTTTGAGCTTTTTCAAGTTGGTGACCAATACTTAATTTTTGCGCAACTTCGTGACCTCTGGTGCGTTTCACGAAAATAAATATGGAGAAGGACCTAACAATTAGAATATATAAAAGTTCAAGGTGTTTTTTGTAAAAAAACACACTGCCACGTCAGCAACTTGACGCCCACCGTGACGGAATGACCAAAAATTGACTACTCCACAACTTCGTGACCTCGTTTTGAGGTTTTTCAACTTGGTGACCAATCCTTACTTTTCGCGCAACTTCGTGACCTCTGGTGCCTTTCACTCTATTTTATAAGAACATATTGGAAAGGCAGAAACTGTTAAGGAGTACCTTGTAAACGGTTCCAAATGGTCCAGTACCAAGTATACGCCCTTCGAGAACTGACCTGTGATACTCTTCAGAAAATCTAACGGCAGTTTCGTCGGTAAAGTGCTCATAACGCTCGACTTGTTCCACCTCCTCTAGTTTCTGATGATTTAAGAAGCTTGATGTGAGCTGCTACAAGCTATGTACTGTGACAAATTCTCATTTACAGAGCACAGACAGATCTAAATACACAAGAATAAACATACATGGATTGTTTGTAAATTAAGCCAGAAACATAGTTGGGAAACGACGATTGAAAGCACTAACCTGGATAAAATCCTCTCAAACAGTTCTGAAACGGGGATGAGCCTTCTGTGAAGAATCGCTTCTTTGCTAGCCTCAGTTCTTATTCTGTAGGGGTGTGTGTGCTAAACCCAGCTAGATATATAACCTTAATTTTCGAAAAGAAATCGTCAGTTGGATATATACAAATCATAAACCAACCTAATGTGATGTTAAAATATTCATCGCAAAAAAAAAAAAATCATGTAAGAAAAAACGAGTTGACTTGACCCAGCCTACGATGCGCGCTTACTCTTTCTGTAAAGAAAAAATAAACAGCCTAGGCCCACTGGTATAAGAATAATCCATGTCTACATCACTTGTTTAATGCCCACGGGCGCTCGATCAGACCATGGCCAATGTGTGGGCTTGCAGAGGCAAACGGGATGGTGCAGAGGAGGCTGACGCTTCATCCAACAAGTTTTTTTTTTCGAAATGGAGGTTGAAAGCCCTAGCCTCGGCATCGAATCATGCACACACATTTTCCAGGGCTAGTGATTTCGCCATTGATTTCCTGGATCATAGTATTGTATTTTCCCCACTATGTTGACTACTGAAATGATTATTAATTAATTATTTGTCATGTCCAAGAAGCTTAGCTGCATTCTTATACTATTTTAGTACCACTTTCTTTGATGAATTCTGACTACTCACCACCGTAATTTAAGATATATGAATGAGCTCATTCTAGAGAGGGCTCTGTCTGCCCCTATAATCATATCTTGGTTTGGAGAAGTGGTTCTTTTAATCAGGGTTGCGTACCTTGACTTGTATCTCAACAACTAGTGCTGGGTCCATCTGAATTCTTAAGGCCACTCTTGCAACCATCAACCATTCGGTCCATCTTAGCGCCAGCGTTCCTGCTGTGGACCTTTTATAAGAGTTAGTGATTTATTCATTGTTTCCCTTTGAGCCTATTTGGTTATGCCAGATATGTTCTTACGATCTGACCTCTCTTCTTCTGTATAGAACTAATATAGCTGGATCATGTATCAAAAGGTAACACCTGGATATAATGGTTCCTCAAAAACTATTCTTCTTTATGTTGTGTTTTCATTTATAGATATGATTTGTGCAAACTGGAATTGTGTACCGGTTTAGGTCAACATGGCTCAGCCATAAAATTCTAATGTTTATGTTAGCTGTAAAACGTCGCCCTCCCTTTCCTCTCCCCGATACAGATCTGAGAGGCGATTTTGAGAGTCCACCGTCGGTCCACCTCTTCCGCCGGTGAGGCGTGGGTTCCCTCCCCTCCGTCGGCTGCTCCGGCGGCGGGAGGGTGGGGGAAGCCCGTCTCACGGCGTGTATTCATGGTAGGGCTTGGCAGGTGTCCGGCCGGCGGCGCTTCGGAGGCGGAGGTGCTGTTGGTTCATCTGTTGTCCGCGCAGATCCCCTCCGGTGGTGGCGTTCCCTCGGGCTTCACCGACCTGCGCGCGATTTTCCCTGCACCACGGCCAGATCCAGGTATGCGGTGGATCTGGATGCAGTTCAATAAGAGGATGATACAGAGGTTCTTCGCGGCGGCGCCGGCGTTCCCGGCAGTAGTCTCTTCGGAGGCGGTGCTCGGTGACTTCCCGTCTGCGGTGTGGTGGGCTCCGGCGATCCAATGTTTGGGGAGCTTCAGCAGCGGCGCGCCATCGTCAGCTCCGGCTCGTCGTCGTCGTCAGGATCCAGAGGGCTTCCTTGTAATTTTTCTTTTGTTTCTGGACCTTTCTGTAAGTTCGGAGAATTAATATATCATCCCTTTCGCAAAAAAAAAAAAAATATTAACATATTGTTTTCTCCTACCAGAGAAGAGGTAACATGGGCCCTGGAAGTCTGGTGCCAAGGCCTCTGCCGTTGGACCAGAAGGTTGATACTTGATAATGGCGTGAATAGAATTGTCTACAAAGCACCATACTCGCGCATCCGCAACCTGGCTGCCAAATTAAGTAAACTCCACGTAGTCAACTGTGTAATTTACTCTGTTTCTGTGAACCTCAACAACCAAGCTAGCAGTGTACTCTCTTCACACCGCGTCAACAAGTGCCATCCTTTCTCATAAGCCCATTATTTACAAGGTTTGTGCCTTCACGCTTACTCTATTTCAACCTGTCTAATGCTTTTACAACCAGGGAAGCAGAAATCTAAAATACATGCAGGAGTATAGTATATTTTGAAAAATGCATGTATTGTGTAATCGATATATACAACATAACACATGCACAAAAAGGTGGCAAGTGATAGGTATAAAACAATCAGGGGGTAATCAAAAATAATTTCCATTCAGGATAAACGTGGTAGTTTGTGCAGCTTCAAAACAGGTTTCTTTCTGCAGCCGCTAAGTTTGTTCTCCAGACCAGTCTTGACTGCTTCAGCATTGCTCCCAAAAAGAAAGACTTCCTTGAGCTGAGAAATAAATTCCAAGCTAGTAGAAAAATCATACGAGATACCACTGGAGCAGTCAAGCTTGAGCAGCTCAAGATTTTTCATCGTCATTGAACCAAATTCCACAGATAATGTGCTGGAGCTACTACAAGATATCTCGAGGATATTAACATTTTGATAGGTTGGCACCTCAATTTCACATATTTTTCCGATGAAGTGGAGTTTGGGTTGCTTGACCCGAAGGCGAAGAATACATAGTTTAGGTATGTCGCCCAAGAATTTAGTATCCTTTTCATTTAAACTGGCCATTTCCAGATCTAACTTTCTGAGTTTGCCAATCTCTTTGCTCAATACTTCCTTAGATTCAACGCCACTTGCTAATGGCAACTTGTCTTGAAGCCCATACAGCTTAAGACTCTGGAGATTATTCCAAGGCAAGGATATCTGATTATCCAAGCAACAGCCATGATTGTCCTTGTCAAGATGGACTGACAAGGATTCCAGATGGACATAGTCCTTAACAGCAGAGAAAAAAGGCTTGCAGTTTTTCCTGTTGATGCCAGACACACCGAGCTTGCGCAACTGGGTGAGCTTCTTGAGAGCTTTGACCATGGCCTTCCCTCCTGAGGCAGCAACGTTAACAACGCCAAGGGTATGCAATGCTGTTAGTTTCCGAATCCCTGTAGGCACCATAACACCGACTTTACCACGGCATCTGCATAACTTGGGCAGCCAACTCGATTCACAAGGTGATATTAATGTTGAGATGTCGCTCTTGCCGGCACGAAGGTACTGTAACTTCTGTAACTTGGTGATGTTGTCTGGTAGTGTCAGTATCGAGGTGCCCCTGACATCCAAAGTCTGCAGCTGCCTCAGATTATCCATATTATACGGTAGATGGTGGATCTCACTCTGTCCTCGGAGTGACAGGAACTTGAGGCGATGCAACCATTCTACGATGTTCTCAAGATCTTTATAATCTAATCCTTTTGCATCCTCTAGATCAAGTACCCGAAGTAGCTTCATATCTTCAGATATGAGGAATGTTTCCCATCTTCCAAACACTGTAAGTGACCGTAGTCGCGAGAAATCCATGCTCTCGAACACAATTTTATCTCTTGTCCAATCGACCAATATGATAAGGTGCCTCCCTGTGCGTTGGGTGGTTAGGACACAGTTACCACCTAGCTCAAACACAAGATTTTCTTCCTTCCTTCGTGGGATGATGTACTCCCGGATGAAACCATTGACCTGACACAGCACCATCCTTGTCTTCAATGAGTTCGTGACTAAATGTGGTACCTGCTGGATTACGCTCAGATCAAGGAGCTCGGAAAACTGCTTCTCCCCATTCCCCTCTGCAGATTCTTCGGACTCATCCCTGGAGTAGCCCTCTGCAATGAACCTCCTTACTAGCCTCCTTCGCCGAATGGGGCGGTCTCGAGGAAAGATTGACAAGTAGAAGATACATGGCTTGAGTGAGTCGGGGCAAGTACGGAAGTACCAATCCATCCAACCAAATAGATCGCGTAAGCTCTCATAGCTTGGCTTGGTCTCTAGGTGATGCATAAATCTCTGGTTCAACGAATATACAGTTGACATCAATCTGACCGTCTGTTTGGCCAATACGCTTGCTACAGCAACTATTACTTTGGGAAGGCCTCCACACTTCAAGATAAGTTCTTTTACCTCTGAATCATCATCTTCGAGAACTTTTGTGGCGGATGAATTTGTCTGGCAAATCTACATTGTTCCAAGAATTGAAGTCAATGAAACCGTATTTAATTTGATGATTCAGCTGCCGAATATAAAGTGAACAATCCATGGAAACATATGATTAATTAATATGTATACATGCATGAATTGGGATCCCAGAAATATTTGAGACTACCCCTTATACCATGATAGATTTAGTGATATTGATTTGGTATTGTTGATGCATTTTTCTCAAAAATTAATCAAGCTCAAGCAGGTTTGTTAAGACAAGTTAACTGGCCTTGTATACAAGGATAGTGAGGAAGGAAACTACTAGAATAGCACAATGTTAATATAAAAAAAATTAATGGAAGGTCCATAGTATATCAAATTATCAATTATTCTTTTGAGAAATTCTCTGGGTGTTGTATGCAAAATCACTTCAATTATCAGCGGCATTGGCCCACATGCTCGTGGTTGGAGGCACACAATGTGGCTGACTAATTGGGTACTCATTAGTTATTAGGACATGCGTGCTCATTACGAAAATATTTGGAGAAGTGTACATGAAAGGTAACCATACATGCAGATTTCACAAATCACAAACTGAAGGGTTTTGAAAGGTTGAACATAAATTTGGAACAGAATACGCGACGCTGAGACGCAACACAACATATGCAGTTTCCTTATCTCGCTCAGTGAAGGGATATGAATTCAACTTAATGCACGAGGTATAAACCCCGTTTAAACATGCACGCACAAACTTAGAGTGTCGTCAGGAAACACACCTTTTTGAAGAGACTTGAGGACGCAGCAGCTTCTAGACCTTTGACATTAAACACAATATCTTCGCCATTGGAGCAATAAGCAGCAATGCTTGCTTCAGTCGTAATGACGATAATAACACTCCTAGAGGATCTAGGTACCAAGGAACTCTGCATCAAGTCCCACTCTTGTTTTGACCGGATATCGTCAATAACAATGAGCCAACCATGTTCTTCAACACGAAAATCCGAAGGTATACTCCGATGGAAGTCCCTTAAATTAAATGGATGAGATACATCCACCCAATGGTGGTACTCATATTGTCGTTCTTTACCAATGTAATCGAACAGCTCTTTGACAAGAGCGGATTTTCCGACACCAGCTATCCCCCATACAGACATAACATGGCAGTTTTCATTCATTCGTGCTTTTGCTAGATATTCACGAAGTTCCTTCATTTCCGGTACACGCCCAACAAGAGAAGAATCCTCACCAACTGGTTTCTCCACTTTATCCCCATCACCGTGAGAACCCTGTATGTCATTATGTTTAAACTTGTTGGGAAAAGTTTTGATAATTGATACACAATGGTAACCAGTGAGAGGCAAAGTACACGATGCAGCAACTAGCCAACTAGATGTGAATTTTCAGGTAGCTTCAACAGGATGCACACACATTTTATTAGAACATTTACACGTGAGAAAATGATGCAGGAGGCGAGTCACACATACATATGCCACAATGCATACTTAAGCCTGTATTACTAATACGAAATGGCCAGTTGAGTATTTATATTTATAAGGTAAACAACGACATATACTCAGGTTTACCACTATTTCCAGCACATGTCTAGTAGGAGGAGAACCCTAACCCATCAGGTTATTTCATTTATCTCTCTCCCTAACCATTCGCCTTTTTATTCAATGCTATCATTGGCAGTTTAGAATTAAGAGCGGTCCATATGACTGGAAAGCAGTTCACTTGCGCGAAGAACCCAAAGCCGACATATGAGAAACTTGATCGCCTACATATGTATACCGATTGGAAATCCAAACATCCCTGGTAGTAGTACGTGCTCCAGAATGATTCTTTGTCTCATCACTGCCCTATTCTTAACTGGTACCCTGAAACCTCATGATACACACCAATTCAACTTCGAGTTGTGATAGATACACATCGTGATGGTTCTTACGAGTTGGTAAAAGAGATTTGGTCAAAACCGGTTACAAGAAAAACCCCAATTCAAAGTTGGAATAATAAAATACGTGCAAATACCTTCAAGAATGGGCACAACATACAACCGATATAGTTAAAAATAAAAGATTCGGTTATCGGCCATTATTGATGAACTCAAAGAACTTGTGGAAAGTAGACCATTCTCGGCACAAGAGAGTGAACTATAAAGTCAATCAAATGCCGAGACAGCTTGTGTCCTACATGAACATGAACTCAAATGGTACCAGCAATAAAAAGGCCAATTTATTCTTGAAGTAGACTCAAATATAAGATACTTCCATAATGCTGTAAATGGCAGGCACATGAAAAGACTTATATGCAAGAAGTGAAGAATGAAGTTTTACAAACTTAATAAGGCACCAGAACTGGCTCTAATGGATCATACATTAGAGACATTGGGTTTGAGACGGCTATGGAAATCGACTTAGGGGAGGCTCCGGGGATGGCTCTAATGTAAGGTTCTGTACCCCGAGTTATCGATCCACCATCCCCCCCCCCCCCCCCCCCCCCCCCCACCCCAGTACATCGCCACCTAAAGGAATGGAGTCGACAACCATGGCAATGACCTCCATGTTTATTCAGCACCAATAGGTTGGATGCCATGTAAAAAAAAACAGGTTGGATTCAAGTGACATTGTGTGCAGAGACAAACTAGTAGAGAGTAGGAGAACATGACTGTGATGTGTCTACACACGATAGGCTATGAATATGGTGTACTATTGATATCCAAATGGGTACCGACCGCGGTATTCAGCATGGGGCATGTAAAACATGATAGCCATGAGTGCGGGCATGGATAGAATTTTGTACTACGAGGTATACGGCTATGGTATGTATTGGTATACCTTTCACATACCTAACGCATGGCCATCCGTAGAGACTAGTTGTTTCCCAAACCATTGATTAAGAAATAACAGAAAATATAGAATGAAAATACACTCAGGCCTACATGTATTTCCGACAGAAGTCCGGCTTGACCAGAATCCTCCATCAGGGGTTTCTTTCCATTATCTATCCGGCTGTGGAGTACCTGTAAATAAGTATAGGTATATGTGTTGGGAAATGTATTGACACAAAAGGACAAGTTGAGAGAGGCACAATATATAACAAACAGGTGTAGTTTCTTGGGTAAAATAATAATAAAATACATCTCTATTTACACTTCGAAGTAGGTAGTACGAATATAGTCATGCATATGCCATAAAAATGTAATTAACTGTTTAATCTAAATAAGGAATGTTCACATAATTATTAAGTAAAGTAGTAATCAGTTTCTTCAAGGGAGGGTAGAGATCGTATTATTGTACAAACCACTGAGTATAAATTATTAGTAGAAATGAATAGAATAAATTCATGCTTACCTCTATTTCTGACATAGGTCCAATATGAGCTAAATCATGCACCAATGTTTTCTCTGCTTTATCGGTCTCACTATATGAACCCTATAAATCACATGCAAATGTGTTGGGAATGTTATTGATATGCAAGGAAAAATCTATATGGATTTATCAAAGCAAGAAGTATTTAGGTTTGGGTTGGTCTTTTTGATATATATTTAGCATTACCGGTTAAGCAAGAAGGAAATTATTATTCTTAAACCAGACTGTCGAAACAAGTTTGGTATGGTGTAGCATCAAGCAATTATTAAGGTTTTAAAGATAAAAGAGTTTGATGCGAGGTGGATCAGTGGGTTGATAATTTCTTAAAATTTTGGTTCTTCATCTATTTTCTGAATGGATCTCAATGGAAAATGGTTGTTGTAAAAAATTATTGTGCATATGCTTCTGCTCAGAATGGAAAGGTGGAAAGGAAAACTCATCACATCTTGGTGGTAGATCGGTCATTGATGTACACAATGAATATTCCTAAGATCTTGTGAAGTGAAGCGATGATGACGACTACATATTTAATTAATTGCTCAACCTCAAGAGTAATAGGGATGAAGACTCCATGTTAGATCCTCGGCGGGGAAACTAGAGCCACGTGCAGTGAGTGCATATTTAGAGGACATTCTTCTAAACATAAAGGCTATAAGTGTTTGGGTCCTAGCGAGCGACATACATCCATGAACTATTATAGATTCAGAGCCATTTTATGGCGAGAATACTGGCCTAAACTTGGTGCTTGATCTTGTAACTACTAATGCTGCGGTGATGGTCGAGAGGAGGAGTATGTATCAAGCCCCGAGGAGGATGAACGGGCAAGGAGGTCAAAGGTAATAATTGGTTCTATACCATTTCTGGTGAATGATCTATCATAGTAACTATTAAGTCCATTCTAGATCCACATGTTTGTCTTTCATGTAGCCTACAGCAAATAAACTTATTGTTAAACTTTAAGGTCTGTTGTGAACATTTGCAGAATAACATCCATCGGTGTTGTAATTTTTTTTGTAATGTCTGCATGAACGAAGACATAATTTTGTTGTTCAGTCCCCACACTTTCTTGAAAAGGGAAAATTGTAATGTATGCATGAACGAAGACATAATTTTGTTGTTCAGCTTTGGGATCATAACGAACAATAGCACTTACACATTTTATGCCCAATTTTTTTGTTACTCTGTATTACGTGTTAATTCATTTTTCGCTTTTTATTCATTACTTACTGCCATTTGCACTTGATTATTCATCTAGTTATTTTCTCACTCATCTTCTCACTCAACGGATTATTAGCAAAACCGAAGAAAAAACATTCACTACAACCTAAAATCAGGTGTTCCCTAATTTGCTGGGGTAATCATCAATGATTTACTTTTTTGAAAATAATGATCATTGATTTTCACTAGAGATTGGAGTCTCTGTTATTATCAAAACTGCTGACTACAAAAATAATTGAAAAGTCAGACAGTAAGATGTTTCAAGCTTACCAACTCCACCAGTACTGGTTTCTTGCCTTTATCTCCATCGGCAATAGAGCCCTGTACATGTATATATTTTAGGAAAGGTATTAACATACAAGGAACATAAAAAAGGAGGAATAATAATTTCTCGGGTAGCAATCTAAAGTCAAAACTGCATGTGCGAGAGCGTGGCCACATTGATTCGATTCGGAGGGAGTCATCCATAATGTAGAATATGCTCAATTGTTGTTAAATTCTTTTTCGTATCCAGGTAAAAGATGCGATATTTCTGGCTTACCTTGTTGAAAATGGCACAAACGGAGTGCTCGGCCGAGAAGTGTTTCAGCTCCAGTATCTGGTACGAGTGCCCCACGCACAAGGTTGCTATTTCGGGTTCCTGCGTGGCAACGATAATCCAGCTGCCTTTCCTCCTGTCAGGAAGGAACTTCTTGAAAGCATGCCACTCCGCCATGTTTGACAGGTCTTCCACGACGACGAGGTACCTCTTCTCTGTGACTATTTCCTGGAAGTTCTTGAAGAGATCTTCCTGGCTGGCCTGCATCATCATCGTCAGGCTCAGAACATCGATAACCATACCTTGTTGTTCTGCTAGGCAGAACTGAAGCATGAAGCTTCGGACCAAGTCGCGGGGACTGAACGGATGCGTGAGCTTCACCCAGGCCTTGTGGGTGAAGTTATTGCAGATCTCTGTGTCACCGTACGTCTTGGTGATGATGGAGGCGGTCCCATGGTCGCCGCTTGACCCCCACACTGAGATCACCTGAAGGTCATGGTCGTGGCCGACCTCCTTGGTGATCAGCTGTGTGAGATCGCCGCCGCCTAGGCCCTGCACCCTCCTGGCGGCGTCCCTGGCATCGGCAAGCATGTTGGCCGCGGCTACCGTGCCGCCGCCTCCACCTGCCGGAAGCAGCTGCTGCACGACGGGCTTTGATCCGGTGTCGCTGATGAGGCTGTACCGCACGTTCCTGGTGCTCACGTCCTCCACCCGGGCCTTGAGCTGCTCGATCTCGTCCACTGCCTGGTCCAGCGCCGGCATCCTCGCCATCGCCCAGGGGAGGCAGTGTCGCTGGAGGCGGAACCAGAAGCTGGTCTTGTCCTTGTCGAGGTGGACGACGAGCTCGATGCAGTCCTCCACGTCGTAGGCCAGCTCGCGGATCTGCCGGACCCAGGTGCGAAACACCGGGTTCTCGACACGCTCCGCGTTGGCGACGTTGAGGAAGGACCTCATCATCTCGAACTCGCCCGTGATGAACACCAGGTCGCGCTGCGCGCTCTGCCGCAGCTTGGCCTCCTCCTGGATCGCCGCGTGGGCCTTGCTCAGCGTCCCCTCCACCACCGACTTGGCCAGCCCGACCGCCAGGTCCGCCATGGCTGAGCTAGCTCTTTCTTCCTCCTTGAGTGTAAGTTGAGTGTAAGTTGGTTCGTCTAGCACTTGCTTGTACCTCAGATTTAGATCCGTCGGTAGGTGTAGACGACGGGCGCAGATCTACTGTCGTTGAAACGGCGCTAACCAGTTTTTAACAAAAGCTACGGCAGACCTCGCTGTAGGCGACGTGGTAACCAGGGTCGCCGGGGTCGTGGAAGGCGTGGATCGCACCTGCTGGAGAGGATAAGAAGGAGACGATGAGTGGCTGAGAGCTGGGTGTGGGGTCGTGACGCGAGAGAAGACATGCATGCACACATTGGTTCCTGAAGCAGTGACAAGAATACAAGATGCACAATGTACTGGTTGAAAGTGCAAAATCCCTTAATTGGATACTATTCCCGGTACGTAGTTAATTGGACACTTGTACAGCTCGAGAGTTGGTACTAGACACGATTGTCCAAACAGCGCTAATTAGTTAAACACTTTTGAGCGAGAGCTACTTGCCGGAGGCCAGGTCAAGTCTTCGCTGGTACTACTTTTTTTTTTGAAATTTTCCCACATATATTAGGTCAGCAAGCCGCCTCGCCTTTAAGCATTAATCACAGTTACATCATCCGCTAGGGTGCTTACAAGATAGTCGGGAGGATCCTCATGCCAAACAACAGACATAGAACCCTCCACATGTCTAGCTAACAAATGAGCAGCCCTATTAGCCTCCCTAGGGCTATGATCAAACACCACAGCTGCAAAATTGCGACACATCAGAGTATAGTCTTCAAAAATCGCCGCTGCTGGACCCAGAGAATTCCCGCCATTCCGCATCACATCAATTACCTCCATGCCGTCGGAATTCACTTCAATTCTATTGCAGCCGATCTGACCAGCGAGGATCAGGCCGTCCCTAAGAGCATGGGCCTCAGCTCTCGAAGCATCGGAGACAAAAGGCAAGCCCCGACAGCTACCAGACACGAAGAAGCCCCTGTCATCACGGATGATTGCGCCTGTGCTACCTGTGCCTGTATCCACATCGAAACTGGCATCAACATTAAGTTTAACAAAGTCTGCTTTAGGCTTCATCCAGCCATGTCGTTGAATGCCCACTTTTTTCTTTTTTGCTGTCGTGTAGTTCAAAACGAGTGTTGATATTGCATGTGCAGTTCGCGCCGGCGACTACACCACCTCGCCATGCGTCGCCTTCCTACGTTCCCACCAGATATACCAAACTGCTACAGCCACTAAATCATTGCGATCCACTTGTTCCAGGAGAGGTGCTTTAGCAGTTCTATCTCGGAGAAGGACCTCCAGCACCGATCAGCCCTCCACCTCAACATCGCATACCCGGGCAATTATGTCTTCCATTCCAAGCAGCTTCCAGATATCTCGATGTTGCCACGGAAAATTGCCGCGCAGCACCACGATACCCGTCGTACTTTCGTGACGACGAACGATTGCTTTCCGAGCAAAGCAACAAAGATCCCCTCGCTTTCGTGGAGGAGAGACGACCGCTTTTCAGCGCAAAACGGCAAAGATTGACCAAACCCTAGGGCTGCTAGGATTCGGCAAAGAAGAACTATGAAGAAAACGATAAATAAAAAGGTACGTAAAACAAGTAGATGTATTTTTGTTGAAGATCGATTGATTGGGTATTGTCAATCGGCCGTGGCCTTTACATTTATACAGGCACGCTGGACTTGGCGTATAGGAATAGAACTCTACAACTGAACCGAATAGGATACGTAGTCCTCGATCCGTTGATTCGGTCACGTACAATCTATAGAAGTTCCATATTCTATCCCGTGCATGTCACGTACAAATATTTGTGGCTTTACAAGGAAATAATAAGATATTCCGGCCACAATGCTAATCGTATCAGCTAATCCAGATCTCGTACGCCTCATGCATCACCATGCAATATTTTCCTTATCGCTTGCTTAAATGACAGTCTTTGCAAACCCGAGACTCGGTTTGCCATCTGAAGTTGGCTGGGACTTATCCAAGGCATCGGCGCATTTAACTCCATGTATTTTAGAATCTGCCGAGGACATGTCCTAGCTTGCTGTTAATCCATGCAACATTCCACATATTGGTCTTCAGGAAATAGAATTGTATGCTTGCTCCGGCGCCTTGATATTTGTACTTGAGTCTCAACAAGCCTGCATTTTGAACTAAATAACAAGTCCAATATATATGTCAAACCAATAATCTAAACATAATCATTTGAATTAATTTGGCTTATAAAATGCCTACCAGCCAAATTATACCTTCAACACATGCCCCCTGTTTTTTATATAATTGTATTTATGAAAAACACTATAACAGTACCTTAGGTCCATGATAACTTCACCGGCCGTATAATTGCTTAGGATGATGTCCAAAGAACACATAGGCTAATTTTCTGCTTAGGGCGATACCTCAAAAATATATCGGCCAAGTTTCTTAAGCTGATATTTGAATAATTTAACCAAATTCTCAGGGCGATACTTCTAATAATATATCGGCCAAATTTTCTCAAGCTTCAGATGCTCGAAATTCTGCTGGTAACTCGATTATCATATCGGCATCCATATCAGTAGGTACATCTTTATTACGTTCGGAGATTTCATCATCCATCATGTCATCGGTGGGGTCCTCAGCCGTGTAATCTGCTAGTTCATCAGCTGTGTCATCTTTGGCCTCATTATCCTCCACCCCAATGCATTTCTCCTTCCAAATTTTTGTAGGCACCATTGGTCTTTTTCGATTGAAGAATATATCGCGCTTCTTCTCGGCTATCTTCTCCTTTATTTCCAAAGCTCGCAGCCGCTGTACACGCCGTTTCTGAGTGCGTGTGAGCCCCGTCGGGCACCACCGAGGTCCCGGTTTAGTCCCTGGAGTGACTGATTTAATTTTGCTGCCCCCCGGGTCTCTCGGCATGTACTGACGTATAGTCATTTGTGGGACAAATATTCTTCTATTGGCGGAAATACTTTTCTGCTGATATGATACACCTCCGGCTGCAACTTTCTGGCTTCCTCTATCACTTGGATTCCCATATTGATTAAACGTGCCAAAAACAATTGGAGACCAACCTGTGAAAGTACATGAACTGTTGTTTCTCATAGTTGGATCGGTATGCATGCTAACTAATTCAGTTTTCTGGCTCGTACTGGAACTTGCAGCATACGTACTATCCAAATGTCTCGCTTCTGTATTAACATCTTTATTCTGCACCGATCCACTCCTTGCAAATATTTTTGCTCCTCTACGACTCTCAGTACCTCCAGTGAATATACCAGCAGATGCATCAGCCGAATCAATACTACTAGCAAGTACAACTTCCTTCTCTGAACGTGTGTGCACATTAGGCTCCACGCTAGCATGTACGCTCATGTCTTCTGCTGCATTATTGTTGGTGCAGCCATGTTCATATTCATCACATGTGACAACATCCTTTATATGGCTTTCACCACGTTCTGGCACCCACTTAAACTTCTGACCACCAATAATAATTATACCATCAGCATTATGTCTTCCTCTCGTATCTGAAGCTCCTGGCCTCTCATCACTGCTACGGATTACATTGCCATCACGTGGTCTAGCCCTCTGATTAGACCAAGCTCTTTTTCTATGCCATGGCTTTCGGCACATAATCCTTGATGGTGGCCACTGCGATCGAAAATAATATGATGGCCTTGCAGGATATTGCGCCCAAAGATTAAAACCCCACGGACTAAATTGTGGATACATAGGAGATGTACTGCCCAAGTAAGCCGACTCCAGTTGATAATACGGCTGTTCACCATAAGAATTTATTCTCCAGTGCTCATGATCACCAAGCCTAGAAGGAAACTTAGGACGCTTAATGCCTCCAAACCGATTAAAAACATTGCCGGCCTTACGTGTAGTGTATTTGGCCAACAACAAGCTAACTGTCAGCTTTGGTCTTGGAGTTTGTCTCTTACCTCCATTGACTTTCCACACTCCTACTTCTGAATTTTTTGGTTTGATCATCCTTGGTGCAGCATTATCATCAATAACAACATTTTTTCCTTTTGTAGATTCGGTCTGATCCGACCGAATAAGAACTTTCTTATTCTCAAACTCAATCACATTGACAGGAGAAGAATCACTATCAAGTTTCGTGTTAGTACTCTTTGTAAATGTCAATCGTCCGTCATTAAGGGCCGATTGCACCTGTCGTCGAAACACATCACAATCATTAGTAGAGTGAGAAAATGAATTGTGCAACTTACAATAAGCTCCTTTACCCAATTCTCCTGGAGGTAGAATAACATGACTTTCTCTCAATCTAATTAATTTTCCTTGCAGCAATATATCAAAAATCATATCACACTTGGTGACATCAAATGTATACTTCATTTCCTCTTTTCTAGCGGTTGTGGGCTTCAAAGTAGAACATGTAAAAGGATTTGAATTTGGTGTTTGAACCCATTCGGCTACACACATGTCAATGTCATCCTTACTAGCCGAATCACTACCATTATCTAAAGAACTACCGTCATGGTTCTCATCTTTATTTTTGTTATCACTAAACCGGCTATATTGTTTAATTTCCTCAGCCCGGTTTTCTTGCATGGAGTCAAAATAATCAGGGTAAGGTTTTTGATTCACACGTGCTCTACCCTTAGGTTCTAAACCAAATTCTCTAAGTATACTATCAAGCTGATCCTTAAAACTACCATTGGGTTGTGGAGAATTGGTTTGTCGAGTAGATGGAACACAAGCACGCGGTTGAATCTCCGGCAAAGAAATTTGAGCATGTGACGTTTGCAACGGAGACCCACTAAAAGATGAATCGGGTATCGGTCCATATGGAACACCGGTACCGATAGGCAACAATGGTAGTCTACTGTATGGTATAGTCTGATAACTATCTTGCTGCAAACTAGAATTAAATGATGCACTTCGGTTATTGTTGTGGTAATTGTGTGGCACCGAAGTTGAGATATTAGGAGCAACTACGCTAGGCACATAATTATTAGCCGGACTGCTCAAATAATTCCAACCACCTTGATTGTTGTCTAAAAGGACTTGAGCTTGGGCAACATGAGCCGATGCATCGGATATACATGTATAAGTAGGAAAATTATTTAATTTGCTACTATCCGGAGCCATCAGGCTTTTTTCATAATATGCATCACTGTTTTGGAGCAATAATGAACGAACATGAGGAGCTAGACTACTTTCAATATTAGCCGAACTGCTCATATAATTTCGGCCACTTTGATAATCATATAATAAAGGAACGTAAGACTGTTGTGCAACATTGGAGACAAAACTTTTGGCCGAACTGCTAACATGGTTCCGGCCATCTTGGTTATTACTTAATGTGGCGTGAAACTGCTGTGCAGCACTAACCGATGCACCATGTGTATGAATATTACTAGCACAACTAATGGATCTGCTATTTCCCAAAGGCATCAGCTTTTTATCAGGATGTCCATCGTTGCTTTGCAGCACTACCGAACGAGCATGACCAGGTAGACTAGTTTCTAGTTGCTCCTTAAATTCATTAAATGTATTCTCTAAATCTTTAATTATGCGTGTCGTCATGTCAGATTCAAACTTTCTATCTACCAACACATCTATTAAATGAGCAATATTTTCGGTTGGCTTTTTTACCTCAGCGCCGAGTGTATCGGATGGACTCGGCGTAGGTACCTTCTTGACGACGCCGTCTCTTGTCTTCTGGTATCCAGCCAACATCAGTTTCATCGTCTCGGCTTGCTCTTTCTCAATCTCCCGCTCGAGCTCGCGCCGATCCTCTTCTGACAGATCATCGAGTGTAACGGCGGTGGTGATGTTGGGGTCGACGTCGATGTCGTTCTTGATGGCGGTGTTCATCTTGTGTAAGTCTTAATTCTTCGTTCCCCAGCGGAGTCGCCAATTGTGTTGCCACGGAAAATTGCCGCGCAGCACCACGATACCCGTCGTACTTTCGTGACGACGAACGATTGCTTTCCGAGCAAAGCAACAAAGATCCCCTCGCTTTCGTGGAGGAGAGACGACCGCTTTTCAGCGCAAAACGGCAAAGATTGACCAAACCCTAGGGCTGCTAGGATTCGGCAAAGAAGAACTATGAAGAAAACGATAAATAAAAAGGTACGTAAAAGAAGTAGATGTATTTTTGTTGAAGATCGATTGATTGGGTATTGTCAATCGGCCGTGGCCTTTACATTTATACAGGCACGCTGGACTTGGCGTATAGGAATAGAACTCTACAACTGAACCGAATAGGATACGTAGTCCTCGATCCGTTGATTCGGTCACGTACAATCTATAGAAGTTCCATATTCTATCCCGTGCATGTCACGTACAAATATTTGTGGCTTTACAAGGAAATAATAAGATATTCCGGCCACAATGCTAATCGTATCAGCTAATCCAGATCTCGTACGCCTCATGCATCACCATGCAATATTTTCCTTATCGCTTGCTTAAATGACAGTCTTTGCAAACCCGAGACTCGGTTTGCCATCTGAAGTTGGCTGGGACTTATCCAAGGCATCGGCGCATTTAACTCCATGTATTTTAGAATCTGCCGAGGACATGTCCTAACTTGCTGTTAATCCATGCAACATTCCACATATTGGTCTTAGGAAATAGAATCGTATGCTTGCTCCGGCGCCGTGATATTTGTACTTGAGTCTCAACAAGCCTGCATTTTGAACTAAATAACAAGTCCAATATATATGTCAAACCAATAATCTAAACATAATCATTTGAATTAATTTGGCTTATAAAATGCCTACCAGCCAAATTATACCTTCAACACTCGCACTCTTGGACAGTTAAAGAACGCATGTCGTATGCTCTCACACTCCACGTTGCACAATGTACACTGAGAACTAGGTTGCATATGTCTGTTAGCCAAAACTCCATTACATGGAATAGCACCTAGGAGAGATCTCCAGCAGTGAATTTTAATTTTTGCTAGAACGTTTAGGGACCATAACGTTTTCCATATTGGGAGCATGGACGAAGAGCCATAGCCACTGGTCCTGCTCAATTTCTGACCATGTTGGTGCTCCCATTCCATATGATAACAAGAGCGCACCGAAAAAGTTCCCGATTTGGTATAATGCCATCCAATAAAATCCTCCATCATGTTGCGAGCAAGGGGGATGTTCAGTATTCTTTGAGCATCAATAGGCCAGAAGTTTTCTCTAATCAGTTGTTCATCCCATGACTCGGTATCAACATCAATCAGTTCAGACACCTTTGTAAGAAGGATGTTGCCCCTCCTAGTCGCCACCTTTCTATTCGGACTAGATGGAACCCAAGGATCATTCCAAATATCGATTTGGGAACCATCTCCCACTCGCCATCATTCGCTGGTACTACTTGGAGATTATACAATTTGTGTGACGCCACTAACAGCACATGCACGGTTTGTTTAGATGGAGACGATGTAACAAAGAGCATCTCCAGCGGCGCGCCCAACTCCGCTCCTAATAGGTCTATTGGACGCGCCGGCACGAAATCTGCCCCCAGCAGCGTGCCCAATAGACCAAAAGTTGTCGGCACGTCCCAATATAATGTCCAGGAACCCCGCTTCCACTAGTAGAAAACAGGACATCGGTTTGGCCCTTCCGTCCCGGCTCCCTTACGAACCGGTACTAATGGGGGCACCAGTCCCGGTTCGAACGCCCAGGGCGCTGGCACGATCCAGTCCCGGTTCGTTGGGGACCTCTAGTCCCGGTTCGTGATACGAACCGGTTCTAAAGGGTCGCGGTAGGTGGCCGCAGAGGTGGGGCCAGCACGAGCACCCTTTGGTCCCGGTTCGTATCACGAACCGGTACTAAAGATGGACCTTTAGTACCGGTCCGTGGTACGAACCGGGACCACAGTGTCCCCTATATCATCTTCCACCCCCGAACCGGCCATGGCCGTTTTTTAGCTCGAGTTCATCAACATTTTCTCATCTATTTCCTCTCTCTAGCTCAAGTTTGTCCCCATTTTTTTCCACCATTTGTTTAGATTGACGGCACTCCATCTATCCAAGGGTGAGCAACTCCGGCGTTGCTACTTTAGCTCATTTATTTCATTTCATTTTTCTAGTGCTAGCTAGGTGTTTGATGAAATGCCTACGTTAGGGATTTCATTTGTTTTATATGCAATTTGAGCACAAACTAAATTATGATTTGTGGGTTTTAGTGTCATCCCATCCGAGTCCTCACCGCCGTCGATCGCCCGCGCCGTCCCGTCACCGGCACCACCTCGGTGAGCCTCCTTTTTTTATCTTTCATTTTAAATAATATTAGTTGTATGATTTAGATGCAGAATTATTACTTGTATAATTTTTTTAGTTGTATAATTGTTTGTTATATAGAGTGACACATGGTTTTGACATCTGGCCACACCGGCTCTCGTCCGCTCTATTATTCGGATGTGGTATGATTATTTGTTATAACTATTTGTTTCATTTAGTGTTTATGACAATTATGCCGACCAACTTGACATAGATATATTTTCATCTAGGAGGTAGTTGAACCAGAAATTCCAAAAGACCCTATTGTCGAGTATTTTGGAAAAGAAAACAATGATTTGAAAGCAAAATTGAAAAGAAGTGAAGATCTTCATCTCCAATGCTAAGAAGAGAAGATGAAATTGGAGTTCAAGTTTGCTGACTTCGTCGATGATCAAGAGATGAAGATGGATGCAATGCGATTGGATCACGAGAACAAGATGAATGCAATGAGCTTGAAGTTTAAAAAGATTAGAAAATATGCCATTAATCAAGAGGCTTCGTATCATTATGCTGTTGGTTCAATAATTATCTTAGTTGCGATTTTGATCGCATTTGTCGTTGGATTTAAATTCTTTACATAGTTATATGTTAGTTTCAATTAATGTATGTTTTATGAGAACTATGTATTAGATTTGGTCACTACTCTACTTTTGATTTTAAGTGGTGAACTTGTATTAATGAATTTGGTCACGTATCTCTATTCATGATATAACTAGTGTAATGGTTTTTGATATACTTATGTAATGCAGATGAACCGACAATGGATGTACGGTGACCGACGCAGTCCCGAGTTTATTAGTGGCATGCATAAATTTCTCCACATGGCTGAGGCAAACAAGCGGTCGAATGGTTTTATTTGTTGTCCATGTAGTGTCTGTAAGAATACGATGGATTACTCTACCTCAAAAACCCTTCACACCCACCTGATTAAGAACGGTTTCATGCCCAGCTATAACTGTTGGACCAAGCACGGAGAAAGAGGTGTTATAATGGAAGATAATAAAGAATAAGAGAATGAAAACTATCCTATGTTCACTGAACACAGTGGTAATACAATGGGGGAAGACGAAGCTGAAGAAGAGCCCATTTTTGATGAGCCCGACGATGATCTTGGTCGGGCCATTCTTGATGCGAAGATAAATTGCGGAAGTGACAACGAGAGGTTGAAGTTGGAGAGAATGTTAGAGGATCACAACAAATTGTTGTACCCAATTGTGAAGATGGCCAGAAAAAGCTAGGTACCACACTGGAATTGCAGTAATGGAAGGCAGAGAATGGTACAACTGACAAGGGATTTGAAAAGTTGCTGCAAATAATAAAGATGCTTCCAAGGAATAACGTATTGCCTCCCAGTACGTACGAAGCAAATAAGATAGTCTGCCCTCTAGGATTAGAAGTGAAGAAGATACATGCATGCATCAATGACTGCATCCTCTACCACGGCGAGGAGTAAGAGAATTTAAATGCATGCCCGGTATGCGGTATAAGATCGGGCGAGATGACCCTGGTGATGTTGAGGGCGAGTCGCGCCCCAGGAAGAGGGTTACTGCCAAGGTGATGTGGTATGCTCCTATAATACCACGGTTGAAACGTTTGTTTCAAAACAAAGAGCATACCAAGTTGTTGCCATGGCACAAAGAAGATCGTAAGAAAGACGTGATGCTGAGACACCCGCTGATGGGTCGCAGTGGAGAAAAATCGATAGAGAGTTCCCGAGATTTTCAGATGACGCAATGAACTTAAGATTTGGTCTAAGTACAGATGGCTTTAATCCTTTCGGGGAGCAGAGCTCCAGTCATAGCACCTGGAATGTGACTCTATGTATCTATAACCTTCCTCGTTGGTTGTGCATGAAGCGAAAGTTCATTATGATGCAGTGCTCATCCAAGGCCCGAAACAACCCGACAACGACATTGATGTGTACCTGAGGCCATTGGTTGAAGAACTTTTATAGTTGTGGCGTGAAGAAGGTGTACTTGTGTGGGATGAGCACGAACAAAATGAATTTGACCTACAAGCATTGTTGTTTGTAACCATCAATGATTGGTCTGCTCTTAGTAACATTTCAGGACAATCAAACAAGGGATACAATGCATGCACGCACTGTTTAGGTGAGACTGAAAGTATATATTTGAGAAACAAGAATGTGTACCCGGGGCATCGTCGATTTCTTCCAAAACAGCATCCCATAAGAAAGAAAGGCAAGCATTTCAAAGGTGATGCAGATCACCGGATTAAGCCTACCCACCCTACTGGGGATGTTATATATGACATGGTCAAGGATTTAAAAGTAATCTTTGGAAAGGGTCCTGGCGGACAATCTGTTCTAAATGACGCTGAGAATCATGTACCCATGTGGAAGAAGAAATCTATATTTTGGGAGCTAACCTATTGGAAAATCCTAGAGGTTCACTCTTCAATCAACGTGATGCACGTGACGAAAAATCTTTGCTTGAACCTGCTAAACTTCTTGGGCGTGTATGGGAAGACGAAAGATACAGCGGATGCACGACAGGACCAACAACATATGCACGAATGAGACAATTTGAATCTAGAGAACTATCAAGGTACTGCCAGCTATGCTCTTACCAAAGAAGAGAAGGAGATCTTTTTTGAAGTCCTGAGCAGTATCAAGGTCCGGTCTGGCTTCTCGTCGAATATAAAGGGAATAATAAACATGGCAGAGAAAAAGTTCCAAAACCTAAAGTCTCATGACGGCCACGTGATTATGACACAATTACTTCCGGTTGCATTGAGGGGTCTTCTGCCGGAAAATGTCCGAGTACCCATTGTGAAGCTATGTGCATTTCTCAATGCAATTTCTCACAAGGTGATCGATCCATTAACTCTACCAAGTTTACAGAAGGATGTGGTCCAATGTCTTGTCAGCTTCGAGTTGGTGTTTCCACCATCCTTCTTCAATATTATGACGCACCTCATAGTTCACCTAGTCGAAGAGATTACCGTTCTCGGTCCTGTATTTCTACACAACATGTTCCCCTTTGAGAGGTTCATGGGAGTCTTAAAGAAATACATTCATAACCGTGCTAGGCCAGAAGGAAGCATTGTGAAGGGCTATGGAACAGAGGAGGTCATTGAGTTTTGTGTTGAATTTATTCCTGACCTTAATCCGATCGGTGTTCCTCAATCGCGCCATGAGGAGAGACTGCATGGAAAAGGCATGTTAGGAAAGAAAGTAACGATATCTATGGAAGGACATTCTTTCACCCGAGCACACTACACAGTTCTACATAATTCCAGCTTGGTGGCTCCGTATATCGTGGAACACAAGAATTTTTTACGCTCGACATACCCGGGGCAACCTGGAGATTTGATTGATGCAGAACACCTGAAGACTTTCGGCGGTTGGTTGAAAACACGTCTTATTAATGACACCACTGTTGGAGAACAGCTATACTTGTTGGCCAAGCAACCATCTTCGACTATATTGACATTTAAAGGGTACGAGATAAATGGGAATATATTTTACACGGCCGACCAAGATAAAAAGAGCACCAACCAAAACAGTGGTTTCCGCTTTGATGCAACAAACAACAATGGGAAAAGGTCACATATTATGGTTACACAGAGCAGATATGGGAACTTGACTATGGACCTTCTTTTAAGGTCCCTTTGTTATGGTGCAAATGGTTCAACCTGAAAGGCGGGGTACAGGTAGACCCGCTGTACGGAATGACTACAGTGGATCAAAAGAATCTTGGGTACGACACCTAACCATTTGTCCTAGCCAGTGAAGTGGCTCAGGTTTTCTATGTGAAGGACATGTCTACCAGACCGAAAAAAAAGAAAAGATAAGGAAGCGAATAAATCATACGATGAGCCAAAGCGCCACATAGTTCTTTCAGGGAAAAGAATCATCGTGGGAGTGGAGGACAAGACAGACATGTCAGAAGATTACGATATGTTTCATGAAATTCCGCCCTTCAAAGTGAACACAGACCCAAGAATCAAGTTAAATGATGAAGATTGTTCATGGTTACGGCGCAATGAGAAGAAACGTACACACACGAAGAAGAAGTTTACACAACAACAATAAAGACGGATGTTGACGGTCATGTGTAATAATGTAGGAAACATTTTTATGTAACCTCTATGAGACAGAGGATTCCATCGTGTTAAATTCTATTAAGTATTTTTAACTTATTTTATTTGAAATTTTTGATGATATGGATTTAAATCTATGTCAAATCTAATCAAATCGTCCATTTGAATAAATTTAACATTCATCATAGTCAAATTTGAATTTTATTTGAACTTTGATGATATACATTCAACATACCAAAAGGTTCTACATGTCCAGGGATTACGTTTGATATAAAGTTTGTCAAATTTGAACAATTATATCAATAGAATAAAATAAATTAGGAGAAAGAAAAATAGATTTTTTTTACAAAAGACCCTTTAGTCCCGGGTGGTGGTTGCAACCGGGACTGAAGGTGGGCTTTCACGCGCTAAATTTGGCAGCGGCCCAAAAATTGGACCTTAGGTCCCGGTTCGAGTCTGAAACCGAGACTAAAGGGTCTTTGGTCCCGGTCCGTGGCTGGAACCGGGACTAAGGTGTATTAGATCTTTTTAGATCCATCCCCAGCCTCTTCTCGCGCCAGTTTGCCCTCCACGCCGCCAGCCTCCCGAGAAGAAGAAGGACGCCGCCAGGCTGCCGAAATTTTTGCCCGCCGGTGCTGGGGCCGCCGCGGCCGGTCCGGGCCACGCCACCGCTGGTCGCCGCCATCGTCGACTGCGCGGCCATCCCCGAGCATCCGCGGGCACGCCGCCGTCCCCGAGTTGGGGTCAAGCTTGCCCCGACGCCCTCCTCTCCGTCCGTCGCCCGACTCTACGTCGAACTCGCGGACCTGGTGAGCTCCCCGATCTCTGTCCTCTCACCCTCAAACCCTAGATCTGCGCCGGCGGGGATGGAACCACGGTGGCGCCGGCGCCGTCGCCGGCGGTTCGTTGGGAAAACATGTTCTTAATAACAATTTCATTGATATATAGGGCCTAAAGGCCGTTCTTACATAGGGGCGCGGGCCACGGTGGATGGAACCACTGTGGCGCCGATGCCGTTCTTACATAGGGGGGCCACAAAACGGCCGCTTTGCAATATATAGTTAAAAAAAGGACTCGCCGGCGCCGGAGGTCTAGTTCTCGTCGGAGTCGATGAGGACATAGGGGGGACCCACAGGTGGGCCGGCGGCGTTGTAGGCTGCGGATCCTCCTCCATTGGCACCGGTGGCGGTGGCGGCAGCTCCTCCTGCGGTGGTGGCGGCGGCGGTGACCAACTGCCGCCGGTCCATACCCAGTTCTGGCCAAGGAGGCCGGCGGGCAGTGGCTCGACGTGCTCCAGCTCCTCGGCCTCCTGCTCCTCGATCATATGCTGCCACCACATTAGTGGAGACGCCGGCGGCGGCTGGGCCGCGGCCAGCACCTGCTCCCATCGCCTAATCTCGTCCTCGACGAGGGAGCGGCGGGAGGCCTCGTAGGCGGCCTGCATCTCCGGGTCGTCGTCGTCGATGACCACCTCCTCGAACCACAGGCCCTGCTCGTGGCGGGCGACTGTGTGGGGTAGGGATCGGGGACCGCCGGCGGTGCTGGGGCCGCCGCGAAGAAGGCGCGGCGGCGGTCATCGTGTTCGTCCGCGAACCACTGGTCCCAGTTTGCGGACTCCGGCGCGTAGGCGGGGTCGTTGTAGAGGTCCGGCGGGAGGAGACGGCGGCGACGCGCGATCTCCACCGCCCTGGCCCGGCCGCGTGCCGGGATCGGCGGCACCGGAATCCGCTGTGGATTCAGGTGCCAGTTGTCCGACAGGTGGACGTCGGGCCAGAACACGGGGGTGGCATTGTTCCAATGCCACCAGCATTCCGTGACCCCGACATAACGGCTCATCCGGGTGCCCTGCCGCGCCGGAGGTGGTGTGGAGCGCCCTGCTGGAGGTGGTGGGGAGCGTCGGCCTTCCCCGACCATCCGCACGCCCTGCGGCGCGAAGCTGAACGCCTCCGGCAGTGGTGGCGGAACGCGGCGGCGCGCGGTAGGAGTAGGAGGATGCGGCGGCCTTCTCTGGCCGGAGGAGGTGCCGGACTCGTGCTGGTTCTTCGGTTTCTTGAACCACCGCGACATGGCTCCGGCGCTGGGCTAGGGTTAGGTCTGGGGGTGGCTAGATTTGGTGGGGCGGCGTACGGGCGGCAGAGTCCATTTAAAAGGACCAGGGTGGGGAAGACGAGGGGCGGTGGGTCGCTGGCAGGTGGGCCAGCTTTGACCACGCGTGTCCAGTGTGGATAGCCTCACGTGGACGCAGCCATGTGGTTGGGGATACGCGGCCGCTGTGTCGCTGGCAGGTGGCCCAGGGCCAGCATCCACCACGGGTGGGGAAGATGAGGGCGGTGGGGAAGACGAGGTGGCCGCTGGGTTGCTGGCAGGTGGGCCCGCTTTGAACACGCGTGTCCGTGGACGTGGACGCGGCCGTGTGTGGGGAGACAGGGCGGCGGGTCGCTGGCAGGTAGGCCAGCTTTGACCAGGGGACGTGGCGCGTCGACCCAATGCTGGCCCAAATTTGGGCTGGAATTGGGTCATATAAACAGTTGTATTTAGTTAGTAAATTTTAATTGAAACAAAATTGAAATCATATATAATACTTTTATTGCAGGGAGATTGAGCTATGGACGGCCCCTTAAGAAACGAAGAGGATGAAGACCAAATGCAAGATATGATATATGTGAGTGGAGAAGGTGTCGGTGGAGAAGATGCCGATGAAGATGATTTCTGTAGAGAAGATGATGATTTTACCGCACAATGTCTGAACGACTCCGGCGAGGGACTTGAGTCTGGAGAAATAAGAGACCACGAGGTGTATATATATATTAAGCCTATATATGTTGATCACTAGATGCATTAATTGATTAGTATTGTACATACTAACGAATCATTTTTCTTTTAGCCCTCCGGATCGAGCAAATCAACTAACAAGCCAGGTCCTCGAGGCCCGATGAGAAGGATGTCGAGCGAGGGTAGGTTATCGATCTACTCATTTAAGGCTAACGGCGAATCGCTGGAACCCAAAGAGAGTTGTCGTAAATTTGTGAATCAAGCTGGAGTTCTTGTTAGGGATATGATCCCGATCGGCATTGTAGACTGGCATAAGCCGAAGGGCGCTGACGATGGAGCTAGTTATGTCAACAAACATACAAAAGATTTGCTTTGGGACAATCTCCTGACACACTTCAACCTACCGCAAGGTCTCCCGGAAGACAAGGAGACAGTGAAGCAATGGACTCTTATGAAGATGGCCACACAATTCCAGAACTGGAAAAAGAAATTATGGCAAAAATATGAAAAGGAAGATCCAAATTTCACTGGAAGACTAGAGAAGATACAACATGACTGGCCCGCATTTGTGGCGTATAAGAAATCGGCTTCCGCTGTGTCCCAATCGGCCAAAAATAAGATAAATGCCGGAAAGAAGATATATCACCATAAGTTGGGGACAGGTGGCTACAAGACTGCCATTCCTAATTGGGAAGCCGTTGAAGCAGGACTGATTGATAAGGGGATCATTCCACAGACAGCGGACTGGCCCTTGAGGTCCAAGTTCTGGTTGTTCGCGCATGGGGCAGGGTTGGACCCACAGACAGGGCAGATTGTTGCACATGGAAAATGGAAGAATTTTTTTGAAACAATCACTCCGCAGCTTGTAGACGCAATAAATAAAGTTCGAAGGGGAGAGTACCATCCCGAGAGAGAGAACGACGAGCTGACACTTGCCTTGGGGAATCCTGAACACGTTGGACGAATACGAGCCCTTGGAGGCGGTATCACCTTGAAGGAAGCGTGGCCGGAGTGCGCTGACAGTTATAGAAGCCGTGGGAGAAAGAAGATGCAGGAGTAAGACCGGTTATCGGAATTGGAACGTATGGTGCTGCGGCAGCAGCAGCAAATAGACTCCATTAGTCAGCAAAGGGCACCTCAGCAGCTGCAGCTAGAAGATCCTCAAGCCGATGCCGCCGCATCTCATCAAAAAGAAAGCGTGGGTTCCACGCAGCTAGAAGCATCTAAACTCGCACCGCCGGCGGCTAGCTACCCCGTCGATTATGTCACGGAGAAGACAGATTGTGAGCTACATATGTCAGTGATGAACATATCCTTCAAGGTGGCGGTCGGCTATGCTTACCCAAATGAACCTGGAGCAAGCTACCATCATGGTGTCATTCCAGCTGGCTATGCTCGTGTCGGGGTGGATGAAATTGTGGCAGGATTTAAAACAATGAACCTTGAGATTCCTGGAGGAGACGAGGAGAAGACACTGGGAGATGTCAGGCGTGGCCTCGCCCTATGGAACAAGAAATACATCGTCTTTCCAGGCTCCTTGCCAAGGCCACCAACTCCTCCTTGTAGCAGTCCACCTCAGCAGCAAAGTCCATACATACCCGAGAGGGACCCTAGCGCGAGTCCATCTCGATCTCCATCTCGATCTCCGCCGCGTGATCAGGAGGAAGCGCCCGTTAAGTGGCTCCGGAGGAAGCAACGCGGTTCGCCGCTTAGGAAGAAACCTAGAAAGGAGAAAACACCGCCGCCTATTGAGAAGCGACCTTGGGAAAAACTGTCGAGGAAAACGCCGCCGCCGTTGCGGCCATCAATAAAGCCTTTTTGCACCGAAAGTGCCCGAGATACCATTTGTGAAGACACTAGATCCGGTGAAGGTAGCGCGTACCATTGCAAATCTATATGACCCTCCACCACCACCGCCATCAGACTATCGGCGTTCTATTAATAAGTCATATGACGATAAAAAGGAGCAGGCGAAACAAGGGAAACAAGTTCCCCAGCTCGGAGAACAAGTCATACAATCGCTCCCGGATACGTCTCCAACGTATCTATAATTTCTTATGATCCATGCTAATATTATACCAATTGTCACATGTTTTATATACACTTTATATCATATTATGACATTTATTGGACTAACCTATTAACAAGATGCCACAGTGCCAGTTTCTGTTTATTATGTCTGTGTATTGCAGAAAAGGCCCGAAAACCAAAGTGCTCGGAAAAATCCAGAAAAATTACAGAAATTCTATTTCGCCAGAAGACCCACGGAGCCAGAAGGGCAAGTCCAGCGGAGGCCCACGGCCTCCTCACCATGCCGTCGCGCGGCCTGGAGGGGGGTGGCGCCGCCACGTGGTGAGGCCGCCTCGTGCACGCCCTCGCGTTGCCCTTTGGCCTATATATTGCTCCTGCCCCGAAAACCCTAGAAGAATCGACGATTTCTCCAGAAGAGTTCCGTAGCTCCGCCGCCACCAAAAACCCTAATTCGGGGGACAGAAGTCTCTGTTTCGGCACCCTGCCGGGACGGGGAATTGCCCCCGGAGCCATCTCCATCGACTCCACCGCCATCTTCATCGCCGTTGCTGCCTCCCATGATGAGGAGGGAGTAGTTCTCCCCCGAGGCTGAGGGCTCTACCGGTAGCTATGTGGTTTACCTCTCTCTCCCATGGTGTGATCTTTATGTGATCATGAGCATTGCTAGTATCGCTGAATTCATATGTAATGTTTATGCTACTCAAGTGATTTTATCTAGTTTCCGGAGTCATTGTGACAACACGGTATCAAGGTGACAGTGTGGGTACTTGTGTGTGACTCTATAAATAATTTAGATATTATCATGGCTTATTCTTTGTGGAATTGTGGTGTTTGTTTACTCAGACTTTGAGGTGTGCTTTTGTAGCCCTACGCATAGTACTCTTGTTTCACCAAGAAGGAGAATAATCCCGAGTAGCACTTACTTGCGTTCAGTTGTGCTAAAATGTTGAGAGATACCACTAGTGAAAGTATGATCCCTAGGCCTTGTTTCTAAGCATTGAAACACCGTTTACAACAAGTTCTGCTACATGTTTGCTTGCTGCCATTTTTATTTCAGATTGCAATTACTACTTATAATCATCCATATTACTTGTATTTCACTATCTCTTCGCCGAACTAGTGCACCTATACATCTGACAAGTGTATTAGGTGTGTTGGGGACACAAGAGACTTCTTGTATCTTAATTGCAGGGTTGCTTGAGAGGGATATCTTTGACCTCTACCTCCCTGAGTTCGATAAACCTTGGGTGATTCACTTAAGGGAAACTTGCTGCTGTTCTACAAACCTCTGCACTTGGAGGCCCAACACTGTCTACAAGAATAGAAGCGTGCGTAGACATCAAGCTATTTTCTGGCGCCGTTGCCGGGGAGGTAAGTGTTGGAAGGTATCTCCTTTAGATTCTGCAATTATTTCTTTTTGTTTCTTGTTTTTATTTTCACTAGTTAGGCTTAATGGAAAACAACAAAAAAATTAGAGATCTTTATGAACTTTATATTGAATTAGGACATGATGCTTTTGAAGAGAAAATTAAGAAACCGATGGAAGTTTGTCTGCATAATAGTGGTAGTAATGTTATTAGCATGAATTCCTTGAACACCATTATTGCTAATGCTATGGAAAAGTCTAAGCTTGGGGAAGCTAGTTTTTATGAAAATGATCTTTTTAGTTCCCCAGCTTTAGAGGAGAAAATTTGCTCTGATAATACTGTGTCTCCCATATGTGATAATTCTAATGATGCTTGTGATATTTTAAATCCACCTACTGAAAGTATTCCTTTTGAAATACCTATGGAAATTGTTGAAAAGGTTATGGATGAACGTTATGCAGGGGATGGAACAGTCCATCCAAGTGATCACTTGTTGAAACTTAAAGAACTTTGTGAGTTGTTTAAGGTTGCAGGTTTATCAAGAGAAAATGCCATGAAGAAATTATTTCCATTGTCACTTAAGGACAAAGCAAGGGAGTGGTATGAGCTACTGGATGATCCTCATCATTCGGAGTGGAAGGAGCTTGAATATCTCTTTTACTCTAAATTTTATCCTCCTTATGAATTGTATTTAGATAGGAATTACATTTTTAATTTTTGGCCTCGTGATGGAGAAAGCATTGCTCAAGCTTGGGGAAGGCTGAAAACATTAATACTCAAATGTCCTAACCATGAGCTTCCTGAGAAAATAATTGTTACTAATTTTTATGCAAGGCTTTCAGGTCATTACAAGGATTATCTAGATGCCTGTTCAGAGGGTTCTTTCACAAGTAAGAAGGTTGAAGCTAGATGGGATCTTCTTGAAAGAATTCAAAGCAATACTGAAGATTGGGAGAACGACAAAGGTAAAGGATCAGGTATAAACTATGAATATGAATGCATTAAGTCTTTCGTTGAAACTGCTGGTTTTCAAAAGCTTAGTGCTAATTATGGTCTTGATTCTCAAATTATTGTTGATTGTTGTAGAACCTTTGCCTCTCATATTAATGTTCCTAAAGAAAGCTGGGACATGTATCATGAACCTTTAAAGACACTTGCATGGAAAATGAAATTGTTGTTAATGATTGCAATAAACATGCTCAAACTTCTGAAAATGCTATTTCTTATAAGGATGTTAATTTTTGTGGAGTGCTTAGACCTTGTGAAAAGACTAATAATGAAGAAGAATATTGTAAACTTCATAAGCATGAGAAAACTAGAATATGGAGTAGGGCTCTAAATGATCTTGCTGAAAAGGTTTGTGCCCTATATCCTTTTATTTGTGAACTCTGCTATGAAGAAGGTCATTTCGAATTCCAATGCTCAAAGTTTAATGATACAATTTCGAGTTTGTTTGATGATAGCATGATCCATCCCGATCTTTATGATGAACTTGAATTATTTTTGGGGTGTGAAGAGTTATCAAGGAAAACTTCTTTGTTAGATATGAGTTCTTTTGATATGAATAGTATTTTGCGGGGATGCCGTCTCCATTGTGTTGATAAGAGCCACAGTAATCCTTATATAGAAAAAATTATAAAAGATGTACCTTTGCCAAAATATGAAAGGACTTATACTTGTTTTACTCTAATTAATGAAAGGGAGGAATCCTCCCAAGTTTCTTCTATTGTTTCTAACAATGAACCAGGGCATGTGGAGAAGCTTCCTTTCAAACCTCTCCCTCCTAAAGATAAAAAGAAGAGGGGAAAGAAGAAGAAGAAGAAGAGGAGTAAAAAGAGAGAGGAAAAGGTATCCTCTCCTAAGCATGTTGCTCCTTTCATGATTGTTTCTAATGAGTCTAAATTATTGAAGAAGATTCACGTACTTGGGGTCATTATTATCTCGACACTAAATCTATAGGCACTATTGAAGATGATTATATGTCTGTTACTTCTTGTAGTGATCATGATTGGGAAAATGAAACTACTTTTGATATTGAAAATCTTTGGGGTACCAATTCTGAAAATGATGATGTTAATAATGTCTATACTATTAGTACTATCCATGTTCCATCCAATTATGATATGGAAAGCTCCAATCTTGGGGATGAGGTGTTTGAAAATCCTTTTGCTACTGACGATTATATATTTAAGACATCTCCTTCTAGTAAAATTGATGAAGATATGTTTACAAATGAACACACTTTGGAAGATAACTATTCTGTTGTTTATGATGATACTATGCCTCCAATCTTTGATAATTATCATAATGACAACTATGACATATGTTATAATTACAATCATCCTCATGAAACTTGTCATAGTTATGGAGGGATTACCCAAAACCATCTCTCTAATATACAACTTGTCTATCATGTTCAAGTTCTTTATGATGATCCTACTCCCATTGTTATTAATAAGAAGAACTTTGCTTATGTGGAAAATATTGATACTTTTATGCATATGATCATGATAAGAATGTTTCATGTGATGGTTATATTGTGGATTTTATAAATGATGCTACTGAAAGTTTTTATGAGAGAGGGAGACATGGCTTCATATATCACAATAATATTGAATCTCCTCTCTTTTTGTTGAAATTTTTGAAGTTGCACTTGTTTTGTCTTTCTATGCTAGATGCTTCATGCTTCAATAATTTGTTTTCTTACAAGATTCCTTTGCATAGGAAGGTGGTTAGACTTAAATGTGTTTAATATTTGCTTCTTGATGCTCTCTTATATTCAACTCTTATACATATGAGAGCATTATCAAAAATTTCATGCCTAGCTAAAAGGCTTTAAAGAAAAGCGCTTGTGGGAGACAACCCATGTTATTTTATTTCTGCATTTTTTTTATTTGAGTCAAGGAGTGTTTACTTCTGTAACAACTCCTTTGTATCTTTATTTTATTGCATTGTTGTGCCAAGTAAAGTCTCTAGTAGAAAGTTGATGCTAGATTTGGATTTCTGCACAGGGACAGATTTTTGCTGTCCACGGTTTTGAGCTTTATTCACTCCAGAAAAATTGAAAAATTCTGAAAAAATTCGTGCGTGATCCTCAGATATGTACGCAACTTTCATTAGTTTTGAGTTTCTCGATCTGAGCAACTTAAGTGCCTCGAAAAAATTCGTCTTTACGACTGTTCTGTTTTGACAGATTCTGCCATTTATTTTGCATTGCCTCTTTTACTATGTTTGATTGGATTTCTTTGCTCCATAAAACATCAGTGGCTGTAGCTAATGTCCAGAAGTATTGGTGATGATTGTGTCACTGTAGAATATGTGAATTTTTGATTATGCACTAACCCCTAATGAGATTACTTTGAGTTTGGTGTGGCGGAAGTTTTCAAGGATCAAGCGAGAAGGATGATATGATGTGATCAAGAAGAGTGAAAAGCCTAAGCTTGGGGATGCCCCCGTGGGTCACCCAAGCATATTTCAAGAAGACTCAAGCGTCTAAGCTTGGGGATGCCCAAGGCATCCCCTTCTTCATCAACAACTTATCAGGTCATCTCTAGTGAAACTATATTTTAATTCTTCCACATCTTATGTGCTTTACTTGGAGCGTCTGTGTGCTTTTATTTTCGCATTGTTATTTTATTTTCTGAATAAATTGGATCCTAGCATTCTTGTGTGGGAGAGAGACACGCTCCGCTTTTTCATGTGAATACTCATATTCTTCACTTATATTTGTTGAGTATTCTTATCTAGCTACTGCTATGCTTTTAGCTCCTGTTTTTCATGCATCTCTTATTCAGAGCTGTTAGTTCTTGTAGAGTAATACTCTCTTGTTTCATTTGTAATTATTTGGAGAGTTTTTGTTGAAATAAGTTGATTGGTGTTTGGTTGGAAACAGAAAATGCAACATGTGGTAGATGGTATATCGAAAAGACACATATATAGATCATTGTCTTGGATAATTTGACACTTGGCAATTGTTTTGAGCTCTCAAGTATTTCATGTTTAAGCTCTTGCATCATGTAGTTAAAAACCTATTAGTAAAGAACTACCGTAGAGCTTGTTGAAATTTGGTTTGCATGTTTGCTATCTCTAAGGTCTAGATATTTTCTGGTAAAAGTGTTTGAGCAACAAGGAAGACAGTGTAGAGTCTTATAATGCTTGCAATATGTTTTCATGTAAGTCTTGCTGTACCGGTTGATATCTTGTGTTTGCTTCAAACAACCTTGCTAGCCTAAACTCTGTACTGAGAGGGAATGCTTCTCGTGCATCCAAAACCTTGAGCCAAAACCCATGCCATTTGTGTCCACCATAACTACCTATTATGTGGTATTTTCTGCCATTCCAAGTAAATACTTCATGTGCTACCTTTAAACTATTCAAAAGCTATTATCCCTTATTTGTGTCAATGTTTTATAGCTCATGAGGAAGTATGTGGTGTTTTATCTTTCAACCTTGTCATTTACTCCTGACAGACTTTCACCAATGGACTAGTGGCATATACATCCGCTTATCCAATAATTTTGCAAAAAGAGCTGGCAAATGGGGTGCCCAGTCCCAATTAATTACAACTTTCACCTTTAATTCTCTTCACATGTTTTGCCCTGATTTATCAGTAAGCAATTTAAAAAGTTAATCATTCAAAATAGACACTCCTCCATGGTATGTGATTGTTGGAAGGCACCCGAGGATTCGGTTAGCCATGGCTTGTGTAAGCAAAGGTTGGGAGGAGTGTCACCCAAATTAAAGTACATGTGTAAACAAAAGAGAAGAGGGATGATCTGCCTTTGGGTAGAAATAACGTCCTTCATGGGAGCCGCTCTTGAAAGTCTGGTTGACAAGGGGGTTAGAGTGCCCACTACCATTCGTTGACAACAACAAACACCTCTCAAAACTTTATTTTTATGCTCTCTATATGATTTCAAAACTTAAAAAGCTCTAGCACATGATTTAATCCCTGCTTCCCTCTGCGAAGGGCCTTTCTTTTACTTTATGTTGAGTCAGTTTACCTACTCCTTTCTATCTCAGAAGCAAACACTTGTGTCAACTTTGTGTGCAACAATTTTTATATGCTTACTTATTGCACTTATTATATTGCTTTGTGTTGACAATTATCCATGAGATATACAAGTTGAAAGTTGAAAGCAATTGCTGAAACTTAAATCTTCCTTTGTGTTGCTTCAATGCCTTTTATTTAGAATCTATTGCTTTATGAGTTAACTCTTATGCAAAACTTTTTGATGCTTGTCTTGAAAGTACTATTTGTGAAAAGTTTTTGCTTATATGATTCAGTGTTTACTCATTATCTATTTGTTAGCAAACTATAGACCATTGCCTTGAGTCACTTCATTCATGACATATGCTTTACAATATTATTTGATCAAGATTATGTGGTAGCATGTCACCTAAGAAATTATTTGTTGTTATCGTTTTACCTACTCGAGGACGAGTAGAACTAAGCTTGGGGATGCTTGATACGTCTCCAACGTATCTATAATTTCTTATGATCCATGCTAATATTATACCAATTGTCACATGTTTTATATACACTTTATATCATATTATGACATTTATTGGACTAACCTATTAACAAGATGCCACAGTGCCAGTTTCTGTTTATTATGTCTGTGTATTGCAGAAAAGGCCCGAAAACCAAAGTGCTCGGAAAAATCCAGAAAAATTACAGAAATTCTATTTCGCCAGAAGACCCACGGAGCCAGAAGGGCAAGTCCAGCGGAGGCCCACGGCCTCCTCACCATGCCGTCGCGCGGCCTGGAGGGGGGTGGCGCCGCCACGTGGTGAGGCCGCCTCGTGCACGCCCTCGCGTTGCCCTTTGGCCTATATATTGCTCCTGCCCCGAAAACCCTAGAAGAATCGACGATTTCTCCAGAAGAGTTCCGTAGCTCCGCCGCCACCAAAAACCCTAATTCGGGGGACAGAAGTCTGTTTCGGCACCCTGCCGGGACGGGGAATTGCCCCCGGAGCCATCTCCATCGACTCCACCGCCATCTTCATCGCCGTTGCTGCCTCCCATGATGAGGAGGGAGTAGTTCTCCCCCGAGGCTGAGGGCTCTACCGGTAGCTATGTGGTTTACCTCTCTCTCCCATGGTGTGATCTTTATGTGATCATGAGCATTGCTAGTATCGCTGAATTCATATGTAATGTTTATGCTACTCAAGTGATTTTATCTAGTTTCCGGAGTCATTGTGACAACACGGTATCAAGGTGACAGTGTGGGTACTTGTGTGTGACTCTATAAATAATTTAGATATTATCATGGCTTATTCTTTGTGGAATTGTGGTGTTTGTTTACTCAGACTTTGAGGTGTGCTTTTGTAGCCCTACGCATAGTACTCTTGTTTCACCAAGAAGGAGAATAATCCCGAGTAGCACTTACTTGCGTTCAGTTGTGCTAAAATGTTGAGAGATACCACTAGTGAAAGTATGATCCCTAGGCCTTGTTTCTAAGCATTGAAACACCGTTTACAACAAGTTCTGCTACATGTTTGCTTGCTGCCATTTTTATTTCAGATTGCAATTACTACTTATAATCATCCATATTACTTGTATTTCACTATCTCTTCGCCGAACTAGTGCACCTATACATCTGACAAGTGTATTAGGTGTGTTGGGGACACAAGAGACTTCTTGTATCTTAATTGCAGGGTTGCTTGAGAGGGATATCTTTGACCTCTACCTCCCTGAGTTCGATAAACCTTGGGTGATTCACTTAAGGGAAACTTGCTGCTGTTCTACAAACCTCTGCACTTGGAGGCCCAACACTGTCTACAAAATAGAAGCGTGCGTAGACATCACTCCACCCGCTCAAGGTGTATGATGACAAGGCCGTTCAAAGTTCTCAACAACACTACGTAGGTTCGACAACTGATTACCCCGTCGCTGGTCTAGCATATAAATATGTTGCCGGAGAAAATTTGGTCGAGAATGTCAGGTCCCTATCAACAAAATTGCGTAATTTGCATCAGTGGTACAAGATAGTCGCAAAGACAGGGACAGTCAGTACCATGGTGGCAGTTAAGGATGAGCACTACTTCCAAGAATACTGTGTGTCCGTTGAGTTTGTCGAACTTTTTCAGTTATACAATCTTCGGGCCCTCGACAAATCTATCGTCAGTTGCTATTGTCTGTAAGTGATTTATTTCTGTAATTTAAATCTTTAGCTCAGTTCTTTCATTGTCTGTAATTATCCCCACTATAATCTTTTGTGCGCTATATCATGCAGATTGAAGATGCTCGAATGCAAATGGAATGAAATCACGGACATTGGGTTCATTGACCCGGATAAAGTTCATGAAGTCACCGTAGAAAATCCCATTCATAACAAGGAAACACCGGAGAATTTGCTAAGGTATTTGAAGCGACAAAGTGACAAAAAAGAAATACTTTTTCATTACAACTTCAAGTGAGTGTTACTGTCTTGTACACATTCTATTTTGCTCACCAGATGTTAAAGTTTTAACTGATGAGTTATCCATGACACTATGTATATAAACGTGCGCAGGTACCACTTTATTCTCCTAGTTATTAAAATTCGCGATGGAACAGTTGAAGTCTTTGACTCATTAAGGAGAGATTGTATCGAATACAAGCCGTGTTTTGATATGCTCAAAGAGTAATTTTAATTCTTATCGCCTCTTTCGTTCATTTCTTGATATCAAGAAATTAATAACTCTTTTGTTCATTTTCTTTGTCGGGCAGCGTGTGGAAAACGTTCATCGAGGAAGATCCGACCGGTGGATGGAAACCGAAGATGATATGGCGTACAAACAAGGTAAATAGTACTACCTTGGTCCGCGCACCATTATCATACTTGATTACTGTTTGATTGAGTTATATTCTTGTACAGACTTGCGCGGTACAGCCAGCGGGGACTGATTTATGTGGGTACTACGTTTGCGAGTACATTCACATTAGGACCAGCGAGAGAATAAACAGTCGAAACAATCAAGAGGTACGTAAACATTATTCGCAAATTTATTTTGTTACCATCGGTTGTCCTGAGTTTCATTGATAATTGTTTTATTATGATTTGATATATATACACATAACTCATGTATCTCATTCATTTAAAGTTGGCAAGAAAGCGGAAAGCGCTCCCAATCCAGTCCCGGTTCAAAGCAATTGCGGAAGAATTGGTGGGATTTTTCCTTTCGGAGGTCATACCTAAATACGGAGAGTACCACTATGCTACAAAGGAAGAATAGTATGCCTCCATGTAATAGTGATCTTCATGTAGTTAAGTACTTTAAACGAAAACGTGATCTTCATGTACTACTTAATTTGAATGTTTTATATATATGCATCAACTTGATCTTTATATAAAATGTGTTTTATGTGCATCGACGTGTTCCCCTAAACCATCCGATACCCCTAAACCCCTCCTAAACCCAAACCCTGAAAAACAATCAAAAATATAAAAAAGGGCCTTCCGTTCGTCCCGGTTCGTGTTACGAACCGGGACCAAAGGTCTCCAGCCACGCGGGCTCCTCTGCAGCCACGTGGAGGCTCTTTAGTCCGGGTTCGTGAGCAACCGGGACCAAAGGGGGGGTCTCTAGTCCCGGTTAACTAGTCCCGGTTGCCAAACCGGGACTAGAGGCCCTTTGGAACCAGGACAAGTGACCCGTTTTCCACTAGTGTTCGCGCTCAGGTTCTAAGGGCGCAACCGAGTGCGCCGGTAACTGCGGCAACGTGTGGCTCGTCCAATCCTGACGAATGGGGACGATGCGTCAGCGACACAGGACATTTAATATCACTTTCCCCTTCCTCCCGTCCATTTTCGTTCTCCCGCCATTTTGCCTCCCCCGCGCTCCTCCTTCCCGCCTTTCCCACCTTGGACGATTTACGTCCGCCGCAGATGTCGCCCAGCAAACGCAACCGTGGCGGCACTTGCCACGGAGGAGGACGACGACGGGGTGCTGCACAGGGAGATGCTCATATACAAATGCACCTCATGCGGTAGTTTGGTCAATGTAGTACATAAGAGCAACTCTAACAGCTGCCCTATATTAGGAGGGTTGTTTTCTGTATAGGGCACCCGTTTTAGCGTTTTAGGACACGAAAACTTTTTCTGCTTTACCAGCTGCCCTATAATAGGACATCTCCACTACAACACAGCTGCCCTATTTTAGGGCATATATAGCTAATTTCAAACTAAATTTGAGATGAATTTAAGTTAGTTCGACGACATTTTATACATAAACTTCGATAAACTAACACAAATTTGAAAATTCGACCTAAACTTTGACTGAAAATGCTAAACATGAATTGCTGACAACAAATTGTACAAATAAAATTTGATTTTGCACCGACAAACAAATAAATCGATCTAGATCGAGAGCAAGCACCAGCTAGCTAGCCGCGAACTGGACGATTGATCGATCGATTGATTGTAGGTGAGCAGCTAGCTAGCTAGCTTTCATCCATCGATCGGCTGACCAGGGGCACCGGCGCGCTGCTCATCCCGTGCGCATGCTCGCCGCCGGCGCCGTCGTCCGCGGGCGGCACGAATCGGTACGGGAGGGCGAGGAGGAGCCGCAATCGAGCGGAGGGGCCGGGTAAGACCGCCCGCGCGCCATGGAAGAACGACGCGGAAACGGCCGGCACCAGCTCGACCTCCGCCCGCGCGCCATGGAAGTACTGCGCGGAAACGGCCGGCGAAGCTCCGCCTGCGCGCCATGGAAGAACGGCGCGGAAACGGCCGGCGACCAGCTCGACCTCCGCCATGGAAGAACGGAGCTCGCCGGGGTGGCGAAAACGACCGGCGGCGCAGGAAATCGACAGGGAACGTCGAGACGGAGCCGTGTTGGTGAGCGGCGGCGGCGGGAGTCGCCGGATTTTGCCGGAATCGGCTCTCCTCTGCCTCCTCTTATTTTTACCTCGGCATTTCATCGAGCACTTGGTCACAGTGTTGCTCGGCAGCGACTGCTTTAGCAGCCAGAAGAGGAGGCAGCTGGATTGGGCTTCTTTCTCCCACACAAGCCCAATCCAGCTACTCTCTCGCTGGCGACTCGGGCCGACGCCACGGACAGACCTACGCAGCCGTCGGTGTCCTTGATGCGCTCGTCCTTGCCATAGTGGTTCGTGTTCGCCGCCGCCTTATCATGACCACGGACCGGGGCTTCCACACCTCCGTGCGACCTTCCCCGCATCTTTGTTAACGTTCGCTGACGCCGTATTTTTTCGCCTGTCTTCCCTGTCATGAGTCCAAGTACTCATGGGCCGCAGACTGGGCCAGCCCACCCTGCTCAGCGGACACGGGTGGCAAATTCCCGCTTCCCTGACAAGGACTGGGCGAAGTAACGAGCTACTTAAGCCAAGCGCGACATCGGGATTGGCATCGAAGAACTATTCCCCGAAACGGAACTCTCTCCTCGAACCTTATTCTTCTCTCCTTGAATCCCGGATCTCGATCTTCCTCCCTTTGCTTGCTAGTTTCCTCTTGTATCTGATCCGGTGTGTGTAATCCAGACCAGAACCTGTGGGAGTAATACCGTTGAGAGAGTTGGTGTGACATTCTGGTATCAGAGCCGTTTCGATCTGGCGCCCCACTCGCGGTTGGTGACTGAGATCATGGCGGAGCTGGAGTTGAAGGATCAGATCTCGAAGATCTTGGCGGCGATCACGGAGAAGACCAACAAGATCGACGACATCTCCGTCAGGGTCGATGGGCTGGAGGAGCTCAAGCCGGCGCTGCTGGATCTGGCGCAGTGGCGTCCCGCGATGGACAAAGCCGTCGGCACGCTACAAGCGGATCTCGGCACTCTGCGTCTCCGCGTCGACAACCTCTCTACCTCAACATCATCCGCGCCTCCACCACCTCAGTCTTCTCCGACAAACGCGATCCTCTCGGATCTGCGACCGGAGTTGGGGCAGCGGCGTTCCAGTGACGAGGGACGTCACGGGCCCGGTGGCCACCGCGTCGATCTACTGAATCGGGGCTCACTAATGGGGTCCGTACCCCTCATGACCCCGAACAAGGGTACGTGCGAATTCCCATCATCTTCATCGCTACTTTCACCACGAGAGCGTCACGAGGAGAGGGGTGGTAAAACACCTAGGATGGATTGTCCTAGTTTTGATGGGGAAGGAGCTTTAGAGTGGAAATTGAAGTGTGAATCATATTTTCGAGTGTGTCGGATTGACAAGGAAGCATGGGTGGATACGGCTGTAGTTCATTTCACTGGAGAGGCAGCGTTGTGGCTGCAGTGGACCAACGCGCATCTCACGGTGGCGTCGTGGTCAAACTTTGTGAGATTAGTGTGTGAGAAATTTGGGAGGCGTGAGTTTGAGCAGTTGCTTCGGCAATTCTCTCGTCTCCGTCAGACATGAACAGTAGCAGAGTATGCAGTTCAGTTCAACACTTCTATGAACTGTCTGTTAGCACACCACCAATCATGGGATCCTCTCTATTTTGTTACTCACTTTGTGGATGGATTACGACATGAAATTCGTGTCGTGGTCATGGTTCAGCAACCTCGGGACGTGGAAACTGATGTTTCTCTCGCATTGTTGCAGGAGGAGGCGATGGACTTGCCACGGCAAACATGGAGGCCAGGTGCTGCAACGGCACCCACACATCGAGTAGTGCCGCGAACGGCATTGTTGTTGGATGTATGCCCAAAAGGCAATAAAGTTTAACATCTGATTCATAATTATGCTTCATGATTCTATGCTATAACTGCGGTGACTGCTGAATATGTGATTCAAAGGAAAACTCACTCGCACATGTAGAGATATGAACAGAATAAATTATACCCTAGTCTTGCCTTTTAGACTAATTCATTGATTGCTAGAGGCCACGTTTTCCTGGTCTGGGACATTGTTTATGTCAGCATCAATGAGTGGCATATTGTTGGTGGAAACTATATGGCCGGTAGACCCAAATCGTTGATATGCTAAGTAAGATTCCAAAGTGTCTTATTGTCCTTAGTGCAATATCGCAGATGGTTATTATATGACATGTCCATTGACCATGAGGTTATTAGGGGTTGTGTGTACTGGAAGAATTACTTTGGTACTGTCAAACGCACGGCCGTAACTGGGTGTCATAACGGCAGTCACTGGGTGATTCTGAAGGTGTGCATAATACCTAATGTTCCAAGATGGGAAATTACTCCTCTGTCAAAAGAGAGATACTTCCAGGGCCCACTCGGTATGTATGATATCCAGTATGTTCTGCAGACAATGCATGATGAAGTTACATCATGTGGGATATCGGATTACGGGAACGAGAAAAGGAAATTTACCGGTAACGAGATAGACAGAGATATAGTGAATCCGGGATTGATTCATGGAAATATCTGAAATACTTTATCTCAGGTAATTTCAGTATCGCGAGTAATGGGAATGACAAATTAATAATCAACAGGTTCAACAGAGAACATTCGCATAACGGTAGCAGTTATTCAGGTAGCCCATGTATCTGACCCTAGCTGGTGATTAGATGAAAACATCTAATTATAGCTGCACGTTATCGAACCTGTAGGGTAACACACTTAAGTCAGTTCTAGTCTGTTGTGTATGTGGTTGGTCTGGATACCGAGAGAGTATCACCAGAATGGTTTCTATGTGCTAGATAATATCTTTATCAGAGAGATTGGATTATGCAGACACTAGGTGTCTCGGAGTGATAGAAGTTGCTATCACTAAGTCGGAATTTATTCCGAGGGTTTATATAAGAGGGAAATATTTATCCGCAGTATTTTGTCAGCGGACACTGGGTGTCCCGGATCATATGAAAGTGTTTTATATGATAGGTAATTAATTCAGTGAAATATTATGTAAAAGGAAATACTCAAATAAGAATTAATTAGACAAAATATTATTTAATTAAATATTAATTTATTTAATTAATAAATAATTATTGGAAAATTATTAAATAACTTGGAGCCACCAAGAGGGGCTGCCAAGTGGGCCCACAGGGCCCACAAGGCAGCCGCACCCCACATGGGGTTGGTGGGCCAGGGCGCCGCGTAGGGGGGAAGTTTCCCCCCAGCCGAAACCCTAATGGGCCTTGCGGCCCATGGGGGAAGGCGGTGGCGGTGGTGGCCAATGGCGGCCGGCCTAGGTGGGCCCCACCCACCTAGGTCGGTGCGGCCTAGGGTGGGCCCCACCTAGCGGCGGCGGTGGTAGAGGCGGTGGGGAGGAGAGTTGGAGTCCAACTCCAACTCCTCCCTCCCAAGTCGAATTGGGCTAGGGGAAGACTTGGACAAGGAGAAAGCTTTCCCCTTGCCCAAGCCTCCCTACCCCTTGGATCTCCTATATAAAACCGCCGCCCCCTCCTATTTGGAATCATCCAAGTTGACACAAGTTTAGATCTCTTCTAGTTGGATTAGAGGCCTGCCTCTCTCTAATTAGATTAGATCTAGATCTCTAATCTCACTCTCCCTCCTTCTCATGTGTTGAGATCTCCACCACCATATACACCAGCGGCGAGTGCTTCAAGCATGGATGGCGAAGCCCTGCTGGACTAGATTAGATGTATGTGTGCGAAACTCAGAGGGGTGATCCGTTGAGAAACGGTTGACCCTCCACTCTGTTGGATCAAGGCGGGACGTGAGGAGTCTAGATGTTCTCTCGGCTAGGCTTAGCCGAGGGATTTCTTCCACAAGCTTCATCAACGTCGTCATCGTCATCGAGATCGGCGACGACTACGTCAACATCGTCATCGACATCTCTTCCGCTTCAACGGTGTCGGTAACGATTTACAGTTAGATCAAATATGCATGTCTTGCCACTCGTATCTGCATAGTAGATCTTCGCTGTTGCGTAAGTTGGTGAAATTTATGTTTTCCATGCACGCTTCCCAATAGTGGTATCAGAGCTTTCTATGCGTAGATACAAGATTTGATCTAGAGCACATGGTGTGCGGGCACCGCACAAGTTTGTGTGGGTATGTTGTTGAATTGGTTACTTCCAACATTCAGTTTATTTATGATTGCTTCCCAATATGCGGTCTCATCTTGTTACCGGCGGCATAGTTATATCTCGAACTTCTGGCAATCCGCGGACCTTCCGGCTGCTCCTAGTATGCCCGTCGACGCCAACGAAGTGCCAACAGTAGCTTCGAATCTATCTGTAGTTGGTATTCGTTGACTTGATAGCGGAAAGGGCAATGTGGACTAGGTCCACACGGGGGTCACGTGCAGCTGTAATCGTTTAGAAGAGGAGCCGCAACGTTTTCGTAATGTTGGGTTGTTCTTCACCCCGCACTGTCAATCTAGCAACATGAATAAGCATGCTTGGTCAGGGCCGTAGGTTTTTCTTTGGGTATCTGGGAATCCTACAGCCACGCTAAAATTGCAAGACAAACGTTAGAGAGACGTCTAACTCTGTTTTGCAGGACATGTGATGTGGTATAGTCTCCAATATTTATTTTGTTGACTAACCTTGTTTTTGTTGGCCGGAGTGCCGCTCTCGTTCGTCGAGCTATGGTGATAGTGGAGAATAGGAGAAGGCATGCACTTGTCGTGAACCTCGATATGGCCGCACCGGTGGAGGCGCCATCGGTGGATGAAGGAAGAAGACTATACTACATCACGAAGTGTTATTTACTAGTGCATGTTTTATACCTGTTTTCTTGCTTTTCCCTTGGTTGCGCAGTAGACGTGATTATTAGGGAGATTCCTCAGACAGAGCTACAAATTTAATTATCTAAGCTTTATAAAGAAATATCATGGAGTTCGTGCTCATCCAACCGTGGCACCGTCAAACCGGATGCTTGTCGCCGTACGCCGTGTATCCACGATAAATGCGTGCCAAGGGTTCGGGAGGCGGGCACGAACCGTTCTAGCAGCATGATCGGTTGGTTGTCTTGAAGTCCGAGCATAACTAGTTATGAGTTCGGAGCACTACATCGAAAGATGAACGGAAATCACGGCAGGAAGTGATTGGCAAGTTGGCCTACCCCTTCGTCATAGAGGATGACATGTATCCATGTTTCCATCTATTGAGGACTTAGGATTCCGAATCGCTAAAATCTGATCACAAGGAATATCAGAGTTTGGTGGGAGCACATTATTAGTTTACCTTTAACCAGTGCTAGTAAAATATATGAACATGTCTTAGTGAACTTTAGATTGTTGTAGATCGACACATGTAACACCCGCTATTTACCTTGGTCCACTACTTTTAAGGAAACCACTTTTCTGCCATTAGAGTAAATATGTTGTTTGGGTATGTTTCCTAAGTTTTGTACCTAGGGGTGCCAAGAATAAGTATGTCGTCAACGTTCCTCCTTTGGGGGTTGTTTTCGAAATTACTTATGAGAGAGAAGCTCACACCTTGAAGAGTGATGAGGCTATCTCTATCCAATGTCTTATGTTGACATGCATGGGCCCTGAGTTGCAGAAGCGGTTGGATCGCACATCTGCTTGGCGACGTGATTGTCGTACTCACAGCCATGATCCAGACTCAGGCAAAGACTGAGAGTTATGAGATAACAAAGTTTTTCTGGTCATGTCACATGGCAGATGAAAGCTTAGCTAGCATGTAATCAAGTTGATTGATTGCGGTATTAGGCTGCAGACTCTGGGGTTTTCTAATCCCGGCTGAGCCAAATACAGATTTGATGTTGTCTTCACTTCCCCGTTTAACAACGGATTTATCATGATTCAAACCATGAGTGGGAGGAAGAAAACATTAGATGGCTCCTTGCTATGCTGAAATCTACAGAAGCTAATGTGATGAGGGATAACAATTGTTGTCCAATTCGCATGCTTCAATAAGAAGAGGAAGAAGAAGGCTGAAGGTGTTTACACACCTGATAAGCTTATAAGGTTTCAGGAGAATCCTGAATATCTCTTCCGAGGAAAGAAAAGATATTGGAGGTGAAACTGTAAAAGGTTTAGGGTACTAATGAGAAGAAACCTGCTAGAGGTTATAGTTAAATGATATTCGTTATTCTTACTAGTAATTCTGGAGTATTGATTGCAAAGAATTTTCCTACCATTCAATATAAGGATTGTGGAAAGTAAGAATGATGGAGAATAAAAGAAGGTGGTATGCGCCAAGTTTGGTGCATGGACTTTTGTCCTTGTGATGAAGATGTCTCAACTTTTGTTTATCAAATTGAAAGATTTGTGAGCTTCAACTCAAAGTTATGTTTCATGTTTGGCAACAAATATTCTTGTGAATTTATAGGACAAGTTGGTCCTGTTTATTATGATAAAGAATATTGGAGATCACTCCCTCCAGGGATGATCAAGTTACAAATCTTTTGAAGTTAAGGGAATATCATTTGTTCTAAAATATTTTGTGATTGATGAAGGTTTTGGACTGTTAATGATTTTATCATTAATGTCTAAAGTTTCACAAAAATGTTTTAGATATAAAGTCTTGGTGATTATAATTATGTCTTGAAAGTTTTCAAGTCATGATCTGACTAAGTGTGACGAAGTCAGCACTAAGAATCTTCTTGTTTTTGCATAATGTTTGGCAATACCCAATCTAGAATATGTTTGCTCGCTAGGTAATTTTAGCACAGTTAATTGTCTTGCTTCGTGTCATTGTTTTGAAAGATAAACTTTGATGGGCACGTTGGCTTTAGGTCCTAAAAGTTTCTGAAAGATTGAAACTTGGTCCTAAGATAAAAGACAAAGAGAATTACATTGTCTCTTGCCTCATGTCATTGTTTTGAAAGATAAACATTAATGCACAAGGTGGATTTAGGTTCTGAGATTTTCTGAAAGATGAAACTCGATCCTAATAGTAAAAGACAATGAATTACTTTGTAGGTTGTTCCAATAAGTTAATTGGAAGTCCTCTTTTAACACCACATAAGTGACAATGTTTTGTTACTAAGATAGATGTGATTCTTAAGGAATTTATTCCTTATTGTATTCAGTGGGAGGATGGTGATTCTTGAAGAGATTATTGAATCTTCGGAAATAGTTATCAGAAGTTGTGCAGGCGGAAGCAATTCCAATTGACAATTCTTTTAGACTAATACCGAGAGTCATTGCAATATGAGCATGACTTCTTGTCAAGAAATAATCACTTAACAAGATAAAGAGCATAAGGGTTTCTAGGAAACTTGAAACATATGCTAAAACAAAGTAATGACACAAGGTGCTATAGTATCCAAACCTTCATGACTTAGAGTCATATTAATTAGTAATATCATCAAGTTCGAGTTGAAATACTTGAAGGAATTCATGTTGGAATATTTGATCATTAAGCTTGTTTTGTCATAAATGGTTTCATGATAAATTCAAGAGTTGACTACTCAGGATCATTTGATCTGTAGCACGACTTTATGGATCTAAATGGGACTAGTAGATTTGTATGAGATGTTAACAAAGTATATTCCTCTAAGGAAAATTAATCGAGTATGTGTACGATGTACAACTCGAGGGCTTTGTTAAATGAATACAATACTAGTTATTTAATGAGTATGTTTGTATAAGATGTTAACAAAACAAATTCCTTTGAAGGAAAATTTATCGAGGATGTGTACTAAGTACAGCTCGAGGGTTTTGTTAAATGAATACACAACTTGTCATTAAAGGTATGTCTGTGGTGGCAGACAATGATGATATGAAGGTTGGATTAGTTTTGTAATTATGTGAAGTAAAACAAGCAATGTTTAACTTCATAGGAAATTGCAAAGTTCTTAAAAGTTAGTGGGAGCTTGTTTATGGTATTCAATTAATTTGGAAACCATTAACAATACTTCATTTGATAGAATATGTGTATCATTGAAAAGTTGTTCAATGAAACAATGGAGTAAGGAATTAGTATCATGACAGGATATCCTGATAATGATTTAATATCTTGCTGCAAGATTGCACACAAAGTGTTTTGAATGAAAATTCGAAACATGAGAGAACTAGGTTCTCATAAAGGATAAGGAAATTCATATGCAAGAACCACGATAGTATATCGGTGGTGAGCATGATCAAATGTTTTATCATTTTATCATTATGGGAATTTCCTGGATTATGCATTCTTGGATTCGAATATCAAGTGATATAAAGAAATTGTTGACAAGTTGACTTTGTAACAAAAGTTCAATTGACTCCAATTTTATAAAGTATTCTCCAAATGGTGTTTTGAAGAAATTCAAAAGAGAATATTGAAATGTAAGAGTTACATTGCTCAAAGACTTATGAGATAAGCATAAAGGAAAAACCAAGGATAAAACATGATCTTATGATTTTGTGAAATAGCAAGGGTTAGGATGCTTAATTAATTTTGAGCATAGAGTTACGTACACTACAACAAGTCGCAGTAACAGTGGGAGCTTAAATGATTCCAAAGGGTTATCGGTTCATTGAATGAACTAGGTGTGGTTCTTTACAAAAGAAGCAACAATGTTGTGAGAACAGCAGAACTGTTTTCTTAGTTAGAGTACCAAGGTTACACCTTGAATAGCCCAGACTGCATGTGATCGTATGATCACGGAAATTATGATAGAAAAGAGTTTTCTGCATAATGCATAAAGTTCACACAGCCCCAAAGGGTCTGATGACAAATGTCTACCACAAAGAAGGAAGCATAAGAAACCATCTGTTTCACCCAGATGTTGAGTCTTGTGCAAATAGTAATTGCCTATTGTGCAAGTGGGAGACTGTTGGATGTATTCCCAAAAGGCAATAAAGTTTAACATCTGATTCATAATTATGCTTCATGATTCTATGCTATAACTGCGGTGACTCCTGAATATGTGATTCAGAGGAAAACTCACTCGCACGTGTAGAGATATGAACAGAATAAAGTATACCCTAGTCTTGCCTTTTAGACTAATTCATTGATTGCTAGAGGCCACGTTTTCCTGGTCTGGGACATTGTTTATGTCAGCATCAATGAGTGGCATATTTTGGTGGAAACAATATGGCTGGGTAGACCCAAATCGTTGATATGCTAAGTAAGATTCCAAAGTGTCTTTTGTCCTTAGTGCAATATCGCAGATGGTTATTATATGACATGTCCATTGACCATGAGGTTATTAGGGTTTGTGTACTGGAACAATTACTTTGGTACTGTCAAACGCACGGCCGTAACTGGGTGTCATAACGGCAGTCACTGGGTGATTCTGAAGGTGTGCATAATACCTAATGTTCCAAGATGGGAAATTACTCCTCTGTCAAAAGAGAGATACTTCCAGGGCCCACTCGGTATGTATGATATCCAATATGTTCTGCAGACAATGCATGATGAAGTTACATCATGTGGGATATCGGATTACGGGAACGAGAAAAGGAAATTTACCGGTAACGAGATAGACAAAGATATAGTGAATCAGGGATTGATTCATGGAAATATCTGGAATACTTTATCTCGGGTAATTTCAGTATCGCGAGTAATGGGAATAACAAATTAATAATCAACAGGTTCAACAGAGAACATTCGCATAACGGTAGCAGTTATTCAGGTAGCCCATGTATCTGACCCTAGCTGGTGATTAGATGGAAACATCTAATTATAGATGCACGTTATCGAACCTGTAGGGTAACACACTTAAGTCAGTTCTAGTCTGTTGTGTATGTGGTTGGTCTGGATACCGAGAGAGTATCACCGGAATGGTTTCTGTGTGGTAGATAATATCTTTATCAGAGAGATTGGATTATGCAGACACTAGGTGTCTCGGAGTGATAGAAGTTGCTATCACTAGTCGGATTTATTCCGAGGGTTTATATAAGAGGGAAATATTTATCCGGAGTATTTTGTCAGCGGACACTGGGTGTCCCGGATCATAGGAAAGTGTTTTATATGATAGTAATTAATTCAGGAAATATTCTGTAAAAGGAAATATTCAAATAAGAATTAATTAGACAAAATATTATTTAATTAAATATTAATTTATTTAATTAATAAATAATTATTGGAAAATTATTAAATAACTTGGAGCCACCAAGAGGGGCTGCCAAGTGGGCCCACAAGGCAGCCGCACCCCACATGGGGTTGGTGGGCCAGGGCGCCGCGTAGGGGTGGAAGTTTCCCCCCAGCCGAAACCCTAATGGGCATTGCGGCCCATGGGGGGAAGGCGGCGGCGGTGGTGGCCAATGGCGGCCGACCTAGGTGGGCCCCACCCACCTAGGTCGGTGCGGCCTAGGGTGGGCCCCACATGGCGGCGGCGGTGGTAGAGGCGGTGGGGAGGAGAGTTGGAGTCCAACTCCAACTCCTCCCTCCCAAGTCGAATTGGGCTAGGGGAAGTTTCCCCTTGTCCAAGTTGACTTGGACAAGGAGAAAGCTTTCCCGTTGCCCAAGCCTCCCTACCCCTTGGATCTCCTATATAAAACCCCCACCCCCTCCTATTTGGAATCATCCAAGTTGACACAAGTTTAGATCTCTTCTAGTTGGATTAGAGGCTTGCCTCTCTCTAGTTAGATTAGATCTAGATCTCTAATCTCTCTCTCCTCCTTCTCATGTGTTGAGATCTCCACCACCATGTACACCAGCGGCGAGTGCTTCAAGCATGGACGGCGAAGCCCTGCTGGACTAGATCAGATGTATGTGTGCGAAACTCAGAGGGGTGATCCATTGAGAAACGGTTGAACCTCCACTCTGTTGGATCAAGGCGGGACGCGAGGAGTCTAGATGTTCTCTCGGCTAGGCTTAGCCGAGCGAGTTCTCCCACAAGCTTCATCAACGTCGTCATCGTCATCGAGATCGGCGACGACTACGTCAACATCGTCATCGACATCTCTTCCGCTTCAACGGTGTCGGTAACGATTTACAGTTAGATCAAATATGCATGTCTTGTCACTTGTATCTGCATAGTAGATATTGGCTGTTGCGTAAGTTGGCGAAATTTTTGTTTTCCATGCATGCTTCCCAATAATTGCCACTACCACAACCTCCTCCAGTAGGGCGACCTCCAGGAGCAGCGGTGGCGAACCGCCCTGAGGAACGTCGTGCTATTACGACGGCGCGCACGCCTAGCACTGACGAGAAAGTGCAAGCCATGCGTGCGTACCGGCGAGCGCGCGGTCTCTGCTACACCTGCGGTGAAAAATGGGGGCACAATCACGTCTGTGCTCCTACAGTTCAACTCCATGTGGCCGAGGAACTGATGGGATTATTCAATGGCGAGATGGAAGCATATTCCTCGTCGGGTGCCACTGGGGAAATCTGTGTAATATCACATGCAGCCTTGCAAGGTGCTGAGCCTCCTCAGACAGTTCAGCTTAAAGGTGTGGTGCGGGGACGTGAGGTACTTATGTTGGTGGACTCAGACAGTACTCACAGTTTCATTAGTGCAAACATTGCAGCTCAGTGGTTCGATGTTCGCAAGTGCAGACCAATGAATGTCACCATAGCTGATGGTGGTACTTTACGCTGTGATTTGGAGATTCCAGCTTGTGTGTGGCAGGCTCAAGGCGAGGAATTCACTACTACTTTGCGGCTTTTTCCTCTGGGTTGCTATGACATAATCCTTGGCATGGATTGGCTACAAGGGATTGGCTCGATGGTGGTGCACTGGGGTTTGAAGCAGCTCACGTTCACTTATCAAGGCAAAGTAGAGCAGTTGCAGGGGATTACAGCTGATACATCTAACTGTCAGCAGATAGAAGTGCATCAGTTGGAAGCATTGACCAAAGCAAATGCAATCTGTCATCTGGTTCAACTTCGAGAAGTCAAGGAAGTGGAGGACCTCCAACCCTGTCCAGAACCTATTCAGAAGATGCTACTTGAGTTTGCATCTCTGTTTGAAGAACCACAAGGGTTGCCACCACCCAGGGAATTCGATCACACCATACCCTTGATACCAGGTGCGTGACCAGTGAATCAATGTCCGTATCAGTACAATCCTGAGCAAAAAGATGAGATAGAAAAGCAAATTGAAGAGATGCTGAGGCAGGGTATTATACAATTCAGTTCAAGTCCTTTCGCATCGCCAGTCTTGCTTGTTATGAAAAAGGACTGTACCTGGCGCTTCTGCATTGACTTCAGATACTTGAATGCGATGACAATCAAGAACAGGTTTCCCTTGCCTGTCATTGATGGGTTACTGGACGAGTTAGCTTGTGCAGCATGGTTTACCAGTCTGGATATTCGTGCCGGTTATCACCAAATCAGGATGGCAGCAGGCGAGGAACACAAAACTGCATTTCAAACTCATCAGGGACATTACGAGTTCAAAGTGATGCCCTATGGTTTAACAGGAGCTCCGGCTACCTTTCAGAAAGCAATGAACACGATTTTAGCTCCTTTATTACGCCGCTGTGTGCTGGTGTTTATTGATGACATCCTGATTTATAGCAGCACCTTGGAAGAACATCAGGAACATCTGCGTGCTGTTTTACCCTGCTGGCTGAGCATCAACTGAAGGTGAAGAAATCAAAGTGTGCCTTTGCACAAAAGCAGCTTAAATATCTGGGCCATATAATTTCGGCAGCTGGTGTTGCCACTGATCCGAAAAGCATTGCAGCAGTGCAAGCTTGGCCAGTGCCACTCAATGCGAGAGATGTACGCAAGTGGCTTGGTATGGCTGGATATTATCGAAAGTTCATACCAGACTATGGCCTTATCAGTCAAATACTGACGGATTTGTTGAAGAAAAATGAGCTGTTTGTCTGGACAGCTGATCATCAAGCATCGTTCGATGCTCTGAAACGTGCCCTGCTTATGGCACCAGTGTTGGCTCTTCCTAACTTCAAGAAACCTTTCGTAGTTGAAACTGATGCCAGTGAAAAAGGGATTGGTGCAGTGCTAATGCAGGATCAGCATCCTCTGGCCTATCTGAGCCGTGCATTAGGGCCTAGACTGCGAGGTTTATCAACATATGAGAAGGAGAGTCTTGCCATACTGTTAGCAGTGGACCGTTGGCGTCCATACTTGTGGCAGTCGCCCTTTGTGATCAGAACTGATCAGCGAGCGCTAGCACACCTGGATGAGCAACGCCTAACAACTCCATGGCAGCAGAAGGCTCTCACCAAACTACTGGGGCTTCAGTACACGATTGAGTACAAGAAAGGGAGTGCAAACCAAGTGGCAGATGCTTTATCTCGCCATCCTGCATTTGAAGCTGGGGAAGTGTTAGCTATGACCATGGGGACTCCTGAATGGCTGCAGGAAATTGGTGATGGTTATGCAGCAGATGCAGTGACACAAAACATGCTACGCCAAATGCAAGATCCACCAGGTCCTGATCAGAAATTGGTGTGGGAAGGGGTTTTGCTCAAATACAAACGCCGCATTTGGGTGGGAGGCAATGTCAACATGCAACAGAAAATTTTGCAACAGTTGCACGCAGGAGCAATTGGAGGGCACTCAGGAGTGCAAGCTACTTTGCAGCGAGTTCGTCAGCTGTTTGCTTGGCCCAAGATGAGAATGTCGGTGCAGCAGTTCATTGAAGCATGTACCATTTGCAAGCAAGCAAAAACTGAACGAGTTAAGTACCCAGGTCTGCTTAAACCACACCAGGTTCCAGATTCGGCGTGGCAAGTAGTGACCATGGACTTCGTGGAGGGATTACCTCGATCAGATGGTTTCAATGCAGTGCTCGTGGTGGTGGATAAATTGACTAAGTTCAGTCATTTCATACCACTGGCCCATCCTTTCACGGCTGCTCATGTGGCGCAAGCCTTCTTTGCAAATGTGTTTCGCTTGCACAGTATGCCAGAGGCAATAGTGTCTGACCGAGACAAAGTGTTTACCAGCAAGTTTTGGCAAGCTTTGTTTCAACTGACGAAAACAGAACTTCGCATGAGTAATGCGTACCACCCGCAGACTGACGGGCAAACGGAGCGAGTCAACCAGTGTATGGAGACCTATCTCAGATGTTTCATCAGTTCCTGTCCCAGTAAATGGAGCAAGTGGATTGGGCTTGCAGAATTTTGGTATAATACCTCACACCACTCGGCGATCAAGATATCCCCCTTCATGGCGCTATATGGTCGCTCGCCTCGTTATTTTGGCATTACTGCAGAAGCAGTGCCCGTTAAAGATCTGCAAGAATGGTTTAACGAAAGACAACTTATGACAGCGCTTCTCAGGCAGCAGCTCCACCGCGCCAACAACCGTATGAAGTACTTTGCTGATGCCAAACGATCCGAGCGTGCTTTCGCAGTTGGTGATTGGGTTTACCTCAAGATGCAGCCCTACATTCAAACTTCCCTGGCTATTCACGCCAATGCCAAGCTGGCTTTCAGGTTCTTCGGTCCCTTTCTTGTGGAGCAACGGGTTGGTTCGTTATCCTACCGTTTGCGTATCCCTGCAGGTTGCAAGTTGCACCCCATCTTTCATGTGTCCCAGCTACGGAAGGGAGCACCGCCAGGCGAAGTCCACACCGAGCTGCCGGTGATCGATGATGCTGCGCCACCACATCACGTTCCTGAAGCCATTCTTCGTACTCGACAAGTTCCTCGACACGGCAAGACGCTGGAGCAATCCCTGGTGCGTTGGACGGGCATGCCAGCATCTCTCGCCACCTGGGAGAACACTCTGGAGCTGAAGGCAAGATTTCCGAGAGCACCGGCTTGGGGGCAAGCCGTCGTTGAAGGAGGGAAGAATGTCATGAGTCCAAGTACTCATGGGCCGCAGGCTGGGCCAGCCCACCCTGCTCGGCGGACACGGGTGGCGAATTCCCGCTTCCCAGACAAGGACTGGGCGAAGTAACGAGCTACTTAAGCCAAGCGCGACATTGGGATCGGCATCAAAGAACTATTCCCTGAAACGGAACTCTCTCCTCGAACCTTATTCTTCTCTCCTTGAATCCCGGATCTCGATCTTCCTCCCTTTGCTTGCTAGTTTCTTCTTGTATCGGATCCGGTGTGTGTAATCCAGACCAGAACCTGTGGGAGTAATATAGTTGGGCATTGTTTACTTCTAGTGTATTTTAGGGGATTGGAGGGGATTATCCCGGATCCCAGAAAATCCCCACTAATCTGTTTACTTCTAGTGTATTTTAGGGGATTAGAGGGGATAATCTCTAGATATCCCCCACCAACCATCTCATTTTTGTCTAAAACAAAAACTCTAGTCCATGCTAGTGTATTGTAGGGGAAGAGTATTTATGGAGATTGGGTGTTCACCAAATCCCCTCCCATCTCCACTCTTTCCATCCCCTAGAAAACCCTTGAAGTAAACAAGGCCTTGAGAGAGTTGGTGTGACATTCCCCTCTTCCGTCCAGGGCTCCAGGCTCACGAGAGGAGCCGAGCTCGCCATCTCACTCGAGCCAGCTCGTCTCGGTCCGAAATTGGGCGCTTAGACCGAGCCAGTTCGGGTCTTATCCACTAAACTGGTTTCCGCCCCTGGTTTCCGCCCCCTGCTTTGAACCTTCTTCGCTAAAGTTGTCGGCATCACATGATACTGGAGTCAAGTCTACATTGTTTGTTCATTGGTGGCAAGTTGATATTGTTTTATTGCAAATAAACAACTCGTAGCTCCAATACTCCAGATTTAAAGGTTGCTTCTGCTCGAAGGGATCCTCATCGCCAAGGATCTAGCAAAGAACTCGAGCTTTCTCCAGGTTAGTGCTACTCTGCCTATGGAAATCGTGTGTATATTGAGATTTATGCCAAACAAAAATAGTTAGTCTATTTCATTGCTTTTCATATAGTTTTAATCTTTTGAAGAAAACTTAACAGCTCCGTGAGCGAAGGTCCTTCAGCCATCGGTGCTGGATTCGATTTGTGGATGTTAAGCATATTCTCTCGTCTACTTCTGTCTCAGGAAGCAGATCTAGCGGATAATCCAGGCTGAAAGATCAGACAGCAGCATGGATTTCAGATTACATTTAATTGAACATATTACGAACAATTTTTCAGACTATCAGAAAGTTGGCAGTGGTGCGTATGGAGATGTGTACAAGGTATGACTATTTCTTGGTCCAATTAATAAAGCCACCAATGGCTACAAGCTCGATCGTGCTAACTTGTGATTTTAACAGGCGCTGTATAATGGGGAAGAGATTGCAGTGAAGAAGTTTCATCCCTTGCAAGGGTTTAATGATGAAATTTTTGACAATGAACTTCGTAATCTTACCAAGGTCTCCCACCAAAATATTGTTCGGTTACTTGGCTACTGCTACGAATCTCGGTGTAAATACAGCAAGTACAATGGGGAAACTATTTGGGCGACATCAATGGAGCGGGTTCTCTGCTTCGAATACATGCAGGGCGGAAGCCTCGATAGATATATAACAGGTAAACTATATTTCCTGTAATTGTATTATGATCGACAACACTTGTTTGCATGCCAAAATAAATGTACCGTCAGCTTATTTACTTTATATCAACAGTTGCTTATTTGTTTGTCCTTTTTTTCTGCTAATTGCAGATGAGTCTTGCCAGCTTAGCTGGCCCACATGTTACAACATTATCAGAGGAACTTGTGAGGGCTTAAATCACCTCCATAATGCGTCACAAAACCCTATTTTTCATCTAAACTTAAAGCCAAGTAATATATTGCTGGATAAGAGCATGACGCCCAAAATTGCAGATCTTGGGGTGTCACAAATTTTTTCTTCATCAGAAACACACCAGACAGAGATTCTCAATGGAACACAGTAAGTTGGTGGTCATGTTTGAAGTCGTTTTTATTATATTTTTTAAAAGAAATTCCACTGACGATATCAGTATGCAATTTTTATGTTATCATGCAGTGGGTACATGCCACCAGAATACTTAGACTATCGCTTTATATCAAAGAAGTTTGACGTTTTCAGTTTGGGCGTCATAATTATAAAAATAATGGCCGGTAATATGGGCCTTTCCCAATATTCTAAAATGTCTCCCAGCCGACTTATTGAGCTTGTAAGAGAAGTCATCTATGTATACCATGAACATATAGGTCATTTCAACGTTGTCGTTTTTATCTGCTTCCACAATCTAAATAAGTTTATGTTCCAACTTCTCATGCAGGTAAGTAAAAACTGGCAGAAAAAGTTGCACGAAATGCCAGTGCATTCATCGCACGAGATAGATAACCTACGAGTGCGTACATGTCTTGACATAGCGTTAAGATGCGTAAATGCTGACCGAAACGAAAGACCTAGTATACAGGAAATTATATTGGCACTGGAGGAACAAGAATCTGCGATCATGGCAATAATGCCACCGTCTCCTGATCATAAATCTAATTGAGTTGGGGACATGCACGGCAGCATACATTTTACACTCGCTTTGATTGAAACTATTACGAACAATTTTTTAGCGGATCAAAAAATTGGCAGCGTTTCGGATGCAGATGTTTACAAGGTATGCATGTCAAATTAATAATATTACAGCTATGTACAAGCTTGCTCGAATGTGCTAACAAGAGATTGTAACAGGCGTTGCATAATGGAGAAGAGATTGCGGTGAAGAAGCTTCATCCCTTGCAAACAGTTGATGACAAAGCATTTGACAATGAATTATGTAACCTTATCAAGGGCCACCACAACAATGTCATACAATTAATTGGTTACTGCCATGAATCACGACGTAAGATCTTCGAGCAGAAGGGGGAACTTGTTTTCAGGGAAACAACAGAGCGCATTCTGTGCTTTGAACATATGCAGAGCGGAAATCTTGATACATATATTGCAGGTAACTATATTATGAACAAGGGGGATAGTTTCCCATACATGTTACTAATTTGCATGCCAAGCATAAATGAACCAGTAGCTTATTTATACGAATGGTTTTTCCTACTAATTGCAGATGAATCTTGCGCACTTGACTGGCCCACATGTTACAATATTATTAAAGGGATTTGCAAGGGTTTAAATCACCTTCACAATGCCCAGGAAAAACCAATTTTCCATCTCGACTTAAACCCGGCTAATATATTGCTGGACAAGAGCATGACGCCCAAAATTGCAGATCTTGTGTTTTCAAGACATGTTGCTACAACAGAAATAGAAATAACAGTTAATCTCAAAGAAGAAAAGTAAGTTTTGATGGATGGTGCATGTACTAGATATGCCGTCAATACTTTAATACTGCTATGAATCAAACTCTGCTTTGTAAATGTATTGCACTAACAGATCCAGATGTTATTCTTATGTTATCATGCAGGGAGTACATGCCACCAGAATACGTGAACAGGGGCATCATATCAAAGAAGTTTGATGTGTTCAGTTTGGGCGTCATAATTATAAAAATGATGGCGGGAAATATGGGATTTTCCCGGTTTTCTGAAATGCCTCCCAAGCAGTTCATCGAGCTTGTAAGAAAATTCATCTATGCACATTTCAACATTTTACTACTTTTGCGTAATCTAAATTGTTTACGATCCAATTTCTCCTGCAGGTAAGTATAAACTGGAAAGAAAAGTTACACAAATTGTCGGGGCATTCAATACATGAGATGGACATCCTACGAGTGAGGACTTGTGTCGACATAGCATTAAGATGATTAGACGTGGACCGAAACAAAAGGCCTAGTATACAGGAAATTATATGGGTATTGGAGATTAAGACAATAATGTCACTCCCCCCTGATCATAAATCTAACTGGTTTGGTGTTGATTACCAGTCACGCTCCACCGATGCCCCTCGTAAGTCAAAATACCTAACTGAGTCTGATATTAAGACATCACTGTCACTGCCTCCTGATTCAAAAGACAAATTTGAAGATGAGTGTAAGAAAAATCAGATTGAAGCTGAGAATAAGACGCTACTGCTACTGCCTCCTGATCATAAAATTTATCTGGTCCGATCTTAATTCCCAGTCATGCTCCATTACTAATTCTGATCAGTCAAACAACCTACTTCTCCAGGTATGTAAGATTGCTCATCATAAGAATCCAAATCATATATTAAGAATACACATCTATAATTTGTACATTTTTATGTGTTTTATGTTTTTACTTCATACTCGGGATCAAACGGACTAGAGAGATAAGAAAGGGATAATAACTGCCTTAGTTAATATGGTCAGGCGAACGAGTCATGCAACCTCACCTTTGCATCAGAGAAACATTCTGCACCATGCATATGAGGACAGAGAGAGTAGTATGCTATTTCTAGTTCATGATCGTGGAAGTAGATTAGCGGCCATGCCTACTATCTTGGCGCCTGTGGCCAGATTAGCCCGGTGATTTGCAGTACTGAACCTTTGCTACTGTGCTTTTTTACAGAAGATCGGGAGTTTATTAGTTAGGTTGCACACCCCAACCGGGTCCACGCAAAGAAAAGTTACAAAGAAAATAGTGGCTGAGTATGCTGATCAAAGGAGTTCATGCCCTCGTGTAAATGTAACTGAATTTTCCTTTTCCATCAGATATAGAATTTTAGCATGGTGGGAACCAAACTTTCATCGCACAGTTTATTTTTTTTCACAATTATAATGCAATTTTTTTACTAATTTTGATATTTTGGTCGTCGGACATGTCAGGATATTTTAAAACTTCTATATTTCAAATTTTTTTTTTTGGAAGAACTTACAGTACTTTTGTACTGCATATTTTATAGCTTTTCCAAAATATATTTCAAATTATTGCTGTGAACTTTTGATCAAAAAGGTTTTAGTTTGATTTAGTATGAAAATTCAGATGCAAGTGTTTTGGTACCCATCAAGATTACACGTCTTTCAATAATATTTTAAATCTCGCCTTTGCCTGCTATTGTGTTGGAACCGTGAGTGAGATGGTTAAATGTTTTAGAGTTTCTTGTGTAACTCGTTGTACTCAATAGCAGTGGCGGAGCGTGAACAAAAACCAAGATGGGGCTAATTCCGTAGAAAACAAAAATAAGCAGTAAAATAGGGCAAGTCGTACAACAGATATAATAGGGGGCAATTCCGTTGCTACATGAATAAGAAATTTATTTGCGTCAATTGATCAATCTAGCATCTATCCACTGGTGTAATGGACATCTAAATTCAAAATTACCAGTACATCCAAACAGAAACAAATGGAAGATTATGAAGTCTTAAGGGAATCCAAAAAGCAGAAGGACTAGCGTGGAACTCAGTAAGAGATGTCGTAATTGCAGTGAACAAGAACGGAAGAAAATAACAAGAATTCAAACATCAGAACGACACCAAGCCTGGGCGTCGGCCAGTCGCCGGTGGCGTGCCGCGTGCAGCCCTGTAGACAGGCACGCAGACCTGGGCGCACTCACAGAGCCGGTGATGAGGATTTGGAGGGGCGAGGACGCAAGGACGGACGATAGTCACGAGACTCGACAAGGAGCTGAAGACCTAGCGATCAGGCAGCTCGGATCGCCATGGAGGGCGACAAACTGGGCGATGGCGTGTGCAGTTCTTCGGTTTGTTTCTTTGTCCGAACTGGAAAAGGGAAAGCCAGACTGGATTTTGGGCTACATCTGCTCATAGTTTGGGCCAGAGCAGCCCTGCATATACGTAGTAAATTATTTTCTTGCATTTGGAAAGGGGGGGGGGGGGGGGGGGGGGGGGGGGGTGTCGTAGCCCAGTTTCATCTCCACTACGCTCCACCAGTGCTCAGAGGGCAGAGCATGGAGACATGCTCAATTTATCCATTCAGAGACACACATGGCCGCATGGGGTAGCACCTAGTGGACTGATAGTAATCATAATGTGTCTTTATATGGTGGTTCTGATAAGGACAATGATAGTTTGAAGCCTTGGACATTAGAGCATCTCCAGCAGATCCCAAAAAATGTCGCCCTTTGGAGAGGAGAGAGAACATGTCTGGTGCTCTTATCCAGCAGCTTCCCCAAAACTGACGCCCTAAAAAAGTGTACTTACACCTCTATGATCAGTCATATAGAACAATTCGCACTTTCATGGTTGTACTATAAAATTATCATTTGAAATACATAGCTTTAAAGTGCAAATTTTTTGAACACATATCATAGTGCAGCACACAACACAAGTTCAAAAAATAAACTACATGAAGTAACTATCAACTATGTTGGCCTTTGAACTTCCACAACTCCTCAACCAAGTCATCTTGGAGTTATTCATGAGCCTCTGATCTTTGATCTCCCGATGCACCGTAAAAAATCTTGTTTTTTTTATACACATAAAAAATCTTGTTATATTGTCTTCATCAACCCTCCTTGGTCTGACTCTTCATGACATACAGTCATGCTCTGTGATCATGGTGTGTATGAATATACAAGCTGACATGGTCGTCCATAGAGCCTTTTAATCCTAGAATCTAGCCGCTCCATGTGGGATTGTAACACACCCAATGCCTAGTCAACATATTTCCTAGCACCTGATTGCATAGATTCATAGTACACCTTTTGATACCTTGTGAGTTTGATATTGGCTTCATAAGTGTTTCCTGTTGATGGTTGATGTCATCTGCAAGATAAATATCACATTTGTGTACTCTGATCATTAACATCAAACTCCACAAGAGGTCCCTCTCCACGGGCTAACTTGGAAAAGAGTGGTGAGCGGTGCAACACATGACTATTATTGCAAGCACTAGACATTTCAATGTAACCATGCCAAATCCATATTCCCTTATCATCTTCAATAATGATGGTAGGATCATGGCCATGCCCAGTGAATTGCCCATGCCATGCTGGAGAGCAGCTCTTCCACCTCCAATGGATACAATTTATGGATCCAAGCATCCCGGGAACCCTATATATATCTCTGTTAATTTCTAGAATCCTATCAATGCCAAAGAAGATCTCCGAAGAAGTGCAGTCCAAGATGGCCAGTGTGTGAAGATAGAGCAAGAAGATGTTGCTCTAGCTTGTCGTGCTCTCTAGTTTACAATGTTAGCTTCCTTTCTTCTGATGTCGTGTATGACAACCCTTCGGATGCGTATTTTTTTTTGCTTTCATCGCCCTGACCTATAGCTTTGCACTGCTGCAACTTTCGCCGCCTATCATATTCACCTTTACAAGATATAAGCTTACACATGTGATAGTTTTTTCAAAATAATTTAATATGGTTTGTTCGATGGACAATTTAAGTTAAACCAAACGGGCTAATGAATATGATATAAATGCAATCTCTCAATAATCCAAGAATTGTTTATGCAGATGAGGTTTGAACCACACATGTCGTTACAATATTTGAAAGACATCACAAATAATTTCTCTAATGAGCGAATAATTGGTAAAGGTGGTTTTGCTGTGATATATAAGGTAAGGTTAAAGCAAACATGTTTTTGTCATCTCAAGTATGTAAGTGCACGTTGATCCCAAACATCTATATCCACATTAATAAGAGACTTTACACAGGGAGTGCCACAAAATGGGAAGATGGTTGCAGTGAAGAGGCTTTTGCGGGCAATTCATAGCCCACAAAAGCAATTTGAGAACGAGGTTAATCTTCTTATGTAACTATAGCACCAAATATAGTGCGGTTAGTAGGATACTGCTATGAAACACAACATTTACGTGCACCTCACGAAGGAAATTTTATTTTTACCGAGAATACTGAAAGTTTGCTTTGCTTGGAATATATGCCTAAGGGAAGTCTTGATCAGTACATTTCAGGTATGACATCTAATTATTCGACTGTTATTGTTTCTTGTCTTTCCTTGAGATTGCGGTTTTCGTGGGTCCCTATAGTTTCCTAGTATATGTGTTCTTCTAAATAAAAAAAGGGGAATACATAGTTGTATTTTTCATTCCTTCTATGAATATTTGAGAAAAAAAATATATCACGGGCTTTTTTAACTTATATAACTGCAGATGCATCTTCTGGACTTGATTGGCACAAGCGTTGCAAAATAATTGAAGGGATTTCGTTTGGTCTAAAGTACCTTCATGAGCAATATAATGATCTTGTTATTCATGTGGACTTAAAACCTGCGAACATATTGCTGGACGGAAATATGGCACCGAGAATTACAGACTTCGGTTTGTCGAGATTGTTTCAACAAACTATTTGCACTGAAACTACTTATGGAACGTTGTAAGTGAACCGCCTCTTGATAATTCATTGTTTTTGATAATAGTGGAATGTGCTTTCTTTACCCTTCACTTAACACTTCATATTCACCCACTCATGTGACTATGCAGAGGTTATATGCCGCCAGAATATCTTAAAGGTATAATCACACCTAAGTGGGACATATTTAGTTTGGGTGTAATAATCCTGGAGGTAATAACGGGAAACAGGGAGTATCCGAATGATATTAGAAAAGATTCCGAGCGCTTCACGAAGCTTGTAAGAAAGATCGATTTGAACTTTAAGGCTTAAGATGTTTTCCATAGAGACCGTCTGACATTTTACCTTTTGTGATTTTCTCGATGTTTCTTCCAATTTCACAGGAACTTCAAAAATGGAGAAATAGGTTGCAAAAAGAACCAAAATATGCATCGCTAGAAACAGATTGCCAAAAAATAGAAAGATGCATTCAGATAGGTCTAGTATGTGTTAATAATGAGCGGACCAAAAGGCCTACAATGAAGAAAATTATCGATATGCTTCAAGGGTTGGAAAGTTTGAACTGGTACATTAGCAATGAGGTAAGGTCACCGGCAGCTAAACTATGCTATTGTTAGGGTATTATCATATAATGTATTTAGTACCTCCTTTTCCTTCCTTATATAGTGGAAACCATTATATTTGAGTTTTTCACCTTGAACGTGAATAAAGTTTAAATTTTTGAAAATACATGTTTATATTGGAAGTATAAAGAAGAATCCCTTCAGCACAAATAATATGCTTATAAATTATTTTATGCATGAAATTAACAAGTGACCTTCTTCCTTCATTCTGCATGCATGTATATAACTTATGTGTTACATCAACTATTGAAGTTAAATGTTTCTCAAGAAGTCATGATGTTAGGTAAATTAAAGTCAACTCTCAAACTTTGACCGTTAATATCCTGTTAAAAGCGTCTCTATACTTGTATATTTAGTGGGGTTAGATTGTATAAATCTACCGCACCATGAATTACTAGTAAAAATCTTCATTTTTGGATATCATGTCGATGTTCAAGAACAGCTTTAATTAGAGAACCAGAGTCAGAGCATCATACAAAATTTAACCAGGAATATTGTCTATTAACTCCAGCTATCAGACCACGACGCGGAACCCAGCGAATAAAGATGAAGATTATCACAATGTCCATTGCTTCTGTATCTTTTTGGTAAGTCCCGTTGTAAGTCGTTGAGTGTTTAACAAGTATGTAAGCTTAAATTTAACTTAGCTTAGCTTAAAAAGTCCACAGGGCTCTGGATCTTCGTGTTGCTTGTAAGTTGCGTGACGACACAGTTTTAATTTGCTAGTTTCAACGCTCCTAGTTCTGGCTACTGTGTGTGGCCTATCTGAAAGTGTGCTAGTTCCTGGAGATATGCAGTATCTTGGACATGGTTACGAACACAAATGAAGATATACAAGTATTGGCAGTACGCTTTATATTTTCACAGGAACCGCATCACTTAGTCCATTTATCACCGTGACATGCAACTGCAGCCTTTGCGAAGTGGTGTAACTTTATCAGGGAAATGCTTATTACATTGGGAGTAAGAACAGTATATTGGTATAAGCACATGCCTTAGTAGGAATAGATTGTTCGAGAAGCTTGTGGGCATGAAAAATTGGTCCCAATGGTCGCCCAGATCCGAACCAAAAAGCTTGAGAACAACGTTTTAAAAGTATTTCGTACGGAATACAAGCTGCGTGCGTGCGTGCGGCCGGAGTAGTTGCTTTCTTTTTGCAAGCTGATACATTCAGATTGGAACAGTTTAAGCTGGAAAGAATCGCAGCTGGCAACGGTGGTAACCAGATGTCATAGATGCTCCAAAGCCTCGAAATCTTCAGAAGCTTACAGTTTACAAACGAAGCTCTGAGCAATTTCACATCCTCATAGATGCTCCAAAGCATACTCTGCTTATTGTTCGCCTTAGAAACAGCAGCCAAACAGTGACAGGACCAAACTGAGAGACAGGTTGTTTTCCTTGGCGATGAGCATGCCCAGGCTCAGGGGTTGGACCTCTGCTTCTTCAGCGTCCTCACATCTGGTAATGGGAAGGCTGGCAGCCAGAACCACGATGCCCAAATGGTTCCTGATTGTGGCACCTGCAGTGGCTTCGCCCGGAATACGCGGCATCGACCAGTGGCGGAGCGAGTCCAAGCAGTGAGCCCGGGCAAAATATACATGTAGCTATGTTTTACCACATGATTTGCCCCAAGATGCTCTCACTTAAGCTAATCATCAAAGGAACTTAACAGCCGGAGCCCGGGCAGCTGCCCGTGCATGCCGGGCTGAAGCTCCGCCACTGAAATCGACAGTCCTGCAGACAGCACACTCGGCGACCTGGTTCCAGTACTAATTCTCAGGTTTTGGGTAGCCATGGTGTCGTGGGGCAGTCACAGAATGGTTAGCTCACAAGTTGTTTTTACCTTTCTTTTGGGATTCATCCGTCGTGGTACCCTGCAGGCAGTTCATATAGTTCAAGAGTAGGTTCCTCGAATTAGTAATTGATTCCGTCCCCTTGTCATGAATCACAAGGTGCCAGCTGCGCCAGAGGATCATGAGAACAAGCTGCATTTCGCAAGGAGGATGGGGATGCAGACTTGGTCACTTGAAAGGTGTCCTCTGTCTGCCGCTGGCATGTTCGTGCATGATGTGTGCCGCCGGCTTGTGTGCGCGCACGCTGCGTGTCGCCGGTCTTGTACTGATTTGTTCTATCTCCATTGTAGAAGTTTCACGGCAGTAAGGAGCAGCAAACAGGAGCCGCAATTCTTTCAGGTCTCGGCCTTGTGTGCACGTACAGCTGGCTACAATGGCTCTGTGGAACGGGCTGGGTCTGGCAGCGACCGTGGCGCAGCTCGTCAGTGCAGACGTTGGTGGCCTCATCTCTATGATCATGCAGGCTGCGCTGACAGCTCGGCATAACAGGAAGGAGTGCGAGCAGCTCGCGTGTCGCGTCTTCATGATCGCGGAGCTGCTGCCCCACATTCAAGACCCCGAGGCGGCGCGACGGCTGGCCGGACTGGGCGACACGCTCCGGGACGCCCATGAGCTCGTTGAGTCCTGCCAGGAGAGGAGCGTGGTGTACCAGCTTGTCATGGCCGGGAGGCAGGCCGAAAGGTTCAGGGAGGTCCAGAGCAAGATTGACTTCTACCTCATCCTCTTCCCCGTCATCAGCCACATCGGCATAACACGCCGCCTTGACCGATCTACAACGCCCTTGTTCAAGATGACTCAACAAGAATCGAACCGTCTCCACTACCAGTCACCGTCTCAGCTGCAGGTATGCACAACTTCAATACTGATTTTCTACATACTACTTTCTGTCACATGAAGGGTCTTTAATTTGCTAATTTATGATTTCTTACTCAGGAGGTCGTTCAAGATATAGTAGCGGATGGAACTCAGGAACTTACGTTGGCCGAGATCATGGCTGCCACCAATAGCTTCGCCCTTTACAGCGTGATCGGTGATGGCGGCTTTGGAAAGGTGTACCGGGGAATCCTTCAAGATGGACGAGAGGTGGCCGTGAAGCGCAACAACGACCAGAAGCATCAGTCCCTGCCGGAGTACCACAGAGAGCGTAGCATTCTATCAAGTCTCCGACACGAGAACATCATCCGCCTCCTTGGATTGTGTGTGAGCAAGAAGCACAAGGGCCGGCTAACTTGGTGGAGAAAGGAGCCGAATATGGAGGAGAGGCTGATCGTGTATGAGTACATGGAGAACAGCTCGCTCTTCCAACACATGCACCCTGATCAGGGCTCCTCCTTACTGTCACCGGTGACTGTGTCATGGAAGGTGCGTATCGGTGTGCTTGTCGGCGTGTCGCGCGCCATTGAGCATTTGCAGTGTCATGCCAACCCGCCGATCATCCATCGTGACATCAAGTCGGCCAACATCCTTCTTGACGCGAGTTGGGTACCGCGTCTGTCGGACTTTGGGTTGTCACGCGAGTATCTGCACATGGCAAATGAGGAGTCTGTGTTGGAGACGCTCATTATCGGCACACTTGGGCACATGAACCCTGAGTACGCCATGGTGAGTGAGGAGTCTGGGGTGTGTACCTGCGTTACAGGCACAGTTCGGTACCTGGACCCTGAGTACGTCATGTCAGGTTGGGTGAAGCCGAGCAGCGACATATACGGGCTGGGCGTGGTGATGCTCGAGGTTCTGTCTGGGAAACGACCATATTCCTGGTCGGATGAAGAAAAACTGAATCTCGAGATGCCTACATCTTTAATCATCTTGGCACTCTCTATCATTGAGGCCGGTAATCTCATGGAGCTGCTTGACAAGCGACCTGTGCCAGAGCCAACGCCAGGGCAGCTCCAGGTGCTTGAGCTAGTGGCACAAACGGCTGCACGCTGCGTGCAGCTGGTAGGGAAGGATCGGCCGGCCATATCAGACATCGTGGCCAACCTCGAGATGGCGCTCGAGTTGATCTGCCGAGACGAGTTATGTTCCTGATGACGAGTCAACACCACATGCTAGGGGCATCCCATCGACAGGCTCCCAGTTCATCTGGCAAGTAGTACTCTGCACTTATTGATTGGGCTGCTCTAATTAAGGAAAACATAAAATTAGTTGTGATGTCTTAATGTAACAAAGCACAATATATTAGGCCTATCCCAGTATAATCCCTCTTAGCGCAGTTCTGTATGAAAAGATTAAGGTTTCAAGATAACTATTGGGATGCATTGTGTCTTCAATGTTCCATGTGATAAAGCTTTCATTCGAAACGCACGATTAGTTCTAGAACTTACGCCGCCGTTTTCCAAGTCTTTTCCATCCCGTCTTGTGATCCTGTACGGGAGAGGGGCGATCAGGTTTTTGGGGAGCGCACTCGCGCGACTACTGGCTTCGAGTTCTTCCCCAATGACGACTTCTTTCCCGACATCGCCAATCTCTTCATCGACGACATGGGCGACACCGGGTCTGCTGCTGCTGCCGCTGCATCGTATGTCTTCTTGGTCTTTCTGCTTGATATGATTCGATCTATTTATCTACTGTTTTAATAGATCGCATGATTAGTTCAATTCTGGTTATTCTAGTCATAAACTGTTTACTGTTTTCGCGGATTAAATCTACCGCTAAATTGCTTATATATTCAACAGTAATCATGCATTCATCCAAGAGTACTCCTACAGCAAAGCCTCTCACAGGGGACCCGCCTCTCGCAGGGGACCCCCCCCCCCACACACACACACAATGTAAATTTAAATTACCAGTTGAAAAACCTAGAAAACTCGTACAATAATTTTATTTCTAGTCTCTTTGAAACCAACAAATCATATCTTGTAATCTTTAATAGCGAGTTTTTTCTCAGGATCATTAAGACGAATACACCTTTAATTTCCAAAATAAACCTGACGTATGAAAATATAATTTTTGATCTTTACCTCTTCTAGTTCTAGTCATAACATTTTTCCTACCTCTTGCCCTTCGTCTATCTCAATTTCTGCTAGCACTACCACATCCGTATCAGGTAAAACTTTACATAAACATCCACAATTCCACATCTTAGTCTGAATCTACTACGAGTACTTGTTTGGCACTATCATCTGACAACGGAAAGGAATCAGAGTCCAGAGACCTTGTCTCCCAACTCTCTCTCCTGTATGTCCACCACACTACTTGTTTTGTTCTTACTGGCTAATGATGAAAAACCTCTAGTAGACCTGGCTTTAGTTCTCCGCGCGTAGACAAAAAGGAGACAGCTGACATGCACATACGATGGATCGCTAGAGCTGCAGCAGCTTGTCCACCAACCTCTACTTAAGTACGGGTAGCGCTACTTTATGTACCGTCACTAATTCACAACTTTGAACATAAACTAGTTGAATACGGCACGCCCTTGATGTTTTTTTTTGTGCAGTATATATATTTTTTGTTAACCAAAAAGTTAGTTAAATTGGTATGTTGGAACATGTTTTTTTTATTTTTTGTCATGAATAGGTAGCATTTTTTGTGTGCATTTCGGATATATGGTATATAATATTCAAATATTCAGTGGATCTAAATGGTCAAACATATTTGCATTTCGACGTCAATTTTTAAGTGAAATCAGGAAAATCCATTTGAATTTGATCCTACATTTGCAGAAAGTTCGTTCGTATGGTGTCGAAATATTAGCCAAAATGAAATGTTGTAATATTTTTTTGTAATTTGATATGAGTATATTGTTTTTTTTTGTGTGAGCATTTGCGTTATATTTTGTGGAACATCGGAATATTAAGCAATTGGAAATGTCTGAAAATGTTGGTATGTTGACTTAAATAGTTCACTTTTTTTTTGTGAGCATGTTGGTACATCTAAAATCGAAATGGTTGGAAAATGTTCCTATTTTTTTGTCAGTAGTTAGTTGTTTTTTTGAGCATTAGTGTTATATTTTGTGGAATATCGGAATATTAAGCAATTGGAAATGTATGAAAATGCTGGTATGTTGACTTAAATAGTTCATATTTATTTTTTTGTAAGCATGTTGGCACATCTAAAAACGAAATGGTTGGAAAATGTTTCTATTTTTTTATCAGTAGTTAGTTGAATTCCATATGTGGGAAATGCACATTTATTCAATTGAATTTCATGTAATTAGAGGGAGTGCATATTATTTCCAAATATTTACCAATTTGAAATGTTTAATTTGAGATCACAGCTAGAGGAAGTGCATTATGTGAGCATTTAATATATGTAACTCCACGTAATTAGAGGAAGGGAGTTTTTTGTGTTAGTGTTCATATATTTGACATATTTGTGAATACTTGGGGAAGAAACTTTGTTTTTGGAAATGTATATGCTCAAAAGTTGTTTATATTTAAACGTTTTTATTTTTGGAAGAAGAATTTTACCTTTACAATTTTTGTTTCTAATCTGCTTAAATAGGGTAGGCCCACATGTCAGAAGTTTAACAGTTCTTCAAATTATTTTTGAAAAGAAAAAAAATCTGATATATATTAGAGTATGTCCAATCTTAAAGCAAGTTGGAAGGTTTAAAAATGTTTATGTCTGTTTGTCAAATTGTAATTTAAGTCCATAGTGGGTGCGGAAGATCGTTTGTCGAACTGAATTTCATAATTAGGGAGTTTGTTTTGTGAAATTCAACTCCATCTATTTGTCCATATAATTGGAGCAAGTGTTTTTCTTTCCGTATTTTCAAATTTTGGCCGAATTAAATTGTTTCTTGTTCATATAGTGTAGAATTTTGTTGAGTCGGCACGGCGCGCCCGTCATGTAATATTCTTGTTAAAATATGTAAATTATTGTAATGGGAGGTGATGAAGTCGAGGAGTTAAATTTATGTACATAAACACATTTCCCTAGATATGTAGTTGTCGTTATTGTTCAATACAGTAAATGTAACCGTGGAGAAAAGCATTTTTTTTAATGTTAGTACATAATTGGAGAGATTTAAGTCGTAATATTTGCAAATGTTAGCTAAATTTGTGTGGTTAAGTTGAATTGGTGTGATATGTTTGCGTTCTGTGTTAAATATTCAATTTAACTTGATAGTTGGAGGAAATACATTTTTGAGCATTTTTTAAATTCATTTTGGAATGAAGCTTTAATAAGAGGGAGTGAATTTGCATTTTACCGAATTGTTGATCTAATCAAATGTTTTTTTGTTAATTATAGTGAGTACGTCATGCAAATTAAGTTAAATCAAAATTCATTAATCATGTGTAAGTACATAATTAGAGAGAATTTGAGTTTTATTATTTGCAAATATGTTAGCTAAATTTGAATGTTTTTTTTTGCAGTATATATATTTTTTGTTAACCAAAATGTTAGCTAAATTGGTATGTTGGAACATGTTTTTATTCTGTAATGAATAGGTAGCTTTTTTTTGTGCATTTCGGATATATTGTATATAATATTCAAATATTCAGTGGATCGAAATGGTCAAAAATGTTTGCATTTCGACGTCAATATTTAAGTGAAATCAGGAAAATCCATTTGAATTTGATTCTATATTTGCGGAAAGTTCGTTCGTATGGTGTCGAAATATTGGCCAAAATGAAATGTTGTAATATGTTTGTAATTTGCTATGAGTATGTTTTTTTTTTGAGCATTTGCGTTATATTTTTGTGGACCATCATAAATAGTTAACGTTTTTTTTCCATGTTAATGTTGATATATTTGTGGTATTTCTGAATACCGTGGTGGGAGAAATTTGAACCTGAAGCTGCGCACATTCAAAATTTGTTTACATTTAAATGTATCGACATTAGAAAGGAAAAGTTTACATTTACAAATTGTTTGAATTTCTAAATTGTTAGAAGTTGTTTGTATGTGATTTTTTTTAGTGGTTTTTAGATAGTAAGATTTGGAAGGTACTGGAAACCTAAACAATTTTAAACTTGAATCTTGATCAAATGATGTAAGTAGTCGTCTTTTTTTTGTGACAATGCCTATATGTTTGTTATCTTTGTGAATAGTTTGTGAAAAACTTCAAATTTGTAAATGTCTACATTCAAACTCTAAACCCTAAAGTAGGCCCACTTGTCAGAATTCTATCAATTTTTGGAATTGTTGCCGAAAAAAAAGAAATCTGAGTTGTGGGTCAATAACTGGTGTCATGCTCTTTGGTTGTCACGGATCGATAGAGAATTTCGCAAGGCAATGATCTTTTCGTGCTGTTTATAATACAGTTGACCACCATGTTAACTAATCGATTATGAAAAATTGGGAATGCAAATAAAGTTTAATGTTAAAAAAGTGTTTATACTTCGAATTTTGTATTGTTGGCGATATGTTGTTGTAATATTTCGGGAACAATGCTTTATTAAAGTATCGCATATGTCTAAAGTGTATTAAAGGAATGGTTTAGAATTGAAAAGATCAAGTGACAAAATCACTTAAATGGGGGAAAAAGATTTCTTATTTTTCTCTGCATATTTGTAATAAAATGTGTATTATTATAAATGAACATCATGCGTTGAATTGCTTTAATTCCACAAATTGGAGTGGTCAAGTATCTTTGTAATTTGTTATAAATATGGAAATATTTAATTTAACTTCATAGTCTGAGGAAATGCATTGTAAGGGAATTTGTTAAATTCAACTCATAATTAGAGGAATTGGGTCTTTATTCTTTGTGAACATTTAGTTAATGGAGCATTTTTTTTAAATTTTGTGTGCATAATTGGAGAGGTTTGGAATTTGTTAAATCCAATACATAATTAGAGGCAATGGGTATTTTTTTTTTGTGAACATTTAGTGAATGGAGCATTTTTTAAAATTTTGTGTGTATAATTGGAGAGGTTTCAGCTAAATTGTCTTTGAATATTAAACAATTTTAGGACATACAATAAGTTTGTATTTTACCTTGAAAATTTAGTTGAACTCCACAATTAAATGGAGTACATTATATGGACATTTATTAAATTCAATCCATAATTGGATGGAATTAATTTGGATTTCGTCCAAATATTCGGTGAAGTGAAATCTTGAAATATGTTTGCACTATGCCATAAGTAGCGCAAATAATGGTTGGTATTTTTTTTTGTTCGATTGCATTGTATAATTAAAGAAAACGTATTTTGCGAGCATTTATTACTTTTTAATCCATAATTAGGTGAAGTGCACCTACAATGTATGCAAATATTAGGTAGTTTCATTTGCTTAAGTTTGTTTGTATTTTGGCATTAGCAAGTATCATTTTTTTTTCAAGCATGTTGATTTAGTTGAAGGAACCTCAAATATTTTAGCATCTTGAAATGATGAATCGTGTTTCTATGTTGCTCGAGTATGTTTTTTTTTTCATAAAGGTATTTAAATATTGCCCAATTTGAATTATTCAAACATATTTATTTTATTTGGAAAATGAGTTTCTCTAAAATGTAAGCATTTTGGTATGATTCAATTTATGTAGGTTTATCTTTATATTTTACTATATTTAGTAAAGCTCCATAATCAGTGGAAATACAATAATCAAGTTTTTTTTTTCAAATTCAACTCAATTTAATTAGAGGGAATAATTTTAGGTTGTCTTTAAATGTTCGGCAAGTCATATTGCTTTAAAATGTATGTATTTTGTTGTAAGTAGTTTTCATTTGAAAGTGTAAGAATTCTGTGAAATTTGTTGGCTCAATTTTTTTTTGCAATTTGAAATGTTCAATTTGACATAAGTTTATGTTTGTGTTCTGTCATTTTTAATTAAGGCAAATAAGCAGTGGAAATGCAGGATATGTATATGTATTTTCTTTTTTAAAATTCAGCTCCATTTAATTGTAGGGAATGCATGCGCGTCGGCACGACGTATCCTTTGTGAATATTTGTGTGAATTTTAATTTTGGAAAATTTAAATTTGTATACGGCGGTGTCGTGGTAGAATTCATATTTGGAAATGTGCATATTTTAAAGTTGTGCACATTTGGAAATTACTAAAATACGAAGGAAGCTTAGGGCAAAAAAAAAAAAGTTCGGATTTTGAAATATAAATGGGCAATTGTATTTAACGAATTAGCAAAATCTATTTAGGCAGGATGGTTTGTGCCAAATTGTTTTATTGGGTCTATCATATTTAATGGTATTACTGATATTATTTTTGTGGATTTTATTTTAGTGTGGAAAAAATTTGTGGAATACAATTTTTTTGAAATGTCGTAAAGGTGTGAAATGAGCCTTCATGCATAATTGAACCAAATTGTTTTATTGGGTCTGTCATATTTAATGATATTATTGGTATTATTTCTGTGGATTTTATTTGAGTGCAGGAGAAATTTGTGAAATACATATTTTTTTAAATGTCGTAAACGTGTGAAATGAGCCTTCATGTATAATTTCAAAACATTAAAAGTTGCAGTAATTTGTAAAGGGTTCCAAAGTATTGGAAATGACTGCTTTGATTTTTCCATTTTTTTTTTTTTGAAGTTAGTCTGAATTTGTTTGGAGGCATATTTGGAAAGTTTTGGAAGTTAAAAGAAAACAGGAAAAAAAGAAAAGGGGAAAAAAATAAAAAAGGCTGAGCCAGCCGCCCAGCGGTCAGCCCGGCCCACCAGGCGGCCCATTGCCAGCCCACAGCCGCCGTCACGCCAGGTTGACGTCAGCGGTGGGCGGAGCCGCCGCGGCGGTGACGCCGATGCCGGCGCGGAGACGCGGCGAACGGTGGCGTGCGCACGGGCTCGTCGGGTGTGCGTGGACGCGGGGGAGCCGTAAGCGGCGGCGCCGCCTTTTTTTGGTGCGGCGTGCGGAAGCGGCGGAGAAAGAGCGCCACGGCGGCGGTGATTCCGGCGACGGGGAGGCGTCCCGGCACGCGAAAATAGGCGAGGAGGTGGCGGTGCGGACGGCGGAGCCCGCCGTGGCCGCAGATTTGAAGGAGAAGCAGCGCAGCGGCGGGGGCGCGCGGCGGCGCCGGCGGCGAGTTCCGGCCGCACGGGAGGGAAGGAGGAGGAAGGGGAAAGTGATGACGGTTTTGCGAAAAGGTCCTTCTATTTTTCCATAATCGCATTTAAGTCCTTCGCCTCGTGAAAACGTGTACTGCGGGTTTGTTTCGCTCTTTGCGGGGGACGGCCGTGTAAAACCGCCAGCAATGTGAGGCTGACGTGTGGGGTCCACACTCGACACTGTTGAACACTGTAGCATACTGTAGCTGCTACAGTGCTCGCAGCGCGGATAGGCCGCGATTCTGGCCAGCTTTGATATAGTTAGTAATATGCGCGAATTTGTGTATTGGGATTAGTTAGATAGGAGTTCTCGGGCCATATTTGGTCGCCCTGCCCCATCCCTTAAGCTCGCCGTGTCCACAAACTATTTTATTATTTTTTGAAACTTGGCAATGAGAAAAACTCAACTAGCAACATCAGCATGTACCTCTCAGTATCTTACCATATATTTGTACTACATAGGTAAAAAATATTACATATGCCACATCACGTACCTTTCCGTCAATATCTTTGACGCAATTTCCAGTAACACACGAATGTTCTCTTGATAATAGAAATGGCTACCCTTCTCATCACATGCTTATAAATTACATCGAATTCGTGTACACCATGTACCCAGATGCAAGAATAGAGTTTGGAATTCTAGAGGTTAAGATCGCGGAACTAAGCCTTGTTCGAACCTTGGCCCGCACTAGTTACTCTCGTGTGTATAATTCCATCACTTTCTGTATGACCTTAGGTCGCAACAAAAATTGTGATCTTTCCTTTGGGGATGGATGAGTAGAGAGTGCAAAAAAATGGAGTATGCTCTCTGATAGGTTCTTTCTTCCTATCTTTCTGAACTTCTTGAAAAAGCAAGGGGCTGCGTGCGGATCGAAACCAGAAGCTGCGAGTAGTATCATTCCGATAAAGTCCGCTTCTAGCTCACACCTGCATAATTAACACAATCAGGGTTAACATGCTTAGGGTGGTGGAATGCAAGATCATGGTACATGCATATGGAATATAAAATATAACGGAACATTAACATGAGATGTCATTAGCTACCTCATCCGTCTAGAAATCCGAGATACATAATTATTCGTACAATCTGTGTTTTAAAGATTTGACAGTTACCTAGTATATGTAAAATTTATTTTTTAGAAAGAAATAAGGATATAATTTGTATTTTTCTTTGGTTATATATCCTAATCCATAGACATATCATCACAGTGAAAATTGGGTACCAACGATTGTAAAACTGAAGCACACCCTACGTTTCGAGGCAGATGGAGTAGACATGGGAAAACATACCTTCGAAAGAATGGCGTCAAAAGGATGCTTGGAAACCAGTTCCAGTTCGCGAACCTGACAATCATCTCTAACGAGTGCCTTGCAATAACATGCCCGACCTACATACAACCATAGGTAGGTACGCTCAAAGTAATGCAAGCTCGACTAAATATAGATAAATTAACAAATAAAAAGAGCCGCTAGATACGAGCTATAGGCAATACCTCATGGGCAAGAACAGCGGCGATCTCCTCATCTGTGTCGAAACGATCGAGAAGTCCCGTGTAGACTACAATCTTTCCGACACCACCACAACACCTTGCCCGGATGCCGTCGTCTTGGAGGACGATCGCCTCCCAGTCGAGTTCGGACGCCCAACCGAGAGGCTCCTTGGTCCAGCTGGCAAGGCGGGGGTAGATGGCGCCGACGATCTTGGAGAGGACCTGGTTGACGCGGATGCTCCTTTCATGGTTTGCGGGTAGGATCAGAGAGGCGTGCTCCTTTTTGAAACCGATGAAATAGCACTCGCTATCCACGCGGAAGGCCTGATGGAACTGGTACACGCGATGGGCGCGGTCTGTGAAGGGCACAGTCTCGAGATGGTACATGCGTGATATGGCGCCGATCCCCATACCGTGCTTGATTTTTTTAATTAGAGCCGTATGGTGACCTTGGTTTATTACTTGGAATCAAGTGGGTACGTAGGCGTGGTTTTCTTTTCTTTTCTTGAGGGTAACGTAGAGTGGTTCGGTCTGCAGGCAGTCAGGCACGATGCTACGTTGCGTTTATTTATGGACGTGGAGGAGTAGGCCGAGTCGGAAGTTTTTGTTTTTGAGAGATAGTCCGAGTCGGAAGTGTTGACCATCATATCGTAATGGACTCCATGCATCAGGCTGGGCCGGGCCGGGCCGTCCATTAACTCGGATATATGTGCTGGACCCATACAGTAAAAGAGGGTACCTCGCTGTGGTACGGCAGCGACCTGACCGTCTTCTTCGCCGCCGTGCGCGTGGTGCTCAGCCATCGTCTTTGCTGCGGCGGCAACGCGCTCCTCGACGGAGGCAACTCAGTTCGACGGCGACACCGAGCGCCCGATTGACGTGCTCCTCGACGTCCAGATAGATCGACCAAAGGCCGACGCCATTGTCTTATTTTTGTTCATGTTCTGGTGGTTCTGTCTGTACTTTGTAGATTGGAAAACTATCTACGGAGCGGACAAAGTGCAAGGGAAAGGATGCAAGCTCAGGCCGATGCACGAGGTTTGGCTCGATGTCAGGTAACGGAGGATAATGATAGAAACAGAGTACTTTCAGGTAATGACCGTGCAAAATGATAAATCGCCTTCGATCTCTGTGTACGTACATAGCAGAATTGCATGCAGTTTACTAGCGCAACATCACATCTACGGACCTCCTCCACTCCGGGTGGCCGACGTACAAGTCTACGATCACTATGACGAAAAGGCAGCAGAGGCAGATCCCAAGGCCCAAGGACAAGAGCGCGACAATGGCGAAACCGGCGCCAGACACCGCGGGAAGCTGTGCCATATAGTTTTTGTCGTTGAGGATGTGCCGGCACACCGGCACCAGGAAGCCGAAGAAGAGGCAGAGGAGCGCCACGCCAGCGCAGCCCAGGATGGAGGCCATCGCCCGCCTGCTGCACTCCTCAGGCTCGGCCGCCGCCACCAACAGCTGCTCCTGCTCGTTGTCGGCCATCGGAACCAAGTGTATGCCCTAAACTACTTGGCTTTGGTTTGATCTGACTGGAATTTAGTTTTTGCGCAGGATCTGGTTGGATTTATTGGTTCCGAAGATGGACGTATATCTGTTGGTAGCTGTTGCTATCTGTGACGTCTTGGATAAGGTTTGTTACGATCGAGCCGGCCGCTAAAGACGTATCTATCCATCCCGAACCGATACAAAATGACGATACCAGTGCATGAAACCCAAAGCAGATATTTGTTTACAAAAGTTCCACTTAAGATTCCATCAACGTTCACCAAAAATTAGACGGGAGATGTAGTGTATGCGCAAAGGCGTCGCCTTCTGATAAATCGAGTGGTTTAGGTGTATTTGATTTATTCTTTCTGTGTAGCTTGTGAATCTTTATATGTGCATCGTACTGCTGGGCTAACATTGTTGTTTTATTCTGTATATCTGGTTTGGTTTGGTGATGTCTACCACTTGGGTGCTTGATCTGTGTGCATGAGTTGTCAAGTCTTATTCGTGAATATTTGCCATTGTGAGATCTAGCGTCGAACATATTATCTAGAAACAGAGCAAACAATATTTTGTAGATTCAGTGCACAGTTACTTTGTCTTGCTTACTCCAAAACAGTGGCCCTTTTGTGTGCACTAGAGGCTGGAGCGCCACTCGGGGCGCCTCCTAGCAGGTCATGTGCATACGAATCATAGGCCAATTATAACGCCCATTAAAAGACACAATGTATATTGCTATAGAACTTAAATTATGCAGGTATGTAAGTCAGTAAATAAGCACGGAATTTAGCATAGCAATAAAAGGGTGTAATAAATTTATTAGCAAAAATAGTTGTCCCACATCTGTAATACTAATAGTGTACCATCATGTACACTATTGTTCTTATCAGTGAATTAATACCAAAAAGAATAACTATAAACTGGAAGGAAATGCACTACCAAGAAGTAGCAAATACCAATCGGCTACTCCTTTCTCCCTAGAGATGGCTTTCTTGGTGTGAATGTCGGACATGTCTTGCAATGTGACTAGTTAAATTTTGCGCGGCGTCACGCCGCGGCCTCGCTGAGATTAATTTGTGGTAATTTGTGTTTTTTTTAAATCGTGGTATATATATTGTAAGGAAAGGCAGTAGTTATAACGTGTATAATGTAGTTAGCGCAAATTCAATTTGAAATCATCCTCAAATGTGCATGTAATAAAGCGTTATTTAAATTTAAGTTCATATTTAAAGAGATTTAAGTTTACTTTAAGCATTTAGTAAATTGAATCGCATAATTGGAGCGAGTTTAGGTATTTTATTTGTAAATGTTAACCTAGTCGGTTTGGTATGATATGCTTGTGTTTTATCTTACATATTAAATTTAATTCAATATTCGGAGGGAATTTTAATTGAACCCAATATTCGGAGGGAGTACATTGCTTGAGCATTTTTTGAATTTAATTTTAAACTCATAATATGAGGAAAATGAATTTGCAGGAAATATTTTGTATAAGTATTTATTAAAGTAAGTCCATAATTAGCTGAAATGAGTTTGTATTTCCTACAAATATCCAACTAATCAAGCATTTTTAAATCTAAATAGAAATCAGAGAAAACTTAGCCATATTATCTCTATTATGTTAGCTAAATTGAAATGATAAAATTTGTTTCCTATTCTGACGTAAGTAGTTCATTTAAATTCATAATTAGAGGAAATACATTATGATTATATCGAAATATTCACCAGATTGAGCATTTATTAAATTTAACTACATATTTGGAGAGAGATTAATTATATTATATCTAAATGTGAAATATCTTGAAATGTTTGTATTTTGCTTTAATCATTTATTAAATTAAGTCCATAATTAGAGGAAGTGAATTTGTATTTGCTTTAAATATCCATCTAATAAAGGTTTTTTAAAATTTAAGCATACAATTAGAGAGATTTTAGTTATATTACATCTAATATGTTAGCTAGTTAAAAATGGTAAAATATGTTTTCCTTTGTGACATAAATATTCTATTTAATTTCATTTTAAGAGTAAAAATATTATGGTTATGTAGAATTATTAACCAATTTGAGTATTTATTTAGTTAAATTGCATATTTAGAGAGAGTTTTGTTATGTTATCTTTAAATGCAAACTGGTTTTTAAATGGTATGATATGTTTTTATGTTGTCTTAAATAGTTAATTAAGGTACTTAAGTAGAGGAAATAAGGTATATAATATTTTTTTAATTCGAAATCAGCTTCATTTAATCAGAAGAAGTGCATTTTGGTTTTTTTGTAAATGTTTACCGATTTTGAAATGCCCAAAAATATTTGCATTATGGTACAATTAATTAGAATTTATTTTTCTGGTTGTTGCGATATATTTTGCATAATTTTCTAGTAGGTAGATTCTAAACCATTAAGTTTATAGTATTATTCATTTTCTGTAAATTATTTAAGTGAGTTGGGTCCAATTTAAAAATTGTCAAAAAAATGTTTGTATTATGATATAAGTAATTAGAATTTGTTTTTCTGTTTATGCTGATATATTTTTTACATTTTTCTGGTAGATAGTTCTTAAACTATTGATTTTCTAAAAAAAATTCATTTTCTGTAAATTCTTTAAGTGAACTGGACCTACTTGTCAGGGTTTTAGTATTCACGCCGCGGCCTTTAAGAGAAATTTTATGTATGAAATGTTTTGTTATAATGACATAATAATTGTCGAAGGAGATTCGAATTTGACGAAATTCGTGGAATGGCTGTGCGAATTTGGATCTAAAAATTGCGGAGTTAGAGTCGACCAAACTCGAAAGCGATGACGGGGATGGAACCTACTTGTCGACGCGCATATATTTCATGTATGTAATTTTTGGTAAACGCGGGGTTTTTTGCGAAAAATTTGACAAAATTCGTCAACGTTTGTGCGAATTTGGATCCAAAATCGAGGAGTTAGAGCCGACAAAACTCGAAAACGTTCACGGGGATGGAACCCACTCGTCGACGCGCATATTTTTCCAAAAAATTGACAGAATTCATGAAATGTTTGTGCGAATTTGGATCCAAAATCGAGTAGTTAGAGCCGACGAAACTCGAAACCGTTAATTTTTGGAAAAACATGAGGACTTTCCTGCAAAAAATTTGAATTTTTTTTGTCAAATGTTTGTGTGAATCTCGATCCAAAATTGAGGAGTTAGAGTCGACGAATCTCGAAACCGTTCATGAGAATGAATCCACTTGTCGACGCGAATATATTTCATGTATATAAGGTTTGGGGAAACAAAAAAAAATCTGAGGAGAAAACGCGGGAAATTGGATCCAAAATCGAGAAGTTAGAGCCGACAAAACTCGAAACCGTTAATTTTTTAAAAACGTGAGGACTTTCCTGCAAAAAATTTGAATTTTTTTTGTCAAATGTTTGTGTGAATCTGGATCCAAAATTAAGGAGTCAGAGTCGACGAATCTCGAAACCGTTCACGGGGATGGAACCCACTTGTCGACGCGAATATATTTCATGTATGTAAGTATTGGGGAAACAAAAAAAAAATTGAGGAGAAAAAGAGAGGGAAAAAATGGTGCCAAAAAAAAAAAAAAAAAAAAACATAAATCGCTACAGTACCCGGGCACTGTAGAGTACTGTAGATGAACAGTGTATCTACAGTGCCCGGGCAGCTGAGAGCTCGCCGTTTTGTCCAACTTTTATATAATAGATAGATAGATAGATGATGATGATGATGATCTGAGCCAGCTACAGGGCGAAGCTAGCCAAAATATTTGATGGGTTCATCGGCATACATTACATGGGTTCAGGACTATTTTTTATTTCAATACCAATGATTTACTAAGCATTTACAGAATTTTGTTGGCTTCAGCTGAACCCAACTCCATAGTGCTGGCTCCGCCACTATGGCAGACTAACATCATGGCCCAAAACATAACAATAATTCTCAAATTTCACTTCAGTTCTGTCAGTCAGTGTACGTGTTTCCAGCTTTGCTTTTCTAGCTCATTTCCTGCAAATAAGAACAGGAACTCAAATTAATAATCAGAACCATGGCCATGAAAATTGAAAAGGAATGTAGGAAAATTAAGAAAACAGGAATTAAGATTTGTTCCACTTACGACTAACCTACAATGTGCACATTAACCATTAAATGATTCAATTAGGAATGCATGTGTTATTTAGTCATGTAGGAGAACAACATGTCTACCAACCATCCACGGCGTCCCCTCATGCGCCCTGTCTCTGTCAGCTTTGTTCGCGAACTCGGTAACGAAAACATTGTCACTCGCCGACCTGATTCGGAACCCCCTGGGATTGCCCCACGCAGGCTGCATCGCTCCCCGGATTGAATCAATGTGCGTCACATTGGGGGAGAGCACCTTCCCAATCAAAGCCAACTTTGCCCGTGCCGGCACGGAGCCTTCTTGGCTCCGAACGCGGCCCAATAGCAGGTACTACTTGTCTTTTTTGCTTTTCTATTTCTGTTTTATTTCCCTTTTCTTTTCAGTTTTGATAGTAATAATATGGGCTCACGCTTTTTGAAAAATAAATAGAAAAAATACGTTCTCAAAATTAAATATTATGTCAAATAATAATAAATGATATTTATCATATTCGAACGATTTTTCAAATATGGATATTTATGTTATTCGAACGATTTAATTTTTTTATCATTTATTTTATTTGAACGATTTTTTACAATGAACATTTATTTAATTTGAAATTTTATTAAATATGAACATTTACCTCATTTGTACGGTTCGAAAAAGTGAATAGAAAATGGCTGTGACCGAAAACTATTTTTGAACGATTTTAAAAATAAACAGAAAATGGCGGTGATGAAAACAATTTTTGAACGATCTTAAAAGTGAACAGAAAAGGCCGGTGAACGAAAACTATTTTGATAAGTGTTTTTAAAATGACCAGAAAAATTGCGGTGAACGGAAACGATTTCTGAACGATTTGAAAATTGAATAGAAAAGGCCGATGAACGAAAACTATTTTTGAACAATTTGAAAAATTGAGCAAAAAATGACGGTTAACATAATTTACTTTTAAACAATTTTTTATGTGAACGAAAAAGGTCGGTGAACAAAATCAATTTTCAACAGTTTTAGAAAGTGAACATAAAAAAGTCTATGAACAGAAATTAGTTTCGAACGATTTTAAAAAGTGAATAGAAAAAACTCTATGAACGAAAATTATTTTTGATCGAGCTGAAATATGAATGATTTTCAAATCTGAACATTGTTCAAAATCTGAACATTTTTCAAATTTGTGCATTTTCAAAATATGAACAATTTTCAAATATGGAAAATTTTCAAATCTGAACAATTTTTAAAATTTGAACATTTTTCAAAAAATGAAAATTTAAAATAATATTTAAAAAGAAAACAGAAAAAGAGAAATAAAAAACATTCAAAAAAGAAAAATAAAAATCAATTTAAAAAAAGAAACAGAAGAATGAAAAAAGAAACAGCCAAAAACAACGAAACGAAAAAAAGAAGCAGATGCACCGATTGGGCCGCCCCATAAGCACCGGGTCGTCAAATATGATTCGCCCGTTCTGTGCGGGCCGAGAACTCTAGGTGTTCTCACTTTGAGAAGGCCCAAGGTCCAGTTTATGCATTCTGGAAAGACGCTTGACTGAACCATAGTAAACCTCTGTTATATAAACCCAGTATAACTGAGACTATAACCGTTAAACAATCAATTCTTGTTTGAAGCGTTGCAATGTGTGAAGAAGCGCCGACACAAAGCTGGGCGACGTGGACACCATCATGATGAGCTGCGTGTCCTTCCAAGATGGGCATCAGAAGGTGTGGCGTTTCCAGGGCGGCGTGAGTAGCCTGGGTTTTTGAATTTTTAGGCTTTAGTGATTTTCAAAGAGTAATCTTCGAAGAACGACCTAGAACCAACTTGGTAGGCCGAAAGTGTAATTGTTCTGAAAAACCTATATATCGTGTACCGCGGACGCTGCTATTAGTGTCTGCGTACCCCTTGTCGGGCCGGCCCAATATCTACTCACGTGTCTTTTCTGTTTTGTTTTTCTTCTCAGGTTTCTCTTTTTTCATATTACCTTTTTAATTTTAGTTTTACAAATTTCAAAATTGTTCAGATTTGAAATATGTTCAGATTCGAAAATTGTTCATTTCAAAAATATTTAGATTAGAAAATTGGTCATTTTAAAAATGTTCAGATCCGTAAATTGTTCAGATTTGAAAATTGTTCATTTTGAATAATGTTCAAGATTTGAAATTTGTTTTGATTCAATTTTCGAAAAAAGTACAGATTAAAAGGTTGGACATTTCCAAAAATATTCAGATTTGAAATTTGTTCATTTCGAAAAATGTTCAGATTGAAATTTTGTCCAGATTTGAATTTCAAAATATGTTCCGAACGTCCGAAGCAGCGAATAGGAATAACAAAAGAACAAGGAGCGAAATGGGCGTGGTGTGGGGGGGCGGGGGGGGGGGGGGGGGGGTACGCGGAGATCTGTTTCCGTCCGTGTACCTATTTCTTTGCTGGTGGACCACACCTGTCAGGCCCCTCTCGTCCCTATTTCTTTGCTGACTTAAAATTCCCCACCGTCGCTCTGTCTCTCTACCAGCAGCTCACGTGCCGGCGGAGAAGCTCTGCGCCCACGCCGCCCCACCGCAGGCGACACAAGACCGGAGCCCACAGCCGTGACGTTCACCATGGTGAGCCCTTCCTTGGGCTGCTGGTATGTATTGTCTTAACTTGTATTATAATTGTTTTTATATGTCTTGGTTTTACCTTCTTTAGTTTTATTAGGATCTTTATTTGGTTTTTATTGCTTCTTTACTTTCACTTATAAATTCAAAACAACAAAAATATTTTCTTTTCTTTTGCTTCTTTATTGGTTCTTTTTTGTATTCTATATAGGTTTTACTTTCGATTTTTATTTAGAGTTTTCCTTGATGTAGCTAGCATGTTTAGGTCTTGTTTAGCCTCTGGTCTTTTAGTTTATCAAAAATAAAGTACCAAGTTTTACCCATTTAGCTTAGTTGATACATATGTAAAAAGTGATTTTCTGTTTTCAGCATCTACTGCTCATTGCGCGATTTTTCATATTTTACTGGAAACTCTAAAAATCACGTAAAATTTACTTGTTGTATCACCGAATCCTCTGCATGCACAAAAATTGGCTAAAATTTGGACATGTTTAAGAGCACCTAAAAATTACGTTTGCCAGCTGCTGTTTTTCTGGACAGATTCGACTTTTGTTGCAAGAGTGGCCTCTTTGCGTTTTCATTTGATTCTTAATGGTTCTTACCTTTCATTTAGAAGTTGGCCATTTAAGCAACCTTTCTGTAACTTAGAAACAAAATTTGATTTGGTTTAATAGCAGCACTTTGGAAATATTATGTATTGCTAAGTGCCTAGCTAAAAGGCGTTAAAGAAAACGCTTATGGGAGGCAACCCATTATTTTTATTTCTGCAATTTTTCTTTTATTGAGTCAAGGAATTTGTCTACTTCTGTAGCAACTCCTTTGTATCTTTACTTTTTCGTATTGTTGTGCCAAGAATAGTCTCTAATGATAAGATGATGCTAGATTTTGATTGCTGCGCAGGAACAGATTTCTGCTGTTCACCGTAAATTCTAAAATCACAGAATGTGATTAAATCTGAAATTTTTGTGCGTAATCCTGATGTATGTACGCATCTTTCGTTAGTTCAAAGTTTTTCGATCTGAGCATCGTAAGTGCCTTGAAAAAATTCGTCTTTGCGGACTGTTCTGTTTTAGACAGATTATGTCTTTTATTTTGCATTCTCTCTTTTACTAGTGTTGGTGGAATTCTTTTTTGGGTGGAAGAGCTTCACATAACATCAGTGGCAGTAGCTAATGTTTAAAGTAACGGTCATATTGCGTCCTTACAGAACATGTGAGTTTTTGATTGTGCACTAACCCTCTAATGAGATTTACTTTGAGTTTGGTGTGGCGGAAGTTTTCAAGGGTCAAGAGGAAGAGTGATATAATAGGATGGAGAAGAGTGAAGAGCTCAAGCTTGGGGAGGCTCCCATGGATCTCCCCAGCATATTTCAAGAAGACTCAAGCGTCTAAGCTTGGGGATGCCGGCATCCCCTTCTTCATCGTCAAAATTATCAGGTCATCTCTAGTGAAACTATATTTTAATTCTTTCACATCATATGTGTTGTTCTTGGAGCGTCTGTATCTTATTATTTATTTATCTTAGCATCAAACACCGTTACATTAATAAGTTGATCGTCACATATTTTATTTATCCTCTGTTTTCAATGTTTACTTGGTTAATGGATTATTTGTTGAAACTTAAAAATGATGTGTGAATAATACTGTTTAGTAGTTTATGTTTTCTTATGGTTAGTCTCAACTAGCTAATAGTGCATATTATGTTATTTTGATATTAACATGCATTGTCCTGTTCATAAGATGGTATGGAATTGTGGTATCCTCCTCTGAATGATTTACTTGAATCGACTTGGCACATGCTCACACATGTTCATGACTGAAAAATAAAAGTCAATTAAGCCTTGATGATCTATTTTGCCTCAGAGTTTTAGTATCATTTTTATGCCTCCGTTAATTTTATTCTGTCGCAAGTATGATTATGACGGTTATTGCTCTCTTGATTGTCGCTTCCCAGTCTATTGCTAGCCTTCACTGTACTGAGCGGGAATGCTGCTCGTGCATCCAAAATCCTTAAAACCAAGTTATCCCAAAGAGTCCACATAAATTCCTATGCATGGTATTTCAAACCATTCCAAGTAAATTTTCATGTGCTACCTTTAAAACCTTCAAAATACTTCTCATTTTGTGACACTGTTTTTAGCTCATGAGGACGTAGTAGTTGGGTTTGTTATCTTCCATACTAAATTAAGTCCCCGACTTGCATGCTTCATCTGCTCGTCACTAATTTTGCAAAGAGCTGGTTAGACCATTATAACATCTAAAAAGTAAAATAAAATAGGCACTCCTCCATGGTATGAGATTGTTGGCAGGCACCCGAGGATTCGGTTAGCCATGGTTTGTGAAAGCAAAGGTTGGGAGGAGTGTCATACTATATAAAAGTGCATGCTATAAATGCCTAATATCAATAACTCGGAACCGCTCTCAACTTGTTTAGTATGGAAGATAACAAGAACTCTATTACTGATTCGTTGACAGGAACAACCACCTCCCAAAACAATTTTTATTTCTGTTTTAAAAATAAAAAGCTCTAGCACATGTTAATCCCTGCTTCCCTCTGCGAAGGGCCAATCTTTTATTTTAATGTTGAGTCATCATCCTTTCTTTGAGCACTTCCTCGAGAGCATAACTGTCATTCTTAGTGTAATGTGCTTGTCCCAGAATGCGGTTATCTGCGGTATAACTATGATGCTTTTACCTTTGATATCTTTACATCTAGTCTTCACTTGAACTTCAGAGGTGCCTTGGCATTTATGTTTTGCTCCACAATTAAGGGCAAGCGAGATACCACTCTACATGCTTTATTATGATCATTACAATCTTGTTGATGTTTATAAATTTCATGTTATGAGCTCTTAGTTCGTTGATACTTTTCATTAGGTAACATGATTGCTAAGTTTTATTATCCTTACATCATGCAATTGTTAAAGACCTGATCATAGCATTTACAATCAAAAATTATTTTGTTATCATTTACCTACTCGAGGACGAGCAGGAATTAAGCTTGGGGATGTTGATACGTCCAAAACGTATCTATAATTTTTGATTGTTTCATGTTAATATTATGCCTTTGGCACTTGTTTTTATATTAAGTTTATGATTTATTTGGACTAACCTATTAATAGTTGCAAAAGTGCACAATGTTCTTGTTTTACACTTTGATGTGTAGGAATTATCAAGAATACAAGAGGAAACCTTGTTGGAGTCGAATTGGGACTTTCCTGAAATCTGTCTGAGAACTTTTTACGAAGATTGTCAGTTTGACCCTCGAAGACGACGTCAAATGGAAAACTCAATAAATAGAAAGTTGCAGGAATTTTCTCCTAATGGATCTGGATATAAAATTCGGCCCAATCCGAGTCCGGACGGCCGAGATAAGCCCGATTTACCGAAACCCTAAAAGGGATGACGGAAATCCGAAAGATATATAAAGGGAGGAAACCTAGGTCGTGGCCAACACCCCATACCACGAATTTGCAGCCACCAAAGCCACGTTTTTGCCTCCCCCATGGATCCCATCTCCATGGGGGGGGCTCCCAAGAAGCCATGAAGGAGGGAGGCTAAGGGGCGGCGCTCCCCCATGATGCCGGCGGCGGGGAAGGAGCTCCCCGCGCCGCCACCGCGCTGCCTCTCGCCGTCTTCACCGCCATCTCCATCACCAACTCCTCCTTGTATTCAGTGGTTCATCCTCCCACAAACTCTGTACCGTCCTATGTAAACATGTTGTTTGATGCTATAATATTTATCCTATGATCTATGACATGTTTGTGTAGTTTATTTGTCTTTTGATTGCTTGGTTGAATGTCTTTGGTTCATTAGAGTTGTATTGATATGGTACTGTCCTTTGGTGTCCATTATACTTGTGCGCGCATGGATCAACATCACGGGTTGGTAGTATTTGTAAACGAAGGGGGAGTCCTGCCGGAGTGACAGAAACCTAAGGGCGCGAACCGGTTAGTTACACGTATGGGAGTAAGAGGACCATAAACTTAAGGCTATGGTTGGGGAAACCTTAATGCATTGTTAGTATTCACGGATGCTTTCTAACAATCCAATCATATAGTACTTGTAATCCCAAGTAGTGGAGTGCATGTATATTTAGCCTCTCCCACATAGAAAACTGCATCGAAGACAATGAACCCGATATATTCGTAATTAATCTTGGACAAAGCCATCACAATTACCATCACTTTTCCACACTCGTGGTACTGTTAGTTTATGGTTACTTAGTGTATTTATTACTGCAGCACTAACATTTACTTTCTTGTTATTTATTATCCTGCAAAACTATCTTGTTTACCCGTATTGTTACTCTAGTTTTATTTCCCAGGTAATGCAAACGTTTAGTGTGCGTAGAGTTGTATCAGTGGTTGATAGAATTTGAGAGATTACTTATCCTACCTTTAGCTTCTCGTTGGGTTCGACACTCTTACTTATCGAAAAAGCTACACGCGATCCCCTATACTTGTGGGTGCGTGCCGACGGGCCGCCGCCGGCAAGGGCCCCCCACCCGAGCAGCCGACCTCCAAGCTGCCAGCAGGGGGCCGAGGGCGTAGATCCCTGCCGCCCCCATCACCGGCGCTGCACGGCCTTGTCCGGCAGCCGCCTCGGGGGACGGCGAGGGGAGGGAGGTGGGCGGAGGGGGGTGGCGGCGCGGGGCGGCTAGGGTTTCCCCTTGGTCACCTGGAGGGAGGCGACGCAAGGGGATGGGGAAAACTCGCGTCCCACAGCTGGATCTGAATTACATAAGTGGGTGTACTTTCTTAGCAGTATGTCCCTTATGTTGTATTGAATCTATGGAATTTCAAAAGAGAGAAAAGGATCCGACCCGAGGATGAGCTCAAACCTTAGGGTTTGAAAAGAAGAAGTAAAGCTCTTGTTTACTTCAATCAAAAAAGGTAGGTCATAACACAGATTGAATTAGACCTCCGGTGTACTTGAAATCTAGAGTGTAAGTCGGTGTTTTTGTTTCAAACATCATACCTGCGGCCGGAGGACAGTCGGAGTCGCGCTCGCCCCAGGACGTTGGGAGGAGGAGGAAGGCCGTACTGCGCCACCATCGAGCTCCACTTTGGTATGAGGAAGCGAGTGTACCCGAGGACAGTTCAACATCGAGCCTGAATGCACAACCAACCAAACGGGGATATCTAGATATTCAAAAGTGGTTGGACGCCAAATACCAATTCTGAGGCCGAACGTTTACCTCCAACCAGGGTGTTGGATTCTTCCATGGAAACTATCTAGTTATTCAAGACGACTCATCGATTCACTAAATTCTTCTCCAATATGGATTCCTGATTTATTTTTAAAAAATCTTAAAGGCAACCTGTTCAAGAGTTATTTTTAAAAAATCTTAAAGTCAATTTTGTCTTGTCAGACTTAAAAAAAAAGGAGATTTCTCATTGTTCTCTCACGTTTTTTGACGGATTCGCTTCCGTGGTGTTGTGGTGGTGCACTTGGCTTTGGCCAACAGCCTTGGACCAACAACGTCTCTGTAGACCGTAGGCTTGCCTGGTCAGGCTAGCTGAAAAGTAAACTAAAATCGTAAAGAAAACGGAGATGCCGTATCACTCTGAACTTTGTACCTACCGGTTTGAATACCTGAGGTCGGCATGGCACCATGAGAAGGCGAGAGCCCGATTTGGTTTCTCCCAGCCGATCGAAACGACGATCAAGTCGAGAGCCATACGCTGCCGCATAGCAGCCGATGGTGGCCAAGGCGGCGGCTCCCCCGTAACTGGACCGGGATGCAACGCCTCCTCCTAGTCAACACGAGCTCTGCTTCGTGTGGCACCGAGGCGGCACACCTCCTCTGCCTCAGGGATTGATGCTGGATGCAATTATCAGCAGATATAATCAAATTCGGTTCGACTATACATCATGCAATCCAAGAGCAAAAGTAGATGCACATTGACAGTTTCAATCAAGCAACCTCTTCTAGTAAACGGTAGGATGAAAATATCCCTGGCAAATAGTTCTCGAGATTTATGAAACAAGAACAGACATCGAGAAAAATAAACTTGGACAAATTTCCACATCGTTTTTAACAGTACTGCTACTTATATATGTACATATTGTTCAATTTCTGCATTTGCATTAGCATCTCTAATTAACATCGGACCCTAAGATTATTATTTTTGCAATTAGCACTGAATGAATGAACGAAATCGATTCAATTCATTCGTACCTTGCTCGTTTTCTCGAGGTCGCTTCATCCTCGCGAGCAGCAAAATCTTCTTCCTCCTCTTCCTCCAAAATCGGAAGCGCCGGATACACCACAGCGGCACCGGCCGCCGGCTCGGCGTAACCGCCGTCGTCCGTAACATAGTAGTCCCCGAAGAAGTACTCGTCGGTGGCAAGCTCCTCCTCCTTCGCCCCCGCCGTGACATCCTCGACGGCGGCACCGGCCCCCGGCTCGGCGCATCCATTGTCTGCAAAATAGTAGTCATCCAAGAAGTAATCGTCGGCGGAAAGCTCCTCCTCCGCTCCCATCGTCTCGGCACCGGGTGCCAGCTCGGCGCAGCCGTCGTCCGCGCCAAAGTAACCGCCGAAGAAGTAGTCGTCGTCGGTAGCAAGCTCTTCCTCCTCCTCATTCAGGACCTCCACCGTCCGTCCACCGGGCTCGTCATCGTGGTCGTCCTCCATGAGGAACCTCTCCAGCTCGCCCACGTAGTCCGACATCTCACCACCCTCGTCGCGATCTCCCGACGAAGACATCTCGCCACCCTCGTCGCGATCTCCCGACGAAGACGGCGCCCCGTCGTCTGTCACCACAGAATCCGGCGATCTCTCTCTCCCGCCGTCATCATTAGGAGAACCCGAATCCAGACCGAGACCACCGTCCTTGCCTGGCGGCCCGGCGAGAAAGAACTCGGCCGGGAGGAGGTCCAGGTCGAAGCACTCTAGCCCGTCCAGGAAACTCAGGTCGCCGTCGAAGTCAAAACCAGCGTCTACCGAGGTGGCGGCGTCCATGGCGAAACTTGTGCGCGCTCTGGAACTTTCAAACTGTGACGTTGACGTCGATCGAGCAGAAGAGGTGGGATTATGTAGGAGCGGGAGAGAGACAGAAGCGGAAGGAGGTGGCGTGACGTGGTCGGGGTCGGTTCGTTCGTCGATCGTGGCGCGCGCGGTTTCTTACCGCGCAAGGTTTGGATGCATGCATGCGCGTCAACGGCTACCGTATCCCGGAAGCTTCCGGCCGTTGTGGAAAAGGAAGGAAATTAAGAGCGCACGACCGGATCGATCGGGAAACAAGCGCGAGCTCGCGGTCGTCAACGTTTTTTTGAAGCGCATGGATCTTTCTTCAGAACACTGTACGTACCGACCAGCACCATACGCGCCTACTAGAAAACGAAGTCAAGCATTGTTCAAAAAAAAAAAAAAAACCAAGTGACAGAGATATTTGACGACACTAGGCTCAGGCGCACACCTACCGAGCAGCACCTTTTCGCTACGTATGGGATCGTTGTCTTCTGGCTGCTGTTGATCCCTGATAGACTGGAGGTAACCGATCTCCTAGCCATCTAACCACGCGATGTTTATGAAACCATGGATTGTATACTACGAGTAATTAACAAGATAAAGTAAATCATAGCAAATGTATTCAAAAAGAAAGAAAGATAAAACAATTGAAAACAATCAATCTCCCTAAAGAAACAAAAGGCCACCTCATGTTTTCTGAAGCTGTCGTTTGTACCTTTACATATTGCATCTTGGTATTCTATATATGACGTGAAATCTATTTATGTAGAAACTGCATAATATACACTACCATAGATGCAAAACCTATGTAACCTTACACACAGTGGTGAACCCAGCCGATTTTGTTAGGTTTTGGACCTGACGTGGGTTTGTTCATTTTTTCTGAGAACATTCTTATGCACATATTTTTTCTGAACGATTTGAGTAGTTTTATGTCAAAAACAGACTCCATATGAGAAAGTTATGTGTGTTTTGGTAAACACTGCGCAAAGTCGATTTCAAACAGAAAACAATGACTCGATCTGGTCTAGTAGGAAACCAACTCTTTCTCTTTGTAACAAATGACTCTAAACATGTCATAGGTGTGATATTTAAGATGGATTTGAGTGCATTTTTGGAAGCTTATGGGGGAGTGGCCGAAACCGCACCAGATAACGTTTTATGGTTCTATTTTGTCTTTATATATTTTATTGGCTGAAAATTTAATTATATTAGCCAAGTTAATATCTTTGTTTAATGATGTGAGGACATGTTTTGCTGTTGGATGGTTCGTAGCCCCTCTTGGAAGGTTTGCGCAAAAAATGACATCGGAAAGCTAATGGATGAAACGGTAAGAAAGTTGTCTTGATATTCGAAAAACATATCATGTTTTGCGGTTTATCATCTAATTGAGCTGGCATTGCTTTTACGAGTGTAAGAAAAAACAGTAGAAAGGGATTTATGGGCTACAAGGATCATCAAGACTGAGTTGCCCAAAAAGAAGTATGAGATTGCTTATTGATGACTTCACAATGTGCTACCGAGCGATGGATAGTCAAAAGTCTTTCTCCAAAAAATTATGAAAGATATAAAAAAGAGATTTGCCATTCGTATGTTTTTAGGTTTTACCTATATTAAATATGTTTATATTTCTATTGTATATAGTATTGATTTCTTGGCACTATTTCAGTCTTTGCATCATTTTTTTTAGTTTGTCTTACCTAAACAAATTATCCTTCGACACTAAGTTGATATCTGGGTCGAGCCGAATATACCATAGATTGAACTGTAAATACTCATGCATATTATAAGCTGTAGTTTGGAGAAGGATAGTTAACCCACACCCCCACCCCCCCCCACCAAAAAAGATAGAAATATGGGATTCGAGGAAAAACCACTAGTTGACACTTCATACATTCTAGAATTGTCTATTTAGTTTCAAGTAGACTAGTATTTACTATAGAAACGTCTGCCAAGTTATTAGCTAGATTATACACTCAAAATGATACATCGGAGCACGTAAAATCATGTTGGTTTACTAAGTTTAAGAACTAATCCCTTGTAATAAGTGAGTTTCTTAAACGTCCTAAGTAAATTAAAAATTATTGGCATGAAAAATATTTGGGTGTGACTCATACCTTAATATGCATGTGTTTACAGTTGCTAAATTATACATGAGCAATAGTATTCAGCACGGTATACAAAATGATGCATATCAATAAAACAACATAACATTAATGATGATATCATTTATGAAAAATTAAAAATGTTTAGTATAAATAAGTTTAACTCACAGCAAGTCGTGAGGATCTCTAACAGCAGGGTGTGGATGATCCCCGTTGCTAGGATGACCCCCGTCGTGAACCTTGACCAGGAAGAAAATGGCCACGCGCCGACACACTTCGCTCTAGCACGGCCTGGGAGCAACCCACTGCGTTGCAGACCAGGATGGAGAAGAAATGCACGATCTTGAGATTCCTCGTCTGTGCGGTCGTTCACTGCTGACTCTGACGGCTCATAGTCGTTGTTGCGCACGAAGGAGACGAAAAGCAGTGCCACGACGAAGGCGGGGAGCACGGTGGCGCTCGACTTCATGGCTACTAGGATGTCATGTTGCCTGCTTGTAGACGACGACGAGGGGTGCGGAGAAGAATAGGGGTGGACCATAAGCTGGCTGGTTAAATAGTGTAAATTATAATTTAAAGTACAAATGATGCTGCAAATAAAATATTCGAAGACACATGTATATGTGAATATTGAATTTGTTTAAAAACAGTAGGGAAGACCCCTACTGCGTCATTTTTATTTTATAAAAGAATATGTACAAGGTTTTGGATGAAAAGAAAGAAAACTACAATGTGTCCACCCATTGGGCATGCCCTATTTGAGGCTGGGTTTTGCTCTATGCATGACTAATGCAATGTTTTCCTTGAAAAATATGATGTATTCAAGTTGGTAGGCAGTTTCTCCATCAAATATGAGTTTGTTCCTGTGATTTTCATAAGGAGCGGCAGCCAATAATAAGGATTTTCTCGAAACAGAGTGATTTGTATCTGGTTCTGCCATCAATTAGAAGATTGTTGAGCTCCAAGTCATTATTCCATTCAATATTATTGAGAAACCACCAGAATATTTGGATGATTTCACTACTGAAAAAGAGGTGGAGTAGATTCCACCTAAAAAAGATTCCTTGTGAGGAGATTTCTACTATTCTGAGTTCAGAACGTTTACCTCTAAACAGGATTTTAGGTTCTTTCGTGGCAAATATCGAATGCTCTCATCGGTTCACTAGAGTTATTTCTCTAGTATGGATTGCTAATTTTTAACATTCTTAAAGCAACAGGTTTCGAGAGTTTGATGTCAAATTCTCTTGTTAGACTTATTGTGAGAAGGGGGATTGCACACGACGTGGCATTGTTCTCTAACGTGGAGTAGTTGGGTTCTCTTACGTGGTGTTGAGGACTTGAGGTGGTGCCCTCGGTTTGGACCAACGTCTTCGCACCAACAAGCTCTCTGTAGACCGTAGGTTTGCCTGGTCAAGTCAAAGTAAAAATCGTAAAGAAAACGGAGATGTCGTATACCTCCGAACTTTGCACCTACCGGTTTGTGAGGTCGGCATGGCACCATGAGGAGGCGAGAGCTCGATTTGGTTTCTCCCAGCCGATCGAAACGACGATCAAGTCGAGAGCCATGCGCTGCCGCATAGCAGCCGATGGTGGCCAAGGCGGCGGCTCCCCTGTAACTGGACCGGGATGCAACGCCTCCTCCTCGTCAACACCAGCTCTGCACCGATGGGCACCGAGGCGCCGCACCTCCTCTGCCTCACGGGATGGATGCTGCTGAATACCATTATCAACAGGCATAATCAAATTCGCTGCAATTGTACATGATATCCAAATACGCATTGTACCGACGATTGAAACAAGCAAGCTCGAATTCACTACGCGATCCACATTACCATGCCGTGGACAAAACATGTCAAAATATGTAGAGAAGCAAACTTAGACAAATTGCCACATCGTTTGTAGTGGCACTGCTATTTATATATGTATGTACAGATTGTTCCATTTCTGCAATTGCATTAGGACTTCTAATTAACATCAGATTCTAATTAGCAGAACTTTGCAATTAGCACACAATGAATGAATGAACTCGACTCGATTCAATTCATTCATACCTTGCTCGTTTCCTCGAGGTCGCGTCGTCCTCGCGGGCAGCAAAATCTTCTCCAAAATCGGAGACGTCGGATCCACCACGCTGGCACCGGACGCCGGCTCGGCATAACCGTCGTCGTCTGTAATAACATAGTTTTTTTTTTTAGAAAAGGGGTCCCAGCCTCTGCATCGAATAGATGCATGCGTCTTCTTTATTAAGTTATTCAACAAAGGTCTGACAAAGAAACATACATCAAAAAACCCGAATCCACCACGCCACACCTACGAACTCGACAATGAGTGAAATCATGTAAACATGGCCTTGTGCCATGAAAACACGAACTCCACCCACCAACTAGGAACCGGGAACAAGTCGCATACCCCGAGACGCCCTCTAGGCAAAACGAGAGCGGTCATCCGGTCTAGCAGACTCCTGAAGAAGAAGCCGTCACCACCATCGAGCCACTGCCATCAGACTCTTCAGGGTTAAGATCCGCATGAAACCCGACAGGCCTGCCGTCGATGCCACCATGGCACCAGACTGCGCCTCCTCCTGCGCGCGTCCATCATCACGCGCCCGCCGCCGAGACCCCGCTGCTCCATGCCGCCGGGACCCGCCGTGTGCCTTGCGGTAGATGGAACACCACTCCTCCTCTTGCCCGTCCCAACCAGCACCTGCTCCAAAACGATGCCCTCAGGAGGGAGAACGACCCTGAATAGCCGTCATCGTCCGATCCGGGAGACCCAGATTTAGGGTTTCCCCCGGAGCAGTCCGAGTTAGGTGACGCGGACTGCAATGACGATGCCTCGATAGGGAAACGACGTCAGAGACGCCGCCATCGTCCGCCATAGCCGAAGCCGGCGCGATTTTCACCGGCAGTCGCACCACCCGAACCCGCCGCTGGGTGAAACCGCGCTAGGCCCGTAGGGACCCAAGCGCCAACAGCGGAGCGCCGCCGCCCCTCGCTGCCCTTCTCGCACCTTCGGCCGGAGTCGAAGATGGATCTCGGTTGGATCGAGATCCACAGCAGCCGCCGCCATCCATCACCGGCGCCGCCCCGGAGGGAGTCCGCCCTGAACGCCACGCACATGGAGGCTGCCGCCGCCGCCGCACCTCCAGGGGCACCGCCCTGAAAATCCGCCCGCGAATTCCCGTAGAAGCCGCCCCAGCCGCCACCGCGCGTCTCCGCTGCAACCACCCCCCGAGCGCCTTTGACGCCGGGGCCCGCCGCCACCGTGGCCGGCGCCGACGGCAGCGGCGGAGGGGAGATCGCCGGCCTTCTCTCTCTGGCGGCGCTAGGGTTGGAGCCCCTTCGGTCGCCCTGGGGAGCGACGCGATGGGGTACCCTGGAGCCCCTTCGGTCGCCTGTAATAACATAGTAGTCGCCGACGGCGGTGGCAAGCTCCTCCTCCTTCGCCCCCGCCGAGACATTCTTGACGGCGTTAGCGTCACCCGCTCCCGGCTCGGCGGAGCCATCGTCCGCAAAATAGTAGTCGTCCAAGAAGTAGTCGTCGGGGGATAGCTCCTCCTCCGCTCCTGGCTCGGCGCCAAAGTAACCGCCGAGGAAGTTCTCGTCGACAGCAAGATCCTCCTTGGCCTCGTAATCGTGGTCGTCCTCCATGAGGAACCTCTCCAGCTCGCCCACGTAGTCCGACATCTCGCCGCCGTCGTCGCGATCTCCCGACGACGCCGGGGCCCCATCGTCCGTGACCACGGAATCCGGCAAGCTCTCTCTCCCGCCGTCATCGTCAGGAGAACCCAAATCCAGACCCAGACCGCCGTCCTTACCTAGCCCGGAGAGAAAGAACTCGCCGCCATCGAAGTCGGCCGGGAGGTCCAGGTCGAAGCACTCCAGCCCGTCCAGGAAACTCAGGTCGCCGAAGTCGATGTCAACGTCTAGCGAGGCGGCGTCCATGGCGAAAAACTTCGACCAACCAACGGACGATCGAAAGTGCGAGCGCGCTCCTGTGAGTTTTTCAAACTGTGACGGGGACCTCGATCGACCAGAACCGGAGGGGATAATATAGGAGCGGGAGAAAGACCGAAGCGGAAGGAGGTGACGTGACGTGGTCGGGGTCGGTTCGTTCGTCCATCGTGGCGCGTGTGGTTTCTTACCGCGCAAGGTTTGGATGCATGCGCGTCTACGGCTACCGTCTCCCGGAAGCTCCCGGCCGTTGCGCGCGGAAGGAAATCAAGACCCGTTCGGGAAGGTGCGCAGTAGTTCTCCTATGGCGGTTCGATCGGGTATGTCATACGGAGACGGAGGCGACGATGCTCAGATGGGATTTTCTCTGTAGTTTTCCAGATTTTCCACGTGACGTGGAAAGTTTCACTGAACGCGCCGCGAACAGCGTGGACTTTCTACGAATAAAAACACAGATTGCCGTTTTCGAATTTCTCGTCTCGGAGCGTCGTGTTGCACGGAAGCTCGAGGTTTTTTTTTTTTAGATTTAAAGGGGTCGCTCCCCGGTTCCATTAACTTGTAACGAAACCATTTCCTAAGATTATCTCTGGTAAGAATTTTGTTCTGCGAGAATAACCACAGAAAAACTTGCACTCTGGGAGGGATCTTCAAAGACCAAACCACAGGCAAGTGAACCGGAGAAACCCCTCTAAAATTAATAATGGAGTACATCGACTTAGAAGAATATACTCCATTAGACTCATATTGCCAAATTAGCTGATCGTCCTCCTGGGTAAAAATTACAGAACTAACTATACCCAAGAGTTCTAACCACTGGACTACCATCTCCGCAGTAAAGGTCCTACGGAAGTCACACTTCAACTCATTTCCATCCCACAGATCAGCAAAAGTTTTGGTCTGTTGGTTGGAAATTACATACAAGTCCCAAAACTGAGTGGCAAGGGTGGAATTCCCAAACCACACATCTTCCCAAAACCTAACTAGTTTGCCATTTCCAACTTTCCATCTATAACCCACTTTGACTGCATTTGTCGCCCACATTTCAAGAAGGTAGAAGGTTGGGTATCCTGACAACACAGAATGTTGGGATTTCTAGTATTATATTTAGCATCAACTACTTTCTTCCACAGAGTACCATCTCCCTGGGAATATCTCTTCACCCAAGATCCCAGCATGCAAAGATTCATATCTTGCATATTGGGAATACCTAGACCTCCAAACTCTTTCCTCATACAAACTGAAGGCCAATTGGCCACGTGAATCTTATGTTTTCCTTCTTCATCATCCCACAGGCAATTAGCTAACTGAGTATCTATGAGTTTCAGTGCCCATTTAGGGAACTTGAAGAAAGATAACAAATAAATCGGGATACTTGCCAAGACAGTCTGCACTAATTCTCTTTTAGCGGCTGAGGATAACAATTTACCTCTCCACCCCGACAGCCTCTTAAGGAGGTTATCTATTAGAGGTTGCAGGTCTTCTCTTCTAAGCTTATCGAAATGTAGAGGAATCCCCAGGTATTTCACTGGAAATTTACCCATCACACATTGTAAAATATCTAAGTAAGGTCTACTATCCTCTTCCTCTAAGTTTATAGGGATAAGTTCACTTTTATGATAGTTAATACGCATCCCCGAAATTTGTTCAAAACAAGTAAGAACCCACTTCAAGTTCCTAACTACTTCCTTATCTGCTTCCATAAAGAGCAGGGTATCATCTGCACATTCCATTCATAGGTCTCGCAAACATGTGCCTTGCACATGAGTTTCGTGACGAAATTATTATTTACCTTTTCCTCCGTAAAAAAAGAGAAAGTTTCGGTGCTATATAGGAGCAATAATGTGACTTTTGTTTTGTCTTTTTTTACTAGGCACCCTAAAAAGACATTTTTCACGAAACATTTTACGCACACATGGAACATGCAGATCTATGCGTAACTTTTTTCAGAAATTTTGAACATTTTAAAAACGTTTTTTCAAACCAGGAGCATATGCACCCGGTTCAAATGCTACTTTTTCATCGATAGGATTGTTATCTTTTTTGGGTTCTATCCCTGATAGATTGTAGCTACAAAGGATCTCATACTCATAGTCATCCAAGCCGCACAATGTTTTAAGAGAAAACTGAAAAAAAAAACCACTATATTTAAGGCTAGGGTTTCAAAACACAACCACAATGCGACTGTTTTCACAAAAAGCTACCACTATTGCGTAATAGGGCCGCAAAAAACACTAATAACTACCTAGTTCACGAGCGATAACCTTTTTTTATACCGGTGGACCCCATTGGAAGTGTTGAGAGGGCATGATGGAAATGGTCAAGGAGGCATCTGCTATACTTTTTCTAAATTCGGCATTCATTGTAATTTTCCGGTGTGTTCTTTTTTTGCAAATTCTAGGTTCTCTCCCTCCCCGCCAATCAAGTTTTAATTGAATGTTAGTGTTCCAAGTTGAAAAAGGTCTAATCGAGTCACTCATAAGTTTGACGAACTTGTGCTCTAGTATGTCTTCTATCAGGAGATTTGTACTGTTATACCGTGCCCTAGAATATTGTTAAAGGATACTTAGATATATAGATGACACTACATATAGTAAAACATATAAAAACCATTTTAATACCTTAAGTGGCACACGTTATATTTCCATGAATTTAATCTTTCAAATTTGGTAAGATTTAAGGAAAAGGATTTTTTTAAATTGTATAACTAAATGACCGCAGAAAATAGGTCTTTAGTTTAGCTCACAAAACAACATATGCAGTGATAAATATTATCATGGTACAAAAAAGGATAAGTATCATAATATCTCCAATCCAAAAAAAATGTGTCGCAACATTATAATGCTTAATTAATTCCACTAGTAAAAATTATTTCTCACTTTTTGTTCATGTGAACTTGTAAGAATCTTGATGTTGATGGTTCTTAGAGTTGACATTGACATCATTATTTCTTATTCACTTCAAAAATAGCAGAAGAGATTTGAAAGTATAAAACTATTGTACTAAAATGTACACAAGAAATATGGCATATATTTTGTGGCAAAATAAGCAAGTTTTCTGTAAAAAGTAAAAGAGTTTAATATAAAAAAGCTAATAAGAATGACTAATGTACTTGTTGTAACAGATCTAATCCATAGAAATTGGTGATGTAGAATTTTTGACAAAAAAGACCATTTGCGTGAGGCGAAAGAGACCACCACCGAATATAATTGCCAAAACTGCCGTGGTGGCAGGTCCGACAAGCGCCGCGTGTGGCCTGCCACAACAGGTAGAGGCGGCACGCCGGCTGAACGGAAACCCAATTTGGGTAGGGACAGGAAACGGAGAGTGGGGACCCTGCCGCCAACACCCATGGCGGCTCGCTCTTTTGTCTTACATGCATGCGAAGACGAGTTGGGCACATGATTAGAAAAGACTAGTTCCTGCTTAGCGGAGAAAAGCCAAGAGAAAAGAATGAACGGAGCGATTGATTGCTTGATTTCGTCTTCAGTCTTCGCCGTGCATCTCCTATACGTGCGTTGAATATATTGAATTCATCAACAATTGTGCTTTGTAACTGATATTAATTTGAATTCATCTAAATTTTTGCATTGTGAATTATATTACTATTATTATCAAAAGTAATTAAAACTAGATTTTAAGGCACTTTTAAAGAGTGTCTTCAAAAGTATTTTGTGACATTCTCAAAAGTGTCTTAAAAAGGACTTGAGGCATTTCCAAAAAGTGCGCGAAAAACAGATTTTTCTAACAGCCTTAGCGCGAGGGTTGTGCGTATATGCGCTCATCCGGATGCATCTCACACTGACATGTCGCCATCAATTCCTCCTAAAGACTCATCGCGTCGCGCCCCCGTCGACGCTTGCCATAAGTCGAAGATAAGTCGCACAGTGGCGAACGGGAGGAGGATATGTAGTGGTCCTACACCTTGGTGTGCAAGTGATTCACTAGCTCGGTCGGGCGTAGGCAGGCGGGGATTGGTAACCGTCGCGGACGTAGGATACCAAAGGGTATGCGAAACCAAAATTTTGATGTTTAATTCATTTACCAATTCACTAAATAATTGATCTTTGTACAATTTAATCCGTTAAATCCATAGTTGATTTTGTAAGATTTGTACTAAATCAGGAGTGGAGATTTTGTGCTCACAAACTCCAGTGATCGATCCTGGCGATTTAAGAAAACTGGAAAAAAAATGCCATATGTAACCAATTGTGTATTCCATAAACATGTAAAAAATCAACTTCAAATACTCACCCCTTGGAAGACATGGGCCTGGCCCAATTACTCCTAGCGAGGAAGGAGAAGGGAGGCGGCCGGAGATGAGAAAGAAGGGAGGCGCGGCCGGAGATGGGAAAGAAGAAGGGAGGCGCGTCCGGAGGTGAGGGAGCCGACCTCGCCGCCGACGGGGACGGCGCGGCTGGCCGCGACGTCGCCGGCCAGGCGAGGAATGGACCTCGCCGTAGCCGGCGACGACGCGGCTCGCCGCGGCGGCGCAGGTGGAGGCGAGGGAGCAACTTAACTAGGGGGGGGGGTGCAGGTTGCGGGGTGGCCGGCGCCGGAGAAGGTGGGTTGGGGGCGGGGTTAGAGGGAAGCCTGGGGTGGCGGTGGACCGGCGGAGGACGCGGTTTGAGCAGGGCGGGGCGTGGAGGCGGCGCGGTAGCGGCGCCGAGCGCGGGTGGCGGGGGTAGGCGGGTCTGGCCGGTGGCGGCGGCGGGGGCAAGCAGCAGCCATGACTGGATCCAAGGAGGCGGAGGTGCTGGAGGAAGAAGAAAGGTTGGAGGGGATCGTGGGCTGCGGCCCAGTACGTGCGGGTGCGGGCGGAGGTTAATGCGCTACGACCAGGTCGAAGACTAGGGGCTCCCGCCAAGAGGTACAGTCCGACTGTATAGAGAATTGGCGAAAGGCCCGGTTTGTTGGCCCGCTGCTCGATGTCTGGTTCACGTCGGGCTTAGGCCGAAAGCGAGACCCAGACAGACGCAGCCCGTCACTGGACACGCACGACCCCGCGGCTGGTGATGCGAAGGCTGTTGGTTCTTACCCTGGATCGTTACGAGCTTAAGCTACAACGATACAAGAAATCAAGCAAGGAAAAACGAATTTTTGGATTGCCACAGGCACGTATCGCGCCTGCTCTTTCTTCTCTTTATTTCTCTTGTGATTTTCGTTGTGATACAAGGAGCAGCCCCTGGCTACTTTTATACACGTCCACGAGGGACTACCGAGCTGGACTAGGACTAGGAATCCTAACACTAGTAGGACTCGTACATGCTTCAATCCCTAATCCTAGCTCTACTCGTACAAGGTTAACATCAACATTCACCTCCTTAACCTTGTTCTTTTCCTTCATTGTTTGAACGCCGATCTTGTCCCGCATTTCCTGAAACTTTGGCCGACTCAATGGCTTCGTCAGAATATCAGCGAGCTGCTCGTTTGTGCAGACATACCGCACGTCAATGCTACCAGCGTCCACACATTCCCGGATAAAATGATACCGAGTTTCAATGTGCTTGCTTCGCTCATGGAGTACCGGATTCTTGCAGAGTGAAATAGCTGATTGGTTGTCAATTCGGAGCACCACTGGTTCCACCTCCGTCTTCATCAACAGATCAGCTAGAAGCCTCCCTAACCATACGCCTTGGCACGCTGCCGTGCTTGCTGCAATGTACTCCGCCTCGCAAGAGGAGAGTGCCACCACCTTCTGTTTCTGGGAGCACCAGCTGATCGGATTGGAACCAAGATAGAATATCATCCCTGACGTACTTTTCCGATCATCTATATCACCTGCCATGTCACTGTCCGAGTAACCATGAAGCTTCAGTCCTTCTTCCCCTTTCTTATATACGCAGCCATGATCCAACGTCCCTTTGACATACCGCAACACTTGTTTCACAGCAGCAAAATGTTCGGTAGTAGGCTTCTCCATGAAACGACTCACAATCCCAACGGAGTGAGCTATATCTGGACGTGTATGGATCAAGTATCGTAGGCTGCCCACGATGCTTCGGTATTGAGTACTATCCACAAGAGGGTTTGAGCTCTCCTTGCTCAACTTCGCTCGTGGATCCATGGGAATCAGAGTTGGGTTACAATCTTTCATCCCACACTTGTCCAGCACCTTCACTGCATATGCCGATTGACTCAAGGAAATTGTGCCGGAGTTTTGACGCACTTCAATACCAAGGTAATAGCTGAGCAAACCAAGGTCGCTCATGCTAAACATCTGCTTCATCTCGTTTTTGAAGGCTTCAATCTCTCTAGAACTTCCTCCGGTGATGATTAAATCATCCACGTACACCCCAACCAAAAGTCGATCTCCTTTTCGGCTTCTCTTGTACACAACATGCTCTAGCGGACACTTCTTAAAACCAAGAGCAACCAGTGACTTGTCAAGTTTAGAATTCCATGCTCTAGGTGCTTGACGGAGTCCATATAGCGCCTTGTGCAATTTCAGCACCTTGTGCTCTTCACCTTTCTTCTCAAATCCGGGCGCTTGAGCTACGTACACCTCCTCGACTAGATCTCCGTTTAGAAATGCTGATTTTACGTCCATATGATGGACTTGCCATCCTTCTTGAGCTGCAAGAGCAATCAGCAATCTCACTGTTTCAAACCGAGCAACAGGAGCAAAAACCTCGTCAAAGTCAATACCCTGCCTCTGTACGTATCCTTTTGCTACTAGGCGCGCCTTGTGTTTCACAACTTCTCCTTTGTTGTCATTCTTCAACTTAAACACCCACTTCAAACCAATTGCTTTGTGACCAGCGGGCAACGTGGTCAAGGTCCATGTCTTGTTGTCCTCTATAGACGACAATTCTTCTTCCATGGCACGCCGCCAACTTGGTACGCCGTTTGCCTCGTTGAAGTTGGCTGGTTCCTCGAGCCCGAGAAGGCAAAGCCCGGAGTACTCGAGTTCTATAGGAACGGTGTCCCTGTAGATGGATGAGATGTTGCGAAACCGTCGTGGTTCACTCTCCGAGGACGCATCCGTAGTTGCGCTTGCAATTGGCGTCCTTGGTGAACCCGGCATGGCTGGTGCAGGTGTTGTCGGGGAAGGAGCGGGTTCGTGGTCGTGGTCGACACCCCTGTCATCATTGTCAAGATGGCCACTATCATGGCGTGCATCCAGCATGCTGTTGTTGCTGCGATGTGTGCTGCCTTGTGTGCCATCCCCCGTCTCTCCTTCACCTGCATCAACGTGAGTGGAATACTCAACAATGAACGGCTCACCAGGCGCGTCTTGACTCGCTGGTTCGCTGTTCCATGCCCAAGTTTTATCTTCCTCGAACACAACATCTCGAGAAATATGTACTTTCTTCGCCACCGGGTCATACATCCGATAGGCCTTCGAGTGAGCACTGGTTTCGTAGCCAATGAAAACCATCTTTGTGCTTCGGTCTTCTAGCTTGGTGAGGTGCGGTGTAACCTTCTTCACATGCCCAACACATCCGAAAGTCCTGAAGTGTGCCACGTTTGGCTTTCTTCCATGCAAGGCTTCGTAGGGAGTTTTGTCACGCACACTCTTCGTCGGTGCCCGGTTCAGGATATAAACCGCCGTAGTGACAGCCTCTCCCCAAAACACATTAGGCATGTTCTTGCTCTTGAGCAAACTGCGAGCCATAGCTACAACAGTCTGATTCCTTCTTTCGACAACTCCATTTTGCTGTGGTGAATAAGGAGCGGTGATGAATCGCTTTATACCCTTCTCTTCACAGTAGCTGTTGAACTCGTTTGAAATAAATTCTCCTCCTCGGTCAGTGCGCAGCGAACACACTTGCAGCTTCAGTTCCATCTCTGTGGCTGCCTTCACCTTCAGGAACGCCTCGAACGCTTCATCTTTGCTTCTTATCAAGACGATCCACATGAACCTTGAGTAGTCATCAACTAGAAGGAGAAAATACTTCTTTCCTGCATTTGTGGCTGGTGTAATCGGTCCACAAAGATCACCATGCAGCAGCTCCAATGGAGCAACAGCTCGGAAGCTTGACGCGGCCGGAAACGCCGCCCTGTGCTGTTTTCCAATGAGGCAGCCATCACACACACGCTCAATGTGATCGATATGTGGCATCCCGTTCACCATCTCCTTGTTAGCTAGCTTCTTGAGGGCATGAAAATTTACATGTCCATACCTTGCATGCCACAGCCAAGCATCTTCTGCTGATTTAGCTAACCAGCACTCCAGTTTGGCCTCCTTGATGCTGAGAATATACAGGCGATTGAAGGAGCGTTTCACCTTTGCAATCACCTCTCTTGCTCTATCCCAGAGTGTCATGATGCCATCTTCAACCAACGTTTTGCACCCATTTTCATCTAGCTGTCCGATGCTTATGATATTGTTTCTCAACCGTGGTATATAATACACTTCGGTGAGTACACGGTGCTCACCATTGTGACACTCAAACAGGACAGATCCTTTTCCCAAGATTTCTACGGTGGAGCCATCACCAAATTTGACCGAACCGGTGACCTTGGTGTCTAGCTCGATGAACTTCTCCCGGCAGCCCGTCATATGATTACTCGCCCCAGTATCGAGATACCATGACAAGAGTTGGCTGCCGTGCAGCTTAGGAATCACCTTCTTCTCATTCAGAAATACCCTCTGCTGCAGATCTGGATTGTCCAAAGTTATGACAGATGATTCCATCAAATATAGGTGTGCGTCTTCGTCATCTCCTTTCTTTGCCAAGTTTGCTTTCAATCTTCTATCTGGCTTCTTGCACTCCTTTGCAAAGTGACCTGTTTCGTTGCAATTAAAAACACTTCACTTTTGATATGTCATAATCGCGTGGCCTCCTTTCATCGACGAAACCATCACTGTTGCCTTTGCCCCGACCAGCTCCTTGCGAACGTCCTCGTCCGCGGCCTCTGCCACCTCCACGGCTGTCGGTATTGTTGCTTTTAGAGCCTTCAAATTTCTTCCGCTCTTTAGCAACTCGAGCTTCAAGATCAGCGTGAGAATACAGAAGTTTCTCGCCACTGTCCTTGACTTCTTTCTTCCCCTTCTGATTTTCTTCGTGCGTCCTCAACCTTCCGATCGCTTCAGGTACCGTCATCTTCGTAACGTCGCTGAACTGCTCGATCGTACCGATTATATCCGTGAATTTGTCGGTCACTGATGAAAACAGCTTCTCGACGATCTCTGTATCCGTGACCGATCCTCCGAGAGATTTAATCTCACTTGACAAGTTTGTGATTTTCACGGAGTACTCGGCGATCGTTTCTCCTTTGGTCATCTCCAACTTGTTAAGCTGCCGCTTAAGCACTTGTGCACGGGCACGCTTCACCTTATCTTCGCCGACTCGCATCTCCCGTATTGCTTCCCACGCTTCCCTCGCCGTGTCGTAGTTGGCAAGAGTCATCACCATGGAATCTGGTACGGACTGCGAGAGAGCAGCCATGGCGCCCTCGTCAACCTCGTCGTCCACCGCGCCGTCGCCTTCTATAGCCTTCCAGACACGGAGGTTTCGGAGGATGAACTTCATCTTCGTGGCCCAAACCACATAATTTGTGTCGGTCAGCATTGGATACTGAATCGGCACAGAACTTGTTCTTGGCATCATCATGAGCAGCTTGCCGCTACCTTCGGACGCCATCAGCGCCTTCGCCTGCGCCGCCGCCTTCGCCTTCTTCGTTTCCTCGTCGTCGCTCGACATCTTCTCTTGTTCGATCAACCAGCTCGTCCAGGCTCTGATATCACTTGTTGGTTCTTACCCTGGATCGTTACGAGCGATACAAGAAATCAAGCAAGGAAAAACGAATTTTTGGATTGCCACAGGCACGTATCGCGCCTGCTCTTTCTTCTCTTTATTTCTCTTGTGATTTTCGTTGTGATACAAGGAGCAGCCCCTGGCTACTTTTATACACGTCCACGAGGGACTACCGAGCTGGACTAGGACTAGGAATTCTAACACTAGTAGGACTCGTACATGCTTCAATCCCTAATCCTAGCTCTACTCGTACAAGGTTAACATCAACAAAGGCGAGGTGGCCTCGCCTCCGCTCGATCGATCCTCACACGATTCCGCATGCAGGTACACTGATGCGCATGGGATACCCGGAGCACGAGGTTGGAGCCGCGCCGGAAGCCCAACCACCTCGTACTACAGCCTCTCCTTCCCCGCACGCACGCTAGCTCGTGCCGGCGTCACCGCGCCCCCGCGCCCCCACGTCCAGGCAAGGCTGGGTGCACGGCCCGAGCTGACCGCCGTGGTCACCGCCAGTCCGTCACACGAAAAGGCATGGCCGCCTCGCAACGGCCCGGCAGGACGGCTTGCATCACCTTCTACCGGGCGGCCAGCCGAGCCGATCGAGAGTGCCTGCGCCTCCCATCACCTGCTCCGCTCTCCGACCGCGTGACCCCCGCCGGCCCGGACCAACGTCTCTCGATCGCTAGGGACTCTGCCTGCCAGCTGGAGCTGCAGCACGGAGATCACACATGCACTACTCGTCCTTCTGGTTTTCCTTCTCACTACCCCTAAAAAACAATCTTGAATTATATTCTACTTTGTACTGTACTTTGGAAGCAAATTAAACTAGTCATGCATGCACTGCGCTACCCCTCGTCACCAGCAGCTCTTGGAATCAAAACGAGGTCGGCCGTGCCGTGCCCCCGACCTAGCAAGCTACACCCACAAAGGCCCAAACGGACGATTAGCTCCAATGATTAATTATGAGTGAAACGCATCAGAGGTCACGAAGTTGCACGAAAAGGAAGGATTGGTCACCAAGTTGGAAAAGCTCAAAACTAGGTCACGAAGTTGTGGATTAGCCAATCTTTGGTCATTCTGTCACGACGAACATTAAGTCGCTGACGTGGCAGACTGAATTTTTACAAATACCCCCTTCAAATTTTATTTCTTCCAATGGCTAGGTCCTTTTTGATTATTTGCCTTTTTGCAAATAACCCTGCACCACCGACGCCGACCCAGCTCCATCCTCTAGGTCGCGGCGGCAACCACCACGCAAGCCCACAGGCCACCAGCCGACCTGCGAGCCACGCTCCGCCCGTCATATCATACCTACTGCGCTGGCCACCTCCATCCCGTCGTTGCTCGGCTTCACCGCCGCTCGGATCCCAGGCCGTCCACCGGCTCCTGGGTCGCCCCAGCCCCGACCCCTCCGCCCTGAAGCTGCTTGTGCCGTGGCTGCAGACGCAGATGTTCTCGGCGCCGTCCAGGTCCTCTGCTCCTCGCGTCCGTCCACGGTCGGCCATGACGCCACAACCCCCACACCCCACTCTCCGAGCTCGCCCCGTGCACTCTTGCTCGCCTCGGACAGGGACCTGTAGGCGAGGCGCCTCGCGTCCCTCGTTCGGTAGAGGAAGCAGGAGAACGTGAGTTCATTGTCTTGCCCAATAGCCTCGTGGAGATGGTCCGCACCGGCGGTGGCCTCTCCCGCGAGCCTCGGCTCGATCGGTCCCTGCTTGTCCCGGCGGGAGGCGAGCGTGGCGGGGCTGCTGCACGCGCCGCACCGGTTCATTTGGAGTATTTGTAAGAAGGAAACAATAAATCGAAAAAGGACCTAATAATTGGAAGAAACAAAATTCTAAGGGGATATTTGTAAAAAAAATAGTCCGCCACGTCAGCGATTTAACGTCCGTCGTGACGGAGTGACCAAAAATTGGCTAATCCACAACTTCCTGGCCCAGTTTTAAGCTTTTCCAACTTAGTGACCAATCCTTCCTTTTCACGCAATTTTTCACTAACAACCAAACCAAGCTTCCTACGACCACAAGTCCGGCTCCCGGGTTTGCCGACCGGATTACCACCGTATGTCTTATCCAGCAAACCTGTCCCATCGCACCTCGACGACTCACGCTATCATCATAATTTAGTCCATAACCGCGAGAATTAATATTGATAGCTAACATAAGCGCCGCGCCCAGTTGCATATATGCACGGCGGACCCGTCACCGCGACTCACAGCTACCAAAAAGGGGGCCAGCTCCCGCACTGAATTAGCTCCCGCACCGTACGACTCCCACCGCGACAACCACCGCCGACCACCTCCCTCTGCCGGCCCCCGCCGGCCGCCTCCCTCTGCCGGCCCCATGGCGTCCCCCTCCTCCTGCCCCGAGCCTGGCTCGCCCCGCCCCCTCTCGGAGCGGGAGCGCCGTCTCCGCGCGGAGGAGAGCCCCAGATCTGCCACGGCCTCTCCGGCGCCCAGATCAAGATCCTACGCCGCCGCCGCCGCTTCGACGCCGCCTCCCAGACCCTCCCCGGCGGATCTCCGGCAGCCGTCCCTGCGCTCCGTCGTGATCCGTCTTCGTGACGAGGATGCGCGGAGGCCGCGCCCGAGCCCTCCCCGCCCTGACAAGGACGGCTGGCTGACTGCCACTGGCAGGCGCCGCCGCTCCCCCCCTCGCGGCCCTCCCCGCCTCCCCTACGCCGCCGCATCCCAGCGTGGCTCGCCGGAAAGTGCCTGAATTGCCTCTCCGAGGAACACTTCAGAGCTTCCTGCACCTCGCGCGTCCGCTGCCTCCTGTGCAAGGAGCTGGGTCATGTCGCTCGAAGCTGCACCCAGAGGCGAGGCGGCGCCCCCTCCCAGGGTGGCTCGCGCGCCCGCGCCTCTGCTCAGCTCGCGGCGACGCCCAGATCTACAGCGGCGACCGCTGGTGAAGCCTCGGATACCTCGGAGGCGTCCCGTGCTGCCACGCCGCCCCTCCCGACGCCACCGGAGCTGCTGCGTGCGCCGTCTCCTCGTGCCAGGCTGGCGGCCAACGCGCCCATCGTCCCTGAGGTTTGCATCATTGAGCGCTCGCCCGACATCGATGCTGAAGAAGCGCGCCTCACTCGCGCGATTCTAGTCTCGGTCGTTGGTAGTCGTGCTGCCATTGCTGCGGATGAGGTGTCCCAAGTGCTTGAAGCTGCCCTTTCACTTCAACCTGGTGCCTTTTCCATCGCTGCTACCCGCCAAGCTGACTTCTTGGTGGTCTTCAATGACGCTGCTGACCATGAGCGCGCATTGGAGCACCCAACCATCCCGGCCGTCAGGTTCGTGCTGCGTCTCAAGCAATGGACAAGGCAGCACAAAGCCACGAGCGCTGTCATGAACCACAGAGTGGCAGTTGACCTGGTGGGAATTCCGGAGCACGCTTGGAGCCGCTCGACGGCGGCCAAGCTCCTCGCCCCGGCTTGCCACATCGACTCCGTCGACCCGATTTCCACCAATCGCAGTGACCTCACCAGCTTCAAGATTCGGGGATGGATGACCAATCCTGGTCTCCTGCCTCCTGGCCGTGTCCTGGCCATTCCTGAAGCCAATCGCGCTGACGAGCTGCCGGCGACCAAGGTCGCGCAGCGCTTGCTCCACTACGACGTGGCCTTCCGGCTACGCCGTGTGGAAAGCCGGCGCGATGACGCCCCTGATGGAGCACAGCTCAGGAGGACTGACGACGCAGACCGGCGCGATCCTGCTACGCGCCGGCCAAGGCGAAGAGGGCGCCGCGGTGGCCGCAAGCGCGCGCGTCGTATGACGTCGCTGCGCTCGGACACTGACGGCAGCCGCTCGCCAGCGGCTGATGATGAGAGCCCCTCCGACGCCGCTCCCCAAGATTCAATCGTTCCTGCTTTGGCGCCGACCAATCTGGCTGCCGCAGGTCCGTGCGATGATCCCAAGGACTCCTCGGCCACGCCAGATGGCGTCTCCGGACAAATTGCTGCCGATGCCGTCGAGCCCCTCGTCGCGGCAGCCCCCTCCACCCCTGTCGCCGCGTCGATTCCATCTGCCTCGCCGCTCCCAGATTCGACCAAAGCCCAATTCGAACTGAGCCCTCACCTGTGCACCCACTTGTTGGTTGTGCGCGGACGAGGCAGCTTCAGATTTCGTCAAGCTCGATGAATTCATGCTGGCGCCTACTCGTCAAGTGGCGACAGTCAGGGATTGGCGGCTATCGATCAGACCTCGCCTTGTCGCGCCCTGTCCCTCGACTTCTTCGAGGTCTCTCTCTCGCCGGCGACCGCTGACGGCAGCTCGACCGCGTCGACTAAGGCCTGCAGCCTTCCAAGCCAGCCGGCTGTTGCAGGGGATGTCCAGAGCGCACGTTCGCGTGCTGATCAGGGCGCTCCCCAAGCGACGCCAGTAATGGACGAATTCTCTGAAGAAGGCCTTGTCACGGTGCCAATCTCCATTGACGCAAGACGCTTTGGTAGCGCGGCAAGCTTCACCAAAGCCTACTCCTGCTCGCTGCCAAGGCACATTCTCTCGCCCTGCCCGCCTCCGCAGTCCTCCTTACCGCCAACTCCCACGCCACGCCGCAGTCGCCGCATTGCCAAGCTCTCAGGTGCAGAAGTCCCAGGAACTCTGTCCTACGCGGTGCGCTCGCTTCTCTGCAAGTTGGGGTTTGCCTGAAGAAGTCAATGAGGAAGTATATGAAAGCTACATCCGCAGCTTCGACAACCAGCTCAACCCGGAGCGGCTGATGGTCATGCGAACCTTGTTCGCCGGTGTCCTCCCTTCCCCGGCGCCGGGCATCGATGAGCCCTTGGAGGTTGGCACGGCGTGCTGATTAGCCGTGTCACTTGCTGTCCAACCCTTCCCGATGGAAGCTTCCAGCGAGATCATTAGTATCTGGAACGCGCGAGGGCTTAATGCCATTGCGCGCCAGAATGCTGTTCGTGCGGCCACCCGTGATGAAGGGGCCACTTTAATTTGTTTAGAGGAGACGAAACTGGCTGTTGTAGATCGTGCGATCATCCTGCAGCTGTTTGGACCTGACTTTGATTTCACCTTCTTGCCGGCAAATGGGACCAGGGGAGGGATCCTCATTGCTTGGCGCACTGATCGCTGGGCAGTTACAGGGATGCCTTCCACACCTTTGCGCTTTCGATCAGGGTCAAGCAAGTCTGTGATTCCAGCCCAGGCGCATGGTGGTTGACAGCGGTCTACGGCCCATTTGCGAATGAGGAACGTTCTCTGTTCCTTGATGAGCTGCGTGCTTTCCGGGCATCGCACCCGGGGCCGTGGGCGCTGACAGGTGACTTCAACTTGATTTATCAGGCGCAGGACAAAAACAAAGGACGGCTTGACAGGCGATGGATGTGTCGTTTCCGTAGTCTTCTGGATGATCTTGAGCTCCGCGAGCTGCCTCTTCAAGGAAGGCGCTACACCTGGAGTAACGAGCGTAGGTCACCTACCCTGGTTCGCCTGGACAGATTCTTCTTTTCAGAGGAATGGGAAGAACGGTTCCCTGACTGTCTCCTTCGTGCCGCGTCCTCGATGGCCTCTGACCACTGTCCGATCATCCTCCACACTTCCTTGATGTGGCCTCGAGCGTTCCGCTTCCGGTTTGAAGCCTTTTGGACAAAATTTGAGGGGTTTCGTGATGTGGTCGCCCAAGCTTGGCAAGCTCCTCCTGACCATGATCCACTTAGGCGCCTGCATGCGCTGCTTTCCAACACGGCTCGTGCGCTCCAATCTTGGAGCAGCCGCCGCATTGGAAATGTCAAGCAGCAGCTCCTGTTCGCAAAGGAATTGATCCTGCGCTTTGATGCTGCTCAAGACTGCAGGCCCCTCTCGGATCTTGAGGCGCAATTTAGGAAGGAGCTGAAACTTAAAGTCCTTGGGCTGGCTTCTCTTGAGAGGACAATTGCTCGTCAGCGATCTCGCATTGCTTGGCTGGCCGAAGGGGATGCGAACACGAAGTTCTTCCATGTCCATGCTCGCCACCGTGCCCGCAAAAATGTGATCATGAGCATCTCGAGGGACGGGGCTGTTGCCACGGATCATAACGACAAGGAGGCAATGTTGTTCGAGTACTTCGTCGATACATTGGGTTCGGCCATCCCACGTGAAAATGGGCTGGACCTGGGCGGCTGGGCCTTCCCACCTGGGATCTGTCCAGCCTGGATGCTGATGTTACTTTGGAGGAGGTTTGGGCTGTTATCAAGTCGCTGCCAGCAGACAAAGCGCCGGGGCCGGACGGCTTCACGGGCCGCTTCTACCAGTATGCTTGGCCCATCATTCATTCAGATGTCATGGCAGCAATCACCCACGTTTTCAACCTCCGGGACCATGGCTTCCACCGACTCAATGATGCGCTGATCCTCTTGCTGCCCAAGAAGGTGGATAGTGTCGACGTCACCTCCTTCCGCCCCATCAGCCTCGTTCATAGTTTCGGCAAGCTCATCACCAAGATCCTCGCCTCTAGGCTAGCGCCAGAGCTCCCAAGGCTAATAGCGCCGAACCAGTCTGCGTTCATCCGTGGGCGAAGCATCCACGACAACTTTCGGATGGTGCAGCTGGCTACCAAGGCGCTGCATGCTCGGCGTATCCCCATGGTGCTGCTCAAGATAGACATTGCAAAGGCTTTCGACACGGTTTCTTGGCCGTTCCTTCTCAGCATTCTTAAGCACATGGGCTTCGGGGAGCGATGGTTGGCGATTGTTTGCTCGATTTTGCGCAGCTCCTCCTCCCGTGTCCTACTCAATGGTGTTGCTGGACCTAGATTTTGGCATCGACGAGGGGTTCGGCAAGGAGACCCCTTAGCTCCGATGTTCTTCGTGGCGGTAATGGAGGCCCTCAACGCCTTCTTCCGCAAAGCCGAGGATGATGGCATGCTCGCACCTCTTCCCTGCCATGGCATCAAGCATCGCGTCTCGCTCTATGCGGACGACGTCGCCATCTTCTTATCTCCGGCCAGATTGGATCTCCAGACCACTAGCGCGCTCCTTCGCTGCTTCGGTGGTGCTTCTGGCCTCCACACCAACATCGACAAGTGCATTGCCATGCCAATCCGCTGTCAGCAAGCTCACCTGGCGGAGGTTACCGAAATTTTCCCCTGCCAGATTATGCACTTCCTTGCCCCTATCTAGGCTTGCCGCTGTCCTACAAGCGACCTTCCAAGGCGGCGCTTCAGCCGGTGTTGGACAAGATAATAAACAGATGCCCAACTTGGAAAGCACATATGATGGCCAAGCAGGGCCGTCTTGTGTTGGTCAAATACGTGCTGGTGTCTATCAAGCCCACCACTCGATTGCAATGGAGCTCCCAGATTGGTTCATCAATGCTTACGAGCAGCGCCTCAGGGCCTTTTTCTGGCGAGGAAAGGAGAAGGTGCAAGGCGGCCATTGTATGGTAGCCTGGGAGACAGTTGTCGACCAGTTTGTTATGGGGGTCTCGGGATCCCCAACTTGAAGATGATGGGAAGGGCCTTGCGCCTGCGCTGGCTATGGCTTCGGCACTTGCCGGACCGCAGCTGGGCGGATCTTCCTTCTTCGCCGGACCCCGTGTTAGAGGGGTTCTTTGCGGCATCGACATACACGATCCTGGGCAATGGCGCCTCCGCCCGGTTCTGGCTGGATCGATGGATTGGAGGACAATCGGTGCGCTCCTTGGCGCCGCACCTCTTCGCGGCCGTCGACGCCGCGGCTTTGGAGGCTAGCCGTGTGCGGCAGGCCTTAGATGGCAACGCCTGGGTTCGTGATGTGACCGGTGTCCTCACAGTGCCGGTCATCACTGAACTCTTGGCGTTGCATAGTCGGATTGCTGCTCTCCCTCCCCTGAACGAGGAGGAAGATCGGCTAATCTGGAGATGGACCAATGACGGCGTCTACACGCCGCCTCGGCCTACAAGGCGCTGTTTTTGGGTCTGGAGACGTTCGCGTGCGGCAAGACCGTTTGGAAGACTTGGGCGCCGGGGAAGTGCAAGATTCATGCGTGGCTTTTCCTCCATCGGAGGCTCTGGACAGCGGACCGACGTGCTCGCCATAGGCTTGAGACGCACGTCACCTGTCCTTTGTGTGGCAACGCGCCGGAAACGGCGGAGCATCTCTTCCTTGGCTGCCCTTTCTCCCTTGCTGTGTGGAGGGAGACTCTGGGCAAATGCGGTTTCGCTGGCCTAGCGCGAGCTCGACGTCGCTCTCGGATTGGTGGACGGCTTCTCGCCGGAGAGCAACGCCAGCGCGACGGAAAGGCTTCGATAGCCTTGTCCTCTTGATCATCTGGAAGATCTGGCTGGAGAGGAATGCGCGAGTCTTCGAGAATGCGTCGTCGACATTTCAGACGCTTTGCTCCTCCATTGCTAACGAGGCTCATCTCTGGAAGTTGGCAGGAGCTTCGGGGCTGTCCAGGGTCTGGAACTAGCTCATGTCGTTGTTGTTCTTTTTTCCTGTTCGTAACTGAAGGGGCGCGGTTGGGATCGTGCCCTGTGTTCTGTGTTGTTTAAGGCCTTTTTGGCCCCTTGTACTCTGTCTGTTCCAACTTTCTCTATCTTAATAATGAAGACAAGCAACTCTCTTGCTTGTTCTTTCGCAAAAAAAGACTCACAGCTACCCGATCGATGCCGTTGGCAGAGGGACAACGTAGGAAACCGATTAGCTAGCGACAGAGAAGAAAAACGAGGTCGTTAATTGCGGCATCACATCGAAGCTGTAGCTAGCAGACAGAGTATACGTCGTCAGCTCGATCGATCGTCAAGTGTTCTCAGCGTGTGTATCCAGGAGGCGAGTATGAAAGCGTGCGAAGCATGCATCGTGCGTTCAAGTTGGCCTGCTTAAATTAATTAATTCCCATATGCAGTGTGAATTATGATTAATTATTCACAAAAGGTGCATGGTGGTTATGTGATTTGTCTTGCCACAACAGCAGCATGCACAAAGTCAAGTGGGTATGTCTGTCTGGCGTCTTCTTTTGATATGTAGAGGTTGCTCGCCTACTCTGGTTCGATCGTGGACCAATCTAGTTACCCAAGTGAAGTCAACCGTATTGTTTTCTTTTTAATACAGAAGATAAAAAAAAGAAGTCAACCATACGCTGATCGTATTAACAAGTTAACAAGCTAGGCTTAGTCGTTTACATGTTTCAACTTTTCAAGGGGTTGAAAGGTCCGGGAACCATGCACGCATCAGACATTAGTGCACACTTGCCTAGAGTTATTTGTGTCCGGAAAAATCAGGGTACACTTGCATTTAAATTGATTGCCCAAAAGTTTTTCCATCATCATCTATAGGTGTCCTTGTCACCTCGTTTATGACATTGACTATTACTCTCTCCGTTTTTATTTACTTTCCGTTCTAAGTTTACTCGGAGTCAGATTTTGCCAAGTTTGATCAAATATTTAGAAAAAATATCAGCATATAAAATATATAATCTATAGTTTTAGAATCATCATAAAATATATTTTCATATTATATGCATTTGGTATTATGGATGTTAATATTTTTACTATATTCTTAGTCAAACTTGACAAAGTTTGATTTTTTTTTTTTTGCAAAAATGCCAACCAATTTATTGATCATCAACAAAGGTATAAATAATTCCACAGGTAATAAAAATTACAAAGAGCTCTTCAGACCACCTAGCGATGACTACAAACACTGAAGCGAGCCGAAGGCTCGCTGCCATCCTCACCCCTCCCTCACCGGAGTCGGGTAAAGCTTGTCGTAGTAGATAGACAGAAAGTTGTCGTGCTAAGGCCTCGAGTGAACAGCGCACCAGAGTAGTAACCATCGCCACTGATGACAACCGTAGATCGAAAGAGCCAAACCTGCAACTACACGGACGAACACGAAAACGTACTAGATCCCAGGAGATCCGCCGGACACATGCCTCCACGCACCCTACCTCCGCTGGCGCTAGGCACACCACCGCAGCGAGAATAGGACAGGGGGGGTCATTCCGACTTCAAGATGTAACCGCCACCTCACCATCTTGAAGAAGACATTGAAAAAACTAAACAAATGACGGAAACCCTCCCGCTGGCGAGAGGCCGTGATCCGCCACGCCTCCAAGGCCCTAAGGCCACCGGAGATGGAGATTTTGACTAAACCTAGAACGCGAAGTAAATAAAAACGGAGGGAGTAGTACTAGTCTTCTCTACACTGGAAAAAATTGACCCTCTTGACCAATAATAGCATACGCTACTCACTCCGTCCACGAAGGAGTGTATTTCCAACAATTTTGGGAAGTCAACATTTTTAAAGATTGACCATGTTTATGCAAAAAGGGATCCAATATTTATGCAACCAAATTAGTATCATGATAAAATATATTTTCATCATGTAACTATTTGATTTCATAAATATTGTTATACCTCTGTGTAAACACGGTCAAAATTTCAAAGAGTTTGAGTTTTCAAGAAAAGTTGGAGATACACTCTCTCGTGGACTGAGGGAGTATGTGTCATGAAGATTATATCATCGAATTTGCATTTGAAAAAAAAAAGCCTCTTATGTATACTATACATGGGGCGGTACAAGAAAGCAATAAACAGGTGCCAATCATTTCCTGGCAAAAAAAGAATACAGTATGTATCTCGCTAGAGTTAAAAGCGATGCTAAGAAAAGATTGGGCACTAAATCAAAACATTTTCCTTAGGATCTTATCTCCACGAATATGCAGCATTGATTTCAGATGGAACGAGATTAAAAAAAGATTTCATACGGCATGCATGGCCGTGCATTTTTTTTTCTGGCAGCAGCACACAAAAAAACGGCTTCCTAGCTACTGTATAACGGTTGAGAAAAGGAAGGCTATTTGCAAATTGGAAATACTACAGCCGAAGCAATTAATTAAATTAAAATAATGGATTCTCTGGCGCCTGATTTGGATATGGATCAATCCGTTCAGAAGGGGTAGGTACTGAGAACGGATTTGCTGCTTCTAGGTTCATCTGTACCCTGAGGTTTTTCTCAGAGAAGAAATCGGAAGTAGGAGAACTTCCAAATTTAGGAAGATCCGAAGAACCATAGAGAAGATGCACATTGTAGCATTTTGTCGACAAAAAACAGAAGCAGCACATGAAGTTTAGGTATATATTCAAGAACTTGGAGAAGATTTTCTTCTAATCCAGGCATTCCTAAGACCATTAGAGTATTATCCACGTGTGCTAAATTTTTGCAAACGGTTAGCTCTCCAAAGATATTACAAAAATTGAAAATTTCACTTGACCACATGTTGAGAAAAATGGCAGGCATCTAATTAAATTCAGACATATCTTTGTTATCTCAGATTCAGGCATATCTTTGTACTACAAATATAGGTATTAAATCAGTATATACTAATTACATAGCCCTAGTAAATATACATATCTCTGTGCCAGCCGTTGGATGGAGGCACCCACAGGAATCGGACGGCCCAGACACCTGGGTGGGTCTATATAAACCTCCTCTGGCCACTGCCCCTCTTCATCAAGCCACCGTCTTCCCGTTCCGTTTCCTCGCATCTCTCGAGAGAATGGCCCGCACTGCTCCGCCGTAAAGGTCCCGTCCCGCGCGGCGCTGGCGGCGGGGATGGGCGCGCAACGGTGGTCCAGCGCCATCGCCAAGGGGCCGCCGCGGAAGATCAGGATCGTGCACGTCGAGGAGCCCAAGGTGATCAAGACGGACGCGCGGCAGTTCCGCGAGCTCGTGCAGCGGCTCACCGGCAAGCCGAGGGGCAGAGGCGGAGGAGGAGGAAACGGGGCCTCGTCTTCGTCCGCAGAGATCGCCGCCTCGGAGTCGTCGTCTTCCCAGGCGTCCGGTGGCTCGTCGTCCGACCGCGCCGTCGTCGCCCCGGCTTCAGCGGTCGCCGTCAAGGCTGAGGTGGAGGAGGACGCCCCGTCGCCGCCGCGCGCGTTCGGAGAGGTGGGGTACACGAACGGCGGGGCGGCCGTCAAGGCGGAGGTGAAGGGGGAGGAGGCCGCGGCGTCGCCGGAGGAAGAAGGGATCGCGCGCGGGTTCGGGGACACGTACGAGTACGACGCCTTCTTCCATGGCCTCGACGACTTCCTGCTCAGCGCCTTCCAGGAGGACGGCTGCTTTAGTATCTGATCCATCAGCCGCTCCGCCTGCATGCGATTAGAGTTAAGTCTGAAATTTTTGCCCCCAGCCTCTCTGTCTCTGTCTGTTGGTGTGTTTAGGATTATGATGTTTGGTTCGATCTATGGAGATCTCCCGTGACAAACCTTAAATTATATTAGCTTGGAATTCATGCTCTGATTAGTTTTACAGAACATTCCGTGTTAGAAACCTTTAGCCTGTGGCCACATTTTGCCCCCCTGCCGTATGTTTCTGTTGGAGATAGTGACGAAGGTAATGTACATTGCTGCTACTGGCAGGTAGAACAAATGTCATTTTCTTTTATGCGCCATTGCAGTGATGCAAGCTGGGTACTGGAATCATTTTCAAGCAAAATTTACAGTGGTGACGGTTTGAGCTATTTGCTGCCTATTTTGCACATCTAAATTTTTCATCTTATTTCAGTGGTTACTAGCCACAGTGTGTTATTGCTCAGCTCCAGAATAGCAGTATCTATTATAGCCAGCAACAAAAACCAAGCTTAAACTTATACACACTCAAGTGACTGATAACCTGCACTACAATTTTCGTGTATGTGCAAACTGGCAAAATGGTAAAACAGTAAAAGGATCTCTGGAAAAGTTAATCATCATGTTCTAGTTAGTGCCCAAACTCTAGCTTTGATATTCTGGAATCACTACATCTGGAGTGCTGTCCATTGGATTTGGCTGCGGCCCTTCCAGTTTGGTAAGGACATCAGGTGCTCCAGCAGCATCTCTGATAATCTGAAAGAGAAGACAGCACCACCACCATGAGAAGCTGCAACTTTTGCAAAACTTACAAAATGTTAGAAAGGGACCGTCCATTCTGTACGTATGAAACATGGTCAAATTGACTCGTCTAAAACAGAGGATTCAGGGCAAAAACTTATCTCCCCAGAAATTTGGTGGATACTGATGGCTCCGAGTAACATCAAAAGGGAACTACTGTGTAAATTGAGTTGGCAGGCTGATTAGGTTATCAGTGTCTTAAACTGCAATTGATGCTAATATATGCCGTAAAGCTGGCATCCATGCATGATTTTTCTGAACCAAAACACTGACAAGTATGTGCATTTTTGTTCTGGTCATGAACTGGTACTTCAGAGGATTAAAAAAAACGTTGCCAACGGGGGAATGATCCCTCCCCTGGCTATACGTTGGTAGGTAGGTGAGACACCCGGTGCTCGAGTATTCCTCAGCTGAGTCTCAACTTTTCGTCGAGTATGTCGAAGCTGGGTCTCGAACCCGGTGGGCTGGCTCACACTCAGAGCACAAGCCACCAAGCCAGTGCTTGGTTCAGAGGATTAAGAACCTCAATTTGAACCGTGTACAAAGAATGATGATAAGCCTGTGCAGCATTCCCAAGCCAGTCTGTCATCAGCTTTTATTTTCTCTGGAATCAATGTGTTTATGAACTAAGTATAGAACCAGGTTTTGTTTCTAAAAGAAGAACCAGGTACATTTCAGTAGGTGAGTTCAACACTTCAACATGTGACTCAAAATATAAGAACTAACATACAATGCAACTCAAGCGCGTAATCTAGCTATAAACTTACTGACTCCAGATTTTGTGGAAGTTCAAACTACTGCAGTCCCCTCATCAAGGGGCATTTAGACAACACTAAAGGGAAATTATTATTTTGAAGATGGATGGCAAGTGGTCAGTGTAATGTGCACAAAATGCATGTTATCACGATATGATATTGTTGTTTGCTGTAACTGTGGGATAAGCATACCAATATTTCTTCGTCCAGGTAAGAAATCATGAATAAGCGCTGGAACATCCCGTCTGTAACAGAAAAGGAGGAATGTGAAATAACTTATAAATCCATGTAACATGCACTTCAGTTACTACATGTTCATGGCATCTCTGATTGGAAAATAGCATAACTATACTGAACCATCCTGAGATGGTGCCCTAAAATAATGGAAGCATTCCTCACTAGTTATTGTTGAAAGTCGAGTTTACAAGGGACAAAGAAACAACATTCCAACAGTCTAATACGTCTGGCAAAGAATTCAATGATTACAAAATTAAAAGCAAGCAGGAATTATTTAGCAACTAAAGGCCAGTAACAAATCTTGCTGTTGCCTTGTCTGAATGGGTAATATGTTCTAGAAAAACTGGAAAAGTGATGCACTCACTAATTTATATAATTGCTACAATGATACTACTATTCTAAATCAGTAACATATTGTTGTAATGAGAAAACTATAACTCAAGCCATATGTACTTACTAAGAGGTAACTTAACCCCCTCCGAAACAGCATCCCTTATAGGAGCAGGAAGTTGTTGTAGAGCTCCTGCAGTTTGTCCAAGAAAGCCCTTCAGTTGTTCAGGTAGTGTTTCCTCACTGATTTTGGGGGTCTCCAAATATCCCTCAATGTATTCCTCTTTCATCCTTATAGGCCCCTCGACGGACAGTTGAGTAGTCAGTACGAATCTGTTTTGTATCTGCATACACCAAACAGTAGAAAATTGTGAGATCATGAGTGGAAAAGTAGAAGTCAACATAGCCATATACAGATATAAATCTCTTGAATAAGACAGATCAATGTCTGCCGGTAATGGGTTAGTATGATCTTGGGATCTTGCAAGATTACAGAGCTACTGCTGATGAATGGAGACACAGACCATGACTTTATTTGAAGAAAAGAATAATCTATGCATGTTGCAGGCAGGTATATAAATAGCACAAACATAATGAGGAGGTTGTAAATATATACGAAAAACGCAGAGTAATTGTAGGCGACTGAACACTTCTTGTGAAATTACCGTATTAAATAACTTGATGTTCGATGAAACTTTGGAGTAGCCATCCCTGATCACCACATCAAGCCCCGTAAAGTGAGCGACACTTGTAGGCGACCTCCTACAAAAGCAGCATACTTGCTATGTGATACATATTTTTGTCTGAGAAAAATTAATGTAGACATTTATGTATTTGCAACACACGGTGTAAAGATAATTTTAACAAACTATGTAACTCGTTCTAATGATAATGAAGTAAGGAGAAATCCAATTTAAATGGCATACTCGAACAAAAGCCGGGCTGCAAATGCTCCTGGACTGTTATCGCCAAACCATTCAAAGTTCCAACGACCTTCCAGATAGGGCGATCTGAAAAACGGAACATGTTAACAAGTAACGATCAATGAAATTGTCCACATGATAGAAATGTTGCACTTATTTCTAGTGATGGTTCCTTGTTGAGGATTGCACCAATCCTTTTTTAGAAATTATATTGATGGGGCCACCATTTAAACTTCTGTGCCATTGTGAAAGCTATTCAGATAAAGCCACGACGCATGTGGTATGTTTCTTTGGATACAAGACTTACGTTGTGGGTCGAGGAGTGGGGTTGAGGCGTTCGAGGCCGACGATGCGCTCGTTGACGTCGATCTTCTGTATCTCCGTGGTCTTGCCGCTGACCAAGGATTCGAAGCCTCCTGCATCTCTGAACTGAAATGGGTAGGATTTTACATGCCATGGTTGAGAAATCGACCTGAAGCTCAGCATCAAGCCATCAACCAATAAGAGCATTGGCTCAAACTGTGAATGCACAACTCAACCGTGGACACTCGGTTACACCTATCACATTTATGTACTTGGTTTGGTTGCTTCTGCAGAATTGAGGCGTTTGCTTATCGATCAAATCAGCAATTATGGAAAACTGATGGTGGCTGTGCACAATTTAGCAAGTTGAGAAGCTAATCCAAACGCCTGGTAGTGGATACGGTTCGTATGGACGAGCACACGGGTAAGGAAGAGGAACAGGGGAGAGGGCTCACGGCGAGGAGGAGGGACTCCTTGGCGGAGAGGCGCTCCATCTCGCGGGCGTAGCTGGCGGCGGGGCCTCCCTGGAACGTCTGCGCCGTGGCCCTGCAGCGGCACGCGCGGCGCGGCGTGGGGAGAGGTGCAGCCGGCCTCCACGGCGGCCGCGGAGGGCCGACAGCAGCGGAGGGGAGGCGGGGGCGAGCGTCGTGGCTGCGGCGGCGGTGGCCATGCCGGACGAGGCGAGTTTGCCGGAGGTGAGCCGATAGGAGGAGAAGAGCTCGAGATGTCGTCGTTGCTGTTCGCTGCAGTGAGTTTTTTTTTTTTGAGGGATGCAGCTAGTTGCTGGAAGCTGCTGTCTAGGACCATCACATGTGTACCAGGGTCCCACATGTCAATGAAATGAACTATTCTCACCCTCAAGTCCCAAATCAAAACTGTCTTAAATTTGCCAACTTCATAAGGTTTGGTATTGTAGATGTTATAGTATTTCTGTATACTTCTGAAACTTAGGAAAGTTTGATTTAGAGCAAAACAAACAGTAGGGACTTGTATTTTGGATGTAGTAACCTTGGGCCCACATTCCATTGACATACTCCTTCCTCTGCTAACCAAGGTCCCACGTGTCACCGACAACCACTGTGAGTTTGGCGATAGTATTACTCGTATGTTGCAAACCATACCAAGAACAACCTAGTGAACCCAGCACAGCTGATAACCATTTCAAAAGGAAAACGGAGCTGGGTAACAAAAAAGCAAAAGTGGGAAACTTAAAAGGTGACTAACTACACTGGGATCACAGATGTGGAAGAGTGTTCTTTCGAAAGATGAATCTAAAACACAATCCATAAAATTGCAATACAACAGGCTAATCACCTAGAGCAGCAGAGAGAATAGTCACAGTAAGCCAATGGAGAATGAGAACCCCGTGCTTAGACAGCGGCACCCTTCCGCTGCTCGTTCTCGCCGTGGGCAAAGTGGCAGCGGTCGCCGAACGTGCAGGTGCCCTTGAGGAAGTTCTCGCATATCTTGGTCTTGTAGTTGCTCCTGCCACCAGGGCCACCAGATCGTGCAGCCGCGGCGCTGGCAGGGGCTTTCGATGGCATGCTTGCGCTGATGCTGGCAATGAGCTCGCGCACCATGTCGCTGGCCTGCTTTATCTGGTCGAAGTTGCCTTCCAGCTCAATGTTCTTCAGGTTCGGGTCTGATTCGTGGTCACGTATCGAGAGCTTAACCCCTGTGACTCGGCAGATCTGCTTCGTGTTGACCCCACCCTTCCCGATTATGCCTCCAGCAAGAGCGGCGTCGACACTGACCTTGGCAGTAGCTGATGCGCCAAAGCTTCCGGTTTGGGGAGCCATCGAAGCTGGTGGAGGTGGTTCGTGTCGACCTCCGTATCGACCACCCATGGGAGGAGCATAAGGACTTTCGTGGGACATGTAGGATGGAGGCCTGGCGAGCTCCCTCTCACCATGGGCGAAATGGCACTTGTCACCAAACTTGCAGCCTTCTGCAGTGTTGTACTTGGTGCACATACGCGTTTTCCCAGAAGCTTGATGAGAATTAGGAGTATGGTCCACGGGAGCTCTTGATGGTGCAGACACAGCATGGCCTAAGTTGTGTGATTTTGATACTGCCTGGTATCCGCCAGGGACGAAGTGCAGAAAGTGACAGCCCTCGCCAAAGGGGCACCCAACAGTGCTGCATCATTCAAAAGATTACAGGTCATGTACTGATATTGCAATAAAAATTTACAGATACAAAAGTATAGTTATATGAGAACTGGATGAACCATTTTAAACATTTCAGACATAATTATTTTTCAAAACGAGATACTAGTGTTGTCAAATGCAGAAGTTGATCGACGTTTATGCCAATGGGCCTAAATTTAGGTATTAACAAAAACACAGTCAAGAAGTTGCACAAATCCTGTTAGGCAATTCCCAGTGAGCTAATTTTTGCATGAGACCAAAACTATTTCAGAATTTGCATGAGAACAGAACCAAACCAAATCATTTCATGAAATGAAAGTTCCAAAAAGTCCAGACCATTGGCAAGTGCAAGAAGCAACCAAGATCGACATGAAACACTATTGCAAATCAAACATGCAGTCTCTATGTGCTTATATGGATGCTTTCATTACGAAAGGAGAAAAACTCACTCTTCTATTATACGCTGGAGGACAAAAACATGAAATAACTGTGGATTCAGGTCATGGTATGTATCTTATTTTATTACTCCCTCTGTCCCAATATATAAGACGTTTTGGCAGCTAAAACAGCTTGCCGAAACGTCTTATATATTGGGACAGAAGGAGTAGAACATTATGACAGAAAATAGTGAATATACCTGCCAGGATTATTTGGCAAAAGGGCAGTTGCATGAATTACAATTTGTAAGAACACAGAGCTTCGGCACAAAAAAATTAAATATGCAGGGGGAATTAATTCTTAACTGTAATACATAGTGAAAATTAGAAGGTACCATTCTATGTTATTTTGGATGGGTTAAGATTTGAACCTGAAAAACTTGGTGCAAGGCTTGGATTTGCTTGATAGACCAGTTTGTTGTGACTCCGATTCTGTTGCATAAAATTAATTACATTTTTCCACTAGTTAGAAGTTGCCTTGTTGATCTTCTAATCAAGTAAACATATACAGTTTGTGTCGAATAGACGTGATGAATGAACATAATTTTAGATAAGATAAAGATGATATTCACTGGTATTTTTCCTGCAGAAAATAGCCATGGTTACGCTCAAATAGATCATTTAATGAATGATAATTAACACGTGTTTACATGTTTCTTTGCTTGCAATGGAGAGTCCTCCAATTCGATTTTGATCAAAAGCAGGTGATATGCCTTTTGAAATTTGATTCCCATCACCATCAGCTTTCACACATGTTCTTTCCTTCTTTTCAAAGAAACCTCACTAGATCATCCTTTTAGTACTTTACTGCCTGCTCTTAGACTGTGTTGTTTCAGAGTTCTGTTGTCAAGCACCCAAGCTGTTTTTCTTTTCTGTACTGGGAGTATTTCATTATGACATCATGAAAACCGTCAGGCCAGACGTAGGTGAATCTTAACTCCACTCCATTGCATTAAACTACTGCCTTGCAGCTGTACCGGTGCGAAGAGGACAGCTGATGTATTCGCTATAATTATTACAATTACCCTACGGTTCGGCCAGCCGCCAGCACTACCCACTGCAGCATGAATGCTTCCTCACATGAATTGCGTCAGGCGAGATGCAGCTGAATCTTACTAGGGCTAACGGCAGTACGGCACGGCACCCTCCCTCGCTCCACGCTCGCGGAATAAAAAGCCCTAGAGAGCGTCGAGCTTGCAGATCCAGCGGCACGGACTACACGACGGTACGGGAACGCAACAACGATATATGGAAAGCATGTGCGGGGCGGGAGAGAAGGGGGAGCGCGGGGCGGTACCTCTGGAGCGCTTCCCTCCGGCGGCGGCGCCGTTGGCGGACTCCGGCCGGGATCTCTTGCGGGCGGCGGAGTCCATGGCGAGCGCTCGGCGTCGGGGACGAAACCCTAGGTAGCCTGCGGTTTGGCGGAGGCGGAGGAAGAGGGGAAGTGCGAAATCGCTTGGGTCCGTCGAGTTAACGGCGTGGGTGTGTACGTGGCTCCTATGGTGGCTGGGCTTATAAGCCCACGACTTGGGGTTTGGGCCTCGAATCGGATAGTGGTCCGATTGTGATGGGAATTTGCGTTCGGGTCCGATTAGGTGACCACGACGAGATTCCGAAACGAAAAAAAGAGGTGACCACCTCCTCACGTAGTCGGTGGTTCCCTCCCACTTGCGCCGCCGACGGTGGCGATGATCGCGGGTCGCGCTCGAAACAATCGAGTCAAAAGCTTAGCTTAATAGCCGAATTAGCCGAGACTACCCTGAAAAGTAAGCAAGAAGAATGAGACTAGAGGCCCCAGTTGTGTTGGGCGTCGTCGTTCTCGGGGAGGCGCCGCTCCCCGCGTCATCCAGCTGCGGAGGCGGGTGATGGAGCGGCAGATCTGTTCCGCCGTCTCGGCAGTGGCGGCACGGGGAGGCCACCGGCCCCCACGCACCACCCGTTGGGTAGGCGGCAGTCGGGAGGGGCGAGGAGCCCGTAGCTATGGAGCTCCCAGGCATCGTCGGAGTTGACGGTGCGCTGCCACGGTACACGGAGCCGGTCTCGTCGTTGTTCGCCATGTATGTGAGGGCGAGCAACGAGAGTGAGGGCGAGGGCGTGCGAGGAGAGTGATGTGCACGGCGACGACGCTAGCTTTTATCGTCGAGAGGGGGCGGTGCGACCGGCGTAAATGCGACGCGTGGGGAATCCGCAACACCGGCCGCGTGGCTAGTGAACCGTCGCGTCGACTGGCACCATGTGTGTCCCAAGCGTGCACCACCACCCGCCCTGTCGCTTCACGTTCGAAACTGGCGTCGATTTGCGCCATTAACGCGGGCGGACAGACATCCTGCACGACGCCATAACTCACGCCTGCCCACGTTATGTCCATGGCGAGGGCCCCCCACCTGTCAGAGGGCATGTCCGGCACCGCCGAACAGGCCCCCCAAGTTTGGAGGCCCTCTCGGGGTGCCAGACAGAAATCGGCTCGGTGCCGCTGTGGACGATTTTTTGGTCCGGACTCCCAGTGGGCTTTTTGTGGGGCTTCGGTGGAGATGCTCTAAAAAGAGTACAATGAGGCCTTGTTTACTGGTAGTGTATCCCAAGTGGATTGGGTATGGGATGAGATTTGGTGAAATCTTTCACTTCACCCAATCCTTTGAATCCCCACGAATATTTTTGCACTCAAATACACTAATATGAGCTAGAGTTTTTAATTTACATTAAAATGAGACAATTCATTGGGATAACTTGGGATTATCTCTACAAACTCAAATTAGTAAATGGACAACTCGGGATTTTTCCAGATGGAGGATAATCCCCTACATTTTCCTAAAATATACTTACAATACCCTGAAAGTAAACGAGGCTTGAAAATGGTTCATTTGAGAGAAACAAGCGCCTATAGTAGGATGTGTTGCAATGGACCGCCGGGTGACATTCTGAAGAGTGGAGATGGCCATATAGGGTTGTTAGGGTGTTCTCATGGTCAATTCAGTTATCGAAAATTAAAGTTTGAAATTTGCGACCCAAATTTATGATCGGTCTTTTCGGTCCTAACATTTCGCTTTCGGTCTTTTCGGCATTTTGTTTTTCTGCCCACCCGTAACCACAATGCATGAGAAGAAGGAAATATCTAGTTGTACCACATATTTAAAAAACAATTTTAAATTTCACAAAAAATACGAAAAAGTGTGAGTATTCACAAAATATATGTCTACAACCTTTAAATTTAATATCCAAATTTGAATGGAGCGTTGAGAAACGAAAAATTATAAATCTAACATGAATAGTGCCGTTTCTGACTTTGTGACACTAATGACACTACTCATGCTAGATTTATATTTTTTATTTCTCAATGCTCTTTTCGAATTTTAAGCTGAAAGTTTTGAAGGTTGGAGACACATATTTTGTGCACTCACATGTTTTTAACTTTTTAAGACATTTAAAATTACTTTTTTAACGTAGCACGGGGAGTGGTAGCAGTGTAGTACTGTTTGTCTCGGTGCACAATCCTACCTTGCTTCAAGCCGAGACCAACGCCGACCCGCGCGGCAGGGCACATCCTCCACCACGCCGGCCACTCCCCATTGCTGCGCCCCCTCCCGACCCCAACCCCCCGCCGCCGCCGCTGCCCAGCCCGTCCAGCGGCCGGACCGCTCCGTCGCGCGCATAGGGTTTTGGCCCGCCTGCCTCCCGCATTCCACCGATTCGGCTCGATCCCCGCAGCCCCGGCCCGCCGCCGCCGGCCGCTGCGGCCAGCCCCCTTGTGTTGGGAGCCAGGGTATCTGCTCGCCGCATTGGCGGGCGCGCGCATCGCGATGGTGCCCAACGGGCTCTTGCCCAATGCCTCGGCGGGGGTGACGAGGCGGCTCGACCCGGAGCGGTGGGCCGTCGCCGAGTCCCGGACCGCCGAGCTGATCGCGCTCATCCAGCCCAACGCCTACTCCGACGCCCGGAGGCATGCTGTCTACGACTACCTGCAGCGCCTCATCAGGAACTGCCTCCCCTGCCAGTGCCAGGTATAAACAAAATCACACTTTCCGACTGCATCGATTGCTGCGGCAAGGAATGTACTAGGTACATTGGGAAATGTCAGCGTAGAACTAGTTCCTTGTTTCTTTGAAGATGGAAATAAACTTGTTTCAGTGTTTGCTTTCCTTATGCAAGGTTTTTTTGCGCTACATCTTGCCACTTTCCTGGTCCTACCTTTTTCCCGTGTTCCAAATATATTCCATCTGCTATTTATTCGTGCTTGAAATAGAATTGATCTCCCCCTCCTTCAGGTTTTTTACTTTTGGATCGGTTCCTCTGAAGACTTACTTACCGGACGGTGACATCGATGTCACTGCTTTCAGTGATAGTGAAGAATTAAAGGATTCCTGGGCTGGTTCGGGATGCTTTGGAACATGAAGAGAAAAATGGAAATGCTGAATTTTGTGTAAAAGAAGTTCAGTATATCCAGGCGGAGGTAGTCTCTCTCTAACAAGTTCAACATGATATTATTTTGTAGTTAATTTTGTTCATACATACATGACTCTCTTGTGGTAACTATATATACCTATGGTAGTGTTGAATTAACAAGTTTGCCTGCACACATGTGCATGCTGAAATCACTATTGGAACTCCATTGCTGTATTAGATCTGTGCCGCATGGGTCGGAGTAGAACTGAACACACACAACTCATCTAATGTGATAGTTCAGTTTATTATTTATACACTCCCCCTTTTATTTTCCCTGAAATTCTCCGGAGTCACACATTGCCCGTGCCAGTTCATGAAAGGTTAGCGCCTTATGAGAAGGGCTTTTTTCCCGCTTTTTTTGCCCAATTTAGAGCTTCTTATTAGGGAAATTGATTGTTCCTTACAGACTATAGAGAAAGCGAATAAGAGAAGGGTAGAAGAAATGATCCGTGCCTGCGGTCGCCCGCTCTATTTATATGCGCAGTGGCAGGTAGGGGCAACTCTATGTAAGAGGACTCCCATAGAGGAGAGGGGAAACCCGCTTCGATAGGGCGATAGCCCTGTTTTTATTGAATATCCTTTCTGGTGCTTGTCTTGTATTGAGGTATACAGAAGATATGAGTCAAAGTAGGTAAGAGAAGGGGGCACTATTATTACGAGTAGGTCGTTCCTGTTAGTTAGGAAAGTGCTATTGTATTTAAGAAAGAACTGTGTGTTTTGAGAAAAGTGAAATAAACTGTAGCAGGGAATCACTACTTTTACGTCCCTTCACTCGGAAGAGGTGGCGTCAATGCTGCTTCCAAAGAATGTTGAGTCCATTGGATCCCAAGAAATGCGTATAGCCCTTCCACATGGGACTCCCGGATCACTATGGCCGACTTCTGTCTCTGTTCAACCAGTCGGCCTCACAGTCAGGCAGACTTATACCATTACGCTCGCGAGCAGAATTAACGCTTGAGCCTACATTTGCACACCTCGTTACTCTTTGGGAGCAGATCTTCTGTTTGCGTTAGAATACTCTGGCATCCTTACAGTTCCCTCTCCAATATATGTGATGGAAAGTTAGGCTACTCACTACAGTAAGTTGTGCTAACCTATTATGCCCCAGTGAAAACATCAAGGTGGAAAGTTAGGCTACTTGGTATGCACGGACCTATAATGTCCCATTGCAAACATTCAGGTGGACTGTAGCGGGAAAATACTTCTAACTTCCTCCTAGTTTTCAGAATAGGGAAACATACTCTTATATTTATATTACTTATTTTATGGATTGTGCTTTGTTACTTGTATTATGCTGTCTTGTGGCTTCATCCATTCGGTACAATTTATATTCCGTGGATCATGCACAGGTAAAGCTTATCAAGTGTCTTGTGGACGACATTGTTGTTGATATCTCATTTAATCAAGTTGGTGGATTGTGTACACTTTGTTTCCTTGAACAGGTATGTTCTCTTGTTCAAATAAACTGAATGTGTATACTATATGGAAATGACCTGCTTGAATCATTCCTTTCTGTATATCAGTAACTATCAATGTACAGTTATGACTTTATGGCTATGCTTATCGCATATAGGTTCGAGGATCAAAGCTACTTGACTTTTTTGCCTATACTTGCTTCTAATGAATTCACATTTTATTAGGTTGACAACTTGATCAATCAAAACCATTTATTCAAGCGGAGTATCATATTGGTGAAGGCATGGTGTTTCTATGAGAGTCGTATTCTTGGAGCTAACCATGGTCTTATATCTACTTACGCATTGGAGACCCTGGTTCTGTACATTTTTCAGGTGTTCAACAACTGTTTTACTGGACCACTTGAGGTAACTTTTCTCTCTTGGATTTCACTATCCTGATATGAAAACAGTGCTTATTTGTTACTTCTGCATTTGCAGGTATTATCCTGTTTCTTAGAATTCTATAGCAACTTTGACTGGGAGAAATTTTGTTTGAGTCTGTGGGGCCCAGTTCCTATAAATTCACTTCCAGATATGACTGGTAATTTGATATATGTTTCTTAATTTTACTACTGTTTCATAGTTAATTGAAACATGATTGTTTTAATAATTTATTGTTATTTCATGCAGGGGAACCCCCACGGATGGACACTGGTGAACTGTTGCTGAGCAAGTCCTTCCTAGAGAGATGCAGTCAGCTGTACGGAGTTACGCCTAGTAACCTGGAGAACCATGGTCAAGCATTTGTTTCAAAACACTTCAATGTAATTGATCCATTACGAACAAACAAAAACCTTGGAAGAAGTGTCAGTAAAGGTAACTATACCCAAAAGAATCTAATTGAAACAGATGAATTGAGCAGAGTTCATGCTTTTGCTGGTTTTTGCCTTTTGCTAGTGACGCTATCCTGTGTTTGGATTATAGATATTTTGTAAGTCTACATAACCAAATTGTAGAGATTCTAATTACTGTTTAAACAATCAGATTAAACAACAGAAAAATAATGTTCTCTCAAGATATTTCAATATTTTCAGATTCTAACTAAGCATTTTTAAATCGTTAAAATGAATTATTTGGTAAAAAATATGAATAACTGTTATCTACAAATAGTGTGTTCTAATTTTTCAACTGGTGGAAGCTCACCATTCCACTGATATATGTAGAGAAATGATCAGCAACTACAACTTAGTGCTGACAAAAAGAACTGCCCGTTTGTGGCTCTGTGGCACATGCCCTAAATGGTTCTTGCTCTAGCTATAGTTGCTACTTGCTAGGCTTTCCCATTTTTGCCAAGCCTGGTGTAATTTTTTGATTTGAAAAGAGAAGATAAAAGAGGGATACTCTAGGAATATGGCCCAACCAAGTTGGAGTATGTTAGTATATGTGGATTGCACTAGCCCTTTCCGCCAGTTCGGACTTTTGGTTGCATTCGCTAGTGCATGAAACTTGACAGAGCAGACCTATATAGAAAGAGGGAAGCCGCCACACTCATGGGCTTGACCGCTCGGTCGTTCCACAATGCGGCCCTCTTCCAGGCTGGCAGCTGCGTCTTCTAGGGTCTAGGGGAGAGCTGACGCAGTGGGGCTAAGGGGGAGCTCAGATAGTGAGCTCCAGATCTGCTAGGCTGAGACCTAAGGTGATGAATCGAGGAAGCTTGTTAAGAAAGAACGAAATAGAGAGCTCCATATGGATTTGTGTGGTCATGTGGGCGGTGGCTGCTGGAGACGTTGGGCTATGGTGTGTTGTGGCTTCCCTAGCTTCCCTTGGTGTCGGTTCTATGGGTGAGCCACCCTTAAACTGAATAGAGGGATGCACTTCGTTTTGTTGTACCCAGCATCCCTCAGATATTGCATCAGTCAGTGACGGCTAATGTTAATAATTGCTACTCCCTCCGATCCGTTTTAAATGTCGTGGAGATAGAACTAGCGAAGTGCAAACACATGGTATATCTGGCAACACTTAATTAGGATCGGAGGGAGTATTCTGGATTGTGTTGGTTACTTTTTTTTTGGTTATTTGTTAGTAGTGGGCTTAAGTCAGCTACTCTTGGTAGTAGACCAATAATAAGCATGTGTTGACTGCATACGAAGTACATGTTTGAGTAAGAGATGATGTCCGTCTTATTTTGATTGTTTAGCAATTCAAAACCTGAATATGTACTGCCTGTATGTACACGCTTAATTGTCTTGTCTTTGTGGTCATTTTGCTGCTGTAATTGATAATCTTGTTAAATGCAGTGAGTTTTATGTCGTAGTTTGGCTGTGTTGATAGAGAGGTTCCGTCTTGTAAGACAGGCGAAAGTGCATCGATATGTTGTGTTGATAACCTATTTTTTTTCAGGTAATTACTTTAGAATACGCAGTGCCTTTTCTTTAGGGGCACAAAGGCTGGCAAATTTACTCGAATGTCCGAAGGAAGATATAATTGCTGAAGTAAATCAGTTCTTTACAAATACATTGACAAGGCATGGGAGTGGCAATCGTTCTGACACGCCTGCACCAAATATTTTTCCTGAACATGTTCTGAAGGTTGTCCCTGCTGAAGCGTCAAACAGCCACGAGAGGTTACATCCCGGTGTCGCATGCTAGGTGTGTGACGAATGGGTGCAGGTGGCCCAGTTCGGCGGCGAGGTGGTACTCTTTTGGAACTAGAAAGACTTTGTCCTGAAGTACAACAACACGCTCAACACAATGGTGTTCATGTTTCAGGCCTGGAGCTTGAAGGTGACGATCTACAAGGCCGCCATTTCCAGTGCGAGGCCGTACACCTGCCCTCACCACGGCTAGCCGGCGAGCTCCTTGCCTATATAAGTATATATGTGTAGGATGTAGCGATGAACTAATGCTCGTGGGTACGTTGATCACGTGGTGTAACCCCTGAGTGTGAAGAGACATGTGACGCCCCTGTTGATGCAAACAATACATTTTGGTCAGGGGTGTGAGCCTTTGATGTTCATCTCACCGTGCAGGTGTTTAGGAATCTGCTAAGTATGTACTACCTCTGTTCCTTAATGTAAAACGTTTTGGCCGTTCATTTTGAACTTCCAAAACGTCTTACATTAAGGAACAGAGGTAGTAGGTGTTAAGAACCTGGTGATGTCAGTATGTAGGTATTAAGTAATCAGCTATGTTGCCTGTAATTCTTGGTATTAAGTAATCAGCTATGTCGCATGTAATTCTTTTTGTGTTGTTTTTCCATGTGCTGATGTGCATACAAGAGGTTATAAGATCACCTAATTTGAATGCGGTGAGCAGACCACGTCATTGTACACAACCAAACAAATGTGGTTTGCATCTGCTTACCATGAAACCACTGGTGCAGCTAACCAAACAACAGGTAAGGGCAACCAAACGAACTCCAGAAAGTGGCCTAGACCATGTTTCAGCCCATAAAATGGTGCGAACAACATAAGACACCTAGATTCAACACGTTAATCTTGTCTAAGGAGGGTTGAAGGGCACCCTAGGGTCACCAATTTGCATCCCTACATGCGTGTGTACTAGTGTTGACAGTTGGTGGTTTCTCTGACTGGAACTTCTCACTCCAGAGAAAGGTGACAATGTGTTTGCTCCTTTTTCTTATTTGATAAATATACTACTTACATTGTGGAACAGAGGGAGCAGTATTTTAATATATCATACTATTCATTTTGGGAATAACTATATCCTATCACCAAGGGCCCTGCCCATGTCTACATGTCTCAAGTGTAAGGGCGGGACTAGAATACTGAAAACGGTATTCAAAATTATTAAAAATATTTTAGTATATGAAACAAATTTTATACAAGAATTAGGGTATTAACTACTCCCTCCGATCTGATTAAAGTGTCAGAGAAAATGAGCGTTGAACGCACACGTTTGTTGCCGGCGACAATTTTTGTGGATCGGAGGGAGTATTGATCATACCTATCTAGGGACTGCAATGGGGCCCCATTCCCCGCAAACCCATGGGAAATTTATCTATTAGGTGTTGGGGAGTAAAAGGTATCCCAGTTTCCATGTTGGTATCATTGTACGCGTTAATAATATTTAGCGTTCGAAACTAGGTTATTATCATTTTACCACATTTTTGTTGCATAATTTACGTATTTTAATGTGTAAAAAAACGTAAGATCCTTAAATAACAGGGGAACCTGAGCCCTGCCCCAAACCTGATGGGGAGAGGCAGTGTCGGAGCTTCGAGAAAAAATAAGGAGGGGCCAAGACGCTAATTAAACCTTTCAATAGCTATCACAATGCTTAATCTTCATTAGTTTGGTCTTAATAGAACTACTAGTTAAAGAAATTGCACATATGTTATGGGGTTCATGGCCCACTTTGGCCTCCATGAAGCTCCACCATTGGGGAATATCTCGTATGTGTTTAAGAAATCTTCACAATGAAAGATGCTTGTGCTTGAGAAACATTTGAATTACCAAAATAAGAGTATCAAATATGTTCATTCTTATAATTTTCTATCCAATGAACTTAACATGAATACATAAAAGTAGAACATCCAATATATGAACTACATATGAGACGTGCAAAAATATTATTTTCAAAAATAAGAAAGCTACATACTTGGACTTTGAACCCTGAGCTACTTCAACCTTTATTTCTTTTTAAACTAGATGAGCTACTTCAACCTTTATTTCATCATAGACTCTGGATATCTAGTATTTAATAATGAAGTATAGTTAAACTGATAAAGAGATATAATTGATTGATCAATATGGTATATTGAACACGGGTGTACATACTCCCAGGAGTATTAAACCATTAACTATTATATATATATATATATGAAGCTCAGATGGGGCACCTAGGAGCATGGGCACCAGGATGGAATACGAACAGTTTTAGGTATGTAGACATATACATATATCTTGGGTATGTATACCTTAGGTATGTAGGAGGTACATATGATTTGGGTATGCACATTATGGGGTATGCATACCTAATAATATGCACATACCTAAGTTATTTATATATATACCTGATCTGTACGCGTACAATTGAACACACATACCCAAGATATATATAACATGTAGATACCTCGAATACACATACCCAAGGGTATGTGTACCTCCTATATACCCAACATGTGCATACCCGAGTTATATGTGTCATCTACATACCCAAAATGTACTGTATTCTATCCAGGTGCCCGGGCACCAGGGAGCACATGTTAATTTACCTATATATATATATATATATATATATATATATATATATATATATATATATATATATATATATAACTCAGCTAAAAAGGAACCTATTCATGTTTAAGCTAAACAGGAACTTTCTGAACCTTCTCGGATATGCCAAGTGAACCTTCTCGCGCGATACATGTGAACCTTCAGACGGAACATGAACTGAACATTTTTCCTGAACATGTTTTCGGAACGAGGTGAACTTTTTTTTCTGTATCAAGTGAACCTTCTCGCGCATGTCATGTGAACCTTCAGACGGAACATGAACTGAACTTTTTTTCTGAGCATTTTTTCGGAACGAGGTGAACTTTTTTTCTGTACCAAGTGAACCTTCTCGCGTATGACATGTGAACCTTCAGACGGAACATGAACTGAACTTTTTCCCTGAACATTTTTTCGGAACGAGGTGAACTTTTTTTTCGCAATTGCACATGAACTTTTTTTTCTGCACCAAGTGAACCTTCTCGCGCATGGAACGAGGTGAATTTTTTTTTCTCTGAACTTTTTTCGGACGAACAGAACTTTTTTTCTGAACTGCACATGAACTGTTTTTCCGAACGAAGTGAACTTTTTTTTTGAAACCTTTTTTTCGAACAAAGTGAACTTGTGAACCTTTAATCAGATCGGGGGATTATAAGTGGATGAATGAACTGCATAAAAATAGCAGTGAACTTTAAAAATTTATCAAGTGAACCTTCATTTAATTTTTATAAACCCAGTAAAAAGGCAGTTCAAATACCAGCTCAGATCCAATATAAGAAAAAAAAACAGTTCAGCTCCGCTGGCAGAGTGCCTCTCGAGACCACGAACTAAGAAAAAAATTGAAGGTTCAGAGTGAGGCTTGAAGCACAGACGCGATTCAGGAGGTAGCCCAGAGCGGCGTCTGACCTCTCGCGAGGGCGAGGTTGGGCCTTGGAGGTTGGCACCGGTGGCAGCTGCTCGGGAGGGGAGGCCGGCGTCCAAGCGTGCTAGGAAGGGGAGCCTCCACGCGCTGGATTGTGAGCGTGGTTGCCCACGGAGGCGAGCGGAGGTGGCCGGGGCATCCCGGAGTTGAGCGAGTCCAATGGAGGGCGGGCAGCGCCGGATTCAACGAGGATGGGGATGGCGGGCGAGGCTGGCGTCCAGATAAGCCCGGGGGACGGGCCGGCGGGTGGGCGGCCGAGCGGGGTGGCCGCGGCGGCGCCGGAGTTGACCGGGCCCAGTGGAGAACGGGCGGCGGCGTGGGGCCTGGACCTCCTGAGGCGGCGGTGGCGCGGGGCCTGGACCTCCCGACGCGGTGGCGGGGCGAGGCCTTGGACCTCCCGACGCGGTGGCGGGGTGAGGCCTTGGACCTCCCGACGCGGTGGCGGGTGCTGTTGGCGGCGGGGCGAGGCGCGGGGGCCCGGCCAGGGCGGAGGTGGCGGGGATAAGTAGTGCGTGGTGGCGGAGCTCGGGGCACGCCGGCGGGAGGTGGGTGGCCGTGCAGGTGGGCTGTGGATGGTAGGGAAACGGGAGGAAGAAAAGGTGGTCTTGCCGGGGGGTCCCTCGCCGTGTCCGTCGCCGGCTCCCTCGCGTCGGCCGCGGCCGCCGCTCGCTCGCCGGCGCCGGCAACGAAGAAGGTGGTGGGGATCGGGGAAGTCTCTGTGGGTCGGGGGATCGGGGCGCATCTAACTGGTCTGGACGGGGTGCGGGTCGGGATCGGAAAGGCTGGCTCCTTCCCTAATTAGAATAGTTCCTACTTAAACTAAATAGGAACTCTTAGGGGTAGGTTCCTGTTTAGTCCTGCCCTATATATATATATATATATATATATATATATATATATATATATATCGGAAATAGTGGGCTAACATGGGGTATAGCTACCCACCCCAAATCCATCCGTTGGATCCTTATAGGGAGCATAGATAATACTAACCAGGAGCATGCGCCTAACGGAACGACGTTAATATATTCGGTAGAGAAAAGTCTCAGCACTGAGCCACTGACGCTTCGGACGACAGAAATTTCAACGTTGTACAAACCATGTCACACCCGGCTCCATTTCAAACACCACCTCTCCCCAGTCGTCGCGTCGCATCCATTCTAGATCCGTCCACCTGTAACGGTGTTGCGGCCGCGCAGCTCACTGTTGGAGTTTAATTAGGCTATATTTTCTCTCGTCCCCTGTCGGCTGTCGCCCACCCCACCCGACCCGTCCCAATCCCATCCTCTCCAGAAAGCTGCGGCGTCCGGCACCGGGAAGAAGAGGGTGCGAGGAGGAAGAAGAGACTCCATGGGGGCACCGGATTCGAGCCTCTCCGGCAACATCCGGCACTGGGAATAAGAGGGGGCGGGGAGGAAGCAGAGGCTCCGGATCCAAGCCACCCGCCATGGTGCTTCTCCGGCCATGGGGCTCCGGCGAGCTACGGCGGCCAGCCACCCGCCGCCGCGTCTTGTTCTCCGGCGGACGCGCCCGAGGCTCGGGAGGAGGTAAGGCCGGCGACGGGTGCGCCCGCGCCCGCGCCACGCCTTCCTATTCACCGGCGCAGAACCCCGGGCCGCTGACGCGTGCTGCTGCTGGCTGTCACGGGCATCCAGGAGGCTCGAGGACGCGCTGTCCCTGCCGCTATATTTCCTTCATGACTTCACCGATTGCTCCTGTGCACGGCGTCGCCATCTAGCCTTTTTTTTCCTTCTTCTGATTTTCTTTCTATTTTTCACAGCATTTTTAAGGCTTTCCCTCACAGGCGTACGGAGAATTTTCAACAAGGCATGAGAATTGAGATCCCTTTTCCGTACAGTGGCAGCTAGCTCTTTGGCAGCACACCAAGAGCAGGGAGATGATTCATGCGGCCATGGAATGTTTTTTTTCTGGCCTGATGTACATTAGTTTCTGTTTGTTCGTTCGTCTGTCTGGTGTTTATTGCCCACAAATTGGTTGTGTTTTTCTCGTGGTTTTTTTTGAAACAAGGTTTCTCTCTTGTTTGGTTTCGATGGTTTTGTTGTATCTATTCATGTAATCATGTTATAACAAAGACTTGTTCGACTCTCAGATCAAGCATGCATTCGACGAAGCCAAGAGCGACCAGAACCGGCCGAGCACGAGCATCGATCAGAAGGTCAGCTGCCAGCGCCATATTCTGCAGTTGACAAGCATGCCGCCATGCTCCTGTGACCGGATTAGGACCGTGGTTTTTCCTTGTTCAGGGGTTGTCTCGCTGTTGGCATTTACAAATGGGGTACAATGTCCTTCTACAAATTGTTTCAGTTTTCCATGTCCCAATTTTTAAGGTTGCAAAGTTTTTTCTTACCCACGTGTAATTGCAACAAGATTGTAATGGTTGAAATTTTCAAAAGCATGGAATATGTGGTCGATTCAGAACAACTTTTACACTTCAGATCAGGCAATTTTTGTGATCAAGTTATAGTTTGTCTGAAAATTTTCTGATCATTATAAGATTGTGACGAGCTAGGCCTAGATTGAAGCCACCGTAACGAGGTTTACTCATGTAACGGTCACGTGATATGGCCTCCTCTTTTTTGATGGTGTTTTCTTCTCTGTTAGCAGTCACAGATTTATTGCTGCACCGAGCAGTACAATTTAATCCTGGATAACCTTCGTTTACTCTCTCATAAAGGCAACCAAATTTCGATACCCAATAGCGATTCCAGAGACAGCCGAAACTAAAAGTGCTACCGCACAGAATAAAATGGTCTGCAGTGTCCATGTACAAATGATATCTTTGACGCGGGCGCTATCTGCCCCGGCCGTGTGATTAGGCCGCGCCAGCGTTTTCTTCGGTTCCTGCCGGTACCGTTTAGTCGTTTTCGCGAATAACAGTAATTGCGCGGGGTGATTTTTCTGCAATGCCCCGATCTTGCTTCATCTATCACACGGCTCCCCCGGGCAGACGGAGAAGAAAAAACATCTAGTGGTACAAGAAAACTCATCCATCCACACCGGACGTCGTTGAAAAAACCTTAACCACCGTGACACAAAAACTCATGTCAGCTATTACCAAAAATAAATGACTATGCACACCATATCTAACTCTCCACCACCGTGAGCTATTCCACGCATTAACTATGGACTCCACCTCATAGGCAGCACCGGTACCGCAATAGAAAATTCGCACAATCAAAACAACAACGGATACATGGCTGGAACTCCGTTAACACTCGTCAACCCAAGCAACACTATCCACTCCAGCCAAAAGAAATGAGATCGGATGCTCTTTATATCTAACGGTTATCAGGCTATGCATAGCTATCACCCTTGTTATAAAATCCGCGTCGATATATATATATATCAATCACATAACATATGTACCCGTATTTTATCAAACAAAATTGGGTATTGAGCTAAATACACATTACTTGAGGTGGGCCAACCTGCCCAAGTGGCAACATCATCTAGGTTACATCAAGAAAATCCCAAATACTTAGCCTATAACAACAAGTTAAAAGAAATAAGTAAGAAGATAAAAAGATCAAGACAAGCCAAGGCACAAGAAGAGATACCACTAAGGTGGAGGCATAAGGAGAGTATGTCTACCATGGACTAGTGGACTAAGTTTTACCCTTCTACCCCACTCTTTATTGGCCTAAAGGGTAGTCTCTTAGTCATTTGTCACACTCCTAACCTATAAAGAGCCCCTACCCAGGGTTGGGGTGCACAAAAAAAGGAAACCGGACATTGAAACTGAATTAAGTAGAGCCAAAACCGAATTCAGCTAGACTAAATTTGGTGGGTAAATGTTGGCAATTTTCCATTGACCTTTGGTTGACTGAAAAATCCAAAGAAACCGAGATACAGGAGAGGGGGGGGGGGGGGGGGGGGGGGGGGGAGGAGAGAGAGAACCTTCCGTCGTGGGGCTAAGTGTTGCGCGGTCGTACTAGCTTATCAACCTGAAAGGCAGAAACCCACCATGCCAGCCCCATGCACACACGCGTACAACATGTATTCCTGGTAGCGCCATGAACTTCCCCATGCCCAGTACGGCCCCATAGCCCGGGCAGGAAGGACGAGTGCCCAGTGTCCCCAGAAGAGAAGGACCAAAAAAAGTAAATTATATAGTAATCACGTTGTTATTGTCCATTACACCCAGTAAAATATTTAATACTTCCTCGATAAAAAATTGAAGATGTGTTTGGCATCAAAGTATTTTTTTGTAGAATACTATGATTTCTAAAATTATTATAGTTGACATACTTTTAGGTGTTTGGCTGAATAAAAGATTACAATTTTAAAAATCATGGTATCTTTTAACTGTTTTTTCCTGAAGTATTGGAAAAGATGGTCCAACCCTCTTATTTTCGAAAACTGAGAAAGGAGATAAAAATGAAGTATGGATTACCCGCACTAAAATAGTTTGATATTGATATAATTTGGTTTTGAAAAAACTGAGATTAGCCACAAATGACTTTTTCTGGTCAATAACACACAAGTTTGACTATATTTTTCATAAAACAAAATGCAAAGATGCCATATATACAGCTCAATATTTAAATATTTAATTCCATTTAATACATTTTATTTCATAAACTGTCCGGCGACTTTTATACACCGGATGATAACAAACACATCGCATAAGAGCATGTCAAACAATAAAATTTACATACGCAAACATAATAGAATCCACGCCATTTTATATTCATTGGTGATTACTCTAATAAATGTAGTTTAAATACCAAGTAAAGGAAATGCACACTTTGTTAAATTTTTACTTGCTAGACTATTTTCAACACGAAAAAAGAAGTAAAGAATATTGGCATTTGTTCAGTTTATAATCTAAGAGTTTATATAGATATGCTTTATACTCTAAGAGTTTATATAAATATGCTTAATTAATCATGCACTAATTCACTAGAAACTGCTATTGAGAAATTTGTTAGATCACATTCTTTGCAAATATTTACCATAAATATGTATAATTTATATAGATAATATTTGAAGAAAAATAGTTCTATAACAGACTTTTGTTATAAGATACAATTTACTATCTTTCATTGATATTCTGTACAAACAGGAAATACGCCAACTAATATTTGGTAAAAGTGCAAGTTATGTGGTTAAACTATGCTAACAAATAGAAATTATATTTGTAATATTGTAACATGCTAAAAATAAGATCTATATAAGTATAAAAGTTTAGTTAAAATTGTAGTTATTTTTATTCATCCCGTGCCCAAAAGTCCTTTGTACCGGTCCTTCCCATGCCTTGTCTTCTTAGTCCCGATTTAGATAACATACCATGTTTAGCTATTCGTTATTCCCATCTGTCAACCGCACCATGATATCGCTAACTGTCTGACATTCACCAACGCCTCTGTCGACTCTGATTGGCGGACGCGAGGCGAGCTGGCTACAACATAACCAATGTATTACCCTTCCAATCTATTTATCTCTCAGCAAATTTGCTTTTGTTTTATCTCTGTCCTATCATCCCTAAGTCACGTATACGTGGCATGCGGTATAACGTTGACATCAAGGAAAAAAATTAGATGTCTAAAACCGAGGAAAACATATTAAGTGAAGACACGAAGATGGACACCGGGAGTAGGTGTGGCCCTGGCATGCAAAATGGAAAATGAGGTTACACAAGTCATATCGGTTAAAAACCAAACACCGAACCGAATCCTCGGTTAACAGAATTACGTGTTAATTAGTAAACCAAAATAATTTTGGTGCTCATTTCTCATTACCCGAATTACTGAAAAACCTAAACGAATTCCCGGTTAAAAATGAATGCCTAGGCCTAACCCAGGGTGTGTAACCATCACTTTCATTTGGAATACAAGTCAATGGGGTAGGCTCTCAAGGAAGCTTATAAGAGTTTGAGAAATGAGAGGAAGGATATGCCCTGAGGTACCTTTGTAAGGCTCGAACCAACAAGAGGGAAGGAAAGTTTCAAGGTGGCATTGCCTTTGGCCTTAACCAAATAGTTGAAACACTTCTCTCGTAAAGGGTAATAGAGTCTCGAGGTGTCATTGCCCAACCACTGCTCAAGATTCTCCCTACACTGCCTCTCCCATCATAGAGCTAAGTTGTGCTCCACCGAGATGCACCGAACCTATTTGAAAAACAACGCCCCGTCAACTCTTGCATAGCGTACGATTACGATAACACTACTTTAAACTATAATTCTCATAAATATAGGTCATCCTAAAGTTTAGAAAGAAAGTAAATCGAGCTATTGGTATGATGTCGAAAAATAATACAATTTAGCATTTCAACTGTTGCAGGCAAGAATAATTTGTGATTGGCTGAGAGTTCGACATATGTGATGTTTTGGGCAGCACTATTCTAATTTCAACCCTTCAACTAAGAAAATATGGTTTCACGCCTTCCCACCAGATTGAGTTTGAGTGCTTCCACTCACGCTTTCAGTGATGTTTCACCAACTCCTGTTACTAAAATATCACGGGTCTCCTCCCGCATCGGTCTAGTTTTTTTTTAAGGGACACCAAGTATATCAACAACTCAGTCCATGGCTTGTCGAGTTGGGCCCACATATGCTGCACCTCGGTTTTTTCCAACCTTCCCTTCTCCCTTTGCCTCTTCTTCTCGTGAGAAACAAGCACTATGGGTAGCTTCCGTTGCAAAGACCTTCTCATGCTCGTGGCATCATCTAACGGGGGTACTAGCCATATGCTAGTTGTATGGAAGCTCAACGTTTGATGGCATTATCTTTGCCTTTCACCTCCGGTCGAAATACGAACGTGCATTTTCTAACCATGTATGACACGTCTCTACTGAAGCACCCACGGCTCGCAGAAGTAGCCCTAACCTCTGCAGAGCACTCACTTTGGCTCGAGAGTGGCACAAAATTGTACTCCCTCCGTTCCATTTTAATTTGGAATGGAGGGAGTAGTTGACTCTACGGGACAACAAATTGGGTTAACATGCGAGAAAATAGACAAGCATGGCTTTGTTAATCGTTCGGGTGTATAATGTTGCGCGTACAACAAGTAATGCAAAACCTCTTGCAGATCACATATGTCCATGTTTTGTTTGTTTGTATGGGCAGTACGAACGAGCTTCCATCGTTATTTTCACAACCTTTTTGGCATCGAAAAATAACAAGACCGGAGGGGGACTCCACCCCGGCTTTGTCATTAAGATAGAAGTGAGGACTCAGAACCCAGGACCTGTCCCTTATGCGCTTATGCAGGGCTACCACTAGTCCACGGAAAAATGAATGAATTTTACATGAGTCCCCTTTTTGGCTCTCCCCTAATTCAAACTTCAAACCCAGCCGTAACTCCAACTTGTACACAAATCCATCCACCAAACACATGCGCGCGCGTCCGGAAACTACCCCAGATCACTCGCTGTTCGACGATCAGATGCTCCTGGCGATCATCTCCTGTTGCCTCCGGTACGACTCCTGCTTCTCCAGCAGGAACTTGGCGTGGAACCTCTGGATGAACTTCTCTGCCAGCCTGTCGATCTCGTTCACCGCCACATCACCGTCGCCGTCGCCGCCGGCGTCTTCCCCGGGCCTTTCCTCCTCCTCCAGCCAACACAGGTACCCGCACTCGGCCGTTTCTTCGCATACCTCCTCCACCTCCGCCTCTTCCCCTGCCGCCGCCGGAACCACCGAGTTCCACGCCGCCGAGTACTCGCAGTACGACGAGTGGCTCGTCCCGTAGTCCAGCTGATGCCTCGCTCGGGCCGTGGAGGAGCTGGCCGTGAACTGCATCTTCACGAAGCCGGCGATCTTGCTCGTCCGCTTCTTGCCACCGCTCCTCTTCGTGGAGCGGCCGTAGTAGCCGTACTCGTCGCCGGCGACTCGCCCAGCCGCCCCGGTCGTCCTCTTCTTCTTGCTGAGTATCACGTCGACGAGCAGGGCCTTGAACTTGGCGACGGCGCGGAAGACGTGGCCGACCTGCGGGTAGATGTGGGAGTGGAGGATGGAGTCGATCTTGGGGGAGATGGAGCTCGGGAGCAGCGCCTCCACGTGGAATAGTGGAGCCATGGTGGTGGAGAGGGAGGAGGAGCTGAGCTCGCCTGCGCGACTCCCATGGGTTTATATACAGAAGGCTTGTACGTACGTCTTGTGTCGTGTGGCGAGATGTGTCATAATTAACTCATGTCAGTTAGCCAAATGCCACGCTGGCTTACTTAAGTGGCGGTGCTAGTAGCAGCTGGAGCCCGTGTTGTCATTGCATTGTACTGCTATACACCTGTAAGGAAAAAATATAAAACATGGAAAATACATAAACACGGAAAATACATACACTCTGTTAATAATTACCCTGCATTCTGTGTTTAGTCAAAGTCAAAAATTATACTTTGTCAAATATATCGAAAGATATCAACATATTAATACCAAATGCATATAACACAAACACATAATTTATGATGATATTAATAATTTTATTTTGTATTATAGATGTTGATATTTTTGCATATAACACAAGCAAGCTGCATTGTGAAACAAATTGCTGGTGCAGCTAGCTGGAGATCATAAGTGGCGAACAGCTGGAGTCCCGTTTTAAGTGCAACAAATCCAGAAGAAGAAAGGTCATACATAGCCCGTAACCCTTCTTCTACGGGATGTTGCGTGGTGGCTTAAACCTGTCAGTTCGCAAACCCTCCACTGGCCAGTACGTCCGAGCTGGCGATCTCCTCCTCTTCTTCTTCTTCTTCTTCTTCTTCTTCTTCTTCTTCTTCTTCTTCTTCTTCTTCTTCTTCTTCTTCTTGTTATTGTTGCGCCATTGCGTGCTTCCACTGTTGCTCAGCTGGATAACAGCCATGAGAGAGAGGTGTGTGAACGATGAAGCGTCCTGGATAACGTAACCCTGTGATGGATGCAGTGCACCTGGGCGGTCATGCGTCCGGTGTGCGCGATCGCGGAATCTAGTTGTTGGGATACTTACTCGCAAGCACCGTTGCAGCTGGGGTAGAGCGAGTGACTGCATCCGTCCATGGAATGGAAGTGAAGCAATCATTCTAGCTTACCTCTTGGTTGTAAGAACATGGCGGTCACGCGCGGACGCACCTGCGGATCAGCAGCCGCGATCTCGTATGATCGGCGAATGATGCGTGCCGTTGCTTGCAGTGGCGGAGCTGGTGTACTAGCGTTGGGTTCAGATGAACCCAATAGATTCTCCAAATCCTTCACTAAGTTTGTACTTACCAGTGCTAATTTAGATAAATATTACACCTAGACGTTGGAGTGAACCCAATGGCTGGATGTTCTAGCTTCGCCACTGGTTGCTTGCGTCGTTGCTGGTTGCGTCGCCGGCGCTGCCGAGCGAGTTTTGGACGGCAATGCATATGCATGATTGGTTTTTTTTTTTTGAGAATATATGCATGATTGGTGAGGAAAGGACGAGACGTCCATCTAGAATGTGGGCCGATCGAGTGTCTTGCCCAACACACGTTCGCCATGTGAGACTTGGCGTAGGGAGGTCCTGTAGGTCGCCCGCGGCGACGCTAGTTCGCTCCATCGCCTAAAGCGATTGGTTCGTGGGCCGGCCCAATGAAGCGTTGCTCTTTTTTCTTTAGCGCTCATACTTATTTTTTCAAATTTAAACAAATTTTAAATACGAACAAATTTCAAAATTCGAACAAAAATAAAATCCGAACAAATTTAAAAAACCGAACAATTTTAAAATCTGAATAATTTTCATATCTGAACAAATTTCAAAACCGAACAATTTTTAAAATCTGAACGAAATTTCGAATATGAACGAATTTCGAATTTGAACGAAATTTCAAATCTGAACAAAAAATCGAATCTGAACAAATTTCAAAACCGAACAATTTTTAAAATCTCAACGAAATTTTGAATCTGAACGATATTTCAAATCTGAACAAAAATTTAAATCAGAACAAATTTTGAATCTGAATTTTTTTTTGAATCTGAACGAAATTCGAATCTGAACGAAATTTCAAATCTGAAAAAAAATTTAAATCTGAACGAATTTCGAATCTGAACGAAATTTCAAATCGGAACAAATTTCGAATCGGAACAAATTTCTATTTTGAACAATTTCCGAAAAATATGAAAAAATCGAAAAAGAAAAAACAAACGGAACAAAAACAGAAACAAAAAAGAAAAGAAATACAACAAAAAAAGAAATTAAGAAAAAAGGAAAACGAAAATAAAACGCCGAACTGGGCCGGCCCACTAAGCGTGGCATCCCGCATCCCTTATGGCGACGCACGCCTCCAGCGTCGCCGTAGGGCGATGTAAAGGAATTGCGCTTCGCGTAGGGCCCGGTCAGCAGCGCGGGCTCCCACACATCCGGCTTGGTGGGCCGGCCCATTTTTTAGAACCTGCATAGCTTTCTCCGATTTTTACTTTTTAGTCACGGTTATAAGATTTTTCTTTGACGTGGAATATAACTTTGTTAAACCACTAGCACAGCAGAATCGCTGGCTACCAAAACAGAAACAAATTCTGGGGAATGCTCGATCCACTCCGTGATTGGTAGACCTATCCTAGGCTCCTAGCCCCATATTGAACAAGCACATCTGCAACCTTGTTACACTCACTGACTCACGGCGACAAAAGCAGAACTCAACGACGATATATTTAGCCTAAAGTTGACGCTACGGCGCTATTTTCGTCTTATACGCTCGAAACCACACTAAACGTGGTAACGTTATAGCTACGCTAACAAAAAGTCTGGAAATAACGTTAGGTGATGATGATGGCGGGCAATCTGGTGGTTCTTCTAGTTATTCTGAAGATGATGTCAATGATTCTGATTAAAGTTTAAAATATTTATCTTTTAGTTTATTACTTTTTCATGGTTTTAGGCCTCATATTTGTATTCGTGCCATGGATTTGGCCTTGACATTTGAATACGGTTACCTGGTTATGCATGTATTGTTTCTGGAAAAAAAATTAGTGCTGAAATACTTAATATTTGGGCTATTTCTTACAACTTTTTATCACGCTATTTTATATGTAACTTCGCTATATCACGCTATATCTTGTATAACTTCTGGAGGAGGGTCACGCTATTTTTGATAGCACGCTATTTTTTTCCTTGATCCTAGCCCCATATTGAACAAGCACATCTGCAACCTTGTTACACTCACAGACTCACGGCGACAAAAGCAGAACTCAACGACATAAAAAATGAGAATACAGGAGCGTCCGCTACGGGGCTGACGCTCGCCAGGGAGCCCTCCTAGGCCGTCCCATTAAGTCAATGTGGCTGTTTATTTCGCTTGCCGCTATTATGCAATGAAAAAAACATTTGGTTTTCTTGTTAATTCCAAATAAAAATGGAAAATATTTTTCAGAGAAATTTGTGAAATCAAAAATGTTCCCAGATTTTGAACATTTTAAAATTTGAATTTCTTCAATTCTGAATATTTTTTCCAATACAAATATTTTCAAAACGAGACATTTTTTAAATCAATAGTTTCAAAATTTTCTAAAATGTTCAGCTTTTAAAATTTGAACAATTTTAAATTTCTTTTTAAATCTGTATTTTTTCAAAATCTTCACATTTTTCAATTTTGAACAAATTTTAAATTTAAAGATTTTTGAAACTGAACATTTTTCAAAATCATAAAAATGTGACAAAAAAGAACAAACAAAAAGGAAATCGAAAAGGAAAAATAGTCAGAAAAAAGAAAATACAGATAGAAAACAGTAAATCGATGAAAATAGACAAATAAAAAACCGACTGGAAGGTTCTAAAATCTTCCCAAAACCAGAAAAACCAGACACCAGGGATTGTCTACTGGGTGGGACTGCTTAGGAGATTGCTAGGCTGGAGGGGTCCGCGTAGCGCCCGGCGCTATGAGCGTCAAATAGGATTCGCCGCAAAGGAATCGTGCACCCCCGAGGCTCCGACGAACGTATGGACCGGCCCATTTTTTACACCCTGCACAGTTTTATATGATTTATTTTTGTTTCTTCCTATTTACTTTTTTGTTGTAATTTTTTCTTCTAATTTTCTTCCATTTGTTTTCATTTTTCCTTCGTATTACTTTTGCCACGCTTTTATAAAATATGAACATTTTTTTATTTTTGTATGAACATTTTTAGTTTTCCATATGAACAATTTTATTATATATAGAAACAAATTTTATGCTCCCTTCATTTTTATTTTACTTCCCGTTTGACAAAGTATATCCAGAGAAATATCATATCTATAATATCAAATGCATATAATATGAAAATAAAATATTCTAATTATTCTAATGATATTAAAATTATATTATATACGCTGATATTTTCTCCTATATATGTGGTCAACATTGAAAGGTTTGACTTGACTAAACCTGAAAGCAATATAACTGTGACACATGAACATTTATTTTGATAGAATAAACATTTATATCGATACACATGAATTTTTGTATACTTGTATGAATATATTTTATCATATATAGAAACAATTTTCAACCACAAACATTTATTCACAAACGTTTGCATATATACATATGAGAATTTATTCATACTCATATGAACATTTAATTTCCAACGTGTAAACACTTTTTGACAACACACTTTTTAGTATAAATTACATTATAGAAAGTAAAATTCTAGGATTTAAATATATAATAATAAACACATGTTAATGGACCTATTTAGGGAGCTCTTGAGCGACAGAAGACCCATGTCGCATTAAGTGACGTATAGGAGTTCCCGCTTCATCATATCTACGTGGTGCTAGAAGTACCCGCGTCTATCATTGGAGCACCAGGTGGACACAAGGTGAGTATGTGTGGCGACTACCGGGTACGACGGGACAAAGAAGAAAATAATAATAAGAAGGTACTTCCTCCGTATCAAAATATAAGACTTTCCATCTTTTTCTGCACACATGTATCTAGACATATTTTCGTGCAAGATTCATGTGAATCTTGCACGAAAAATGTCTAGATACATGTGTGCAACAAAAGACTAGAAAGTCTTATATTTTGATATGGAGGGAGTATATGGACATGTAACAACTGGAAAAGCTATTTGAGAGACATCAGACATGCACCGACAAATGGGCCCCACATGTGACAGAACAATGAAAGCAAGCTAAAGCTTGTGATTTGGGTTCATGACAACTTCAATAGTCGTGCTCAAATGATAGAAAAATTGCGTCCTATAAAAATTCATAGATCCAATTGTTGCAATTTTGTTATATTTATTACCCTCCAAATTTTCAGCTACAAAAACGTGCCTTATCGGCTCGCGTTGTGGCGGAGACCTGAGAGGTATCGTCGGCGGGTGGCCGGTGCCCCGTCGAGTCCTCGTGACGTCTTATGTCAGTAGGATGCTGACGACGACAGTCATTTACAACAGCACACCCAGAGAAAACTCGTGAACTGATATATCAGACCTAACCATCCAAGGCCAATTAATTAAGCTAAGCTCCAAGCCGAGGATGCCTACCAAAGATGCCATGGCTTTGGAACTCATGCCCTGCCTAAAAGGGCAAGATAACCATGCCCTAATCCGAGGCTTCCACTTGACCCAGATGACACCTGTGATCTCTCCATGTGGCACTAGTTTATCGGTATCCTGTTGTTTAACTGATCGAGGTGGCGACGACAGATCCAATGAACTGCAATTTTAATTATGCAAGGTTTCGCGGAGCCAATGAGCCGGCATGGCTCTTCAGGGTTTCAGGAGCTGGTATTTCTTCTCCTACCCCTTGCACTCCTGCAGCACCAACCAAAAAGGCTATATACATATACACATCCGGATGAGATTCTCCTTTTTACTATTGCCTTCCACGCTGGACTCCGGCACGTCGACGTCAGAATTCGCATAAACATTGTCGCCGATCAAGCTTCCCGTATCATTTTATACTTTCTTTGGCTTTGAAAATAATATAGAACTGTTGATTCGACATGCACAAGTGTAGATAAGTTTGCGTGTGCTGTGTGCGAGACCAATGCAGTGGTGGCCTCATCAGGGCACTCCCGATGGGGATTTTTTTTTTGACATTGTACGCCCGCAGGAATACATTACTTGTATTGATAAAAGTACGGATACAAAGATGACACGAATACAAGCAACATAAAACTAGGAGAAAACAACAACTAAACTGCTGTAAACCGCCATTGCCACAACTACCAAGCATCCACGTCTTCCGCCGTCGCCGGAGAAGAAAAACACCAGCAGTTGGTCCACATCTTGACGCCGAAGAAACCCCTTGCCATAAGGCGTTAATGAGCCGCAATAGCCACCAGCCCCGTAAGGCTGGATCTATCCCTCTAATGTTCATCGGCCGGAGGAACCCTCTGAGCCTCTTCAACGCCGACGCCACCCCACCCTTCAACAGGGGCCGGATCCCCCACCATCTTTCGCAGATTCACAGTAGTCAGCACCGCCGTACTCCAAGAGCAACCCCTTCCCGTCGTCACGCTTAGACGCAACGTCAGATTGAAACTGCTCCAACAGCTTGGACTCCACAAGCCTCTCGCCGGCACCAGCAGCACCTCCGACGAGCAGGAGCAAGGTCTGGAAGACTATTATTCCTATGAGCACCATCGGCATCAGCCCCACCATAACACCGCAGAGGAAACACAAAACTTTAAAAAAACTTAGGACGAAAACACCACACGAACGAGAGCCGGAGCTCCCTCCCCTCGTGCCGCCAAGACGGCGAGCGGAGGGGAAGGGGAGCGGCGGATCGCCGGTGGGGAACTCTGGCTGTGGAACCGCTGGCGGCTAGGTTAGAACGGGACTTTGTAGGTTGTATTGTTGGGCTGTATTGTTTTTCGAATTAAGTAGTTATATTGATCCCAGGTCAAAAAAAAAGTAGTTTTATTGATTACTTGATAGGATTACGACCATTTAACAGAATATCGGGTTATAGTTAATCCACAAATCTCCTCCTATCAGAAATAGCTTTCCTAGTAGATTCATGGTCTGCACACTTTGCTTCCGACCTGACAAAAATATTGCTAAATTTCGTAAAATCTCCTCTAAACTCTCTAATATATGTTAAAGTATGCTATATTTTGGTTGTGGAAAGATAGCATAGAGATGATTTGTTCCTATCTTGTCTTGTACTCCAAATCGATCCCTTATACCTCCATCTATACTTGTCCGAGGAAGAGTCCGTTTGCGCACATTTCATCACCATGTTAACCAAGCTTGGATCAAAACCTAATTTCATGATTATTCTATCTTCTATAAAAAAATGGTATGCCATTGGCATGCTCTAAAAAAAATCTAATTTCATCATCACCGTCTCTAGCTCTCCACTCTACCATATCACAAGCCTTGGCCATATCCAACTTTATCACACAAGAACTAATGTCCCCCCTTCTTAATTTTGATATAGTGAGTACTCTCGGGGGCCGTCAACACATTATCCCTAATCAATCTTACTGGAACAAATGCGCTTTGTTCTTTTGAAATATCTCCTCGAGGACAAGCCGTTGTTAACCCGGCATGTTGTTAATCAGGTATCTCATAAATGTGGAAAATCTCGATTTCAAATAATTTATATTCTAAACTAGACAAAAAATGACAAATGTGTAGATCGCAAAGTACACACTTTCAAATATTTAAACTATACAATATTTTGTCATTCTTGTGTAGCTCAGAATATAAATATTTCAAATCGAGACTTTGCACGTTTGTGGGATACATCATTGACAACATGCAAATTTCTTTTAGATTTTTATAAAATTTATAAAAATGATTTTTGATTTTTTTTAAATAGCGAGTGCCCTGGAGCTCGGAAGGGAAAATGACTTTCGCTTCCATCATCCGTTCCTCTCTGTCATTGTAGCCAGACTGTTCCGACGCATCTAGCACCTCGTTGAAGTCTCAGGCGCACAACACGGAGTATCTTACTCCCGCATCAAATATTTCATCAAATCACAACTTAGCATCCTTTGGTTCAAATAGGCTCGCCATAAAACCGAGTGAACGTCCATTTGGCCGGCATGTTTGATCATTTTTGCACCATCACATCAATATGTGGCATCCGTATATTGTATCGTAAATCGAGATAACACATTAGATGAATGTATATAACTGTCAACATGGAATTTCTCCGAAAAAGTTGCTTTTGCAGTCTTTACCCCGATCGCCTTGATCACAGTGTTTTCCTCGTATCAACCCGTGTTTTCAATGGGTGTATAAATTTTCGTGAAAAAAGAGGACATTTTGGCTTGTCGCGAAAAACACGTGCTACGAGAAAGCAATATTTTAGCACTAAATTTTTCTATGTAGGGTTGTAATCTCGTTTTTGTTTCATCAACAAAATTTGCAACAACTCATCTTAAGTATGTGGTAACCATGCCGGTCTTTCTTTCTTTCGAAAAGGTTACTAAACCAAAAAGGAAAAAAAAAGGTGTCTTCTTGGACGATGGTCGGAATAAATGAAACCAAAACAAGGATCAATCCATCTTACACGACAAGATTGATTTATTTAGTCTACTGCGCATGTGTACCACGTAACTTACCGTTTATATCCTTCTCCATCGGCTATATTGGGATAACTAGTAGTGATCACGGTTCTCGTAATTTACATGATTGACTCGGAAGGATACACGGATAGACATCACATCCAAGAAAAAGGTTCATAATCTAGGCTGTCCATTCATCCCTTGTTGGTATATCAAAAGACAAGCAACACAGAAGGATTCAACGTAGAGAATTAGATATGCATGAGCTAGAGAGTGAGGTGGAGGCCCTAAGGGCCAAGGCGCCAATGAGAGAATGAGTAGGCAGAGGGCGAAAGCTCCAAAGTGGCCAATTGTCCCCTACTCCCTTGTCTCACATGCTTGATTAAATTGTAGTTTAAATATCTATCTTTTTGCATCTTTATATTCTTGTCAGTTGTTCCCATCAGGAACCCCTCCACTGAGAGGAGCTGCTCATATTCCATTGGGATGATCAGGAAGAGGCCCCTCTGCATTCATTCTTCCTCTTCCCAGTTCTCCTGCAGATCCCAATCCTTCCTCCAGATACAGTGTGAACTTAGACACGTTTATATAACCTACAGGAAGTTTCCATGGCCTGTGATTGATGTGAATAATTCTTCCAGTTGCAAGTAGCTGCTGCTACTCTGACCATACGGGTAAGGAAACTATTCCTTCTTCCAACTTGCATTGCCTTGAATCTGCTTGCTTGCTTCCTTCCTTTCTCCGGCTGCTTGCTCTATCGTCGTCGTCGGCGGCGACGGCTGGTACGTGTTGGCGATTCCGAAGGTTTTGGGGTGTGCCCATCGCCGAATAATTCCCATCGTGTTGCGTGCCACGCCACCGGGAATCTAGGCCGGTGGTGCAGTGCATCGATTCCGATCGAGCCTCGCACTTGCGGCGCGCTATTTAAGTCTCGCCGTCGCGCTAATCCTTCTTCCCTCCTCCAAATCTCGTCTTAAACTCAGTTTTTGCCAAGATCTTGCGGTTTTCAGGTTGATCTCGCGTAATGTTGGATATGTGCTGTGCAATCTTGAGCACGTTATGAGATTAATCGATGAGTGTTAATGGTGATACTTTTCTTATTGCGATTCTTTTTTCAGTAAATATACAGTTAGAGAAATATATCGATGAACACCAAGAAGATTAAGCTGCACGACCACCACTACGACGGGATGATGCCGCTGCGCGACCCGTCGGCGGCGCCGAGCTCGGCCGCGAGGAGGCACCAGCTTTCCGCGTGCCCCGCCGGGCTCTCATCGCCGTTCCACCAGGAGTTCCTGAGCTCCGCGCCTCTCCACCAGCAGTACCAAGGCGGCGCCGGTGCGGGCTGGTCGCGCGAGGAGTACGACGCGGCGCCGAGGTCCGCGTTCGCGCAGAGCTGCGTCGGCTCCAGCACGGCGGCGTTCTACGCCGCCGAGAACCTGCTCGGCATGGCGCAGTTCGACTGCGCTCCTCTCGACATGTTCCCGCCAGCGACGACGCCGTTCCGGTCCTCGGCGGGCAGCGAGCTGTACGGGCCGCTCGACCAGATGCTGCTCCGCACGGCGGACCAGTCTTCGTCCGTGAGAACGTACTACGTCCGGCCGCAGCAGCGCCGGGACGCCGCCGAGCTCCCATTGCCAGCGGCGCCGCCGCAGCAGCAGCAAGAGCGCGTGCATCATCATCATGGGCTATTCGCGAACGCGGCGGCGAGGGAGGCGCCGAGCAGCAGCCTGCAGAGCCAGATGGATCACCACCTGTCCGCCAGGGGCTTCGTCGGCGCGCCAGCGATGGCGTCCCACACCGGCAGCGCGGCGCGGCCAGCCACGCCGCCGCCGGCGAGCAAGACGCGGATCCGGTGGACGCAGGACCTGCACGAGCGGTTCGTGGAGTGCGTGAACCAGCTCGGCGGCGCCGACAGTGCGTAGCGTTCCTTCACTCGTTGACCCGATCTCCGTCTCTTTCTCGTTCTGGAAATCTCACTGTGCGTATGTGCAGGGGCGACGCCGAAGGGATCCTGAAGCTGATGAACTCGGACGCGCTCACCATCTACCACATCAAGAGCCACCTCCAGGTGCAGCCGCTCGACAGTCCCTGTCCTGTGCCAAACACATTTTCTTCCCTTCTACTTAAACCTAACTAATCCAATCCTCTTCTTCGCCGGCAGAAATACCGTACGGCCAAGTGCATGCCACCGCCATCTTCACCATCCGAAGCGAAACACCACGAGAAGACACAGGATCCGGAACCGAAAACGTACCTTTCTAATCACCTTTTTATTCACTGTCTTACACGGAACGCATAGAGTGTGCTCGTGATGTGTCATACACTGAAACGAGTGTACTAGGAGTGTTGCCGATGATGACAATATATTCTTTTTGGGCAGTGGAATGCACATCACGGAAGCACTTCGCGCCCAGCTCGACGTCCAGCGCCGCCTCCACGAGCAACTCGAGGTACAGCGGAGACTGCAGGTGAGGATCGAGGAGCAGGGCAAGAGGCTGCAGCAGATGTTCGAGGACCAGCTCAAGGCCAGCAGGAACGTCGTGGCCAGCTCCTCGTCCGACGGACCCGACGGCTCCGGTGACGTCCCGTCAGCGGGCGCCGACCAGGAGGACCCTGACGATGACGACGAGGTGCAGCTGCTGTCGTCGCCACCGGCAGCTACGATGACGAGTTGTACTTGTAGCCTTGTAAATCTCGACGCCACTGATGTGTCAGTTGTGTAGTACATGTTAGATAATTAGGTAATAATTTCATGATTAATTTCAGAATATTAAGCATGACAACAACTACTACTAACATGTTAAATACGAACATACTAGATGTACTAAGCAACATTAACAGCAGCAACACAAACGCCAACATATCCATAGTAAAACCACAATTCGGAATACACGTACCGAACGTTTGTAGAGGAAGCAGCAGTCGATGCAGACAGGTTCACCGCGCGAGTGCAGCGGTGATGTTGTTGACGTCGGTGAAGACGGGCCGAAGAAGACGAAACCTGCGGAGACGATCCGCAGCAGCAGGTTGTAGACCACCCGTGGTGAAAGCGGCGAGCAGTCGCGCAGAGCGCTTCCCAAAAACCTAATTCGCCCTCTCCCGTACAGGATCACAAAGGCGACTGGTTTCGGAGACCTGCTCTCCCAAACACCGGTGCTCGGGATGGAATAGACTACGGTGGCGGCGCAAGGCACGAAATGGTAAAAAACCTAGATTGGTTCGGTGTGTGACGTGTGGTTTAGAAAACCCTAACGAGTACAACGTGGGCTGGCCACGTCGCACACGTTCGAGTCGGTTACAGCAGCCCACGATCCGGGAGCGAACCGAATTGGCTAAGCTGTACGCGTACGCTGACGACTCAATTTTCCCGAACAGCAAAAATATAGGCATCGGCTCGCCTCATTCCCGCAACCTGCGGCGCGTCGTGACGAGACGAGCGAGCGGCGGTGGCGGCGGAGGAGGAGGAGTGCGCGGGAGAGAGCCTTCTGTTCTCACAAGCACACCAAGTAGCACAACACTCCACTATATAGTTGGTGCAACTCTCATACAACTAGCAAAGTGGGACTAAAATTTAGCACCCTACAACCAGCCATCCATATGCACATGCACATGGGCCATTTTGAGATTTTAGAATTTGTCTATTTGGGCTGCCCCATATTGGGCCCAAATGTTAACAATCCCACATCAGATCTCAAATTACCATTTAGAGATTTTGCCAAATCTCGTTTCTTGTTTATATACCAGTGTTTCAGCAGAGACTGGAACTTCCGCCTAGAGCTTTAAGCTACATCTATCAGCAATTTGAACAATGGAGGAACCTTGAATTGTAAGTTTGGTGCCAATAGACTTCACTCAAAGTCATAACCAGTACGTGGTTGCCAATAGCCTACCCCGCGGGTGGAGCATATGCGTCATACTCCCTGGTCTCTTCATGAGCTTACTAGAGATCACCCAAATCTCATAGACTGCGACGTTCAACAGTCGGACTCATATAGGTGTGTTCTTTCAAGATCACTTTGTAGGATATCACCTTTGCTAAGAATAGCCAACAGAAACACATTAAGGCATATTGTCAACCTGCCTTACAGAATTTAAGAGTTATGCATCTTCACACAGAGAGGGTTAAATAAAAACTCTCCTCTGTTAAACCACTAGCTTGTTCTTCCCAGGTCCTAATTATCGGGATCTCCGATCACATAGGTTGGGTTACTACTATGGTGTAACGCTCAGGGGTCTCAACCCCATCTTTCTCGATGCACTATCTATCACATTACGTGATAGTCCCTTATTAAAGGGATCTGCCAGGTTTTTGTCAGTTTGAATATAACTAACAGTTATAACTCCGGAGTTTCTCATTTTCCTGACATACTTCAAACGTCTTTTAACGTGTCTTGATGACTTCGTGTTATCCTTAGCACTGTTCACTTTCATGATAATCGTTTGATTGTCACAGTTCATAAGGATGGCCGGTAAAGGTTTCTCAACCACCGGCAAGTCCATCAAGAGCTCACGCAGCCATTCTGCCTCAACAGAAGCTGTATCTAAAGCAGTAAGTTCTGCTTTCATGGTTGACCTCGTCAATATGGTTTGTTTGCAAGACCTCCATGACACTACGCCACCTCCAAAGAATAAACGCATATCCACTTGTGGCATAGAGCTCATCAACATCTGAGATCCAGTTCGAATCACAATATCCCTCAAGCACCGCAGGGTGTCCTGAATAGTGAATTCCATAACTCATTGTACCGTTCAGATAGCGCATCACTCTTTCAAGTGCATACCAATGATCAATACCCGGGTTTGACATGAACCTGCTCAACTTGCTCACAGCAAAAAAGATATCAGGTCTCGTCACGCTCGCAAGGTACATGAGTGAACCGATCACTTGAGAGTATCTTAATTGATCTCTCGTTTTCTTCTTGTTCTTTCTGAGTGTCACACTAGGATCATAAAGTGTTGGGGAAGGCTTGTTGTCTATATAGCCAAAGCGGCTCAAGACCATCTCAACATAGTGTGATTGCGTCAACGTAATCACACTCTCATCCCTAACCAGCTTAATGTTCAGGATCACATCAGCTTGTCCCAGATCTTTCATATCAAAACTCTTTGACAGAAAAGACTTGACACCATTAATCACTATCATGCTTGTTCCGAAAATAAGTATATCGTCAACATACAAGCATAATATAACGCTATCGCCCCCACCATGGCGATAATAAACGCACCTATCAGCCTCATTAATGACAAAGCCTGCAGATGTTAAAGTATTATCGAACTTTTCATGTTATTGCTTAGGTTCTTGCTTTAGCCCATACAAAGATTTAAAAAAATTCACACATTTCTCTCTTCACATTTTACTACAAACCCATCAGGCTGGTCCATATAGATTTCCGCTTCCAAACTCTCCGTTAAGGAAAGCTGTCTTTACGTCCATTTGATGAACAATAAGACCATATGAGGCAGACAGGGAAAGTAGTACTCGAATGGTGGTGAGTCTAGCAATAGGTGAATAGGTGTCAAAATAATCTTTGCCTCCGCGCTGGGTGTAGCCCTTGGCTACAAGCCGTGCCTTGTACTTTTAAATAGTACCATCAGGTCTTAGCTTCTTCTTGAACACCCACTTACAACCCACAGGTTTACAACTGTAGGGTCATTCAGATAATTCCCACGTTCCATTAGAAAGAATCGAGTCCATCTCATTATGAATAGCTTCTTTCCAGTCATCAGCATCAGAAGATGCAAATGCTTCTACAATGGTCGTAGGAGTATTGTCCACAAGGTACACAATCGAGTTGCGTTAGAAACGCGTCACACGAACACGTCCTCATGTACCGCGGCGCCGGGGGAGATGCTCCGCAACTCGCACCTCGGGAGGCTGGCTGGAAGCGCGATACGCAAGGTAATCCAGCCGGCTCTTTTGATACCAGACGCCCCAGCCCCTCGGGACAAGCCCCGTCGGAGGAAGCCGTCAACGATTGGCTGCTCCAGGTCGACCTGATCGCCCCTAGAGCCTCGTGACCTTGCAGCTGCCGGCATGATGACCGGCTTACGAAGGAACGAGAAGCATAGGTACAAGGGTGAGTGATAAATTGAACACGCGAAGGTGTGATAGATTGATTTGTTCGATTGGTGTTATTCAATCGGCCGTCACCTCACACATATATATGAGGCGGCTGGACTTGCCGTACAAGCATAGGACTTTCTTTACAAGGAAAATACATCAAAACCGTCCTAAAACCCTAGACCTAGTCCAAGTCAAACTCCTGTCCAGATTCGCAGCACCTCTTATCCTGCTTCTTGTCGTGGCCGCCAAAGTCGCATACGAACTCGGATGGATATGACCCAGAAACCAAACTTGTACGTCTCCACGAGGCGAACAACTCTTGCGACTATAAGTTTTCCATTTGAGTCCGTCTTCATGACTTGCCGGGTCCATGTTCATCTTCAGGTCGGATTCTAGCAGGTGAGAGGTCAACTCGACCGGGACTCGTCGTAACTCTGTAGGCCGCATATTGACTCGGATGAAGACACCTCCAAAAGAAATATTGTGCGCCTTGAAAATACGCACAACTTCTGTGTTAGGAACATTTTCATCTAAGGTCATCTTCATGGCGTTTAGGATAGATCTCCGTATGTTGTCCTCTGAATTATCTCCGGCTTACCACGGGAACGAAGGCACGCCGGCTCTCTGGTATATGGCAATATGCCGGCTTCTCTTGCCAACTGGACATAGCAGCGCGCCGGGCTAAGATATGACGATATGCCGGCTTGTTATGCCGGCTTATGTCTGCCAACCGGGATATAGTGGCATGGCGGCACGCTTGTTAAGACATGAAGGCTCTTCCTGTTCCTGGGACACGGCGGTGCCGGCTTGAATTGTCGACTGGGTCATGGCAGCACACATGCCGGCTTCTAAGACATGAAATGCCGGCAACTGATGACATGGCCGGCTCTTGAGCGATGTCGGCTTCTGAGTGATGGCTCTGGCCGGCAACTGGGAGCATGACGGCTTTCGGATGATGGCGGCCCCTTGGCCGGCTTCGGGGAGAATAGCGACATCTTAGCCGGCTTGGCGGCGCCTTGGCCAGCTTCCGTAGGACCAAATGCCGGGTCCTGGGACATGGTGGCCTGCAGCCTATGGCTTTGCCAATTGAGACATTGCTTGTCTCCTTCCTCCATCTCCATGCCTTGGAGTCTTCTCCTCTGGATCAAGGATATCTGGGGTCGGACCGGCTAGGTGCCAAATTTGGGTGCTAACATATGCCCCCTGTTTTCTGGCAGAGCTTGCGTGCCAGAAAATATCTTGCCTAGGGTGTTGTAAGCACGATGTTAACACTCCATCGGCTATGTATGCTAAGGGCGATAATCTCTTATCGGCCGTATGTATGCTCAGGCTGGTTGCCACCTGGGTAGAGCCTCTTCAGATATTCATCTTGATAACACAAGTGATGCCATGTATCACGTGGTGCAGCTTACCCTGATCATTTGACTCGGATCCTGTAGATAAGAAAAACATATTTATTCCAGCCGGCCATCAGGCTTGCGCTAGATCTTCCGTCAGTGGCCGACTCAATAATCAAGCCGTCCTTATAGGTGTTGGCAAACTGAGCACCGGCTTCCAGGAATCAAATAAACCAGGAAGAACGCTCCTAGCCAGATGCCGGCTTCACCAACACAATGCATTCTTAGGGCGATATGCAAATATCGGCCGTGTGTCCTCACCTTAAAGGACCTGGAGAACCCATCCACCAAAGTTTGAATAGCCGAAATAAATCAGATGTTTCGGCTAGGGATAAATTCTGTAGCGCTGACTTTGATGGTACGGTTGGAGAACAAGGATGACACGTCGTATGAGGTCTCCTATAGCGAGATGAAGATCGCCGGCTTCGCCTGCCGACTTCTTGTTTGTCCTCCTCTCCTCCTGCCGGCTTGGCAACAGAAGTTAGCGTATCCTTTTTACCTTGAGGGCTTCCCTTAGGAACCCACGCCATGTTCCTCTTCTCCAACTCATCGGCGCTAAGCCGCCTCAGCTGCCATTGTGATAAACCGAGTGGGTGTCCTGGCTGTAATTTTGCTTTATGTACTGGCAGTTCTTTCTTGACTTTGGGCACTTCCGGCTTAGCCTGCTCAGACTCGACGACTAGGTCCTTGAAGGTTACTCGCTCCCTTCCTTGCCCTTTGCAGCCAACATCGACTCGGCTGGCTTTTGGTTGATTGGAGTCGGGTCTAAAACAACGCATTTGCGACCATCCTTTTTCACTTGGTAGACCTGTTTGACCACCTCCTTCTTCCTCCATGGGCTCCTGGACGACTCATGACTGAGTCGGTCTTTGACATGTGGTTGTCGGCTTGACTCTCTCGGAGCTGCATAGACTTGACGAGGTGGTTTAGTAGAAGATGGATGGTGTGCCCGTGAATCATACCTATCCCGTGATTGATATGAATAGAAGCCGGCGTGGGAAGGCATAAACGACTTTGGCATTGGCGGCCCAAAAGAAGTTCGTGGAGTCGGCGTGTTGAGCTTCTTCTTTCGCCAATCCTGGTCCTCAGACTTACGCCCTGGGGGTGACTTCGATGTTTTTGCCTCAGCTGGCCGACAAGCACTTTTTGCTTCGCTCATCTTTTGATACTTCTCCAATAATTGAGCGAAGGTAACTTTAGATTTCCTTCTTCGGTGCTTATCACTGCCTTCATCCTTTCTATCATTGCCTACATCGGTCTTTGGATTTTCGTGTTGCCCCCCAGTGTTAGGCGTCCTTGCTGGAGCTTTGATGGAACGTTCGTCTTCAGGATTGCTGGCTTGAATAATTTCTTTGCTTGACGAATCAATCCCATCATCTCCAGTGTGCACTCGTCCGTCTTCAGATGAGCCGGCTTGAGGCAGCCGAGTCAACACTTGATCGCCGTCAAGATTAATATTAGCCGGCTGGCTATCATATTGTCCTTCAACAAATTCCAATCGTCCTTTGAAGGCCGATTGTGCATCATGAAACACATCGCAGTCTTTCTTGAACGAATCAGGCATTCGCTCTTGTCTTGACGGCTCTACATGGTCATCTTCTATGATGATTGGATTAGTCGGCGATGCACCGACAATGCGATTCCCATGCCCGGACTGATGGTACAATGTTCGTTCCTTAGCCGATATTGGGATACCGGCCTTGGAATTATGAAACCGAGTGGTGCCGGCTTGATGTCATCCAACTCGGCTATGCATCGTCTTTTTCCCTCCTCATCCAATTTTTCTGAATCGGCCATGTTGAAGGGCTTCGCACCTGGCTTTGTGTTTCTGTAACCAAAGTAGCTACAGAATATATGTCTCATCTGAGACCAAATGTTAGCTAGGCATGAAACAAGCAAAGTTGCCCATATGAATATAAAGCTTAGCCGACATGACGGGAACAACTTTGGTTGCGATAAATTGTCACTATTAGCCTCTATGAATGGTACGATATGTTGACCGGCATAATTAGTGACAAGACTATTCCTAGCAGACAAGTTACTCATCCCGATTGGTCTTTCAACATTAATTAAAATCGTGTTGGCAAACGCATCAACAATATGATTATGACCAAATCTAAAGACAAGTAAATTGTCGGCTAGGCATACCTCTCCGAAGACGTCAGGAAACTGCAATCTTGGCGCATCGGGAACAATGCTTTGCTCCACCTCTGAATAATTCTCGGACGTCTTGTCTTCCTCTTCTAGATCCCGTGCCACGTCTCCTAGACGCTCCTTGTCAACCGAACTTTGTTCGGCTTCTCTTTCTGGCTCTTGATGTTCATCGTTAACAGAACTTTGTTCGGTCGTGTCTTCCTGTTGTTGATGCTCATCATCCTCGGCACGGAACTCGTCAGGGAGTAAGCAAACTCCCTCACGTCCAGAAAAGTCGAGCACAGCCGGCTCTTGTTGCTCGCCGTGCTCCTCCTTGACGAAGCTCTCCTCTTCCGGCTTGATAGACCTGGCATGAACGCCCAACTCGCCATTGCCGCAACCGCTAAGTTCGGCTTCTGCAAAGTCGGTCGCGATAGCCGGCTCGGTCTTCCTTTGCTGATTGGACTCGGCGCCTGTATTGCATGACCCAGCTTTTGCCGGCTCGATTGTAATAGCCGAGTCAACCTTGTCCTGGTTGGCTTGCAGAACTTCGTCTTCTTGTGCCGGCAACACAGAGGGCCTGGTATGATCGCTGCGTGGAGGAATAGACGCTGGAACATCTTTCTCAAGTTCTGCGTAAAACGCCTGCAAGTCTTCCTCATCACGCTTCTTTTTGAGCGATTCAAACTCCTCTCTGCGCTTCCTCTTGATATCTTCATAGCCTTGACGTTGTTCGTCTGATAATTGCTCGAGAGTTGGCATAGTGAAGTTACCGGCTTGCCCCCCGACTCTTTTGGCCTCTGACTCTTGCTTAAATATAGCCATTACTGTAGCGGAGTCACAAGGTTGCCCACTTTCGCTTAGCTCCTGGCGGATTTCATCAATCCTTTTGCAATTGGCTCGAATCATCCGCTTCAGGTTCTCATCTTCTGGTCGGGGTTGCCGCCCGACACTCTTGATTTCTTTCGGCCATGGGTTGCCGAAACTTTGCAATTGTACAGGGGAAGTATTGTACGCCATAGTATTATAAGTCAGCATATGTGCTCCCACGAAATCTCCACTAATCCGGCCACCACCCAGAAGGTAAGCCGAATTGCGAATATCGCGAGTCGCATAAGTTGCCGATTCAGTGCTCACATAAGGCGCAGTATAAGCCGACTGGGAATAATCGGCCGAGTAGCTTGTGGAAGCATAGCCGATTCCCCCATCCATCGGCCTGTTTGGGGACAACCCCGTGTATTGCGAGTCGGCAGCCGATGGATAAAACCGTGAGACATCCTCTAGCCTATGAAGTGTCCCATGTTGATCAATCGAGTACTCAATGTTATTCATCGGCCTATAATCTGGGGCAGCCGATGTATGAGAACTCGGACAAGCTCGTCGTGAGCAGGTAAGGCTGTCCTCAATCAGCTTCTGCTCATAGCTATATGGAAGATAACCAGAGCTAGCCGATAAAGTATGCCCACCTGCACCGACGCAAGGGCCATTGGCACCTACGTAATCAGCTTGATGATACATGTTGTCGTAGTAGATTGCCGCCTCTTGATGGGCTCCTCGTAGCAAGAACGGGCCGGAGACCGTTTGCTTCGTCCCCAGCGGAGTCGCCAAAAAAGTGTGTTGCGTTAGAAATGCGTCACACGAACACGTCCTCGTGTACCCGCGGCGCCGGGGGAGATGCTCCGCAACTCGCACCTCGGGAGGCTGGCTGGAAGCGTGATACGCAAGGCAATCCAGCCGGCTCTTTTGATACCAGACGCCCCAGCCCCTCGGGACAAGCCCCGTCGGAGGAAGCCGGCAACGATTGGCTGCTCCAGGTCGACCTGATCGCCCCTAGAGCCTCGTGACCTTGCAGCTTGCCGACATGATGACCGGCTTACGAAGGAACGAAAAGCATAGGTACAAGGGTGAGGGATAAATTGAACACGCGAAGGTGTGATAGATTGATTTGTTCGATTGGTGTTCTTCAATCGGCCGTCACCTCTCACATATATATGAGGCGGCTGGACTTGCCGTACAAGCATAGGACTTTCTTTACAAGGAAAATACATCAAAACCGTCCTAAAACCCTAAACCTAGTCCAAGTCAAACTCCTGTCCAGATTCGCAGCACCTCCTATCCTGCTTCTTGTCGTGGCCGCCAAAGTCGCATACGAACTCGGATGGATATGGCCCAGAAACCAAACTTGTACATCTCCACGAGGCGAATAACTCTTGCGACTATAATTTTTCCATCTAAGTCCGTCTTCATGACTTGCCGGGTCCATGTTCATCGGATTCTAGCAGGTGAGAGGTCAACTCGACCGGGACTCGTCGTAACTCTGTAGGCCGCATATTGACTCGGATGAAGACACCTCCAAAAGCAATATTGTGCGCCTTGAAAATACGCACAACTTCCGTGTTAGGAACATTTCCATCTAAGGTCACCTTCATGGCGTTTAGGATAGATCTCCGTATGCTGTCCTCTGAATTATCTCCGGCTTACCACAGGAACGAAGGCACGCCGGCTCTCTGGTATATGGCAATATGCCGGGCTAAGATATGACGATATGCCTGCTTGTTATGCCGGCTTATGTCTGCCAACCGGGATATAGTGGCATGGCGGCACGCTTGCTAAGACATGAAGGCTCTTCCTGTTCCTGGGACACGGCGGTGCCGGCTTGAATTGTCGACTGGGTCATGGCAGCACACATGCCGGCTTCTAAGACATGAAATGCCGGCAACTGATGACATGGCCGGCTCTTGAGCGATGCCGGCTTCTGAGTGATGGCTCTGGCCGGCAACTGGGAGAATGCCGGCTTTCGGATGATGGCGGCCCCTTGGCCGGCTTCTGGGAGAATAGCGGCATCTTAGCCGGCTTGGCGGCGCCTTGGCCGGCTTCCGTAGGACCAAATGCCGGGTCCTAGGACATGGTGTCCTGCAGCCTATGGCTTTGCCAATTGAGACATTGCTTGTCTCCTTCCTCCATCTCCATGCCTTCGAGTCTTCTCCTCTGGATCAAAGATATCTGGGGTCGGGCCGGCTAGGTGCCAAATTTGGGTGCTAACAAACACCCACTTACAACCCATATGTTTATAATCGTAGGGTCGTTCAGATAATTCCCACGTTCCATTAGAAAGAATCGAGTCCATCTCATTATGAACAGCTTCTTTCCAGTCATCAGCATCAGAAGATGCAAATGCCTCTGCAATGGTCGTAGGAGTATTGTCCACAAGGTACACAATGAAATCATCACCAAAGGATTTTTCAATCCTCTGTCTCTTGCTCCTCTTGGGAGCTTCATTGTCATCCTTCTCAAGGACTTGCTCAACATGTGGTTGTTCCGAATGATCATCAGATGTACTAGGTTCAATAAATATCTCAGAAGAAATTCTAGCAGTGCTATGCATATCCTTCATAGGAAACATGTTCTCAAAAAATATTGTATCACGAGATTCCAAAATAGTATCAACATGCACATCAGGTAACTCGGATTTAACCACTAAAAATCTATGGCAGATGCTCCGCTGAGCATAGCCTAGAAAGACACAATCCACTTTCTTTGGTCCAAGTTTACGTTTCTTAGGAATTGGAACATTGACTTTCGCCAAGCATCCCAAGTGCGTAAATAAGAAAGTGATGGTTTTCTCCCAGACCACTCCTCGTAAGGTGTCTTCACTTTATCCTTATTCGGAACTCTATTCAGGACATTACACGAAGTCAATAAAGGCTCCCCCCACCATGCCTTAGATAAACCAACAGTGTCCAATATGGCATTCACCAAGTCGGTCAGCGTGCGGTTTTTCCTCTCGGCAACCCCGTTTGATTGGGGCAAATAGGGAGGCGTCCTCTCATGAATAATACCATGTTCCTCACAGAATTCATCAAATATTTTGGAGAAATACTCGCCACCACGATCTGACCTAAGACGTTTGATCTTTCTCTCTAACCGATTTTCTACTTTAGTTTTATAGATTTTAAAGTAGTCTAAAGGTTCATATTTAGTTTGCAACAAGTATATATAATAGAACCTAGTAGTATCATCAATTAAAGTCATGAAATATCTCTTTTCACCTTTCGTCAACATGCCATTCATTTCACATAGATCTGAATGTATGAGTTCTAGTGGTGCCAAGTTTCTCCTCGGATGCCTTGTGAGGCTTTCGAGGTTGCTTAGATTGCGCACAGCTATGACACTTAGAACTTTTGACAACGGTGAAAGTAGGAATTAAACTCAACCTGGAAAGTCTACTCATTAAACCAAAATTACCATGACATAAACGAGAGTGCCACACATTGGCATCCGAATCCACACTACCATAAATATGGTTTACTGACTTATTACAGAAATCCGATAATGAAAAGCGGAACAAGCCTCCGCACTCATACCCTTTACCAATAAATTGTCCAAACTTTGACACAACTATTTTATTGGACTCCAAGACTAACTTAAATCCATCTCTGCAAAGAAGCGATCCGCAAACGAGATTCTTGTTCATAGTAGGGACATGCTGCACGTTCCTTAGTTGCACGATCTTCCCCGAAATAAACTTCAGATCTACCATGCCAACACCACGAACAGAAGCATGTGACCCATTCCCCATTAGGACGGAAGAATCCTGTTCGACCTGATAAGAAGTGAACATAGAAATGTCAGCGCACACATGAACATTAGCACCCGTATTAATCCACCAACATGGAGATTGAAATACTGAAAGCACAATTGGTAAATTACCATACCCATCAGTATTGCTAGCGGTCATAACGTTGACACTCCTTGGCGTCTTCCCTTTCTTGTCTGCACGATCTGGGGCAGTCCACAGAGAAGTGGCCGAGCTCTCCACAAGTATAGCACTTTATCTCAGATTTGTTCAGCATCTTTTTTTTCTTCTCGAAAGAAGTAGTCTTGGCAGGCATGATGAATGCAGGCTTGCTCTTGGCCTTGCTCTTGCCATGGTTATGGTTTTTCTACACCATGTTGGCGCTAGATTGACCTTCACCACCTCTCTCAGCAGTGTCCTTTGCCCGAGCCTTCTCCTCAACATCAAGAAACGCTATCAGATTTTCAACCGATATCTCCTGTCTCTTGTGTTTGACAGCTGTGGCGAAGTTCCTCCATGACGAAGATAGTTTTGCAATAATGCACCCAGCCACAAACTTGTCAGGAAGGGGACACTTGAGGAGCTCGAGCTCTCTCGTAATGCACTGTATCTCATGAGCTTGTTCAACCACGCCACGGTTATTTACCATTTTGTAGTCGTGAAAGCTCTCCATGATATACAGCTCACTGCCTGCATCGGTTGCACCGAACTTAGCTTTCAGTGCATCCCAGAGCTATTTGCCGTCTTCTATGTGCATATACACATCACACAGACGACCATCAAGAACACTCAGAATGCATCCTCGGAAAATACTAGTGTCTTTCTTAAACTTGTTCTGAGCTTACTCAGATATAGTTCCTTCAGGAAGATCGCTACTAACTTCCCACACATTCATGGCCGAGTGCCAGAGTTGGCACTTCAGCTGCCATCTCTTAAAGCCCATACCACCGGTGAACTTTTTCGGTTTCATTGCATCAGTATAACCAGCCATATTTAAATCACGAAATTGCCTACAATTAGGTTTTTGGATACGAACATACTAGATGTACTAAGCAACATGAACAGCAGCAACACAAACGCCAATATATCCATAGTAAAATCATAGTTCGGAATACGTCGCACGTACCGAACGTTTGTAGAGGAAGCAGCAGTCGATGCAGACAGGTTCACCGCGCCGAGTGCAGTGGTGATGTTGTTGACGTTGGTGAAGACGGGTCGAAAAAGACGACGCATGCGAAGACGATCCACAGCAGCAGGTTGTAGACGACCCGTGGTGGAAGCGGCGAGCAGTCGCGCAGAGCGCTTCCCAAAAACCTAATTCGCCCTCTCCCGTACAGGATCACAAAGGCGACTGATTTCGGAGACCTGCTCTCCCAAACGCCGGTGCACGCCGGCGCTCGGGATGGAATAGACTACGATGGCGGCGCAAGGCACGAAATGGCAAAATCTAGATTGGTTCAGTGTGTGTGACGGCGCACGCGGTGCAAGGCAATATATAGTGCAACATGGGCCGGCAACGTCGCACACGTTCGAGTCGGTTACAACAGCCCACGATCCGGGAGCGGCTAAGATGTATGCTTACGCTAACGACTCAATTTTCCCGAACAGCAAAAATATAGGCATCGGCTCATTCCCGCAACCCACGGCGCGTCGTGATGAGACGAGACGAGCGAGCGGCGGCGGCGGCGGAGGAGGAGGAGTGCGTGGGAGAGAGTATTATGTTCTCACAAGCACACCAAGTAGCACAACACTCCACTATATAAGGTGTTGCAACTCTCCTACAACTAGCAATGTGGGGCTAAACTTTAGCACCCCACAACCAGCCATCCACATGCACATGCACATGGGTCAATTTGAGATTTTAGAATTTATCTATTTGGGCTGCCTCATATTGGGCCCAAATTCTAACTGTCCAGCCTTTTTTTTTAAATGGAGGCAAAAGATTTGCTTCATCGAATAATTAAGAAGAAGAGAGCTGCGCAGTTAATTAACGAAAAAACCGGACGAAAACCCGATAGTCCAGCCCTTTTTGACAAATGCATGGTTGCTCTAGTTGATGAGCCGATGCAAACGATGTCCGGGTTCACCGAGCTGGAGAGAAGCGTCTCACTTTCCTTGTGTTGTTCTTCGTCGAGCTGTGTGGTTTTTCTCGACCCCGTCGCGCCAGACCCACACGAATTCACGACCAATTCACAGTTGCTAATTTCATCATAGAAGTTTCAGTTTGCCCAACAAATTGGAATGTCTTGTTTCTTTTAAAGGCTTCGGTGTTGGTTTAGATAGGCATTAGATGGGCTAAACAAATAGCACCTCAAGTGACTACTCCCTTGGTTCCTGAAAATAAGGTTTATATTTTTTTTTCAAAACTCAAACAGTTTAAAGTTTGACCAACTTTTTAGAAAAGAATGATTAATATTTACCATACCAAATTAGTTGATGAGTCGATGAGAACGATGTTCGGGTTATTGGAGCTGCAGAGAAGCGTCTCTCTTTCCTTGTGTTGTGGTTCATCGATCGAGCTGTCTGGCTTTTCTGGACGCTACCACGCCGGACCCACACGATCGAGTTCATGACCAATTCTCAGTTGCTAATTTCGTCACAGAAGTTTTAGTTTCCCAACAAGTTGGTTTAGATAGGTCTTAGTTCGGCTAAACAAATAGGACCTCAAGTGACTACTCCCTTAGTTTATGAAAATAAGGTCTATAATTTTTTTAAGTCAAACAGTTTAAATTTTGACCAAGTTTTCAGGAAAAACCATTAACATTTACAATACAAAATTAATACCGTTATATATATCATGCAATATATTTTCATATAATATCCATATATTATTATTGTTGTTGGTCTCTTAAAAAAACTTTGTCAAATTTTATATTGTGTGACTTCAAATTTTTATGCCTTACTTTTACGCAACCGAGATTTTTTTTCTCCCTTTGTTCCCAGAAACCCAAATGGACCTCCCATGGAGCCTTTTTTTCTGAAAATTGAAAAACAAAAATTTATTTTAAAAAATCAGAAAACAAAATCCTAGATGTAGATAAGATTGAACTCTACCGGTGTCCAAAATATCAAACAAAAAATATTTTATTCTATGCTACAAAAAATGAGAAAATTTCAAGTTTCAAGAATGTGCATTGTTCACCACACCAAGGTACACAATTTTCAAGATGTCTTATTAATTTCAGGTATAGAGTTAGAGCATCTCCAACAGGACTGGGTAAATTTGATCCCTCAAATGTCCGCGGATACGTCCGGACAATGTCCGGGCGTGCCCGCTTTGGACCCTCATTTATGTGTGTGTCCAATCATGTCCACCAAAATTGTCCGGTCATTGCTTGTGATTGGTGAAGAGGGAGAGGGAGAGGGAGGGACAAAAGAAAGAGTACAAGTGGTTCAGGGTGAGCTAGGCGGACAGTCTAGACACGCCCGGACGTGAGGATGAGGGGAGCGGGACTGCCCGGATATTAGGGACAAATTGGGGAAACCGATTGGGTAGGCTATTTTATCCTCTATGTTGTCTGGACATTGTCCGCACTGTCCACCGGATAAATAGGGAGAGGATGGGGACCGGTTAGAGATGCTCTCACCATCTCAGCAGCATTATGTGCACAATCTTGGATGTCCATTTAGGGACTGTTGGGATATCAAAAGACAAGCAAGGAAGAAGGATTGACATAGAGATTTAGAGATGGGTGAGCTAGAGCCACCTCTGCCTTGATTCCGATATATATTTCTACTGTGCATCTTTATATTCTCGTCTTCCCACTCAGAACCTAATCATATTCCATTTGGGATGATAAAAAGAGCCACCCGCCCCCATTCCCCTCCCAGTTCTCCTGAATTCAGACACATATACGAGAGAGAGGGGAACAATTTTGGTAATCTGCAGGAAGTTTCCATGGCTCGTGCGGAATGTGAATGTGTGATGCCTTCTCCAAGTTGCTGCTTTGAACATATGGGTAAGAAAACTTTTCCTTCTTCCAACTTGCATTGTTGTGCTTCCGTTGCTTCCTCCCTCCTCCTCGGCCGGTTTCATCGGCGGTGCTACGGAACACTGACACATGTGTTCATCCTGTTGTCGAGTTGGAGTGAAACAGCAGGAGAAAATGGACACAGGAGAAGACACGCAAAATCTGGAGCCGAAAACGTAATATGTTGTAAAAGTCTTTAAAGGCGATCTTAACAGAATATATGTGCTCATGATGTGTCATAACACATATTATTATTACTTTATCTAAAATAACACATATAATTAGCACGGCTAATAGCAGTCCTCTTCTACCTTTTTTACTTGTTCGCAGTGGAATGCACATCACGGAAGCACTACGCGTCCAGCTCGAGGTGCAACCAGTGTGGAGGAGCTACAACATTTACAACCAGGGTGCCTAGAGGGTGCCATAGTAGATTAAAAGTATTTTTGGGGGTGGCATTTCGCTACGCTAAAACTCGTCATCGTAGCCGCTACCAACAAACATCAGATGCATCTCATCATTATCGTCAACGTCGTTGTCGACGAACACGGTGACATCCTGCTCCTTAGTCGCCGTAGGGAAGGGGACGTCATCGGGCTCCGGCGACGATAGAGGCACGTTGTTGCCGCTGGCCTTGAGATGCTCTTTGAACATCTTCTGCAGCTTCTTGCCCTGCTCCTCGATCCTCACTTGGAGTCTCCGCTGCATCTGAACAATTCAACAATGTTACTCACACCATGGCGACATACAAGCGAGTGAATCGACGACTGATGTGTCACTGGCAAAAGTGTGCCTAGAGCCTAATTCTGTCCACCTCTCTGCGATAAACTGAAGTTAGATAGTACCTCCAGCTGCTCGTCAAGGCGGCGCTGCACGTCGAGCTGGACGCGAAGTGCCTCCGTGATGTCCATTCCACTACCAGAAAGAAAAAGTATGGGCATCATTATCGGCAATAATTGGCCTGTACTACTAATTAGGAGTAGCCAGTAATAGGGTATGTTACGCATATGACACATCATGAGCACATGATGTGCGTGAGTGCGTCATGATGGGAGTGAAACTGTGGTTAGAAATATATACGTTCTTGGTTCCAGATTCTGCGTGTCGGCCCATTTCTCGTGTTGTTTCCCTGCGATTCGACACAGGATGAATGAGCACATGTATTGGCTCCACGATAGGATGAAACATACTAAGGCGAAAATCGTTTTTGTAGGTTGTCAATGCATGTAGAGAATGAATGCAAGCTAGTATCTGCATGTAATTCTAAAACCTTTTTTTTTACTTGATGGAACTCTGAAACTTAAATATGGCCATCCTAATCTTTAGAAAATCACAAAATACATGCCAAGTTACAATTTTTGAAAATTAAACATGACTTGTGATCATGTGATTTTTGCACTCATTGTAGGCATGTGGTCATAACTTGTTATGCAAAATCACGAGAGCAAGTTTCTACCCCGTACCTACAAGCATGATTTTTCCGTAATGTTTCGAACTTAGAAATACGATTATCACTTTGTGTTTAAAATTCAGGTTGAGGTGTACCTAGATTATCTTGATGATTTCTACTATAAAATTTACCATGATGTATGCATTGATCGATGGACACTCATGCCAAAATGGAATCCGAAGCCAGGCTAATGTAGCCTAGTTACTGACCAGTGCAAGTCAGTAATAATAAGATAATTGAAATCCAGCAAGTATCTGGATCTTATGAATGATGATAGTCCTTTCATCCGTATGTATCTTTGGAAATTTAAAGTGCCTTTAAAGATCAAGATCTTCACGTTGTTTCTTTTAGAAAAGTGATATTAACCAAAAACAATTTGGCCAAGTGTAAGTGGAATGGATGTAAGAAATGTGTTTTTCTGTGATTCAGAGGAGTCGATACATCATTTATTTATTACTTGCCATTTTGTCCGTTTTATTTGGAGGATTGTTGAGTTTACCTTTTACCTGTCACCACCAGCTAATATCACAAAATTGGTTGCGTCGAATTGATAAACATAATAAGGGACACATTCATGTAGGAGTATGTGCATTATTGTGGTCTATCTAGAATTGCAGTAATGATTTTAACAAGACAGGATATGTTAATTACTTGCAGGTTATCCACAAGGCCACGTATGTGATCCGCGAATGGTCTTTTCTCCTCCCGCTGGAACAACGGGAGCATACTGAGTATGGATGCACCCGTCTGGAGATGGTCACTCGGCCTTGCTAGAACCCTACTGACTGACAGCGTATTAATCGCTTAGATATTGTTGCATAAGTGTATCAGTCTTTTTTTATTCTGCTCGCTTGTGTTTGTTGCCACCTTAGGCGACCCATAATGTGTAAACCTGAACTTCTAAACCTCATAATAAAATGGATGTGTGCATCAATTGATGCAGTCGTCGGGCTATGCTCCGCATTTCGAAAAAAAGTAGATGTTTAGTGCCTTCGGGTGATGGAGATGATGGTGGTGTGCACTTCACCGTGTGGTACTTCCGTTGACAAAGAGGATCAAACTAACTAGAAAAGATCGGCCAACGACATGTGGTCGGCCCTCACGTGACCACAAGGAGAGGTGGGGTCCTCGAGAAGAGACCGTGCCCACGACCATAGCGAGAACGAGGTTACGGGTAGAGCCGGTATGATAACCGGTAATAATATTGATATTGATAATGCCATCATTAGTGATTTTAAATCTAGCAAATTGAGAAGAAATTTCCAAGACAATATATAAATTACTTGATGCCGATACTGCTTCTTGTGTATTTTAAGTGTTTGTTGATAACATTTCATGTTTATATTATAAGTATTTTGTTGATGCTTATAGGGCCACGGAAAGTGATTTTGCCCTGGCCCTCGGAAACCTCGAGAATAGTTCCTGGTCCCTTTTTCTGTCTTTTGTTCAGCATGCTTGTAGCGAACGGTATTTCTGTGATGGAAATAATAGTAAGGGGATAGCACAGTTAGGAAAAAATCTAACCGGTACCTACATTCAGGATTTTTCGGTAATGTTTCAAAGTGATAAATAATACAGTTTTCCCTATGTGTTTAAAGATACCATGCGGGGTGCATGGATCCATGGACAACGATGCCACAAAGGAATTTGATGCAAGGCTAATTACTGCAGCCTAGTTAATTGAGAAGTGCAAGTCAGTAATTAGATAATCGAAAGTCCTCATCTAATTAGAAGTGTTGGACATAAAGAATAAATGTTTAATTAGCAAATGACTTTTTAAACTTTTAAACGAGCAGGGTATGCAGCAAGAGTTGTTACATAACAAATATGTACACTCTAAAAGACTAAAACACTATCCCAAGTATCGGCACGACCAAATGACTCTCCGTTCTGGAAGGGGCTGATGGCAGTCAAAGATGACTTCTTAAGTCGTGGTTACTTCCAAATTGGTGATGTAGGAGTACTCGATTTTGGGAAAACACTTGGCTTGGAGATAAACCGTTATATCGTCAATATCCATCTCTGTATAACAATGTCCAACAACAACAAAAATTGGTGGAAAACGCTATGGCTGAAGGGCATCTAAATATCGAGTTTTGGAAGAAATTTAACCGAAAATAATTAGACATGATGGGTTCATTTAGTTCAACGGTTGATGGATGTTGGGTTTTGTGATCTCCGACGTTTCTGTTTGGAAGCTAACAACTTTGGTCTTATTCTCTGTCAAATACATTTGTTTAGATTACATGAATGACCACATCCGGTTTCTCCCTAAGTATATTTGGAACATGAAGGTTTTTTCCTAAAAATTAATATCTTTGTATGGTTACTATATAAAAACAATTTACTAACAAAAGACAATTTGGTAAAGAAATTGGACTGGGCATAAGAAGTGTTGTTTTTGTACAGAAATGAATCAATCCAACATCTTCTTATAAATTGCCCGTTTGCAAGAAAATATTTGGCGTATTGTGCATATGACTTCTAGCTTATCACCTCTAAGTAGTATAAAAAAATTGTTTGGTAATTGGTTGAACTGAGAAGAAAAATAAAGTAAATATCCAGGTGGGAGTTTGTGCTTTGTTATGAAATTTATGGCATGTTCGCAATGACTTTGTGCTTAACAAACAAAAAGCTCCCTCTTTTATGCAAGTAATACCACTACTCATTGAATCTGTTCATGGTTTTATTTTCAGTCTGCGGACAAGAGGAGTCACATGAACTCTGGATGCAGCCGGCTGGAGTTGGTGGCACGGGATTTATTCACCAGGCCGCACGCCTCATTGTCTTCTAATAGAATCAATTGTTGGCACATAGATGTTCATGATGTGCTTTGTAGAGGCATGGTTGATTCATGTTTCGATGCTCGGTGATACTTAAACTGTAACCCATTGCGCATACTTTGCAATGATGAAATAAACAGAAGCCGGGTCGTTTTGGTGCAGAGGCGGGGCTTTCCCCTTTCCGAAAATAAAAAGATATTGGAAATTCAGTAGATGTTTAGTACCTTGGGGTGATGGAGATGTTGGTGGCGTGCACTTCGCCGTACGATATTTCTGCCGACAAAGACGAGATTAAAACTAGGAGTAGCAAGGAGAGAAAATGCTTGGGGAATTATCGAAATAGGAGTCGCGAGTTGTTGTACCTGAAGATGGCTCTTGATGTGGTAGATGGTGAGGCCATCCGAGTTCATCAGCTTCAGGATCCCCTTCGGCGTCGCCTCTGCACGTGTTGCATGTACGCAGGTCGTAGGTACAGTGAGATTTCGAGCTTGGCGATCGACATGAAGAAGAAGAAAGATAACTACTATGTCGAATGAAGAACACGCTACGCACTGTCTGGGCCGCCCAGCTGGTTCACGCACTCCACGAACCGCTCGTGCAGGTCCTGCGTCCACCGGATCCGCGTCTTGCTCGGCCGCGCGACGGGTGGATCCGCGTTGCTTTTGCTGGTGCCGGCGTGGTGGGATGGTGTCTCCGGCGCGCCGACGCAGCTCCGGGCGGACAGGTGGCTCTCCATCGGGTTCTGCAGGCTGCTTCCCGCCGCCTCCTTCACCGGGAGAGTCGCGTTCGCCGTAGCCTTCACGAACAGCGCATGATTTTGCGCTTGCTCTTGAAGCTGCGGCGGTGCCGGCAATGTGAGCTCCGAGGCGTCGGAAGATGAGGACTGATCCACGCGGACCATCAGCGGATCGAGCTGCCGGAAGAGTTTGCTGTTTGCCGCCGTTTCCGTCGGCGGTCGCATTTCCAAAGGAGGCAAGTCGAATTGCGCCATGCCGAGCAGGTTCTCGGGGGCGTTGAACGTGGCGGTGCTATGGCCGATGCAGCTCTGCGCGAACGCTGACCTCAGCGCCGTCACCAGGTGGTACTCCTCATGCGACCAGCCGGCGTCGCCGTACTGCTGCTGCTGCTGGTGGGGCCTCGAGCTCGTGAATAATCCCTGGTGGAACGGCGTCGACGGGAGCCCGGCGGAGGATGGTGGAAGCTGCAGCGCGTCGCGCAGCGGCATCGTCCCGTTGCTGTCGGGGTTGTCGAGCTTAATCTTCTTGGTGTTCATGTATATATATCAACTGAGCATAGAATCACGGCACAAAAATAGAAGAATTAACTCTTCGAATTAATTACGAATGAACACTTTTCGAGCCTGGGACGCAACACGATGAGAGTAATTTTCAGTGCACGTCCCTGCCCGCGCACGCCCAAAACCTCCGGAATCGACGAGCGAGGACGGAGCACGGCAATGCAAATTGGGAGAACCGAAGAAGGGAATAGTTCGTACGTTACGTACCCATATGCATACATGAATACATGATCCGACTTGAAAAGGCATCACGAACTCACACATGATCCAGCTCTAGCCCTTGAAACTTCATGGAGAGAATACCTGTAACGATTTCTTCTACCTACTGTCTCTCTCCGCTCGCGCTGTAGGTTACTTGGAGAACTGGAAATGGAGTAATTTGACTCGGTAGGGGGCCCTCCGGATGGAAACAACTGAGGATAATAAAGACGGGTTTGCAGATTTTTATACTGAATGATGCATAGATAAACATGTCATCCCTCCAGCCATGGCTAAGCTATGACCACATGTCTACAGGACACTATGGACAAATGACTACTTTTGGGTATTCACCACCTCTGGCCAACACGAAACATGCATTCTCTTTAGTGCGCATGCTCTTATCTTGTTTGGAAGCAATCTTACAAGAGAAAGTCATATGTTTAAATATTGTAGTGTATGTGTACATTATGATGACATCCCCGGCCATGGCCTAGAATATAACCACATGGGAGGGAGAGGAGGATAATGGGCAAGCCAGTCTCCGTCGAGCCTGAGGAGCCGGTAGAACCTTCTCGGACAATGAATAGCATGCCACTGACGTCACAACACTCACCGGTTTTAAGCCACCCCTCGCATTATGCATGTTTTAGGACACGGTCAACAATGTGGCATGTCAACGGCGTGTCGCCCTTCGGTAATGACTTACACCAATGACGGGCGATACAAATGCCCGTTGGTAGTTTTCTTCCAGGTACCGTGATGTGTGGTTGTCTCTGATGAGCGGCTACCACTGAACACCTGTCAACTAACCGGCCCTCTGTCTAATGAGCTTATGCTTGTGTGAGGCGATTGTGTCCCGGATGTCCAATCTGGAGCCTCTAGATGAGCTAGCTAAATGTTTCTAAAGGATCACCTTCTTATCATTGAGGTTTCCTCCACGAAGTAGTAGGTCAACCACAAGTGAAGACATTAGGGAGGCCTCCAATCCCTCACAAACTTCCAAAGAAAATCACAACGATGGAAGCTTTCGGTGACTCCTACCACCCATGAGCTCTCAAACTCCAAGAGTGACAGGGTTGAATGACAGAAACTTGGGACTTGCTCAAGTCAACAAATAGATCGGTCAAAAGAGAGGGTAATCTTGAATCCATGGTAACCCACAAGTGTAGGGAATCGGTTCATCAAGGAAATAAGACTAGAGAAACATTACGGGTATGAAATGATAGCTTTGCAAGATAATAAAAAATAAGAATGTAAAAGTTAGTTGCCGCAACGATAAAGTACTATAAACTAACAGAACCATGAGTGTGAAGAGTGGTGGAAGGTGTGCCGGAATTGTCCATAATTAATTAGTGAAGCTACTATGTACATTGTCGTCTATTGTAGTTTTTATGAGCGAGAGGCCACAACATACATGATATCAGTGTTTATGATTACAAGTACTATATGATTCGAACATTAGTAAGCGGAATCCGTAACTACTAAATATTCATTAAGGTAAAAACCCAACCATATCATTAAGATAAATAGGTCCTACTTCATCCCATACATGTCAAAAACCGACATGGGGCTTATGTTTCTGTCGGTCAGGCAGCCCTACTAGAAGGCTTTCGTTCCATACTACAAACCCTATGATAATGATCCATGAGCGCATAAACATGATGGGCATCATAGGACTGTAACATATTAACATACAACTCGAATCAACCAATGATATTCAACAATTAACCAAAAGACAAAAACAAACTACACAAACATGACATAGATATCATAGATCATCCGTAAATAATTTATAACATCAAACACCATGTTTACATAGGGTATTGCAGAGGTTTATGAGATAGTGGACCAGTGTAGATGGAGAGGAGATGGCGATGAAGAATGCCATAGAGATGGGAAGGAGACAACGCGTGGGCGCAGGGCTCCTCAGGCGCCTGCCGACCATCAAGGGGGAGCGCCGCCCTTAGCCCCCTTCCTACATGGCTTCTTGGTGATGTAGATGAGCCCTCCCCCTTGTAGATGAGAGCAAGAAAAAATTCGTGGATTTTGGTAGCTGCCCCCAAAACTTAGGGTTTCCTCTCTTTATATAGGTCGGGGCGGTGTTCCTTGGCCCTCAGATCAGTGCCCCTTAGATCCAAGGGCTCTTGGGCACCTCTAAACATTGTGCATTTTTTCAACTATTAATAGGTTAGTCGAAGTAAATAAACCAAATATTAAAAAAATATATCATAATAAACTGCAAAGTTTGTCGATACATTTTAAACGTATCACTCCTCTTTCAAATGATCAAATCCCTCACAAATATCTCAATGAATAAAGGAAAATGAACCAAGGAGTGAGTGGGGAATCTTTTCTCGGATCTGAAGTGAATGGAATGGTTAAGGTAACCCTATCTCCGAAGAGGCGGGAGATTATAAATGCACTAGTACAAAACCTAACATTTTAACGAGACAGCGTGTCTTTTGTGGGTTTTTATTTTTGCAAAATATGTCAAAATGCATTTTCGTAACAACTGCTACACATAAAATGACTCCTTGACAAATGGTTGCAAGTCCAAAGGTTTTTCAGTTTCTTTTATTTTGTAAAAGATGGGGTCAAAAGGGCGTGCCAAAATGACCCACGCCACTAGTAACATGATTATCAGGTATGTGGGGTAATGGGCACGCCACTGGTAGTTGGAGAAGTTTTTTGAATTTTGAAAAACATAGTCCGGTTATTACTAGCGTATGTGGCAATGGGGGGACACGCAATCATACTTATGTTTATGCCTACTTCGACTGTTGGGCTCCAATTACTAGTGCCGTGGATTTTGGAAAGCACGTCACTGATAGTCTGATATTAGGGCCCTGTACCCCCTCTTCTCGCCTCCTCTCTGGGAGACGGGAGGGGAACCCTAGGCGCCCGCCGCCGCCACCTCCCCCACCGCCCCCCTACCTCGCCGTCCCCTGAGGCTGCCGCCGGGAAAAGCCCGCGCGACGCCGGTGAAGGGGCGGCGGGAACCTGCCGCTCGCGGAGCACTCCTGCAGCTCGAGGAGGCTGCGTCTAGCGGGTGCGCCGCCGCCACACCACCCCCGCGCTCCCCCCGCCCCTCGGGCACCTGCGCCTGCCCTCGGCGGCCCCTCGGCGAGCTGGGCGCGGCCGTGCTGCTCGTCGGCGCGGCTGTGGCGGCGTCCTGCTGCCCAGGCCCATCTGGGCCCAGATGGGCTTGGCGAGCCGCAGCGCCGTTCGTCGTCAGCTCTGGGAGGCTTGCTGCTCCTGCCGTGCCCCGGTGGTCCGGCCGTCGATCCCGGCCCCGGGGGTGCCATCGGTTTCGACGGTGCTCGGTTTTGCCGGCGCGGGCGTTCTCCGGGTCCTTGTGGCCGATGCGGTGCTCTCCGGTGGTTGCAGGGGTCGTCTTCCTCTACACTTGGCCATCATCCTGCAGCAGGGCGCCGTTGGGGATGGCTGGTGCCGTGGCTTCGCAGATGGTGGCCATGGTGGTGATGTGCTCCCTACGTGGGGGGCCATCATGGCTAGGTGTCGAGCCCCTCTGTCTCGCCATCAGTGTCGTACTGATGTGCCCCATGGTTCTGCCGATGGCGGCCATGGGTGCGGTCTCCTCTCCGATGCGAGGCGAGTCGTGGCAGAGGTGGTGGGAGCTACTCCTTGCCGGTTGCTAGACCCTCGCGTCGGAGGTGCTGCGAGTGTCTTCGGTTGCACTGTAGTGTCCGCCTTCGCCGGTACAGCGCACCAGCCTCAACTTGTTTTCTCAACGATACACGAGAGCCTGCGCACTTAAGAGCATGCATGCTTTTAAAAAATGCAAAACCACAACTAGTTGGACCTCCACAGCTTATACTAAGTGTCCATTTCTTTAAGATTTGTGCAACAATTTCATAATCAAACCTCTCAACTCTCTACATACATTATTTTAGAGCTACTAATAATTTGCAAAATAAACCCCGAATTGGGATTGTGTTTAACAAAAAATTGGAAGTGGAAAATCGGATTATACATTAATGAAAAATTCGTATTATGCACTAACAAATAATTTGATCACACGTTAATAAAAAAATTGGAATCACGCATTCACAAAAAAAAATGATGATGCATTAACGAAATATTCGGATCTCACGTTAACAAAAAAAGGTTTGTATTATGCATAGAAGTGAAGATTATAAACATAAAAAATACAAACTACCGTTGGATGTGCATTGAATGGTCTAGATAAACCGTGTGGTCCAGTTAGGTGTGGAAAAACCACGTTGATGCTTGTTTCGCGGGTATGAGAGATGATGAATACCAAAAGTACCATTTGTCACTAGTGTCCTGTCAGAATGTGGTCATAGCTTAGGGGAATGATGTCATGATATACACATGTTTATCTATGCATTATTCATTATAAAAATATGCGCAATCCGTCTTTATTCTGGTCTTTTTTTGCATCCGCAGCCGGGGTTCGGATCCCCTGGAGTTGGACTCAACTCTACCGCGTGGAGTTGGGCAAATCTCAGCCCTTGCATTCTCCCGATGGTCTAGATTTAATCAGCCGTAACAAGTTCTGACTTACCTATTAAAAATTTCCCACGTACTGCTTTTTCCCACCAAAAACAGTGAATCATATTGTTTTCCGATGAAGACATGAATCATAGATGGATTTGAAATTTGTTTCTTACCTTTTATTTGCTCGAGTGGCTGCTGCAATTGCGTGCATGCACGCACACCAGGGCCTTCTCTTCCTCAAACTCCAGTTCGTACCCTTTATAGTCAGTAGGCTCGAAGTGCTGCGGGTGACTGGTGAAGCAGTTGCTCCTACCGATGGGCGAGCTCGCGGTGCAGCAGCGAACGGGTGGGGGATTCAGAGAGGATGGCCTCACGATTTGGGGCAAGCTCGTGATGCGGCGGCCACTCGGTGGAGGCCGCAGGTCGCGGCGCAGCAGCGACTTCGGGCGAGCTCATCGTGCGGCGGCGACTCGTGGAGGAGGCCCTTGCTATTTAAATCGAGCTCGCTGTGCGGCGTCAACTCGACGCTTGCGAATTTAGGCCGTTGTTCCGGCTACCGGAGCTGAGGAAGGAAGTCGAGAGTCGAGGGGAATCACGTTTCTGTCCTGAAGCTTCACGAACCTTATCCAAAAGTCAAAGAAGATGGCCTCTGGAGGAAGATTGAGACGTGGAGGAATCTGAACCATCGGGAGAATGCAAAGGCTGAGATTTGCCCAACTCCACGCGGTGGAGTTGAGTCCAACTCCAGGGATCCGATCCCCCGCAGCCGGCCCCCCACCCCCATCCCAAACCGAGACAGTTCATACTTCATTTGCTGTTCTACTGACATATAACAGTCCGAGCCGAGACACTACATACGAGGAAGAGATTGTTACAGGTATTAACCATATTATCCAGGGCTAGAGCTGCACGCACATCACATGTGTGAGACCATATATATGCATGGGTACGTAAGCTTCGATCAAACTGTTCCCTTCTTCGGTTCTCCCAACTGTCAGGAGTGCAATCCAATATATGTTCGAATGTTCGATGTAGTGCATCCGATCCCTCTGCGCGACGCGCTGCAGCTTCCACCATCCTCCGCCGGGCTCCAGGCGTCGCCGTCCCACCAGGGATTATTCATGAGCTCGGCGCCCCACCACCACCAACAGCATCACTACGACTGGCCGCTCGAGGAGTACTACGCCGTCGAGAACCTGCTCGGCGTGGCGCAATTCGACTTGCCTCCGCCGGCGACGACGGCAAACAGGAAGCCGTCCCGGTCGTCGACGGACAACCAACTCTTGCGGAAACTCGATCCGCCGTTGCTCGACGCGGATCAGTCGTCGTCGTCGTCCGTGAGGACGTACCGCGTCCGGCCGCAGCGGGGGGGACACCCCAATGCCGGAGCACCAAGAGCGAGAGCTGTTAGATTGATCTCTTTCCGAGTGGGCCCAACGGCCCACCGGGCCCTTTTGACTCGCGCCCTGATCGGGGGCGCTCAACCCAATATGGTTGGTGGGCCCCTATCGCCAGCGCTATATATAAAGAGGTGGGGGCCGGCGGCACTCAGTACGAGGTTCACCGTGTGTCGTACTCCCCACCGACACCCCAATCCGATCTAGGGTTAGCGTTAGGCCGACGGGAAGCTCCGCCGCTGCCACCGCTTACTCACTGCCATCACCGGCCATCTCCGCCATGGCCGGCACCTCGAGTGCATCCTCACAAGGAGAAGGAACTGGTCCTCCTCCCGTCTCACTGTTTCTACACGCATGATCTAGACTAGTGGTCCTTCGGGATGTAACAATGATATCAGGGCGTCTAGTTCTAGATTCTACTCGTGTAGATTGAAAAGAAAAAGCAAAAGGAAAAGAAATTCCCCTCCTGTGGATACCCCAAAACCCTATCCCTAAAAGTCAAAAGGGCAAAGGGAAGAGAACTCACCGGGCGGCCACCGTCGCCGGCAAAGTGCGCCGCCACTGTGCCGCGTTGTTCCTCTCGATCCGATGCGCACCAGTAGGGGCACCGGACGAAGAACACCACCCCTCACGGGGCAAAGGGCATCTCCGCCTCGGCGGAAACGACAGCATCAGGGCGCCGCGGCCAGACCGCTCGACGGCGACGTCCTCACCCGCAAGGGGAACACGCGCACCGGGGAGTGGGTCGGCGACGGCGCCACCCTCTTCCTCCTGCGACGGCACGCTCCGGCCGTCTCTCTCTCGGGTGCGAATAAAGGAGGGGAAAAGGGGAAGGGGTAGCGCGGCGCGGCCGTCTCCGGCGCAGTATCCGCGGTCTCCGGCGTGGTCTCTGCGGCCGTCTCCGGCGGCCGACGGCCGGAGCGCCACCGCACGCGCGGACAGAGTAGAGCAGAGGCGAAAGAAAAGAAATGGGGCTAGGGTCGGGGGCAGGTCCCTGTTTTGTTCCAGCGAAAATCGAGTTGGACCGTCGGATTGAATCCGACGGCCAGGATACAAACCCTAGTTTTGCCCCGGGCTTTTGGGCCGAAAGTTAAAAGAGGCCACTTCCGTGGGCCGTTTTCTGCGCCAACGCGGGCGGCAGATAGCGCGGCCGCGTCTGTGGCAAGCCGCGCTTGACTGGGCCGTTTCGGGCCGTTCGCCTGGAGAGCCGCGGTAGGTGATGGCCCTTCACGTAGTTACCTGCGTGAAAAGTAAATGGGTTAGGTTGAGACTCCAAGTGCAGAGTGTATGTAGTAGTGGAAGACAGTTTTCCCCACGAGGGGTGACTCGAGGGTTTAATATCGAACTCTCGGGGAACCAGTATTTCAGGTGTTATCTCCTTATCCTTCTCTTGAGAACCTGCAACAAAATAAATTGTTTTGTGCCCTCAACCTCACCAAGTGGTTGTCAAGCACAAGGTGTGAGAATGATAATAAAATAAATATGCAAACAGTAGTAAATATGCAATGATGGTAAAATAAATATGCAAGGATGATGGTAGTAATGATAAATGATATTTTTGGTTTTTTATGATGAATGCAAGATGTAAAAGTGTTTTTGTATTTTCGGATTTAATAATGGCAGCAAACAAAAGTGGTGATAAAAGTGTTGGAAAGGTGTTTCTTATGATTAAAAATGGACCGGGGTTCATGGTTTCACAAATGCACTCTCTCTTGATAACGTGGTAGACAATGGAACACTAAAATTAACATGTAAGATGGCAAGACATGGTTTGACAAGTTATTAATAATATGGGCATCACGTCCTAACATAGAGATCTCAAGTATAAGTTGTTCTCTCTCTTATGCTCCACCAAGATGCGAACTAAATCATAACACCTTAGTAATTAAGATAAATCAGAGCATAGCAATAAGTTCAATGACATGAAGTTAAAATAAGAACATGCTAGATCTAGTCATGGAGATAGTGGCCAAGGTCACATCCACTCTCCGGTAGCATGGTATTTTTGTTTATCCCTAGTGAGGCAACAAAGTAAGGTAGAAAACCCAAGTGGATCGCAGAACTTTCTCTCACGTTCACTGCACTAGCCACCCCCGTTACTCCAACTAATGCACACGTTCCCCCTCACATGCTCTCATAAACATGCTTGATCATGACAAGTAAATAAGAACGGGGTACATAATATGCATCTACTTTCATAACTGAAACAAAACCATTGCAATCTCAAACATGTATTAACTCATAATAAAGATCCACCACAAAGGAATTACATAGATGACCGTAATCATGTTCAGCAGCTCATACGGTACTAATTAGTGAAGCTCATAGAGAGGAGAGATACATAAGTTACTTCCACAAACCCATAGTCCAGGGGTGGACTACTCCCTCTTCATCATGGTGTCGGTGGAGATGTTGTTGGAGGGGAAGGAGACCACACCGGCAGCGCCCCGCCGGAGTTTTCCCCCTCCAATCTTCAGCTCCAGGTCTCTGTTTCGTGGTTTCTGTGTTTCGGCGGCGCTCCCTTTCGCGAAAGCCCTGGGGGGTCTATATATAGTCGTTTTTAGGTCAAGACGAAGCTTCGGGAAGAAAGATCGACGGCAGCGGAGGCCCGAGGGCCATGGTGGGTCCCACGCGGTCAGGGAATCTGGCCGCGTGGGCCCACCCCTTTCGGCCTTCTGGTCTCCGTTTCTTCGATTCCTTTGCGCCTACGTTTCGTTCCTTCCAAAAAAGTGATCCCCGTAAAATCTTAGGTCATTTGGACGTCGTTTGGGTCCCTGAAACATCAAAATATAGAAAAAGGGGTTTTCTGACAGCGCAGGGTTAATTCCAGAAAAATGGGGAAGTTGTTAATTATCCCCAAAACTCAATATAAATCATGAATATAACCCTTATATGATGCAAATAACATGGAATAACATGTAATAAAATGTAAAGTTCATGTATGCATTTTACATGCATCAACATCCCCAAGCTTAACCCATGCTCGTCCCGAGTATGAAGGTGATAAAACTAACATGGACTTTGCATTTTAATACTATCAATGGATATCAAAGGTGATTACTATTGCTACATAGAGTCAAATGATTCATTCTTCAAAGGAATAACAATATGCAAGATAAATTATGAAGTGATATCAAATACTCAATGTAAAGATGTTCAATGATAAATTCACAAAGTGTAACATAGAAGAAAGTACTATGGACCAAATGTATGCATAATGAAAAGTAAAAACATCCTATGGTGGTCATAGAGTACTTCTTATGAAAACTGAATATAAAAGGTGGACACTTTGGATAGATAAATAAGTAGAGGTAAAGCATGAATAAGTTTCATCTAACTTCCAAACACTTCTACTTAAGTTAATGCTTGCAATGTGGTAGTCATTGGTGTGGAGCTCTCATTACCCCTATCATAGCATCTTGAATGATTAATGTTTAAAGTGAAAGCAAATATGAGTGGTGTGCTTGACAATGTATTGGTTGAATGTCTCATGTCCCTTGAATACAAGTACCTACACCATGTGTTACTCACTTTGGTCCACAAAGTAAATTCAAATAAAGGTCATTGCAAGTAATAATAGTATCATCAAGAACTGCACTGGGGTACCTCTTGCCCCTTGACATGAACAAGCCCATGTCAAAACAACAAGACAAACAGACAATGAACAATCTCAGCACTCTTTTATTTACTATGGGTATAGCTTTTTATTATGAGGTGCATCACTGAATGAACATTATGGTTATGCTGTAAATTTCCACCATGAATGATGCATGGCTTAGATTAGCGGCCCAGGCATTTCTCTAACCATTTATACAAACTCTTTGAACTTACTAAGTATCCACATTCATTTCACCCATGATAGGCATCCATAAACAAAAGTACATGACATCAACTAAATATAAATAAGTGCAATGTTGAAAGCTTGCCATGTGACAGCACATATGGGCTAACTCCCAACCAAAACAATTGTCAAGCCCACAACTTCATAATTTTAATCACAATGGTTCATGCTTATTAAATGCAATAAAAGTAAATTGTGCATCAAGTTCGTGAGAGCTTTTAACCAATTTTTCCCATGACAATCAATAACATAAGCATTTAAATTCAGAAATGTAGATAACACAATATAACATGATAAACATACTTGGAATAGCATAAAGCTAATAGGTAGATATGGTGGACTCACTGGAAAAACTTTGGTTGAAGGTGTTGGGAAACAAGCTTTTTACTTGTTGTAATTTTTGGGCTAGCAATAGGGAGAAAGTTGACCATCTAAATGCATGCATAAGTGTCCATAGAACTAATCAATCCATGTTAAACCAAGTAAAGTTAAAATTCAACATCTAAACATGGTAAAAGATAGCTCTTGACAACACACTTGCAAATTAACATTCATTCAAAGCACATGAATTATGCAACTATATGTATCTTTTAAAATCAACTCAAACATCCCTATCCCAATATATTTAATAGCATCCAACATAATTCAACCCAAACTTCCAGTAGCTCTCTCATATATAAATGATAGTGGTGGTCTTAAGAAAATAAAAATCAAACCGAAATAACAAAAGCAAAAAAAACAGACGCTCCAAGTTTATACGATAAAGTGCTTTGATCGAAAAACAGAAGTTAGACGTGTGCAAACCGAGAGTGTGTTGGTCTAGTGGGGTTGTCTTGACATCCCCAAGCTTATGGTCTTCACCATCCTTGGATAGCTCTTGGTGCAGCTCCTCTAATCCCTGTGAAAAAACTTCAAAACACCGTTTCTCCCATTTCTTTTCTGTGGGGTGATATTAGTAGTGATAAACAAATAGGTTCCTTGCTGCATAAAATCCTTAGGCAAAAATTCATATGAATGTCCAGAGAGTATATAATGTTGTATGCCTACTCATAAACTCAATTGAATCAAAAAGATTCAAGCAAAAAGCTCAAAGAATGCATCAAACAATATCAAGACAGAATCTGTCCAGAAAAACAGCAGCAGCAAAACGCATTTTTCTACCCTACTTAAACTCGTCAGAAAAATCTGAAAAAATCACGTATACAGAGGATGAAAAGTTGAAGCTACAGTTCAAATTACAGCTCAATCGGAGTTACAGATAAAAAATGAAAAATCAAACCGTGCACAGACTTCGTGCAGGCAGAAAACTCTCCGAAAATGAATAGCAACTTTTCAAACCCAAAATAGGTAAAACTTGGTTCTTTATTAAAAATCCCAGAAACAAAACTAACAAACTACTCTCTTGTTACAGCAAGAGGACTCAAAGAAAATCTCAAACAAAAACAACCGGGTTGCCTCCCGTAAAGCGCTTTCTTTATAGCCATATAGCTAGGCTTACTTACTTGATAATCAAAGGGGACGTAGCTCATGAGGGAGCTTGAACCTTGGTGTGTCCCTCTTCCTTGGGAAGTGTTCCATGCTCTTCTTGTGTGGAAACTGAAACTTCACATTCCCTTCCTTTGAATCAATAATGGCACCTGTAGTACGAAGAAAAGGTCTTCCCAAAATAATAGGACTAGAGGTTTTATTCCCCATGTCCATGATTAGAAAATCAACAGGCACAAAAGTCATGTGTAACTCTACCATAACATCACTTACTTTTCCTAGAGCATGTCTAATGGAATCATCAGCAAGTGCAAGTTCAATAGAGCATTTCTCAATATTTTTAAGTTCAAGGACTTCATATAGTTCTTTAGATAATATAGAGACACTAGATCCTAGATCAAGTATAGCATGGTGTGTCTCTTTTCCAATGGTTACTAGTACCTTAGGGATCCAGATATCCCCAAGCTTAGGTGGTTGATACGTCTCAAACGTATCTATAATTTTTGATGTTCCATGCTGTTATTATATCAATTGCTACATGTTTTGGCTACACTTATATCATTTTTATGCATTTTCTGGGACTAACCTATTAACAAGATGCCACAGTGCCAGTTCCCTGTTTTCTGCTGTTTTTGGTTTCAGAAAATCTATTAAGGAAATATTCTCGGAATTGGACGAAACAAAAGACATCGTCAATAATATCACGAGGAGATCACGGAGTCCAAAGGGGAGTCGGAGCAGACCCACCAGGGGGCCACGCCACACTAGGGCGCGGCCCAGGGTGGGCCCGCCCCCCTATGGCGTGGTGGCCCCCTCGGCCACCGACGCCGCCTCTTCGCCTATATATTCTCCGCGACGCGAAAACCCTATTACGGTCGATCATATTCCACGAAAAGTTCCGTCGCGGCCGTCATCGTCAATCTCAGATCGGAGGAGTTCTGAAGCTCTTCCCGGCACCCTGCCGGAGGGGAGATCATCACCGGAGGGCTCTACATCACCATGCCTGCCTCCGGAGTGATGCGTGAGTAGTCCACCCCTGGACTACGGGTCCATAGCAGTAGCTAGATGGTTGTCTCTCTACCTTGTGCCTCCATGTTTAGATCTTGTGAGCTGCCTAACATGATCAAGATCATCTTATTGTAATGCTAGATGTTGTGTTTGCTGGGATCCGATGAATATTGATACCATGTTTATTCAAGTTGTTTATCTATGTGCTCTTGATCTTGCATGCTCTCCGTTGCTAGTAGATGCTTTGGCCAAGTAGATGCTTGTGACTCCAAGAGGGGGTATTTATGCTCGATAGTGGGTTCAGTCTCTAGATATCTGGATCAGTGACAGAAAGGTCTAAGATGGTAGATGTGCTGTTGCTACTAGGGATAAAACATTGGTGCAGTGTCCAAGGGCACTTGTATTGATTACATTACACACTTTACTTCATGCAATAATCTGTTGTTAGCAACTTAATACTGAATAGGATGCGGATGCTGCCTTGAAGGTGGATTATTTAGGCATAGATGGTTGGAATAACGGTCTATGTACTTTGTTGTAATGCCCAACTAGATTTCATAGTAGACATCTTGGCATGTATTGCATTGTTATGCCCTCTCTATTTGTCAATTGCCCAGCTGTAATTTGTTTACCCAACATGCTAGTTATCTGTTCTGAGAGAGACACCACTAGTGAACTGTGGACCCTGGTCCAATTTCCTCATACTGTTTACACAACCTGCTGCAATCATCTGTTTCCTGTTACTTGCTGTTTTCCTGCTGTTTTCCACACCATACGTTTAACTCTTTGTTTCTGCAAGACCGGAGAGATTGACAACCTCTCTGTTTCGTGTTGGGCAAAGTTCTGGTTTGTGTCTGTGCAGATTCCACGTTGGTGCAAGCTCCCTAGCGCCAGGGGGAGTCAACATCAACAACCTTCCGATAGATCGTCAAGTCCTACTGGATTGATAACCTTGGGTAGATTTTCAAGGGAAAACTTCTGCTGTCTACATCATAACCTTCCTCTTGGGGTTCACCAACACGTAGCCATCAAGCTGTTTTCTGGCGCCGTTGCCGGGGAAGTACTCATCATCACCATCATCATCATCCTCAAATACTCTCCCGTCAACCAGGCACCAGCTGTTTTCTGGCGCCGTTGCCGGGGACTTGGAGGCTATTGGAAAGGGGAGTCTCTCAGTTCCAATCTCTTTACTTTGTTTTTTGTCTTGTTTTAGTTTTGTTTTGCTTGCTGTTAAAAATCAAAAACCAAAAAAATTAGTTTCTTGCATCTAGTTTATTTCGGTTTGTTATTATGTCTAGTTGTTTACTTGCTATCAATGGCTTCTCTCTTTGATACTAAATATTATTGGCACGGTGGGTTCACGGAGGAACATCAAACTTATTATGAGGAATACCGCTTGTCTCAAAAAGGGAAACATCTATGGGAACAAATAAGTAGATTGAATTATTTTGCTAAGAACTTGTGTTCTACATTTGATGAATCCTACTGCTTTAATGAATCTTTTTGTTGTAGAAGGCATAAACACCTCCCTTTCCAATGTGATTATAATGATAATGAAACCTTGGCTGCTTATGCTAAAGGAAACTATGACTTTGGTAATCTTGAACAAACTGAAGAATTTGTTGTTTTTAAGGGTGCTTATGAAATTGCTGGTTATATTCAAGATGATGATTCTCCTTATAAATCTGAGAATTTTTCTATACTTGGTTACTGCCTTGAATATTACAATGACAATCCTTATATCACTAAATTTCTTGAGAAAACTTATTCTCCAGAACAACTTGCTTCTTTTCAGGGACCTATGGAAGAAGAAATTGCTGAAACTGTGATCTCATTGGATGAAAAAGAGGAGGAGAGTGAAGAACAAAAGGAGGATCTACCTTCTAATGATAGTAACTCTTTAACTCTTACATTATATGATTACCCTCCATGCCCACATAAGGAGGAAAAATGCTATATTGTTGAATGTCATGATTCTATTGAAATATCTCCTTTTGATAAATTTGAAGTAACAAGCTCCTTGACTCAAGAAAAGGAAATTGCAGAAAGTAAAAATGTGCTCCCTAATGTTATATATGATAATGCTCTTGATGATGGTCCTATATTGGCTAATGATATTTATTATACTATTATTGTCAAAAGTGGGTTTGATAACCCCACTGTTTTAGAGCTTAATAAAAATTATGTGTTTGTAGATCATGAAAAGCATGCTTTATGTGATAGTTATATTGTTGAGTTTGTTCATGATGCTACTGAAAGTTATTATGAGAGAGGAAAATATGGTTGTAAAAGTTTTCAAGTCACTAAAACACCTCTCTTTATGTTGAAAGTTTTGAAGCTATATTTGTTTCATCTTTCTATGCTAGTTGCTTTATGCTTCAATAATTTATTTTGTTACAAGATTCCTTTGCATAGGAAGTGGGTTAGACTTAAATGTGTTTGATATTTGCCTCTTGATGCTCTCTTTTGTTTTTCAACTCTTATTCTTATGAGAGCATCATTAAAATCTTCTAGCCTAGCTAAAAGGCATTAAAAGAAAGCGCTTTTGGGAGGCAACCCATTATCTTTTATTTTCAGTATTAGTCAAGGATGCTTGTTTACCTCTGTAGCAACTCCTTTGTATCTTTTATTTGCTGTTTTGTTGTGCCAAGGAGAGTTACTAATGCAAAGTTGGTTTTATTTTCGGGACTGCATTGGGACAGATTGCTGTTCGTCACCGTTTAATTCAGTAGAAAATCAGAAAAAATCGAAAAATGCTGAAACTTTTTGTGCATGTTCCTGATGATGTTACGCAACTTTCATTATTTCAAAAGTTCTTCATCTGAGCATCGTAAGTGCCTCGAAAAAATTCGTCATTACAGACTGTTCTGGTTTGACAGATTCTGTCTTTTATTTTGCATTCTCTCTTTTACAAGTTTTTAAGTGGTTTCTTTTCGTGTAAAAGTGCCCACTTGAGCCTAGTAACAGTGGCTAATGTTTAAAATAGTTGGCTTGTGAGTTTTGTCTTTGCTAGAACTTTGAAGTATTATCTTTTAGTGCACTAACCTGCTAATGAGAAAAGCTGTTAAGTTTTGGTGTGAAGGAAGTTTTCAAGTGTTGATAGAGGAGAATGATATTACATGATCAAGAAGAGTGAAGAGCTTAAGCTTGGGGAGGCTTACCTCCCCAGCATATTTCAAGAAGACTCAAGCATCTAAGCTTGGGGATGCCCAAGGCATCCCCTTCTTCATCTACAAATTATCAGGTCATCTCTAATGGTGCTATATTTTTATTGCTTCATGCTAGTGTACTCTTCCTTGGAGCGTCAGTGTGTTTTTGTTTTCAGTTTGTTTTGTTTTGTTTGCTGTGCTATACTTGTTGGATCCTAGTATTCATGTTTGGGAGAGAGACACGCTCCACTTTTTCATTAGAATACTCTTGTGCTTCACTTATACTTGTTGAGTATTCCTGTCTAGTTGCTGTTATTGCTGTTAGCTCTCAGTTTTTCATGTATCTCTTGTTAGAGCTTTCAGTTTCTTTTGAAGAAAGTACTCTCTTGCTTCACTTATATCTGTTTGGAGAGTTGTCAAATAAGTTGATTGGTGTTTGGTTGGACCAGAAAAATGCTATGCATGTGGTAGTGGTATAAAATGCTTACATGAATCTTTTTAGATCGTTGTCTTGAGTAATTTGATGCTTGCCAATTGTTTTGAGCTGTCAAGTAATTAATGTTTAAGCTTGTGCATCATGTAAGTAATGGCTATTAATGAAGAACTACTATAAGGATTTTCTGCTATAATAATCTGTTGCATAATTGGAAGTCCATAGTAGTCTAGATAATTTTTGGATGAAGGCTATGTGTTAACAAGGAAGACAGTGGGAGTCTATGGTTCGTCAAACCTTGTGTTTTATGTACACTCTTGCTATTCCAGTTGATAATGATGTTTGCTTATAATAACCTTGCTAGCCTAAACTCTGTACTAAGAGGGAATGCTTCTTGTACATCCAAAACCTTGAGCCAAATCCATGCCACCTGTGTCCACCATACCTACCTATTATGTGGTGTTTTCACCATTCCAAGTAAATTTCTTCATGTGCTATCTACTAACTACTCAAAACTGTTACATTTCCTTTTTGTGTCACTACTTGAAAAGCTCATAAGGACGTAGTAGTGAGATTTGTCATCTTCCATGCTAATTAATTTACAAGGATTGGCAGCTTCATCTGCTTCTCCACCTTTTATTTTGCATTAAAGAGCTGGTTAGTCCACCCTATAAATAAATAAATAGACACTCCTCCATGGTGAATGTTGGTGGGCACCCGAGGATTCGGTTAGCCATGGTTTGTGGAAAGTAAATGGTTGGGAGGAGTGTCACCAATAAGTGCTTGTTACAAGTGCAGTCCTAAAAACTCTCGGAACCGCTCTAAAAGTTAGTTAGCCATGGAAGATGACAAGTACCTGCTATTTGATTTGTTGACACCTGTATACACCATTACCTTACAAAACAATATTTTATGCTCTCTATATGCCTTCGGGAACTACAGCTCTAGCACATGATGTTAATCCCTGCTTCCCTCTGCGAAGGGCCATTCTTTTACTTTTATGTTGAGTCAGTTTTCCCACTTCTTTCTGTCTACTTAAGCAAACATCATTGTCAACTCCAGTATAACAGTTTTTACATAACTTTGTGTTTGGTTGATCATATTCTTTGCATTGACATTATCTATATGATATACATGTTGAAAGTTGAAGCAAAAGCTGAAGCTATTATCTTCCTTTGTGTTGATACAAACACTTTCATGTTGAGAATTATTGCTGCTGTGAGCTAACTATTATGTTAGACTATTATATCTCTAAATGTTTTATAGTGTTATTCATGAAAGTTTGCACTTGTGTGATCACTTATGTTTACTCTTTATTTACTTGCTTGCAAACTATAGACCATTGGCTTGGATCACTTCATTCAGATCATGTGCATTACATTGTTATTTGATCAAAGATTGTGTTGGTAGCATGTCACTTCAAAAATTATCTGTTTTTATCGTTTACCTACTCGAGGACGAGCAGGAACTAAGCTTGGGGATGCTTGATACGTCTCAAACGTATCTATAATTTTTGATGTTCCATGCTGTTATATAATTGCTACATGTTTTGGTACACTTTATATCATTTTTATGCATTTTCTGGGACTAACCTATTAACAAGATGCCACAGTGCCAGTTCCCTGTTTTCTGCTGTTTTTGGTTTCAGAAAATCTATTAAGGAAATATTCTCGGAATTGGACGAAACAAAAGACATCGTCAATAATATCACGAGGAGATCACGGAGTCCAAAGGGGAGTCGGAGCAGACCCACCAGGGGGCCACGCCACACTAGGGCGCGGCCCAGGGTGGGCCCGCGCCCCCCTATGGCGTGGTGGCCCCCCTCGGCCACCGACGCCGCCTCTTCGCCTATATATTCTCCGCGACGCGAAAACCCTATTACGGTCGATCATATTCCACGAAAAGTTCCGTCGCGGCCGTCATCGTCAATCTCAGATCGGAGGAGTTCTGAAGCTCTTCCCGGCACCCTGCCGGAGGGGAGATCATCACCGGAGGGCTCTACATCACCATGCCTGCCTCCGGAGTGATGCGTGAGTAGTCCACCCCTGGACTACGGGTCCATAGCAGTAGCTAGATGGTTGTCTCTCTACCTTGTGCCTCCATGTTTAGATCTTGTGAGCTGCCTAACATGATCAAGATCATCTTATTGTAATGCTAGATGTTGTGTTTGCTGGGATCCGATGAATATTGATACCATGTTTATTCAAGTTGTTTATCTATGTGCTCTTGATCTTGCATGCTCTCCGTTGCTAGTAGATGCTTTGGCCAAGTAGATGCTTGTGACTCCAAGAGGGGGTATTTATGCTCGATAGTGGGTTCAGTCTCTAGATATCTGGATCAGTGACAGAAAGGTCTAAGATGGTAGATGTGCTGTTGCTACTAGGGATAAAACATTGGTGCAGTGTCCAAGGGCACTTGTATTGATTACATTACACACTTTACTTCATGCAATAATCTGTTGTTAGCAACTTAATACTGAATAGGATGCGGATGCTGCCTTGAAGGTGGATTATTTAGGCATAGATGTTGGAATAACGGTCTATGTACTTTGTTGTAATGCCCAACTAGATTTCATAGTAGACATCTTGGCATGTATTGCATTGTTATGCCCTCTCTATTTGTCAATTGCCCAGCTGTAATTTGTTTACCCAACATGCTAGTTATCTGTTCTGAGAGAGACACCACTAGTGAACTGTGGACCCTGGTCCAATTTCCTCATACTGTTTACACAACCTGCTGCAATCATCTGTTTCCTGTTACTTGCTGTTTTCCTGCTGTTTTCCACACCATACGTTTAACTCTTTGTTTCTGCAAGACCGGAGAGATTGACAACCTCTCTGTTTCGTGTTGGGCAAAGTTCTGGTTTGTGTCTGTGCAGATTCCACGTTGGTGCAAGCTCCCTAGCGCCAGGGGGGTCAACATCAACAACCTTCCGATAGATCGTCAAGTCCTACTGGATTGATAACCTTGGGTAGATTTCTCAAGGGAAAACTTCTGCTGTCTACATCATAACCTTCCTCTTGGGATTCACCAACACGTAGCCATCAGTGGTATCATAGCTTCTTGATTGTACCTAGCAATCTTTTCTTTTAAGACATGATTAGCAATATAGGAACCAAAACCAGCTTGGTTAACATTAATGGAAGGATCAGTTGCAAATTTTTGTAAGATAGAAATTAATTCATGCAAGCTACACTTCTCTAAATCAGCAAATGGTTCCCTAACTTCACTAAGCATTTTAACTTCCTCATACTCAAATAACATAAGAGATTCATCATCATTTTCAATGTAATTCTTAATGTCCCTGTCTAGAGGCTCTAACATAGAAGATATCTTTTCATTCAAATTCTTAGTTATCCTTTTTCAGACTTGGCATGGGTCAATACAGTTTGCAATTTTGAAGAAATGTCTAAAAGAGTGTTCTTTGTCTTCTTCATCCTAGATTCTGTGTGAAGGATAAATGAATGCATCTCATTTTTAGTAAGATACTCTTCCACATAGGTTTGTAGGTTTAATATTGACCTATCCATAGAAACTTGTAATTGTCTAATCCTGGTTTCCTCTTTTGTTTCTATAGAATTCCCAAATAAATTTTCCATTAAATTATTAGCATGTGAGGGATTTCCTGAAGCAAAATTTCCATTAGTCAAGGAATCTAGAAAACAATTTGACCAGCCATTTAAACCATTATAAAAGTTTCTTATCAAGGCAGCAGGGGTATGTTTACCAATTTTTTACTAATGCCCTTAATTCTATACCAAGCTTCCATTAATGACTCTACATAATATTGACTAAAATTGTTCATTTCAACACTAGAATTCATTTTGATAAAGTTTTTATGTGTTTTTAATTTTTTATGCAAAACTGAAAGTAAAATGACACTAATGCAACTCGAAATAACAAATGCAACACAAAATGCAAAACTAAATATAAAAATGCAAACCGAAATATAAAGATGATATGCAAGACAAGAACAAAACAAAATAAAATGATTGTAGGTAAAGATGGATAAGATGATGCTCACGTAGGTGCAACTTCCCCAAGCTTAGGTTGTTACACAAGTTGGTGATGAGTTGACTTGATGTGAGTGATCCTTGGATAAACCTTTCAGCTATGGCTCCCCGGCAACGGCGCCAGAAAACACTTTGTTGAGCGCTAAGTTGACGAGGGAATATATTGCGGTGTTGCTTCTATCTCCCCGGCAACGGCGCCAGAAAACGTCTTGATGGCCCTTCACGTAGTTACCTGCGTGAAAAGTGAATGGGTTAGGTTGAGACTCCAATGCAGAGTGTATGTAGTAGTGGAAAACAGTTTTCCCCACGAGGGGTGACTCGAGGGTTTAATATCGAACTCTCGGGGAACCAGTATTTCAGGTGTTATCTCCTTATCCTTCTCTTGAGAACCTGCAACAAAATAAATTGTTTTGTGCCCTCAACCTCACCAAGTGGTTGTCAAGCACAAGGTGTGAGAATGATAATAAAATAAATATGCAAACAATAGTAAATATGCAATGATGGTAAAATAAATATGCAAGGATGATGGTAGTAATGATAAATGATATTTTTGAGTTTTTTATGATGAATGCAAGATGTAAAAGTGTTTTTGTATTTTCGGATTTAATAATGGCAGCAAACAAAAGTGGTGATAAAAGTGTTGGAAAGGTGTTTCTTATGATTAAAAATGGACCGGGGTTCAAGGTTTCACAAATGCACTCTCTTGATAACGTGGTAGACAATGGAACACTAAAATTAACATGTAACATGGCAAGACATGGTTTGACAAGTTATTAATAATATGGGCATCACGTCCTAACATAGAGATCTCAAGTATAAGTTGTTCTCTCTCTTATGCTCCACCAAGATGCGAATTAAATCATAACACCTTAGTAATTAAGATAAATCAGAGCATAGCAATAAGTTCAATGACATGAAGTTAAAATAAGAACATGCTAGAACTAGTCATGGAGATAGTGGCCAAGGTCACATCCACTCTCCGGTAGCATGGTATTTTTGTTTATACCTAGTGAGGCAACAAAGTAAGGTAGAAAACCCAAGTGGATCGCAGAACTTTCTCTCACGTTCACTGCACTAGCCACCCCCCGTTACTCCAACTAATGCACACGTTCCCCCTCACATGCTCTCATAAACATGCTTGATCATGACAAGTAAATAAGAACGGGGTACATAATATGCATCTACTTTCATAACTGAAACAAAACCATTGCAATCTCAAACATGTATTAACTCATAATAAAGATCCACCACAAAGGAATTACATAGATGACCGTAATCAAGTTCAGCAGCTCATACGGTACTAATTAGTGAAGCTCATAGAGAGGAGAGATACATAAGTTACTTCCACAAACCCATAGTCCAGGGGTGGACTACTCCCTCTTCATCATGGTGTCGGTGGAGATGTTGTTGGAGGGGAAGGAGACCACACCGGCAGCGCCCCGCCGGAGTTTTCCCCCTCCAATCTTCAGCTCCAGGTCTCTGTTTCGGTGTTTCTGTGTTTCGGCGGCGCTCCCTTTCGCGAAAGCCCTGGGGGGGGGTCTATATATAGTCGTTTTTAGGTCAAGACGAAGCTTCGGGAAGAAAGATCGACGGCAGCGGAGGCCCGAGGGCCATTTTGGTGGGTCCCACACGGTCAGGGAATCTGGCCGCGTGGGCCCACCCCTTTCGGCCTTCTGGTCTCCGTTTTTTCGATTCCTTTGCGCCTACGTTTCGTTCCTTCCAAAAAAAAGTGGTCCCCGTAAAATCTTAGGTCATTTGGACGTCGTTTGGGTCCCTGAAACATCAAAATATAGAAAAAAGGGGTTTTCTGACAGCGCGGGGTTAATTCCAGAAAAATGGGGAAGTTGTTAATTATCCCCAAAACTCAATATAAATCATGAATATAACCCTTATATGATGCAAATAACATGGAATAACATGTAATAAAATGTAAAGTTCATATATGCATTTTACATGCATCAGCAGGCCGTGGGCCGGGCTGCGAAAAATCAGTTTTTCTTTGTTATTTTTTTACAGAGCAGAGTTTTGATGAATTTTGTCCATTTTTTTGGTAAATTTCATATAGTTTTGAGTTCTATTCAAATTGATCCAACGAAATATTTGTTTAGGAAACAAAAAAGTTACAGAAATACTTCTGAAAAGTATAAAGTTTATGAATTTTCATTCATGTTTTCCGCTGCAAATAAATAAAAGTGCTCTTAAAAGGAAAATAGAATTAAAGAAAGAATTAAATTTTAAGAGCATGTTAAAGTGATCATTGAAATGATTATGATTCTGTTATTTTTATGACCAACGTTGTTAATAACATAATCATGATTTATTATTGTTATATGTGCATTTGTTGCTATTTTCTGCCCAACGGTGATATAGTTTTAATTGCACAAACAGTTGTATGTTTTAATTTTGACCAACGTTGGATTATTGCATGCAATTGTTGTTTTGTTCTCACCTCAATGTGATTTTTCAGGAGGGTACTACTTGATGAGCTGCATCAAGGATGTTCCAACCCTCAGAGGTGACAACTACTCCGAATGGAGAAAGAAAGTTGATCTGGCTTTTGTTTGTGCTGAGGTGGACTGGGTTGTGGACACTCCACAGCCAGTTAAACCTACAGAGCCAGTCAGAGATGCAAAAGATGATGATGATGCATGGGAGAAAAAGAAGAGAGACTATGCTCCATTGGAGATGTCGTATACCCTCGACAACAAAAAGTGGCTTACCGCCAACAAAAGTGCATGGCTTTCATAAAGAACACAATTGAGGTCGCTATTGTGGGCTCAATTGCAGAGTGTGCTTCCGTAAGGGAGTTTCTTGAAAAGATAAAGAGCCGGTTCACTGGTTCTTCAAAGGTATATGCTACCCAGCTGTTAAAAACAGCTGGTGACAGAGAAGTACACAGGAGATGGACATGGCATAAGAGAGCACATTCTGAGGATGTCCATGTAACAGCCCCACTCTTGGTACTGTAAAATTTGAACCAAATTTTCACTCTTGCTTCTCATACTTGCATCATGGCATCATTTGTTTTATTGCTCAAGTTGAAATCAAGTGAGGAAAACAAATTAAAACAAATGGGAGCAATGTCTCAAATTAAATTCAATCCTTGCAAGTCCAAATGTGCTTGCTTTGGCAAACCCAAATACAAATGCAAATCACTTTGTCAAGGAAGTTCCAAGGGTTAAAGATTTAATACTTTGCCCTGGTTTTAAAATTCAAAAGTAAATTCATTTTGGTTTTACCAAGAATGCCATAAACAACCACTATGAACAAAAGTGTGGCAAAACTTTTTATTTTGCCAAACCAATTTTTGTGGTGCTTCTAAATGATATTTGGAGGCTACATGATTTTTCTCAAATTTTTATAAATTGTTTAAGTGCCTCAATTAATTGGTGGAAATGCTACTGAATTTATAAAAGAAACAGGAAAGGGCTTCTTTGTAATGGAAAAATGCAGCCGAGGGGGTTTTCGCAAAGTGGTCATCTCCTCCTGTAGCGACCACGCCGCGCGGCCGAGCCGCACCGCCTAGCCGCCATGGCGACACGCCGATGCCGGGGCCCCCCCGCGCCTTGCTGCTCGATAAGGAGGCCCCCCTTGCTCCTCTGCTCGACACCGCTCCACTGCCCTCGCTCGCTGCTCTCTCCCCGAACCCTAACCCTAAACCTAGCCGCCATGGCCGAGCCGTAGCTGAGCTCCGCCGCCGCATCGCCGCCGTTCCAGGACTCCCAGAGCAGATCGAAGACTGCCATTGTCTCCGCCGCGTCTTCTCTCCTTCCCTGCCCGAGGAATCGAAGAGGGGAGCCCGGGATCGCCGCCTTCTTGCTCGTCTTCCTCCGCTCCGGCCGCCGCACGTCGAGGAAGATCGCCGCCGTCTCCGTCCACCTCTGCACCAACGAATCGCACCCACGCGTCGAGGGTGAGCAGAGCAACCTCCTGGACATCTCCGTCCTCCTTTTAGCGCTCTGTTTTCGCCGTGTCGTTGTAGCTCGCCGTCGGCCACCGCGGGTCGCCGACGTGCGCGTCGCTCCGGCGACCATTAGGTAGCGGCGCCGCCGTATTCGTGTCCCACGCGCCCATGCGAGTCCGTAGCAGCCCGTAGAACGCTCCCTCGTGCGGTAGATCGACGAGTCCGTGCTCGTCGCCGGCGACCGCCGACGCGCGCGTCCGCGACGCCGCGCTCCGGTCAAACCAGCCGCTGGGCCCGCGCGCTTGCGTGGCTGCCAGCGTGGCCCGGGACCCGCAGGTCAGCGGCAGTGGCTAGCACAGCCCTGAGTTGAAAACGTTTCGGGCATAATTTCTTTAAACGTTTAAAAACAGTGCAGAAATTTGAATAACTTGTAAAATCCATAACAAATTGAAAAATGCTCCAATTTGGATGATTCAAATTCCCACATGTTCAGGAAAGTGTGCTCGACATGTTTCTGTCATTTTGACACATGTTAGCTCAAAATAATTTGCCTCGTTAAATGAATTACAGAAAATGCAGAATAAATGGCAAACTTTGAAAATTCATAACTTTAGCTCTGAAACTCCAAATTGAGCAAATAAGGTGTCTAAAAATTTGTCTTGACACCCTTTACACATCCATACTTTATTTGGACATAATTGACCAATTTAAATCTTCTGTATGTCAAAAATACTAAAAATGGCAGTACCGGAATGCCACTTTGGAAATTCATGGTTAATTCAAAAGTATTCCAAAAATGATGTTGAAAGGCTCTAAATGTTCAGCAAATCAATACCTAATCAGTAGCATCATTTACATGCATGCTTACATGGATTCATAGCACATGAAAGCATTAAAACCAGATATGGGACTTTCTTCTCCCTTGTCAAGTTAATTATTTTGCACCCTATTTAAATTGATACTTGGGTATAATAATTTCAGTGCATCAAACCTGTCATGTCATCATGTGTATGTGCATTGCATTTGTTTTGCTTGAGTGATATTTGATTGTGTTCTTTCGGTGTTCTTATGCATCGATAGATCAAGCAGTCGGGATTTCTCCACAATACCCTGACGACCCGTATTACCAGTCCGTCGAACAAGGCAAGCGTAATCCCCCCTCTGAGCATGTCTCCTATGTTTTCCGCAGATATTTTCTCCACTATAATATTGCATGCGGTTCCAAATGTCAATTTGGTTGGATTAGAGTATCCTATTAGATGCATTATGTTTTCCGATGCCATTACCTGTTTCCCTCCTAATATCCACAGGATTGTTGTGTTGGCCTGAGTTAACTATATCCGCTATGTCTATGCTTAGCCATGCTTAGTGAAATGCTTAGTCGTCCGGTGGATATGTTATTGTTGGAACTGTGGTGGAATGTTCGGATGATGGTGGAAAGTTGTGGTGACATAAAATAACATGTTAAAAGACGGGGATGAGAGGCCACATGGAGTGTGGTGGGTTGTCTCGTTCTCGCCGCCTAAGTGCGAGTTCTCCCCTTCGAACCAAGACCGAGCGTGCTACCATGCGTGGGGCCTATGCATTCGCAGTGCAGGAAGCCTCATAGACTAAATAACTCGGGCGGGGCTAGCCAGGGTCCTCTAGTTCGGGCTTCCATTTGCGCGTGCGTGATGATGGTGGTATGAACTGAGATGAGGGTTGTGGTATTAGGAAAATAAGTGGCTGTGAGGCGGGTGATGTGATCCTGGCAGTCCTACCGCCACTGATGATCCTGGAAAGTCCTTAACGAGGGAGAAGTCGACGCCGCTCCCACCCAGCCAGCTTTCCATGGAAGAGAGCTAATACGTAGGCAATGGGCCGGACGGTACGCGTGGCAAACATTGTACACCCCTGCAGGGTAAATCTTTTCGAAAAGCCGTGTCCACGGTTAAGGACGACTTGGTGCCGGATTCAGAGACCATAGAATAACTTGAACGGAATGATTAAAACCTGAGTACTAAAGGTACTAACAAGGATGCAAGGTTGACTTCCTCGAGGGTGATTCGGGAGGTGCCTTTGTAGACAGGTGAGGTGATTGATGGTGGTTGATGTTGAAGATGATCAGAAGAAAAGAGTTTACTCCTTACCTCTTTAAAATATTCTGACTAGTCGATGCCATTGAGTTGTGTTTTATAAATAAAATCAGCTTTATGCAAAACAGCCATAAAACCTTGAAAGCCAATCATCGAGCATATATTAGCTCTTAATCTTGCGAGTTCGTCGAACTCAACGTCGTTTGCTTATTTCAGGAGAGGACTTCACCGACCTCGAAGGTGGGTTCTTTGTGGACGTCGACGAGTAGTCTGGGGTTCCCAGGTGGCAGCTTGGGACATCTCGGAACAGCTGGCGCTGCAATGTTTATCTATAGGCCTCTTAGGCCATAATTTGGATCTTGTTGTTTAGAACAACTTATTTCGCTTCCGCATGTTGTACTGTTGGGTCTGTGACCTCTGGTTGTAATATTGCTATCTTTCTCTATTATAAGAGTTGAACTATATGTTTGTGTCGTAGAGTCTGTGATGTGCCAGTTGTTCCACAAGTCTTGATCTCTCTATTATGCTTTGATAGTGTGTCTGGTGGTATCGGATAACCGGGGACACAGTATCACTGTATAACAGTCGGGTCGGGGCGCCACAAGTTGGTATCAGAGCAGTACTGCCTGTAGGAAACCCTTCTACTGGTCGATGTTGAGTCTAGTGTTTGTGAAAATATTTTTAACCTAAAAATGAGTTGTGAAAACCATCTTAGGATTCTTTTTACTCCTTATCTGGTTACCCTCTAATCTCGGAGCAATCTTATCTCGATTTGAGTTTAAAAGTTTTACTTCTTATCTGTTACTTCAAAATGATTAGAAACGGGGTTGGGTTCGACCTTTAGTGTTATGTGTCACGTTGCTCCCGCTGCGTTGTAATCCCAAATCAACTCAGATGTTTCTACCGAATCTAATCATTTGATCCTTTCTTCGGGTTCTAACCCAAGGACTTGAACATAAGGTCCCGGATTGTGCCAACTGGAGTGTGTTAAGTGTGATTTCTTAACTCTCGCTAGTAGCACATGATGCTGATCTTTGACCCAAGTTCTATCTTTTGATTCCTGTTAATTGTTGCACAATGTATTATCGTCCCTAGTCTGTGTACTTGAGTAGACGCTAATGCTATTGTTCAACCATTCGGAGAAGATACTAACTGTGTCATTGTCAAATCTCCAGAATGGCTCGAGGAGGCCGCGGAGGCCGTGGTGGTCGCGGTAACCACGATGATGATGAGGATGATCTGCCGCCACCACCCACGATGGCTCAGGTCTTGATGGCCATTGAGGAAAACCGTGGGCGCAATGAGCGACTGCTTGAGCAGTTGGTGCAGCAGAATGCACAGAGGAATGGCTGCAACACTCTCACTGAGTTCCTGCGCTCGCAGCCACCCACCTTTGCTGATGCTAAGGAGCCCTGGACGCTGATGACTGGCTTCGCGCTCTGGAGCGCCAGTTCGGCGCGCTGCATGTCCCAGTGGCCGAGCAAGTCAACTTCGCCACCTACCTCCTGACTGGTGCTGCTGGCTGTTGGTGGGAGAGTCATGTGGCGCTGTTTGCGCCAGGCCATGCTTTCACTTGGGCGGAGTTCCGCACCGCCTTCCGTGCGGAGTACATACCTCAGTCAATAATGGATTTGAAGAGGAGGGAGTTCCTGGATCTGCACCAGGGTAATATGGATCTTCGAGCTTATGGGTGCAAATTCAACCATCTCTCTCGTTACGCCCCACGGGACGTGACCAATGATGCTGACAAGCAAGAGTTGTTCCGCAAGGGGCTTGCGCCGAGGCTCCGCTATGAGTTGCTGCCCTTCAAGTTTCAGAACTACCAGGAGCTGTTCAACCAGGCTCTTACTCTTGAGCAAGGAAGGAAGGAATTTGAGTCTTCCAAGAGGCCAGCCCAAGGGGACCGCCAGAGTTCCTCGGGTTCTGAGAACAAGAAGCGCAGGGTTTTCGTTCCCTACAGCGCTGTGCCGCGTGCTCCATTCATGCCAGGGCCGCGGGATACAGGCCACCACCGCCGCGCCCCACTACTTCGACACCTGGGGCGAACGGAAGTGGATATCGCCCTCAACTATCTGTCCCTCCTGGAAACACTTGCTACAGCTGTGGCCAGGCTGGTCACTACTCCAGGGAGTGCCCCCAAAAGGCACCTGTTTCGGTGACACCTGCACGAGCCCCGCCACCCCAGCTGGCAAGGCTGGACCTATGTGCGTGGTCGCCTGAACCACGTCTCTGCTGAAGAAGCTGAAGAGGACCCCGGCGTACTTATGGGTGAGTTACGAATCAATGGCAATTCAGCTACAGTTTTGTTTGACTCTGGAGCATCGCATTCATTCATATCTATAGCATTTGCAAAAGACCACAAAATACCGTTCGAGAAAATGAGCCATCCCTTGGTGATCTCTACTCCTGGTTCCAAATGGCAAACCGATGGGGTTACTCTGAGGTCCAGATTAATATAGGTTCCTTGTCCTTTCCTTATGCCTTGGTAGCCTGAAGTCCAAAGGCATTGATGTCATACTGGGCATGAACTGGCTAACCAAATCAGGCTAATCTCGACTGTGCCGCAAGACCATTACTGTGACCGCTCCTTCCGGTGACATTGTGAGTATTGGCCTGCAACATCAATACCTCCGTCCGCCGTCGTACCCAACTCACCTGAGATCCTCCTTTGCTTTATGGAAGGCGAATCTCCTCCTGAAATCCAGGACATACACGTGGTGTGTGACTTCCCGGATGTGTTCCCGGAAGAATTGCCTGGCATGCCTCCTGACCGAAGTGTGGAGTTTGTCATAGATCTACTTCCCGGTACGCTCCAATTTCCAAGAAGCCCTACCGTATGCCGGTGGAAGAGTTGGCTCTGTTGAAAGAGCAAATTGATCAGCTGTTAGCGAAGGATTTCATCCAGCCTAGCAGTTCACCTTGGGGTTGTCCGGTACTCTTTGTCAAGAAGAGAGATTCTACCGTGCCTCGTCTAGTCTCTGACTATAGACCGTTGAATGCGGTGACAATCAAGAACAAGTATCCTATTCCTCGCATCAATGATCTGTTGGATCAGTTAGCTGGTGCAACCGTATTCTCCAAGATGGATCTGAGGTCAGGATACCATCAGATAAAAATCAGAAAGGAGGATATTCCAAAGACGGCATTTGTTACTCGTTACGGCTCATATGAGTATACCGTCATGTCTTTTGGCCTCACCAATGCTCCGGCTACTTTCATGAGGCTCATGAACTCTGTCTTCATGGATTATCTTGACAAGTTTGTCGTCATTTACATCGATGACATCCTCGTTTATTCCAAAACCGATGAAGAGCATGCCGAACATCTTCGTTTGGTTCTGACACGACTTCGAGAACACCGCCTCTATGCCAAGTTCTCCAAGTGTGAGTTTTGGTTGGATAACCTTGTCTTCCTTGGTCATGTGATATCCGCTAATGGTGTGGCTGTCGTTCCGGACAAGATTCAAGCTATTCTGGATTGGCTGACCCCAATGTCAGTCAAGGACATCCGTAGTTTTCTCGGATTAGCGGGTTACTACCGCCGATTCATCGAAGGATTCTCCAAGATAGCCAAGGCTCTGACTGACCTTCTCAAGAAGGATAAAAAGTTTGTATGGTCGGCCGAAGCTGAAGAGAGTTTCCAAACACTGAAAGCCAAACTCACCTCCGCTCCTGTGCTTGTCCTGCCGGACACAAGCAAGGATTTCGTCGTCTTCTGTGACGCCTCTCTACAAGGTTTGGGCTGTGTGCTAATGCAAGATGGCCATGTGGTGGCCTATGCTCTCGCCAATTGAAGCCGCATGAGCTCAATACCCAACTCATGATCTAGAACTTGCCGCGGTGGTATGCTTTGAAGCAATGGAGACCATACTTTTTGGTAACCGTTGCGAGATCTTCTCGGATCACAAGAGTCTGAAATACCTTTTCACCCAGCCAGATTTAAATCTCAGGCAAAGGCGTTGGTTGGAGTTAATCACGGACTATAATGTGAGTCTGAACTATCAACCCGGCAAAGCAAACGTCGTGGCTGACGCGCTAAGTCGGAAGTCCTATTGCAACAATCTGATGATTGAAAATGCCCAACCTGCCCTCATGAAGAGTTCGCCCGTTTGAACCTGGAAATTGTTCCCTCTGGATATCTGGCTAATCTGGAGATCAAGTCTACTCTTGAAGACCAGATAAAAGAAGCTCAAAAGTATGATAAGGGTATCCTGAAAATCAAGGAGAATGTTGCTAGCGGAAAGGCCAAATGCTTCTCTGTCAATGACTCCGGTGTGGTCTATTTTGGTGACCGTCTAGTGGTGCCAAAGAAGCGAAACTTGAGAAAGCTGATCCTCCAAGAAGCTCATGAATCCCTCTCTCTATTCATCCCGGCAGTACAAAAATGTACCAAGACCTTCGACAACAATTCTGGTGGACTCGAATGAAACGAGAAATCGCCAAGTATGTTGCTGAATGCGACACCTGTCGACGGGTAAAGGCTGAACATCAAAGGCCTGCCGGCACTCTTCGCCCTATTGCAATCCCGAGTGGAAATGGGATGAAATTGGTATGGATTTCATCACTGGACTGCCAAAGTCTCCAAAGGGAAACGATGCATTGGGTCATCATTGATCGACTATCAAAAGTGCTCACTTCCTCCCCGTTCGTGTTGACATTACAGCCGCCAAGTTGGCAGATCTGTATGCTTCTAGGATCGTCGTACTCCACGGCGTTCCCAAGAAGATAATCTCTGATCGTGGAAGTTTGTTCACCTCCAGGTTCTGGACTAGTTTCCAACAAGCCATGGGAACCCGTGTCAACTTTAGCACCGCTTTCCACCCTCAAACTGACGGTCAGACTGAAAGGGTGAACCAAGTTCTGGAAGACATGCTCAGGGCATGTGTAATCTCCTTTGGCAAGGATTGGGAGAAATATCTTCCCTTCGCGGAGTTCTCCTACAACAACAGCTATCAATCCAGTCTGGGTATGGCCCCATTCGAGGTTCTGTATGGAAGAAAATGCCGCACTCCTCTGAATTGGTCCGAGACCGGAGAGAGGGCACTCTTTGGTCCGGATATTATCAATGAAGCTGAGGAGAAAGTTAGAATCATACGAGAGAATTTGAAGATTGCCCAGTCTAGGCAGAAGAGTTATTATGACAAGCATCATCAGGAGGTTCACTATGAAATTGGTGATAAAGCTTACCTCCGTGTCTCTCCCCTCCGAGGCGTTCGCCGCTTCGGAATTAAGGGAAAATTGGCCCCTCGCTACGTTGGCCCTTTCACTGTCCTGGCCAAGCGGGGAGATCTTTCTTATCAATTAGAGTTACCAGCTAACTTCCCCGATGTGCATGATGTGTTTCATGTATCCCAACTTCGCCGTTGTTTCAAGGATCCTATCCATGGAGTCAATCATGAGGAGCTGGATATCCAGGCAGACCTCACTTACCGCGAGCATCCTGTCCGTATCCTGGATGAAGCAGAAAGGAAGACTCGAAACAAGACCACCAAGTTCCTCAAAATTCAGTGGTCTCATCATTCCGAAGATGAAGCAACCTGGGAAAGGGAGTCTAGTCTTCGTGAGGAGTATCCCGACTTCCTTCCGCAACCTTAGAATCTCGGGACGAGATTCCTGTAAGGAGGGTAGAATTGTAACAGCCCCACTCTTGGTACTGTAAAATTTGAACCAAATTTTCACTTTTGCTTCTCATACTTGCATCATGGCATCATTTGTTTTATTGCTCAAGTTGAAATCAAGTGAGGAAAACAAATTAAAACAAATGGGAGCAATGTCACAAATTAAATTCAATCCTTGCAAGTCCAAATGTGCTTGCTTTGGCAAACCCAAATACAAATGCAAATCATTTGTCAAGGAAGTTCCAAGGGTTAAAGATTTAATACTTTGCACTGGTTTTAAAATTCAAAAGTAAATTCATTTTGGTTTTACCAAAAATGCCATAAACAACCACTATGAACAAAAGTGTGGCAAAACTTTTTATTTTGCCAAACCAATTTTTGTGGTGCTTCTAAATGATATTTGGAGGCTACATGATTTTTCTCAAATTTTTATAAATTGTTTAAGTGCCTCAATTAATGGTGGAAATGCTACTGAATTTATAAAAGAAACAGGAAAGGGCTTCTTTGTAATGGAAAAATGCAGCCGAGGGGGTTTTCGCAAAGTGGTCATCTCCTCTGTAGCGACCACGCCGCGCGGCCGAGCCGCACCGCCTAGCCGCCATGGCGACACGCCGATGCCGGGGCCCCCGCCGCGCCTTGCTGCTCGATAAGGAGGCCCCCCTTGCTCCTCTGCTCGACACCGCTCCACTGCCCTCGCTCGCTGCTCTCTCCCCGAACCCTAACCCTAAACCTAGCCGCCATGGCCGAGCCGTAGCTGAGCTCCGCCGCCGCATCGCCGCCGTTCCAGGACTCCCAGAGCAGATCGAAGACTGCCATTGTCTCCGCCGCGTCTTCCTCTCCTTCCCTGCCCGAGGAATCGAAGAGGGGAGCCCGGGATCGCCGCCTTCTTGCTCGTCTTCCTCCGCTCCGGCCGCCGCACGTCGAGGAAGATCGCCGCCGTCTCCGTCCACCTCTGCACCAACGAATCGCACCCACGCGTCGAGGGTGAGCAGAGCAACCTCCTGGACATCTCCGTCCTCTTTTAGCGCTCTGTTTTCGCCGTGTCGTTGTAGCTCGCCGTCGGCCACCGCGGGTCGCCGACGTGCGCGTCGCTCCGGCGACCATTAGGTAGCGGCGCCGCCGTATTCGTGTTCCACGCGCCCATGCGAGTCCGTAGCAGCCCGTAGAACGCTCCCTCGTGCGGTAGATCGACGAGTCCGTGCTCGTCGCCGGCGACCGCCGACGCGCGCGTCCGCGACGCCGCGCTCCGGTCAAACCAGCCGCTGGGCCCGCGCGCTTGCGTGGCTGCCAGCGTGGCCCGGGACCCGCAGGTCAGCGGCAGTGGCTAGCACAGCCCTGAGTTGAAAACGTTTCGGGCATAATTTCTTTAAACGTTTAAAAACAGTGCAGAAATTTGAATAACTTGTAAAATCCATAACAAATTGAAAAATGCTCCAATTTGGATGATTCAAATTCCCACATGTTCAGGAAAGTGTGCTCGACATGTTTCTGTCATTTTGACACATGTTAGCTCAAAATAATTTGCCTCGTTAAATGAATTACAGAAAATGCAGAATAAATGGCAAACTTTGAAAATTCATAACTTTAGCTCTGAAACTCCAAATTGAGCAAATAAGGTGTCTAAAAATTTGTCTTGACACCCTTTACACATCCATACTTTATTTGGACATAATTGACCAATTTAAATCTTCTGTATGTAAAAAATACTAAAAATGGCAGTACCGGAATGCCACTTTGGAAATTCATGGTTAATTCAAAAGTATTCCAAAAATGATGTTGAAAGGCTCTAAATGTTCAGCAAATCAATACCTAATCAGTAGCATCATTTACATGCATGCTTACATGGATTCATAGCACATGAAAGCATTAAAACCAGATATGGGACTTTCTTCTCCCTTGTCAAGTTAATTATTTTGCACCCTATTTAAATTGATACTTGGGTATAATAATTTCAGTGCATCAAACCTGTCATGTCATCATGTGTATGTGCATTGCATTTGTTTTGCTTGAGTGATATTTGATTGTGTTCTTTTCGGTGTTCTTATGCATCGATAGATCAAGCAGTCGGGGTTTCTCCACAATACCCTGACGACCCGTATTACCAGTCCGTCGAACAAGGCAAGCGTAATCCCCCTCTGAGCATGTCTCCTATGTTTTCCGCAGATATTTTCTCCACTATAATATTGCATGCGGTTCCAAATGTCAATTTGGTTGGATTAGAGTATCCTATTAGATGCATTATGTTTTCCGATGCCATTACCTGTTTCCCTCCTAATATCCACAGGATTGTTGTGTTGGCCTGAGTTAACTATATCCGCTATGTCTATGCTTAGCCATGCTTAGTGAAATGCTTAGTCGTCCGGTGGATATGTTATTGTTGGAACTGTGGTGGAATGTTCGGATGATGGTGGAAAGTTGTGGTGACATAAAATAACATGTTAAAAGACGGGGATGAGAGGCCACATGGAGTGTGGTGGGTTGTCTCGTTCTCGCCGCCTAAGTGCGAGTTCTCCCCTTCGAACCAAGACCGAGCGTGCTACCATGCGTGGGGCCTATGCATTCGCAGTGCAGGAAGCCTCATAGACTAAATAACTCGGGCGGGGCTAGCCAGGGTCCTCTAGTTCGGGCTTCCATTTGCGCGTGCGTGATGATGGTGGTATGAACTGAGATGAGGGTTGTGGTATTAGGAAAATAAGTGGCTGTGGGGCGGGGTGATGTGATCCTGGCAGTCCTACCGCCACTGATGATCCTGGAAAGTCCTTAACGAGGGAGAAGTCGACGCCGCTCCCACCCAGCCGGCTTTCCATGGAAGAGAGCTAATACGTAGGCAATGGGCCGGACGGTACGCGTGGCAAACATTGTACACCCCTGCAGGGTAAATCTTTTCGAAAAGCCGTGTCCACGGTTAAGGACGACTTGGTGCCGGATTCAGAGACCATAGAATAACTTGAACGGAATGATTAAAACCTGAGTACTAAAGGTACTAACAAGGATGCAAGGTTGACTTCCTCGAGGGTGATTCGGGGAGGTGCCTTTGTAGACAGGTGAGGTGATTGATGGTGGTTGATGTTGAAGATGATCAGAAGAAAAGAGTTTACTCCTTACCTCTTTAAAAATATTCTGACTAGTCGATGCCATTGAGTTGTGTTTTATAAATAAAATCAGCTTTATGCAAAACAGCCATAAAACCTTGAAAGCCAATCATCGAGCATATATTAGCTCTTAATCTTGCGAGTTCGTCGAACTCAACGTCGTTTGCTTATTTCAGGAGAGGACTTCACCGACCTTGAAGGTGGGTTCTTTGTGGACGTCGACGAGTAGTCTGGGGTTCCCAGGTGGCAGCTTGGGACATCCCGGAACAGCTGGCGCTGCAATGTTTATCTATAGGCCTCTTAGGCCATAATTTGGATCTTGTTGTTTAGAACAACTTATTTCGCTTCCGCATGTTGTACTGTTGGGTCTGTGACCTCTGGTTGTAATATTCGCTATCTTTCTCTATTATAAGAGTTGAACTATATGTTTCGTGTCGTAGAGTCTGTGATGTGCCAGTTGTTCCACAAGTCTTGATCTCTCTATTATGCTTTGATAGTGTGTCTGGTGGTATCGGATAACCGGGGACACAGTATCACTGTATAACAGTCGGGTCAGGGCGCCACAGTCCAACATGGCAGCTAAACTTAAGCCCATGGACGATGACTTGGAGCTCAAGCCTACACTCCTTGTTCACCTTGTTATGGCTTCACTGCCAAGTCAGTTTGACACTTTTGTTGTCAACTATAACATGTCGCCTGAAAAATGGGACATTGAAAAGACCATATCCATGTGTGTGCAAGAAGAGGAAAGACTTAAAGCTTCACATGGTGGTTCTCTGAACTATGTGAAGGATAACAAGAAAAAGAACTACAATCAAAGTAGCAATGGTTCCCCTTCAAAGCCACATGGAAAAGCTCCTGCGCATTATCAGCATCAGCAGAAGTCCCTTCCAGTGGACAAGGATACATGCTTGGTATGCAAGAAGACTGGGCATTACAAGAAAGATTGCCCTGTTTTCCTGAAGTCCATAATGGCAAAGAATGGTAACAACATTGTTTCCTTTGTAAATGAATCCTTGTATACACAGTTTTCGAAATCTACTTGGTGGATTGACTCAGGTGCAACTGTTCATGTTGCAAATTCTTTACAGGGATTCCATTCGACGCGGAGTACGCAAAGAAACGAAAGATGCGTTGAAGTCGCAAATGGAGTTCAAGCAGACGTTGAAGCTGTCGGCGACATCTCCTTGGAGTTAGCTGATGGATTCTCGATCCTGCTTAGAGATGTTTTATATGTTCCTTCATTACACACAAACTTGATTAGTGTTTCGCGTTTAGACAAAGACAATTATGAGTGTTATTTTGGACATGGCAAGTGTGCCATATGGTGTAATAATGATCATGTGGGTGTTGCTTTACTCCACAATGAGCTTTATTTATTATCTTCACGTGAAAAAGTGTATTCTGTGTGCAAAGTGAATGAGCATGTTTCCGCGTCGGATAAAGAACAAAAGAAAAGAAAGAGAACTCATGACTCATCGAAATTATGGCACTGTCGCTTGGGCCATATTTCGAGGGGGAGAATAGAAAGTCTAGTTAAAAATGAAATTCTTCCTCCATTAGAGTTCTCAGACTTAGAACAATGCATAGATTGCATTAAAGGAAAGTACGTAAAACAAATAAAAAGGGTGCAAACCGAAGTACAGGAACACTAGAAATAATTCACACTGACATTTGTGGACCATTTCCTGTGAAAAGTGTGGATGGCTATGACTCGTTTATAACATTCACAGATGATTACTCCCGATATGGTTATATTTATCCAATCAAAGAAAAGTCTGAAGCGTTGGATAAATTTAAGATATTCAAAGCTGAAGTAGAAAATCAGCATGATAAAAGAATAAAGATAGTGAGATCAGACTCCATATGGCCAAGTCCCGGACCTTTTGCGAGGTTCTTACAGGAGACTGGCATAGTAGCCCAGTATACAATGCCGGGCGACCCTCAGCAAAATGGAGTAGCTGAAAGGCGTAACCGTACACTTATGGATATGGTGCGCAGTATGATGAGTTACTCCACCTTGCCATTGGGATTGTGGATGGAGGCGCTTAAAACCGCCATCCACATTCTCAATAGAGTACCAAGCAAGTCGGTGCCCAAAACACCGTACGAGTTGTGGACAGGAAGAGTACCCTCTCTACAACACTTCAGGGTGTGGGGGAGCCCAGCTGAGGCCAAATTATTTAATCCAAATATTGCAAAGTTAGATCCAAAACAGTCAGTTGCCACTTCATTGGCTATCCTGAAAGATCAAAAGGTTTTCGTTTCTACTGTTCAGACAGATACACAAAGTTTGTAGAAACGAGACATGCAGTCTTCTTAGAGGACGAAATGATGAGGGGGGCATGGTAGCTCGGAAAATTGATCTTGAGGAGAAGAGGGTGTGTGCACCTTTTCCGATGATTCAGGAGCCATTTTTTACACTACCTGTTGTACCTGCACCAACAATCCCTGAGGTTGAGGTGCAAGCACCTGTTGTAACTCCACCCGTGACAACTGTGGGTGAAGATCCGGAACCTGTCGTCAGGAGCCGACTGAACCCGTTGTTGAGCATGAAAGGAAGGTGCAGCAGCCACCTTTAGAAAATGAGGCCCTTAGAAGGTCTAAAAGAGCTAAAAGATCAGCTATTTCTGATGATTATAAAGTTTAAAATACAGAATTAGTTCATATGGAAAATGATCCCACTTCATATGAAGAAGCCATGAGAAGCCCTCACTCATCGAAGTGGGGGAGGCAATGGAAGAAGAGATGAAATCGATGAGTTCCAACGATGTTTGGGACTTAGAAGATATTCCTAAAGGAGCCAAAACAGTAGGCTGCAAATGGGTATACAAAACTAAGTATGACTCAAAAGGAAATGTAGAAAAGTATAAAGCACGACTTGTGGCAAAAGGATTTACACAAAGAGAAGGGGTAGATTACAATGAGACATTTTCACCAGTCTCATGTAAGGATTCCTTCAGAATCATAATGGCACTAGTTGCACATTTTGATTTAGAGCTACATCAAATGGATGTAAAGACGGCATTTCTAAACGGGGATTTAAAAGAAAATGTTACATGAAACAACCCAAAGTTTTATCATGGAAGGCAAGGAAGATATGGGATGCCGCCTGAAGAAATCCATTTATGGATTAAAGCAAGCCTCTAGACAGTGGTATCTAAAGTTTAATGAGACAATTAAAAGTTTTGGATTTAAAGAGAATGTTGAGGATAACTGCATTTATACAAAGTTTAAAAATGGGAAATACATTTTCCTAATCTTGTATGTGGATGATATCTTGCTTGCAAGCAGTGATGTTAGTCTGCTACTAGAAACAAAGAAGTTCTTATCCTCAAATTTTGACATGAAAGATCTTGGTGAAGCATCATATGTTTTGAGCATAGAAATTCACCGAGATAGAGAAAATGGAGTCTTAGGACTATCGCAGAAGGCATATTTTGAAAAGGTTCTTAAAAAGTATAATATGCATAAGTGCAGTGCCACACCTGCTCCTATAGTCAAGGGCAACAGTTTTGGGAAATTCCAATGTCCCAAGAACCAGTACGAGATCGATCAAATGAAAGGAATACCATATGCTTCGGCTGTTGGAAGCTTACGGTATGCACAAGTGTGCACTCGCCCTGACTTGGCTTTTATCACCGGAGTACTCGGTAGATATCAAGAAAATCTAGGCCCAGAGCACTGGAAGATGGCAAAAAAAGCGTTGCGTTATGCGCAAGGCACAAAGCACCTCATGCTGACATATAGAAGATCTGATTCTCTGGAGATAAGAGGGTATTCAGACGCAGATTTTGCGGGAGATAGAGATGATAGAAAATCCACGTCAGGATACGTATTCACTCTCGCTGGAGGGGCTATTTCGTGGAGAAGCTCCAAACAGTCAATAGTTGCATCATCCACGATGTATGCAGAATTTATAGCAGCTTATGAGGCCACAGGGCAGGTGATATGGCTAAAGAAATTTATACCCGACTTGAAAGTGGTAGATTGTATTGACAAACCACTAAAGATGTACTGTGACAACTAGCCCGTAGTATTTTATGCTCACAACAACAAGTCGAGTAATGCTACCAAACCAATAGAGATAAAGTATTATGTTGTGAAAGATAAAATCCAGGATCAAACTATAAGTCTCGAGCATATAAAGACAAAGGATATGCTTGCGGATCCGCTTACGAAAGGCTTACCACCCAGCGTGTTCATGGAACACGTAGCCAGCATGGGTTTAATGGAAAGCCTATGATTCCTGAACCATGAGAGGCCCAAAAGGAACAGAAATTGTTTCAAAACAGAGAGGTATATTGTAAATGTCTGATTCTATCAGCAATTGAGCTGTGACGATGAAACATGCTCTATGTACTAATCTGTGATGAAACGAGTAAAGTATAAGTACATAGTTAAAAGTAAAAGTTGAGATCAGGGGAAGAATGTTAGATTGATCTCTTCCTGAGTGGGCCCAACGGCCCACCGGGCCCTTTTGACTCGCGCCCTGATCGGGGGCACCCAACCCAATATGGTTGGTGGGCCCCTGTCGCCAGCGCTATATATAAAGAGGTGGGGGCCGGCGGCACTCAGTACGAGGTTCACCATGTGCCGTACTCCCCACCGACACCCCAATCCGATCTAGGGTTAGCGCTAGGCCGACGGGAAGCTCCGCCGCCGCCACCGCTTACTCACTGCCATCACCGGCCATCTCCGCCATGGCCGGCACCTCGAGTGCATCCTCACAAGGAGAAGGTACTGGTCCTCCTCCATCTCACTGTTTCTACACTCATGATCTAGATTATTGGTCCTTCGGGATGTAACAAGAGCATCATCATCATCATGGGCTGTTCACGCAGGCTGCGGCGAAGGCGACTCTCCCGGTGAAGGAGGCGCCGGGAAGCAGCCTGCAGAACCAGATGGGTAGCCACCTGACGGCCACGAGCTGCATCGGCGCGCCGGAGACACCGTCTCACCACGCCGGCACCAGCAACAGCAAACCTGCAGCCGCGCGGCCGAGCAAGACGCGGATCCGGTGGACGCAGGATCTGCACGAGCGGTTCGTGGAGTGCGTGAACCAGCTCGGCGGCGCAGACAGTGCGTAGTGTTCTTTCTTCTCCATCCCTTAATCCAATATTTTTCTCTTCTTCATGTCATGGCCTAGTCCTACATATGCAGAGGCGACGCCGAAGGGGATCCTGAAGCTGATGAACTCGGACGGCCTTACCATCTACCACATCAAGAGCCATCTTCAGGTGCACCACTGTGGACAATTCTCAAGCATTTCTGGTTTTGTAATTCTGTTTTCCCTGGTTTTAGTCGACCAAAGTAAAGCTATATATCTTAACCCTCTTCTTTGTCGACGTAAAGAAATACCGTACGTGGAGGTGCATGCCAACACCATCTTCACCGTCTGAAAAAGGTACATCGCCACCACCATCCTGCTGTCGAATCGCAGGGCAACAGCACGAGAAATGGGGCGACACGACGCAGAATCCGGAACTGAAAATGTATCACTACTCCATGTCTCCATCTTGACCCACATGATGTGCTCATCATGTGTCATCCATAACATACTTTTTTTTATTGGCAGTGGGATGCACATCGCGGAAGCACTTGGCGTCCAGCTCCACATGCAGCGACGCCTGTACCACCAGCTCGAGGTACTATCTACTGTATCTAATCCAACTCGATCGGTACCATAGCCAAGATAAACAAAATTAGGCCCACTTACCAGAATGGCGTTTTTTAGGGCTCCCTGCCGTGTCTCCGTGCTGTGCGTAATTAACATTGGAGGTTGTCCCCGTTGGTTTGTTCAGATGCAGCGGGTTCTGCAGGTGAGGATCGAGGAGCAGGGGAAGAAGCTGCAGCAGATGCTCGAGGACCAGCTCTGGGCCAGCGGCAACGACGCGCCTCCGTCGTCGCTAGACCCCGATGACAACATCCTCTTCCCTGCGGCGACCACCGAGCAGGATGACACCGTGTTCGTCGACATCGACGACCAAATGCAGCTCATGTCCGTCGGTAGCAGCAGCTGTGACGACCAGCTTTAACCTAGTGAATCGCGATGCCCCCCCCTCTTGATGCCCTGTACTCCAGGTTCTTCTGACAAAATCTGTAATATCTCCAATTCTTTGAGAGCACTACCTAAATAAACAGGATAAACTATAACAAAGTTGTACGTACAGGTGAACCTGACATATATCAATTGCTAACATAGCAAGCACATTCGGCGAACATGAAACCCTTTCAGAGAACATGATTTCAATCTGGCACTCAAATATAAAGTTTAACTTTTACATAGTCAGTCAAGACATTTTCGACATATTCAGAAACTGAAAACTAAGAAATTCAGTAGAGGGTTACAACCAAATACTGCGCAGCAGCCATTACAATAGAGCAACTTACAGGCTACCACAAATAATCTTGTCTTTGTCCAACCAACGCAATCCATAATCCAGAACGCTGGGGAGATAGATACATAAGCTACACTGTCCATTTTCGTCAAGAATACCATACTGTGTAAAGTTAGGCCTATCTGGCACCGCTGCAATCCTAGATCTGCACCATGGACGGCAAGCACAAGTGAGCCAATAATGCATGGGTCAAAAAAAATATCTCTGACATTGGAAAATCTGGAGGTCTTTGTTAGTAGTAATACTTGAAGCAAATTCAGTAGCTGGAACTGGAAAGAGGAATGCAGCAAGAATCTAACCAGTTAATGAGGATATGCTATGTCCTTTGGATGAAGTGGTGAGCAAGCAGCTCTGATAATTGTGAAGCAGGAATGCTCTCGCAGCCGAACAGCTCTTGAAGTTGGGAATCACATAATATTGATGCACTCGGAGCATCCTGTGCACAAAGAGAACGGAAATGAATTTTCATGCAGCTAAATGGGGCTGGGCAGCATCTCCCAGTTCACAATAATTTACATTCTCCAAAATGACTTTATCAAGGGGCGAAAGGATAGGGAAGTATGGTAGGCACATTTTCTGAGACTACTTTACAGAAGAAGTATAAGCTAAAAAAATGCAGAATTCTGCTAGTATTCTTAAACTGGTCTCTTAATTCAACAATTGTTTCCTGTACTTGAAAGCTGCTACTATAAGTGTCTGCATATTAACTTTTGAGATGGATGCAGTCCCAAACCACAATCTACATTCTAGAATAAAAACAATAACTACAAAACGTCCACATGAACAAGCACTCAAATGTCTTCCTGTAGGAAGGAGTACGAACATGCAAGCTGGTCTCCAGAAGACAATGCAACTTGGTATTTTTCCTAAGATACAGTAGCAAAGGACATATTGGTAGCCTACAAGAAAAGGGAAAGGTAAGGCACAGCCATACCTCAAGCTGATTTGCTTTTATGTAATCCCAAAGATACTTAAGGGCATCATCATGAGGCACTGTTCCTTCGACACCAATGAATTTGGCTAGTGCATCAGAAACAACCAGATAGGGTTGATTAATAGGAGGCATTTTTTGAGGAGCTGCATCGGACGCTTTAAGCTTTTTTGCTTCCTTAAGTTGGTCTTCTGCAATATCAATATAGTACATTTGAGAATTCTCAAAGATTATTTTTAGTAAAATTCAGATGTACATTATCAGGCAAATGTAGATAATATGAAACAAAAGCATGTACTTGGGTCAAGAGGAGTTATGTGCTTGGCCAACAATTTGTTCATCTTAAACATGTCAGTGGCATCAGTTTCAAAAACGATCCGAAGTTCATCGTTGCAAATGATCTTCCTTTTATCATCAGGATCCTGAAGATTATTCTCCCTGATGTATGCCCATAACTGCTTCACAATCTGAATGAAGAGTACAATGCTAAAATATTGAGAAGTTGGTCATGGGAGAAGTTAGTCAAAGGCAAGAAATCAGATGTTATTTTCTGATCTAATGAAGAAATTGAAAGTACCTGAGTTCTTGACATGGCAGTCTCGCCAACAACAGCCTGAAGTTCAGGTGAAACTGCACAAACTTTGTTTAAGCCACCAGGCCCACCTCTTTTCCGCTTAGCGGCACTGCAAAGAGTTATAAAAATATCACACCAATTGGTTTGCATGCATGGCTGAATTCCATAAATAGAACTACTATGCAATCCAGACCAGGATGATGTAACAAAATCTAAGTGCTGGTCGTGAGTGCCCAAACCACTACAAGATATATTCTTCAAGCCAAATAAGACAGAAAAAATTGACACACAAATCCAAAGAATAAAAGTAGAGGATAGTATTAGCTTTTACTAAAGATAATCTGGCGTGAACATGAAAAGTTGGTAACGTATATATTATTCAAGGACATTCACAAAGTAAAGTGAATTTGTTGTGCCTTTTCTTGCTGGACCCCCCTCCCATGTATGTTTTGGAAGAGACAAGTGTGGTCTACTGGCTGGGACCTTTAATCCAAAGCAGGTTAGGGAGAACAAGAGTTAACACAGACAAAAGAGCAGAGGGTTACATTCAGTTTCTTGCAAGAAAGCGGAAGGAGATTCAAAAGTTAAGGAGTACAATCAAGTACAGCATGTACGACTTAATTTGTAGTATGTACAATCTACAATAATGGTTGTCCTGAATTTCAAGCCCTTTATGTGTATGAAACAAAATCCATAACTGAATTGTGCACCTATTTTTGATGCAGTATGTGAACAATCAAACAAACCACGCCTAATTTCTGCAGTTCACCAGTCTACTTGAAGGGGCAGAAACTGACAAGCAGAAAAACTACAAACAAACAGTTACTATATGCCAGTCAGCCATTATCAATAATCAAAAAGCAGATAATGCTATGCTAAGCATACAGCCTGAAGACCACACTACCAAAGTCCATAACGAACGATTTGTTCATAGTGGACCCCAACAAAGTTGCTCTTAGTAAGATATTGACCACATAAACCCTGAACCTGGTTCCTCTATTAAGTTGCCATTTCATGAATCCAGACGAGCACGACCAGTTTAACCTCTAATCCGTGCAATCAGCTACTCTAATCAACTGAATCGACGAGCTAAATGCCCAACCACCTAGTTTTCAGCGCCAATCAGTAGGAGGTTGTGCAGTGTACTGCTATCAATCAACTCAGTGTGAGGAACGAAACCCTAATTCCATAAAAAGCCCACCTTGCCTTGTTGTCGGCGCCGGCCGGCGGTGCGGCCGTAGGGGAAGCCATGCCCCCGACCGCAGGGGCCGGCTGCTGGAAGGAGAGGGTCCCGCCAGTGGCGACCCCGCCGAGGGCGTTGGCGTAGCGGAAGGCGAGCGGCGGCGGCGGGTAGAAGGCCATGGCCGGCACGGGCGTTGGCGGCGCGGAGACCGCGGCGGCGCCCGAGACGGCGGGCGAGAGCTGCTGCTGCGGCATGGTCTGGAAGATGTACTGCGGCTGAATCGCCGCGAACTGCTGCTGCTGCATCTCGAGCGGGAGCTGGAGCTGGACCTGCTGAGGCGGCTGCGCCATGGACGGCGCGGGGGAAGGAGGAGGAGGGGACTTGGTGGGCGGTGGGGGCGTGGGCGTGGGCTGGAGGCGTGGCCCGAAGAAGAGGTCCATCTGGTCGCGGATGTAGGCCGCCTTGTGGGAGAGGTCGACGCCGAGGCGCGCCTGCGCCCGCTGCAGCACGGTGGCGAGCGAGGCCGCCTCCCCGGCCCCCACCGCGCCCCGCAGCAGCGACTCCACGCAGCTCGCGATCTCCTGGTCCGACACCATGGCTAAAAACCTCGCTCGCCCGCCCGCCCGCCAAAAAAACTCAAATCTCGCCCCGCCAAAACCTCGCTCGCTCTCTCCCGCAATTCCCCTCTCTCTGTGTCTCTGCAGCTTGGTCTCCGCCTGATTTCTCTCTCCTCGCCTAATCTACTTTGTTGTTAAAGTAGGGTTTGGTTCGTCGGGAGTGGATGGGGGAAGAGGACAGGCGCAGTGCCGACACCGCCGCTGGTGATTGGGGGCTCGGTGCGCGGGGCCCGCGTGTCTGGGGGTAAAGGTGGGGCAGAGTCTCGTGTCGAAAGGATGGCGAGGTGGGGGTGGAATGACGAGACTACCCTCCGTTTGGATGCGGTTGTTGAGTGGGCGCGTTTCTGCGCGTGTGGGACCCGCTGGGAGCAACGTGTCTACGGTTGGTTGCACGGAGAAGAAAGAGAAGGGGATCGTGCGTGCTGGGAGAGGCGTGGGCTGGGCCGAGGACCCCGAAAGGCAAGGGTAGTGGGCTGCCTAGAGAGGGCCTCGAACTAGCTTTACTATTGGCTGCTCTGTTCTTCGACTCAAAAAAAATATTGGCTACTCTGTTCTTTTGCATTTGGAGATGAGTTTTTTTTTTTGAAAGAAAGCCATCTGGCATGCTTTGTTGATCTGATAACAAAATTACATCGTTTGCGAGCTTGCTAAGAATGAAACTAGGGCGTTCATCGACCCAATTACAAGACGTACCAGATAAATAAGAATTCCTAGCAAGCTCACGTGCTACTTGATTAGATTCCCTATTACAATGTTCTAGAGACACATTATCAAAACCTACCCATATCAATTTGCAATCATCATATATCGCCGCCGAGGATGTCGCCGAAAAGCCTCCATCCATCATAGTTTCAACCACCTGTACACAATCAGTTTTGACAATAAAATGGTTGCTTCCAATTTGTGTGGCCAAAGTTAAGCCTTCTCTGAAAGCATATGCTTCAGCCATAGGTGCGTCGACAACATGTGGTAAGAATTTTTGTGAAGCTTCAACGAATTGCCCTGTATAGTCCCGGATGACTACTCCTGTAGCTCCTCTTCCAGAGTCCACATCAAAAGCAGCATCCACATTAATCATCAACTTCCCTTCTGGTGGTTTCTTCCAGCCCTCCAATCTCTATGCATTTGGTTTTCTGTTTGCAATCATGTAATTCCTCGAGAGTACTACAATTGACATAGCTGATCTGAATGGAACTTGTACCTGTTCTCCATGCACAAATTGTCTCCTCTCCCACCAAATGTACCACCCCGCAGTAAGTATTAATTCAGCTAGTCCAATATTATCGAGTAGAGGTACTCGATCTTTCCTTCCGATAAACTCCTCAACTATTATGGATCCTGATCTGTCGATAACCAGAGCTTGTTCAATAATGTGTCCTACACCGAGGCATCTCCACGCCTCCTTTGCTCTGGTGCACGTAAACAGCATATGCCTCATATCTTCACAGCTCGTCATACAAATTGGGCATCCACTTTGATCTCCTATATGTCTATTTGCAAGAATTCCTCTACACGGTATCATACCATGAAGAACCCACCACCCAAATTTTAATTTTACTGGGTATTTCCAATTTCCATAGGCTCTCCCAAACCTTATTATTCACTCCTTCAACAATATCTTGATTGTTTCCATGTCTCCCGAATTTATAATTCCATTGGCAGTAGTAAGCTGACCTGATTGTAAATAAACCCAGTCGTGTATGATGCCAAGCAACAAAATCTTCTCTTCCTGGTGTCAACGGAATTTGAAAAATTCTGTGAGCATCAACTGGCCAGAACATATCATTTATCAGCTCCTCATCCCACATCCCATCCATCGGGTTTATAAGATCAGCAACACTCGTGATCAGATTATTCCCCCGTGGTGTCATGACTTTCAAATTGTGGCTTGATGGAATCGAGTTATCCTCCCAAATATTGATTTGGGTGTCAACGGAATTTCGGAGATGTGAATATTATTTTCCTTTTTCTTCTTTTGTTCTCTTCGGTAATGTAAGCAACCAACTCTTGTTGAGACATGATAAAAAAGCTACAACGCACACACAAATACGTAAACATGGTAACACATTCATATCATAGTACCAAATTGCACACTCTACTAGCAAAAATCTAATCGGATGGTAGTGCAAGCTAGAAGCATTGAGATTTTATACCTTCAGCTGTTAGTAGAAGCTCTTGTCACCAATCTGCAAATTTCACACGGAAAAGAAATTAGAAGGAGGGAGCAACAGAGGAGAAAATACACAGAGGAGGGTCGGGCCAGAGGATCCCGTGCGCATCCCGCCGCCGCCACCGTACGCATCCCGCCACCGCCGCCGTGCCCATCCCGCCGCTGCTTCCCATCTTCGCCACCGATCTAGGGTTACCAGGCCCGCCGCCGCTAGGTTTGAGGGAGAGAGAAGGGCGCAGCGAGACCGCTAGGAGAGAGGTGGGGGATGAGCTCACCAGGGCGGCGCCGCCGGCGGGTTCAACCACTACAAGAAATATGCTAACTTGTGACCCTCAATATTGGTCACATAAATGGTCATGAACTGTCATTTGTGACCTTTTTGTGACCAAAAACGATTGGTCAAAAGATGAGCGTCACTAATGGTAGTTTGCGACCTTTTTTGGGATTGGTCATAGACGATTGTGACCAAAAACAAAGGTCACAAATTTTATGACCAATTATTTTGGTCATTGCCAATCTGGCCAGTCCACGTCAGATCCAACGTGGCAAATCTGACGTGGCAAAATTGTGACCAAACGAAATGGTCCTAAATCAGAATCAGCCCAGTCCAGTTTAGCCCTCTAAATGGGCCTGGCCCAATAATTCAGCCCATTTAATATTTTTTCTCTGTGAATTCTGAACGGAGACATGGGCCAAGCCCAATAATACGGCCTTTTTATTTATTGGGATTTTGGATTTCGGCCATTTTATTTAGGTGCTGGCCCCACTAGTCAGATCAGTCCCACTTGTCAGGAGTTTCGAAAATATTTAGATAATTTCGCAAATGGGTCCCACAGGTCTTTCGCACGTTTTCCAAATCATATATATTCAATATTCGAAATATTTCATCCAGAACAGAGAGAACAAATGAAATTCGTCCAAAATATTTCATTCAGAACAGTGACCACATGAAATTCATCCAAAATAGCACAAAATTACAAGCTATACAAATACTAGCTACTATCTACTAACTGGGCCTTCAAGCTTCTTAGAAATTCTTCAGCCAGGAGCTCTTGTAGAAGAGGGGAACACCACTTTAGTACTTGTAATACCTGCTAACAACAAAGCAGAACAGTGAGAAAGCATAGCTAGGACAAAATTACACATCTGCTTTGACAGTAGGTTCAAGCTGAAGAATTTGTCAATTATGTAGCTCAAAATGTGTATAACATCCTAGCACCTATCTGTCAAGTCATCTTACTAACTATGTAATGCCAAGATGATTTCCTAAATATAAATATAACAAGTGCATCATTCGTGTTCATGCTGACAACTTGAAACAATTCACGATAACTCGAGAGACTCGTAAGTGTGAGATTACCCTTAGGTACACACATTTTGGCAAGTAGGTGTTCCCACGGCTTGAACATCAATACTCTGCAGTTGAAGCACACAAACCTCAAGTCAGTCAAATTAAAGAACCTACACGTTAAGCACATTGTGTATAAAAAACAAGGCACTTTGAGAAAAAAAATACAACACTCAGACTTAGGTGTTGCTTCTCCTACCAAAACAGAAGCTAATTGACATGGAACAAATCCATAAAATAATTTATCTTGGGACAAATAAACTGCCGCTGTTATACATATACATGAATCAAGCTCAAGCTAGGGATCAACAGCATTGACCTATAGGTACCATGGCATAGTAGCAGCAAATAATGCAACATCGCAACACATTAATCTGAAGAACAAGACAGACATGGTCATGTATTTATTTCAAACATTCGAGCTACTCGAAAAAGCTCGACGGCCAGACAATTGGGCATCAAGATGGCCGTGCGACAAGAAAGCATGAGGAAGGCCAGAGGCCCAATGGGAACCCGAGTTAACACATGAGAGAACTGTAGCCAAAACTATACTGTCCAACAATTATTAGTGCATATAGTATTCCAGTAATGCATATAAAATAGTGAGAACGAGTTCACTGAGAATCCAGGCATGTAAAATCTACGCACCAGCAAACAGATCTACCATAACATAACATATTAGAGGAAGACCATAAGGTACTGGGGTTCCGAGAGGCAAGGCACGAACCTTGACAATGTTGCCAACGAGTTAGGCTGTTTGCTCGTTGAGCTTGATCATCTCCTGGCTCTCCTTGATCTTATTGTTGAAGTTCTTGAGCTCCAGGTTGTTCCGCTGCAGGTCATCCTACACCGCCCACAAACAAACAATTCAGATAAACAGCGGCATAGATCATCCCTTGTTTGCTTATCTACACCAGATACTACTACTTGGAAGCGAGCAAATCATCATAGTAAACAGAGATGAGCAATTTATAATCAAATGCCAAAAAGTAATGCTCATAAAGTAAACTGAGCACAGGTTATTCCAAAGATCACTAACTGATTCATACATACAGGACAAGCAATTATACAATATAGTTAATACAGCATGTGTATAGTCCAAACAGTACAGATAAACATCACAAGAGGTTATCACACAAAATACGCAGAAAAGAACACCAAATATGGGAAAAGTAAATCCAACAATAACCGCTTACACCGTAGATAGCTAGAAGTAAGCAGATATATGTTTTTTACTTGCTAGAATTTACAGAGACCACTGTCACTTTGCATCAGACTACAAATAGCTAGTAAGAGACCATAGAGTAACATCACTAGCTATTCAAGGATTTATAACAAAACTTTATCATAATCAAACCGCTGTAAGAATCTTTTGGAGAATTAGGGAGTACAATCTAGCATTAGCAGATTATCCACTTTGAAGAATGAGGTATCTTTTGCAATGACATGACCACACAAAAATATCCAAATATTGAAGCTATGATTCAAATCACTTATCAAGCAACCAGTAAGCAATCCTAATCACAAATGAGAGTTTAGGATAAAATCATTACACAAGAAATAGATTCATACAACAGATGGATCAATCAAGCAAATATTGAATCAACTAATCAAGCCACTGCAACAGAAATTATAGCGTGTACTACATCATGCGTAACAGGATCATCATGTACATAGCAACGAGAAATATATACATACAAGGAATCTGGCAGGATCCCAATCTCGAATCAAATGGGCCTGCAAGTAGAAACTAGATCTAAGAGGAAGGGGGGAGCGAGACGGGGTAGCTACCAGGATGAGGTCGAAGTGGTGGCCTGGTCGACCTTGACGAACTAGTCGTAACCGTCCGCCAAACCGGATCGGGGCGGTGCTTCCTTGGCGCGGAGAGGTTGAAGCAGCAGTTCTTGGTGCAGAGCGCATCTTCCTTGGCCTTGGCGATGAAGACGCCGTCGTGTTTGTGCGGCACTCGGTCGCTCCGCCCGCCGAAGCCCCTCCCGCCGCCGTCGCACTGCCGGCCGAAACCCCCGGCCGCCGCTGTCGCCCCTGCCACCGAAGCTCCTGTCGCCGCTGCGACCGCCTGTGGAGAGAAAAAAAGCGGGTGAGACCGAGTCGAGGACGGGACGGAGAGGAAGAGGGAGGGTGGGGGTGTTGGTGTGGCTAGAGCAGGGAGCCGCCGCCGAAGGAGAGCGCCGCCGCCGACGCCTCGTCGCCGGGCCCCGCCCGCGCCACGGCTTCCGCGTGCAGGTCTGGCTTGTGGAGAGTGACGCTCGCGGGGCCGTCCGTCAGCGCGTCCCCACCGCCGCCGCATCTAGGCATGCTGGCTGGGCGACGGCGCCTCTCTCTCTAGGCTGATGCGGGTGTGCTCTAAAAGCGTGGGGTGGACTAGGAGGGCCGGGAGCTGGGGGGGAGGTGGTGGCGGTGGAGGGGATCTGCGGTGGGCGGAGGTGGCGGATCTGGATCGAGGAGGTGGGAGGCGCGAGGTGCGGATCTGGAGGTGCGAGGTGGAGAGTGGAGGTGGAGAGAGCGTGACTGCGTCCAAAATATCTGAATCTCTCCCGCCTCTCGTTCCAGATAGGGTATAGACGGTCGCCTCTCGTTCCAGATAGGGTATAGACGGTCTGGATTGTTCCGTCGGATGTTTGTGGACGATTTGATTGACGATCCGTGGGTGCCTACTTTCTGGTATCTGATTGGCTCCACCTCGTTTTTATTTTCTGAGTTTAAATAATGGAGTTTGTATTAAGTAACTACCACAATTTTATCGTAAACTGGCACAAGTCCATTCAAACATATTAGACCACATTTTATGTATAAATAATCAAATGATTGGGTTTAAAAGTTTTGACACTATTTTGACCCCGTTTGACCATATATTGAAACTGGCATACGAAATTAAAAAAAAATCAAATAAATGAAAAACCTTCGCATAGCGTCATGACATGTGACCTAGTTACCATAAAAAAATATAAACTTGCAATTCAGAAGTTTTATTGAAACGTGTTCCCAGAAACTTGCTATCATGAATAGACATGACTAACAAGCAGTGTTTTGGCCACATTCATGACATAGTTTGTCGAAATGTGCCCGAATTTGGCACATGTGTGCATTGTGGCATGGCAAACAATGTTGCCGACCACAATTTTGACATGTTTCAAAAAAAATCCACTTTTCATTTTTTAAGTGCTAATAGCCTCGACTTTTTGTGAAGCGGCTACCGAGAGTGTCGTTCAAAATGGAACCGATAAAATTTGTTCACATAGTAGACATTATTTTATGTATAATCACCAAAAAGTATTCATTTCTGAGCTCTCTACCATTTTCCGGTCAATTAAACGGTTTCCTGCCGATTCAGCTGGAAATGGCTAAATTTGAACTGCAAGTGCTATATATCTTGCCGTTATTTTTTAGGAATTTCATTTCTAGGTTCACAACTAGTCATTTCATCAGAGATACACAAAAATCTTTGCATGATTCAATCACCACACACGAACGGTCACGGCCGAGACTTCGACTAGATTTTCAAACGAGCATACAAAATTAAAAAAAAATCAAAATAATGGAAAACCTTCGCGTAGCATCATGACATGTGACATAGTTACCATAAAAAAATATAAACTTGCAATTCGGAAGTTTTATTGAAAACGTGTTGCCAGAAACTTGCTATCATGAATAGACATTCATAGCTTTCAGGACTAACAAGCAGTGTTTTGGCCACATTCATGACATAGTTTGTCGAAATGTGCCCGAATTTGGCACATGTGTGCATTGTGGCATGGCAAACAATGTTGCCGACCAGCGATTTCGACATGCTTCACAAAAAAATCCACTTTTCATTTTTTAAGTGCTAATAGGCCGACTTTTTGTGAAGCGGCTACCGCGAGTGTCGTCCAAAATGGAACCGATAAAAATTGTTCACATAGTAGATATCATTATATGTACAACCATAAAAAAGTATTCATTTCTGAGCTTTCTACCATTTTCCGGACAATTAAACGGTTTCCCGCCGATTCAGCTGGAAATGGCTAAAATTTGAACTACAAGTGCTATATATCTTGCCCGTTATTTTTCAGGAATTTCATATATAGGTTCACAACTGGTCATTTCATCATAGATACACAAAAATATTTGCATGATTCAATCACTACACACGAACGGTCATGACCAAGACTTCGATTAGATTTTCAAACAAGCATACAAAATTCAAAAAAAATCAAAATAATGGAAAACCTTCGCGTAGCGTCATGACATGTGACCTAGTTACCATAAAAAAATATAAACTTGCAATTCGGAAGTTTTATTGAAAACGTGTTGCCAGAAACTTGCTATCATGAATAGACATTCATAGCTTTCAGGACTAACAAGCAGTGTTTTGGCCACATTCATGACATAGTTTATCGAAATGTGCCCGAATTTGGCACATGTGTGCATTGTGGCATGGCAAACAATGTTGCCGACCAGCGATTTCGACATGCTTCACAAAAAAATCCACTTTTCATTTTTTAAGTGCTAATAGGCCGACTTTTTGTGAAGCGGCTACCGAGAGTGTCGTCCAAAATGGAACCGATAAAAATTGTTCACATAGTAGATATCATTATATGTACAACCACCAAAAAGTATTCATTTCTGAGCTTTCTACCATTTTCCGGACAATTAAACGGTTTCCTGCCGATTCAGCTGGAAATGGCTAAAATTTGAACTACAAGTGCTATATATCTTACCCGTTATTTTTCAGGAATTTCATATATAGGTTCACAACTGGTCATTTCATCATAGATACACAAAAATATTTGCATGATTCAATCACTACACACGAACGGTCGTGACCAAGACTTCGACTAGATTTTCAAACAAGCATACAAAATTCAAAAAAATCAAAATAATGGAATACCTTCGCATTGTGTCATGGCATAATTTTAATACCCGAATTTAGAAGTGGATTTTTGCCTTTCATCTTTTTATAATTTAAAAACCTTGCATGGGTTTTATCTTTCATTTAAATTTAAAAGAATAATCCCAAAATTTTATTTCAAATTCCACAAAACCCTATATAAAGCAATATATAAGCTTTTGTATTTTATTTTGACTAAAAAACTTCCATAATAGTCTATAATGACAGAGGACATCTTTACAAATTTTACAAAATTTGTTTGGTTGAAATTGATGTTCAAAATCAAAAGTTATAAAAGAAAACAAAAAAGAATTAAAAGGAAAGAACAAAAAAAAACCCAGCCGTAGTGAGCCGGCCCAGCCCAGAAGCTCAGCAAACCATTGGATCTCCTATGGGCTGTTGGCCCACTCGGTGACCCGCAATTTTAAAGAAAAAGAAAGAAAGAAGCCTTAGGCCAAGGCCCAAGAAACCGCCACATTCTTTAAGAAGGCTGAGTGCGGTACCAAGACACAACCGAGTTGGTGGCCTGGCGGTAGGAGTACATCCGTGGTGTAGTGTTGGTCGCGTGTTCGAGTCCCTGCGGGCGCTATTTATTTCCGAGTTTTGTTGCTCTATGTGGCGGGTCCCACTTGTCTGTTTGGTGGATCCCGCATGTCAGGTCGGAGGTGGGTCCCACTTGTCAGGTCATAGGTGGCCATGTGCCAGTCCGTGGTGGGTCCCGCATGTCAGGTTGGTGTGGGCCCCGCGTGTTAGTTTGGTGGGTCCCACGTGTCATGTCAGTGGTGGGTCCCGCATGTCAGATTGGTGGTGGGTCCCATGTGTCATTGGATAGGCGGTGTAGTTGGACTTCATGGTCAACAAGTCAATGTGTGGGTCCCACATGTCAGTGATAGGTTTAAATCGACACATGGACGTGACACATAGGCGAAAATTGACATGTGGACATGACACATATGCGAAAATGCTGAGTTGGCTGCCCCGTCATTTCAACGCATCACAAATTAGCGAGTATGACCATTTAAATTGGTCGTAATCCACCGAAAATAAGGTGGTAGAGCACAGCTGTCTGCATTATGACCAATTCACGTAAGCAAACTATGACCTTTCTGACTAAATTGGTCGTTATAATTTCGGGTTTGGACCCTCTCAAACAGTTTGCGACCAATTGGTTCAAAATGGTCATAGATCTATGACCAATATTTTCAGGGTCACTATCATAAGGTCACAAGTTGGCATATTTCTTGTAGTGAACGGAGAGGAGGGCGACGGACGGGAGCGAGTGCAGGGAAGGGAGCGAGCGAGTCCAGAGGAGAGAGCGAGCTGCGAGCGAGTTGCGAGTCGATTCCGTGCCTTTCCGAGGGTGCGGGGTCGGAAAGGTTGGAGGGAGCGAACAGGCACGAGGTGGTTGCGCTGGGAATTGCCCACGGTTTCCACGACCCAATTCCGTGTCACCTCCAAACAGCTGAATTTGGCCCTGCAATTCCACAAAGCCAATCCCAGCCCAACTTTTCTACATCCAAATACGTTGTCAGTGCTTTGCGTCATTGTTTGTCCCCCGAACGCTTGCCAAATGTCTAGATGGGCCGACATATATTGCTTTTCTGGTTCTCGAAACTTTGTTGAAGGTTCGAGCCAGTTTTCTAGTTTTTGCCTGTTTCCCCTCTGTTTTCTTTGGTGTTTTCTTTTCCTTATTTTCTTTTTTTAATTTTGAAATTTCTGTTTTCCTTTATTTATATTTTAAAAAAATGTTCATATTTTAAATTTATTTTTTAAAAAATGATCAAATTGGAAAAATGTTCAGGCTTGAAAAATGTTTATATTTGAAAAATGATTATTTCTTTTTATTGTTTACTTAAAAGGGAAAATAAAAGTAAAAAATAAAAACGAATTTGAAAAATAACACTACCTATTATTGGGCCAGTCGAATGCCCTGTGGACCAAATTGGGTCGAGCCAATAGCATGGGGACGGTACGCAGGCGGATGGGACAACTTCGTCCCACGTACCGCGTTATACGGGCACTCTCCGAACCCTTGCTCAAAGAAAAGAGCGACAGCACTATGCCCATAAAAATTGACATCACTATCTTTTTAAGATGGAACAAATATACTCACATCTCCGAAATTTGTCCCCCCTCCTTTCGGTCTTCGGGGATGTCTCGAAAAGTCCGCGTACAGGACCCAAACAACCCTATTTGTCCACTCCCACAACCACAAAACCCAATCTGACCAGAGAAAGCATGCAAATACATGCACGTAGAGTTTGAACACAAATTTATTACATAGTCATCATACATTCTGGAAAGAATCAGTCACACCTTTTGTTAGCGATGATGAATTTATTCATCACCGGATTTGCCTTTCTCCTTGTCATTTTCCAGAGCGAATGTTCCATTCAATATGTTCCAACAATGGTTCAACTGCCATGGCATTCTCTCAAGTTGATTGCACAGAAGTTTGGCGACTCCATCTAGCAAATACAAGAATCACTCAACATATGCAACAAGTGACAAAAATGAAGCCCGCAAAACTTACATTGCCCACCAATCCTCTCGACCACCTTTTCTCCATGCCACGACACACCATCCCCCTCACGACTATGCTCTCCAGAGAGTGGGTCGTTATATGTAATCAATTGGTTCAGTAATTTGATGAGATCTAAAAAACGTGCAAATATCAGGTTTGGTTTTATGTAGTAGAAGAAACATTGTAGTCCGGCACTTCAGGGACTATTAATGTGAACACGTGCGGTTCTTGTTGATAATATCTGACTTGTTGCCCAATGGGCATAGGAATTTTGTTTGTCACTAAAAGTTTTTCTAAATTGTTTCCATTTAATACACATGTCGAGGTGAGAACATCTATTTATTTTTCCACTGGACCGTTCAATTGTGAGATTTTAAATTACTGGATTATTGTAGTGATCCTCATTTGAATATTTAATGTGTAGGTGGGTTTATATAAAACTTTTGTACTTATTTTTAGCATGCTTCATTCTTAACAATTATATTTTTGCACTTATTATTTGGATTGTTCATCCACATAACAAAAAATTATAAATCTTTGTTCTAGCATCCTTTTTCATATAGTCATAATGCATATATTGTTAAAATACTTTGCATTATGATAAATGTAAACTATATTTTGCATGTAGTTTTCTTCATCAACTAATTTCTAATAATTATGTAAAACATGTAGTGTATACATATTTACAACATAGATACCTAAAACATATGGTCTAAAAAATCCTTAGTAGTGATTTTTTTGTCATGATTAGATAAGCATGCTTATAGAAACTTCTAGCCTATAAATTGAACAATATTCTATTTAACTACGATTCGTCCGGCGCGGTTTCGTCCGGCGCAACCCAGCGGCTCCCCAAGAGGAGGGCGTGGGTTGGATGTGCCGGACCAAACTTTGGGCCACGCCGGACAAAAATCATGTTTGGGCGCCGCGAGTGGGAGCGAAATTTGGTCCGGCGCGCCCCAAAAGCGTTTGGGCGGCCATTTGGGCGCCCAGAATGGAGATGCTATAAGTGTGAGTTGTTTTACTGACAATAGATCGAGAATAGAGCATGATATGCCTAAAGGGTTTCGGTGGTGGCACATACGAATTTATACAAGTTTTAGCCTCAGAAAGCAGTCGTCGGTAACACCCTACTTTTATTTGTGGTTGGAGTCCCGGATGATCATGTGTAGGATGAGTACGACTCGATAGGCCCATCTCCTCCTTATATGCATGAACGGGGATCTAGAGATTTAACAAGGCGTCGCGTTGATTGCACTAAAGAAATACGACGCGCCGCGTCGATTGCTTGCAAAAATACGTCTACATACAATTTGAGTTTCTTATAATGCTATCCCGGGTATTTTGAGAAAGTAATTTCGACTTGTCTTCTACTCCAAGTTGATGAGGCGTTCTAATGTTCGACATTGTGAGCGATATGTGGAGTACACTCATTTTTATCCTCGTTTAAATCAGATAATTCTCAATATTTTGATGAGATTATTCCTCTAGCCTACCGCTAATCACTAATATTTGCATAGATGTGAAAATATTTTTATAAATTTTATTTGCTTGCATAAATGGATATTTTAATAATGAAATATGAACATGTAGAGAACTCATCCGTGGATTAGTGGTAGCCGTGCATATGCGCATAAGGGCCAGGTCTCGGGTTCGAGTCCTCACTTCTACCTTAATGACAAAACGGGGTGGAGTCCCCCCTCCGGTCTTGTTTGAAATATGAACATGTAAGAAAAAAACCAGGTGACGAGGACTTGCCCAATTCAAGGGCGCGTCGAAGACAAGTTACATGACTTAACTAGCATGGGCATCGGCCGCGTTTATGTGCGTGTGTGACCCCCTCGAGACATGTCTTCGGTTGGTTGCAGGGAGAAGAAGGGAGGGGATGATGCGTGTTGGGAGAGGCGTGGGCTCGGCCGGGGCTATGGGGTGGTGGGGTCGATGATGTGTTCGCTCAATGCATTTTTAGTTGTTTGTCCCCCAAAGACAAGGGTCCATGTGCTGCATATAGAGATCCTCCCCCAAACCCTTGCTCGAAGAAAGGAGCGACAACACTATTACATAAAAAGATTGAATACCTATTTATATTTTATATTTTGAGATGGAACAAATATACTCCATTAGGGCACATCAAGATTGGCCGCCAGAACAAGTACATCAGCTGGGAGGTTTCCCAACCACAAATCATGACTGACAAGTCCCCTCTCTCCTATAGCCGCTATCTCATGGACTGGCTTGTTACACGTTCTTGGTAGAAATTCAAAGCTAGACATTTAGAAATAAAAATGACAACAATAACTTTCCATGAAGAAACAGAGGACCCATCTTAGATAGATCATAGGAATTGGACTCCATGGATTGTTTGACAACGAGACAATCCGTTGAGAAAATAATTCGACCAAGGTTGTGTGCATCGCTCGATGCAGAGGCTGGGGCCCCGTTCCCCATTTTGGAAAAAATATGCGTTGGGCTAGAAAAGAGCATGCAACGTTGCAACTTAATGCTTAGTTTCATTTTATACACGTTGAGATAGGAAAGTACCAAAGTTTGTTAGAGTATCAGTTCGTTAGAAAGAGTTTGATCAAAACAGCGATCAACCATGTAAGCCTTAGGGGGGGGGGGGGGGGGGGCAAACCAATCTATAAAGAAAACCAAAAACAATGGTTGATCTCCACCAAATCTCTCACCTACCTAAATCCACGGCACGACAAATAACCCCCTCATGACTACGCTTTTTCTGGAGCCTGTTTATTCATGACATATAATCAATTGGTTGAGCTATTTGTTGAGATTTGCGACAGTTAAGTACCAGTTCTTTATTTTTCTATAATACAGGGAGCATGGTAGTGTAACATGTCCATCTTCAAGGAGATTTTCAGATTTTGAATTTTTTTTAGTGACCCTCATTTGAAAATTTGGTGTGTAGTGGGGGTGTTGTCACTCCAATGAATCTCTAGTTCTACTTATGCCAACTTACTACTGAGATATGGAGGACATGCTACAAGTGCAAAGTCAAAAGAAAAGTACGACCTTATCAGCTCGTCACGTCTCCCCCTTGTGATGGTCTTTACGCATGCAAGGTCTCTATTAATCAACACATGCAATATTTTAACTTGAACATGTGATTAACTTTGTGACTTTGACTTGTGATATGCATGGCAGGTGAAGTATAAGCTCAGTGTAGCTATGCCTGATGTTTCTAAGCTAGAGACTTGTTCTATTAGAGGAGGGTTGACTCAAGATCAACCTGAAGTTATGTATTATCTTGACTGTAGAACGTATGCAACTACACTTATATTCAATTGTCCAACCATCGCAAATTAATTGACTAGATAGCACACCTATGATTTTAATATAGTCAAGAAATTTATAGGATCTTAATATAATTTGTATTAAACTTTTCTACTTATTTTTAGCATGCAACAAACTTAACGAGTGTAATTTTCTACTTCTCATTTGGAATTGTTAATTATATAACAAAAAATTGTAAATTTAGTTGTAACATTTTATATACTCATAATGCATGCATTTGAATTTTTGCATTATATCAGATTTAGACGATATTTTGTATCATAGTTTTCTTCATCAATTAATTCCGATAAGTATATAAATATGTAGTGTATACGTATTACTAACATATATTAATAGAGAGTTTTTTGTCTATGTTTTAATAAGCATATTATAGAAACTTCTATAATATAAATTAAACATTGGTATGATTTTTAAATGTCTCTTGCGGTTTATAGTGGGTTCATTAATAAGCTGACAAGGTGCATGATGGCTACAACTTGGTATTCAAAGAGTACCGTTAATACTTAATACTAATCACTAACAAATGAATAAACTAAATAGATCCTACTGCTTTCGCGTAAATGCGATGATTGTTTGATATGCTCGTCCACGATCCATTCAGTATTATCAGCTTCATACATGCGGCCATGCATATTTCGCAGATAAAGATTCATGCACATAATTAAACATGAAAATTATGTTGACACCTATTTCAGTTTGTAGTACGAAATGGAGGACTATCAACTGAACAAAAGTTGTTGCCACTGATTATATTTGTTTGGTACACACTGGTCGGTTATGTGATTTCATCCTACAAATTTACTAATAGATGTTTAATAGTCTCTTAGATGTAATAGACAATATAATTTTACATTTGGGGGCCTCATCCGATAGGGCCCATGACGGTTGCCATGTTTTCCCAGCCTATATACCGGACTGGAAATTTAACGAGTGAAAAAAGAGCATGTTCTAAACATACGGTAACAACTTGACGTACTAACAATTAGAGATTTGATTGGGTGTGTGTTAGATTCTTAATCTTGTCAAATTGATAACCAAATAACATACAACAGTAAAAGGCCAAGGCAAAAAAAATTGAAGGTGTAAATGAGAAGATAAAGTTGGTGATTCGGGAGGCATATTTTGTGTGTGTGTTGTTGCGAGACTGGAACTTTGAATATCCCATCACTTTTCGTGGTCCCTATTTTGGTGGTTATAATGACTCAAGAAGCGTTTTTTAGAAACTTGTTATTGTTTGCTAGTGTTGGTGTGTGTCTGTGCACCTGGTATGTACTCCCTCCGTTCTCAATTATAAGATGTTTTAAATATTTTAATATGGCTACATACTAACTCAAATGAGTGAATCTATACACTAAAACATGGCTAGGTACATCTAAAAAAATCTAAAACATTTATATTTCAGAATGTAGGTAGTAATAAGTCGCAGTTTTAAACCGCATCGGCACTTATTTTGGATCGAAGGGAGTAGATGTTTGTGCTTTCTACATGCCTAGGCTCTCTGTTTTCGTTTTTTAACACTGGTTTTTTATCGACAATCGACGGAGGGAGGCTTGTTGGGTCATAATAAATAAACAACATATGACATACTTCCTCTGTTCACTTTTATAAGGCATTCTAGCTGTTTTGTAGGTTCACTTATTTGGTTCGTACCTAGATGTATTGAGTGTGTAGGTTCACTCATTTTAATCTGTATCTAGTCCATATTGAATTATATTAGAATGTCTTATAAAAGTGAACGGAGTAGTACTTTTATCTGACGCTTTCATGCTCTTTTGAACTTTTTTTTACACCAAAAGAATGAACAAAAAAATGTGACCCAACCGGGAGGTCGACGTAGGGGATATTCATTCGGTCGAATTCGAAACCCAACTCAGCAAAACCCTCCAAAATCCTCCAAAACCCTAGACCACAGTAGTAGCACACTACAGAACCAGATCCCTCTCTTCCCCCATCCCATTCCCCCGCACAACCGCAAATGGCACCCTCCACCTCGGCGGCGTCCACGCTCCTCCACCTCCACGTCCTGCCCTTCCGCGGGCCCCAGCGAGGCGGGTGCCGGAGCCAGCCGCGGCGCCGGCCGCGCCACGCCGCCGTGCGGTGCAGCTCCTTCGAGTTCGCGCCCGTGGAGACGGCCAGGATAAAGGTCGTGGGCGTCGGCGGCGGCGGCAACAACGCCGTCAACCGCATGATCGGCAGCGGCCTCCAGGTAGCGCGCGGTGTCCCCCTCGCTTGGTCCTTTCCTCCCGGAACCGGGGGTTCCTTTCTCCGCCGTGGTCGGCCTGTAGATCCATTTCGCAGTCTGATTCGAATTTCGAATGAACTTAGCTGGTGAACGAGTTAATCCGCGGCAATAGTCCTGTCCTCCCGTCATCCCCATACAATCCAGCCAAATTCCGTGATGTGCTAGTTCAGCATATGTGCTATATTGACCGACGATGGCGATGTTTATGATATGCTTATTACATTGCTCCCTAAAAAACGATTATACACAGGAAGTTATTGCTTGCATTCACAGAAGCATCTACGGAAGTCTGATGTAGTATAATTTTACCATTGTCTGCTTTCTCAAGTCCTGATAACTGGATTATGATTTCAGGGTATCGAGTTTTATGCTATAAATACAGATTCACAGGCTCTTGTGAACTCGCAAGCGCAACATCCGCTGCAAATTGGTGAACAGTTGACTCGTGGACTGGGTAATGCTTTATGTGTTCTCATGAGCGAATTATGCTTTTACAGACGTTTTCCATAATTCTATGTACAGACACCACCTTGTATGCAAACTGGTTTTGATGCCTCGATAAACAGAACAAAATACAAACAATGTAGCAGATTACACAGGGTTTCAGACTGTAAACTCCACTGAAAATACTAAAGTAGCACCTATGTTTACTGGACTGACTTAAGTGTTTGTGTAAACAGGTACTGGCGGAAATCCTAATTTGGGGAGCAAGCTGCTGAGGAATCAAAGGAAGTGATAGCCAATGCCCTCCGAGACTCGGACCTTGTCTTCATAACAGCCGGGATGGGAGGTGGTACTGGATCTGGTGCTGCTCCAGTTGTTGCCCAGATAGCAAAGGAAGCCGGCTATCTTACCGTGGGTGTTGTCACCTACCCATTCAACTTCGAAGGACGCAAGCGCTCTCTGCAGGCATGTATTTAAACCTAAATACAATTCATCTGGTGTCTCATATATCAATATTTGGTAATTGTGGTTAAGCTTGAAACTGCTTTTGCTTAGATAACAACTTATTTTTATCATATATAGACTGCTAAGCCAGACGCTGTATCTAGAAGAGGTAGCTTAGCTGCAGCTGTGTTATTTTCAGTTCCTACACAAATCACTAGTATCAGTCCCCTAATGCTATGGTATAAAGTTTGTTGCTATTTGCTTTGTGGAAATATCACAAATGAATTTGATTGTTAACTAGTCATATTTGCCTGATGCGAACTCATTACATTGGTTGTCATTAGAATTTGTATGTGCAGTGTTTCGTATTTGTTTTGGACCACTCCTTTTTAAGTAGCTTTTATTTTTCTCTAGTTAATATAATATCTTGTCACCATTTCAGGCACTCGAGGCATTAGAGAAGCTGGAAAGAAGTGTTGACACACTAATTGTGATCCCAAATGATCGGTTATTAGATGTTGCTGATGAAAATATGCCCTTGCAAGATGCGTTTCTCCTTGCAGATGACGTCCTTCGTCAGGGTGTCCAAGGGATATCAGACATTATCACGGTGGGGTTTCCCCTTCCCCTTATGCTGCACTGCAGTAACTTAGTTGTGATGGCATAAAACTTAATAGTGTAACTCTGCAGATACCTGGGCTTGTGAATGTTGATTTTGCTGATGTGAAGGCCGTCATGAAAAATTCTGGAACCGCCATGCTTGGCGTGGGTGTTTCTTCCAGCAAGAACCGCGCCCAAGAAGCTGCTGAGCAGGCAACTCTTGCCCCTTTGATAGGGTCATCAATTGAGGCAGCTACTGGTGTCGTGTACAATATCACTGGCGGGAAGGACATCACTTGCAAGAAGTTAACAAGGTGTCTCAGGTGCGTGTCGCTGTGTAGGACTCCATACTGTTGTTTTGATACTTGAATCATTAAATGGTCTTTGAAGAATTCAGGAAGGTTATGGGAACACATAGACAATTAGTAAAATAACTAATACATGAATATTTGGGCGATTGACACGTAAGTTCTATACTTCAGCACTTTTGCGAGTAACCACTTATTTACTTCCCGCAGATCGTGACAAGCTTGGCTGATCCTTCAGCAAACATAATTTTTGGCGCTGTCGTCGATGACCGTTACACCGGCGAGATCCACGTGACCATCATCGCAACAGGATTCCCACAGTCCTTCCAGAAATCCCTTATGGCTGACCCCAAGGGAGCTCGGATACTGGAAGCGAAAGAGAAAGCGGCTAGCCTCGTATCAGCCGCCGCACAACAACCGGCGGCCGTCCCGACATGGTCCCGGAGGCTCTTCTCCTGAGCAGAGTTCCACGTACGGGCAGACCGCCCTTTGAAGCAGCTGTGATTCTCTGGGCATGTCGGTAGAGGGGGTTAGCTGTTCTTTTTGGCTGTGAAAACACTCTGTCTGAGCACTAGTTTCACGTCGTGATTAGGTTCAAGCCTAGTGTATGTAGTATCGTAGTATTGTAAGCATGGTCAGCAGGGAACTCTATGAATGAACGTTGTTCGTTGACAGCTTGGCAAAATGGCAATCCATGCCTCTCCTGTTTCGTTTGTGGGTGTGGATGGGCCTGTGTGTACTCGATTGATTTGACTGCATGTAGAAGCTCTACTAATTCGTCCAGTATGAATTAGTAGCGTGATGCTTGATAGCATTTGTTATTCCCAGTAGCGACAAAAGAAATGATAATAATGTGCTGTTGACATGCATTAGATTATTCCAAGTAGATCATGCCGACGTGATATAAATCCGTGCGTGCAACGCTGCGAAGATGGCATGTCTGTTGCGTCTCGAAAAGGAAAAAACAAAATATCATGTCTAACCAGTGGTCGCCTGATCTGATGGAGTGGGAGAGAGTTTTTTTTAACGAAGAGTGAAGAGACATGACCGTTCACATGCTTCTTGTTAACCCAGCCCAGAAGCCCACTGGGTTGCCCGATCGTGAAGGCCTCGGCCTTTTCCGCCTACAAACTGCTGTGCGGACTGCGGAGAGGTTCGATCGATAGTCCCACCTCGCTACTTCGATGCCACAGCGCTGCGCGAGCAGTATATAAGAGTGGCAGGGACCATTCGAAGGCACGCAGCGGCGCAGCGGGCACAAGCGAACTATTCTTTCGCCTTTTACTAAAGAATACCGTGTGCACACTGCAATTTGCAGCATACGCTAATTTTTTAGGGGATTATCCTTCACGGGAGAGGGCCCCACAAATTCAATGTGAATTTTTAGTAGTACTATGATTCAGAGTGCCACAAAATGGCTCTAGGGTTTGGATTTTAAAATTTTGAAAAGGGTATTCAAAGTTTCAAAAATTGGTAATTTTTATTTTAGATGTAGGTGACAATGAACGTGAACTAGGACCCCATGTCCTAAAGTTGCAGATATTCAAATTTTAAAAAAACATTCAAATGTGGTTGCTATTTGCCCCCTTTTGCACGCACGCTATTTTTCATGCAACACCAGGACCCCATGCAACACTTCATGCAAAAGCAGAACTCTTCCGTTGTAAACCTATTTTTCATAAGTCTCGAGTCTTATCAATCAGGTTGACACCTTTAGTAATAATTTTCATGAGCCAAATAGGTCTAAATTTGGTGATTACCATGGCATCCTCACTTTTTAAGTATATGAGAGTGATAGTTCCAAAATCTAGTCTACCAATATATCCAAAGATCCAGTTGTAAAATCATGAATCAATTTTCTTAAAGGGAATCTAATGTAGTTCCAGAAAAAACTGATTAAAAACTCTTCATGGAACCCATCAGGGTCAGAGTCTAGACCTTCGTTATGAGCCAAGGAAAAGACAACGCCTTTGATTTCCTCAAAGGAAAAATCCATGGTAAAAAAAAAGAACCAAGGAAAATCAAACTCAGGTTTCACACCAGTCCTTCTACATAACTATAACAGAAATGTACATATGTGATACAAAGGTGACACAAGTTTCCATATAGAACTGCAGAAGAATATGATTAGAAATATTTCTACACTATGTTGCTTCTATAATTTGTAGTACAACCAGTGTCTCGTAAACATGACAAACATACTCACGTCCAATTATCTGAATAAAACACATCAGATAATATGCTACAGGAGCACCGCCGCGCCAAATCGCCAATCTCATAGTAATCCTAACATGCCGATCTAACCATGTGACAAAACCATTTCTGCTACTAACAAACTGCAGTCAAGCATATTTCACTATCACCAAAAACAACGGAAAATGTACAAAGTACAAGCTGAGACGAAAAGCCAAAACCTACATAACTTATTATCAGCTACAACAAAAGGATCTACAAGCTATATATTATACAATCTATGGTATGTTTTTGGAATCACTAGCTCCTCTTCCTTGGAACTGTCAAATAAAGTCATATAGCGTATATGCAAGCTAAGACTACCAGCTATTTCAACAAGAAAACCCAAAACTTTACAAAGGAGCAGTTAAGCCACACTGGCGCAGCATAAGCCTCGGGCATGTGCCTCTGTAGAAATTCGGTAAGTTGATCTACATTTCCGACTGAAGGATCATGCCACCAAGCACGCTAAACGAGCAGTCAGCGTTAAGCCACTTGTCCTAGATGCCCCACTGACAGTCGCAATTGCAGGCATCATATCATATATAAACCGTCTTCACATCATTAGCCCCAAAGCTTAATCCACAGGAAGGACATCTTCGCTGACGGTTTCTGAGTAGCTTCTGTATACACTCATTGCAGAAAAGATGGTAGCACTTGGTAATCACAACCTAAACGAGAGAATAAGCAGTCAGCTTTGATATGGCGACCAAGGTTACAGGAAACGAAGTAAAAACACATTCACCTCTTTCTGCCGGTCGCGGCAGACACCGCATTTCAATATTCCCCTGTACTCATTAACCTCCTGTTGAACCTTGTCCAACACTGATGATGCCTCTGTCTTTGCTCTAAGAGAGCTGGCTTTCCTTGACATCAGTTCCAGATCATCCTCGATTCTCCTCTTGCTAAACCTGGAAAACCATCGTTAAACTAGTAACACGGAGAAATCTGAATGTCACATGGAGCGTGGAAAAATAGATCTCTGCAAACAGTTACCTATCCTTCTCTAATTCTACAAGCAGCCCAGCGACTTCCAGTCGACTCCTTGCAACCTTGGCTTGTACTTCATCCCTTGACTGCCTCAACTGTTGAGCTTCTCCTTGTACATCCATCAGCTTTCTTTGAGCATTGCCCGAAGAAACAGAATGTCGCCATCCGTCCTCGGATAGTCTCCCTACCTGCTCTGACCAAACTTTCAACTGCGAATGGGCAATGAAAAGCATGTGTCATCACTCCCTCAAAACTATGGTAATATTCCCAACATTATGTCTTTCCATTTACCTTGTCATCTAACTGAGAAATTTTCTCTTTGTAGAGATCCATCAAGCTCTTTGCATGCCGTAAACTCCTGCTCAAGTTGCATACTTCTAAATGCAAAGTATCTTGTGCCTGCTTCACTTTAACACCTTCCATAAAGATCTGCAGTAACATGCAAACATAAGATAGTGCAATATAAGTCATTTTTTAAAAAGATTATCGTACTTCCATATCTGAAAAAAAAGATCACATGACTCTAGAATGATCACGGTTGATTTTTCGTGTGCGGTTATACTAACCCTGATTTTTCATGTGCGGTTATACTAACCCTGATTAATCGACCAAACATGGACACACCAATGGATTTTTTTTTTGACATGGCACACCAATGGATTTTTACATGACACACCAATGGATTATTAAGTTGATGTTCTTATTACTGATTAGAGGTTTTCCGCAAAACTGCACTATGTAGCACCACACCCCCTCGATGCGAAACCAAGGCTCTTTTTGCCCCCATGATGTGGGATTTAGGGGTGTAATCCACGTGGTGGCTTCCCTTACATGTGTATGGCACTCGCACATGCATGTGGCGCCAGTGTTGGGGTGAGTACTCACAGAGCAAGGACTCCCTCGGGACACGGCATAGTGATGATGACATCCAAATATGGAGCTTTGAGGATCAATACCGGTCAAATCATTTTGGGTGTGCATGGAATCCTCACTATATGTGATATCTTTACTACTCTTTCTGTCCCACAATATAAGATGTTATTACAACCAATATAAGAGTATATTAGTTGTAATAACATCTTAAATTATGGGACGGAGGGAGTACTTATTAATATGGAGTTGGGTGCTGTCGGAATGTTCTACATGCCTCCTCTTCCGTCCACCTCCCTAAAATATCAACAAGCCTATCAAAACCAATTAAATTAGGTCCCAATACAGGTATCATACATGGCTTTGGTGACATGGCAGACAAATCGTCGATTTTGCAAGAGCATCCTCCAATAGGCAGTGGGCTCACAAGTTCGATATTAAACTAATTTGCTCAACCTCTCCCACCCCCTCCAATCCCGTTGCCTCCTCACCAAATCCTCCATCCAACCTCAAATCTGGAGTAAAACTATAGTTTCGTGGGTGACTGCAGTTGCAGTTGCTCACCACCAGCGCTCGCCTCTTCTTAGGAGCCAAAGAGAAGCACTACGACTTTCCAAGTCAGTTTCCCCGGTTTCTACTTCCATGCTCGGTAACTCCTTCATGGATGCCTCGTCCGTTACTCCCCTGTAGCAGGAAGCAAACACCATATACTCCCCCATCCCGTCCCACAAACAACAAGAAGCGTAGTCACCATCTCTTTGACATTGGATTCACGAGCAGGCACAGTGGTAGGTAGGAACACAGCACAGAGAAGGGTTGGCCGTGCAGATGGAGAGGAGGCAATGTCCTTGATCTTCAGATATCAAGGAGGCTGAAGGGAAGAAGAGCACTTCATGGCAAGGCTATCAACTAAAGTAGTGGCGACTACGACAACTTTGGTTAAGGACACATCAACAGCCTCGGGCATTGATGAGAAGTTGAGAACACAAGATATTTATTGTGTTGCTCCTGGTTCACCTAGCAAAATACCACACAAAGGATCAACCTGGCTGGCATTAGGGCTGCATATCAATACCGAACCGGAAGAAAAAAAAAAAACACCAAACTGAACCAAGTTGGTAAGTGAACACGGTATGATAATTTCAAACATTTTTTTCTTCAGTAAATGACGACAATACCATCAGTTAACTGAACTACCGAATAAAACATTTTATTTTCCTTTAATTTGTCAATGCATGGACCATGTCCACTGGGACAGTGTTGCATGCACAGTCAAACTAGCGCCGCCCACTCCCAGGCCTCTTCTTAGACGCATCTCGCCTCTACTCTTCACCTCGGAAATAGAGAGGTGGTACTAAACTACTAATCCTGGGTGGCTGCCACTATATGCACTTATACAGTGGCCTAAATAGAGCAGTGAGAGGTGCGCAACGTACTAATTCAGTCCTGTGAGTCATGAAAGCAAAGTAGTTAGCGGACTAGGCAAGAGAGCTTGAAATGCAATCCTTCTCCTTGTCTCGGTGTCCCATTCTCAGCCGAGCCTGTCAATGAAGGCCAGCATGCAAGGCATATGGAATCAATCATTGAGCTATGATGCATATGCCTACATGCTGGTTTCTGAGACGCACAGAACTTAAATGCTGTTGTGTTGTTTTAAAATCCGCCTCAACTTTGGTTACGTGCTACTTACCAGAACCACAAGAAATAGGTCAGTATTTACCGGAAGTGAAAGATATTTCTAAAAATACCGTATTTTACCAAATTAGCTTCAAGTGGAACCACACTCTCAAGTCGTCGTGAAAAGAAGTGGGAGATAAGGTTAAACTAATGCTAAGACAAGGATACATTAATAAAACAAACAATAGCAAATGAGTCGAAGGAATTACCTTTGTATTGTGATCATCTCTCTCCATAATTTGCTGTAGCAATTGCTGATTTTGTGTTTGTATATCTTCATATGCTTGTCCAATACTCTGAAATGACAAAAATCAATATTTCTAGTATTGGTGTTCTGCATTGTACAAACACGTAGAGATGATACAGACCTCGATCTCTGACAGGTAAGATTCACCTTCCTCATGTTTTGATTTCAATAACTCAGTTAAACTACCAATATCCCTGTTGTGCACATGAAAGTCACCAGTTAGCACCTTTTTCGCCAGTACAAAGTTGAGACTATATAATGTATACAGACTTCATCAGAATTGAGATGAACTTTCCAAATATCCAGTAGAGAAACTACATCGGACAAGTATAAATAAAATGTACCTTCTGGCACTCTCTATCCTCCCCCTCAATTCAGCAATCTCCGCTTCACCACTTGCTAGTCTCTGCTGAGACATTGCTTCAGCTTCATTGGCTGCCTTAACACGCTGTTCTAGCCTACTCTCATCAAGAGAAGATTTGAGGCTCTGGACATGAGCCCATTCACAATATTCTCTATCTTTGCACTCCAGCATATCTCTGTCACAAAACAATAAGATATGCTCATCAGAATGGTGGAAGCTTGTTTTAGTGAGACTATCAGATAATTTGATCTGTAAACTAAATAGGAGAACAAGCAGGCGAACATGATATATCATAGAAATAATTTCATGAAAGTTTTTTGCTGTAATAAAACCACCTTGAATCAGTAGATTCACGCTTATACATTTCCACAAAGAGCTTCAACTCGCAATTTGTTTGCCTTAGTTCAGAAACCTACACAGCATGTGAATTCAATAGCTTAAGTTTCCATGAATGGAAATCCAAGAAACTAGGTAAAACAAGTCATTTTCTGCTTTCTGATGAAGACAATGGATTCAGAACATTTCTAGTTAAATCGGCAAAATTTAATCAGTACCCTGGATTGTAGATCCCTTATTTCAGATCCAGCAGAGCAGATCTACGTAATGTTTCATTGATAGCATGCTCCTGTGAAGCACAAAATAAAAAAAACTGAAGCTTAATCATACCAGTTAAGAAATGCTTATAAACTTCTTCAACGAACTCGTAAGAAGAAATTTACCTTTGTTGTCAGAATATCAGAAAGGGAGTTAAGTTCGGCTCGCAAAGAATGCAACTCTGAAGCGTCATCCTTGTACTTGGATAGTTCACTTTGCATAGCTCCCATTTCTCTTGGCAGTGATGACACCAGCGCTTTAAATTCTGATATTATTTGGTTTCGACCTGAAGAAAGCTTTTATTTATTATATGTGGCGTGACCAGAAGAGACTAACTCAATATTATTAATAAAATCAAATAGGAATCATCATACCAGGTTCTCTCAAAGTTTCTTCGAGTTTCAGCGCAAGCATATTCTTTTCATCAACTATTTTCCACAGATTCTGTTCTAAAACTGCGATGCTTGACTCGCAATTCACAGAAACCCTATGAGGAATTCCAGCCAGATCAACTTTTACATTAATTTCCCTTTCTTGCCAAATCAATTTATCCTTATCAACCTGACAAAGCAAGTAGAAGCTGAGGCTCTAGACTATATGGTACATGACATGTAAATATATATTGAGCATTAACTACCTGTAATTTCTCTAATAGTGTTCGGCAATGGTCCAGCTCTGCGTATGACTTTTCGAGTTGATCCTTCAAAACTTCAAAAGCTTTTGAAGAAGAAATGGCCTTCAAATCCATCAAAGTGTTCTGTTCATAAATTGCAAAGGTAAGGCATGCAAGATTTTCATATGAAACACATCTTTCTTTACTCTTAAGATTGACTACTCTCTGGGATCTTAACCAATAGATCAAACTTAAATTAAGCATTAGCCCTTCGATCGTAAAATGCTTACGAGATGCTTTCATTATACACCTTTTAGTTGAGAGGCTGGAAATTTAAAACCATATTTGGTTACTTTTTAACGACACATGTATGACACCAATTGGAGACTACAGATAATGAGATAATCTAGAATTACTTTTGTTAGTGTTGGCACTATAAGACCTAAACAAGGAGCGTGCAAACCTGAAAAGTAGCCAACTTGTTCAAAATTTCAATTCTCTCTTCGTGAAGTCTCCTAATTTCCACCAAACGTTGTGAAGTCAGATCCTGATCCAAATGATAGAACAAGCAACAACATTAGGTTCTGAGCAAACGTGGCAATAACCTGGACATTATGAAATGAAGTGTTCAATAGTTACCGTAAACTCTTTGTGACAGGCCTTTAGATCCTGCAATTCCTTTTGTTTGTCTCTGAAATTATCCTCAGCCATGTTTTTATTTCCTAAAGTTGGAAAGAAGATTGGAGTTCCATGTGTAGTGTCTTCCTGTGCTTTGAGGACTGCCAGTTTGTGGTTGCTTTCATCCAACTCAGCAACAGCACTTGCCAGCTCCTCTTGAAAAGTTAACAAACATTTCAGTAAAGTTAATTTGATGATCCTTAACATTAGTTGCACATAGTACCATACATATGCATACCCTATGCAAATAATTTCTCACATCTATTCAGTACTAAGGGCCATTGTGTGGCTAAGTCGGTCCAATACGCAATATGGTTAAAGCGATCCAATAATCCTAAAAAATAATGATCAGATATATATTCTGCAGAAGTAGACAGAGAGAAGGGAAGAAGGAAAAAGTGTGGAAGATAAGAAACATCCCTAGCAATCCCAGTAAAGCTCATCCCGGTCCAGTCCGAGCATGCAGCATGCTTCTTGTGAGGGCACCCCTGTCACCACCTCTCACATGTCCAAATCAGTTTTCTAATCGCTCTCTAATCCCAATCTAGAACTGAGCTCTCTCTCTACATTCTCCTGATCTCTCCCCTACTCTCTTGTGTCTATTAGCTATCCTCTCTCGGCCCCTCCCTTCTCTCATCTCTATTCAAAAACCTCTCTCTCGACCCCTATATTGTCGATGTCTGACCAGAGTGGGAAGCGGTAACTGCCGCTTGATAGGAGCAGCAGATGACTGATGGAGGTGTGGTGGTAGCGACACACAAAGGAGGGAACGGCGTGAGAAGGGACTTGGGAAGGATAGGTGGCTTGGCTACGTATTGGTGGTTGGGGAAAGTGTGATGTGGTGACACATGTTCTATGCAATTTAGGTGGTGTGATGCATATCAGAAGAATATTGGAAAGTACCGGAAGTGTTTCAGGATGATATATAATAATACACTAACAATCCGCCAGACGTATCAGGGGCATATCCATATTTGTAGAGCATCTCGTGTTTAAGCAAGATACCTTTAATGCGTTTTTGTTCAGCTTTGCGTCGAGCATTTAAATATCTCTGATTGTGGTGCTTCTCTGTCAACTGCCTGTGCTTCAAGTGGAGATCAATAAAAGCTTGTACGGCATCATCAAGCTCTACCAATAGCTCACTCGCAGTAGTTCGCAGTTCCCTACTACATTCTGCAGTAGAGAAGCAAAACGAGGAAATGTTACCGAAAAGGGTATGAAATTTGCCAGTCCTTTAGCTATAAGTAATAATAAATTATTACCAAGGAAATTTGAACTCGGAACAAACCATTTTCAGGTAATGCAGCAAAGAGGTCCAGCGAAAACTTATTATTTGCATGCCATGAATTACTTAATGAGAACAAGACATTCTGCAGCACATCAGTAGTTGACGAGTGTACGTTGTTTTCCATCTGGCACCCTGAGCTTTCTGTGGCACCTGTCTCAACGAGTCTGCTAAGGAAGTCCTTGTCTTTTGGGATGCATGCACCATCTGAGTACGAAGAAAATAAAGCCGTCATTTTTGACACAACAACTAAGGTTAAGTATTTCAAGAACATCGACATAGTAAAACAAAATGAAATGCAAAAGTTTGAAAGCTCCCAAGAAACCTTCCTTGCACACCATAACAAGAAAGAGTGAAGAAGACACATACACTGTTTTCATCACACAATTTATAGATGAGGAAGAAAATATTATCAGATGACAATCAAATCAATCGAGGTAAGTACAAAACATGCGTCACATACCCATGGAAACATTGCTAGGACCTGCACCACAGCAAGACTTTTGAGATCCGCTCTTGCAAACAGAAATAGCCTTCAAATCTCTCACGAGCTGTTCAAGTATAACATTTATGGTTTAGGAAAGGAAGACTTGTGGCCTTTTGCAGTAACAAGAACAGGGTTGGGTTTTAACTTACATGCTCCCAAGACTTATTAACCAGATCTTGGGTCTCGTGGTGAGCCCTATGTCTCTGTTTGAGATCAGCAAATTTACCCTCGAGGGCATGGTACTCAAATTTATGGACTTCTAGTTGTTCTGAAAGCTTTTGGTTTCTGTATTTAAGTACAGCAAAATCAAGCTGCCAACCGAGAACAAGGTGTTAAAAGTTAATACTATTTGTAGAAAAGAATTAATGAAATTACGGTGTAAAAAGGTGCAAAGCTGCATGGATTTCTTTGTTTAAATATAGGAAGGAAACAAGCGCATGTTCACAGTACTGCTGTAATGAAGAGGAGAGCAGTATGGCAAATAATAACAGTGCATTAATGGTCAATGTATATTTATTTTGCACATTTTTGCAATAGTTTGAATATCTTCTGGCAACATAGACTGAATAGAGCTCTATTTAAAATGCAAGCAGTAATTTATATCCAATGATTTTGCAAAAGTACAGGTCATTAAATTCTTGATTAGCTCGCTAAATGCCTAAATGCAGATGAGATTCGCTTTCAGAGCGACATAGCTTTTCTATCTAACGCCAACCATGTCTTGAACAGCTTCAGGAAGACCTTTTAGGTCTAGCTAAAGAGGCGGCAGGAAAAGTTGTACACTACACTTTGCAGTGAGGTAAAGTTACGATTGAAAAAATGTGGTTTTGGCAACGTTCATGCATATGTCAGTCCAGTAATACCTGCAATCAAGCGGGCTGGCCAATCCGGTAAAACTGGATATGTCAGCCCAAGGTAAAATAACTTCTGTTGCAATTTAAGAAGCTTCTGCGATTCATGAACTAACCTAGCAATGCCACTGACTTGAGCTCCTGATACATGATCCAAATAAAATTCATGTAACAAGCCTTTATACACTAGCCTACAGAAAGCACATGTGAACTACTTAGCAAAACATCAAGTGAGGCATATACTTTATTTTTTGTGAATAATAAACTACCTAGCAGCTTCAAATGAGGTATATATATTCTAACATCCGCCAAGTCGTGAACAACTTCAGCGAGACCTTTTAGGTCTAACCAAAAAGGCAAGAAGAGAATTGTGCACTAAACTTTGCATTTAGGTAAAACTGTGGCCGAACAAGTATGGGATGCCAACCGTTATAGTAGGCCGTGACGCCGTGTATGAAATGCAAATCTAGATTGCCAAAACCAGCTTGACCAGACAAGTAACCTTGGTAAAATGACTGTTCTTTTTTGCAAGGTACAATAACTAGTATTGAGATTTGATAAGCTACTACCGATTAGGTCGTTGAGCAGAGCTACCTGGGGCACAATCAAACATGTAGCCCAAGGTAAAAATGACTTGTTTTGCAAGGTAAAATGACTACTGAGATCGAGTATCTCCATTCCATTCATGAAACCTAGCAAGGTTGTTCAGCTGAGCTACAATTGAAGGACAAGTGTTTACGCAGTAGACTACTTTAACAAAAGCAATTTACTTAGAGAAACTAAATGAGGGGTATACCTTCTTGTCGTCGGAGCAAGGCGGAAGCGCTGGGCGCTTGGCAGGAGATACCACGTCCACGCCCTGCGCAAAGGAGCTGGAGAGCCGTCGCTTCCGATCAGGATCACCAGTGCTCCCCATAGGTCAAGGGGCGGATCTAGATGGTGTACCGGGTGTGCACTGGCACACCCAGGAATTGTGAAGGTCAATGGGATTTCACTAATCGCTGGTTGAGAGAAACCTCATCATTCGAAACCCGATGGCCAAGGACTGGACGGGGGTGGAGACCCGACAAGAGGCGAGAGGTGGTGGTGGGGGGCTGGATTGAAGCGTCGGCGGTGACACTAAGGCACGGCACGGCGGCAGCTGTAGAACGGCGATGGTGGCAACGATGAACAAGGCGGCGCCTATCCTCAGGAGGAGGTCAGGAGCTGTTTGAGAGTAAAAGAAGTAGCAAGTAAGGTAAAAATGGCACATTCATCCAACTTATGAACATGTAACAAATATTAAATATGCTTCCATATCACATATACACGCACGAATTGGACTTATGAACATACAATACAAGCATGAATTGGACCTATGAACATACAATACAAGCATGAATTGGACCTATGAACATAATACAAGCATGAATTGGACTTATGGACATAGTACAGTACAAGCATGGATTGGACTTTAGAGCATATACAAACGTGAATCATCCAACACGTACAATGATTTTGTGCGTTGTTATACCTCAGAGGACGCCGGCGGCGGTCGGGGAGGATGGCCTGAGATGCGGCCAAGGTCGGGGGATGAAACGGTCGCGGTGGAGTTCCTGCGGCGGCCGGTCGTCGTGGCCGAGCTCCTGCGGCGGCCGGCCGTCGTGGCCGAGCTCCTGTGGTGGGAGAGCGCGGCGGAGGTAGACGGGGACGGGGCGGACGGCGGCTGCGCCAAACCCTAGCTTCTGGTGAGAGAGAGAGGACCGGGTCGGGACTGGGAGAGGGATACGGGATGGGAAACGGGAGGATGGACACTGGAGTGGTCTCACGGATATTTTGCCCAACCCGAGGGGCAAACACGGAAGGGCTCACAGCCACAGCCACAGCCAGACTGTGAAATATCGCAAATATACAAGAATATACACACCAAATAATTCATCAAATATACAGTAAGTTTAAAAAAATACATATTCATTAAATTACGCCGAAAAACATATTAACCATCACTAGCATAGATATCTATACCTAATAATAAAAGCATTAAGGTTTCTTCTCGTACGTCATTTTTGTTTCCGATTTTACCCTCCCACCAAATCACATAATACAACAAATTGCCACCGTACCGGTTCGGTCTGTTTTCTTTTTTTTAAGCGCTCATCGCCCCTCCGCCGTTTCCGTCGCCGGCGCCAGATCCCATCGCCCGTCCGCCGTGCGCCGCCGGCTCCAGATCCCATCGCCCCTCCCCCGTGTCTGCCGCTGGCGCCGGCATGGTGCACGAGGAGATAGCAGCGCCTCCACGGAGCAGCTCTTCCGGCGGCTCGTTCCTCCACCGACTGAGCAGCTCATCTAGGTGCGTGCGGCCTGATGCGACCAGACGGGCGGCTGCGGGGACGCAGGCGACGGCACTCCACAGCGGCTGGCGCATCGGGGCTGTGGCGGCGCACCGTGCGTTGGGGACCGCGCCCAGCAGGCAAGGATGCGACGACGAGGGCTACGCGGGCGTCGCCGTGGAGCGGATGGCTCAGCTCCAGCCCTTCTTCGACGTCGCCGTGGCCTGGCAGGCTGGCAGCGCTGTACTCCGATCTGGTTTTGCAACCTGATACCATTACCACCAGCGAACCATACAATATTGCAAATGATCTGTTAATTTCTTTGATTCCACTGTAATCTGATTCAAGCGAGAGTAGGAGAAGCAGTTCCTGTCACTGTGCAGATGTACCTACAGACTGCTTCCTATCCTAGCTAGAGGTTCAAGTCTTAATCCCCATATAATGTCACAGAGATGAGAGATCTGAGACAGTGCGCTGGCTGGGATTGCAGATTTATTTTTGGATGTCGGTATTGCTTCATTGACCATGGCGTGCGAGAATAGGTACCAGTGAGGAGGACGAGGTAGGGGATAACAGAGGAGGACTGCAGGAGCAATGTACCGAACAGGGAGCATCCGAGCATGGCCACCTGGCCAGTGTGCATCTTTGTTCTCTCCCCGAGGTATCGTCCGTCTGTATATCTCTTTTTATTGTGTGCAACATAAAAAAAGTTTAAAGGTGTACTTTTCTTGCTTCAAGCCCCGTCTTCATTTTGCATATTAAATACGTAAATAAAAAGGCTACATTTTAGTTACTACAGTACCAAACATATCTGATACTATGTTTCTTGATAATACTGTAATAGTACTCTATGTAGCAAGTTATTACTTTTCCTTCTCATATTTCCTGCTAATAATCAAATATTATGCTAAGAGTTATTCACTGAACTCATGTGTCAATTTGATACTCATCTTCGTAGAAAATTAAAATCATTCTACGCGTGTCGATCGATTTGGCGTAAAAATTTGATTGTGCCGACGTTTTCGACTAAAGGTTGTTTTTCACCCCCGTTGCAACGCATGGGCATGTTTCCTAGTATTACACTCAATATTATATCTAGCAAGAATCAATCTAATATATATATTTGTCGTCATTTTTGTTTACTGATTTTTGTGTTGAATTTTTTCAATGACTTTTGAAAATAATCATAACGGGTGGGGAATGACTTAACATATTTAAATCACTTTTTCATAACTCTGTCGGTTCTAATAGTGACATTCTCCATCCTCTTGAGTAATCTCTTTTCACCATTGCGCATACGTGTCGATCAATGCTAGGATTTGTAGCTACCACTATGAGCACCGAGTCTTTTACCTACAGGGCATCATGATAAGACGTGTGCGTGAGTGAGAGGATCATGGGACGAGAGTAATACAAATACTAGGCGAGTGTATGAGCTCATGCTAGATTAGCAAAAAGGACCTACATTTGAGAATGGAATTCCCTTCGTCACTTAAATTTTCGAGATCACTGTGTTCTATGTTTTAAGAACTCCCTTCAACGCTTATAATTTCACTTGAACCTTTATATGGAGATTAAAAACTTTGTTTTGTTATTCCTTGTAAACCGAAATATCTGTTAATTGTGTTTAATTTTCGTTACAAGTGCTCCCAAAAGAAAAACTTTATGTGTGTACATTTACGAAAATTGTATTGCACATTCTTATTTTATTTCTCCAACGTCCAAATACAAAGTGACAACAGCTTGCCAAAGGCAAGAGGTGCCCGTGCATCCGCTCGAGCCTTCTGTTTTTTTTTTTGACAATCAATATCATGAGCGAAAAGTACATGGTAGAGATACATGAGCTGAGTATGGCGATTACAACGAAAAGTATAAAAGGAACGAGCAAATATTCGAGATTTTTAAACTATTTCTTCTAACATGACACAATCTTGTACTTTTCTAAATACATTCGTAGAAAATGACATAGATATCAAACCATATACATGTAAATATCAACTAAGGTTCTCGCATAATTTAAATTTTGAGTCACAATGCAAAGCCACGTGCACACACGTAGCCATTAAAGTGATCAACAAACACCGGCAAGAGTATCAACGCCGTATTTCAGGAAAAAAAACAGCTGAACAGTATAGTATGGTCGACGTCGTTGTGAGTGGACAATACGAATCACCATTGTCGAGTACGTAGCTGCAGAGACAAAAATTGTAAGAACAATCCTCCTCGCGGCAACCATGAGAAGATATCCAAAATCGATCTGGCGAAGTAAGATTTTGAAGGAATTTAATCTTCCAACACCACCATTGACATCGGGATGTAGATCTCGCCGTCCAAAGGTGGCCAGAAGATCACTTGTTGCAGACGATGCCATCTACTTTGATGAAGAAGACAACTAACAAAACACTAACTAGATCAATTGAAAATCCTACTTTTACTGAAAACTCAACTCATATATCAGATTCCCCACCCTCCCGACGTCGACGAGGCCAGCCGGAGAAGGTGGAACCGACTATGGAGGAGGCGGAAGTGGAAACAGCGGCCTTTTCTTCCGGCGGCGTAACAGGTTAGATCGTATGAGGGGGTCTGCGCGAGCCTTCTTCTTAGTAGAGTAGAAGATGTACTTCGTGCAATATTTAGCGTGAGGCTTGGATACACGTTTGTTTGTATCAGTGCAAACACGTGATCAAGGGGCGTGTAATGTTCACGCCGTGCGTGTGTGGCGGTGTATGTATATGCACGTCTATTTTTTATCGCAACAATGAACACGCTAATGATTTGAACACGGGGTCAGAGTCAGATCACTAGTTGGACTGTTGTTTTTTTCGTTGGGAAACAAGAGGTTCTCTGGGCCAGCTCCTCGTACCATCACCCGTCCTACAGGCCCACTGGGTCGGCCGGCCATTTCCGAGTAGGTGCAGCTGCGTGGGATCAGTCACGCAGAGGTCGATTAGTCCCACCTCGCTACTTCGGTAGCACAGCGCTGCGAGGGAGCAGTATATAGAGAGAGCCCAGGCAACCATTCAAAAGCACGCAGCTGCGCAGCGGGCACAAAGCGAACTATTCTTTCGCCTTTTACTAAAGAATACCGTGTGCACACTGCATTTTGCAGCATACGCTAATTTTTTCAAGGGATTCTCCTTCAGGGAGGGCCCCACAATTCAGTCGCAAATATTATGAACAGTAGGATACTAAATCACTCAATCAGATTCTTCATTCAAAGATCTTAGTCTTAAACATGTACGTAGATTAGAAATGACCCATAGCTGGAGGGTGCTTAAGATGACGCTGCGGCCGTTTTCTTCCGCCACACAGCGCCAGCAGAATCCTTGGCTGGAGATGCCGCCGATGGGGTTTCTATAGCTCGTTCACTCTTCTCGTGGCTTACTGTGCCTTGTGAGTTTCCCTCCTCAGCCATAACATTTTCCGTTTCCTTCTTCTCTGGCTCCTCAGCTTGGTCCTTGTCCTTCTCATTATTCTTCAGCAACAACTCCTGAAGCTTAGCATTCAAATCAGCGTTTACGGCCATAACAGCTTGCAATTTCTTTTTACTGTTCTTAGCACTGTTCCAAACCTTGTTATTTAGCCTCTGAACCTGACCGTTCAGTTTCATGTTGTCGGCCACGACACGTTCCATTTCCTTCTTTGACTCCATAGCTCGGTCCTCAGCCTTTCTATTCTTCTCCCTTAATTCCTCCAACGTGTCCTGCAAATCCATGTTCACAGCTGTAACGCTAGCATAAGAAAGCCTCAACTCCGTAGCTCGGTCCTCGACCACCTTTTTATTTCCCTTTAACTCATGGATCTGATCGTTCAATTCCATGTTGATAGCAACAACACTTGCCATTTCCTTCTCTGTCTCCTTGGCTCGATCCTCGGCCTTTTTGTTCTTCTCCTTTAACTTCTCTAGCTTATCATGCAAACCCATGTTTACAGCCAGAACGCTTTCAGAGAAAAAGGTCAACTTCAAAATTCGATCGTCGGCCTTCGTTTGGTTCATCTTTGACTCCTCGAGCTGATCATCCAGTTTCATGTTGTCAGCCACAACACTTTCCATTTCCTTCTCTAACTCCTTAGTTCGGTCCTCAGCCTCCTTTTTATTTCTCTTCAACTGCTCGAGATGATTATTTAGTTCCAAGTTGTCAGCCACAAACTTTTCCAGTTTCTTTTTCCACTCCCTACCAAGGGTCTCCATATCTTTACTTATCAACCATGGTAGAGTTTCAATACTCTCATTGCCCTGGCTCTGTGGTCCAACCTGAAAGAAATTATGCAACAATCAAGTTGGAATGTCTACAAGTGGCATTATTAACACATCGAAAATAATGACATTTAGATTGACACGACATTGGCTACCTTAGTGTTTCCTACCTGCTGGTAACGACAGAACATGCTCAACAAATCCCATAGAAATAAATCCTTAAACCATTATGCACATGTCACATGTAAAACCAACTCCAGTCCATCAATTTTACTTAATTGAGAAAACACCACACCTAGTTGAGCTTCAGTTTTGAAGGTTATTAGTTTATTTTACCTTCGCTTTTGAGTTAATCCACACACTTTACTGACTTGTGAAACCACTTCATATTTGCCAAATGTATAAATAAAGGGTTCTAGTATAATCAAAGATATAATGAGCTTGCATATATAGGCATGAAACTTCCAGAGAACCTCACTGCCAAAACCACTCTAGTATCATTCAAAACTTGGAAATTTAGCAGACCTGAATGTCATTTGCACTCTCCTTCTTGTTGTTGTTGTTGCGTGGGTGATCCCTCTTCCATTCCCATGGTTTCTGAGGATTATCTGATAACCAAAGCCCTAGGCGTGCCTCTTTCGCTTCTTTCTCCCACTGAACAAAACAATCAATTAAAATATAAGCAAGAAACTCGTGCCCATTGTAATTAAGAAAGAAGAAATCATATGATATAGCCATGTGCCTTGAAGTTATGACCACTGATTAATAACAACATGTATTATATGTTAAGCTATGAATTATCTTTAAACAGAGGTTGGAACGTATAAAAATACAAAAAAATATATATTAAGATGTAAAATCTTTTTGATCATCTAAAATAATTTTTTTAAGATGCAATAACTCACTCTTTCCAAATCAGGACGTTTCTCGCTTGTTCTAAAATACCAAGCAAAGCCCCTTTTCAGCATTATTTCCTGAAGAATTTAGAAACCAATCACAACAGCTTTCTCAAAAAAATTTGACAAAAATAAGATCGAAAGATGTATGAGCTGGATCAGCATTTTCTGTCTCACTTGGATAAACACACCATCACAGTAGATGTCGCCAAGATATCGTCCGTATTGGTCGGTCCCATACACATTAATCTTGACGCATTTCCCCCCAATAAGCTTGACCAATTCATTCCTTGACTCCTCCCCGTATTCCATTTTCAGCTCCGGTGCATCAATTCCCCTTGTTGGTTCACAAAAGTTAATGCACACAAGCTAGCCAATGACACGAGCTCTAAAAATTAGTTAATTCTTATAAATATATAGAGGTTTAGCCTTTTTCTGGGTACTACTACTCCCACCGTTTGGGATTGGTAAGTTCAGTTAGTTTTTTCATATTTTAAGGGCCTGTAATGCCCTTCTCCTTAATTCTCTAATTTAAGTGTCATTTCCCCTTTCTCTCTCGCATTTACCATCTTCTCCCTATAATTATCTAATTTCTATGCGTCTAGATATATGTGTGACCTATATGTATACATCACTACTTACATGTCATTACATTTCCATCTATATCATTTTTCTTTCTTTAAAAGCAATCTTAGCTGCAAAAAATATTAGGATCAATCTATTTCTTAGACGTTGCCACCCAATTATGTGTACTAGTTCGGTACTCTGTAGATTTAGTAACATCACTATTCGTGTAAAGTTTAAAGTATACATACCTCATCCTAATGCGGTATTGTTGTAGAGATCGATTGTTTGTATCGCCTACCCTGCTAACAAAAATAATGAATGAGATGAGTTTCCATGCCATTCCAAATAAAAAACGAGGGGAAATAGATCATATATTTTAGTTGAAGTAATTTGATAACAAGTACAAAATGACCTGATAACATGTTGGATTATATTTGGAGTCGAACGTGTTAGAGCACAGTATAAAAGGACTAATAATTTCTCCCTACGCTCAGAATTCTAAGGCCTTGGATCATTTGGAATTGTAAGGCCAAAGCCTTTAATTCCCCTAAAAACCAACACACAACCACTTTTTATCAGGGCATGCACATTGGTTTAGATAGACAATGCTATAGATGATATATACAACTGTCGGTCTATAAGATGTCTAGTTTTAGCCATGACTACATGTGAGTACATGTTACAAATACAATCAATACAACAAGAAAATTGTGTTGTAAATTGTATGTAAGAATTCTATAAACCGTTTCTAACTTTACAGACAACCTCATTCTCTCTCCTTATTCTTTTCTCCCTTCACATCACCAGAACCACACACAACCACCTCTTGTAGACACTTGAGTGAGCACCATTGTACATGCCCCAATTTTTCTTAATTCCTAGCTCGCTAACCATAGCACTTAATTCCCTCCTTGCTAACCGCTCTCGCCACCATTGGCTAGCAAATCAGGAATTCATTATGGGAGGATTAATCAGGGGGGAGAAAGAGAGGGTGTATATTTGGAGTGGGAAGGGAGAGGGCATCAAAACCAGGTCGAGTAATTTGCATACTTATATGATCCACTGGCAGCCACACATGCGTCCTTGTTCACACAAGCAGTGAAGCCATCACCGTCTCCAATGCACCTTTTCTTAACCTACGCATGTGATCGATATAGTAAATCAATACAAAATATAGTGAAATCAAAATTATTAAATTTGTATACCATCTTACCATATTCTTACATTGTTTTACTATGTGCAACATAATAGCTATTCTACATGTGTGTGTGTTTATTTACGTGACATTGTTCATCGATTTGATTCATAGAAATGCTGGAAACAAAAAGTTTCCTGAATTGTATGAAATCATATGAATTTTGAAAGATTCTATACAGTACACCACTTCAATTTCATTCTTAGAACCATGAATCAAATATATTCATGTGTTTTCCTATCCATGCATATTTAGGATCATACGGATCAAAGAAGCCTTAATTTGGGTAGTGAATAATGGATCATTGTATCTAACCTGTAAAGTGTGGAGCACAAACTGCACGCCCTCAGGCTCCGACAGCGATGGATGTGGAGGATCCTCGTCGTGTTTAAGGGTAAGTGACTCTATCCTACCGTTTCCGCCTCCTCCATCCGTAGCACTGTTTGTCTTGCAATTCTTCAACTGCAAGCAGACATTAGACACAGATCAATCACATAATTATTATATTATAATAAAGTACACAAGTTTGTCAGTAAAAATCTCGCAAAGAAGTAATTAAAGTGCGTGAGTAAATGCGAGTATGCATATACAAACGAGAAGACACATGTGATACGTGAATTTTGTTATTCCTTGGCGTTTTTTACTTTTTAAAGTCAGGGATATGTTACTTTGATTGTTAATTTTTACATCTATTACGATTACTAAAATTATAGTATTATAAAAAGAGTGAATATTTCTTGCTCCCAAGCTCCAGTGCTACCTGCGTTTAATTTTTTTCAAAATCATATATAAAAGTTTCAAAAAAATGTGAAAACAATCATGGATATTCTCAATGACATATTCAAAAAACGTGCAAAATTTTAATTAGAAATACGTTGTATTTTGAGCTACACAAAAAGGACAAATGTACAAATCTGAGTATAGCGTTTCAAATTACGATTTTTAAAAGATTTTTCATTTTTGTATAGCCCATAATACAAAAAAAATCGCATTGTGATTTTGCATGTTTGTAGGCTACATTATGAACTACATCCAGAATTATTTTCAATTTATTTTTAAACTTCTAAATATTTTTTGATTTTTTAAGACGAAGGGAGCACTGTAGCTCAGGAGCACAAATGACTTTCCGTATAAAAAACTACTAAATTTAATGATGTAACCTTTATATAGCCAATCTAAAAGAACTAGGTCAAGAGGGGAGAAGAAACGTAGCTCATATAGTGGGTGAGGAGACTCGAGGTCTCGAACCCAGGTGTGTTGAGTGGAACGTTTTCTCGCTAGTCTATTCTCAGGAGAGGCAATTTAAAATTTACTGGGGCGGCATGGATTCTGGAAGCGAAGTAAAAAAGAATGGACCTATCAGTTCAAAATTCAAAGGATAAGAAGTGGCATCAGGCCCAGTAGGAACTTAAACCACAGTGTGTAATAAATCATGTCCGGAGCACAGACATATACGCTAGGCTACGACGTACTACGTGCGTACGTACCATGGAGGTGGTCTCAACGTCATGCTCTCCGCCGAGAGGCTGAAGCTGGTTTCGTGCTCTATCTGCAGCGCCGCCCTGGAACTGTTGGTCGTGACTGCAGCCTCCATGATCATCTCCCTTGACACCGGCCCGTAGCTGATCAGGGGCAACGCAGGTTGCCTGTGGCTGCTGCTCGCGGCTGCCTCCATGACCATCTCCCTTGACGTCGGCCCGCAGCTGGTCAGGAGCAACGGAGGCCGCCTGTGGCTGCTGGTTGCAGCTGCCTCCATGATCATCTTTCTTGGTGCCGGCCTGGAGTGTGTTCCCCATGTAAGTATCTAACCAGTGTGGTTCTGTCTGTGCTACTGCGTTGAAATCGCCACTGAGCTAGTTGAAGTGGTTAAGACTTAAGACATCATATGGGAGTATGTTGTGGGTGGTGGTGATCGGCCTAACTTATATAATTAACAAAGTGGAAAAGCTACATAGTTAATTAGCGCAAAGGACAAGGGAGGTCACATCTTTTTGTAAAGAGAGGTAACATACATCTCCCCTTGAGCAAAAGCATGGGATCGAATAGCTTCTGCCTTTTCTTCCTAGCTTCGTTCTCTCCGTATGCATATCACATCATACACAGGTGGTTTGGAAAGAGGAGGAGTTTTGCCACCCGAGAGCATGGGCTCCTGGGATGATTTTTTATGAAAATAAATCCAGATGCAAAAAAATGACGCAAGCCTAAGTTACTCTTATCAAAGATTATTAAACAAAAAACATTTGTGCGTCTTGTGAAAAAATAGTGGTCTAAAAAAAAATCTTGCTGACAATAAACTTGTTAGTTTCGCATGGACAGTGCTATTTTTGAACTATTATTCAATTTTCTACTCTCGGGAGCACATCCTTCCTTCAGTTCGGAACATTCAAAATTTAAGTTGAAATTTTTCATAAATAAAAATCGATATAGGGCTGAAATATTGAGTGAGTCATGTGCCAGCAAGTTTTTGTTGCAAATTCATTCATTTGAGATTTAGGGGGAAACTGAAGTCGGGGTGGGATATCATTTTGTAAGTTTGAACATGTGCTTGAGTTGTTATTTTTTCACATCTCGCAAATGATTTGTGGTTGTCACGAAACTTGAAATCTGGAAACGAACTTGAGTCATTTGCATGTGGGATTTTATATGAGTGGAACATCATTTTTTGAAAAGGAAGCATGTGCTCCCGAGCACACTTCCTAGTTTTGGCGCTTTTCCTCGTCGCTTCTATAACTTGGTTAGTAAGCAAGCCATGTGTTCCCTCCTTTATCACTAGACTAAGCCTTAGCTAGCTGCTAGTTGTGAAGAAAGATCGAGCTAACAAGGAAAAGATATGGGACATAAGGTGTGGCGGGCCAATGCAAATGAAAGAGAGGGTTGTCCTCGGCTAATAATGCCACTGAGTGGACTATCCTTATGGGCTAAGAATTCCTAGCGGACCATGGTAACATTGTTTTGCCTAGTAATGTAACGATCCCAGTACGCTTTAAACCACGGTTTCAAAATTTTGCATAAACATACTTCTGTCAGCTGCACTGCCACACCACTCACCATGGGCGAAGCGGGGGCAACGGTCACCCACTTGCGCCATTCGTTCTACACGAAGCAATGAGGCCGCTGTCGTTAAATCAAGAGCCGAGTGTTGTAGGTAAATATGATGATGGAGATGCTTCTCTCCATGTCTAGTAGGGATTGGTGTTCACGACATTGGTGAATTCCTCTTCCCAACGACAGCTGGATAACAGGATCGACCCGTCTTCTGGAGTATAACAAAACTTTTCGGGCTTCTCGCCGCCTTAGAAAAATCCACGAAAATTAGGGCGTAGTATTCTTGCGAGACGAAGACCTTCATAACATGACGTCCTGAAACGAGAAACCGGAGAGGAGTGGTTCCCACTGCGCGCCCAGTAAGGGTTTACACGCCATGGCCCCCGGCTCCCGGGATTGGACCTTTGGGTGTAGTTTTTTGAATGCAAATTTGGGTATGCAGACTTGGTTATTGTTAATATATTGGCTAGCTCTTTCCATAAATTTGGATTTTTCATGCGTTTACTAGTGTATGAATTCAATACGGTATTAGAGGTTAGAGCTAAGAGCTCCCAGTTTCAAGATTCGCCTAACACACTATTAAATCAAAAATACTTGCGATTTTTCATCCATCCCACGTCTGAATTCTCTCTAGCTTTACGTGAGACTTCTCATGTTTGAGGTCTGTCTAGTCTTTAATCAATTCAATACGTATGCTGCAAAAACGTAAGGAAAAATTGGATACCCATCTTTCTCTCCAATAACATGAGGAGAAAAAAAAGGAAACCGCAGCCAACTTACATTCATCAATACAAACGGTTATGCCCAATTCATGGTTAGATACAAGACGTCACGACTCAAGAATGACCACGCCTTATGCCTAACACAAACAGAAGAACAAATGCAACGATAGACGACGCGTCAGAGCGGGCCTCCTCTCACATGGATGGGACATCTTTCCAAACCTGGAATCAAGTTTAAGGCAAGAAAACTTATTTAGAGAAAAATCCAAGTTCAAGCAAGTCAAACAAGACAACTTAATCTAATAGCAAGCATTTCCCAACCTCATAACTCCGAAAACACAAAAAGTTCAGTGGATTTTTGTTTGTGTTCGTCATCTCGATCCTGCATGTGATCAGGAGGCGTGTCCTCGAGAGTGTGCTTGTAAGACATGCGTGTGTGTGCACATCTACTTATCACCAAAAAAATAAAAAATCCCCGATGACATACCGTACATGATATTTTGTCCAGGTAGATCACGCCCACACAATATACATCCATGCAAGCATCTGCAGTAAGCTATAAGCATGAAGATAACCTATCTGATCGGCTTGAAATAAAAACAAAACAAGAGACCTGACAGACGGTCTGGCCAGCGGTCGTCTGATCGAGTACTTTTTTCTTTTCTTCTAGGACGTTGAGCGAAACTGACCAGGTTCTCGAAAAAAAAAAGTGATCAGAAGCCCAGAAGCCTACAAACAGACAATGAGGATTGAGCGTCACCGGGCCCTGAACGCCTCGGCCATTCCACGAGGCTCTGCGCGCAAGCGGAGGTTCTCACAGAGAGATGGATTAGTCCCACCTCGCTACTTAGATGCCACAGCGCTACGAGGAGCAGTATATAAAGAGTGCCAAGGCCAACATTCAAAAGCACGCAGCTGCGCAGCGGGCACAAAGCGAACTATTCTTTCGCCTTTTACTAAAGAATACCGTGTGCACACTGCAATTTGCAGCATACGCTAATTTTTATAGGGATTCTCCTTCACGGGAGGGCCCCACAGTTCAGTACTAAATTTGTTCATCTTCTGGTTAACGGTAAATACCTATATTTTCTACCCAAATTCTTCCAAACTTTTAAGTGATCTGTGATGACCTTTACAATCACTGTTCCGTATTCAGTCGCTTAAACAACTGATGCTTGCAGCCTTCCAATCAAAATAGACAGTATACTTGCTGAGTGAGGGGGATTGTAGAGAAGATATCAAACGGTATGCAGAGTCTTGAATCGGATGTTGTCGACCGGGGCATGGCATTGGCATCCGATCCAAATGTGGAATCACTTTTTTTTTTGGCATAAATCACCACTCGAGGCTCCGAACTCCACAATCAAGGATAAATCAACGGAGATCCACGAGGCAGCTTTACTTTCAGATACGGCCGGCTCCGCTGTTGATGGCTGCCGTCCCCAGCTCCCACGCGTCGAGCTTGGACACCTTCACGACGCCGGTACCATTGTTGAACACATACAGGCGGCTGCTACCCGTCGCCGCATGCTCCGGGTACACCCGAGCCGTCATGCATGTCCGCCCCCCGTCGCCGAAGCTCTCCACCACCGTGTGATCGATCTGCATTTGTTCGTACACCATGTGTTGGTCAGTTATCTCTGCTCGCTTGTATTAGTATGGAGTATTTTTTTTCAATTAGAAGGGGGCTCAATTCACCAGTATTCTGAGCGATATGAACTTTGTCTTTCTCCACGTCCACGTCCAGAAATGCTCCGTAGGTTGGCTTGTGTACCCCTGCTTTCGTAGACGACCTGTTTGCAAAAATGTTCAGAAATCATGTTGCTTTTCTTTTCTAGACTAGATTCACAAACTCGCATGTTCTTGAAAAAACTTGCAAGCTAGGATACTTACTTTGCCAGGTCGGTGCACATGAGCACCTTGTACTTGCCATCGTGCCTGAACACCCTGAAGAACACCGCCGTGTGCTCCTCCAGGTCGCCGGAGGCCATGACGAGCAGCCCGAACGGGCCGACTCTGCCTTGCACGGCCGCGCCCTTCTCCGCGGACAACCCCGAGGATCCAGCAGCCATTTCGGGTCCAACGTCTCTGCCTCCTCCAGGTTCGGGACCTCGAAGACCACCTCCACGTCCGCCTGCGTGCTCACGATGCCGGCGATCTCCTTCTTGCCGCCGGCCTCCACCTCCGTCGCCCACGGCAGACCAGCCCGCTTCTTCCTCAGCGTCTCGATCTCCTCCACGGGCCACTGCACCAGCCGCTTCCCGTCGCCGTCTAGCCACATCGCCCTCGGGAACGCCTGGATGCCGGCCCACCCTTTGGTGACGCTGTTGGCGGGGCCGCCGTCTGTCTCGTCCACCCATGACCACAGCACGCGCCGCTTCTTGGACGCGTCGTAGAAGGACTTGGAAGCATACAGGTGGCCGTGGTCGAACCGGCGCCAGTTCCTGCATTCGTCGCCACGCTCGGGCTCCACCGGTGAAAATGTGTCCGCCGCGTCGTCGTACCTCCCCACCATATAGTGGTCCTCCTTGGCCAGGTCATTGAGCTTGAGCACGTGTCTCACTCCTGGGCCGCTCGGCGTGGACGCGTCGAGCCCTCCGTGCCCCGCTCCGCCACTGGGAACAGGTCCGGGCACTCCAGCTCGGGAATGTCCCGCGAGCCGACGTGTAGGGGCACGGCGTTGCGCTCCCAGCGAAGGAAGTCTGCGCTCCGGTAGATGAGTACTGAGCCCAGGCCACCAATCTCTGCTCCGACAGCGACCCGCCACAGACCGTCGCGGCCGCGCCACGCCTCTGTCGGGTCACGGAAGTTGTTGCCCGTGACGTCTGCGGGGATCGGGATGACGGGGTTGCAGCTGGGCTTCTCCCATTTGCGGAGCAGCGGGTCTTGTTAGATTTTGGGCCCATTTTGGGCAGCCCAATAAAATTCCTGAAAATCTCAAATTGGCCCATGTGCATGGCAGAATTTTGGAGGTGCAAAGTGATGCTAAAGTTTAGTCCCACATTGCTAGTTGGAGGAGACAAACACCACCTTATATAGTGGAGTGTTGTACCACTTGGTAAGCTTGTGAGAACAAGAAGGCTCTCTCGTGCGCACTCCTCCTCCTCCTCCGCCGTCCGTCCGTCCGTCTCGTCACGACACGCCGCGGGTTGCGGGAATGAGCCGAGCCGATGCCTATATTTTTGCTGTTCAGGAAAATCGAGTCGCTAGCGTACGCGTACAGTTTAGCCAGTTCGGGTCGCTCCCGGATCGTGGGCTGCTGCACCGACTCGAACGTGTGCGACGTGGCCGGCCCACGTTGTACCCGTTAGGGTTTCCCGAACCGCACTATATATTGCCATGCACTGCGTGCGCCGTCACACAACCGAACCAATCTAGGTTTTGCCAATCTCGTGCCTTGCGCCGCCACCGTAGTCTACTCCATCCCGTGCACCGGCGAACGGGACAGCAGGTCTCCGGAACCACTTGTCCTTGTGATCCTGTACGGGAGAGGGCGAATAAGGTTTTTGAGAAGCGCTCCGCGCGACTGCTCAAGTTCTTCATCACGGCTCGACTTCCTGGACGATCTCCGGGTCCGCGGGCGACTCGTCTTCAACGTCGCCTTCTTCGAGCTGCTACCGTCGCTGTTCAAGCTGCCGCCGTCGCTGCTCCAACGACTACTTCATCTACTACCGTTCGGTACGTGTGTCACGTTCCGATCTGCTGTTTTATTATGGCTGTGTTAGTAGATGTTTTGCTGCTGTTCATGTTAATTAATACGTCTAGTATTTTCGAGATTAACATGTTAGTAGCTGTTGCGATCATGTTTTATATTCTGGAATTAATCATGGAAATTATGCCTAATAATCCAACAATCCAAAAACCTTATATTTGTTATAGGCAATTTCCTGAGTTAAACATGGGACATCTATCCGATGCGCTGAGGCCGGACAAGTTTACCGGTGTGGACTTTAAGAGATGGCAGTACAAGACCACACTGTGGTTGCGATCTCTGAAAGTGTTCGAGGCTAGTGAGGGTTTACCTGAAGGAACTATATCTGACGAGGATCAGAACAAGTTCAAGGAAACCAATACTGCCTTTGTGGGACTCGTTCTGAGTGCTCTTAGCAACAAGCTGTTTGATGTGTACATGCACATTACAGATGCCAAAGAGCTCTGGGAGGCACCGAACGCTAAGTTCGGTGTAGCAGATGCTGGCAGTGAACTGTACATCATGGAGAGCTTCCATGACTTCAGGATGGCTAACAACCGTTCTGTAGTCGAACAGGCTCATGAGATACAGTGCATTGCTAAGGAGCTTGAGCACGCTAAGTGTGCCTTACCTGACAAGTTTGTGGCTGGATGCATTATTGCAAAGTTGCCCTCTTCATGGAGGAACTTCGCCACAACTCTCAAACACAAGAGACAGGAGATATCGGTTGAAAACCTGATAGCGTCTCTTGATGTTGAGGAGAAGGCTCGGGCTAAGGACACTGCTGAGAGAGGTGGTGAAGGTCAGTCTAGCGTCAACATGGTGCAGAAGAACTTTCACCATGGCAAGAGCAAGGCAAAGAGCAAGTCTTCCTTCAACATGCCTACCAAAACTACTTCTTTCAAGAAGAAGAAGAAGATGCTGAACAAATCTGAGCTAAAGTGCTACACTTGTGGAGAGCCCGGACACTTCTCTGTGGACTGTCCAGATCGTGCAGACAAGAAAGGGAAGAAGCATGTCAACGTCGTGACCGCTAGCAATGCTGATGGGTCGCAGATTCAAGCGTCTTAATGGGGAATGGATCACATGCTTCTGTTCGTGGTGTTGGCACGGTAGATCTGAAGTTTACTTCGGGGAAGATCGTGCAGCTGAGGAACGTGCAGCATGTCCCTACTATGAACAAGAATCTTGTTAGCGGCTCCCTTCTATGCAGAGATGGGTTTAAATTAGTCTTGGAGTCCAATAAAGTAGTTGTGTCAAAGTTTGGACAATTTATTGGTAAAGGGTATGAGTGCGGAGGCTTGTTCCGCTTTTCATTATCGGATTTTTGTAATAAGTCAGTAAACCATATTTGTGGCAGTGTGGATTCGGATGCTAATGTTTGGCACTCTCGTTTATGTCATGTTAATTTTGGTTTAATGAGTAGACTTTCCAGTTTGAGTTTAATTCCTACTTTCACCATTGCCAAAGGTTCTAAGTGCCATAGCTGTGTGCAATCTAAGCAACCTCGAAAGCCTCACAAGGCAGCCGAGGAGAGAAACTTGGCACCTCTAGAACTCGTACATTCGGATCTATGTGAGATGAATGGCGTGTTGACAAAAGGTGATAAGAGATATTTCATGACTTTAATCGATGATGCTACTAGGTTCTGTTATGTATATTTGTTGCACACTAAAGATGAAGCTTTAGACTACTTTAAAATTATAAAGCTGAAGTAGAAAATCAATTAGAGAGAAAGATCAAACGTCTTAGGTCAGATCGTGGTGGCGAGTATTTCTCCAACGTATTTGATGAATTCTGTGAGGAACATGGTATTATTCATGAGAGGACGCCTCCCTATTCGCCCCAATCAAACGGGGTTGCCGAGAGGAAAAACCGCACGCTGACCGACTTGGTGAACGCCATGTTGGACACTGCTGGTTTATCTAAGGCATGGTGGGGGGAGGCTTTGTTGACTTCGTGTCATGTCCTGAATAGAGTTCCTAACAAGGATAAAGAGAAGACACCTTACGAGGAGTGGTCTGGGAGAAAACCATCACTTTCTTATTTTCGTACTTGGGGATGTTTGGCGAAAGTCAATGTTCCAATTCCTAAGAAACGAAAACTTGGACCGAAGACAGTGGATTGTGTCTTTCTAGGTTATGCTCAGCGGAGCATTTGCTATAGATTTTTAGTGGTTAAATCTGAGATACCTGATATGCATGTTGATACTATTTTGGAATCTCGTGATGCAACATTTTTTGAGAACACGTTTCCTATGAAGGATATGCATAGCATTGCTAGAATTTCTTCTGAGATATTTGCTGAACCTAGTACATCTGTTGATCATTCTGAACAACCACTTGTTGAGGAAGTCCTTGAGAAGGATGACAATGAATCAGCTCCCAAGAGGAGCAAGAGACAGAGGACTGAAAAATCCTTTGGTGATGATTTCATTGTGTACCTTGTGGACAATACTCCCACGTCCATTGCAGAGGCATTTGCATCTCCTGATGCTGATGACTGGAAAGAAGCTGTCCATAATGAGATGGACTCGATTCTTTCTAATGGAACTTGGGAATTATCTGAACGACCCTACGGCTGCAAACCTGTGGGTTGTAAGTGGGTGTTCAAGAAGAAGCTAAGGCCTGATGGTACTATTGAGAAGTACAAGGCACGGCTTGTAGCCAAGGGCTACACCCAGCGTGAAGGCGAAGATTACTTTGACACCTATTCACCTGTTGCTAGACTCACCACCATTCGAGTACTACTTTCCCTGGCTGCCTCCTATGGTCTTATCGTTCATCAAATGGACGTAAAGACAGCTTTCCTTAACGGAGAGTTGGAAGAGGAAATCTATATGGATCAGCCTGATGGGTTTGTAGTAAAAGGTGAAGAGAGAAAGGTGTGCAAATTGTTAAAATCTTTGTATGGGCTGAAGCAAGCACCTAAGCAATGGCATGAGAAGTTTGACAGAACTTTAACTTCTGCAGGCTTTGCCATTAATGAGGCTGATAGGTGTGTATATTATCGCCATGGTGGGGGCGATAGTGTTATATTATGCTTGTATGTTGATGACATACTGATTTTCGGTACAAGCATGATAGTGATAAATGAGGTCAAGTCTTTTCTGTCAAAGAGCTTTGATATGAAAGATCTGGGACAAGCTGATGTGATCCTGAACATTAAGCTGATTAGGGATGAGAGTGGGATTACGTTAACGCAATCACACTATGTTGAGAAGGTCTTGAGCCGCTTTGGTTATATAGACAGCAAGCCTTCTCCAACACCCTATGATCCCAGTGTGACACTCAGAAAGAACAAAAAGGAAACGAGAGATCAATTAAGATATTCTCAAGTGATCGGTTCACTCATGTACCTTGCGAGCGCGACGAGACCTGACATCTCTTTTGCTGTGAGCAAGTTGAGCAGGTTCATGTCTAACCCGGGTATTGATCATTGGCATGCACTTGAAAGGGTCATGCGCTATCTGAACGGTACAATGAGTTATGGGATTCACTATTCAGGGCACCCTGCGGTGCTTGAGGGATACTGTGATGCGAACTGGATCTCAGATGTTGATGAGCTCTACGCCACAAGTGGATATGCATTTATTCTTGGAGGTGGCGCAGTGTCATGGAGGTCTTGCAAACAGACCATTTTGACGAGGTCAACCATGGAAGCAGAACTTGCTGCTTTAGATACAGCTTCTGTTGAGGCAGAATGGCTGCGTGAGCTCTTGATGGACTTGCCGGTGGTTGAGAAACCATTACCGGCCATCCTTATGAACTGTGACAACCAAACGGTTATTACGAAAGTGAACAGTGCTAAGGATAATGCGAAGTCATCAAGACACGTCAAAAGACGCTTGAAGTCTGTCAGGAAAATGAGAAACTCCGGAGTAATAACTGTTAGTTATATTCAAACAGACAAAAACCTGGCAGATCCCTTTACGAAGGGACTATCACGTAATGTGATAGATAGTGCATCGAGGGAGATGGGGTTGAGACCCGTGAGCGTTACACCATAGTGGTAACCCAACCTATGTGATCGGAGATCCCGTGAATTAGGACCTGGGAAGAACAAGCTAGTGGTTTAACTGAGGAGAGTTATTTTTAACCCTCTCCGTGGGAAGATGCATAACTCTCACATTCTGTAAGGCAGGTTGGCAATATGCCTTAATGTGTTTCTGTTGGCTATTCGTAGCAAAGGTGCTATCCTACAGAGCGACCTTGAAAGAACACACCTATATGAGTCCGACTGTTAAACGTCGCAGTCTATGAGATTTGGGTGATCTCTAGTAAGCTCATGAAGAGACCAGGGAGTATGACGCATATGCTCCACCCGCGGGGTAGGCTACTGGCAGCCACGTACTGGTTATGACTTTGAGTGAAGTCTATTGGCACCAAACTTGCAATTCAAGGTTCGTCCATTGTTCAAGTTGCTGGTAGATGTAGCTTGAAGCTCTAGGCGGAAGTTCAACTTAACAGTCTCTGCTGAAACACTGGTATATAAACAAGAAACGAGGTTTGGCAAAATCTCTAAATGGGAATTTGAGATCTGGTGGGGGATTGTTAGATTTTGGGCCCATTTGGGCAGCCCAATAAAATTCCTGAAAATCTCAAATTGGCCCATGTGCATGGCAGAATTTTGGAGGTGCAAAGTGGTGCTAAAGTTTAGTCCCACATTGCTAGTTGGAGGAGACAAACACCACCTTATATAGTGGAGTGTTGTACCACTTGGTAAGCTTGTGAGAACAAGAAGGCTCTCTCGTGCGCACTCCTCCTCCTCCTCCGCCGTCCGTCCGTCTCGTCACGACACGCCGCGGGTTGCGGGAATGAGCCGAGCCGATGCCTATATTTTTGCTGTTCAGGAAAATCGAGTCGCTAGCGTACGCGTACAGTTTAGCCAGTTCGGGTCGCTCCCGGATCGTGGGCTGCTGGTTAGGGTTTCCCGAACCGCACTATATATTGCCATGCACTGCGTGCGCCGTCACACAACCGAACCAATCTAGGTTTTGCCAATCTCGTGCCTTGCGCCGCCACCGTAGTCTACTCCATCCCGTGCGCCGGCGTGCACCGGCGAACGGGACAGCAGGTCTCCGGAACCACTTGTCCTTGTGATCCTATACGGGAGAGAGCGAATAAGGTTTTTGTGAAGCGCTCCGCGCGACTGCTCAAGTTCTTCATCACGGCTCGACTTCCTGGACGATCTCCGGGTCCGCGGGCGACTCGTCTTCAACGTCGCCTTCTTCGAGCTGCTACCGTCGCTGTTCAAGCTGCCGCCGTCGCTGCTCCAACGACTACTTCATCTATTACCGTTCGGTACGTGTGTCACGTTCCGATCTGCTGTTTTATTATGGCTGTGTTAGTAGATGTTTTGCTGCTGTTCATGTTAATTAATACGTCTAGTATTTTCGAGATTAACATGTTAGTAGCTGTTGCGATCATGTTTTATATTCTGGAATTAATCATGAAAATTATGCCTAATAATCCAACAGGTCTGAGGGGTCCTTGGCGAAGGCCACGTTCTGCACCTGTGCCTTCTCGGTGTCTTGACCGGTGTAGAGGATGGCCGGGCGGCCACCGGGGAGGACGGTGGCGGAGCCCGACCAACAGCCGTTGACGTCGAATGGAGCTGTGGGGTCGAGCGCATTGTCGAGGGCGGCCCAGTTCACGAGGTCGCTGGAGACAGAGTGGCCCCATGAGAGCTTGCCGACGCCCCAGGTCGGACCGTGGGGATTGTACTGGTAGAAGAAGTGGTACATTCCGTTGTGGTACATTGGCCCTGCCAGCATAACGGAAAACACAGTCAGTCTCCCATTAATCTTGCAGTTATCAAGATTGATTATTAGCTGATTGAAACAATATTGTTCCATAATAACGTCATCTGATCAAGTGTTGATGTACCATAATTGCCATACATGAGGGGAAAAAAAGATTGAGAAGCAAGAGGAAACACGCATACCATTGGGATCTGCTTGTTTCCATGGATCCGTGGTGTGTTCGTCCAAATCCAGAGAAGCAAACGAGGATCACAAAATGGTTAAAATCACTTCACGGAATCAAGTGAATTGAGCAAACAAATAAATCGCAAGGCACACAAACCATTCTGCCAATGCTTCGCAGGCTGGAAGTGGTAAGCGGTCCGGCCATTGCGTTGGTGCTCGATTCCGTTCATGGCGCGGACCGGAAGCGAAGAGGAGACAAAGGTACTGATGAATGTGTTGGCTGGTTTGCAAATCTCACCGGACTTCAGGCCAAGTTATAGCCGTCCAGTTGTCAAAGTTTAATGCAAGTCAATGAGACTTGCCTCCATATGGACAATAATCTAGTTTTAAAATCTGAGACGATATCAAACAATGTACTCGCCGTTCCAGTCTCCAAAAGTTTAATTCAAGTCAATAACAGTTGCGTCCAATGTTGAGTTTATTATATACGTGCCTGACGGTGCTTACTACTGGCTGACTAGGACGAGTGCTAATCACATGAGATGCTTACTTGACAAGTTGTTTACTTCGATGGCGATCCACCATCCTCTTGGCTTCCACAAAACTCCGCAATCTCTTTTCGTCGATCTGTGCAAATGTAATTTTGTATGCATGTATGGAGTGTGGTATGTCACGGCCATCCTGCACGCGACGCGCCGACCTGAATCCCTACATGTCATCCCCGCAACCAGTAAACATAGCCTTAACTGACTCCATATCACACACAATACCAAACATCTTCTGTAGTAACAAATGTTGGTGTTTCCAGATTCGAGAAAGGGGTCATGTGGGATGTAATTCTAGAAAGGGGTTATGGGGGATGTAATTCTATTAAATTTGTCATAGGTTGGGTCACTGGGAACTGTAATAAGGTCAGATTCTGGGGAGATGGTTTGGTATCTTCCCCCTCTTTGTCCAGTTTTGGGATTTGTATATCATTTGCACTGAACACAATCGGGATGTGGGATGGTCAAACCCTCATGCTTTCAAGAGCAATTCTTGTGAGGGCGATGATTTAGTGTCTACGGAACTGCTGTGCGTACGATCCTTTACTTGTCCGATCCCTATACGATGATAATCCAGTGGTGTACAGGCGGTGCAGTCCAATGCATGGACGCTACGATCTACAGTGTCATACAAAAATCGGACACATTGTGTCGTACCTATAGCAGTGTATTGCGCTAAATGCTGTCCTCCATGATGACACCAAAACTTTGGCGATATATATTCCAAACAGACCGAAGTCTGCAGGTACAAGTTGCAGAACAGACATACTTTGAGTGTACAGAGTTGTAAAACTACTTGATTTTCTATTCTAGAGGCAAGATTTTCTGAGACTGACACGTAACTAAACACGGCATGGCTAGATTAGATTATTTTGAGATTGCTTCATGGAAGATCACAAGAAAATCTTCTCTGCATCGGCGACCAACCAGCTTTCGATCTCCTTCTTGAGCTTCAGCTGCGACGCGAACGTCCCCTTACGAGGACGACACACATCCTCTCAAGAACAAGCGAATTGCAGAACAAGAGTCCGGCCATCATCCTCTGTGCCTCACCGCCATCATAGTGCACCATGTTGATCTCCTTCAGTCGATGCCGCAAGCACGGCATTGAGAAGCTCGACTCGTCAGGAACCGTGAACTCATCAGGAGCTACCAATAAATCATCGCCCACTGCATCCTTCTTCTTGTCCATGACGCTGTTTCCATATTCATCTTCCTCGTCAATGGCACCATTTCCATATTCATCTTCCTCATACATGGTATCGTCTCCATCTTCCACGATGTCATCTTTCTCCTTGTCCGCGACGTACTCCTCCATGTACAGTGACAGAACTTCCAGGTTGGGGGTCTGCTCCAGGACTCTACCCAGTACCCACTGCGACGACAGTGCCGGAACTCCCAACAGGCCCTTGCAGGGCTAGGCGCGTCAGGCTGTTGAGCGACGGGAACCCCAAGAAGAACCTGCTCTCCAGCCTTCCATGGTGCCTGAACCCGTCAAACTCTGCCTCCTTGGAGTGCGAAGGGATTCCCGGTGAGCTGTGCAGGGACAGCAGAGACTCAGCAGGCACCATGCCACAGTAGTCGAGCGACATCAGCTCCGACGCATCAATGTCAACGGACTTCACGTTGTGGCAGCAGCGGAGCGCGAACCTGCGAAGACGTTTGTCAAGGACAGATACTCTTTTCAGACGGTGGATGGCCTCCAGCGTCAGGTTGACAAGGCGGGGGCAGCTGGAGATCAGCCGCTGGATGCTTCTCCCGCTGTCATGGTGGGGGGGCCGTAATGCTCAGTGTCTCGAGGAACGGCAGGTTGACAGCAGTCGGTAGTTTCAGCCGGCAGTAGGCGATGGACAGTGTCCGTATAACGGTGCACCTGAAAAGCCTCATCGGGAGGACATATGACGAGCCGCTGCTGTCGTTGTCGGAGCCGCTGTCCACTCCTTTCGTGAGGCCGTCATAGTCGTCATTGTCGTGGACGTCACAGATGGGGCCAATGCAGAAGCGCAGGTCGAGGTGGAGTTCCTGGTTGCTATGCCGCAGCACGTAGGAGAGCCACTGATCGACGTGGACGTAGTCCCACCAGTGGCAGTCGTCGAAGGCGAAGCGGAAGCGGTGCAGCGCCACGTGGTGCCCGGCGCACCGGCGGCGGCAGAGGAGCGCCGAGCAGACGTTGTCGAGGAGCACGGCGCTGCAGCTCTTCCTCTCCGGGGCCTCGTAGTAGTCGGTGTCCCAGTCGTTTTCCCTTTCGCCCTCTTCCTCTCGAAGGAGATGGTGTGGACGTTGCAGAAGATGTGACGCCACCGCCGGGACAGCACCGCCGCGCAGCCAGCCTCCTTGTTTGGGAGGAAGGAGAGGATGTGACCCAGCAAGGGGTCGGGGAGGTCGCTCAGGCGATCTCTGACCCCCGACGGCGGCGACGAAGATGCCATATCGCCCGGCTGGTTTGGATCGGATCTATCTGGATGCTATATATGTTTTTCCAGGGTTTAAGTGGAGGCCGGTCCCGTAAGGTGACCGATTATAATCTCGTGACCTGGAATCCTGGACCGACTACAATTCAGATCGAGGAAGGATCAGAGGCGGTGTCGGAAACTCGGAAGCTAATTAAATACGAGTCGATCGCTTCTGACCTTGATCTCGGCGACAATGCATGGAGGGGACCGGCTGAGCGCTCTCCCCGACAGCGCGCTCGTCCGCGTCCTCTCCCACCTGGCGTCCGATGAGGCGGCGCGTAGCAGCGCGCTCTTGCGCCGATGGCTCGACGTCCACGAGGCCGTCCCCGTCGTCAACCTCGTCGACACCAAGAAGGGCGAACGGTACGGCAGCGACCGCAAAGTCTGCTTCGACCACCAGGTGACGAGCGCCATCCTCTACAAGGGGATGACGACGCCATCCACGTCTTCCGCCTCAGCGTCTTTGAACCGCCCGACGACCTGCTCGACCAGTGGATCGGCACCGTCGCCACCTCGGGCGTCGAGGACCTCGACGTCAAGCTTAGGTATCTGAACAACGGCATGCGCACGCTCTGCCCCTTGGGCGTGTCCTCGGCATACTTGGACAAAGACGAAAGGTACACGGAGACCCACCGCCAGATCTTCCGCTGCCCCACGCTCCGCCGCCTGCGCCTTAAGAACTGGACGCTTGATCTGCCGACCGGTATGATCATGGAGTCGACCGGTATGATCATGGAGTCGCTGGAGACGCTCTGCCTCGCGAGGGTCATGGACCCGGATGGGCTGTTGCAGCAGCTGGTCTCGACCTGCCCGCGACTCGCCGACCTGACGCTGCAGGAGTGCCTGAGCATCAAGGAGATCACCGTGCCGAGCCCCCGCCTTCGCAGCTTCGCCATGATCTGCTGCCACAACGCCAGCAGCGTCAAGCTGAACACCACCTGCCTGCAGTCGCTGCACCACAAAGGCAGCCTGCCTCCTCTCAAGTCGTCTTTCCTCACGGTTGCAAACTACCAAGGGATCAAGGCGGCGACGATTGAAATCTGCGAAAATCTCTCCAGTAAAGGATCGGGCGAAGTTGCTCCGGTCACTGAACTCATCAGACGGTGCACCAATCTGACGTATCTTCACATTTCCTTGCGCCCAGCAATGGACAAGCGTCCTACGCGACCTGCGCAGCCTCACGCACCTGAGCCTCCAGGGATGCTTGCCCACCGATCACGCCGTTCGGTCGGTCGCTGCCTTGCTTCTGAACACCAGAAACCTTAAAGTCTTATCGTTGTTTCCTCTTGGTCCAGAGCCTCCAGAAGAGGCGTCATCCGTTTCTTCTGATGGCGAAACAGATAGTGACATAGATGGTGAATCAGAAACCGATCCAAATGAAGAACCAGATAGCAACCTAGACAGCGAATCAGATACCGATCCAAATGGCCAACCAGATACCAAGCCAGACGGTGCCATCAACAATGGCGTCGTGTATAGTGCCCCGATACCCGAGAGTCTATGGCGGACGTACGTCAGATGCTTGGATCGCAGTGTGAGAAGAATCAACATTGAAAACTACAAAAGACAGCCTCTTGAAAGGATGCTTGCAAGGTTTCTGCTCTCCAGGGCTGCAGCGCTGGAGGAATTCTCAGTTACATTAGCAGCTGGACTTTATACGCAGAAGGATGAGATTGCAAATGAGCTAGCGTCCTGGCAATGGAACCGCCGTACCAGAGTAACTTGTAAGTTACAGCGGAAAATCTAGAAGTTGCTTGTACATGTAATACATAAAACTATAAAAGATTTTTGTTTTACTATATTTTTAGTAACACCAGATATAATAGAGGTCATTTGTTTGAATATTTCTCTGTTAAATTCACTTTCTTTTTGACTGATGCTGATAAACTATGACATGATGAGCAACTAATATCGGACACAGCCTGTTCCAATGTTGAAGAAAGCAGATAAATCTAGAATAAAAGGAAGAAAGTAACACAATAGAACAATCAAAAGGCAGATAACCCTAGTAAAAGAAAAAGAAAAACACAATACATCTAATAGAGTAAATGCATCTGAGTTAGCAAACTAATTTTATTGTACATGAGTTACGAATGGATCGAGAAAACTCTACATGTCTTAGTAGCTGGCAACAAGCAACTTGCAGAAAGAGCAACATTTACAGCTAGATTAAGCTTCCTAGAAAACTCTAGGGTATGAAGTTAGCAATGTCAAATTTGATTTCGCAAGATCAACACCATACAAGAAATAATGGTAAATTTAAATGTGGAAGTTACTGTTGAGATCAGTTTCCGGAAGCATCAAAATGGCTATCAGCAGGGTTAGGAATGACCCGATGAAATGTTGAATGGGAAAGACATGCAGGGGTCAGAACACTAACTGGAAGGGCATTGTTCCGCCCAGAAGGCAGCTCCCTGAGATTATTGTGGGAATTCTTTGCATAGTGTGGGCTCTGCAAACTGTGAACTGCATTCAGCTTCAAGAGGTGCACCATCATCAATATGGTGACTCGACAATGCCTGTGAGGGTTGATTTATATAATCAAACTTTTGTGGAATTTTATTAAAGTCCAATCATACCCTATTACTGGGCAATAATTTTGAAAATAGACTTGCCATATTGATTTCAAACAAAATGAAGCCTCTACTGCAGGAAAAATTTCAAGAGCTTATTTAAAACTGGGAATAGCATACCATTCTCCAAGTACTATTCGTCTGCCAACAATATTTCTTAACAACACTTGCGATTCCCATATATACAAAATTGTAGTCTGAAAGTGGAAAACAAAAACATGCCCGTAGACAGAAGTACAGAAAGCATGGATATTTTTAGATAAAGGAAATAATGGTATTGGTTTTTCTCATCTTTATTCCGTTGCTTTTTTTTAATGAAAATATGAAGTTGCTCTTGTATTTTACACTTCATACTGATTTACTCCTTGTCAGTACCTATCAGACCAGCCATATGCGATGATGAATAACTACCCGCTATCACAAACCATGCAATATCACTACAATACTGTAGTTATAAAAGGATCATGCTATTGAGAAATGCAGGATTTGTTTGATAATCTAGCAACCAACCTCAGACTTCAGAGTACAGAATACCACATACTCATGTTCCCAGCATGCCCACCTGATATTAATTGTTTCGCAGCAGGACAGGTTACCAAATGTATTGCAGACTTGATTACTGAGCAACAGCCCCAGCAACCAGTCAACATATTCAGACTTAAATTGGACGTGTACGTAAAGGAAACATCAGTTGCTGCGTGAATGGTTTCTCATAGGAACAAAAATGGCATCGACTAGAGTTTTGCCTCTCTACTTCACCAAATAAACAAAACTAGTGTATAACAATCAGAGGATACAGTTACCTGTATAAATAAGCTTCCACACTATCCAGGCTTCATGGTGAACAATTCTATAACCTCTCCTTTGGAATTTTCAATCTGCGACCACAGAATGCATTTGAGTCATGATCAGTATCTGCATGTCAGTCGATTTCGCTCTGCAAACTTAAAACAAGACGAATCCTCATGCGCCCGGCTACAACCACACAGGAAATAGAGCATTCGGACTTCGGGGATCAGCGTAGCTCCGTACCAGTAGAGGCGGAGCAGCGCGTACTGGGGCATCCCGCATCCATGGCCGGCGGGGAATGAGGAGCGGCCACGGTTGAACTGGAAGGGTTTCTGGGGTTCAATCGGAGGAGCTCTTCGGGGGAGGTGGGGTCGGGGCGGGGGCGTGCTGCCCATGGGGAGGCCGGAGCTGACCTTCTCCACGGCGTCCACAGACCGGAATCCTGCGGATTGTGCATTTGTGTTATGTTCACCAGCTGTTCGATAGCTCAGCCGCCGCCGGATCTACTGACGGCGGGTCGGGCACGGGAGGATAGGCGAGGCGGGAGTAGGAGGCTACTGGCGGATGCCGCGGCGACCGGGGGACGCATGCGAGGAGGGAGTTTGGATTCGCCATAGCTTCGCGAGGAACGTGTCACTACTCCCTCGTCAGGAAGTGGAGTGTTGCAGTATAGCAGCCTTTCAGTTCAGCTGGGCATTTTTTTTTGGGTTCCTTTGTTCTTTGCCACGGGACGAAGAGGAACCGTTTAAATGGAATTTGGTTGAATAAAAATTAGGTGGGCCCGGTTTGTCCGATGAAATGTCCATTTTCCGAGTGGAGATTTGGTGCTCCTGAGTTCCAGATCTCGGCTATATAAAAAAAATTAAAAACTATATTTAGAAGTTTCAAAAAAAAACTGAAAGAAAGCATACATTTTCTATGAGTGAAGTTAAGAGTATTAGGCTTTAAATATATAATTCTTATAGATCATAAGGGGCTTAATAACATTAGTCGGAATATTTTCTACGTTAAGATTCTGAAATGTTTCAAAATAGAACAAGCGAAGAAAGGTTCTTACTTGTATGACTAGGTAAAATATTAAGATTATCTTGATATTTCAGCGATAGTTATTGAAAGAAAAGGATGTCCGACATCCTCTATGTCTTAGTCATAGATTCTATCATACTGAAAGCTTGACTTGATGTGACCCAAATTCTTGGTTGAAGAACGGGTTCTAGAGTGATCCCTGAATGGATCAATGAACGAACCTTAAGTATATCCTTCAAGTGTCTAAAAGAGAACTGAAGATATGTTTTTCGGTATAGGGTAAGAGTGTAAAGACAACTTGCCGTAAAAGAGTTACGATGATGCAAGTTATGACACTGACCCATACGGCTAGAAATCTCATACAGGAGAAGTCCTTTATTTTGAAGAAAATGTTAGATTGCGAAGTTGCATATGAATGCACTATCGTAGAAGGGTTAGCTTGCGAAATTGCATATGAATGCACTGTCGCATGATCTATATAGGTATAGAAATATATGGCTATTTCGGAAGTAGCAAGTATGATTGGACTGAGCAGTTTTTCCGAGCATGCCTGGTTTCTCTTAATAGATCTCTTAGACTTTTAAGTCTCATGCTGTGCGAAATTTGTTTACGGCAAACTTCTCCTGTATGAGATTTCGAGTCGTATGGGTCAATGTCATAACTTGCATCATCGTAACCCTTTTTTGGCAAGTTGTCTTTTCACTCTCACCCCATAATCCTCAGTTCTTTTTAGACACTGAAGGATAACCTTAACGTTTGTTCATTGATCCACCCAGGGATCACTCTGGAACCCGTTCTTCAACTAAGAACTTGGGTCACACCAAGTCGAGCTTTGAGTTTGATAGAATCTATGGATAAAGCATAGAGGATGTCAGACATCCTTTTCTTTCAATAGTTATCGCTGAAATGCCAAGAAAAACTTAATATTTTACCTAGTCATACAAGTAAGAACCTTTTCTTTGCTTGTTCTATTCGGAAACCCTTCAGAATCTTAACATAGAAAAATATTCTGACCTAATGTTATTAAGCCCCTTTTGATCTATAAAAATTATAGACCTGATTCCCAATACTCTCAACTTCACTCATAGAAGATTTAATCACTTAAATAATGATTTATACTTTACTAGATGATCTCTATCATTCTCAATATGTCATTACATATAAAATTTGGAATGATACCTAGCTCCCACTCAAATATGCCTTCCGCATATAAGACCAGGGATTTTTTTAGCTCCCACTCAAATATGCCATTCACATATAAGATAAAGAAAAGCTACTTTGCTCCCACTCACTTCTTTGTAAATGCAGGTTTCTTCAACTATTTTGGATGACTCCAAAATCCTTTGATCACATTATCAAATTGAAGATTCCAGCTCCGATATGCTTGCTTCAGCCCATGAATGGATATCTAAAGTTTGCATACGTGTCTAGCATCCTTTGGATCACCAAACCATCTCATTGTATTAATGATACATCTCAAACGTATCTATAATTTCTGATGTTCCATGTTGATATTATACCAATTGTTACATGTTTTATATACACTTCATAGCATTTTTATGCATTTTCTGGGACTAACCTATTAACAAGATGCCACAGTGCCAGATCCTGTTTTCTGCTGTTTTTGTATTCCATAAAAGTTAGTCTCGAAATATTCTCGGAATTGGACGAAACTTGGACATAACCTCCTATTTTTCCAACACGAAGACGGAGTCCAGAGGAGACACGGAGGGGAGCCACGTGGCGCCCACACCATGGGGCCGCGCGGCCCCCCCGCCGCGCCGTGGGGTGGTGTGGGGCCCTCGTGGCTCCGCAGCCGCCGCCCTTTCGCCTATTTATTCTTCCCGACGCGAAAACCCTAAATACCCGAGCCATTATCCACGAAAAGTTTCAGAGACGCCGCCGCCGTCAACCCTAGCTCGGGAGGGTTCAGAAGTTCTTCCCGGCACCCTGCCGGAGAGGGGAATCATCACCGGAGGGCTCTACATCACCATGCCTGCCTCCGGAGTGATGCGTGAGTAGTTCATCCTTGGACTACGGGTCCATGGCAGTAGCTAGATGGTTGTCTCTCCACTTTATGCTATCATGTTTAGATCTTGTGAGCTGCCTATCATGATCAAGATCATCTTATTGTAATGCTACATGTTGTGTTTGCTGGGATCCGATAAATATTGAATACTATGTCAAGTTGATTATCAATCTATCTTATATGTTATTTATGATCTTGCATGCTTTCCGTTACTAGTAGATGCTTTGGCCACGTAGATGCTTGTAACTCCAAGAGTGAGTATTTATGCTAGATAGCGGGTTCATGCCTCTGATAATCTGGGAGAGTGACAATAACTTCTAAGATTGTGGATGTGCTGTTGCCACTAGGGATAAAATAACCGATGCTTAGCTTAAGGGTACGCCGTTAGGTCTAATGCATTTGTTTACTTTACGCACATTACTTAATGCAATTATCCGTTGATTGCAACTTAATACCAACGGGGAACTCGGTATGACAACCTGGCGGTGGATTATTAGTCATAGACGCTGTTGGATAACGGTCTATGTATATTGTCGTAATGCCAACATGAATATCATAGTAATCATCATGTCATATATATGCATTGTCATGCGCTCAATATTTTGTCAATTGCCCAGCTGTAATTTGTTCACCCAGCATGTTAGTTATCTTTTATGGAGAGACACCACTAGTGAACTGTGGACCCCGGTCCATTCTTTTACACTGATAATACAACCAACTGCAAACACTGTTTGAAAGAGCATGTGTTGCCCCATGTGTGGTTTTGGTAATTAATGACAATCTCTATGGACTAATGTTTGCATTGAGATATCTTTTATAGATCGAGTCCATGAAGAAATTTGGAGTTCATGTGTTGGACTCTAGAAGAGTATATGATGACCAAGGTTCTATCCAAGGATTTATATATGAAGAATGGTCATGTGTAGAGATGAGCTTATTGCAAGAGTGGCTTCGAAAAGAAGATTGAGTGAAGATTCATGTTTATCTCCAAGCCATCATCATAACAAGACAAGAAGTATATGAAGCGCAAGTGGATTCATGAAGACGGAGCTTAGCGAGGCTCTCCCATAATGGTGTATGGGGGAGCATTTGGAGATGTCTTCATCAAGCATGTGCTAGCAAGCGCAATCAAGAAAGGTGGTCCACTTGAAGAGATCAAGATCGTCATCATCTAGCTCAAGTGGAATGCGCAAGGCAAAGGTATGATCTTGATAGGTTTTCTATTTTACCGGTCTCATGTTGTTAGTGGGAGACCGGGTTATAGGATAGACGGCGTACTATCAAGAGGGGCTCTCAAGTGAGTAACTTGATCGCATCTTTGTGGAGAGCTCAAACCTTTGCATTCTTGGCATATCATCTTTCTTGGTTCTTATTTGGCTTTTATCCATGTGAGAATTTAGAGCTTGTGTTCATCTCCATACCAAGCTCTAGTTCATCAAAAACGGGTTTCAAGTGAATATCTTGTGGTGTTTTTGATGTTGGAGGTTTTACCGGTTCGTCGTTTCTAGAGAGGTCAAACTCTCTCCTTGTGGTCTCCTCCTCACATGATGGACTATGATGTGTATATGCATGATCTTGTAGTGCTTGTGATTATCTTCGGAACAAGCCCAAGATCATTGAAAACGGAGTCCGGATGAAAACTTGTTTGCATTCTCGGCTTTGGAAATATTATCGGTCCACTTCAAGATAGGGTCCACACCTTCCCATGTGTGGTATCCCCTCTATATTTGTAGGCTTGCTCTTGTCGTTACCTTTCCAACGCAATTGGATTCACCTGATTTGGAGTTCGGACGAGAAAGTTATTGCATTTCAGGATTTGCTGCTCTGCTGGTTTTTCTGTCCGGAGTCTCCGTGGTTTTCGGTCCGGAGTCTCCGGCCCCTGGTTTTGAGGCTAAGTGCCTCGCGCACGGCGCTTGCGGTATCGAGGCCGGAGTAGGTCCGGAGTTTCCCCGGAGTTTCCGGCAGGGCCGGAGTTTCCGCCCTCAAGGTCCGGAGTTTCCGGCCCATCTGGTTTTGAATCCGGAGCCGCTGTTTTGAATCCGGAGTTGGTCCGGAGTCTCCCCAGAGTCTCCGCCTAGACCGGAGTCTCCGGCCTTTGTGGTCCGGAGTCTCCGGTGTTAGTTTTCTGCAAACGGTTTTTCCCTGCTCTCCCCGGTCCGGAGTCTCCGCACTTTTGGTCCGGAGTCTCCGCACTGGCCGGAGTCTCCGGTCTAAGTGGCTGCAACGGCTCTTTTTCTGGGAGGGGTATAAATACCCCTCCACCTACCTTCAGCCACTTAGCTCTTCCAAGCACGTTTTTCCCCTTCTCTCTCCTCCATTGTTGACCTTGGAAAGCTTGCCCCCTCCCAATTCCTCCCATGATTCTTGCATATCTTTGAGGGATTTGAGAGAGGAGATCTAGATCTACACTTCCACCAATCCATTCCTCCTCTTAGTGAGGGGAACCTAGTAGATCTTGATCTTGGAGTTCTTGGTGTTTCTCCTCCTTTGTTCTTCCTCTCTTATTCCCCCATAAGCATTTGTTGCTTTGTTGGAATTTGAGAGTGAAGGACTTGAGCACTCCGTGTGCTCTTGCCATTGCTTTTGTGCATCGGTTTGCTCTCTCCACGAAGATTCGTGGAAGTGAAAGTTCGTGAGCTTGTTACTCTTGGGTCATTGGACCCTAGACGTCTTTTGTGGCGAGTGGCGCCTTTTGTGGCGGTGCAAGGCCTTTTGTGGCCGCTTGGGAGCTCCCGATCCTTTTGTGGGTTGTGCCTCAAGTTTGTTGTAAGGGACTCGATTTCCGCCCAAAAGGAAATCAATAGTGGAAGGTGAACCGAGCTTTTGTGCGAGGTTCATCGGAGAATAGGGTGAAGCCTTTTGTGGCATCTTGAGTTTGATGCTCACACCCCTCCAACGAGACGTACTCCCCTAAAAAGGAGGAACTCGGGAATACATCGTCGTCTCCACGTGCCTCGGTTATTTCTATACCCGAGCTCTTTACTTATGCGCTTTACATTGTGATAGCCTTTGAGCTTGAAGTATCATATCTTGCTATCACCTTGTTACTTGTCTTACTTAGCATAAGTTGTTGGTGCACATAGGTGAACCTAGTTTATTTAGGTTGTGTGCTTGATAATTTAAACACCTAGTTTTATTCCGCATTTATCAAGCCTAAACCGGAAAAGTTTTAAACGCCTATTCACCCCCCCTCTAGGCGACATCCTTGTCCTTTCACTGTTCCTTTTTATTCTCTGCAATTTACTACTGTTTTCCACACCACACGTTTAATCCTTTGTTTTCAGCAAGCCGGTGAGATTGACAACCTCACTGTTTCGTTGGGGCAAAGTAGTTTGATTGTGTTGTGTGCAGATTCCACGTCAGCGCGCTACTGACAACCTTCCGAAGTGATTTCTTGCTCCTACTGGTTCGATTAAACCTTGGTTTCATACTGAGGGAAAACTGCTGCTACACTGCATCATACCTTCCTCTTGGGGTCTCCCATCGAACGTGTGATCCACGCAATCAATTAACTACAACTCTTTCTTAATGTTACCATTAAGAAACATGGCTTCTTTATCCATCTACCAATTTCTCAATTAGAAATCGTAGTAATTGCTAAAACAATCCTAAATATACTTAGGCTTCGCCACGTGAGACAAAATCTCGTTGTGGTCAACTGTTTGAATCTGTCGAAACCGTTTTGTGACAAATTGACCCTTTATTAGTGTCTATTTTATCATAAAATTTCATTTTCTCTCAACGGCCTATAGGGCATCAAAAGGATCTACCCAAGTCTATACTTGGTAATCGTACATGGATTTTATATTGGATTATATATGGTTCATAGCCATTTCTCGAACTTAGGTCCACCGTCGCTTCTTTGCGGTTCGTAGGTTTTTCATGTTCCATTAACATGACGTTCATAACAAGATTGTCGCACCACATAGTGTGGAACACATTCTTGTATGCCTACGATCTTTAGTATGAGCTTAGAGCATCATGATCTTTATCATAAGCTTCCTTTCTGTTTCGGAGGACGATACCGGAACCGTCTCCGTTGCGCCACTCGAAGTCCAGAGAGTAAGTTCATTAACTTCGTCTTGCGCTACTTTCTTTTCCCACTTATACCCTTGGCAAGAAACTATTTCTTTGAGCATGGTACGTTCCAGCAACAATTTTGCCTTTGTTGTGTGAAATGTATCCAACCGACTTCTTAGATACACTACAAAGATGAATTTATCCGTTTTAGGTTTGATCACATCAAGACACTAAATTACTGAAACGACAATCTAGGCTAAAAGTCATGCCATCACTCATATGGTATTGCCTCCACGGATTTAGATGGTTTCCCTACTATCTAACGTGAATGTTTTGTTTTTACCATATGACTCCAGTGATCACAATAATTCGATAAGAGATTTTATTGACCACACACAATCTGATAGAGTGTGATTACGACGTCCTAACACACCATAACATTATGGTGTTACATGCGACGTAATTTGTGGAACTCTTCTCACAAGTCTTCTAATGATATGCCAAACTTATAACTCAAAACTTTGTTTCCTTGATCAGTCATCGTGGGAAATTGTTTTTCTTGTTAAGTTTATTTTCCTACCTCACTCCGAACTTGTTTGAACTTGATCAAACTTTTCGGACCAGCGTTTCCTAAGTGGATATCCATATATCTACTAAGAACATTTGCGAAGTTTACGAAATAAAGATTTCCACTATACGTTAAAGTACTTTGTTGATCCACACACATCCATATGCATGATTCTCACCAAGTTATATTCCCGCTTTTCGAAAACGGTGTCTTAGTTATCTTGCAAGTGTCAAAAGATCAAATCTAAGGACTTGTAGATCCATCTGAATGGAGTTTCTTAATGCTTATAACATTGACATGACTTAAAACGTTAGTGCCACAAGAATGTGGTGTCATTATTAAGTTTGTATCCTTTGGCATTAATGTTATAAATGTGGGAGCTACTAACATCTAAATTCATATAAGAACACTCCATTCATAATCGGTGTATGATCATTAAAGATATCACCCATAAATGTAGGACAACAATTTTGTCACTAACATATATGAATAATTGTCTCGCTCCAGGCAAGACACACTTATAACGATCATGCTAACAAGCGATTAAAAGGAATTTGTTCAAATCCAAATTAACCCAAATGGTAGATGTCGAGAGAGAGTGTCTATGACCATCATATTACGCACTGTCTCCACATCCTTCTAAGCCACTCAAGCTGAAAATCTTGTTTCATAAAACATGACTAGTATCAAAACTCAGTCACTGCAGCGAGTACTTGTTTAGGTAAAACATTCATAACGCGTATATAATATATACACCATCATCATTGATGACTTCCCGGCGATCTGTTTGATCTTCTTGATTCTTCAACGCAATCAAGAACTCATGAAGGTGAACGATTCCCCTTGCATGGCATAGTCTATGACAAACCATTTGCATCTGGCAACGTTGTCTGTCATCCAGTGATCGAGCTGAGCGAGGCATCTCAATGTCATCAAGTATGACTGCCACGTGCTCCTTAAATGCGAGTGTTCTCTTCCATCTTGGTCGAGAAGAAAACCTGATTTACGGTGCATACAGAGCATCAAGCTCCGCGACCATCCCAAATGTTCGTGATCTGTCAACGTGCACCCATAGTTCATTCTCTATGGCAGAGATCATAGCATACTGGACTGTGATGGAATTATTCGCACAAAAACTTGATAATCCAAATTATCCTTTTGTTTAGCGGAATCTCCGGGTCTATCTCCTATCGTATTTTTTATCAAATAGAGCTATAAGCTAGGTTGGAAACAAGGAGTATCCTCAAGCTGCGATATAAAACTATGAAGTTTGGACCCAACCTTTTAAGTTTCTCAATCGCAGGAATGCGCCTAAGTTTAAAGAGGGCTATTACACTGGCTAATATCTACAAAGATTTTGCAAAACATAAAGACTATGTTCATAATATGAGTTCATTTTATCTATATAAAAACTATAAGAACTCCCACTCAAAACGAATATCCCTCTGATCGTGTTAGTGATTACACGATCCTAATCCACTATGCTACCCCCCATCGTCAAGGACGATAGCATAATTTCAAAGGTAGACATCGATATGTCAATCACATCATCTTATGCGACTCATGCTTAACCTTTCGGTCACTGTGTTCCGAGGCCATGTCTGTACATGCTAGGCTCGCCATAATAAACTCCAGCGTATTTGCGTGTGCAACCATGTCTTACACCCACTTTATGCGAACGACCATATGTCTGACACCCGATCGTCACGGCCTGCCTCATAACGTAGAACTTTCTTGGTGGTGCACGCTAAAGGGAGAACACTAATATTGGAATTTTGGAGGGATCATCTTATATTACTACCGCCGTGTAACTAATATATAAACATATATATATATATATATATATATATATATATATATATATAAGATGCACACAATAACATAACATCAAAAATGCAATGCTACATGATATGGTCTTTGCGCCGATGGTCTCCTTTGTGTCCACAGTTTATAAAAAATTTACTAAACTTACCTCGACCATATCACATACCCCTGCAAAATAAAGTTAGACGCTTTCTACTTTATCTTTTGCATATTTTACGTGGCTTAGGGACTTTCGTAAATAGAACCGCTTCTTACCTACGAACCTACAACCACAACAACGATCAAATAATTGACTATTTTATATCCCTTGCGAGTCCTCCATTGAAAATGCAATGCCAACTATTGCGAGAGAGACAGACACCCGCCAGCCACATATATGGAACAAGCCATATGTCAGTTGTGGAACCAGTCTCGCGTAAGCGTACGCGTAAAGTCGGTCCGGGCCGCTTCATCAACACAATGCCGCAGGCAAATACAAGTGCACGCTAGAGGATAGCAACTATAAGAACGATGCCCTCATATTCAACATGAGTTATAAAACCGTACAACTATATCTACGCATAGATCGGCTCTGATACCACTGTAGGGTTACGGTGCAAAAAACAAAAAAAATTCCTAACAACGATAACCGAAATAGCCAGCATCTATTACTATGTAGATATAAATTAATGGAGGGAACGGTGTACATACCCTTGTAGACCGTAAGCGTCGACGATCAAAAGATCTGTTTCGATGACGACGCATGATGAAGATGAAGCCGACGACGATCCTCGTGACAAGTGCCTCAAGTGTGGCACCTCGTAGTACTCGCACAGATACGGAGCCTGACAACGACTCCCGGATCTCCGATCCAGCCGAGATTGCGGAAGTAGATCTTCTGGATCAGAATTCCCCCAGCATGACGGCGTGCTGCAGCGAAGGTACTGATGGGGGGATAATAACCCGGTAGGCCCATGAAGAGGGAAGCGTGACCCGCCAGGCAGGAGGCCCGGCCAGGCCAGTTAACCATCAGCATGGGCCGGGTTATGTCGCTGGGCCGGTAGGTTTGGCGGTAACCCGGTTCAGGAAGGAGAGGTTCTAGAAGTTCAGAGGCGGTTCAGGACTTGGAGGACACGAAGGCCAGAAGAGCTAGAGTAGGACTCCGAGTCTGGGTAGAACCCGGATTCATCTTGTAAAGCGCCAGGAGACCCGGTCGTCTATATAAACCGGTCCCTGAGCCCTAGAGAGGAGAACCTTTACGATCCAAGCTTAGGCGAGAGAACCATAGAGAAACATACGCTACCAAGTGAACCTTGTAACCTAGATCGAGATCCGGCTTTGTTGTCGTAGCCGGGTTATCGAGATCGAGATCAATAACAAGATAGCAGGAAGTAGGTCTTTATCTCCAATGGAGAGGCCGAACCTGGGTAAACCCTTTGTCCCTGCAGTGCTAAACAATCTCCCAGATACCAGAGTCGCCTTGCCCATCATCTCAAGCTACCCCAAGGTAGCATCTGCCGTGTTATCTACCCCACGACAGTTGGCGCCGTCTGTGGGAACCGTGTCCAAAGGTGTCACCATCATGGGAGAAGCAATGCAAGGAGTGGAGAATTTTGTTTTCGGCGAGATCACCCTCAACTCGCAAGGAGAGCCCATCGTTGATGATTCTGGCTGGGGGCCGGAATCAGATCTACTTGAATCAGGTGATGTTATTCCAATTGGCAAGTTTAACGTTTTTGTTGGTATGATTGCAACTAGATCTGCTAGTGATGGAGAATATGAATCTGTGTCAGGAGCCGCCACAATTGTTCAATCTGATGGAAGGAATCAGTTGGTGCTGCCCCTGGATGCACACGAGGAACGATCGGAAACCCGGCTCAAATCCCGGGTGATGTGGTGGACCATGCAGATTCAGAATCGATCTTGCCCCTGTTTGAAGGCCGGTTCGGATATGGAGCAGAAGAAGAGGATGAAGAGGAGCAAGAGTCCAGCCCAAGCCCGGTTAGGAGGGTGGCAGTTTACACCGCCCCTTCGACCAACGGGAGCATCACCGTCAACGTCGTGCCACCTGCTTTTACTCCGGGTCAACAGCAGCAACAATTGCCACCAGTACTGGAGTTGGCGGGTCAAAGAGTTGATGGAGACCCGGCTTCGGTGTCAGAGGAAAGTGAAGACACGGCGCGTTACAGGAACAGCTTCGGTTTTCTCAATAACCGGGCTCAGGGCGAGGAAAGAAACAACACAACTGGGGCCCAGGCCTTGTTTAACAATGGCCTGGTCCTAGATCCATCAGCACTCACGAGGATGGTTACCCCAGAAAACGCAGCAGCTAGAGCTATAGAATTGGATACAGCGCGCCGGGCTTGGAGCAGATGCGCAGAGACACAATGGCAGAGAAGCAAGATATGGAGGTTAGGCGAAAGCAAATAGAGGATGAGGAAAATCGTCTCAATGAGATGACCAGGGCACACCGGAGGAGGCATCAGAGCCGGCTGCCCAAGGAGAGAATGCCATAAATCCAGCGGTATTGTTTAGGACCCCAGAAGATCAACCAATCGATATAACTCAGGTGGCTCCAGTTGTTAGAACAAATGCAGAACCAGGAAGAGAAACAGGAAGGCTGGAGTTACAGCTGCAGCGGTGCCGGGTCTTCTCGCTGGGGGAGCCAGGGGAAATCCGGGTCTGCCGCCTAGGACACCAAGGTTCCACACGCCGCGGGCCATTTTTCCAATCCAGCAGATAACGTGTATGCCGCAACTTTAGCACTTGACCGTATTCCATTGGGAGACTCGCCAGCAGAGATTGAAGCTCGGCGTGCCATTGACATGTTGCGCACTGCGGTTGTTCAGCAAGTTCAGTATTCAAAGGAGAAAAGCGCGCTTCATTCCACAACTTATCGTAGTAAGAGTCGCCACGGTGGGAACCCGCCATTGGCCGGGTTTGCCGCGGCACAGCAGCAAAACCCGCCCCAGCAGAACCAGAACAATCAGCAGCACCAACCCGCCCCTGCAATTTCTGTGGCTCAGCAGATAGTCAATAGATCGCGAGCGGGAAGAAGTGCAGCCAATGCAAACCCGGCAGTACCTGCCGCTGGAGTACCACAAGGAGGACCGGGTCCCGCGCCAGCAGCGTCTGCAAGCTCGCCGGGTAACAATAATTTTTTGCAAGTTCTTCTACCTTAGCCGGGCCAAAGTGTCTTTCAGATGCCATTAGAGCGGAGCCTTTCCCTGAGAAGTTCAAGGAGCCAAGCAAGATTTCCAATTACGAGCCGAGCATGGACCCGGCAAGCTGGTTGAGCAGCTATGAGATGGCAATGTGTATACGCAATGCCACAGAGAATGTTTGTGCAAAGTACATGTATTTGATGATGAGTGATGGTGCAGCGAAGTTGTGGTTCAAGAATCTGCCAGAGAGATCTATCATTCCTGGGATGAGTTGAAAACAATTTTTATCAAGCACTTTCAGGGTACGTGCAAGCGATTATTTTCCATTGAAGATCTTGATCGTTGTGTACAGAGGAAAGGCGAGTCAGCACGTCACTGGATGGGCCGGGTCACGGAGATCCTGCACTCCTCATCAGGTATCGAGCCCAAGGACGCAATTTCATCGATGGAGAAAACTTGCAAGTACGCTCCCTTGGTCCAGAAGCTGGGTCGCATGAAAGAGGGACACCGGGTTAAGCCTGTTACTATGGCAGAGTTGATGGATGCGTGCAACAGACACGCAGCCACGGACAAGACCCAGGATGATAGTGAGGAAGAAAAAGGGAAAGGTACTGCGAATAATGGAGGAAGGAGCAACAATGGCCCGGGAAACAATAACAACAACAATCAGAATCAGCACAAGCGTGGGCATCAGGAGGGAAACTCAGAGCTAGTGGCAAACGCAAATGCCGGGTTTCAGAGGCAAAGGATGGACGGAAATTATCAGGAAAACAGAGGTTATCAGGGAAACAATGGGAATTACAGTGGTGGAAATAGTTATCAAGGATCACGTCCAATGAGCACTGAAGAGGCCTTCAGGATGCCGTGTCCTCGTCATAGCAAGAACGGCAGACCCGCCAATCATTCATTGGCCCAGTGTGTAGATCTGAACAGGTGGAAAAACAATGAAATTCAGAGAGCTTTGCAAGGAGCAAACAGAGGTGGAGGACCCGGCCCGAGTGCTAACCCGGCTGCGGGCCTTAACTGGAGCAAATGCGGTACCACTGGCAACACAGGACCCGGCCAAAATACAGGTAACCAGGGTGGATTCTCAAACCAGCCAAGGCAACTTGGCCAATATCATATATATACTAGTGGCACGACCAAGAGAGAGAGAAAGATAGTCAAAAGGGCAGTTAACTCAGTGGCTGCAGGGGTACCAAGGTATTTAAGATGGTCAGAGCATGCTATTACGTGGAGTAGAGCAGATCACCCGGGTGTGGTGGAACATCCGGGTCTGCTTGCTTTAGTTGTGGCTCCTCAGGTTCATGGCTTTGAGCTAAAGAAGGTTTTGATGGATGGTGGTAGTAGCATTAATATCTTGTATTGGGAGACATTTGTACGCATGGGTCTGAAGGAATCACAGTTACAGAAAACGTCAACGGTGTTTCATGGTATAGTTCCTGGGAAGTCAGCTACACCAGAGGGAAAAATTTCATTAGAGGTTGCTTTTGGCGAGTCTATCCATAACTTTAGGTCAGAGTGGCTCACTTTTGAGGTGGTGAAATTTCCAAGTCCTTATCACGCGTTGTTGGAAGGCCGGCTTATGCCAAGTTCATGGCAAGGCCGTGTTATGTGTATTTGCAGCTGAAGATACCGGGTCCCAAGGGGATCATCAATTCATGGTAACAGAGAAATTGCAGCAGAATGTGACGAGGGAGATGCAGCCCTGGCAGAGCAAACTTGTGCTAGAGAGGAGTTGAAAGCTTACAGGTCTAATCTTGACCCGCAGGACAACAAGGCACTCAAAAAACCAACAACAGAAGATGACAGGGCAAAGTTTAAAGCAGCAAAAGATACCAAGATGGTGGATTTTGTGCCTGGGGATTCCTCCAAGCAGTTCGCCATAGGGACCAGCCTAACTGATAAATAGGAAAGCGCGCTCATCGAGTTCATCCGTGAGAATCGGGATGTTTTTGCATGGACACCTAGTGACATGCCAGGCATTCCGACTGAACTCGCTGAGCACCGTTTACATGTTGATCCAAAGGCAAGGCCGGTAAAACAAGGTTTGAGAAAAATGAATGCAGAGAGAAGAAAAGCTATAGGAGAGGAGATAGCCCGGTTATTGGAAGCCGGCTTTATCATGGAGGTTTTTCACCCAGAGTGGTTGGCTAACCCGGTTTTGGTTCTGAAGAAAAATAATGAGTGGAGGATGTGCATCGATTTTACAAGTCTCAACAAGCATTGTCCAAAGGACCCGTTTGCGCTGCCGCGCATCGATCAAATTGTTGACGCAGTTGCAGGCAGCGAGCTCTTGTGTTTTCTGGACGCATATTCAGGTTATCATCAGATCAAGCTTAATAGGCAGGATTGGGAAAAGACATCGTTCATCACCCCCTTTGGTGCTTTTTGTTACAAGACCATGACTTTTGGGTTGAAGAACGCAGGGCAACTTATCAGAGGTGTATTCAAAACTGTTTTCATGATCAGATTGGACGCAATGTGCATGCTTATGTGGATGATGTGGTGATCAAGTCAGAAAAAGCCGGGTCATTTATTAGTGACCTTACAGAAACATTCAAAAATTTGAGGAAGTACAAGATGAAGCTCAATCCTACAAAGTGCGTGTTTGGAGTTCCAGCGGGAAAGTTGCTTGGTTTCATTGTGTCAGAGCGCGGAATTGAGGCAAACCCGGAAAAAATCAGAGCCATCCAAAGTTTGAAAAAACCAGAGGAATTGGCAGATGTTCAGAAGTTGACAGGCTGTGTGGCTGCGCTAAGCCGGTTTATATCCCGGCTCGGAGAAAAAGCAATCCCTTTGTATAAGTTACTGAAGAAAACAGACAACTTTGTGTGGAATCAGGAAGCAGATGAGGCATTTGAAGCTCTGAAGAAACAGTTATCAGAAGCGCCAGTTCTGGCGGCCCCGGGTCCCAAGGAACCCATGTTGTTATACGTCGCTGCCGGGCCTCAGGCTGTGAGTGCTGTGGTGGTGGTCGAGCGTAAGGAGGAAGGCAAGGAAAACCCGGTTCAGAGGCCGGTCTATTATGTTAGTGAGGTGTTATCAGAAGCAAAGCAGCGCTATCCGCACTGGCAGAAACTAGTGTTTGGTGTTTTCATGGCAAGTAGAAAGTTGAAACCATATTTTCAGGAGCATCCAATCACAGTGGTGAGTTCAATACCCTTAGCAGATATCATCAGAATTCAGAAGCTACAGGAAGAATTGCCAAGTGGGCAATAGAGATGGGGCCGTACCACATTGACTATGTGCCTCGCACAGCTATCAAATCTCAAGCATTGGCTGATTTTCTTAATGATTGGACACAGTTGAGTGCACCACCCCTTACCCCGGGTCTCAAGCCTTGGGTCATGCACTTTGACGGGTCTAAGCAAGCACAAGGTTCAGGAGCTGGAGTTGTGTTAACTTCTCCCAAGGGTGATAAGTTGAGCTATGTTTTGCAGATTCACTTTGATTGTTCTAACAATGTGGCAGAATATGAGGCCTTGTTGCATGGTTTGCGTATGGCAAAGGAGATGAACATCAAGCATATCAATTGCTATGGGGATTCAGATCTTGTGGCACAGCAAGTTTCAGGAACATGGGATAGAAAAGATGCGACAATGGCGGCTTACAGAAGAGAGGTGGACAGGGTAGCCGGGTTTTTCTCAGGCTATCAGGTGGATCATATTGATCGCAGAAAAATGATGCTGCAGATGCTTTGTCAAGACTCGGCTCACGCAGAGAGCCGGTTCCACCTAATGTTTTCTTGGACGAGCTATGGACTCCATCAGTCAAGCTCAGGACGTGGAAGAACTGGCGGGTCAGGAAGACCCGGATTCGCAGTTAGTAGCAGCAACTCATGAAATTCCAGAGTGGACAGAACCTTACTTGGCGTATCTTTTGCGTGGAGAGCTGCCAGAGCAGGAAGTTATATCCCGGCAAATTGTGCGCCGGGCTAAGGCTTACGTGGTTATTGATGGCGAGTTATATAAGAGAAGTGTTTCCGGAGTGTTTCAGAGATGTGTGTCTGGAAAGGAAGGCCGGCAAATTCTGAAAGAGATTCATGAGGGAGATTGTGGTCATCATGCTTCAACAAGGTCTTTAGTAGCAAAAGCTTTCAGACACGGTTTCTTTTGGCTCACAGCCCAGGCAGATGCAGAGCGCCTGGTAAGCAGATGTGATGGTTGCCAGAGATATGCAAGGCAAATTCATGTGCCGGCTCAGGAGTTGCGAACAATACCTTTGACTTGGCCTTTGCAGTTTGGGGGCTTGATATGGTGGGTCCTTTTAGCATGTCTCCTTGCAAGAAAACCCACCTCTTGGTTGCCATTGACAAGTTTACAAAGTGGGTTGAGGTGATGCCTGTTACAAATTGTGAAGCAGCTACAGCAGTCAAGTTTTTGAAGCAGATCATACACAGGTTTGGGTATCCTCATAGTATCATCACAGACAATGGCACTAACATGTCCCTTGGTGAGATGGCAAAGTTCTGTGGAAACCAGGGTATACGTTTAGACGTTGCTTCAGTTGCTCATCCGCAGGCCAATGGACAAGTAGAACGAGCAAATCAGGAGTTGCTTCGAGGTTTGAAACCACGTCTCCGGGTCCCGTGCATCAGAGCCGCCGGAGCGTGGGTTGAGGAGTTGCCATCAGTAGTTTGGGGAATCAACACAACACCAAACAGATCCACCAAGATGACCCCTTTCTTTATGGTGTATGGGGCAGAGGCAGTTTTGCCAAGTGATATAATTCATGACTCGCCTCGCGTGGCGGCTTACGTTGAAACAGAAAACGAGCAGACCCGGCAGGATTCTGTGGACCTGCTAGAGGAGAACAGAGAACAAGCATTGGAGAGATCAGCAGTATATCAGCAAGATTTGAGGCGGTATCATAGTCGCCGGGTTAAAACTCGCACTTTCCAGGAGGGAGATTTAGTGCTGCGATGGACGCAATCCAAGGAAGGGATGCACAAGTTATCTCCTCCTTGGGAAGGGCCCTTCATCATAAGCAAGAAATTGAACAATGGTTCATATTATTTGGTGGATGCTAGAGAAAAGTCCGAGTCTGTAAATGACACAGCGCACTCTACCTTTTCATTAGAAGAGCGTGAGCGGCCATGGAACATTGCCCAGCTGCGCCCATACTATACTTAGCATGAGAAAGAGATATGAGATGTAATACACGATGTAACAGGCAGCAGGTTTCAGACGCGCTCTTTTCCTTACCAGGGTACCTAAGGGGGCTGGAAGGTTTTTAATGAGGCGGCTTGCTGACCTAACCTTTTCTATCAATAAAGTAAAGGTTGAACAGAAATTTGTCTTGTTTCAGTCTCAGTTTATATTGGCAAGCCAGTTTTCTTTGTTTAATGTATGTAGCAGTTTTTTGTTCAGCTTGGTCTTGGGGGCTGGTCATTGAGGTGGCAAAGTTTTTCCCCAAGACCCGGCTCATACGATTATCCGGGTCTCGAAATTTTTGTGACCCGGTAAGAGCAGTTTTTAGCTTTAGTATTTTGGATTCAGTAGCATGCATGTTTAGTTTAAATATCAGTTGTTTATGTTTTCTGTTATAGAACAAGTGTTATAGTTGCTTTTTATCTTTGAGGACGCCCAGAGAGCGCGTCCCACCAGTATATGGATCAATGGGGTAATGTTGCATAGTTAAGCCATTACTTTATAAACATTGATCCAGGTCTTGGGGGCTCTTACTTGAATAGTTTGCAGCTGCAATCCCAAGACCCGGCTTTTATGCCACTAGTTTATTCTTGGTTATCTTGCTGTTGAGCTGATGTGACTCGCAATTATATGGCCTGATTGCTCACCTGGAAATTCAATCAACCATGAGGCCCGTTGGGACTTGGTTCGACCCTGTTTTTCTCAGCGAAGTTGCGACAGGGTATCCATGCGAAAGCCGGCTCACAGTTAAAGAAATCAAAAGGGTCATCAAAACCACAGAGAGGTATCATCAAACAAAAGTTTCAAGTAATAAAAGCAAAGTTTCAAAGGTGTACTACTACACCACTGCAAGCAAGAGATAGTAGCGCTAAGTTATTACAATAACCTGCCCGAAGGGCCGAATGAAATTGTTTTTTGCAGAGATGAAAGCATCTGCATAAGTTTTTCAAGCCTCGGCTTCAGGAGCCGGGTCACGGGGAGGCGAGCTGGATGGTCGTTCCTCGGTGGTTTTTGCCGGGTTAGCTTTTGTCTCCTTGGCCTTGATCTTGCGCCGGGTGACTTGTTGAAGTGATTGGAAGTAGTTTTCATCATCTTCTTCAAGTGGCCCGTGATGGAGGAGGAATAATTGGCGTAGAAGAGCTGGGTGCAGTGGAGGTACCGGGAGCAGTCTTTGCTGGATCAATGGAATCCTTGTAGCTTTGCAGGAGATCGATGCGTTGTGGCTCGTCATCCATGATCTCTTCATCGTTTTCGGTGTATCCAAACTGCAACGTGGTGAGCTTCATTTTGCTGGCAATCACAGTGGCAACGTGCCGGGTTTGCTTCACAACCCGGGAGTACACTTCTTGTCAAATTCCTTGCCATCAGCGTTGAATTGGGGAAAACCATTCTTCAGGGGAGCCGGGTTTAGCTGGGGATGGTAGGCCTTTGCCAAGGCAAGACCTCGCATCACCCCGGCCCTGCATGCAGATCTCTTGAGCAAATGTATCCATTGTGGCATTGTTGACAGATGCCCAAGGACTTCAGTATACACGCTTGGCGGGTTCTCCCAATCCTTGCGGCTTTGATGACCTCGCAGCTGCCAAAGTACAGCTGACGTGTCAGCGTGTACATGCACTTGATCTTCTCTGCAGCAGTTTTACGAAGGTTCCCATCACGAGGGCCTGGGTAAGGAAAGGCATAACAGTGAGATTTAAAAACCGGGTCTGCTTGTTCAGTTCAGTTCGAGTTCAAAGGAGTAATGCTTACCCACTAAGGATTCAACCATAGAGGTGATCATTTTCTTCAGCCGGGTTAGCTCGCTAGTGGTGTTATCCAGCTGCTTTTGCAGTGTGTTCAGTTGCTCCTGGAAGTTTTCCTCGTGCTCCTGCTTATCCTCTCCAAGTCAGAGTTTTCTTGAGTCAGAGCAGTGATTTTTTCTTCTAGGGCCTGAAGTTGGGTTGCATGATCAGCCCGGGTTTCAGTTTCAGCCTTCAACATTCCTTGGAGCCGGGAAATTTCTTCACTGCTTTTGCTCGTGTGTTCCTGTTCACAAACAAATAGAGAATAGTATGTGGTTAAGCCTCAAGTTGCTGAAGGAAAGTTAACCCGGAACTTGGGGGCTATACATGTTAAGTTTCTCAGTGTGTAAGGTGTAGTTCCAGGTTGCCGCAGGTGTGCAACCCGGCACTTGGGGGCTACATGCGCAAAAAGTTTAAAATTTATGTGTTAGTCCCAGGTAGTTGTGGACAGCTAACCCGGCAACTTGGGGGCTACATGTCAAATTTTGTTCTGAAAGATGAGCAGTTTTAAGTCCCAGCTTGTTGTAAACAGACAACCCGGGCCTTGGGGGCTACAGGGTTGAAATTTATATGGCATTTGTTTTTCAAGCACCAAGCTCATCAACAAGAGATAATCTTGGAGCTTGGGGGCTAGGCAGAATATAGTTATGCAAGAAAAAAATGAGTACCTGGTATCGTTTCTGGATCAGGGAAACAAGTTCAGTCTCCAGATTCTTGTGGTGAGAAAGGCGAGTGAAATATTCTTCGCAGGGAGACGGGACGGACATGGCATCCAGAGCTGACAAATCTGATGAAGGAGCCGGGTTCTTTCCCTTGGCAGGAGACGCCGGGTTAGCGTCTGGAGCTGGTACCTTGGCAAGTGTTTCGGGAGCACCTTGCACTGGAACATGCCGGGTTCCAGTAACTTGTACTTCATCTTCTTTAGTTCCAGAGCCTAACCCGGGCGAATGAGTAGCTGGGGAGGATTCTGGCACAGGATCAACTGAGTTTTTTGGAGAAGACACGGGGGTTACATGCTCAGTTGGCTCGTCTTTGTCCACCGGTTCCTCAATATGTGCCTCCATAGGAGAAGGCTCTGTTGTTGCTGGAGGAGGAGACGCCGCTGGAGGAGACTCCGGGTCTTCATCCGCAAAAGCTCTGGCACTGGAACAAGATAGTGATTTAGTAAAACAAAAAAGGAGCAGTAAAATATGGAGGTATGGAAAAGGTGTGTAGAGTATCTCTAACCCGGCATTGATATGGAAATCCTCGGGTGTGCTAACACCATCCGAGGAGGAATCTGACAAACGAGATGGTTTAGCAACCCGGATCTTGCCAGCTAAAGGGTACTGTTTGCTGGGCGTCTTCTGGATGGATTTGGCCCAGCTTGATAAAGAGCGTTGAGGGATACCTGGGCTCAGGGAAGTGTGGCTTGTAGAAGATCGGGTTCGGCGCCTCTTGTTCGCCTCAGCCTCCTTCTCAGCTTCTTTTTCCTGTGTTTGTGCTTGGGTTTGAGATGAGTTCATCATGAAAACTGAGAAACGAGAATATGGTACCTTAGCAATGGTGGCCCGGGTCCTCTTTTGAGTAGGAGGTTCAGCAGTTTGGGGACCCGGCGGTACGTCAGAAGCCGGGTCAGTAGGGCCTGGAATAAGATTTGCCGGGTTATCAGTAGAGGTGTCCTTGTTGGGGACTTCGTTGTTAATCAATTGGATGAAGAGCCGGCCTACAGAGTCTAGCTCACCTTCTTCTTCTTCTTCTTCTTCATCATCTTCACTTTCTGTATCCTCCCCATCAGGAGAGGATGTAGGAGTAAAATCCACGCTCCACCACTTGGAGTCCTGAGAAAAAAACAGTTAAAGTAAGTAACATTCTTTGGATGAAATTACCGGGTTAAAGTTAGCATAAATGATCAAGAATTGGTTTTTACCGTGGAGGGTTTATTCTTAGCACTAAATGGGGCAAGCCCGTCCAGTGCAATGGCATCTTTCTTTTGCCAAGCAGTCTCTTGGCATTCTTCACAATCTGATCATCAGTTAGCGTCATCTCGGAATAACGCATGCTGTCAGTGGTTTCACCAGTGTATTGGCAAAACAGCCGGGTCCTGATGCTGAGTGGTTGGATAAACCAACCAATCCAGCACTTGACGAGGTCCGTGCCTTTGAGGCCATGGGCGAGTAAGGCTCTGGCCCGGCGAAGTGTGGGCTCGAGCTTGACCTGGTCAGCATCATCAGCATAACTGTTCATCTTAGCTTCGTAGGTCAGGCCCGAGTTCCGGAAAGCCGGGTAACGAGCGTCGTCAGACTCGGGTGAGGTGTCCTTACAGTAAAAGTATGTGTTTTGCCACCCCTTGGGATGGCTGGCTAAAAGAAGAGCTAGGAAATCGCATTCCCTCCGGCGTTGAATTGCAACTCCACCATAAGGGCTCAGTTGGTCCTTGCGTGATGGGTTGCTGTAGAAAAATTCGAGGAAAAGATGGAGGCTTGGAGCCATTTGCAAATAGTCCTCACAGAACACAACAAAGTTGCTGATGTTCAGCATAGAGTTGGGTGCAATATCTTGGGGCCTAAGGCCATAGTATTTCAAGACCCGGCGGAAAAACAGAGAGCCTGGGGGGCGAAGACCGCTGTACATGATCGAGGAAAACAACCACTTCACCTTATTTTGGGCTGGGGCGGATTTCTTCCCCAGCAGCGCGCCAGCTGATCTCTGTTTTGGGAGGAAGCTCGCCGCAGTTCACGTATTCTTGCAGCATCAGATTTGTCACAGTGGATTTGGTCCAGTTGACCTGAGCAGCAGCGGGGTGGCGGAGCCAGATCCCCCAGCGTGGGAGCTGGGAGGTTTCTTGCAATCTTCTTCGCGGCGCGGGGACCCCCAGCCTTCACCTTCTCCTTAACCATGGTTGCAGATCTTTGAGCTTCTCTGGCCGCAACAATGGCGATGAGGAACCCTAGCTGTAGATACGGATGTGTGGAGAGGAAAATGCAAAGTAAATCTAGGCGCGATTCAGAGCGGAATCGAGTGCGAAATACAGATGCGTGAGAGAATCGTACCCGTGGATCTTCTCGCGGTGATTTGGAGGCTTGATTGGAGATTGGATCTGCGGTTGCTACAGTGCAGGCGCGAGGAGGATGACGAAGATGAACGGAATGGGGAAAATGACTGCGCGTCTCGTGGTATTCTATTTATAACCGTGGTGAAAACCCTAGGGGTATTGGGGTAAAAAGTGAATGGATAAGATAAGTGTTTTCGCTGGAAGTCAACGACAAAAAGAAGAAACAAAGGGAATATTCGCTGACTAAGTTTATGGTTAGCGATGGACCTACAGCTGGGTTAAGATTTCCACTAAGTGTTGAGTACGAAACCCGAAGGCATATGAACCCGGCATGACACAGCCGGGTTACGTTCTAGGCCGCCAAAAAGGATTGGCCAAGCTAAGGAGAAAAGAGACGTACCCTGGTATTTAATCTGTTATGTGTTATCTTACGTTTCAGGTGATTAACCCGGCTGGCCAGGATAACAGTTCTGCTCAAAGAAGCAATGTTCAAGAATAGAAGCAGAGCATGCCAACCTGGCAACCAGGTTAATCTGGGGGCTACTGATGGGGGGATAATAACCCGGTAGGCCCATGAAGAGGGAAGCGTGACCCGCCAGGCAGGAGGCCCGGCCAGGCCAGTTAACCATCAGCATGGGCCGGGTTATGTCGCTGGGCCGGTAGGTTTGGCGGTAACCCGGTTCAGGAAGGAGAGGTTCTAGAAGTTCAGAGGCGGTTCAGGACTTGGAGGACACGAAGGCCAGAAGAGCTAGAGTAGGAATCCGAGTCTGGGTAGAACCTGGATTCATCTTGTAAAGCGCCAGGAGACCCGGTCGTCTATATAAACCGGTCCCTGAGCCCTAGAGAGGCAGAACCTTTACGATCCAAGCTTAGGCGAGAGAACCATAGAGAAACATACGCTACCAAGCGAACCTTGTAACCTAGATCGAGATCCGGCTCTGTTGTCGTAGCCGGGTTATTGAGATTGAGATCAATAACAAGATAGCAGGAAGTAGGTCTTTATCTCCAATGGAGAGGCCGAACCTGGGTAAACCCTTTGTCCCTGCAGTGCTAAACAATCTCCCAGATACCAGAGTCGCCTTGCCCATCATCTCAAGCTACCCCAAGGTAGCATCTGCCGTGTTATCTACCCCACGACAGGTACCTCTCACGAGCACAACCCATACATGGGGCCGCACAAGAGAGAGGGAGGGAGGGATGGCGCAGGAGGTGGGAGTGTTTCCCAATTTCCTGTATTTTTCTGTGTAGTTAATTTCCACCTATGCCTCTCTTTATATAGGGGAACCGGGCGTACCGTGTCAATTGCCTAAGCAATGTGGGACTAAACGGAGGGAGCAGCCATGTGCTAGCCGGCTGGGCCTTGTGGGGTGCGGCCAAGCTACCCCATGCGCCCCCACAAGCCTCCCTTGGTGCGGTTAGCCCATATGGGCCTGTCTCCCTCCGGGAGAAGGCCCATTAGGTGGGCTACCCAATTAAATCCGAATTTAAACATTAATAAATTAATATATTAATTCATATAATTAACATATTAACATATTATTTAATTCCCTGGCACTCCGGAACTTTTCCCGGATCATTCCCGTGACTCTGGAACTCATTCCGGGACACTCCAAACACTTTCGGACTTTCCCGGAACCCTTACGGTTTTCTCTTCTCTCTTCTTCGGTAATTTCGACAAATCCAAAATGATCTCCTAGCGTCGTCAAGACCTTAAGTGTGTTACCCTACGGTTCGGGAATACGCCAGACATGGTCGAGACCCCTCACTCGCCAATGACCGCCAGGGAGACCTGGATGCCTATGACGGTCCCTGTGCATTCCACGAATAAGTATTGCTTGAACCATCAACATCATATCCTATTCCCTTTGTGCCTCGATACTGAGTTTGTCCGAGACATGATCATCGGTATCTCGATACCTTAGTTCTATCTCGTTACCGACAAACACTTGTTATCTCGTTCACATGATCTCACATCCCGTGACCTGGTCACACGTTTGCAAACTTTTGATGTGATCTCACCGAGTGGGCCCTAGCTAGTATCTCTCTGACCTTCGGATGCACAAATTCCGCTCTTGATCATACGCTTCAACCTATTCCTTCCGATACCCGAGAGGGACACCTTTATTGTCACCCTATATAAGGTGTGACGTTTGATGCAATCAAAGTATCTTCCAGAGATAGCAATTAAATATGATCCCCCGGTCTAAGGATTAGGTTACTATGTTTCTAACTATCATGACACTGAACATTGATCACGTCATGATACTTAAGTTGGGTACGTCCATCACATCATTCTCCCAATGACATGACTCCATTGTCAACTGACATAAATGTCACATGATCGGGAAACCTCGATCATCAATCGCACGGTATAAAACTTAATGTTTCCGCTTAATACAGTTATAGCATGGTATAAAACTAATTATGGACATGTATGAGATATGATAATACATTTATTATTTGCCTCTAGGGCATATCTCCTTCATCAGATGCGCCGGACACGCTCGCCACATAGATCCCGAGAGACATGCACCAAATGACAGCGACAACCATTTTCCCTCGCCCCCTCCTGTGTCCCGTCCTAGTTTCACTCTCTCCGTTGAATTGCGTCTTGGTCATTGCTCATTTTCTTTTCCAACTCTTTGTCGGGAGTCCGCAACGACCACGCATGCCGACTCGCCACTACTCTCCGTCCTCGTTTTGCGTCATCATTTGTAAGCTGCCGCTTTCCCCGGCTCGTTTAGCCCGCGGCCATAAACGACCTCTTGCCCCGCACGTAAGGTGTCCATCTGTTTGCCTAATAGTTAATCCCATTGAAATATTCGCTCTTGATAAATTTTGTGCAATTTTTGTTATTCCGCTGCTTCATTGTTTAATTCATAAGCTACATATATCGACATGAGGAAAAAACCCAGATGATTCTCGTTATTTTCTTAGCTGCGCAAGAGAAGCTCAAAGTTATGGGGATTATTTCTTAAGAGTAATTTTTTTGCGTGTGAGAAACCTAATGTGCTATTCACCAATGCTAGCGACAACCATTTTCCTCGCCCCCTCCTATGTCCCGTCCTAGTTTCACTCTCTCCGTTGAATTGCGTCGTGGTCATTGCTCATTTCCTTTTCCAACTCTTCGTCAGGAGTCCGCAACGACCACGCATGCTGACTCGCCACTACTCTCCGTCCTCGTTTGCGCCATCATTTGTAAACTGCCACTATCCCCAGCTCGTTTAGCCAGCGGCCGTAAACGACCTCTTGCCCCGCACGTAAGGTGTCCATCTGTTTGCCTAATAGTTAATCCCATTGAAATATTCTCTCTTGATAAATTTTGTGCAATTTTTGTTATTCCGCTGCTTCATTGTTTAATTCATAAGCTACATATATCGACGTGAGGAAAAAACCCAGATGATTCTCGTTATTTTCTTAGCTGCGCAAGAGAAGCTCAAAGTTATGGGGATTATTTCTTAAGAGTATTTTTTGCGTGTGAGAAACCTAATGTGCTATTCACCAATTCAACAGTCGTCGACTTGAGCGACCTAGTGAGGCCACGCGCGGTGTTCGCCGCCAGAGGTCCGCAACGACGTCGCGAAGCCAACCTGTCACGCGGCACCGACATGGAGAATGCCTTATTAATTGGTCTACTTTATTAATGGCCACCTCCCCGTCACGTCGAAGGACAAATCCTCTTACCCTGTCTATGGAGAATTAATATCTCTTCATTCTTATGGCATTGTAGCAATTCCTTCTTATGGTCGATCATTTCAATTTTTAAGGTCGGTCTTAAGGCCTTATGGCCAGACCTTATTTCCACATTAGAGGATATTAAGCGATGACCTTATTTCCACATTAGAGGATATTAAGCGATGTCATGACAATGTTGTGGTGGAGGGGAAGAATGGTGGTGAGCTCGACTGTGGTAAATGGGAAATGGGAGGAAAAAGGGGAGAGGTGTCGTAGGTGCTTTATTACTCTTCGAAATAGTAACAAGGAGAATAATAAACCCCCAGATACGCGTCTCGCGTCGCTCCCGCGAGCGACCGAGGTGCCCTCCCGTCTCCCCGTCCCCGACCGCCCCTCCCCTCCTCCCCCGCCGCCGGCGGGCGCTACCGGGCGTAGCCCGTGCGGTGCTGGCGGCGGCGGGCTCTCTCTTCCCCGCGGCGGCGGTGCTAGCGGCGGCGGTTCGCCTCGACGGACGGCGGCTGGCCTAGGAGCAGTGCCTAGGAGGATCTGCGGGTAGCGGCGGGGTGCACGGCGGCGTTCCGGCTGCGCCGGCCCGATCTAGACCCTTGCGGCCCTGATCTGGGCCTAGGGACCTGGGAGTTGCGCTGATGACGGGCGCAGCAGAGGCGGGTCACGGTGGCTTTGGGGTCCGGCAGCGGCATGGAGGGGTCGGCAGCGGCCAAATCTGAGCCGCTTGGGCCCAGGTCTGTGCCGATCTGCTGGTGGCGGTTCCCGGCGGCTTGACACTCTCGTCCTCGACGGGTGTTTCCTCCAGCTGGTCGTAGCAGCTGCGTGCTATAGATGTTGAGCTGTTGGGTGCATCTCAGCGCGAAGACTGCCAACCTCTGCTCCTCTGCAGCCGAATCCAGTAACAAGCGCTGCTGATTCTTCTTCATCAGTGCTGCAACCTCTCATGGGCCAAACTCCACTCTCTTTATCGTGGTGCAACCAACTGGAAAGAGATGCAACAGTTCCGAGCCTTGTCTCATCTGCTGCTGCAATTTTCTCTCCTGTTCTAGATAGGCATCGCTTTCAGTTTGTGTCGCTGCTCTGCAGAGATTAGCTCTTCTAGTTTTTAGTTTGTAAATCTGAGTTCTAGTCATTTGTAGACCATCTAGCCTTGCTAGAGTTAGTTCATCTAGTTTACTTTCTGTCCTCTAGACATGTAATGTAATTTTTGGTTTCGTTCAAGTAATGGAACCCCCTGTGAATCTAAAAAAACCCAGATACGTCCTCAGGAGTCAAGTCGCTGTCGGCTACACAATGGCCATGACTTAGTTGCAGAGTTCTTAATTTTCAAGCCACTTAGAAATAGTTATTTTACAATCAACATTCATAGCAATTTTATACAGACATTACATTCCATTATATTTACACAAACTCCAATGTTTTCTTGTTGAAGTAGAACTAGTTATTTCTCACCAAGCGATAATTATCAAAACCATTAGCTATTTCAGGAAGGCAAGGATGGGGAAATGTTGCAGTCAAGACAAGAAAACTAGCAGAGATGAGCATGGAAATGTACACCATATGGACATATGTACTTTATCTATTCCTTTACAAAGCATAAACACTGACTCGGACTGTTCGTTGACATGTTTAATCAACAAACAATCTTGGACTATCCTTCTTTTTTACTTGCTCTATTCCGATAGATACTACTACTAAAAAATAAATCCCCAAAATGTACAGCAAAAGCCACATTTGGCCAGGGGAAAATCCAATCGGCCACACAATGGCCATCCACCGGACGAGCTAACCCAATGTCCTGTTCCTAAATACTAATACACCTCACCGCCGCGCGCCGAGCCTACCATGACCAGCCCGCTGCCGGCGACGTTCACGGTCGCCGCCTTCAGCTCCCACGCGTCGAGCTTCGACACCTTCACCGCGCCGGTCCCGTTGTTGAACATGTACAGGCGGCTGTTGCCCGTCTGAGCGTGCTCCGGGTACGCCCGCGCCGTGATGACGGTCCGGCCACCGCCGCCGAAGCTCTCCACCACCGAATGGTCGACCTGTTGTTAATACTACAGTTTGCCTAATTGTCTTTTCTATTATGGAGTTCAGCACTTCAGCTTCATATATAGATTATATATTAACCGTGCTATTGCTGAAAAATTATACACACTAATTAAGTTTTTTTTCTTTGTATGCAGTTTGAGGAGTTCAAAGGATAGCTATATACGATGGCAATCTTTTGCTACCTTTCTCGCTCTTCTTCCAATTTAATAATTATTCTTTTTATTAAGCTATTGCAACAGAGTTAGTTCCATATTTTTATTTCTAAAACAGCATGAATTATTCAATCTCCTGCTCCCATACTGTTTGACAAGGAGAGAGTTTGTATACTTTCGAGGTTCGAAACGAAATTTGTCGGTTTAGTGTAGTACCTTAAATGTTTGCTTCATATATTTTTTGTTGCATAAATACTAGATATGTATGAGAACAAGGGTGCAATATATATATATTTACCTATATATATAGGTAAATTAACAGATGCTCCCTGGTGCCCGGGCACCAGGATAGAATATAGTACATTTTGGGTATGTAGACGACACGTATACCTTGGGTATGCACATGTTGGATATATATGAGGTGCACATACCCTTGGGTATGCGTATTCGAGGTATCTACATGTTATATATACCTTGGGTATGTGTGTCCAATCGTACGCGTACAGATCAGGTATATATATAAATAACTTAGGTATGTGTATATTAGGTATGCATACCCCATAATGTGCATACCTAAAATCATATGTACCTCCTACATATCTAAGGTATACATACCCAAGGTATATGTATATGTCTACATACCTAAAACTGTTCGTATTCCATCCTGGTGCCCATGCTCCTAGGAGCCCCATCTGAGCTATATATATATATATTCATAGGCAAAGGCTTTGATTTGACAAGTGGATATATTATGCAATAATTCAATAACGTCCTTGTAAACATCTATTTGGGCGGTGTAATTCTTTCTTATTTGAGATGGGAGGTGTAATGATTTCTTTATTTTGTGTGACAAGGCATGGATAAATAATTGGGTGTATAACTATTCCTCATCCATTTTTTGTAACCAAGTTTGTTACTTCCAACTTTTTTTACCTAGATTTCTTGCCACTTACATTATGTGTATTCCATGATGATCTATTGACGAACGGTTACTTCGAGTTTCAATGCTGAAACATTTCTTATGATAAATATCTTAGCTTTTGATACTTTATGACAAAATGAATACATGTTATTATCTAACTAACTGCAAATAACTAAACGTTGTGAGAAGTATTATGGCAGGAAGGGTGGATTCAAAGCCTGCAGCCCTTGAGCCCTTGAATGAGAGGTGAGGAGGACATAGCATGTGCATATTTTTTACGGGTGCATTTGACAATTTTTTGTGTATCTAAAACATTGGGATGCATGGATTCAATGACTTAATGCCCTGTCGCCTAGATGAGCAATCGAGGAGGATATCAGATTGTTCATTTGTCAGTTCGTCGTGTATCCGAGTCCTCAGTTGTATAAAAGTGGTATAATGTATTTACTTTGATGCTTTTGTTGTTGTAGATGTATTCTCACACGTGTCTAATTATTTTCCACTTCACAATGTGACAAATATACTACTACCTCTGATCCATTTGGAGGGACTATGATCTTTTTCTGATCTTCACATGTTTATCACATTTAATTGCTGATGTGAGTATTTTCTCTCTCGCTGTTGTGTGGTTGCTTCCTAGCATTTATTGAAGTAGAAATATTGAACTATGGAGTTCATACCATGTGTCTCTTCACACTGAAATGGGAATATATAAAATGGATACATGTACTTATTTGAGTACTAAATTTAACTAGGGAAACAAATATTGGGATATGTTTGATAACATTAAAATGTGTAATTTGGGGAAGCTAATATATTAATATATGTGCATGAGAATGGTGGTAGGATGCCTTTGATGATGATTTTGTAATACCTCATATAAGCGTTTGGATCTGACTCTCACAGTAACAGAGATAGATGTTGGCAATGGATTTTATTGATAATATGATTTAGATTTTTTAATAGTAGTACAGATAATATTTTGAAGACGTGCGTTGCACGTGCACGGCTACTAGTATAATTAAAGAATTGAACTGCAACCCTTTAGTTAATAGTACACTCAACTAACTGAGTATTTAAAATACGTATTGGTAATATATCTGCTTCCCTTTCCATGTCAGTTAACAAAATTACGGTAGTTAGTCGGACAGCTGCTAGTATAGATCTACCGCAAATTTAAACTGTGTTTAGTCAGTCTACTGATTCCTGTATGATCTGCGGGCATGGCGTGCTTGTGCACCATCAGGAGACAACGGCGTCGTCCAGGCTAGGTCTGTCGGTCTTGATGATTAGAAGATTGAAAATTAGATGAGATGAGAAGCACCAAAATTAAACAACCATATTTGATTCTGAAGAAGCTAAAACGAAGCAAGGGCATAGGATTGAGTAGAGGAGAAATTTGACCGGGAACTTCCACAGGTAGGCAAGTGCAAGCTACAGAATAGGCAATACGCTTGCACCAATAGGATCGGACCAATGCATCCATGAACAAACCGAACCACTTCTCTTGAATTTTATGGATCAAAGATTTGGACGGATCTAACTGGGAAACGTTTCTGCTGCTGGAACCTTTACCTGAAATCCAGCGAGATTGGTCCTGGAGCGGAAACTGCTTCCGCTGATGGGTGCCTCATAGTGACCTCCGGCCGTCCATGATGCATCGACGCCTGCCATCACCGGCGTGCAATCTGTATGATAGACTGACAAAGGGGAAAAGGCTTTGCGTGCATGTGACTAATTAATTAAGGACTCATCGAGGATGGTTGCGAGATTCGAACTCGAGCCTAGAAAGGTACTCCAGAATAGTCAAGCCTCACGCGCGCGTGCGGCTTGGACTCTTAATCCAATGGCTTTAGATTGATTACGGTTAGATCGGATGGACTAAATTTTCTAAAACTTGAGGATTAACGTGAAGCCTCATATGGTGCCTCCAATTAGTAAATATATCTCTACTATATAATATAGCCATGGGAGGTGTTGGTACGTCACGGCACTTTTGCGCAAAGCCCCCTAAGAAATACAGAAACTAACCCGCAGTCCATAGGACTGTAGCATGGTTGACTTCCACGCCAATCTCAGATCGATCGATCACCAGCTCCATAGCGCCCGCCGCCGGCCAGCTCCCTTGCTCCGCCGCCGCCGTCCCTAGCGCCGCAGCCAGCCAGCTCCCTTGCGCCGCCGCCGGCCAGCTCCCTTACTCCTCCCAAACCGACACCAGAAGCATGGAGGCCGCCGCGGTCGCGTCGGCGAAGCTCGATCTCCTTCGTCTGCTCCGGCGACAATCAATGGCTTTCAAAGCTAGCCTTGAGCAAATACAGACAATTCCTACATGGCAGTTGAGTTGACCTTGAGTGTTGACAACGCATGCTACGCAGGTACATGCAGCGGGGCGCGGAGGCGGTGCACGCGGCGAACCCGCGGGCGCTGGTCATCCTCTCCGGCCTGAGCTTCGACAACGACCTTGCCTTCCTCGCGTCGCGGCAGGTGAGCCTGAGCTTTGCGCGGAAGGCGGCGTTCGAGGTGCACTGGTACAGCTTCTCCAACGGGCAGGAGTGGGCGTCGGGAACCCCAACGAGGCGTGCGCCCGCATCGGCGCCAGCGTGTCCCGCCGCGCGCTCTACCTGCTCGACCGGGGCTGGCCGGTCTTCCTCAGCGAGTTCGGCGTCGACAACCGCGGCGGCAACACCAACGACAACCGCTACTACGGCTGCGCCGCCGCCGTCGCCGCCGACCTCGACCTGGACTGGGCGCTCTGGACGCTGCAGGGGAGCTACTACCTCCGGGAGGGCGTGCTGGACCTCGACGAGGTCTACGGCGTGCTCGACCGGGCCTGGTCCGCGCCCCGCAATGCCACCGCGCTCCGCAGGGTCCAGGCCCTGCAGCGCCCGCTCAGGGTCCCGGCTACGCGGAGGCGGCGCCGTACGTGACGCTCTTCCACCCTGCGACGGGGCTGTGCGTGGTGCGGCCGTCGCTGACGCAGCCGCTGGAGCTGGGCCCGTGCGCCGAGACGGAAGCCGTACGTGACGCTCTTCCACCCTGCGACGGGGCTGTGCGTGGTGCGGCCGTCGCTGACGCAGCCGCTGGAGCTGGGCCCGTGCGCCGAGACGGAGGCGTGGACGTACGCGCAGCACGACGGGCGGCTGGCGTTGCGGGATAGCCCGCTGACGTGCCTCCACGCCGAGGGCGCCGGCCGGCCAGTGGGCTTCGGCCTGCCGTGCGCCGCCGACGACCTGTCCCGCTGGCGCCTCGTGTCGGACTCCAAGCTGCACGTCGCCGCCAACGCGTCGTCGTCCTCCAGTCCTGGCATGCTCTGCCTGGACGTCGGCGGGGACGGCCGGAGCGTGGTGACCAACCCGTGCCGGTGCCTGAGCGCGGACAGCAGCTGCGACCCGGAGAGCCAGTGGTTCAAGCTGGTGACCAGCACCAGGAGCGTCGCCGGCAGGGGCACGCTCGCGCAGCTGCCCCTCAAGCTCCAGAGACCCAAAATTCGCTCGCTTTGATCACCGGCCCGAGATAATTGTACATGACATCGTACGTGCAATCAACCGTTCTAGCTGCAAAGGCGCAGCGATGCGAGACGCTGCTCTCTAACTGGAGTAGCGTCTTTCAGAGTTCAGATAACTGAATGTTCTGCCACTCGATTCTAAATGTCCCAAGCTTGCAAAACCCGTCGGTATGTTACGAGCAAATAATCTCACAAAATTGTTCTAGACTTGTGTCTCCACTGTCCAGCAGAGTAGAAGAGACATACTGCAGGCATGTAGGCAAAACACGCATACCACATACGATCAAGAAAAGAGTACCTATAATCACATGAAAACCATGAAAGCCAGTTGCTAAGAAAAAGGTAGAACCATAAATACTATCCGAAATAGTGGAGTGTGCTTGGTAATATTCCATTCCTTGAAAGCCAGTGGATACTAGAGCCAGTGAAACCGTTGCTACTAAAGCGTAAACACACATAAAAAAAATTTGGTTCTGGGATAAGCGGGTAGTGGGGCAACGGGATAAAACGATCAGCACCCTGGGTGGGACGGGATGTCCCAATCCCATCCCACCTGACACCATATCTCCATCCAAAACAGAGCTCTAATATCCCCATTCCCTCTCTATTTCATGGGTGGAAGAACAGAAAAGGAGGATTCTTAAAAAAAAGACTTTCGAAATCTATTTTTATGTGTAGCGGAAAGGAGTTGCGATTTCTTCTTATTCTTATAGAACATCTAGGAGGATCTTCTTCAGCACGGGTGAACCATGAAGGTGCAGGGACCTAGACTGAACGAGCTGCTGCAACACATGCAGGGAACTGTTCCGGCCATCTAATTTACCGTTTCTGTGCATTCGGAATTCCTACCAGAACGCCACGATCATAGCTACTAATTTAGTTAGGTGGCAGCTGTTCATGGTGACCTCGAGGTTCAGCGAGCATGGACTGGGCTGGCAACTAGAGGCACAAGCGAAGCGTCAGCGATCACGGATGCGAGGACGAGACGACCTAACTTCCACAGTTCCACTGTCTTTGAGTAACAAATCTTCTCAGTTTCACAAGCTCCCCGAGGAAGCCTCCCTTGTGGCAGGTCCCAGCAGCGTGTTATCTTACACTTATATGAAATGTATGCATTTTCAGATGTACATATTAATAATAAGATAGTGACCGTACTCTTACCATATTTGGATGAACCTAGAGATTATTTGGTGTGAAAAATAATATATTAAATTGTTTCATCAGCCCGTGGCAACGCACGGGCATTCAACTAGTATATATAAGATGGCAGATGGATGTCAAAACCGCGTTCCTAAATTGCAACATTGAGTAAGAGTTGTATATGGTACAACCTGAAGGTTTTGTCGATCCAGAGAATGCTGGCAAGGTATGCAAACTTCAGCGTTCCATTTATGTACTGAAGTAAGCATCTCGGAGCTAGAATCTTCGCTTTGATGAGGTGATCAAAGATTTTGGATTTGTCCGAAATGCGGAAGAGACCTGTATTTATAAGAAAATAAGCGGGAGCTCAGTTGCATTCCTAGTTCTACATATGGATGATATATTACTGATTGGGGATAATGTGGATCTTCTGAATAGCATGAAGAATTATTTAAACAGTAAATTTTCAATGAAGGATTTAGGAGAAGTTGCTTACGTATTAGGCATTAAAATCTATCGTGATAGATCAAGACGCCTATTAGCGTTAAGTCAGAGTACTTACCTTGATAAGATACTGAAAAAGTTCGGTATAAATAAGGCAAAGAAAGGATTTCTGCCGGTTATCAATAATAAAACATTGAGCATGGCTTAGTGTCCAGTGACGGCTCAGGAGAAGGTCGCAGTGGCTGCTAATCCCTATGCTTCAGCCATAGAATCAATCATGTATGCCATGTTAAGTACTCGATCCGATGTAGCATTGGCTCTTAGTTTGACGAGTCGATTCCAAAGTAATCATGTCAAGGATCATTGGATAGCTGTTAAGAACATTCTGAAATATCTTAAGCAAACCAAGGAAATGTTTCTTGTTTATGGAGGCTGTGAAGAGAAACTTGGCGTAGCAGGTTACGTTGATGTAAGTTTCTGCACAGATCCAGATGACTCGAAATTTCAGACAGGATATGTGTTTAAGGTGAACGGAGGCGCTGTGAGTTGGAGAAGTGGGAAGCAACCCATAGTGGCCCAATCTACAATGGAATCGGAGTACATTGCTGCTTCGGAAGCTGCGAATGAAGCTGTCTGGCTGAGAAAGTTCGTCATCGAGCTCGGAGTGTTCCCAAGCGCGCAAGACCATGTGAACCTCTACTACGACAACACAGGCACCATTGCTAACACGAAGGAACCAAGGTCTCACTCAACTGCCAAACACATTCTCCGACGCTTCCATGTGATAAGACAGTATGTCAAGAAAGGCGATGTGAAGATTTGCAAAATACATACGGATCTGAATGTTGCAGATCCACTGACGAAGCCTCTTCCACGAGACAAGCATGATAAACACCAAGCTGCTATAGGTGTTAGGCTTTTACCAAGTTGTAAACTAGATTAATTTGTACTCTAGTGCAAGTGGGAGACTGAAGAAGATATGTCCTAGAGGCAATTAATAAAGATATTTTATTTGTCATATCTCGATTGTTCATAATACGTTTTATACCATGCTATAACTGTATTAAGCGGAAACATTAATACACACGTGGTATGTAAATAACCAGATCCCTAGTAGCCTCTTTAGTAGTTGATAATCCCAAGAGTAAGGAATCACTGTAGCAAAATTCGATAAGTATTTGAGTGTCGAACCCACGAGGAGCTGAAGGTAAACTATCTATTCTCTAAAGCCCTATAACTCTCTTATATGGCCTTTTATGCAAATCAATAAATTTAAATATGAAAGGAACTAACTAATGGAAGCAAGTGATGTGGAATGGGTTTATCTAGTAACAAGTTTCTCAATCAAGTTTCAAACGCAAGTTTCTTAGAGCAAGTTTCTCTCAGCAGTTTTCTCAAGCAAGTTTCTCAAACTAGCAAGTATCAAGTATCTCAAGTAGCAAATATCTCAAGGGAGCAAATGTTCTAGCAATTGTTATTTCATTCGTGTGGTTGTCACAATTAGTGAAGCACATGTTTCAGTCTTAATTGTTTCTTCTAGGAAGGAGCCATAAATAGGTGTAGCCAAGTAAATGAGCAAATTACACAACTCTTATGATGGATCTCATGGCCAAATAAATGTGCAGCACAAGAATTATTAAGACATAATTGTCCCACCATAGCCTTAAATTCTAGGGTCCCCCATATATATATCCCCCATAATGTAACTTCAAGTCTCAGACCACGGTTTCTGTCTTAGTACTCCGACCCGTCCTACTCAATCCATTACACTACGGTGATCACCTTACATGCATTCCCCAATATATGCGTGCACTCATACATTGTACATCAAGACAATCATAAAAGACAACAAAAGTTGTATGCAACCAATCAATGAACTATTTCACTATTGCCATGAACAAATCACTTCTCAAACATAGATGGGGAGACACAACAGATCAAGGGAATAGTATATTGCATCATATATCATGTTTGCCAAGAGTTTACAGTGGAGAGATGGAGATGATCTTGCTGTAGATGTTGATGATGAACACGCCGGAGGGGGGTGGAGCCCTCCGGAGGTGATTCCGGCGGCGTTTCCCCCCTCCGATCTTCTCCGGCGGCAGCCTTCTGACTCTTTGTTTCGTGGTTTTGTGTTTCTCCGCCGCCTCCTCGCGAAACTCCTCGGGGGACTATTTTTATAGACATTTTTAGGTCAAGATGAATCCACGAAGACGAAAACGGACGGCATCGGAGCCACGAGGAATAAAAGAGGTGGTCCCACACGGCCAAGGAATCTGGCCGCGTGGGACCATCTATTTTCTTCCTCGGACTTCCTTTTTCGCGGATCCTTGGCTCGTACGTCTTCTTATTTCCAAATATTGGGCCCCGTAAAATATTAGGTCATTTGGACGTCGTTTGGTCCCTGAAAGTCAAAAACATGGAAAAAGGGGTTTTCTGGTTCTGCAGGGTTAATTCCAAATAAATGAGGAAACTGTGAATTATCCCCTAAAATCATTATAAAACATAAATATAACCCATATATGATGCAAATAAGTTGGAATATCAAGTAATACAATGTAAAGTTCATGTATGCATTTTTCATGCATCAACATCCCAAGCTTAACCAATACTCGTCCTCGAGTATGAAGGTGATAAAACTAACATGGACTTTGCATTTTAATACCATCAATGGATATCAAAGATGATTACTATTGCTACATAGAGTCAAATGATTCATTCTTCAAAGGAGTATGCAAGATAGATTATGAAGTGATATCAAGTATTTAATGCAACGATGTTCAATGATAATTCACAAATTGTAACATGAAAGAAAGTACTATGGACCACATGTGAGGACCCCGGATTAATTATCCGAGATACTCGTTATGTTTCCTGCAACAGTCCCATGATCAGTGTGCTGTTGCACATAACTTGAGTTGGTATCACAGAACACCCTTAAATACCGAATAAATATACTTACGTGATTGAAGTGATCAGCTTCAACAGGTACTTGCAGCGAAAATCACCAAACAACGTGGAGCCCAAGTCATTCGCCTTTACCCTACAGGCAGCTGACTGGGAAGCGCCCTAGTTCGCAAAGACGTCAGTGAACTCCTCCTCGTCGAACTGCTCTTCTCTGGAATCTGGCTAAGACAATAGCCAGGGACGAAACCAATATGAGTACATTTGATTGTACTCGCAAACTACCCCAACAGGAACATGCACTAATTTTTAATTTTCAAGACTTTTATTTTTAGGGGAAACCTTCCCCAAATCTTTCAAAAGGAGAAGAGTAGATTTTTAATCCTGTTAAAAACAAAACCTTTTGGAAAGTAGTTGTCTTACTATCTTTGTTTAAAAAGGGTAAGAAATCTTTTTAAATCTTTTTCCCGAAAAATACACCTTCTTTTGAAAAGGGTAAGAAACCTCTTTTAAAACCTTTTTCCTCGAAAAACACCCTCTTGTTCCCTTCTCTGGAACTTCCTGCCCTTCTGAACACACCCTTTCATGGTTACTCATCTTTCCAGCAACCATATACCATCCCCTCGGTATAGTTGCATAAAACAAACTTCACTCATTTTTCCTTTCAAACTCAAAACTTTGTAAAACATTGCACATGGTCTTAGGACAGCCTCCCAACTGTCCATATCCGAGGACTCGGCTATTCGAATAGTTTTACACTCTGCAGAGGTAGTACGCTTTTCCCACACCCATCCGGTCACTCATCGTGTCAGCCACGTCCCGCCATACCAAGGTATGCGAAGTTGAGTTCCCGGCCATAGCCTGTCCTTTGCTCATGCTAGTATAGGACCCTGCCGCTACGACACTTTCCACCGACACTCAAATCCTCAGAAACTAAGTGTGGGGACTCGTAGTTCTGCCCGGCGGACCCAAGGGAGCCCTTCAATCCTCTTCCTCCGACACGCTCATACCGGCTTCCGGTAGACTACAATGAAGAGGACCCAGGTCAGGGGGTAGGTCCTCAGACCATCCCCTCATGGAACGAGGTCATCCTCGTTATTGAGGTATCCAGTACTAACACGAGCAAATTATATGACTACGCCCTTGCCCATATGTGGGTAAATGTGGTCGCACAGGTTATCGGCTGGTAGTCATGGTACAAAGACACAATGTGCATTTTTCATAAACATCACCACACTTCACTTCTCTACTTCCATACCGACATCCGGTATACCATAATTCATCCAAGGATTTTCAAAGGAGTTTTGAATAAACAATGTTTTTTCCCATCCTATAGTTTTATATAAACAAACTGAGATTTCTACATAGAGTGGCAAAATAGTTTTTCATAAACTCTTTAAAAAGGTTTTCGCAATCATTTCCAATTTTCATAGCAAAAATACTTTTAATCAAAACTTGGGTGGTTTGTAATCCCACCAAAAGGTTTTTCATAGAAGGCTTTTGAGTAAAACAAATTCATTTAGAAATCATGGTATACCATTGACACCTCTATATCGGGTGTCTCAATAATATACTTGCGTTTTGGAAAAGGGTTTTTCAAATCATAGTTTTAGTGGCAAACGCCACATAAAACACTTATGCTCTTAATAAGTAAAACAGATGAATCAAAATAGAGGTATATAGGTGCAAGCTCAGTGAAGTAGCTTGCCTGGTTTCAGCAGAATGTCCCTGGACTTCCTCTTACTGATTAAAGAAATAAACTCCGATTCTTCTCCAATAAATCCTCTCCAAAGACCACTCCGGTAACGGTATTATCTAGCGTCGCAAACAGGGAATAACAACATTCAATAAACCAAACAAAACCACAAGTGGTGCACAAACATCAAACTAATTATTCAAGCAACGAACTAGGGTCTACACTCATAAGGGTCTTTTACAACTCAGGGGTCTAACACTTTTACACAAGTGAGGGCCAACAAAGGGTAGCAAGGGATGACATGCTACAACATCAGTAGCTAGGAAATGCTACTGATATTCAACATCAATTTTGACATTCATGCACACAATGATTCTATTAGCATACAACTCCTGAGAGTTAGGAAATCCTAGAAAATACCCAGACTAGGGATATTGTTCCCCAATAAAAACTAGCAACACTAACTTCTTCCTATCATGAGACCAAACCAGTAGCAAGATGGCATGCTACTGATGATCTAGCAATGCTAACTAAAATAAACACCCCACTAAGGAATTTCTACTAAAACAAATTCTATTAACTAGGAGAATCTAGGAGAATACCACTCTAGTACCATTAACACTAGGTGACTAAGTGCAATACTAAACTTTTTCCAAAGTGCTATACTACAAAGCTAACACACTCCTAGTAACTAGTATCACACTTAAACATGCTAGAAATCACAAAAGAGATACTAGCACACCCTATATAACTAAATAAATCTATAAACCATAAATGGCAGAAAAGCATGCCACCTAGTTAAATACACCTAAAATAATCCATAGCTCTAAAAATCACACCAAGCTAGGATTAGGTACTCCTAATCATACAGAAGCTCACACAAGTGGATTCACACCAAAAATCATCACCAAATAATTTACAAAAATCCCTAAATGGCTCTCTGGTCAAATACCAAAGTGGATGCCATTTTATTTAGGAAGATCATTTGCATGAGAGGCAAATTTCTACTGCTAGGTATCACTCAAACCTTTCCAAAACAGTTGAGTTTGCATCAATAGCTATCATAGATAAATAGCTATTGAGTTTTTGGTGAAAAGAAGTACTTCTGGCTTTACATTTAATTTTTCCAAACTAATCATCCAAAAGTGTTTCTACCACTTGGATCTGGCTAGGAATATGCTAGGGTACCTCCCTAATTTTTGGTTTGGGCAGAACCTGGGTTTTCCTATTTTATTTTGCAATAAACTGAGAGGACAGAATAGAAAGGCACAGAAAAGAATCAACCTCCAGAAAAAAAAGGAGTTTGGGCCTGATCTGCTCGGATCCGAGCCGAGCCACGGGGACGGCGGCCCATTTAGCGGCCCAACGCGAGCGAAACGGTACGCCGTCTTCGTCTTCCTCGTCAGCACGCTCAGAGCACGCGGCGACAGCAGGGAGCAAGGCGGAGACGGCCTCGGCGACTCCGGCGTTCCTAGGAGAAAAGAAGATGTCCGTGAGATAGCTCGCGACGAGGGGATCTCGGGGGAATGAAAATGGCGTAGGGATAAGATCTGTGCAACCCGCGAGCTTCCCGGCAAGGCGGCGGCCGGAGCGGAAAGGGATGCGGATGACGGCGGCGATCCCGGACTTCCCTCTGCGATTCTTGGCGCAGAGAGGGGGAGTAGAGCACGGCGAAGGTGCTGGTGGTCTGGGATTGGGATGGGGAGCACTCAATCGCCGGCGAGGCGCGTCGGCGACCTTGGCCGGGGTTCGGGCTCAAAGGAAGAAATGCGAGAGAGGATGTGAGGGGAGGAAATGAGTGAGGGGGGGGTGAGGGAGCAGAGGGGAGAGGGCTTCTTATCGTCTCGCAGGGCAGCAGAGAGGGGCGGGGTCCAGACGGTGTCGACACCCGCGGGGAGAACACGGCGACGATGGGGTGAGGAACACGGCGCTGTGCTCTGCCGCGTCGCTGCAACAGGGTGATGGGGGACAGGAGCGAGCAGAGGTGAGCGGCATGGAGAGGTCTTATCTCCTCCAGGGCGAGGCCTGCGTCAGGGGCGAGGCACACGGCGAGCTCGGGAGCACGCCACCGTGCCGTGCTGCCATGGAGTGACAGAGGTCAACGGAGGTTTTGCAAAACGCCCCCTAACTCTTTTTCTCTTCTCACAGACAGGTCCTCGGCTAAAAAGAAATCCTTTATTTCTATTTTGAAACCAGTAGGGTTTCCAGGATTTATTTGAGGGGTTTAAACATTTTACAAAAATCAGAGAAAATTCATGTAGCCTCCCCTATATATGAGGAAGCTCCACAAAAATTGGTTTTACAAAATAAAATGTTTTGCTCCATTTTTGTTCATAGGATTTAAATAAACTATTTTTGGAAATGAATAATTTGGTAATCCTTTAATAATTAAAACCAGAGATAAAATAGTTTGTAGAACCTTTGGAGCTTTCTTGAAAAAAATAAGATACTTAAAATAAGTTTTATTTTCATAAAGAAAACATTTGTTTTGAGGAAATAGAGAAATTGGGAGGGAAATTATTTATGGAGATCATTTTAACTTATGACCTTCATTTCTTTTTAATAAAAGAAAGGAGGGATTTGTTTTAAAATCAACAAGTAGGGTTACTAGAGGAGGGAGTGATGTGAAATGGAGTTATCATTTCATCCCCTTCTCTAGAATTTTGATAAAGAAAGTATAGTTGTTTTAATAAAATAGAGGAATAGATAAAGAGGGAGTTTTATTGAGATCCTCTCTCTAAATTTTTGAAATTAACTTGGGGGCATAACTTTAGAGGGTTTCTCCTCTTCAAGTCACACTCCAAGTTTGGGTGCCAAGGGTGTCCTAAAGTAGTAACAACTCCACTGAGGAATTATCCTCACAAGAACATCACACACAACAGCAAAAATCACCCCAATGGCAACAGCACCAAAATACCAACCAACACAACACTATCCACAACACAACAATATTCACAATTCAAACAAGCCTCACACTTCAAACTACAAGAATAAGTCACACACCTTTTTCCATAACTAACAATGCTATTTTATAAAAGTGGTCACACCCAATTATGACAAGATGTTGTTTAAGGGATTTATCAACCCATAACTTAATAGTTTTCAAAATGGTTTGAAAGGGGAATTATGTGAGGTAATATATTCCCCACTAGTATTTCTTTTAAAAAGGAGTTGAAACTTAGGAGTTTTAAAAATAAGAATTTTATAAATGCCAAAGTGGAAGAGAGGACAGGAGATCACAGATGGTTCCCCATATTTTATAAACATGAAACTTTTGAAAATACTTTCACTGTCTCAAATTAAAGAGTATTTTGTTTGTTGCTAAAACCAAATCATTTGTTGAAATAAACTTTTGGCCAACATAAGAATGGGAAAGACATATGGAATAAATTCTTGTCATAACATGGTCACCAGTGTTGTAAATAAATTTTTACCTAGGTGGATGTCTTGAGTTGACATCTACTAGTCCAACAATCACAAACAACAAGTTACACAAGACCAACAGAACAAATTAAAGGAAAACACAATCACTTGTGAAATAATTCAAAAAGTTTTTGTTGGTTCTGAAATTTGGGTCTGGTTTACCCTTGTTATAAATTTGGGATGTTACAGATCCTTCCCCCCTTAAAATAAATCTCGTCCTCGAGATTTGCCCGGGGGTACAGGAGAGATACGAGAGCAAAATAATTTATTTTAGAAAGGTCGTATATTCACTTTCGTGTATACACGGGTTTTGAAAAACAACAGGGTTTTTCTTCAAAATACCCCTAGCTGTGCCACCAATAATTGGCTCATGGACACAGTGGGTCTGATTTATACGAGGAATTATTTTTGCACGGGGTTTTTCACAGAAAAAGCGAGGGATAAAGGATAGAGGGACACGGGGGGGTTAACTGCTGACTCACTGACATGTGGGCCCGGGGCCCACTTGGCGGTCTCTCCTCCTTTTCTCCTCCTCTTCTTCATCCTTGCTCGCCCTTGCTCTGTACTTGCTCCATTTTCAGTGCGCAGGGCACTCACCCGCGGTACTGCTGCGCGTGCTGTCCGTCGATGCAGCGGCAGACACGGCTTTGGGGACACGATGCCTAGGTGGTTTCGCGCCATTAAGGCGAGTACAGCTCGCGATTCCTCCACTTTCCCGCGCAGTGCGGTGTCGAGGAGCGGCGTCCGAGCTCGGCTTATAAACTAGCGACCTCAGAAAAACATTTCTTCCATCGCGTCGTCACCATGGGCTTCATTACCGATTTCTTCAGAGCCTATGTTGATGCGATGGAGGATGCGGGCTTCCTCGAGGGCTGCTTCGTCTTCGTGCTCTTCGTGTTCTCGATTTTGACGGTGTTCAGCCTGCTGTTCGCGGCAGTGGTGCTCCTAGCCGTGGCCTTGTGCCATTGGTGGTCTAGCGCGGGGGCTGGTGCTGCGACAGTGGCGCCTGCTGCGCTAGAGGAGCCAGATGCGGCGGAGGAGCGCACGGTGGAGGAGCTTGCGGCGGTGGAGGAGGTGGTAGACCTTCCGGCTGGAGGTGAGCAGGCTGCTCGAGCTGTCTGCCGCCGTCGGGCGGCGCGTGACTCGGCTCTGAGTGAGCCAGGCTCATCCTCTGGTGGCATCGGGGAGTTCGAGAGAGATTAGGAATCTCTAGGTGCCGTTGCATCCGTGCTGGCAGTGTTGTTTGTAGGAGTAGAACTTGTATCCTCTGTTCCTTTCTGAATTTCTCGCTTCTGTACTGCAATCCGTGATTGTATTGATCTTGCCTTTGCTGATAACCCGGGACAAGGTGTGCCTTGTCGAAATCTTCTTGGTTGACACAACTCTGGTCTTGCAGCACAGATAGGATGCAGAAGTACTAGAATAAACTTGTTTTGGCGAGAAATATATTTTTAGAGAAATATCACTGCAATATATGGTCTCAACCATTTGCAGTGGTAGCACACATTCCAACCATATAGGTTGAACACGACAACTAAGAACACCCTACAAGATGTCCTTCTGTGTTCCAGCGAGCATTTACGCTTCGCAAGCATTTTAAGGCTTGCGAGGCTCACATCTCGTGGAGGGCTCGGGCCCCTTTCTTTAACATGCAGAAAGCACAAGGTTCATATTGGGTGAGGAACCTTGGGGAGATTGCATGTAGGAGAACACACACAAAAATAATTTGCATACTACAAAATAGTCCCATTCAAAGTTTGCATTAATTCACAGGGGTATGCGTCTGGGGTCACATACGGTTCCTGTTTTAAGTGATCTGTCGTTGCTTTTTAAAACTTTTAACTGAAAAAAAGCATGACATTCCATCAGATGTCAACCAAGTGGTTAACAAGATGATAAGAATACCAAGTTTTTATTTCGGGCTGATTCGATATCAGCCGGGAACAGACAACAACCTTGCATTACAAGAACACGAGAAAAACAAGCAACAAACCAACAACAGACTAACAACGGTTGCTCCACACACGCAAACACACAAGCGCTGGTCAGGCTAACTAAACCTGGGTTCTACTCTGCCTGAGAGGTCTAGGAGTCGGTGAAGCGTGACCGAGACAAAGAGTGGTGTCCACATCTCTGTCTTCCAAGGGGTGGGGAACTACAGGCACGCCTTCGAGGACACACCTGGTTCTTGGGGTGGCTGCTGAACTCGGGCGAGAGCTTGTGTCACCGAAGCATCCAGCAATTCATCTAGGACCGACTGTCTTGCATCCTGAGCTTGCCCACGGTGAGAAGTGGGTTGGTTCCTTGCTCGACCCAGTTCCCGGCGGGCACGAGCAAGGTGGCGCCTTGTGGTCATGAGTTCCTCCATCAGGGTGTGACTGAATCTTGTCATTGCAGCTCCATAGGTGACCAGGGTGATTACGGCAGGGTCAGCTTCCTGTCCCATGGAAGCTTGGAAAGCCTCCGCAACATGCTCAGGTATGGCTGGGAGGAAGTGGAAAGCTCGCTACCGCCATCGCCGGTTCTGAGTACCGGAGACGGACAAGTCCTTCCCAGGCTGCTACCTGGAGGGCTAGATCTAGGGTAGGCATGCTCTTACCCTGGATCAAGTAAGTCGGACTGATGCCCAAAGGCACGAGCCGATATGCACCTCGACTTGGAATTCACTCCCGGCGAGCGGGAGAGAGTTCTCGAACACCACATATCGAGGACGGGCAGGCCGACCAAGAATGTGGCAGACGGCCTTCCAAAGCATCAGCGGAAACCCACTATGCTCTCGGCAGTGGTTTCCATGATAACTCTGAGGTTTGCCATTGGGTTCTTTTGGATCTGGATGAAGGATAAGAACACGGGATTCTTGCCTCAGGAGATTTGGGTCGCTAAGGGTGAGTGAGTGGGGATAGATGGCAGATGGAACGGGGCCTTTTATAAGCTAGGTGTGTCGGCTCCTTTCTGGGGAAGAACCCGGGGAGCGTCTCGGTAGTGGGGACAAGCCCTACTGTACGCTACTGTGAACCGACGCCTGGCCATGCCGGTTAGGCAGGGAGGAGTCAGATCGTGGACTCACTGTAAGGGAACACCTCAAACAAGCAATAAACACACAAGGTACGTTTAGTACCAATGGACGCCTAATACTCGTAGTAGCCGGGTAGTATGACTAAAGTTCCTATCATAAGTGTTCCTATGGGTCTTGGTTAGACAGGGGTGCTGAAATCTTCAGTTCGTCGCCTTAGTCTTCAACTGGAGACTCTGAGATTGTCGAAGTAGCCACTTGAGTAGAATTGCTGAGGTTGAGCTGAGGTCTTCAGAGATCTCTTGATTTGGTTGATGTCGATGATCTTGACATTTGTAGACCAATGAACTTGATGTTGAATGTTAGTATTGAGATGGTTGCTTCTTCTTTGTAGGTGCTAGCTAATTAGGTCTCTTTTGGGTTCATCGTCAAGTATTTTGAACAGGTAAGAAGAGTAGAGAAACCTTTAGTAAAATTTAAAATAGAAAGGTAAGATTCAGAAGTAAATTGAGAAGACGAGAAGAGCGGGAGCCATTCTTGGACTTCCCTAGATAAGGATATATTTTTGGTGTGAATATATTTTTTTAACAAAATATTCTCTTCCTAACTAACGTCCATGCTAACTAAGGTCTGTTACAGTCAGGATGGCTCTGATACCAAGTCTGTGAGGACCCCGGATTAATTATCCGAGATACTCGTTATGTTTCCTGCAACAGTCCCATGATCAGTGTGCTGTTGCACATAACTTGAGTTGGTATCACAGAACACCCTTAAATACCGAATAAATATACTTACGTGATTGAAGTGATCAGCTTCAACAGGTACTTGCAGCGGAATCACCAAACAACGTGGAGCCCAAGTCATTCGCCTTTACCCTACAGGCAGCTGACTGGGAAGCGCCCTAGTTCGCAAAGACGTCAGTGAACTCCTCCTCGTCGAACTGCTCTTCTCTGGAATCTGGCTAAGACAATAGCCAGGGACGAAACCAATATGAGTACATTTGATTGTACTCGCAAACTACCCCAACAGGAACATGCACTAATTTTTAATTTTCAAGACTTTTATTTTTAGGGGAAACCTTCCCCAATCTTTCAAAAGGAGAAGAGTAGATTTTTAATCCTGTTAAAACAAAACCTTTTGGAAAGTAGTTGTCTTACTATCTTTGTTTAAAAAGGGTAAGAAATCTTTTTAAATCTTTTTCCCGAAAAATACACCTTCTTTTGAAAAGGGTAAGAAACCTCTTTTAAAACCTTTTTCCTCGAAAAACACCCTCTTGTTCCCTTCTCTGGAACTTCCTGCCCTTCTGAACACACCCTTTCATGGTTACTCATCTTTCCAGCAACCATATACCATCCCTCGGTATAGTTGCATAAAACAAACTTCACTCATTTTTCCTTTCAAACTCAAAACTTTGTAAAACATTGCACATGGTCTTAGGACAGCCTCCCAACTGTCCATATCCGAGGACTCGGCTATTCGAATAGTTTTACACTCTGCAGAGGTAGTACGCTTTTCCCACACCCATCCGGTCACTCATCGTGTCAGCCACGTCCCGCCATACCAGAGGTATGCGAAGTTGAGTTCCCGGCCATAGCCTGTCCTTTGCTCATGCTAGTATAGGACCCTGCCGCTACGACACTTTCCACCGACACTCAAATCCTCAGAAACTAAGTGTGGGGACTCGTAGTTCTGCCCGGCGGACCCAAGGGAGCCCTTCAATCCTCTTCCTCCGACACGCTCATACCGGCTTCCGGTAGACTACAATGAAGAGGACCCAGGTCAGGGGGTAGGTCCTCAGACCATCCCCTCATGGAACGAGGTCATCCTCGTTATTGAGGTATCCAGTACTAACACGAGCAAATTATATGACTACGCCCTTGCCCATATGTGGGTAAATGTGGTCGCACAGGTTATCGGCTGGTAGTCATGGTACAAAGACACAATGTGCATTTTTCATAAACATCACCACACTTCACTTCTCTACTTCCATACCGACATCCCGGTATACCATAATTCATCCAAGGATTTTCAAAGGAGTTTTGAATAAACAATGTTTTTTCCCATCCTATAGTTTTATATAAACAAACTGAGATTTCTACATAGAGTGGCAAAATAGTTTTTCATAAACTCTTTAAAAAGGTTTTCGCAATCATTTCCAATTTTCATAGCAAAAATACTTTTAATCAAAACTTGGGTGGTTTGTAATCCACCAAAAGGTTTTTCATAGAAGGCTTTTGAGTAAAACAAATTCATTTAGAAATCATGGTATACCATTGACACCTCTATATCGGGTGTCTCAATAATATACTTGCGTTTTGGAAAAGGGTTTTTCAAATCATAGTTTTAGTGGCAAACGCCACATAAAACACTTATGCTCTTAATAAGTAAAACAGATGAATCAAAATAGAGGTATATAGGTGCAAGCTCAGTGAAGTAGCTTGCCTGGTTTCAGCAGAATGTCCCTGGACTTCCTCTTACTGATTAAAGAAATAAACTCCGATTCTTCTCCAATAAATCCTCTCCAAAGACCACTCCGGTAACGGTATTATCTAGCGTCGCAAACAGGGAATAACAACATTCAATAAACCAAACAAAACCACAAGTGGTGCACAAACATCAAACTAATTATTCAAGCAACGAACTAGGGTCTACACTCATAAGGGTCTTTTACAACTCAGGGGTCTAACACCTTTACACAAGTGAGGGCCAACAAAAGGGTAGCAAGGGATGACATGCTACAACATCAGTAGCTAGGAAATGCTACTGATATTCAACATCAATATTGACATTCATGCACACAATGATTCTATTAGCATACAACTCCTGAGAGTTAGGAAATCCTAGAAAATACCCAGACTAGGGATATTGTTCCCCAATAAAAACTAGCAACACTAACTTCTTCCTATCATGAGACCAAACCAGTAGCAAGATGGCATGCTACTGATGATCTAGCAATGCTAACTAAAATAAACACCCCACTAAGGAATTTCTACTAAAACAAATTCTATTAACTAGGAGAATCTAGGGGAATACCACTCTAGTACCATTAACACTAGGTGACTAAGTGCAATACTAAACTTTTTCCAAAGTGCTATACTACAAAGCTAACACACTCCTAGTAACTAGTATCACACTTAAACATGCTAGAAATCACAAAAGAGATACTAGCACACCTATATAACTAAATAAATCTATAAACCATAAATGGCAGAAAAGCATGCCACCTAGTTAATACACCTAAAATAATCCATAGCTCTAAAAATCACACCAAGCTAGGATTAGGTACTCCTAATCATACAGAAGCTCACACAAGTGGATTCACACCAAAAATCATCACCAAATAATTTACAAAAATCCCTAAATGGCTCTCTGGTCAAATACCAAAGTGGATGCCATTTTATTTAGGAAGATCATTTGCATGAGAGGCAAATTTCTACTGCTAGGTATCACTCAAACCTTTCCAAAACAGTTGAGTTTGCATCAATAGCTATCATAGATAAATAGCTATTGAGTTTTTGGTGAAAAGAAGTACTTCTGGCTTTACATTTAATTTTTCCAAACTAATCATCCAAAAGTGTTTCTACCACTTGGATATGGCTAGGAATATGCTAGGGTACCTCCCTAATTTTTGGTTTGGGCAGAACCTGGGTTTTCCTATTTTATTTTGCAATAAACTGAGAGGACAGAATAGAAAGGCACAGAAAAGAATCAACCTCCAGAAAAAAAAGGAGTTTGGGCCTGATCTGCTCGGATCCGAGCCGAGCCACGGGGACGGCGGCCCATTTAGCGGCCCAACGCGAGCGAAACGGTACGCCGTCTTCGTCTTCCTCGTCAGCACGCTCAGAGCACGCGGCGACAGCAGGGAGCAAGGCGGAGACGGCCTCGGCGACTCCGGCGTTCCTAGGAGAAAAGAAGATGTCCGTGAGATAGCTCGCGACGAGGGGATCTCGGGGGAATGAAAATGGCGTAGGGATAAGATCTGTGCAACCCGCGAGCTTCCCGGCAAGGCGGCGGCCGGAGCGGAAAGGGATGCGGATGACGGCGGCGATCCCGGACTTCCTCTGCGATTCTTGGCGCAGAGAGGGGGAGTAGAGCACGGCGAAGGTGCTGGTGGTCTGGGATTGGGATGGGGAGCACTCAATCGCCGGCGAGGCGCGTCGGCGACCTTGGCCGGGGTTCGGGCTCAAAGGAAGAAATGCGAGAGAGGATGTGAGGGGAGGAAATGAGTGAGGGGGGGGTGAGGGAGCAGAGGGGAGAGGGCTTCTTATCGTCTCGCAGGGCAGCAGAGAGGGGCGGGGTCCAGACGGTGTCGACACCCGCGGGGAGAACACGGCGGCGATGGTGTGAAGAACACGGCGATGCACTGCCGCGTCGCTGCAACAGGGTGATGGGAGACAGAGCGAGCAGAGGTGAGCGGCATGGAGAGGTCTTATCTCCTCCAGGGCGAGGCCTGCGTCAGGGGCGAGGCACACGGCGAGCTCGGGAGCACGCCACCGTGCCGTGCTGCCATGGAGTGACAGAGGTCAACGGAGGTTTTGCAAAACGCCCCCTAACTCTTTTTCTCTTCTCACAGACAGGTCCTCGGCTAAAAAGAAATCCTTTATTTCTATTTTGAAACCAGTAGGGTTTCCAGGATTTATTTGAGGGGTTTAAACATTTTACAAAAATCAGAGAAAATTCATGTAGCCTCCCTATATATGAGGAAGCTCCACAAAAATTGGTTTTACAAAATAAAATGTTTTGCTCCATTTTTGTTCATAGGATTTAAATAAACTATTTTTGGAAATGAATAATTTGGTAATCCTTTAATAATTAAAACCAGAGATAAAATAGTTTGTAGAACCTTTGGAGCTTTCTTGAAAAAAAATAAGATACTTAAAATAAGTTTTATTTTCATAAAGAAAACATTTGTTTTGAGGAAATAGAGAAATTGGGAGGGAAATTATTTATGGAGATCATTTTAACTTATGACCTTCATTTCTTTTTAATAAAAGAAAGGAGGGATTTGTTTTAAAATCAACAAGTAGGGTTACTAGAGGAGGGAGTGATGTGAAATGGAGTTATCATTTCATCCCCTTCTCTAGAATTTTGATAAAGAAAGTATAGTTGTTTTAATAAAATAGAGGAATAGATAAAGAGGGAGTTTTATTGAGATCCTCTCTCTAAATTTTTGAAATTAACTTGGGGGCATAACTTTAGAGGGTTTCTCCTCTTCAAGTCACACTCCAAGTTTGGGTGCCAAGGGTGTCCTAAAGTAGTAACAACTCCACTGAGGAATTATCCTCACAAGAACATCACACACAACAGCAAAAATCACCCCAATGGCAACAGCACCAAAATACCAACCAACACAACACTATCCACAACACAACAATATTCACAATTCAAACAAGCCTCACACTTCAAACTACAAGAATAAGTCACACACCTTTTTCCATAACTAACAATGCTATTTTATAAAAGTGGTCACACCCAATTATGACAAGATGTTGTTTAAGGGATTTATCAACCCATAACTTAATAGTTTTCAAAATGGTTTGAAAGGGGAATTATGTGAGGTAATATATTCCCCACTAGTATTTCTTTTAAAAAGGAGTTGAAACTTAGGAGTTTTAAAAATAAGAATTTTATAAATGCCAAAGTGGAAGAGAGGACAGGAGATCACAGATGGTTCCCCATATTTTATAAACATGAAACTTTTGAAAATACTTTCACTGTCTCAAATTAAAGAGTATTTTGTTTGTTGCTAAAACCAAATCATTTGTTGAAATAAACTTTTGGCCAACATAAGAATGGGAAAGACATATGGAATAAATTCTTGTCATAACATGGTCACCAGTGTTGTAAATAAATTTTTACCTAGGTGGATGTCTTGCGTTGACATCTACTAGTCCAACAATCACAAACAACAAGTTACACAAGACCAACAGAACAAATTAAAGGAAAACACAATCACTTGTGAAATAATTCAAAAAGTTTTTGTTGGTTCTGAAATTTGGGTCTGGTTTACCCTTGTTATAAATTTGGGATGTTACACCACATGTATGCATAATGAAAGTAAGAACATCCTATAATGGTCATAGAGTATTCATGAAAATCTGAATATAAAAGGTGGACACTTTGGAAAGATATATAAATGAGTAGGGGTAAAGCATGAATAAGTTTCATCTAACTTCCAAACTCTTCTACTTAAGTTAATGATTGCAAGGTGGTAATACTTGGTGTCAAGCTCTCATTACCCCTATCATAGCATCTTGAATGATTAAAGTTTAAAGTGAAAGCAAATATGAGTAGTGTGCTTGACAAAGTATATGTTGAATGTCTCATGCCCCTTGAATACAAGTACCTATACCATGGTGTTACTCAACTTGGGAAACAAAGTAAGTTCAAGTTAAATATCATTGTAAGTAATAATAGCATCATTAAGAGCGTCAACTGGGGTACCTCTTGTCCCAGGATATGGAAACAAGCCCATATCAAAATGACAAGACAAACATACAAAATGAACAATCTCAACACCCTTTTTATTTACCATTGGGATAGATTTTTATTATAAGGTGTATCACTGACGGTTCACCATAGTATGTAAGTAAATTTCCACCATGAATGATGCATGGCTTAGCTTAGCGACCCAGTCGTCTCTCTAACCATTTATACAAACTCATTTAAACTTGCTTTGTCTCCACATTTATTTCACCCATGATAAGCATCCATAAACAAAAGTACATGATATCAACTAAATAAAATGAAGAGCATGTTGAAAGCTTGCCATGTGACAGCACATATGAGCTAACTCTCAACCCAAGACATTTGTCAAGCCCACAACATCATAATTTTAATCACAATGGGTCATGTTTATTTAATGCAATAAAAGTAAAGTGTGCATCAAGTTCGTGAGAGCTCTATAACCAACTTTTCCCATGACAATCAACAACATAAGCATTTTCATTCAGAGGTATAGATAACACAAATATCATGATAATCATACTCGGAATAGCATAAAGCTAATAGGTAGATATGGTGGACTCACTGGAAAAACTTTGGTTGAAGGTGTTGGAAACAAGTTTTTACTTGTTGGAATTTTTGGGCTAGCAAGAGGGAGAAAGTTGACCATCTAAATGCATGCATGAGTCCATAGAACTAACCAATCCATGTTAAACAAAGTAAAGTAACATTCAGCATCAAAACATGAATAAAAGATAGCTCTTGATAAAACACTTGCATATTAACACTCATTAACAAAGCATATGAATCATGCAACTAAATGTATCTTTTTGAATCAACTTAAACATCCCTTTCCCAATCTTTTAATAGAATCCAACTTAATTCAACCCAAATTTCCAGTACCTCTTTCATATATAAATGATGGTGGTGGTCACACAAAATAAAAATCAAACCAAAATAAAAAGCAAACAAAAGACGCTCCAAGTTTATGCGATAAGGTGCATTGATCAAAAAACAGAAGTTAGACGTGTGCAAACCGAGAGTGTGTAGGTCCAGTGGGGTTGTCTTCACATCCCCAAGCTTATGGTCTTCACCATCCTTGGATAGCTCTTGGTGCATCTCCTCTAATCCCTGTGAAAAAAGTTCAAAACACCGTTTCTCCCATTTCTTTTCTGTGGGGTGACATTAGTAGTGATAGACAAATAAATTTCTTGCTGCATATAATCCTTAGACAAAAATTCATATGAATGTCCAGAAAGTATATAATGTTGTATGCCTACTTAAAAACTCAATTGGATCAAAAAGATTCAAGTTAAAAGTTCAAAAAAAATGCATCAAACAAAATGGGACAGAATCTGTCCAGAAAAATAGCAGCAGCAAAACATATTTTTCTAGCCTACTTAACTTTGTCGAAAAATTCCGAAAATATTCATGCATACAGAGGATGAAAAGTGGCAACTACAGTTCAAATATCAGCTCATTCGGAGTTACATAATAAGAATTAAAAATCATACCGTGCACAGATTCGTGCAGGAATAAAATCTCCGAATGCTATAAGAAACTTTTTCAAACCAAAATGGGTAAAACTTGGCACTTTATTAAAAAATCCAGAAACTAAACTAAAAACTAAGTCTCTTGTTATAGCAAGAGGACACAAAAAAAATCACAAATAAAAACAACCGGGTTGCCTCCCGTAAAGCGTTTTCTTTATTGCCATATAGCTAGGCTTCTTACTCGGTATCAAGATGGTTGGAGTGAGGTGGCTTGGCATCCGCAAGCTTAAATTCTTGTACTTATTTGATATATGTAGGGTGAGCCTAGGGGTAACATCCCAAGCTTGAGTGTTTGTCCCTCTTGATATTTGTTCATCACCCTCAACTATTCCACTTGAAAATTTTCTTTACACAAAACTCATCATAAAACTTGATTAGAGGGGTTAGTGTCTCCATAAATTAAATCCACATAAGTACAGAAAAGACATATCATGAGTTGATTCTAAACATTAACTAATGTTACTATGGTTGTGTATTGTTCTTTGATCCAAAGAACCACACAAAATACAAGTAATGAGAGTAATGCAAAATAAAGACAGAATCTGTCAAAAACTGGACAGCCCGTAAAGAGTGAATTTTCAGAGACACTTACGTTGCTCAAATCAGAAAACTTTGAACTAATGAAATGTGTAATAATACTGAATATTGCTGACGTGAAATTTCAGGTCAAAATTCCTTTCTGTGATTTTTAACATTTTTCGCAGTAAAGCTTAGGAATTGGTTTTCTGGACAGCAAATTACTATTGTTTGATCCTACCTCTCAAAAGAGGTTATTCTTTCCATAAATATGAAAAATAAGATACAAATGTGATGTTACAGTAGTAAATAAGCACCTTGACTCAAAAACGAAAATCAAACTGAAGAAATAAAAAAGAAGCAAAACCAAGAAAGTTCAAGAGAAACAAACAAAGAAGAAAGAAAATATTTTTGTTGTTTTTGATTTAGCAAAAAGGCAAAAGAAGAAGCAAATATATACAACATAAACACTCTTTTTATTTGGTTTTAGCTTTGGGAAAAGTTTTAATGATAGAGACTTTGCAACGGTTCCATTGGCACGAACAACATGTTCAAGGTCGACCCAACTTCTCCATTACTCATCCTTCTCATTTACTTTCCCAAATTTTATATAAAATGAAAATCTTAAACTAATTGTCACAGAACAGTAGGTAAAGATATTTTACATGTTGTAAAGATATAAAGGTGTGTTCAAACCGAATAGGAAGTTAAAGCATAAGGAACACACCACAGAATATTAAACAATTTACTTTTAAGTCTAACTCTCTTCCTATGCATTGGAATTTTATATATGAATAAATAACAACAAATTTGAGGTAACCAATGCATAATAATCAATAGCTTGCATTTTAAATAACATAGAAACATAAAGGGGATTCTTATCTCTCCCTCTCTCATAATAGTTGCAAGCATTAAAGTTAAACATAACCACATAGTTTTGAATAGAATCACCACATAAAGACTTATCATCTAATGAGCATAATGGATCATCAAACTCAATTAAATCACTTTCATCCTCAATAGTAGGGGGACTAAAAATACCATATTCATCAAACAAACTTCCCCAAGCTTAAGGTTTTCCTTAGCATTAGCAATAAAGGTGTTCAAAGAATTAGTACTACCACAAACATGATTGTTATGCAAATAAAATTTAATTTTCTCCTCAAACACTTCATGTCCTAACTCAAGATAGATATTATACAATTCCATAATTGTTTGGTTGTTTTCCATTTTATAATTTTTTTGTGTTTTAGATTTATATGTTAGTATGCAATGCAAACAAGAATAAAAGCTTAGCACAACGCTCCCCGGCAACGGCGCCAGAAAAGTGTTTGATAATCCCCAAGAGCAAGGAATCACTGTAGCACAATTCGATAAGTATTTGAGTGTCGAACGCACGAGGAGCTGAAGGTAAACTATCTATTCTCTAAAGCCCTATAACTCTCTTATATGGCCTTTTATGCAAATCAATAAATTTAAATATGAAAGGAACTAACTAATGGAAGCAAGTGATGTGGAATGGGTTTATCTAGTAACAAGTTTCTCAATCAAGTTTCAAACGCAAGTTTCTTAGAGCAAGTTTCTCTCAGCAGTTTTCTCAAGCAAGTTTCTCAAAGTAGCAAGTATCAAGTATCTCAAGTAGCAAATATCTCAAGGGAGCAAATGTTATAGCAATTGTTATTTCATTCGTGTGGTTGTCACAATTAGTGAAGCAAATGTTTCAGTCTTAATTGTTTCTTCTAGGAAGGAGCCATAAATAGGTGTAGCCAAGTAAATGAGCAAATTACACAACTCTTATGATGGATCTCATGGCCAAGTAAATGTTCAGCACAAGAATTATTAAGACATAATTGTCCCACCATAGCCTTAAGTTCTAGGGTCCCCCATATATATATCCCCCATAATGTAACTTCAAGTCTCAGACCACGGTTTCTGTCTTAGTACTCCGACCCCTCCTACTCAATCCATTACACTACGGTGATCACCTTACATGCATTCCCTAATATATGCGTGCACTCATACATTGTACATCAAGACAATCATAAAAGATAACAAAACTTGTATGCAACCAATCAACGAACTATTTCACTATTGCCATGAACAAATCACTTCTCAAACATAGATGGGGAGACACAATAGATCAAGGGAATAGTATATTGCATCATATATCATGTTTGCCAAGAGTTTACAGTGGAGAGATGGAGATGATCTTGCTGTAGATGTTGATGATGAACACAACGGAGGGGGGTGGAGCCCTCCGGAGGTGATTCCGGCAGCGTTTCCCCCTCCGATCTTCTCCGGCGGCAGCCTTCTGACTCTTTGTTTCGTGGTTTTGTGTTTCTCCGCCGCCTCCTCGCGAAACACCTCGGGGGACTATTTTTATAGACGTTTTTAGGTCAAGACGAAGCCACGGAGACGAAAACGGACGACATCGGAGCCACGAGGAATAAAAGAGGTGGTCCCACACGGCCAAGGAATCTGGCCGCGTGGGACCATCTATTTTCTTCCTCGGACTTCCTTTTTCGCGGATCCTTGGCTCGTACGTCTTCTTATTTACAAATATTGGGCCCCGTAAAATATTAGGTCATTTGGACGTCGTTTGGTCCCTGAAAGTCAAAAACATGAAAAAAGGGGTTTTCTGGTTATGTAGGGTTAATTCCAAATAAATAGGGAAACTGTGAATTATCCCCTAAAATCATTATAAAACATAAATATAACCATATATGATGCAAATAAGTTGGAATATCAAGTAATAAATGTAAAGTTCATGTATACATTTTACATGCATCAGTAGTCCATTGAGATCAATAGATGATCAAGATTTTCTGATCATGGACTTGGACGTCAATTGATAATGGAGTCATATCATTAGGTGAATGATGTGATAGACGCACACCCAATTTATATAGGACGTAGTACTCACGCCTTCAACCATGAGATCATACTTAATTGCTAATTCTGGAAGGTATTTTGATTACATCAAATGTCACTCCTTATATAGGATGACAATAAAGTTGTCCCTCTCGGGTATCCGAAAGGAATATGTTGAGGCGTATGATCAAGAGCGGGATTTGCCAATCCATATAGCAGGATAGATACTCTGGACCCACTCGGTGAGATTACGTCAATGAGCTTACAAGCATGTGACTAGGTCACGAGGATGTAATATCACAGACGAGTAAAGATAGTGTTGTCAGGTAACGAGATTAAGCTTGGTATCGTGATGCCAGAGATTGAGTCTCGGACAAACTAAGTATTGATGGCTACGTGTTGGTGAACCCCAAGAGGAAGGTTATGATGTAGACAGCAGAAGTTTTCCCTTGAGAAATCTACCCAAGGTTATCAATCCAGTAGGACTTGACGATCTATCGGAAGGTTGTTGATGTTGACTCCCCCTGGCGCTAGGGAGCTTGCACCAACGTGGAATCTGCACAGACACAAACCAGAACTTTGCCCAACACGAAACAGAGAGGTTGTCAATCTCTCCGGTCTTGCAGAAACAAAGAGTTAAACGTATGGTGTGGAAAACAGCAGGAAAAACAGCAAGTAACAGGAAACAGATGATTGCAGCAGGTTGTGTAAACAGTATGAGGAAATTGGACCAGGGTCCACAGTTCACTAGTGGTGTCTCTCTCAGAACAGATAACTAGCATGTTGGGTAAACAAATTACAGCTGGGCAATTGACAAATAGAGAGGGCATAACAATGCAATACATGCCAAGATGTCTACTATGAAATCTAGTTGGGCATTACAACAAAGTACATAGACCGTTATTCCAACGCATCTATGCCTAAATAATCCACCTTCAAGGCAGCATCCGCATCCATTCAGTATTAAGTTGCTAACAACAGATTATTGCATGAAGTAAAGTGTGTAATGTAATCAATACAAGTGCCCTTGGACACTGCACCAATGTTTTATCCCTAGTAGCAACAGCACATCTACCATCTTAGACCTTTCTGTCACTGATCCAGATATCTAGAGACTGAACCCACTATCGAGCATAAATACCCCCTCTTGGAGTCACAAGCATCTACTTGGCCAAAGCATCTACTAGCAACGGAGAGCATGCAAGATCAAGAGCACATAGATAAACAACTTGAATAAACATGGTATCAATATTCATCGGATCCCAGCAAACACAACATCTAGCATTACAATAAGATGATCTTGATCATGTTAGGCAGCTCACAAGATCTAAACATGGAGGCACAAGGTAGAGAGACAACCATCTAGCTACTGCTATGGACCCGTAGTCCAGGGGTGGACTACTCACGCATCACTCCGGAGGCAGGCATGGTGATGTAGAGCCCTCCGGTGATGATCTCCCCTCCGGCAGGGTGCCGGGAAGAGCTTCAGAACTCCTCCGATCTGAGATTGACGATGACGGCCGCGACGGAACTTTTCGTGGAATATGATCGACCGTAATAGGGTTTTCGCGTCGCGGAGAATATATAGGCGAAGAGGCGGCGTCGGTGGCCGAGGGGGGCCACCACGCCATAGGGGGGCGCGGGCCCACCCTGGGCCGCGCCCTAGTGTGGCGTGGCCCCCTGGTGGGTCTGCTCCGACTCCCCTTTGGACTCCGTGATCTCCTCGTGATATTATTGACGATGTCTTTTGTTTCGTCCAATTCCGAGAATATTTCCTTAATAGATTTTCTGAAACCAAAAACAGCAGAAAACAGGGAACTGGCACTGTGGCATCTTGTTAATAGGTTAGTCCCAGAAAATGCATAAAAATGATATAAAGTGTAACCAAAACATGTAGCAATTGATATAATAACAGCATGGAACATCAAAAATTATAGATACGTTTGAGACGTATCAAGCATCCCCAAGCTTAGTTCCTGCTCGTCCTCGAGTAGGTAAACGATAAAAACAGATAATTTTTGAAGTGACATGCTACCAACACAATCTTTGATCAAATAACAATGTAATGCACATGATCTGAATGAAGTGATCCAAGCCAATGGTCTATAGTTTGCAAGCAAGTAAATAAAGAGTAAACATAAGTGATCACACAAGTGCAAACTTTCATGAATAACACTATAAAACATTTAGAGATATAATAGTCTAACATAATAGTTAGTTCACAGCAGCAATAATTCTCAACATGAAAGTGTTTGTATCAACACAAAGGAAGATAATAGCTTCAGCTTTTGCTTCAACTTTCAACATGTATATCATATAGATAATGTCAATGCAAAGAATATGATCAACCAAACACAAAGTTATGTAAAAACTGTTATACTGGAGTTGACAATGATGTTTGCTTAAGTAGACAGAAAGAAGTGGGAAAACTGACTCAACATAAAAGTAAAAGAATGGCCCTTCGCAGAGGGAAGCAGGGATTAACATCATGTGCTAGAGCTGTAGTTCCCGAAGGCATATAGAGAGCATAAAATATTGTTTTGTAAGGTAATGGTGTATACAGGTGTCAACAAATCAAATAGCAGGTACTTGTCATCTTCCATGGCTAACTAACTTTTAGAGCGGTTCCGAGAGTTTTTAGGACTGCACTTGTAACAAGCACTTATTGGTGACACTCCTCCCAACCATTTACTTTCCACAAACCATGGCTAACCGAATCCTCGGGTGCCCACCAACATTCACCATGGAGGAGTGTCTATTTATTTATTTATAGGGTGGACTAACCAGCTCTTTAATGCAAAATAAAAGGTGGAGAAGCAGATGAAGCTGCCAATCCTTGTAAATTAATTAGCATGGAAGATGACAAATCTCACTACTACGTCCTTATGAGCTTTTCAAGTAGTGACACAAAAAGGAAATGTAACAGTTTTGAGTAGTTAGTAGATAGCACATGAAGAAATTTACTTGGAATGGTGAAAACACCACATAATAGGTAGGTATGGTGGACACAGGTGGCATGGATTTGGCTCAAGGTTTTGGATGTACAAGAAGCATTCCCTCTTAGTACAGAGTTTAGGCTAGCAAGTTATTATAAGCAAACATCATTATCAACTGGAATAGCAAGAGTGTACATAAAACACAAGGTTTGACGAACCATAGACTCCCACTGTCTTCCTTGTTAACACATAGCCTTCATCCAAAAATTATCTAGACTACTATGGACTTCCAATTATGCAACAGATTATTATAGCAGAAAATCCTTATAGTAGTTCTTCATTAATAGCCATTACTTACATGATGCACAAGCTTAAACATTAATTACTTGACAGCTCAAAACAATTGGCAAGCATCAAATTACTCAAGACAACGATCTAAAAAGATTCATGTAAGCATTTTATACCACTACCACATGCATAGCATTTTTCTGGTCCAACCAAACACCAATCAACTTATTTGACAACTCTCCAAACAGATATAAGTGAAGCAAGAGAGTACTTTCTTCAAAAGAAACTGAAAGCTCTAACAAGAGATGTATGAAAAACTGAGAGCTAACAGCAATAACAGCAACTAGACAGGAATACTCAACAAGTATAAGTGAAGCACAAGAGTATTCTAATGAAAAAGTGGAGCGTGTCTCTCTCCCAAACATGAATACTAGGATCCAACAAGTATAGCACAGCAAACAAAACAAAACAAACTGAAAACAAAAACACACTGACGCTCCAAGGAAGAGTACACTAGTATGAAGCAATAAAAATATAGCACCATTAGAGATGACCTGATAATTTGTAGATGAAGAAGGGGATGCCTTGGGCATCCCCAAGCTTAGATGCTTGAGTCTTCTTGAAATATGCTGGGGAGGTAAGCCTCCCCAAGCTTAAGCTCTTCACTCTTCTTGATCATGTAATATCATTCTCCTCTATCAACACTTGAAAACTTCCTTCACACCAAAACTTAACAGCTTTTCTCATTAGCAGGTTAGTGCACTAAAAGATAATACTTCAAAGTTCTAGCAAAGACAAAACTCACAAGCCAACTATTTTAAACATTAGCCACTGTTACTAGGCTCAAGTGGGCACTTTTACACGAAAAGAAACCACTTAAAAACTTGTAAAAGAGAGAATGCAAAATAAAAGACAGAATCTGTCAAACCAGAACAGTCTGTATGACGAATTTTTTCGAGGCACTTACGATGCTCAGATGAAAAACTTTTGAAATAATGAAAGTTGCGTAACATCATCAGGAACATGCACAAAAATTTCAGCATTTTTCGATTTTTTCTGATTTTCTACTGAATTAAACGGTGACGAACAGCAATCTGTCCCAATGCAGTCCCGAAAATAAAAACCAACTTTGCATTAGTAACTCTCCTTGGCACAACAAAACAGCAAATAAAAGATACAAAGGAGTTGCTACAGAGGTAAACAAGCATCCTTGACTCAAGAAAACAAAAATAAAACAGCAAATAAAAACATGGGTTATCTCCCAGAAGTGCTTTTCTTTAATGCCTTTGAGCTAGGCATGAAGAGATGCATCAAGTATTGTCAAGACCAGAAAATCCAAAACCATAATTTGTCTTGACACTAGTATCATGTGAGTATTTCATCTTCTTCCTAGGGAAGTGTTCCATACCTTTCTTGAGTGGGAATTGAAATTTTATATTCCCCTCTCTCATATCAATAACAGCACCAACAGTTCTCAGAAAAGGTCTTCCCAAAACAATAGGACAAGAAGGATTGCATTCAATATCCAAAACCACAAAATCAACAGGGACAAGATTGTTATTAACCATTATCAAAACATCATCAACTTTTCCTAAAGGTTTCTTCATAGAAGAATCAGCAAAGTGAACATCCAAATGACATTTTTCCAAAGGTGCAAGCTTGAGAATATCATATAAATTTTTAGGCATAACCGAAATACAAGAACCAAGGTCACACAAAGCATTGCATTCAAACTCACTCAGTTTCATTTTAATAACAGGTTCCCAATTATCATCTAACTTCCTAGGGATAGAAGCTTCAAGTTTTAATTTTTCTTCCCTAGCATGCATGAGAGCTTTGATAATATGTTCAGTAAAAGCCATATTTATTTTACTAGCATTAGGACTCTTAGCTAGCTTTTGCAAGAACATGATGACTTCAGTTATGTTACAATTTTCGAAATTGAAGTTGTTGTCATAAAAACAATGGAGCAATTATCACCAACACCTCTAAAAATTTCAGCACTTTTACTAGGAACAAAAGTAGTGCTATCAGGCAATTTAAACTTTTTGTAGAGGTAGTAGAGACATTTCCAACACTTATTATCTTTTCACTAACAGTAGGGGGCGCATTAGCATGTGAGGCATCATTTGTTTCATTAGTAAAAATAGTGCAAACTCTAACAACACTATTTTGTTCAGCAATTTCAGCTTCTCTTTCTTCTCTCTCCCATCTTTCATGAAGTTCAGCAAGCATCCTAATGTTATTATCAATTTTAATTTGGATAGCATTGAGTGTTTTACTCTCTCTAATATCACTAGGAATAGCTTTTATTTTCAGCATTTCAACATCATGAGCAAGACTATCAACTTTAGCAGCAAGAGTATCAATTTTTCCTAGCTTTTCCTCAACAGTTTTATTAAAAGTAGTTTGTGTGCTAATAAAATCCTTAAGCATGACTTCAAGATCAGAGGGCACACTTCTATTGTTACTGTAGGAATTGCCATAGAATTACCATAAGAGTTGCTACCATTAGCAGGATATGGCCTATAATTGTTGCTACCAAAATTATTCCTATAGCATTGTTGTTGAAGTTGTTATTTTTAATGAAGTTTACATCAACATTTTTCTCATCATGAGCAACCAAAGAAGCAAGAGGAATATTATTTGGATCCACAACACCATGTCCATTCGAAAGCATAGTCATAATAGCATCAACTTTATCACTCAAGGAGGAAATTTCCTCAACAGAATTTACCTTCTTACCAGTTGGAGCCCTTTCAGTGTGCCATTCAGAATAATTTACCATCATATCATCAAGAAGCTTTGTAGCAGCACCCAAGTGATGGACATAAAGGTCCCTCCAGCAGCCGAGTCCAATAATTCCTTGAGAAAAATTTAGTCCTGCATAAAAGGTTTGGATGATCATCCAAGTAGTCAGTCCATGAGTGGGGCAATTTTTAACCAAAGACTTCATTCTTTCCCAAGCTTGGGCAACATGCTCATTATCAAGTTGCCTAAAGTTCATAATACCACTTCTCAAGAGATAATTTTAGCAGGAGGATAATATTTTCCAATGAAAGCATCTTTGCATTTAGTCCAGGAATCAATACTATTTCTAGGCAAAGATAGCAACCAATCTTTAGCTCTTCCTCTAAAGAGAAAGGAAACAATTTCAGCTTAATAATATCACTCTCTACCTCCTTATACTTTTGCATATCACAAAGTTCAACAAAGTTGTTTAAGTGGGCAGCAGCATCATCAGTACTAACACCAGAAAATTGCTCTTTCATAACCAGATTTAACAGTGCAGGCTTAATCTCATAAAATTCTGCTTTAGAAGCAGGTGGAGCAATGGGTGTACAGATAAAATCATTGTTGTTTGTGCTAGTAAAGTCACACAACTTAGTATTTTCAGGATTACTCATTTTAGCAAGCCTAAAACAAGCAACACAACTCGAAATTAAAAACTAGATGCAGGAATTTAATTTTTTTGGGTTTTTGATTTTTAACAGCAAGCAAAACAAAACTAAAACAAGACAAAAACAAAGTAAAGAGATTGGAACTGAGAGACTCCCCTTTCCAATAGCCTCCAAGTCCCCGGCAACGGCGCCAGAAAACAGCTTGATGGCTACGTGTTGGTGAACCCCAAGAGGAAGGTTATGATGTAGACAGCAGAAGTTTTCCCTTGAGAAATCTACCCAAGGTTATCAATCCAGTAGGACTTGACGATCTATCGGAAGGTTGTTGATGTTGACTCCCCCTGGCGCTAGGGAGCTTGCACCAACGTGGAATCTGCACAGACACAAACCAGAACTTTGCCCAACACGAAACAGAGAGGTTGTCAATCTCTCCGGTCTTGCAGAAACAAAGAGTTAAACGTATGGTGTGGAAAACAGCAGGAAAAACAGCAAGTAACAGGAAACAGATGATTGCAGCAGGTTGTGTAAACAGTATGAGGAAATTGGACCAGGGTCCACAGTTCACTAGTGGTGTCTCTCTCAGAACAGATAACTAGCATGTTGGGTAAACAAATTACAGCTGGGCAATTGACAAATAGAGAGGGCATAACAATGCAATACATGCCAAGATGTCTACTATGAAATCTAGTTGGGCATTACAACAAAGTACATAGACCGTTATTCCAAGCATCTATGCCTAAATAATCCACCTTCAAGGCAGCATCCGCATCCATTCAGTATTAAGTTGCTAACAACAGATTATTGCATGAAGTAAAGTGTGTAATGTAATCAATACAAGTGCCCTTGGACACTGCACCAATGTTTTATCCCTAGTAGCAACAGCACATCTACCATCTTAGACCTTTCTGTCACTGATCCAGATATCTAGAGACTGAACCCACTATCGAGCATAAATACCCCCTCTTGGAGTCACAAGCATCTACTTGGCCAAAGCATCTACTAGCAACGGAGAGCATGCAAGATCAAGAGCACATAGATAAACAACTTGAATAAACATGGTATCAATATTCATCGGATCCCAGCAAACACAACATCTAGCATTACAATAAGATGATCTTGATCATGTTAGGCAGCTCACAAGATCTAAACATGGAGGCACAAGGTAGAGAGACAACCATCTAGCTACTGCTATGGACCCGTAGTCCAGGGGTGGACTACTCACGCATCACTCCGGAGGCAGGCATGGTGATGTAGAGCCCTCCGGTGATGATCTCCCCTCCGGCAGGGTGCCGGGAAGAGCTTCAGAACTCCTCCGATCTGAGATTGACGATGACGGCCGCGACGGAACTTTTCGTGGAATATGATCGACCGTAATAGGGTTTTCGCGTCGCGGAGAATATATAGGCGAAGAGGCGGCGTCGGTGGCCGAGGGGGGCCACCACGCCATAGGGGGGCGCGGGCCCACCCTGGGCCGCGCCCTAGTGTGGCGTGGCCCCCTGGTGGGTCTGCTCCGACTCCCCTTTGGACTCCGTGATCTCCTCGTGATATTATTGACGATGTCTTTTGTTTCGTCCAATTCCGAGAATATTTCCTTAATAGATTTTCTGAAACCAAAAACAGCAGAAAACAGGGAACTGGCACTGTGGCATCTTGTTAATAGGTTAGTCCCAGAAAATGCATAAAAATGATATAAAGTGTAACCAAAACATGTAGCAATTGATATAATAACAGCATGGAACATCAAAAATTATAGATACGTTTGAGACGTATCAAGTATCGCCAGGCAAAAGGTTTGAGACTTGATGTCTAAAGATTCAAGCGACAAAGATATTCGTAGACGCACAGGGGCTTTCATGGGTATCCAGACCCCTGATAGTCATTGATCGGAGAACGGGTCTCGATCATGTCTAGAGTGATTCCGAACCGTAGGGTGGCACACTTAAGGGTCGGCGACGTTTATTTAGATTGGACGTAGAAGAGAAAATAGAGAGAAGAACACCGAAAGTGTTCCGGGACATATCCGATGGAGTTCGGAGGGTGACGAAATAGTTTTCAGAGCTCTAATAAATTAAATAATATATATTTAATATTAATTAATGTAATTAATGATTAAATATATTTTTATTTATTTATTTTCGAATTTATTGGGAGCACAAACCTTAATGAGCCCAAGCCTGGCAGCCTCCCTCCTCCTTTAAATAGGGTGCCCCCATGCCTTGGAAATTCACTCAGAAATTCCTCTCTCTCTCTCACCTTTGAACGTGACTCCGCAATTGGGGTTGCGCTTAGGTTGAGGTTTTCTCCACCATACGCACTCTGCCGTGCTGCTGGTCTTCTTCGATCCAAGTCTTCTGCTTCCACTGCTCGGCTGGATCGGAGCCCGGAGGTCGTCGTCTACACCGTACGTGTGTAGAGCTACGAGGTGCTATACTTGTGGCACTTGGAGGAGTTCGTCTTCACGACCTTGAGATCAGCTACGTCGGCTTCATCAACAACGCTTGGGCGGGAGCGTAATCCCCGTTTTGGTCTACAAGGGTATGTACATCTATCTCCTCCGTTACGGTATATATACATAGTAATAGATTCTGGCTAGTATATAAGGTTATCGTTGTTAGGAATTTTTTTGTTTTCTGCATACGATTCCCTTCAGTTGACAACAAGCTGACACATGACTATTTTGGACCAACTCCATTCTTTTCGGAGCATACTTTCGACGACGCTTTAGTATGCCGAAAGATTTGTTCCATCAAATTGCCCACTCTGTGAAGCAACTAGGTGATAAACTTTGAACTGTGTTTGATGAATTTGTTGTTGTATTTTATTTAAAAAAATGATGAACTATGTAATAATTATGTAAAATGTGTGCTTGATTTGTGTGTGATTATTTGATACTTAATTTGATGGTTCAATGTATGCATTTGTGTCTGATGAAAATTTGTTTTCATGCTCTATTTTACATCATCTCTTGTAGCTCCCAGTTTTTTGGTGCCCTAAAATGCATCATCCACCGGAGTAAAATCAATTATCGTGCCTGATAACAAAAAGTTGGTGCCCTATAGTCAAAAAGTGGTGTCTTATTACCAAAGAGTGGTGCCCTATTTTAGGTCATCTACTGGAGATGCTCTATTACAACACCTCAGAGCATCTCCACCGGTGGCCCCGAGACCCCCAAACGTCTCAATGTGTGTCCTGACAGAAAAAACGGCCCGAGTAGGGGCTCGGATGCGCCGGACACGCTCGCCACATAGATCCCGAGAGACATGCACGAAATGCCAGCGACAACCATTTTCCCTCGCCCCCTCCTGTGTCCCGTCCTAGTTTCACTCTCTCCGTTGAATTGCATCATGGTCATTGCTCATTTTCTTTTCCAACTCTTCGTCGGGAGTCCGCAACGACCCACATGCCGACTTGCCACTACTCTCCGTCCTCGTTTTGCGCCATCATTTGTAAGCTGCCGCTTTCCCCGGCTAGTTTAGCCAGCGGCTGTAAACGACCTCTTGCCCCGCACGTAAGGTGTCCATCTGTTTGCCTAATCGTTAATCCCATTGAAATCTTCGCTCTTGATAAATTTTGTGCAATTTTTGTCATTCCGCTGCTTCATTGTTTAATTCATAAGCTACATATATCGACGCAAGGAAAAAACCGAAATGATTCTCGTTATTTTCTTATCTGTGCAAGAGAAGCTCAAAGTTATGGGGATTATTTCTTAAGAGTAATGTTTTTGCGTGTGAGAAACCTAATGTGCTATTCACCAATTCAAAGGCCACTCGCGGTGTTCGCCGCCGGAGGTCCGCAATGACGTCACCAAGCCAACCTGTCACGCGGCACCGACATGGAGAATGCCTTATTGGTCTACTTTATTAATGGCCGCCTCCCCGTCACGTCGAAGGACAAATCCTCTTACCCTGTCTATGGAGAATTAATATCTCTTCATTCTTATGGCATCGTAGCAATTCCTTCTTATGGTCGATCATTTCAATGTTTAAGGTCGGCCTTATGGCCTGACCTTATTTCCTCATTAGAGGATATTAAGCGATGACCTTATTTCCACATTAGAGGATATTAAGCGATGTCATGACAATGTTGTGGTGGAGGGGAAGAATGGTGGTGAGCTCGACTGTGGTAAATGGGAAATGGGAGGAAAAAGGGGAGAGGTGTCGTAGGTGCTTTATTACTCTTCGAAATAGTAACAAGGAGAATAATAAACCCCAGATACGTCCTCAGGAGTCAAGTCGCTGTCGGCTACACAATGGCCATGACTTAGTTGCAGAGTTCTTAATTTTCAAGCCACTTAGAAATACTTATTTTACAATCAACATTCATAGCAATTTTATACATATATTATCATTCCATTATATTTACACAAACTCCAATGTTTTCTTGTTGAAGTAGAAATAGTCATTTCTCACCAAGCGATAATTATCAAAACCGTTAGCTATTTCAGGAAGGCAAGGATGGGGGGAATGTTGCAGTCAAGACAAGAAAACTAGCAGAGATGAGCATGGAAATGTACACCATATGGACATATGTACTTTCTCTATTCCTTTAAAAAGCATAAACACTGAATCGGACAGTTCGTTGACATGTTTAATCAACAAACAATCTTGGACTATCCTTCTTTTTTACTTGCTCTATTCCGACAGATACTACTACTAAAAAATAAATCCCCAAATATACAGCAAAAGCCACATTTGGGCAGGGGAAAATCCAATCGGCCACACAATGGCCATCCACCGGACGAGCTAACCCAATGTCCTGTTCCTAAATACTAATACACCTCACCGCCGCGCGCCGAGCCTACCATGACTAGCCCGCTGCCGGCGACGTTCACGGTCGCCGCCTTCAGCTCCCAGGCGTCGAGCTTCGACACCTTCACCGCGCCGGTCCCGTTGTTGAACATGTACAGGCGGCTGTTACCGTCTGCGCGTGCTCGGGTACGCCCGCGCCGTGATGACCGTCCGGCCACCGCCGCCGAAGCTCTCCACCACCGAATGGTCGACCTGTTGTTAGAAGAAAACATCTTAGTCACTCGATCGCAGTACAAATATATAAGTAATATTTGAAATGTGTTGTTCGTGACGAAGAACTCACCAGTGTTCTGAGCGATATGCTCCTGGTCTTCTCGATGTCGATGTCCACGAACCCTCCGTACGGCGGCTTGTACACGCCGGCTCTCGTGGTCGATCTGCAAACAAGATTGGTAAGATTTTGATCTTGCATGCTAGGTAGAAAGTTCAGTTGCAGAGGGTGCTCCGTTCTTGTCATACCTTCTAAGGTCGGTGCACATGAGAACCTTGTACTTGCCATTGTGCCTGAACACCTGAAGAAGACGGAGGTGTGCTCCTCCAGGTCGCTGGAGGCCAGGACGAGCAGCCCGAATGGGCCGACGCCGCCCAGCACGGACGCGCCCTTCTCCCCGCACAGCCTCTGCGGGTCCAGCAGCTGGTTGGGATCCAGGTTCTCGGTGTGATCCAGGGCGGGGATCTCGAAGACCACCTCCACGTCCGCCTGCGCGCCCGCGACGCCGATGATCTCGTTCATGCCGCCGGCGTTCACCTCCGCTCCGAGCAACGAACCTGGTTCTTTCTCAGCGTCTCGATTTCCTCGATCGGCCACTGCAGCAGCTGCTTCCCAGTGCTGTCCAGCCAGATCTTCCTCGGCACCGTCTGGACGCCGGCCCAGCCCTTGGCGTTGTCGTCGGCTTCGGAGTCGGACTCGTTGGCCCAGCTCCAGAGCACGCGCCGCTTCTTGCCCGCGTCGTAGAAGGACTTGGACGCGTACACGTGTCCGTAGTCCAAGCGCTTCCAGGTCCGGCAATCGTCGTCGTCGCCGGCCGCGGCCTCCACCGGCGTGAAGGTGTCCGCCGCGTCGTCGTAACGCCCCACGACGTAGTAGTCCTGTTTCGTGTCCATCACGCTCTGCTTCAGCACGTGTCTCACCGCCGCGCCGTTCGCCGACGCGAAGTCAAGCCCGTTTCCGCGCCGGGCTCCGCCACGGGGAACAAGTCCGGGCACTCAACCATGCCGGCGATGCCCGACTCATAGAGCGGCTCGGCGTTGCGCTCCAGTGGAGGAAGTCCTTGCTTTTGTAGATGAGCGTGGTCCCCGCGCCGGTCTTGAACCTGGCGGAGATGGCGACGCGCCAGAGGCCGTCGCTGCCGATCCACGCCGTCGAAGGGTCCCGGAAGTCGTCGTTCACGATGTCGTCGGGAACTGGGATGACGGGGTTGTAGCTGGGCTTGACCCACTCGCGGAGAAGCGGGTCGGAGGCGTTCTTGGGGAAGGCGATGTTCTGGACCTGGTTGTTGTTGGCGTCGATGCCGGTGTAGAGGAAGACCGGGGTGCCGTCGGGGAGGAAGGTGGCGGAGCCCGACCAGACGCCGTTGGCGTCGAAGGGGGAGTCCGGGTCCATCGCGTTTTCGAGGGCGGACCAGTTCACGAGGTCGTCGGAGATGGAGTGGCCCCAGGAGAGGTTGCCGGTGCCCCAGGTGGAGCCGAATGGGTTGTACTGGTAGAAGAAATGGTACTTGCCGTTGTAATACATCGGACCTGCATGCAACGGAAAATAACTGTCAGTTCAGTTCAGTGCTCTCTTTTTTACTAGGCAGTTTAATTCAGTGTTTTTTTTTTTACTTTTTAATCAATCATTTAGAGTGCTAATCTTGTGAAAAACGTGAACGACTTGCCAATCAAATTCGTTGGTACGTTCTTGTCTGACAGGATCTTGTGGGTGACCTTCCAACCAATTTCGTCAAGTGTGTGCTTGTCTAGCTTAATGACCAATGTTTTGTCGCGTCTTTACCCAGCCTAAAGAAGAGACGGTCTCTTCAGGATTAATTTCCTCTCGCTTTCTCTACCATGATAATTACGCATAAGGCGCAAGTCGAGGTGGAAAACTAGTAAATTCAAGGCACTCTAAAGTCTAAACTTGTTTTTGTTTGTACTATAAGCAAAGTCTAACATCCGTCGTGGAGAAGAAAATTAGTGGAGTGTTAACTTTCCTGACCGACCACGATGGAGGCGAAGGAGTTCACGTCACCGCACACGACACCAACGTCCAGCGTACGCACACTGGCAGCAAACAAAACACTTGGACGCAAAAAACAGAGCAAGCAACACCACTTGGACGCAACACAAGAGAATCACCGGCCACTCGAGGATTTCCTCTCGCTTTCCAGCCATCTAGGAGGTGGATAAGCTTAAGCTTAACGTGTCATCAGCCAGAACTCTCTCCCAATTTGGCATAGTTTATGAACTTACGTAGAACAGTAAAAAATTCTAAAATATGTTATATTTGTCTAACTGAACAACCGATGATGCCTAACAAGTTCCGTCTCAGACACGAAAAGCATAGCTTTGATCGATCGTCAACAAGAAACGTTGCGGCTTTGCCGGTTTGCCCACGGTAGGTACATAGCGACTAATATTCTATCAGTGACAGGAGGCGAGGCGCGCACGTTACTCGTACGTGGAGCGACATCAGCACACGACAGAGCCGTATCGCTGCGGGGCCACACGGTTTAGGTTCGCTCCTCCCTTTCACCCACCGGCCACCACCACCATCTCAAATCTACGGATAAGCGATTAAGCGGGACCGGTGTTCACCGACGGCGATGTTCCAGGATAATTATTTTGAGGTAAGTGCACGTTCAGACGGGAAAACTGGTAATAAAGAAGAGTAAATCACGCGTACCATTCGGATCTGCGCAGCATCGTCAGGAGGTCGTCATGAAGAATCAGCAAGATCCATCGGACACGGAGAAGACTCAGGTTAGCTCAATGAATCTGTAATCGGAGCAGGCAACAAAAACATGGAGCGAAATAAGCATCCGTACCGTTCTGCCAGTTCTTGGCGGGCTGGAAGTGGTAGGCGGACCGGGCGCTGCCATGGCGGATCGTGCTAACCGCCTGGGAGGAGGTGTCGGAGAGCCAGCGGAGGGAGGCTGCCGGGGAGAGGAGCAGGCTGAGGTAGACGGCCACGGCGGCGCACGCCGCGAGACGGTGGTGTCCGGCCATGGCTGGCCGGCTCTAATGGGTGGGTGGGTGGTGGGAAGAGACGAGAGCCAAATGGACTAACAGATGGCTGCTGGTTTTGCTCTGCTCTCCCGCCTCAACCTCTCCGAATATATAGACCTAGCATCAGCGACCCGGCGTCGATTACTAGTACTAGCACTGTTGTTATTTGGACCGCGGTTGCGTGCGTGTGAAGGCTCTAGACTCCTTCATGGTCGACCACCGGCCAGACGAGTGACCAATCAAGATCCTGGTCCGGCAGCCGCGGCCAGCGATGTGACCTTTTTTTCCTTTTTTTAAGATACATTTTAATTTCCTAGACCCCTGAATGAATAATCGATCGGCCGAAAGTGCTACGTCGGCCACGTATACCGACACCTTCTTATCCGGCGGGAGCTGACGTGGAAATAGAGAGTGGATTAGACCAGATGACTAGGCATCCGGCTGGCCGGTGGTCCTTGTGAAAGAAAGGCCATGTTCGTCTTTGCGAGCGAGCGGTGGGTGACGGCGGCGCTTAGAGCGAACGAATGGCCAACCGGGATGATGAATCATGGATATTGAATGGTGAATACACTACCGGTATTACTTATCTGTTAACCGCCGTGGTGGGCCCAGGTTTATCTTACCGGCCGGATGCATACTACCTGGCTGACTATCGCACGATCCAAATCCTTTCTGCATGGACGCCACTTGCGAGCTTCTGTTTGGGGAGCTCAATGATTTTTTTGTTGTTTAGAGACGGAATGCAGAGAGTTGCGTGGAAGGAACTGGTACTCTGGGAGCTGCCTTGATTGGACAGACTCTTTGAACCTTGACCTGTTATTGATTTCTAGTGATACAAGAGAGATTACGGTCCTGATGTGAATCATATCTGTTTTTTATTTTTTTAGCTCTACGAGGTAGCGCGCAAGCAACAAAGGAAGGATGATGTGCTTGGCCGAGTAAGATTGTACGTTACCCTTATAGAAATGTCGACAAAAGAACATCGTTGCCATCGTGGTGGTGTAGGAGATGAAGCTATGGATAGGGGAGATGCCTCCCTCTAGATGAGAGAGAGCCCTCTAATGGCTACCTGGATTTGTTGATGGATTGATGGACTGCAACCGATAGCTGGGGTGGATGTTGAATATATAACTAGCCTCATCGTGCCTCCTCCTCTCTTTTGATCCAAAGGCTCTAGACGAGTCTTAACTTCTCCCAATATCTTCCTTATCGTCTGAAAAAACTACAGCAAAAAACTAGGAAGAAATCGATGGTGAAGCACAAAAGTTACGACGAAGCCCTATGCCCAAATCGCCTGGTACCAGCAAACGTACAAGCATGCCCTGTCGTACCACGCAGGAGAAACGTTTTGTTGCCTGCGCGAAGTGTCGTATTGTGAGCGCCATTTCCTCATAGAAATTTCGATTAGTCATTTCGGTGTCGCTCGATTTGTATGGACGAGCCCAACGTCTCTTTGAATTGCATATTCTGTGTGGGCTTAGTTGGAAAATAGTCTTCATTAGCCTTGCATCTAGTGCTCGTAACTTTTCCTGATTGATTACAACTTCGATTCTTCCATTTTGCTAAGTCCGTAGAAGTTCCACTTCACCTACACACTGATACCAAGGAAAAATAATAAGACTAGTAAAATTAAAGAATATGATGATCACAATAAAATACTCCGAAACTAGTAATCATGCAGAATGAATATATCCCGCACGGCCTCACCGATCTTGAGGCGAATATTAAGGATGATGAGATCAATGTGGCGATGTTCTCGCTCCCCTTGGGTAAAAGTACCTGGACCAGCCGGGTTCATCGGAGCATTCTTCAAGTATTGTTGGTACATCAGGAGTTGAGACGCTGAAAACCATCCCATAAGCCTCATTCTCAACGTAAAATCTTCTCAAGGATCGATCATGGCTAACCTGGCTTGCCTCATAATATCATGTCTAGCTTTCGCAGACAAGAAGAAAGACATAAAAATTGCATAGTACCAACCACCACGTGTTGCAGGACATGAAAGGTCCTCCGGTGGTTGCTCTGCTGTCCAACCTCAAGTCTCTAAATTTATACTGTAGTACTGTACTATTCGTCGTGGAGGTTGTGTGAAGAGCCGACACCTGGGCGCCAGGTGGTCCCGTCCGACGCGGCGCCGACGCGACGCGTTCTTATCCAGCGGGGTGTACCGTGGAGATTCATCGTCCACGGAGGCCCGATGGCGACGCTTATTCGGACTAGATTATTATTCCTGTGGCAAAGGTTCTTGTAGTTGTAGCAAACGAATGAGGCTTCTGCGTTCTGCGGCTGTCCAGATGGATCTTTGGTGACGGCTGCGCTTAGAGCGAACGAATGGCCAACCGGGATGATGAATCATGGATCGTGAATGATGAATATACTACCGGTATTACTTATCTGTTAACCGCCGTGGTGGGCCCAGGTTTATCTTACCGGCCGGATGCATACCACCTGGCTATCGCACGTACGATCCAGTCGCTTCTGCATGGACGCCACTTGCGAGCTTCTGTTTGGGGAGCTCAATGTTTTTTTGTTGTTTAGAGACGGAATGCAGAGAGTTGCGTGGAAGGAACTGGTACTCTGGGAGCTGCCGTGATTGGGCACACTCTTTGAACCTTGACCGTTATTGATTTCTAGTGATACAAGAAGAGATTACTGTCTGATGTGAATCGTATCTGTTTTATATTTTTTAGCTCTACGAGGTAGCGCGCAAGCAACAAAAAGGGAGGATGATGTGCTGGGCAGAGCAAGATTGTACGTTACCCTTACATAAATATCGACCACACTGCGGAGTTGGGAAAATATGAGTCGATCCCCTCGGCGCCAGGCGTGCTTCACTATGGCCACACTGCGGAGCACCACTCTGTTTGCCGAGTGTATTTTATCGGGCACTCGGTAAACATGGGATATTATCGATGTCACAAAGAAACACTCTGGCATACTGCGGGCACACTGCGGAGCACCAAGCTATTTCAGGAAGGCAAGGATTTGGTGGGGGGAGGGGGGGTGGTGGTCTAGAGGAGAACTAGGAAAGATGGGCATGGAAATGTATACAACATATGTACATACGTACTTTCTCTATTCCTTTGCAAAGTATAAACACTGACTCGGACTGTTCGCTGACATGTGTTAATCAACAAACAATCTTGGACTATCCTTCTTTTTTACTTACTCTACCCCGACTTATACTACTACTAAAAAATAAATCCCCAAAATGTACAGCAAAAGCCACATTTGGCCAGGGGAAAAATCCACCGGACGAGCTAACCCACTGTACTCTTCCTAAATCCTAATACACCTCACCGCCACGCGCCGATCCTACCATGCCCAACCCGCTGCCGGCGGCGTTCACGGTCGCCGCCTTCAGCTCCCAAGCGTCGACCTTCGACACCTTCACCGCGCCGGTCCCGTTGTTGAACATGTACAGGCGGCCGTTGCCCGTCTGCGCGTGCTCCGGGTACGCCCGCGCCGTGATGACAGTCCGGCCACCTCCTCCGAAGCTCTCCACCACCGAATGGTCGACCTGTTGTTCGAAGAAAACATCTTAGTCACTCGTTCTCAGTACGAATATACAAGTAGTATTTGAAATATGTTGTCCGTGACGAATAACTCACCAGTGTTCTGAGCGATATGCTCCTGGTCTTCTCTATGTCGATGTCCACGAACCCTCCGTACGGCGGCTTGTACACGCCGGCTCTCGTGGTCGATCTGCAAACAAGATTGGTAAGATTTTGATCTCGCATGCTAAGGTAGTAGTAAGTTCAGATTCAGAGGCTGCTCTGTTCTTGCTGTGTACCTTCTGAGGTCGGTGCACATGAGAACCTTGTACTTGCCATTGTGCCTGAACACCCTGAAGAAGACGGAGGTGTGCTCCTGCAGGTCGCTGGAGGCCAGGACGAGCAGCCCGAACGGGCCGACGCCGCCCAGCACGGCCGCGCCCTTCTCCCCGCACAACATCTGCGGGTCCAGCAGATGGTTGGGATCGAGGTTCTCGGCGTGGTCGAGTGCGGGGATCTCGAAGACCACCTCCACGTCCGCCTGCGTGCCTGTGACGCCGATGATCTCGTTCATGCCGCCGGCGTTCACTTCCGCTCCGAGCAACCGAACCTGATTCTTTCTCAGCGTCTCGATCTCCTCGATGGGCCACTGCAGCAGCTGCTTCCCGGTGCTGTCCAGCCAGATCCTCCTCGGGACCGTCTGGACGCCGGCCCAGCCCTTGGCGATGTCGTCGGCCTCGGAGTCGGACTCGTTAGCCCAGCTCCAGAGCACGCGCCGCTTCTTGCCCGCGTCATAGAAGGACTTGGACGCGTACACGTGTCCGTAGTCCAAGCGCTTCCAGGTCCGGCAGTCGTCGTCGTCGCCGGCCGCGGCCTCTAGCGGCGTGAAGGTGTCTGCCGCGTCGTCGTACCGCCCCACGATGTAGTAGTCCTGTTTCGTGTCGATCACGCTCTGCTTCAGCACGTGTCTCACCGCCGCGCCGTTAGCCGACGCGAAGTCGAGCCCGTTCTCCGCGCCGGGCTCCGCCACGGGGAACAAGTCCGGGCACTCAACCATGCCGGCGATGCCCGACTCGTAGAGCGGCTCGGCGTTGCGCTCCCAGTGGAGGAAGTCCTTGCTTTTGTAGATGAGCGTGGTCCCCGCGCCGGTCTTGAACCTGGCGGAGATGGCGACGCGCCAGAGGCCGTCGCTGCCGATCCACGCCGTGGTAGGGTCCCGGAAGTCGTCGTTCACGATGTCGTCGGGAACTGGGATGACGGGGTTGTAGCTGGGCTTGACCCACTCGCGGAGGAGCGGGTCGGAGGCGTTCTTGGGGAAGGCGATGTTCTGGACCTGGTTGTTGTCGGCGTCGATGCCGGTGTAGAGGAAGACCGGGGTGCCGTCGGGGAGGAAGGTGGCGGAGCCCGACCAGACGCCGTTGGCGTCGAAGGGGGAGTCCGGGTCCATCGCGTTTTCGAGGGCGGACCAGTTCACGAGGTCGTCGGAGACGGAGTGGCCCCAGGAGAGGTTGCCGGTGCCCCAGGTGGAGCCGAACGGGTTGTACTGGTAGAAGAAATGGTACTTGCCGTTGTAATACATCGGACCTGCATGCAACGGAAAATAACTGTCAGTTCAGTGCTCTCTTTTTTACTAGGCAGTTTAATTCAGTGTTTTTTTTAACTTTTCAATCAATCATTTAGAGTGCTAATCTTGTGAAAAACGTGAACGACTTGCCAATCAAATTCGTTGGTACGTTCTTGTCTGACAGGATCTTGTGGGTGACCTTCCAACCAATTTCGTCAAGTGTGTGCTTGTCTAGCTTAATGACCAATGTTTTGTCGCGTCTTTACCCAGCCTAAAGAAGAGACGGTCTCTTCAGGATTAATTTCCTCTCGCTTTCTGTACCATGATAATTACGCATAAGGCGCAAGTCGAGATGGAAAACTAGTAAATTCAAGGCACTCTAAAGTCTAAACTTGTTTTTGTTTGTACTATAAGCAAAGTCTAACATCCGTGGTGGAGAAGGAAATTAGTGGAGTGTTAACTTTCCTGAACCGACCACGATGGAGGCGAAGGAGTTCACGTTACGTGCACCAACGTCCAGCAAACAAAACACTTGGACGCAAAAAACCGAGCAAGCAAACACCACTTGGACGCAACACCGCCCTACCGCCGCGGGCCACACAAGAGAATCACCGGCCACTCGAGGATTTCCTCTCGCTTTCCCAGCCATCTAGGGGGTGGATAAGCTTAAGCTTAACGTGTCATCAGCCAGAACTCTCTCCCAATTTGGCATAGTCTATGAACTTACGTGGAACGGTCGAAATTTCTAAAATATGTTTTTGTTTGTCCGACTGATTTGATCGTTCCTAACAATATTCCGTCTCGGAGACGAAAAGCATAGCTTTGATTTGATCGTCCTCAACAGAAACGTTGCCACTTTGCCCACGGTACGTAGCGACTAATCCATCTAGGACTCCCTCCCTCCCAAAATAAGTGTCTCAAATTTGTACAAAATTGAATGTATATACATGTTTCAAGTCTAGATACATCCACTTTTTGACAAATCTAAGACACTTATTTGTGGACGGAGGGAGTAGGAGTATTAATATAATCAACCACAACGACAGGAGGCGAGTAGCGGACGTGGAGCCACGTCAGCACACGACAGAGCCGTATCGCTGCGGGGCCACACGGTTTAGGTTCGCTCCTCCCTTTCACCCACCGGCCACCACCACCATCTCAAATCTACGGATAATTCCAGAACCACAAAATCTACCCATGGATAAGCGATTAAGCGGGACCGGTGTTCACCGACGGCGATGTTCCATAATTCCAGGATAATTCATTTGAGGTAAGTACACGTTCAGACGGGAAAACTGGTAATAAAGAAGAGTAAATAATCACGCGTACCATTCGGATCTGCCCAGCATCGTCAGGAGGTGGCCATGAAGAATCAGCAAGATCCATCGGACACGGAGAAGACTCAGGTTAGCTCAATGAATCTGTCTGTAATCGGAGCAGGCAACAAAAACATGGAGCGAAACAAGCATCCGTACCGTTCTGCCAGTTCTTGGCGGGCTGGAAGTGGTAGGCGGTCCGGCCGCTGCCATGGCGGATCGTGCTAACCGCCTGGGAGGAGGAGTCGGAGAGCCAGCGGAGGGAGGCTGCCGGGGAGAGGAGCAGGCAGAGGTAGACGGCCGCGGTGGCGCACGCCGCGAGACGGTGGTTGTGTCCGGCCATGGCTGGCCGGCTCTAATGGGTGGGTGGGTGGTGGGAAGAGACGAGAGCCAAATGGACTAACAGATGGCTGCTGGTTTGCTGTGCTCTCCCGCCTCAACTCTCTCCGAATATATAGACCTAGCATCAGCGACCCGGCGTCGATTAGACGATTACTAGTAGCACTGTTGTTATTTGGACCGCGTGTGCGTGCGTGTCAAGGCTCTAGACCTCCTTCATGGTCGACCACCGGCCAGACGACTGACCAATCAAAATCAAGATCCCGGTCCGGCAGCCGCGGCCAGCGATGTGACCATTTTTTTTCTCCTTTTTTTACGATGCCTTTTAATTTCCTAGACTCCTGAATGAATAATCGATCGGAAAGTGCTACGTCGGCCACGTATACCGACACCTTCTTATCCGGCGGGAGCTGACGTGGAAATAGAGAGCGGATTAGACCAGATGACTAGGCATCCGGCTGGCCGGTGGTGTTCGTCTTTGCGAGCGAGCGGTGGGTGACGGCAGCGCTTAGAGCGAACGAATGGCCAACCGGGATGATGAATCATATGGATCTTGAATGATGAATACCGGTATTACTTATTACTTATCTGTTAACCGCCGTGGTGGGCCCAGGTTTATCTTACCGGCCGGATGCATATCACCTGGCTGGCTATCACACGATCCAAATCCTTTCTGCATGGACGCCACTTGCGAGCTTCTGTTTGGGAAGCTCAATGATTTTTTTTGTTTAGAGACGGAATGCAGAGAGTTGCGTGGAAGGAACTGGTACTCTGGGAGCTGCCTTGATTGGGAAGACTCTTTCAATCTTCATCATCTGTGACTTCTAGTGATACATGAGACTATGAGAGATTACGGTCCTGAAGTGAATCGTATCTGTTTTTTCTTTTAGCTTTGTGAGGTAGCGCGTAAGCAACAAAAGGAGGATGCCAGGATGATGTGGTGGACAGTGCAAGATTGTACGTTACCCTCGGCTCCGGGCGCGCCGGCCACATTGCCGAACACCACTTTTTTTTTTGAAAGCCTGCGTACAATCAGAGAGTACCACATACACCGTATGGAGTACAGGAACAAAGTACAGAAAGCCATACGCAGGGGAACAGAACCAGATCAAGCAACAGCAACTCCACCGGCGATGAAGACGAAGACCGCCGACCTCCTACTAGCCACGGCCCGAGGGCACCTCCTTCCTTGAAGATCGCCGCAGGGCCCGTCATTGCCGAACACCACTTTGTTTGCCAAGAGTATTTTATCGGGCACTCTGTAAACATGTGCGCTTGCAAGTTATGAATAATTTTGTGGCCGGTTTATACCTGGTTTCGACGAAACCAACGAAAATGGAGAACATATCAATAAATACAATCATTTGGCATGGAGTCCTTTAATTTTATGCATACTAGTTGCTAGAAAAAAAGATAAACCTTGATTTTGATATGTTATGTAAAAAACACTTCACAAAATATTCTAGCATTTATCACCATTCATGACTTATAAGCCAAATGGCCAAAATCCATGGCATAGTCCATGATAGGCACAGAGGTGCATCTTATCAGGACAAAAAATAACGCCAAAAGGAACTCCAACTTTTTGGCAAAAAATATTTTTATTTTTTAAGTGCCAAAAATGGGGGTTTCATTAAGCAAAAGCAAAAAATGTGATGCAAAATGACACCTCTCCGTTTTTATATAAATTTACAATATTGGATGGACAATTCCAAGTATTAATAATTTTCTCGCTTCCTACTACTTTCACCCACTTAACTAAATTTCATTGATTTCCATAAAGTAATCCAAATTTGAATTACAAACGTGCTCCTACAATTTTCAAAAATTCATGTTAAGGTACCCCAAGTAGAATTCTATGCAATAGCTCTTGATGATATTGAAAGGTTCAGCCCTTGCTATGAATAGTTATAATGATGATTTTTACCCCATTTAGAATTTGAATTACAAGTGTGTGATAGTTTGCTCCTAAAAAATTTGAAAAAAAAATCAATGTACGCCATTATAATTCTGTGCAATAACAACATATGGTATCGAAATATTCAGATCCTTGCTATGAATAATTTGCCGGCATATTTGACCCATTAAAAAAACTCAAAACAACCGAAGAAAATGTTATAAAAGGCGATACTTTGGCAAAGAATTCTATCACATGTACTAGTTTCTAGGAAGATATAAACATGGATTTTGACATAATTTATAAAAAAACTTTCACAAAACGGGCTATGATGCATGTACATTCATGACTTGTAAGCCAAATGATCATGGTCATGGCCATATCCATGGCATAGTTTATGATGATGTCACTATATTTGGCACGAAAGTGCATATTTTCATGGAAAACAATAGTTATAGAAGGAGTTTCCAACTTTTGTCAGAATTTTTACATTTTTATGTGTCCAAAATGGGCTTTTTGTGAAACAAGTGCCAAGAATACGGTGCAAAATGTTACTTATCAAATTTTCACACAAAGCTGAGCATATTGGATGGACAATTGACAAGTATTAGGAACTTTGTCTCTTTTAAATGAATTTAAGCTGATTTCTCGAAACTAATAAAAAAATTAACTACAAGTATGTGGTAGTTTTCTCCTATAAATTACCAGAATTATTTTAACATACCCAATTAGGATTATGTTTAATAGACAGAGATAGCGTTGAAAGATTTTGGTCCTAGTTATAAATAGTTTTGTCGGCAATTTTGACCCTTTTTTAGAAACAAAATCAAAGAAAATGGTGAAATGCTAAAAAATAAAATCATTTGACATGGAGTCCTTTTATGTGTAACAGTTGTCACAAAAATGATAAATATGAATTTCGACATATTTTATTATTTATTTTTTAACAAAATGGACTATCATGTGTGAACATTCACGACTTTCAAGCCAAATGACAATGGTCATATCCATGGTATAGTTCATGATAATGTGACCATATTGGGGCATAAAGGTGCATCTTTCCATTCCAAACAATAGTACCCAAAAAGTTTATAATTTTTTTCACATTAAAATGATTTTCCATTTTAGAGATCGCACTACTCATGTATCTACATTATGTACGCCCAAGAGCCAACAAGATCTTATGAATATATGTCTCTCAACATAATATCACGTAAACACAAAGGGAGTAAATAGTAAAGAATTACTTAATCTAATATTGTGTAGTAGATCGTACCTCAAACTTAGAGGAATAAGAATAAGGGCACAAAGATGAATGCTTCATTACGGTCATCACCATGTTCAATTTTATAAATACAAGAGCAACGGAGAGGGATGGAGGCGGTGATGAAGATGTCGATGATGGCCTGCGTGCACGCCTTAGGACGACACCTAGTGATGGTGACAACGCCTCCTTCTTCTCATCTTGCGTGGACATCGTGGTGGTGTTGGAGATGAAGCTATGGATAGGGAGATGCCTCCCTCTAGATGAGAGCGAGCCCTCTAATGGCTACGTGGAGTTGTTGATGGATTGATGGACTATAGCCGATAGATAGAGTTGATGTTGAGTATATAACCAGCCTCATCGTGCCTTCTCCTCCTCTCTTTTAATCCAAAGGCTCTAGATGAGTCCCAACTTCTCCCAATATCTTCCTTATCATCTGAAAAAACTAGGAAGAAATCGATGATGAAGCACAAAAGTTACGACGAAGCCCTATGCCCAAATCGCCTGGTACCAGCAAACGTACAAGCATGCCCGGTCGTACCACGCAGAGGAAACGTTTTGTTGCCTGCGCAAAGTGTCGTATTGTGTGCGCCATTTCCTCATAGAAATTTCGATTAGTCATTTCGGTGTCGCTCGATTTGTATGGACGAGCCCAACGTCTCCTTGCATTGCATCTTCTGTTTGGGCTTAGTTGGAAAATAGTCTTCATTAGCCTTGCATCTAGTGCTCTTACCTTTCCCGATTGATTCCAACTTCGATTCTTCCATTTTGCTAAGTCCGTAGAAGTTCCACTTCACCTACACACTGTACCAAGGAACAATAATAAATCAAATAAAGTTAAAGAATATGCAATGATCACAATAAAATACTCCGAAACTAGTAATCATGCAGAATGAATATATCCCGCACGGCCTCACCGATCTCGAGGCGAATATTAAGGATGATGAGATCAATGAGGCGATGTTCTCGCTCCCCTTCGGTAAAAGTACCTGGACCAGCCGGGTTCATCGGAGCATTCTTCAAGTATTGTTGGTACATCAGGAGTTGAGACGCTGAAAACCATCCCATAAGCCTCATTCTCAACGTAAAATCTTCTCAAGGATCGATCATGGCTAACCTGGCTTGCCTCACAATATCCATGTCTAGCTTTCGCAGTCAAGAAGAAAGATATAAAAATTGCATAGTACCAACCACCACGCGTTGCAGGACATGAAAGGTCCTCCGGTGGTTGCTCTGCTGTCCGTCCTCACGTCTCCAAATTTATAGCACTGTATCATCGTCGTGGACGTTGTGTGGAGGTCACCGGCCAGATGGTCCCGTCCGACGCGGCGCCGATGCGACTCGTCCTTATCCAGCGAGATGTAACGTGGAGATTCATCGTCCACGGAGGCCCGATGGCGACGCTTATTCGGACTAGATTATTATTCCTGTGGCGAAAGATACTAATAGAGCGAACGCTTAGAGCGAACGAATGGCCAACCGGGATGATGAATCATGGATCTTGAATGATGAATATACTACCGGTATTACTTAGGAGTATCTGTTAACCGCCGTGGTGGGCCCAGGTTTATCTTACCGGCCGGATGCATACCACCTAGCTATCGCACGTACTCCGTTCCAAATTACTTGATTTAGATTTATCCAAATACGGATTTGGACAAACCAAGTCAAGTACTTCGGAACGGAGGGAGTACGATCCAGTCGCTTCTGCATGGACGCCACTTGCGAGCTTCTGTTTGGGGAGCTCAATGATTTTTCGTTGTTTAGAGGCGGAATGCAGAGAGTTGCGTGGAAGAAAGACATAAAAATTGCCCGGCGCCGCGTTCTTATCCAGCGGGGTGTAACGTGGAGATTCATCGTCCACCGAGGCCCGATGGCGACGCTTATTCGGACTAGATTATTATTCCTGTGGCGAAAGATACTAGTACTAATAGCTTTGCCCAGATGAGGCTTCTGCAGCTGTCCAGCGAGGCCACCGGGGCTGCTCGGCAAGCTGGGACGACAGGCGAGCACGAAGGCGTGGGATGGCGATGCTGGTGCATGAAGGGCGGGCAGCTGGCCTCGGCAGCGCTGCTTGCTAGGCTAGCATTCACGCGGCGGCGCAGCCGGCTGTTGCCGCTGCTCTCTCGTGCTCGAACGCGCATGCAACCTTTCGACCCAGATTAGTCTAGGCAGCTGCTGTTGTGGGAAAAAAAAAGGACTAGAAAAAAATAGGAAAGGAAGGAATAAAAAGAAAACAAGATGTGTCGGCTAACTGCCCCGTTTGAGTCAAACCGTTACCCGGCATCATGTCAGCCTGACAGTGGTCCCGCCTGGTCAGAAACAACATCAAAATTGACCGATCAATGCTTTCTGTTGAAAAGTGGTGTTTTTCTAAGCCTAGCCCCTAATGTAATGTTCTTTTTTTTTTGCAATTTACTCTTTTTTTTAGCTCTGCGAGGTAGCGCACAAGAAACAAAGGGTGGATGATGTGCTGGGCATAGCAAGATAGTTCGTTACCCTTACAAAAATGTTGACTAGAAAAATTGCTACAGCATAGTTCAAAAATATGAGGAGACCCCCTCGATGGCGGGGGCGCGCTCACTACAGCCATGTTGCTTTCTAACATCTTTCAAAAGGAGCTCCAACTTTTTTATTTTCTAAGTGTCAAAAATGGTTTTTTCTTAAACACATGTAAAGAATATGATGCAAAATTGCACCTCTCCATTTTATTTAAATTAAACTATATTTATAATTTTATCGCTTTCTAACATCTTTCACCCATTTAATTTAACTTCATTTGATTTCCTTAATGTAATTTAAATTTTAATTATAAATGTGTGATATATTGCTCCTAAAAATTCCAAAAAAACATTTTAAGATACCCAAGTAGAATTCTATGCAATAATCGTTGATGATATTGAAAGGTTCGGCCCTTGCTGGGAATATCACGAACGATTTTGATTCTCATTTAGAAAAATCAAAGAAATGAAGAAAATGTTCAAAAGGTAAATCCTTTGGCTTGGATTAGTTTCATGCGTACTAGTATATAGGAAAATTGTAAAAATGAATTTTAACATATTTTGTAAAAAATAACTTCACAAAATCGACTATCAAGTTTGAATATTCATAACTTCTAACACTCACACATTTCATGATAGTATGACCACATTGGTATTTGGAACAAAGATGCATCTTGCCATGACCAGTGGTTTCAAAGAAGTTTCCAACTTTCCGTAGCAAAATATTTTTTTCTTTTTTAAGTGTCAAATATGAGTGTTTTATGAAGCTAGTGCAAATAATATTGTGCAACATGGCACCTATCAATTTTTTTACACAAAGTAGACCACATTGGATGGAAAATTTCAAGTATTAAGAATTTTCCAATTTCTATATACTTTTGCCAATTTAAATGAAATTAGCTTATTTCCCGAAAGTAAGTCAAATTTGAATTACAAGTGTGTGATAGTTCGATCCTGAAAAGTTCCAGAATTTTATTTTAATGTGCCCGATTAGAATTCTATGCAACACCAACATATGGTATTGAAATACACACCCTTTGCTATGAATAACTTTGAAGACATATTTGACCCTGTTTTGACAAAATGGTCAAAACAGCTGAAGAAAATGTTAAAAAAGACAATCCTTTGGCTTGGAGTTCTGTCACATGTATTAGTTTCTAGGAAAATTATAAACATGGATTTTGACAATTTATAAAAAAATTCACAAAAAGGGCTATGATATATGCACATATCAAACCGAATGATCATGGCATAGTTTATGATAATGTCACTATATTGGGCACAAAAGGTGCATATTTGCATAAAAATAATATTTTTAGAAGGATTTTGTGCCAAAAATAAGCTTCTTGTGAAACAAGTGCCGAGAATAAGGTGCAACCACACCTATCAATTTTTCAAAGAAAGTAGACCATATTGGATGAACAATTAACATGTATTAAGAACTTTCTCTCATTGTCGCCACTTCACCCATTCTGAATTTCAGCATATTTCTCGAAAGTAATTCAAATTTTAACTACATGTGTGATAATTTTCTCCTTAAATCACCAAAATAGTTTTGATGGTGATTTTGACCCTTTTTTAAAAACAAATCAAATGAAAATGGTGAAAATGTCCAAAAATACAATAATTTGGCATGGAGTCCTTCTATGTGTGATAGTTGTTAAGAAAATGACAAATATGGATTTTGACATATTTTTGTAAAAAAAACTTTGACAAAATGGACTATAATGTGTGAACATTCATGACTTTCATGCCAAATGACCATGTTCATGGCAGTATCCAAGATATAATTCATGATAATGTGACCATATTGTGCACAAAGGTGCATCTTTCCATTCCAAACAATAATTTGTCACAAAAAATGATTTTCCATTTTATAAAGATCACACGAACTCATGTACCGACTTTATGTACGTCCAAAAGATCACAAATATTAGGAATAGACGTCTCTGAACATAGCATTATGTAAACATGAAGAAAGTAAATACTAGAGAATTACTTAATCTAGTATTGTGTACGAGATCATACCTCAAAATTAGATGAACAAGAATAAAGATACGAAGATGTATGCTTCATTATAGTTATCACCATGTTTAGTTTTATAAATACAAGATCAATTGAGTGAGATGGAGGAGGCGATGAAGATGGTGATGATGGCCGGCGTGCACGCCGTAGGCCGGCGTCGGGTGATGGTGACAACGCCTCCTTCTCCTTCGTTTGCGTGGATGTCATTAGGGAGAGCCCTCTAATGGCTACGTGGATTTGTGGATGGATTACGGCCGGCAATTAGGGTTGATATTGAATATATAACCGGCTTGATTGTGTCTCCTCCATGATTTCTTGTCCTCTCTTTGATACAAAAGCTGTAGACGAGTCCCAACCTCTCCCAACACATTATCATCTGAAAAAAGTATAAGAACAAATTAGGAACAAATCGATGATGAAGCGTAAGAATCCCTACGCCCAAATGGTCGGGTACGAGCGCGGGTACAAGCATGCCCGGTCGTGCCACGCAGGGGCAAATGTTCTGTTTACTGTGCGAAGTGCCGTATTGTGAACATCATTTCCTATTTCGATAAGTTTTTCCGGTGTCGTTGGATTTGTATGGACGAGTGCGAGCCCAACAATCTGCTTGCAATGCATCTTTAACTTGGGCTTATTGGAAAAATAATTTTCATTAGCCTTGCATCTAGTGCTCATAACTTTTCTGGATTGATTCCAACTTGGATTCTTCCATTGTACTAAGTCCGTAGAAGTTTCACTTCACCTGCACAATAAACCAAGGAATAGTAAAAATAAAATTAAAGAATATGCAATGATCACAATAAAATACTTGGAAACTAGTAATCACACATAATGAACATATTAGAGTAGATAGATGCTCTGTAATATATCCTGCACGACCTCACCGATGTCGAGGTGAATATTAAGGATGAAGAGATCAAGGAGGCGGTGTTCTCGCTCCCCTCGGTAAAAGTACTTGACAGGTTATCGGAGCACTCTTCAAGGCTTGTTGTTACATCATGAGTGGAGACGCAAAACCCTCCCATAAGCCTCATTCTCAACATATCGAAAATCTTTTCCAAGATCATGGCTAACCTGGCTTGCCTCACAACATTCACATCTAGCTTTTGCGGACAAGAAGAAAGACATAAAGATTGGATATAGTGCCACCACGTGTTGCAGGACATGAAAGGTCCTCCAGTGGTTGCTCAGTTCTGCTGTCCCGCCTCATGTCTCCAAGTTTATAGTACTGTTCCTCGTGGACGTTGTGCGAAGAGTCGACACCTGGACGCTGGTTGTTCGTCTCCTTCCTCCCTGCCGACGCGGCGCTGCGGAAGACGCGACGCATTCTTATCTAGCGGGATGTAACGTGGAGATTCATCGAGGATCAGATCGTCCACGGAGGCCGATGGCGATGCTTATTCGGACTAGATTATTGTTCCTGTAGCTTTGCCCAAATGAGGCTTCTGTGGCTGTCCAGCTCGGATGGATCTTGGTCACTGATGAGTACCATTGGGATTCGTTAACTGACGGCCACGGTCGACGACCAAAGTTTATCCATCTTCCCAGAAAGTGCCACCTGTGCACGGTCCTATCCTGTATGCCTGAACTTGCTAGTAGTGTTAATTTTGGTTTTGGGAGCTCAATGATATATTTATTGTTTAGAAACAAACAGATTGCAGAGAGTTGCGTGAAAGGAACTACGTACTATGAAGCTTCTGAAAGCTGCCGGAATCGGGCAGGCTCTTGGTCTATGACTTCTGGTGATACGCTTCTAGAGTTCTAGTGATACAATACAAGAGGGATTACGGGTCCTGGTATGAATTACGTTTGTCTGTTAGCTCGATCCGCGAGGTAGTAGCGCGGGTCCCAGGACGAGATGTGCTGCGTCGACAGAGCAAACATTGCCACGTTACCCTTCAGCATGTCGACACAAAACTTGGCGTAAGTGGTTCTATTAATTTTGACATATCCAAATATCCTAGGAGGTCGGCTGCAAGAGCCATTCTATTAATTTTGACATATCCAAATATCCTAGGAGGTCGGCTGCAAGAGCCAAGAGGAGAATGTTTTAACGAACTCTCGCTAATTTTCGTTCTGTTTTTGGAAGCTCAATGATTTCACTGCCGCTACTCCATTGGATAGAGAGCAGAGAGATGCGTGGAAGGAACTACTCTGGGTTTTTGTGAGAGCTGCCGCGAATGGGAAGACTCTTGACCTATGGCTGCTACTGATACAATACAAGCGATATACGGTCCTGATGAAAATTCATGCCACGTTTCCTTAGCCAAAGAAAATGCCGGTCTAGACAATTTTGGACCTCACAAGTCACAACTCTTTCTCCCTCCGTGTGTATGCGTGCACGTTTTCTTGGTGAGAAAAATCACGTCACATCTTCTTAGAAGAAAATTTAGCAAGAAAATATTATAAGAAAATTGTCGCCGTCTATGTTACAGTTTATGTCCTTTTATATCGAGAAAAAGCCTGTGATCTAAGCGTCCTAACATTTAGTTTTTCTGTTTCATCTTTGAAGAAGACTCCTGAATTAATAGCCCCTCAAGTCTACTCTAGGTCACCAAGTTGATTGCAAGATTATGACCTGCCCCCATGTTCTGTAATAGTATTTGTACGTACGACAGGGGATTTCACATGTAAATAATTGATGTCGTCCTCGGATGCATGGAACGATAGAATCGAGTTTGTGGGATCTAGATTCTGATCGTTGTGGTTAATTATTTACTTTGATTTCGATCTGATATGGCCATTTCTCATAGGCCACCGTCTTAGCCACGTATTTAGCACTTCTTTTTTCGAGAAAAAGCAGGAGATATGCCTACCTTTGTATTAAGCTTTGGAGAGTTACAAGTTACATGCGTGAAATTGATCATGGCCAAATAACCACCTAAACTCGAGCGACACTCACCATGATAGAAGACGATCTCATATGGTATCAGCAACACGACACACAATCAACTAAAGTCACTGACGTACAACATCTAATAGCAAACCTGCCGAGCACCATGAGAACACCTCCCCTGCAACGCGAGGACACTCTCAACACATGAACCCCTGCCTTGGCAATATTCCATCCGTAAGAAAGATAGGCAGAGCTGGACACACTTCAGCGTGAGATCAATGTCGCCGTGCCTCGAATGTTGTACCACCTTACCGCCGACAACCCCATCGCTTGACAAGCAACCCTTGGCTCCCACCGACCAAATGTGCATCAGAGAGAGCGTCACGTGAAACCACCCTGCTCAAACGACTCTTCCCGCTGAGTATCCGGTCGTGAAAGTGAAGAGGTCCGGCCAACGCACCGATGACATAGTCCAATGTCGGACAGACCTAGACGGTGGCCCAATGCCACGACGCCTTCAGCTCGCCAGCGGGAAACGAGCTCCAAAATAGGATCTCCAAGGAGCTAGATAAGGCAAGTGCGCCACCACTGCCTTGTTCAGACAACCAAAATTGAGGTTTCCCTATAAACTCACAGAACCTCTACCGCGATGATGACCTCCAAGGATATTAGTGGCCGCCAAAGTCTCCGCGTCATCTTTACAGACAAACTCGAGCGAACAGTTTTCCCTAGTGAGAGTCCAGTGAACCAAGAGAGCTAGACACAAGATGTATCCGCACGTCAGACGCCCGCCAATGCAGAAGAAAAGGCCAGGGCGGGTCGAGCAAATCAGGCCCGCGACCCAAATCTATCCAACCTGAACCAACCATAAAATCTTGCTAGCTAGGGAGAACAAAATCCAGTAGCCATAGATCTGCCTTCTCCACTCCCGGTCCTAAAGCTCGCCGACCATCCACTGGGCACCGTGCAACAAATAAATTTTTTCCATATCGCGTACTTATCACGGGTTGACTACAAATGAACGAGAGCCTCGTCATCTGCGGCTCTGCGGCAACATGGATTCACCAGCAGCGGCCTCCAAAGGAACCAATGCAAGGGGAGAGAGGTGGGAGGAGGGGGCGGCGGGGTTAGGGTTTGCGCGTGATTCATAACATAACAAGGTTCCATATCAACATCAGAGCTGAACAAAATAAAATAGGTTTAACTGATTTTTGGAAATGGAATCTACTTCGATGCAAACGATACCTTCCCCTCGGATAAAAAATTAACTGAAATTTTGTTGGCCATTTGTGCATCTTTTATCTACGGAGTTTTCACATGGAACAACACATTTAATCTGAGTTGGTAATCACACTTGTCTATCCGAACTTGCTAATTTTTGTTACTCCATCCAATTCAAAATAAGTGTCGTAGTTTTAAAACATGGTTAGTTCAGAACTGCAATACTTATTATAAATGTGAGGTAGTATATTATTGTAGAAGCTCAATGATTTCACTGCCGGTATTGGGCGGAGAAGAGAGTTGAGTAAAAGGGAGTTCAGGGCCTATGGCTAGTACCGATACAATAGAAGAGAGAGATACATCAAATTCACTTTGACAACCGGGTGCATATGCACCATGTATTTAAAAAAACATATTTTGAAAATTGAAAGAAATATGAAATAAAATTCCAGGATACATCATAATATTTAATGTGTTCACAAAGTTGTTTTACAAAAAACCGATACTTTTTATGTCCTGTGTAAAAAGAAAAATGTCTGGTGAACAAACTTATTTTAGCACCAAATTCTATCTTTTTTTCCCAAGCCACAAAACTATCGTTTTTTCGTGAAACAAGTGAACACATAGAATGTTAAACTATATGCGCGAACATTTTTTCAAAAAATTTAACAATCCAAAACGCGCTCAGAATACAATTTGAATAAAGGATGCATAACCACCCGGGAGTCAAAACACCACTCCCGATATATACGGTACCCAGGAAGGTCAGAGGAGATGCGCCGGTGGGCAGAGCAAGATGGTCACGTTGCCCTGTAGCATGCGTGTTGATATAAAAGTCATTGTAAGACATTCACGAAAAGAAAAATATCATTGTAAGTTCTATTTGACCTATCCTAAGAGCTCGGCTGCAAAAGATAACTGTTCATGGGACGACCTGAAAATGCAGAGTGCAAGTCGCGGAAATGTAACACGGTCTCCCTGTCCCTCTTTCTCGCTCTTTGCGCATGTGTGTGCGTTCTTCTTGTGTTCAGAAACTTCGTGTAACATGTTCGTACTCCCTCCGATCCATATTAGTGGGCACAACTTTGTCTAGATACACATGTATCTAGTCTAAATACTTAACTAGATACATATGAATTTAGACAAAGCTATGCCCACTAATATGGATCGGAGGGAGTAGAAACAAATTGACACTACAATATTTTTTAAGGAAAATTTGTCAGTCTACATTTCGGACCTTTTATCTACGAAAAGCCGGTCTAGACTATGTCTACACGTATTCTTGCTGAGACTTCTTATAAGAAGAGTTGGCAAACAAAAAATTAGAAGAAAAATAAGACTCCTGGTAATAGCCCATCAAGTCTTCTCCAAGTCGCTAAGTTTTTTGAAAGTTTCATACTTGCTCCCATGCTAATAGTACCGTCCCTGCAGGAGGGGCACTGGATGATGGAAGTTTTTCAGCATCTAAAAAGTTTCGATCACATGTGGTTGGTTTCTGGCTTTTGATTTCAGGATCTGATATCTGGAACTTTTTTTCTTTCTCACATAGCCTAGACGACAAATCGGCATCCGGGCTTGGAATCACATTTAGTGCAAGTGATACCTTCTCGCCCAACAACAAAATAAATTGAAATATAATCGACAACTCGAATAGCTTTTATTTATATAAATTTCAGATAAAACATATCAATTTAAACAGACAAAACGATAATATATGATTTTTTTGGCCCTACGGCACCCTCATGTTTAAACTCTTCTATTCTTAATTAATGAAAAGACAACTCTTTATCCCGTTTCAAATAAAATTCTGAAGGAGTGCTAGAGTGGTCCTTAGAAGCTAACAATGGTGAGATTCACGAGGGAGCTTAATCATATGACCAGACTAATAATAAGCCGGTCTTTGTGAAAGATACTTTGGGCCATGATAACACGCTAAAGAAATGTCCATGAGGTTGCTTCTGCAGCTGGCCAAGTGGAATGGATCCACATCGATCAGTTGGTGAGTCATGGAGGAGTTGCTAATTTCGGTGGAGCACTTTATTTCAAGGGTGGCATTTTTTATTTCTCTTACAAGTGGTACCCTTTTTATTACACAAGTGGCACTTGGTTATCACAAGTGGCCAAGAGGGTCGCTTCTGCAGCTGTCCAACTAGGATGAAACTGCTCAGTCAATGAGCTCTTTAAGGAGTTATTAACTTTGGTGGAGCCCGCTTTTATTTTACAAATGACACTTGGCTACATATAACATGATCCTGTCCCTCCTGAACTTGCTGTTTTCCGACCAAAACCAGTCCGGTCAGACTTTTTTCTTGCTAGATTGTCATTTGACTTCTTGGTACAGCTACTGTAAAGAAACTTGTTGATATAAAATTCACTATTATAAGCTGTTTTTTCTTCCATCTTGTCCACGAGAACATGAGTGGACAATGACTCTGATATAATCCAGATAAAAATCATGTCACACATCGTTTCTCCTTTTTTTTAAAAAAAATTCCTTTATGGGAGAAGAAACCATGTCTTACTTTTTTAGCAAAAACAATTGCCACATATTCATGCAGTGCTACGATTTGGGCCCATTTGTTTCTAGAAGAAGGCCGGTCGAACGGCCCAACGTTTAGACCTTGACAGCATAGAGCCCATTACGCATTGCGACGTCTACAGCACCGCAGAGCCCACGAGCTCGGAGCCGAGAGGAAGAAGAAGAGGAGGAAGGAGAAGGCGGCATCATGGCGGCGGCTCATGCAGCACCGGCGTCCCCCACCCACCGCGCTTCCGTCCAGGCGACGTCGACCCCGCCGTACCCCAGCGCGGCCAGGATCGCCGACTCCTCCTGCTTCCCGCAGTACACCGCCTCCCTCAAGTGTACGCATCCGCTCTAGTCGTAATCTTGTCATCCCCAATTCCCACTTTTCCTCCGGTAATGATTTCTGAATGATTCCATGCGCGTATGGCGGATCTCTTGATGGAGTGTTGATTTATCCGCAGGTCTGGAGGCCAGCCAAGACAAGAGCAAGTGCCAGCAGCAGTTTGACAACTACAAGGAGTGCAAGAAGAGAGAGGTTCCCTTTTAATCTTCTCCCAATTCCTCTCTGGCCTTTTGTGATGATGGTATATGATGGATGGCTTCGAATTACAATTGCACGCATCTCACTATTAGCTCACATGTTTGAGGACCTATAGCTTATTCCTGACAGCAAGTGCCAAATTTGAAGTTGAAACCTGTTTTCAGTGGACATTAATTTCTTAAATCTGCCTTTAATATCGAAAATTAACGCACCTACTAGTTACATTTTTGTTTTCCAACTGCTCTAAGCGCTTTTGGTACAACATGGACGAGGCTTCTCGCACAGAAATCAGTGATTATGTGAACACTATAAAAGGGCAGGGTTCTAACTTGATTTAGAGTAAGTAGCAAGTGCATACGAAGTAACATTGACATCCACATATAGAAAGGGCATTGTGATATGGAATCACAACTACACTCTACTGAGATCATAACTATGAGTGCAGACCACACAGACAGACATGTATTGAAACTTGAGCGAAAGTACTTACTGCTTTCGGTACTTTCTTTCTTGCTCAGTGAGCTGGTATACGGTTTCCTTAAGATGTCTAGCCTTGGGAATATGCTTACATTCCATTGTCAGTAACCAATTTTCCTTCGTCACTATAAGTCAGTTATGTGCACATCAGATGATTTTTTCTTGACTACAGAAACAACATCCTGGGTAAGCCAAGTAGCTACCTTAAAGTGCCTCTGTGCGCTTGCCAATATTTGTTCAAAGAGGTCCTATAGGTTATCTTGGACAGAAAGTCCCAACCTTGAAGTTGAAACTTATCTGTACTGGACTTGAATTCCTTAAAAATATCTTTAAAACAAAGATTGCTGGACCTCGTTGTCAATTTTTGTCTGCTCAACTGCTCTAAGCACTTTTGGTACAACATGAACGGGACTTCTCGTGCTCCATAACAGTGAAACCATTCTCAAGTCATTTATAATTTAGAGTAAGTAACAAGTGCATAAGCAGTAACGTTAACATCCACATACAGAAAGGGCATTGTGACATGGAAAGCCAAACACTCTACTGAGTTCATAATTATGAGTGAACATCCACATGCGAAAACGTATTGAAACTTCAAAATGCTCCCTGCTTTGGATACATTTCTTTCTTGGTCACTAAGCTTGTACCAGAAACGGTATCCTTCAGAAGTTTAGCATTGGGAATAGGCATACCTTCCATTGTCAGTAACCAATTACCCTTCGTCGCTATATTTTAGTCATGTGCGCATTACAGGATCTCTTTTGGATTACATAAACAACCCTCCACGTTAACCAAGTAGCTATCTTTGAGCCCTCTATTGAGATTTTATAACGGTGTGCTGTTTGATACCCAGCCAGGATCACCAGTGCCTACCTTTGCTAATGTACCTAGTCTTTCCACTGTCGACGCTCAATTTTGCTCATCCTTTATGTTGCCAATCAAAATTCTTCATTGCATAAAAGTAGGAAATGATAAATGTGGTATACTATTCATCTGATTTTAGCATTCCTTCTTGCTCATTGAGAACTAACTTTACTCACACCACGTAAATAAAAGGTTTATAGACCAAATTCATTACCATGGGCTGCTCTGAAGTATAAATTCCGCACTTCGTTTTTCTGAAAATGTAGTCATCCTATGGTCATTAACTTTCAATTGTATAATGCCAAATACCATATTCATTTACTATTAATCTTCTACCTTGTAATTTGAACCTTTACATGCCGCTTCTTTACTTTCTTGAGTTATCCTGTACACCCCTCTCATACATCTTTAGCAAATCTGATAAAATCTGAACCTGGAAAGTGTTTGTGTGGATTGCGATATACTCCCTCCATTCCTGAATGTAGGGTGTATAGTTTTCTGCACGAATATTAAGATATGGGTATTTGGCATACGGTGTACTCATTTTCTTATGGAAAAAATTGGGAGATACGAGTTTCTAATAGACACAAATTGAAAACAATACACCCTATAAATTAGGATGCATTTGTGGATGTGTAAAATTGTGCATAAATCTCAATATCTCATTATACCATACATTTTGGATTTTTTCTGAAAAAACTATACACCTTACATCAAGGAACGGAGGGAGTAAGTAATAACCGAGTCATAGAATCTATTAAAGTAACATCGGCATTTCAATGAGATTTGCATGGAAATTTCTTAGCAAACCTACATGGCATACCTTATATTCAAATACCAAATAGATTTCCGATTACCTGAATTATTATTTTGCCCTTATATATAAACAATACTGAACAGTTCTCTACACATGCCAGATCGCTCTGTCCTATTGGTTTCCTTCTTTTGAGTGTATCTCACATGTCGCTTTTACTTCTATGTTTGCAGAGGGAGACTCGGCTTGAACGAAACCGGAGCCGGACATTGTTCGGGTGAGCAATTCGAGGAGCATTGTGCAGTGACCGGAGAGTTAATTCTAGTGAAATCACGACTTGTTTGATTTCCTGATATTACTTCAAGTTATCGAATTTAGAAAATAGTAGAGAACTCTGGGTTCAGAGAGATGTAAGGTCTAGAGGATTTCTACAATAAAATGGCACTCCCAGGAACGCATGTACACGTCGGATGCCTGAAACCGCATCTTCTGGACGTGCGGTTTGGATGCTTTGTATTTAAACAATGTTATGTTGTTTCGATGGTATATTGAATTCTGAAAAACGCGTGACAGACTCTAATATACAAATAGATGTATAGAAACCTATTGATTGCGAAGTTTCATCGCACCGAAGAAGGATGGTGGGTTGTTTCTGTGGCATCTAAGTAAACAACTTCTAAGCTAAGCATCTCACCTGATTGGCACTGATCCTAGTCAGCCAGTGGTAAGCATCGTCAGGCAAGGATATATAAAAAGCTTGAAACATTGTCCTTTGGAGGCAAGTCTTATTGACTTGAATTAAACTTTTGGAGATTAGGACGGGAAGTACTTTGTTTGATATCTCTGCGATTCCAAACCAATATTTAGAGCTACAAAAAAAAATATTTAGAGCTACATTATTGTCCATATGGAGCAAGTCTCATTGACTTGCATTAAACTTTGACAACTGGACGGTTATAACTTCGCCTGAAGGCTGCTGCAATTTGCAATCCGTCAGTACCTTTGTCTCCTCTTCGTCTTCCTCTCCCGATTCAGATTCGCGCCATGAACGGAATCGAGCAACCGCGCAATGGCCGGACCGCCTACCACTTCCAGCCTGCGAAGCATTGCCGGCCCGCGATCGGGAAGACTTGGGTAGGATCTCACCCTTAGGTGAGATCGTAGGATCAACTTTTTTTGAAAATTCAAAACATGTCGAAAAATTCCGAAAAAAATAGACAACACGCATCTATGTTACATATGCAACGTCAAAAATTGGCAGCTCAAAACTCGACCTACAGTTAGAGAAACAAAAATGTTAAACTACACTGTGAATAGTGTCCAGATCTGAGTGACACTATTCACACCGAAATTTCTCTTTTTTGCCTCTCTAAGTATAAGTCGAATTTTGAGCTGCCAATTTTTGACGTTGCATATGTAACATAGATGCGTGTTGTCTATTTTTTTCGGAATTTTTCGACATGTTTTGAATTTTCAAAAAAATCGATCTCACCTAAGGTGAGATCCTACCCAAGTCTTCCCCGCGATTTCATTACATTATCATTCGCTCCATTCACACTTGATTTCGTATAGTAATTTTTAACCATTTTGTCATTGGATTTCGATGAACACGCCATGGAAACAAAACAGATCCCAATGGTACGTGTATTTCTCTTCTTTCTCCGTCGATTTGCTTCTTATAGAACAATGTTGTTTTAATCAGCTAATAATCAATGTTGTTTACTGCAAGGTTAATGGCAGACTGACAGCCGAAGTGATTTTCCGTTATATGTGCAGGGCCACTGTACCACAATGGCATATACCATTTCTTCTACCAATACAATCCCCACGGCCCGACCTGGGACGTCGGCAAGCTGTCCTGGGGCCACTCCGTCTCCGGCGACCTCGTGAACTGGGCTGCCCTCGACAATGCGCTCGAGCCCACCGCCCCGTTCGACGTCAACGGATGCTGGTCCGGCTCCGCCACCGTCCTCCCCGGCGGCCGCCCGGCCATCCTCTACACCGGCCTCGACACCGACAAGGCGCAGGTGCAGAACGTGGCCTTCGCCAAGGACCCCTCCGATCCGCTGCTCCGCGAGTGGGAGAAGCCCAGCTGCAACCGGTCATCCCGATCCCGGCCGACGTCACCGGCAACAACTTCCGCGACCCGACGGAGGCGTGGCGCGGCCGCGACGGCCTGTGGCGGGTCGGCGTCGTCGCCGAGGTCAACGGCGTGGGCTCCTTGCTCGTGTACCGGAGCGCGGACTTCCTCCGCTGGGAGCGCAACGCCGCGCCGCTGCACGCCAGCTTGCGGGACGTGCCGGCCGTGCTGGAGTGCCCGGACGTGTTCCCGGTGTCGTCGGAGCCCGGCGCGACGGAGGGGCTTGACGCATCGGTGCCGAGCGGCACCGGGGTGAGGCACGTGCTCAAGCTCACGGACTTCGCCAAGGAGGACCACTACATGGTCGGGGTGTACGACAACGCGGCGGACACCTTCGCGCCGGCGGAGCCCGAACGCGGCGGCTACCCGGGGAACTGGCGCCGCTTCGACCACGGCCACCTGTACGCGTCCAAGTCCTTCTACGACGCCCGCAAGAAGCGGCGCGTGCTGTGGGCGTGGGTGGACGAGACCGACGGCGGCCCCGCCAACGGCGTCACCAAAGGGTGGGCCGGCATCCAGGCATTCCCGAGGGCGATTTGGCTGGACGGCGACGGGAAGCGGCTGGTGCAGTGGCCCGTGGAGGAGATCAAGACGCTGAGGAGGAAGCGGGTCGGTCTCCAGTGGGCGACGGAGGTGGAGGCCGGTGGCAGGAAGGAGATCGCCGGCATCGTGAGCTCGCAGGCCGACGTGGAGGTCGTCTTCGAGGTCCCGAACCTGGAGGAGGCCGAGACGTTGGACCCAAAATGGCTGCTGGACCCGCGGGGGCTGTGCGAGGAGAAAGGCGCGTCCGTGAACGGCGGAGTCGCGTTCGGGCTGCTCGTCATGGCCTCCGGCGACCTGGTTGAGCACACGGCTGTGTTCTTCAGGGTGTTCAGGCACGATGGTAAGTACAAGGTCCTCATGTGCACGGACATGACAAAGTAAGTATCCTAGCTTGGAATTTTTTTCCAAGAACAGGACAGTTTTGTGAATCTAGAAAAGAAAACTCAACATGATTTCTGAACATTTTTGCAAACAGGTCGTCTACAAAAGCAGGGGTACACAGGCCATCCTACGGAGCATTTCTGGACGTGGACGTGGAGAAGGACAAGTTCATATCGCTCAGAACACTGGTGAGTTTAGCTTGAGCCCCCTCTGAAGTCTGAACTGAGAAAAAGACTACTCGTACAAGCGAGCAGAGATAACTAATTATGTAACACGTGGTGTACGAACAACTGCAGATCGACCACACGGTGGTGGAGAGCTTCGGTGACGGCGGGCGGACGTGCATGACGGCTCGCGTGTACCCTGAGCACGCCGCCACGGGGAGCAGCCACCTGTATGTGTTCAACAACGGGACCGGGGCCGTCAAGGTGTCCAAGCTGCAGGCATGGGAGCTGGCGACGGCGGCCGTGAACAGCGTAACCGGTGGTTCGGTTATAGTGGAGAGTATCATACGCTAATAATATGCCTATGATACTACCGTGTAATACTACATATAAGGTTTCGAAGAAAAAAGAATTGCTAGGAGACTTGAAGAAGAGGTGCAGAAAAGATGATGGAGAGTTGAAGAAGAGGTGTGTAATACCACATATCTCTACTATATAATATGGCTTGAGGAGGTGTTGGTACGTTTTTCAAAGTTCCGGTTCTACCCCTGGGTTTTGGGAGAATTTACAGCCGCTGCCACCGCCAAGTGAAACGAAACGATCCGCTCGGTCCACCCATGGAAAAGAAATCCCCAATTCCCCGTACAGTACGTCGTCCCGATCCCCTTTTTTCTTTGAGCGGCGGCGGCAGACTTCCGGCGACAGGATCGGACCGCATGCCACCTTGGCTCGCTGCTGGCCGCCTGGGCGGAGCAGAGCAACACCGGAGGTTTCGTGCTGCTCTAAAACTGGACACACGGTTCATGCCCTTGCAGCCTTATCCACGGCAACCTGATTCCCGCATCAACGGATCAACCCCGGAGGAGAGATTACCAGCGGGGTGCCGCAGGCTCCCGTGAGGCTGTGCGACGAGGAGGAGGCGGAGTCTAGCTGGAGTAGCACGCTGGCTGCGGCGTTGACCAGTCGGTCGATGGATCTCACGCCGCGTCGCCGGCCCCGGGTAGTAGCCCCAGCACGATGTTGCCGGCCCCCATTCTCACGCCGCCGCCTGGACGCCGCACTGGAGGCCCTGCGGCCGCCGGGAGTTGCGATGCGTTCTCAACAGCCCCTTGATCCGAAATTTCGCTGTTGTGGTCCTCCCGGGCTCCGCACAGGCCGCCTACCACGCCATGCTGCCCGCCGGCGAGTTCCCCGACCACTTCATCTTTCCCGTCCTCCTCAAGTGTTGCGCCCGCCTAGGCTCCATCAACGAGGGCCGCGTTTAGGCCTGCCGTTGCCGCTTGCTGCCTGGAATTTCCGTTCATGCAAGGGAGGGAACGCCCATGTGATCAGGCACGGGCTGGAGCAAGGCTTCAATGTCGGGCACCTCTATTCTACTACACATACAATATACTGCAAGTATGGTGCTATTGATTCTGCCGAAGGCATGCTCACAACAATGCCATTGAGGAATCTGGTGACATGGAACTGTATGATCCGTGGGTGTGAGCTCAAAGAACGGGCACAAGTTAGACGAGCAACTTGTGGAAATGGTCACCGCTATCAATTTGATTGCTGCCGGTGCTTAGATTAAGAGCTTGATGTATGAGATGGTTTTGATTTTTCAACCACACTTGCCATATTCTGGTTTAGCAATAGTGCTTGAAGTAGCAAAGAAATTACATTAGGTAGTCTAGCTTCAGAAGGCAAAGCACATGCCATTTCTCACAAGCTAGCTGTCTTCGTCACATCGGCAGAAACATCAGAATTCGTAATTTTGGAAAAAAAATATTAGGCTCATCTGCTGTACACCCCAAAAAGGCTGAAATTGGGATGGGAAATAATGTGTATTCTGGCAGTTTCACTTTCACGGTAGTTTTCAGACTAATCTTTTATGTTTTCCTTTAAATACAAAACTGAAAATAGAGAAACGAAAAAATACAGGATTACAAATACATAGGTGAATGTTCCATGACAATGCACAGACACTCTGCAAGTAAATTAAAAATATGCAAACATCTTACATATGATCATCTATTTACTATTTAGTTTTTATACCCCGTAGCAACGCACGGACATTCAGCTAGTATAATACGGTTTTGCTAAGTCTCAGCTAGCTGAGACTTAACTTAAGTCTCAGTCAAAACATCCACCCTCCATCAACGCGCCAAGATTCGTGCTAACCCTAACTTATCTTCTTCTTCCTCGGGACGGCGGCGGCGCCAAGCCGAGCCACAGCCGCCGCAGCCGCGGCTGGCCGCGGCGGAGGCGGCGGGGGCGAGGAGTGACTTAACTGGGGGGGGGGGGGGGGGGGGGGGGTGCAGGGGTGCGGGGTCGCCGGAGAAGAGGGGGCGGGGCTTAGAGGGATGGCCAGGGCGGCGGCGGACCGGCGGTGGGCCGCGGTTGGAGGAGGGCGGGGCACTGAGGCGGCGCGGGAGCGGCGCCGGGCGCGGGTGGCGGCAGCAGGTGGCATGGCCGGCGGTATGTGGCGGCGGGGGGTCGCCGGAGTTGAGGAAGACGATGACTGAGACCTAACTTAGGTCTCAGTCGACTGCGTCCTGGACACTCCCTATATAATACTAAGTAGTATGCATATGATACTAGTGTATAATACTACGTATAATACCACATATGATCTTATATACTGCATGGTAACTCGGCCTGACTGGTTATGTAATAGTCCAGTAGTAGCTTGGGAGTGTAACCTAGATACCCGATAGCCATCGAGCTGTTGGTGAGGTTTGGCGCTGATCCGTAAATGAGCTCGGGAGAGGTGCATCCGTAGGGGGAGAAATTGTGTACCCGGTGAGCCCCGGTCCTCCGGATGGTGGTTGGTTACTGGATGCAACTAGCACCCAAGCCTGTGTGGAAGGTGTCAAACTCGCGTTTCGGTGTTTGTAGTCCGCTCCGTAGATGTATTCGACGGCGTCAAAGTAGTTGTTGCGCGTGATCGCAGGAGACGTCGGGTCATATTACTCGTTTTCCTTGAGTCTTTCTTCACTAGTGGCGCGAGGTCGTGTCTAGTCTACAACCTCTCGGCCGGTTGACTCCCCGATCTCCATCGAGCGAATGTCGTCCTTGACCTGGACAGAGGTCGAGATCACCATCGAAGAGGTTGGTGGAGATCCGATATGCATGACGCGCGCACCCCTACATGGCGCGTAAACTGTCGAAAGATGTTTTTTTTGGTCCTAGGACAATCTCACTTCGCTAAACCGAATGAACTTTATTTGTTCGGCAGGCGGCAACGGTTAACAGGGCTGGATCAAAGACGATGTAAGCACTGAAGATTTCTTAAACTTTTAGTCATGAAGTGGCTACAAGATTGTACAAGGCGTTTACAAGACGATCCCGTCGAGCTTATAGATGTGCTCGGTAGTGATATGTTGGTGTCTAGGGTTTAGACTATGGAGACAACGAAGGCTAAAGTTTCAACTCGATGTAGATGCGATTGTTTAGGATGAACGAAAGATGGTAATCAGAGTGTATGTCCTCCAGTATTTATAGTCTTTGGTAGGAGCCTATGTCTTGTCCGTTAGGGTTTCCTCTTGTCTTGTACGTTAAGTATTGATCTCGTAACTTTTCTTCAGTGCACGTCGTTCTTGAGATAATCTCCTGAGAGTCTTCATGCAGCACGGCTGGTCAGTTCGGTGGAGCTTCTAGAAGTGGGCCACATGGCTAACGGGAGTCTTTGGACGCCATGGGGTGGAAGTGGTGCAGGTTCATAAGATTATGAGCTAAACCTACCTATCTCCGACATTGTCACTGCCACAAAATGTCACTAGATTGATGACTATGAGAAACCACCCGACTCCAGTGTCTCCTAACCTAGGAGACCCGGGAGGCTCACCTACCTCCACACCTTTAGCCCCTTCCTTGCCGCTGTCGTCGCCGTCCTCCACCTCGATGGTGAGCTTGCACCCAAAGGTTGTTGTGGGTGTGGCCAGCCTCCTATCTGCCTCGATGCAGTGGTCGACTTTCCCTCCAGCCAACGACGAGGAACTCATCTTGTACTTCTCATTGGCCTGGGCGGCTCGAGGGAGGGAAGTTCTGGCCTATCCCGCGCGGTTGGAACCTCTAGATCTGCCGAGTTGGCGGGGTGCTTGGCTTCATTTGCCCATGGTCACGATCCCTCATGTCGACAGCTCGGAGGCCGACATGGTTTAGTGGGGGTGGATGTGCGAGACAGAGGGCGCGAGCTCTGTGCAAGATTTTGTTGGCACTGACATGGCGACACCTACGAGCGTCGTTTACCTCCATGGAGGAATCCTTGCGGTGCCCTGCACCCTGTCCACCTAGATCCACTATATAGATCAGATTATGTATTATGTTATTTGTCTCTGTCAGTTCTCTTAATGAATGAAAAAGTAGCGCTACTACATTTCGTTTAAAAAAGATTAACGAATGCTGGGACACATAATGTAATTGGCATTAGCGGTATACTTTATTGTAACCGGAAGCATAATATTGTCGTCGTAGTGAAGTCAAACTTACGCAGAATAGAGAGAAGACACAATAGAACCAGGTATAACCAATGTCAAAAGAAACTAGAGAAATAACCATAAATTAAATTTACCTTCGTGAGGTCTAAATGCTTAGGTTTTTGAAAATCAATAATTTCTTATCACGAGAACAAGTGGAGGCTTGGTAGTTAACTAAATACCTCCATAAAGAAAGACATAGAAATTTAGTCGAAAGTTAACATTTACTAATTTTGACCGATTATACAGAAGAAGAAAAATATGAACATCCATAATCCAATATTAAATAAATATTCTATAAAAATTATGATAGAACCATTCGAATTGATGTTATAATTGCTTGTATTTGTTATAGTAAAAAAATTGTCGAAGGAAATATATCGGCTTTTGATCGAAATTTTATGTCATTTCCGACCGTTACTAGCATCGGTAGAAAAACTTGCCTGCGCTCCCGCCGCGTCGTCCCGCGTCGCATTGCCAGGCCATGGCACCGGCCTTCCTCCTCCCGCGCCCAGCTCCCTCCTCCTCCCCGCCCCATTCCATCCGACCTCCAACGCGTGCACCGCCACCGCAGTGGGCTGAGAGCCGCTCCACCCTCCGACAGCCGACTCTGCCGTTGACTTCCGCTGTGAGCATCTCCGCCGCTTCCCGCTGACGTGCCTTACCCAAGGCCCTGCGACGCGGTGATCTTCCATTTCCCTGTCCCGGAGACCTTAGGGTTTTCGGTGCTTTGCTCCGGCTGTGTGCGCTAGCCGTCGACAAATGAAGTCGTGAAGGTGGTGCCCTGTGAGTGTTCGACCAAATGGTTCAGTGCCTGTTTCCCACTTTGTTTTCGATTTTTTCGATTGCTTACACCGCTTCAGGAAATCTTGATCTAGGTCACCATGTTTGTAGAGGTTCCCTCCGAATCTGGGGCTGCCATGGATGCCCACAGCCACAGGCATTGGCATTCCAGTGCGGTTGATCTAAAATTTTGTAAGTTTGAACAAACTTCACTTGAGCTTGATTGCTCACAGCAAGGGAAGGTTTCATTTTGTACCTTTTCATCTCTGTATGCAAACGGCACTTTCAATAATGCTGAATGTAGGTAGTTTCAGTATTCTAGACCATTTTTTTATGAATGCTTAGCCCCCATGGCATGGTTGTTTATGTCAGCCTTGATTTCTAAGTGAGAATGTTGTAGGCTGCAGGTACCATTGGAGGATTTTTGCTGCTTCTCTTATTCATGTTCTCAAGAATTCTTGGTTCAACAAAACTTGATTCAAGGGCTGCGGGTCATGTTGATTCCAGAACTTGATTCTAAGGCTGCTGTGATGTTGATTTCAGGACTTGCTAATTTCACTAAGCCATGGAGCCTGAGCAGGGAAAAAGCTTACAGTACAGTGTACATATAATTTTCCGGAGGAGCTGGGAGGGGGTGACCTTTTTTCCGGAGCTATACCGGAGGAGCTGGGAGGGGATGACCGTTTTTTCCGGAGAGCCGTTTGGGCGATCCGGAGGGCGATTCTGGGCTCTCTCTTCGCCGAGACGTCCGACGACGAGGAAGATCGAATTGTTACTCCTTCGTCTGATTCTCCAGATGATCTTTACCGATCTCTCTCGGGCGACTGAGATCTCTTGGCTGGATGTTCATCAAGAATGCGGAAAAGATTGGAAAAGCGACTTGGGCAGAGAGCTGCAGCGTTGGCATTGTCGAAGGTAAGCTCCTCACTGATTCCTTCCATGCAGGTAATGATTTCTACGGGGCAAGAAGAGAACAAGGACATTGTTCAAACCAAGTCAGATCAACCTGATCGGTCTGATGAGTTCTTGCCGACCACCTTTTGGCTGGAGGAGTTCAACGCGGCAGAATGGATTCGGGTGGTTCGTAAGAGACAGAGATCAGCTGCTAGGAAAGCAGCACGTAGATCTTCACCTTCCCGGCGAAGCGCAGGTAAAGCTAGATCTTCATCGCCGGCGACGAGCTCACGTAAAATTCAGTATTCAGATCGTCAAAATTCAAATTTGTTGAAGGCCGGCCAAACGGGCTCAAGATCGCATGTTTCAACAAACGAAACTCTGGGCCAAACAGGCTGGGACGAGGCTCATGTGAGTTTTTCCTTCCGTACTCTATTAGGGGCAACGTGGAAAACATCCAGGTTTGCTCCTAGGGTTAGATCACGCTTATCGTCACCTCACCTAAACGCCGCCATGGCGAATCGGGCTGGTGGTGGTGGAATTGGAAGATCGGATGGCGGCGGTGATGGCGGACCTCGGCGACAAGGTTTTGATCAGCGTGCTGGTCCGAGCAACGTCCATGGAGGAGCTGGGTTTGGCAACGGAGGCAATGATGGCAACAATGGAGGCAATGGGTATCGTGCTGTTGGATATGACTATGGAGAGAGGAGGGGTTTTGCTCGTGTGAACAACGGAAACGGCCAAGGGAGCTTTCAAGGAACCAACAATGCAAACTATCAGGGAAACAACAACACTGATTTTGTACCAGGGCCTTTCCATGGCAATGGGCAGCGAGGTTTCAATGGAGATTTTCATCCCGGATATGGTGGGGGTGGAGATTATCCTCCGGGTGACAATGCAGCGTATAGGAACAGGCGTAGGCCGGATTTTCGAGGCAACAACAATACTGCTTTTCGGAACAATGGAGGTAATGCAGGTTATAGAAAGGTGTATCCTCCTCGAATCAACACTCAAACAGCAGTGGAGATGGGTGGTATCAATGTAGAAAAAGATGCACCTAAAATTTCAGAGGAGGCTCAGTCGAAGATGCAACAAGCAGGCACTTCTTCTCAGCATCTAGTACCAAAGATGGCTGCCAAAGGGATGGGGTCGGTTTCTGAAGCTGACAAGAGAAAAGAGAAAGAAAGTGACAAGGTAAAATGTTTCAGATGTAATACAGTTGGACATTTTTCTATAGAGTGCAAGGCAATTCTCTGTGATTTGTGTGAAGGAGCTGATCATGCAAACGATGCTTGTCATCTCCATAAGGTGCCGAAACCAACTTTGTCAGTGTATGGGTATGCGCACGAGGGTCTGATGTTATTTCAGTCACCTCCATCGACTTACAAGTCGCGGACGGATAATGGGCGAATGTGCCGTATTACTGTGACAGATGGTTCTTTGGAGACTGACAAGATGTAGCTGCTTTACGTTGGCTGGTTCCTGATGAGCTGTTTCAGTGGGATGTGCAACCACAAGGGGATAATGTGTATAAGACACAATTTCCTAGCAAATTGGAGTTGGCACGAGCTACTCGTTTTGGATCTTTTAAGGTCAAGGATACACCTTGTTCTCTTGACTTTGAGGAGTGGACTTTTAATGTCAAACCATCTATTCAGTTGGAGCCGGTGTGGTTGCTGATTTCAGGTGTGCCGGATGAGGCAATCCGGGACTACTTAACCTTGTGGAGCCTTGGAGGTATGTTTGGTATCACTAAAGACATTGATATGGCATACACTAGAAGACATGGGGTAGCGAGAGCTCTCATTAAGGTGCTGGATGTTTCTTGTATTCCGTTTAAGAAAGTTTGGTTCTATAAAGAGGAGGGTTATAATTTGTCTATTGAGATTGATGATTCCACCCTGCCGATGGATGAAGATGAGACCGCTCTTGATGGAGATGACCTGGACAAATCTGATCATGGGAATGGTAATGCTAATAATAAAGAGAAGGAGCCTCCGGCTAAGAATAAACATGACAAATCTAATTCTAAGAAATCTCCTAGCGGAGAGGGAGTGATTATTAATACTCCTGATGCTCATAAGGTTACTTTGTCTCCGTTCATCAAATTTGGTTCTTTTTCTGACCGATGGGCTGACTGGGCTGAGGAGGAAGATGTTCGTACTGGTAGACAACTTTTTTACTTCACCTGATAGTTAGAATCGCTGATGGCTGAGGGTTTGGGTAGCGACGGCGAATCTGCAGTCCTTCCTATGGCGGCAAAAAACTCTAGTTTTCCAAGGTTGGAGAGTGATGTGGAGGTGGCGAAAGTGTGTGATACTGATGCTGTCCGAGATGGTATGGTAAACCCTTTGCTAGAGGAGGAGATGGTGGTCAAGGAGATAGGGATGGTGGAGGATGCAGCAGCTTACATCACAACAGAAAATGCTACAGAGGCTGCGCATGATCTAGGTGTGGTTGGGGCTGGACAAAAGGCACATGCGTCTGTTTGTCCACAGCAAACGACTCCGGAGAGGAATCCAACTAGGCAGGAAATCATTGACTACGGTGGAATCAAGGAGGCTAATGCGGTGGAGGTTCGTTCGAGTGAACGCATTCGTGGACAACCAAATGCTGATGACACCCAGCTGGCTAGGGCGATGAAAGTGGCTCAACTACGAGATACGTCTCCTATGACAGGTACAAGTTCAAACTCTAAGTTTTCTTTCTTAGCTATCCCTGTTCATGAAGTTGTTGCTAGAGCTAGTAGGTTGGGTGTCCAGTTAAACTACTTCAGGACACAGAAAAACAAAGATCTCTAGTTATAATGCAACAAAAGGCTGCGTTAGAGGAGGACCCTCGTAATCTTTTTGTTTCTAAAGTTTCTGGACTTTGTGATGATTTGTCTGATGATGAAGAGACTTGTTTGTTTGATCAAATGGATCCAACAAGCCAAATAGGTAAAGTAACCAGAACACGCAAAAAGAAGAAATCTGTTGATAAGAAAAACGTCAGGCGTAGTGTGAGAATTCCAAAAAATAAGTCTAAGAATCAAAAGAGATGAAAGCTTTTATTTGGAATAGTGAAGGGTTTCGGGATACAGCTAAGCATCTTTTTATTAAAGAATCCATACGGGATTATAACCTAGATATTGTGGCGTTCTTAGAAATGGGTAGAGCTAACTTCTCTGAACCTTTTCTAAGAGGGTTAGCGGCAGGGCAGGACTTTATGTGGTACTGTTTGCCTCCTACAGGAAGATCGGGTGGAATTCTTGTGGGTTTTAACTCTGCTACAATTAACGTTAAGAATCTCGAGGCAGGAGAGTTTATGGTTAAATTTCATTTAAGCAACAAACGTGATGCTTTTGAATGGAGTTTTGCTGCAGTTTATGGGGCAGCACAAGATGCTCAAAAACCTGCCTTTTTAGCGGAGCTAGTTCGGATGGGTGAGGATGATTCCGCCCTCGTTTTCTAGCTGGAGATTTTAATATTATTCGGAGTCCGAAGGAGAAAAATAATGATAATTATAATGGTAGGTGGCCCTTTATGTTTAATGCAATTATTGAGAGCTTGAGCTTACGTGAGATCGACCTCTCTGGTAGACAATATACCTGGGCTAGTAGGAGACCAACACCTACGTATGAGAAATTGGATCGTGTTCTCGCTAGTGTGGATTGGGAGCAAAAATTTCCCCTAACAACGGTTAGAGCTTTAACTAGAACAGGGTCGGATCATTCACCTTTACTTGTTGATTTTGGTGAGCAAGCTCACCTAGGAAACAAGGCTAAATTTTCTTTTGAATTAGAATGGTTCAATGAAGAAGGTTTTTTGGAGTTGATTTCAACAGAATGGAACGCCTACACTGTTGGCAACACTCCAATTGAGAGGTGGCAAAATAAAATAAGACATCTTAGAAGATATCTACGTGGATGGGCTCGAAACCGTAGTGGCGTGTACAAAAAGGAAAAGGAAAGACTTATGTTAATCATTAATAACTTAGATATTAAGGCCGAGACAACCCGTTGATTGATTCCGAAAGAAAAGTCTTACGGGAGGCAAATGATAAACTTGCTAAACTTAGGCGAGATGAAGAAGCCAAATGGGCTCAGAGGGCCAAGGTTAAACATGTGCAGCAAGGTGGAAATAATACGAAGTATTTCCATCTAATTGCTAATGGTAGACATCGTAAAAAGAATTTTTTTTCAGTTAGAACAAGAGGAAGGAACTATTGTGGGTGATGATAACCTTAAAGTTTACATTACGGAGTATTATAAGAGGTTATTTGGCGAACCCGTTAAAAATAATTTTACGTTACAAGAAGACCTTGTTCACGATATCCCTCAGATTAATGAGGAGGAAAACACTATTCTTACTTCGGTCTTCACTGAGAAAGAAGTTTTTGATGCGATTTCACAAATGGAACATAATAAGCTCCAGGACCAGACAGGTTTCCTGCGGAGTTTTACCAAAAATGTTGGCCTACAATTAAAAATGATCTTATGGAACTGTTTAAACAATTGCATCTACATGAGTTGCCATTGTATAAACTAAATTTCGGAATAATAACACTTCTGCCAAAAAAAGAGGATGCGGTGCAAATTCAGCAGTACCGACCTATTTGTCTACTTAATGTTAGTTTCAAAATATTCACAAAAGTGGGCACAAACAGAATTTCCTTGGTAGCACAAAAAGTAATCAGACCCACTCAGACGGCTTTTATGCCGGGAAGAAATATTCTTGAAGGGGTAGTGGTACTTCATGAAACGATTCATGAGTTACACAAAAATAAGCAAGATGGTGTCCTTTTTAAAATAGATTTTGAAAAGGCTTATGACAAAGTTAAATGGCTTTTTTACAACAAGCTATGCGAATGAAAGGTTTTACCGAGAATTGGTGCAAGCTGATCACTAGTTTTGTGCAAGGAGGATCCGTGGGAATAAAGGTTAATGACGATATTGGCCATTATTTTCAGACAAGAAAAGGGATTAGGCAGGGTGATCCGTTATCTCCTATCCTTTTTAATATCATAGCTGATATGTTGGCTATACTTATCCAAAGAGCTAAGGAAGATGGCCAAGTTGGAGGTTTAATACCTCATCTTGTGGAAGGAGGAGTGTCCATTCTACAATACGCTGATGACACTATTCTCTTCATGGAGCATAATTTACAGAAAGCTGTGAATATGAAGTTCATTCTTTGTATATTTGAACAACTCTCTGGTTTAAAAATCAATTTTCATAAAAGTGAGATCTTTTGCTTCGGTAAAGCCAAAGAGTATGCCGATCAGTATACAAAAAATTTCGGATGTCAGGAGGGTGCCTTACCTTTTCGTTATCTAGGGATTCCAATTCATTACCGGAGACTACTCAATAAGGAGTGGAATCCGGTTGAAAATCATTTTCAGCGCAAATTGGGATGTTGGCAGGGAAAACTTTTATCATATGGAGATAGGCTTGTGCTTATAAACTCGGTTCTAACAAGTCTTCCAATGTTTATGTTGTGTTTTCTTGAAATGCCTAAAGGGGTAAGGAAAAGACTCGACTTCTATAGATCTCGTTTCTTCTGGCAAAGTGACCAACTTAAACGTAAGTATAGGCTCACAAAATGGGACATTATTTGCAGACCCAAAGATCAAGGAGGTCTTGGTGTGGAGGTTCTAGAGATTAAAAATAGATGTTTGCTTAGTAAATGGTTGTTTAAACTTTTAAATGAGGATGGAGTTTGGCAGGAATTATTAGAAACAAATACGTTAGAGATAAAACGTTGTCTCAAGTGGAGGTAAAACCTACGGACTCCCAATTTTGGAAGGGACTCATGAGTGTAAAGACTTTTTCAAACGTGGAAAATTTAATCTAGGGACCGGAATTAATATTAGCTTTTGGGAGGATGTATGGTTAGGGGATACACCATTGTCACAACAATACCCTACTTGTACAACATTGCTAGACAGAAAAATGCTTCTGTAGCAACGGTTTTAGCCACTCCAACCATTAACATTCAGTTTAGAAGAACACTTACGGGTAACAAGTGGGACAAATGGTTGCATTTGGTGGAAAGATTGTTCCATATTCAATTATCAGAACAACCGGATGTGTTCATCTGGAAACTTACTGATTCGGGAACCTTCACGGTCAAGTCTATGCATGCAGATTTTATGAATGGACATACGGCATTCCTTCGTAAATATATTTGGAAATTAAAACTACAACTAAAAATAAAGATTTTTATGTGGTTCTTATATAAAAAGGTCATCTTAACGAAGGACAATTTGGCTAAACGAAATTGGGATGGATGTAAGAAATGCGTCTTCTGTGAATCAGAGGAGTCCATTCATCATCTTTTTATTACATGTCCGTTTGCTAAATCTATATGGACAATTGTACAATTTACCTTTAATATCACCCCTCCGACCAATATAGCAAATATGTTTGGTAATTGGTTAAACGAAATTAAAAAAGCCACTAAAACACGAATTCACGTCGGGGTTTGTGCTATAGTTTGGGCTATTTGGAATTGTAGAAATGATATGGTTTTTAACAAGGTATCAAATACTCACTTTTTACAGGTTATACATATGGCTACTTTTTGGATCCAATCTTGGGCATGCCTATTACCAGCGGCACAGAGGCCACTTATAGATTTCGGATGCACACGGCTCCAGATGGTCGCTCGGGATATCTTCTACCGGGGCGGCTGGCGGCTTGCTAGAAGAATTCAAGATGCTTAGACGAAGATAAACTCTCCTTTTATTTCGCTGGCTCATTTTCGTTTCCACGTTGTGTGATCCTTGAATTGTAATAAGGTATACTTGGTACTTTGCAATAAAAAAGTCGTGCATCGATTGATGCAGAGGCTGGGGCTACGCTCCCATTTCTAAAAAAAACATATAATTTTCCCGCTTGTGCATAAGTAGTTCTGCATATTGGTATATAGGAGGAGCAATACACGTTAAGATTGTAGTCGATGCATTTTTTCCATGCGAAATTCACACAGGACCTATATTTCCTTGTACTGTTATACATGTCAAATTTGTTTGAGAAAATATTTCTTCCACATTAAATGCGAAAATGTGTGCAGATAAGTGTATGATCATCGGGGCTGTTGGATAGTCAATTCTAAAGAACATTCTGCAACCTATTGTGTTCAGGAACAATTCTTGTATTTGTAATCGATATAGAACAGTGGTTTGATATCTAGTAGTTAATCATCATGCATATGCTCATTTGTATTTCTGATGCCTGTTGTGCTTGAAGTATAAAGTGTGAAAATACAATAGCAATTGCATGTTTTAAAAATAATACCACATAATTAAGAAAGGAAAAACCAACATCCATGATTTCCTTATTCTAGAACCACCTGTGCTTTCTGTTGTATGTTAAACAGTTTAAATCAAGAGGGAACTGTTCAAATCTAGAATATCACATATGTGGATATTCTTGCAAATTTCATGCTGGATAATGTCTAGGAAAACGTTTTTCCATTTTCAATCTACAATTTTGTGAATAGTAAACATGAGCCCCTGACAAATCAGAATAGTACTATTCAGGAATGTTAATGATTTCTTGTTGATATATTTTCTGCAATAGAGATTTGGTTTTTTCTAGAATCAATAATGTAAATCTAAATTCAAAATTATTGCACAGTAAATATTGCAGTAGTAGAGTATGACCAAACTTACAAAATTCTGCGGCAGAAGATTGATTAAATCAATCAACCCTCACAGGCATTGGCATGTCACCATATTGATGAGGATATCTCCTGAAGTTGAATGGGATGCAGAGTTTACACAGTATACGTTATGCAAAGAAATGCTACCAGCTGCTGAGAGAAAGAGGGTAATTTCAGGGGAACTGGCTTCTGCATCGGATAAATGCTCTTCCTGTTAGTGTTCTGAACCCTGCATATCTTGCCCATTCATATATATGGTTGATTGTCATTGCTCTGTTATTGATCTACATTGCTAACTGCATATCCTATATTTTTTCAAGTAGTTAAATGAAGCATTTTCTACATAATTTGCTTGTTTGTTCCAGCTCAGCTTAATAATTTATAGATATGTATGTCAAATCCCGTTACAACTCGTGTAAAATTGTTGTTATGCATGGGAAGTAGGATGACAACAAGCCGTATCAGATGCATATATATTCTACCAGATGTATTGTGTTGTTCACTTTTTTCTTTTCAAGTTATATCCACCTTGTGATTGCTGCATTATGTTATTTGCTCCTTCATGTAATTCTAAAATTATCTGCTTTCTGCAAGTTAATTAGGGACATGATGAGTCCGACATTGATTGCTTAGCTGAGTAATTTTTTTCCGAATATAGTTGTCACTAATGGGGGATATCCTGGCGTTCCTTACAAATAAGTTAACTATTTTGAGGTCTTATAAGTGCAAAGAACTTTTGTTGCCGTCTAGTTACAAATTACTCTGGTATGGCGATTCCATCGCCAGGACATTAGCTCCTTTGCAATCCCACCCTTCTGTATTCCAGCTGCAAGCATAACTGAGAATTCCTCCAACACTGCAGCCCTGGATAGAAGAAACCTTGCAAGCATCTTTTCGAGAGGCCGTCCTTGGTAGTTTCCAATGTTGATTCTTCTCACATTACATTCTAAGCATCTGACATACGTCCGCCAGAGACTCTTGGGCATCCGGCTGCTATACTCGACGCCATCATCGATGGTGCCATCTTCGGGCTCAGTATCGGAATCTGATTCGGTTTCGGCATCATCATGGCCCCTGTACCCTGTCCTCTTCTTCTTCTTCTTCTTTGGAGGCTCTGGACCAAGAGGAAACAGAGACAACACTTCCAGCTGCTTGGTGTTGACAAGCAAGGCGGAGACGGACCGGACAGCGTGCTCCGTGGGCAAGCAGCCCTCGAGGCTGAGGTGAGTGAGGCTATCCAAGTCGCGCAGGACGCTTGTGAACATGCTGCTGTAGTAGGCCATTGATGGGCGCAAGGACAGGTGAAGGTACTTCAGCTCGGTGCACCCGCTGATGAACCTTGTGACCGGAGCAACGTCCCTTGGTCCTTTGCTGGAGAGTTTCTCGCAGATCTCAATTCTCACCGCCTTGACCTCCCCGTAGTTGGCCACCGTGATGGATGAAGACAGGCCGCCTTTGAAGTGCAGCGACCGCACGCAGGTGGAGTGTAGCTGGACGCTTGTGGCGTTGTGGCAGCAGATCATGGTGAAGCTTCGTAGGCGGGTGTTGGTCACGGCGATCTCTGTGACGCTCGGGCACTCCTCCAGCGTCAGGTTGGCGAGGCACGGACAGCTGGAGAGCAGCTGCTGCAGCTCGCCGCGTGGGTCCATGATCCTTGCCAGGCAGAGCGTCTCTAGTGAATCCATCGCGATGTTTCCGGCAAATGGAGGGTCCAGTTGGTCAGGCTCAGGCGGCGGAGCTTGCGGCACCCGAAGATATGGGGCTGTGTGCTGGTGTACCTGTTCCCCTTGGCAAAGTCTGCTGAGTACCTCCGTCCGGTGTAGTCGTCACGGATGGAGGGGCAGAGGGTCTTCATTGACTCGTCGTAGTACCTCAGCTTGACGTCGAGGTCCTTGACGCCGGAGGTCACAGCGGTGACGATCCACTGGTCGAGCAGGTCGTGCGGGGGGCGCAGGACGGTGATGCTGAAGGTGCGGATCGGCGTATCCGCGCCCTTGCTGATGATGGCACTCGTCACCTGGTGGTCGAAGCAGACCTTGAGGTCGCTCCCGCCGCGGCCGTACCGATCGCCTGCCTTGGTGTCGACGAGGCGGACGACAGGGACGGACTCGTGGACGCGGCGCCACCGGCAGGAGAGCCCGCTGGTGCGCACGGCCTCGTCGGACATGAGGTGGGAGAGGACGTGCTTGAGCGAGTTGTCGGGGAGGGCGCTCAGGCGGTCTCCTCCCTGCCTGTGCGACGGCGGCGCCGCCATCTTCGACGTCGAGCCGGCCGATGCGTCGGCGTCGCGGCGACGTATCAGATGTATAGATGAGATCGTTGCCTGCACAGGCGAAATTTAGGTTAACAGAGTTTGTAACGGATCTCCTCTTATCTCGTGGTTAGTCGGTTCAGGCTGCCGACTTTAACCCGAAATTTCCGTGCGTGGTTAGGCGGTAACATGACAAGATCGGAATCCACCAAAACCCAACAGAAACCTTGCCTTATCCATTGAAGATCCTTCCTCTTGACCTGCGACAAGATTGCAACAGAGTTCAGCTCCTGGGCGCGGGCTGGACTAAAAGGAGCAACCTGGACCGACGCGCTGTAGCTGCCTGGCTGCGGGCGTGTTTCTACGCCCTGTATAGTTTCCTTTTGTTTTTCGTCTGTATATATTTGCTGCCGCCTTCTTTGGCAGTTGTAATTCTGTGAACGGCTCTTGGTCCGTATTCTCTTGATATAAAAGATCACAACGCTCGATGTTATGTCAAAAAACCTTGCCTTATAACATTAGTATTAGGCATAATTGCCGGATCGGATCGGCATGGCTTCGCCGTCGCCGTCGGGGAGCAGGGACCGCCTCAGCGGCCTTTCTGACGATGTGCTGGGCCACGTCCTGTCCTTCCTCCCCAACAAGCCGGCCGCCCGCGCAGCGGCGCTGTCCCGGCGCTGGCGCCACATCTTCTCCAGCGTCCACACCGTCTCGTTTCAGGAGCGAGAAGGCGCGAGGGCCAACGACTGGAGCACCTTCTACTACGATGCCAACGAGAAGAAGAGCTGCAGCGCGGTTCTCCTCGACGATGTCTGGTCGGCCCTCCTCTGCCGGCGCCGGTGCGCTGACGCCCACGTGCCGCTGCGCCGCTTCCGCGTTGCCTTCGATAGCTGCCACGGTTGGAACAGATACCACGTTGACCAGTGGCTCTCCTACGTGCTGCGGCACACCGGCCAGGAGCTCCACCTCGACCTTTGCTTCCGCCTCGGCCCAATCTGTGCACACGGCGACGATTACGAGAGGCGGAGGTCAGGGCCTCGGTATGAACTACCAAGAAGGCTCTTCTCCTGCACCGCCATGCGCTCGCTGTGCCTCAGCTACTGCCGGCTCAATCTACCGGATGCCATCGACCTGCCGTTTGTCGAAACGCTGCGCCTGACAGGCATCCACGACCCTTCCGGGAGCATCATCAAGCGGTTGATCGCGAGCTGCCCCAGTCTTGTCGACCTGACGCTAGAAGCCAACAGCCGTCTAGAGAAAGTCTCCGTTCTCGACAGATGCCTCCGCAGGTTCGCCCTCCGGTGCTGCCACAGCATGACGAGTGTTGACATCGACGCGTCCGAGCTGAGGTCGCTGGACTACCGCGGCACGGCGCCCGTGGAGTCGCTCCTGTCTCTCCACGTCTTACCGAAGAACATCCCGTCATGCACCGTTGATTTCTGCAAAGTTCTCTCCGAGGAGGTGGAGCATGGCAGGATCAAAACATTTCTCGAAAAAATTTCGGGTGCTAAGAGCTTGCATCTCCACCATCAATGCCTCCCGGCCAGATCCTTCGAGGGGTTCCCTTTGTTTCCCAACCTGACGCGGCTGGTGCTCCAGGGTCCCCTTCAGAGCCCTGACGTGGTGCTGATCATGTTGACGCAGACACCAAACCTGGAGATTCTCTCGCTGTTGATGGAGGTCTCTCTGGCTCCCGTCAACCTCGTGGCTCCAGGTGAGTCGAGCTTCTCGGTCCCGTGCTTGCGTAGCCAGTTGAGGGAGATCAATATGGTTCATTACCAGGGTTATGAGCTGCAGAGGATGATGGCATGGCTTCTATTCCGCAATGCGCTGGTTCTTGAAAGGTTGTGCGTCGTCCTCGTGAAGGGGCCATATGAGTTGCAGGCTGGGATGAAGAGGGAGATCGAAAGCTGGGTTGTGGCCGCCGATGCAGAGAAGATTTTTCTCTGATTGTGTTAGTTACTTATTGTTGCGCGAAGCAATCTCACAGAATTTTTGCAAAGCAACCTCAGTTTACTTTATGCAAGATGATTCAATAATGTGTCGTGCTTTGTGTTGCCCAGAAATCTCTTGGCTAATAAAAACAGGTTTTGATCCATGAAGCAATCCCAGAATACTTTTTTCTCTGAAAGAAGCTGATATTAGGTGTCGCTGTAATTAAGATGATTCATTAGTTCATTACATGCTATGTATGCTATGCTATGTGTTGGCGTGTTGCTGACATATCTCTTTTGGGTAACAGTGTGAGAAACTAGTACTAGTTTGTCTTCGGTGAGATAATTTAATGCACTACATTTTTTTAAATGTACATGAATTCATATCAATTTTTAGTAGAGTAAATAACAATGGCGGTATAACTTGTCACACATGAACAATGTAACAGCACGAGTGACCTCACTGTTGAAAATATAAGCAATTTAGCTATTGATTTAATCCACGAAAACAGTAAATAGTTTATGACTAGAATAACCAGAATTATACTAATCATACGATCTACTTGAATAGTAGATAAATAGAACGAATCTAAAGCAACTACTACAAGTAGAAACTGTAGCAGTATCGTAAACAGGAAGATCAAGTAATCATACGGTGCAGCGGCAGCCGAAGCGTTGGAGTTGTTGTTGTCGCCCATGTCGTCGATGAAGAGGCTGCCGATGTCGGGGAAGAAGTCGTCGTTGGGAAGAACTCGATGCCAGTAGTCGCGCGAGTGCGCTCCCCAAAAACCTGATCGCCCCTCTCCCGTACAGGATCACAAGAGGCGGGGTTCTGGAGGCCTACTGTCCCTTCAACCGGTGCACGCCGGAAGACGGGATGGAGAAGACTTGGAAGACGGCGGCGCAAGGTTTTGGAACGGTGGTGCGAGACCATGTGTTGCGTATATGTGCCAAAATTGGCTTTTCGGTTTTATATAGTGCAGGTTGGGAGTCAAAACAGCCCTCATAAACGCGTCCGTTTATGATTTAGAAACTGCCGTATTAAACACGTCTGTTTATGAATTAAAAACGGTCATAGTAAATTGCAGAGAATGAAAAGAAACAGTGTTTGCAGTTGGTTGTATTATCAGTGTAAAAGAATGGACCGGAGTCCACAGTTCACTAGGGGTGTCTGTCCATAAAAGATAACTAACATGCTGGGTGAACAAATTACAGCTAGGCAACTAACAAAATATTGAGCGCATGACAATGCATATATATGACATGATGATTACTATGATATTCATGTGGGCATTACGACAAAATACATATACCGTTATCCAACAGCGTCTATGACTAATAATCAACCGCCAGGTTATCATATCGAGTTCCCCGTTGGTATTAAGTTGCAAGCAACGGATAATTGCATTAAGTAATGTGCATAAAGTAAACAAATGCATTAGACCTAACGACGTACCCTTAAACTAAGCATCGATTATTTTATCCCTAGTGGCAACAACACATCCAAAATCTTAGAAGTTATTGTCACTCTCCCAGATTACCGGAGGCATGAACCCACTATCTAGCATAAATACTCACTCTTGGAGTTACAAGCATCTACTTGGCCAAAACATCTACTAGTAACGGAAAGCATGCAAGATCATAAATAACATATAAGATAGATTGATAATCAACTTGATATAGAATTCAATATTCATCGGATCCCAGCAAACACAACATGTAGCATTACAATAAGATGATCTTGATCATGATAGGCAGCTCACAAGATCTAAACATGATAGCATAAAGTGGAGAGACAACCATCTAGCTACTGCCATGGACCCGTAGTCCAAGGATGAACTACTCACGCATCACTCCGGAGGCAGGCATGGCGATGTAGAGCCCTCCGGTGATGATTCCCCTCTCTGGCAGAGTGCGGGAAGAGCTTCTGAACCCTCCCGAGCTAGGATTGACGGCGGCGGCGTCTCTGAAACTTTTCGTGGATAATGGCTCGGTTATTTAGGGTTTTCGCGTCGGGAGAAATAAATAGGCGAAAAGGCGGCGGCTGCGGAGCCACGAGGGGCTCACACCACCCCACGAGGCGAATAAGAGGTTCTGTCCAAGTTTCGTCCAATTCCGAGAATATTTCCAGACTAGCTTTTCTGTAATACAAAAACAGCAGAAAACAGGAACTGGCACTGTGGCATCTTGTTAATAGGTTAGTCCCAGAAAATGCATAAAAATGCTATGAAGTGTATATAAAACATGTAACAATTGGTATAATATCAACATGGAACATCAGAAATTATAGATATATTTGAGACGTATCAACCTTCTCCATAGAGATACAAACTACCCCTCTGTCACAAAATGTAAGTCTTTCTAGACTTCCTCTGCATACATGTATCTATATTTTAGTGCAAGGTTCATGTAAATCTTGTATTAAAATATTTCTTGATTCAAGTGTGCAGAAAAAGGTTAGAAAAAGAGATACATTTAGGAACGGAGGGAGTAGTGTATAACAAATACAATATAGTGGGAGGGCATATGGTTTGAAGGAACAATCGTGAAGCGTGAGCTGCATGTGAAGCGAATGATGAGATTTCAGGCGGCGTTGCTGGCACAGAGCATTTTCGGAGATGATAGTAAAGAGAACTCCTTATTTGACACTGCCTAAAAATCTAATTCCCTATTTGACACCAAAAAGTTTTTCTTCCTTATATGACCCTTGGTCTAAATTTGTTTCCTTATTTGACATCGCCGTCCAGTCCGTTACAATCTACCGTTAATGTTTTTGTTCATGGACCAAAATACCCCTTTATATGCAACACTAGAGAAAATAACCAAACCCAGTGACTCACATCCGTCTTCGTGCCTGTACCCGCTCGATCTGATAAGGAGTTCCACAGACGGCGCGCATGGTAGCGGTGGTGCGGTCTATGGGATACCGGGGGTGGCTGTAGAGGGCGACGCTAGGCAGGGCTGCCAGATTGGGGTCGAGGCTCCGGATGGGGACCCCAAGGCCAAGGCGGAGGGAAGGCAATGTGCGGCAACACCATCATGGTGGTCGGCGACGAGGGGAGAAGCCAGTCGGCAAACGTATGGATCTAATTTGGTCGTCTAACCATAGAACAAATATATGGCATAGTAGTGTTACTTTTGTCTTGTATGCCAAAAAAAGGTCACATAATGTATAGGGGCAAAAGCGTCTTTTCATGTCCCTATTTAACACCATTAGTGATCAATGGGGAATCAGATTTTTTAGATAGTGCAATAGTATGTACTCCCTCCGTTTTTTAAATATAAGATGTTTTAGCATTTGTCCACATGCACATGTGTATGTGGACAAATGCTAAAACATCTTATATTTAAAAAACGGAGGGAGTACCAACCAAAACGGTTGTTAATTTAAAAAACAATCGAACTGTGGTGCCTCTGCTGGCACGCCACGCAGCGTGGTAAACGGCTTGCCGGAGATGAAGTGGAGGTTCCACCGTCTCGACAGGTTCATGACCTGCGCACTGGGGCAATCGCCACCGTGCCGCTGAGAGACCATTCTCCGCAGTCCGCAGTCCCACCCCCTTCCGCCCTCTCCTCCCCGCGGCAACGCGCCTACACGACGCATCCGCCGCGCGCCGCCGAGGATGCGCATCCGCTCGTCGAAGGCCCCGCGACACGCCGCTCTGCCGGTTCCTGGGCCGGCGACGTTATTGGGTTCTTGGGAGCTCCGGCTGTGCGGGCTCGCCGACGGACAGATGACTTGGTCAAGCTTGACGTCTGGTACGTGTTCGTGCAAATGGCTCAACGCCTTTTCCCCCTTTCTCCTGTTTTCCGATTTGACATTACTGCCATAGATAAGATTATACAAAAAAAGAACATGACCAAGCGTCACCAAGTTCCGTAGCAGTTGCTCCTGAACCCGCCACTGCCATTAAGGCATTGGCGGTGTTCCTGCTTCTTTCATCCAGAATTGAATGCTATTCAAGGTATGTCTCAAAGAAAACACGAGCCATAACCGTGCAAATAAATATAACCAGTGTAAGAATGGTAGGAAAACACAAGATCAATACTTCAAATCAACAATCATGCATTGCTCAGGCCAAATGAAATATATTTAGATCATTGCCAATCCGCAACACGGCAACAGTAAGCCCGCGGCGTAAGGAAAACCTGGTATTATACTGTTATATCAGCCCTAAATCAGTAAACCTATTAGTCGAGTGTTTAAATCTTTCTTTAGCGATATTGACACTTAGCATCAAGCTCGGACCTGAATTGACCAGTTTGCATTCTATGTCTAGACACCTAAATGAAGTGCCATCTATTCTGACGGTTCTAAAAAATTCTTTTTCCTCTGAGAACATACCAGCAGCTCTGAATAGATGCAAGGTTGTCATTCTGAGATAACTATTTATTTCATTCCACTGAGCTATTTTAGTTAGCATTCCTCTCTATATCTGTCGTGATAAGGGATTGATATTTGTTTCTATGGAGCAGCAAGCTATGGTTGATTAGCTTGGAAGTAGGGACTAGACTAGCCAAAAAACATACATTACAAAACACCGTTGTATATGTTTTACCTGGATAACAGATGTACGTCAGATAACACGTCAAAGATATCGATATATGATGATTTAGTTTGAGTATTGCACTGCTAGTGTTTTCTGATGCCAATAACTCAATTATGTCAACTGATTTTGCATGCCATATTCAGCAGATCCTGTTCGCATGCCTTATGATTGAGTAGCTCTATTAGTTTTTCTGCTAGTGTCCTTTTGAGTTTTTTCAGTAGCTTTATTGAGGTTGTTCTGGTTTTCATGTATGGAACTTCTTAATGAGCTGTAGATAATGTGTTGTCAGCCTGATAAGTCGTTTGTTGTTCCAACTCAGCTTAATAATACCTAGATGGTTTTACTAATTCCTTTGCAACACATGTAGAATTACTGTTGTATCTTTTACTATTAAAGTTGAATCCGTGAATGCTTGGTGTCACACTTTTCCAATTTACATAGCAAATGCCACCACTTAGAAAAGGTGTGATCTAATTTTCTTACCGTGCACAACGCCACATAGAGTAGAGTTTGTTACATACGTTTGGAAATTCACACAATTAGGAGCCTAGGTAACAAATCCTATCCAGCCCCAGTAACCTGTAAAGAATTGGTTATATCCATCCTGTAGCGATCCCGTGCCCAGAAAACCAACGCTGAAATGAAGCTGTTTCCGAGACACTGCTCCTATGCTCCCTCTCGCGCAACCAAAACCCACGATCGTTCGAAACTCATCGTTGTGCATGTCTATTTCTTCGTGCCTCTAAACCGCCAAGGAGTCGCCACCGGGTCGCCGTTCTTCCTAGACGGATAGGCAGAGCGCGGAGTCGGAGTCCATGGAGCTGAGGCGTTAGACACTTGAGACCCAATAACGTCATGCAGTGCCAGCGCGCGTTCGAGCTACATGGTCCATCAAATTCTGGTCTCTGACTACAAATCATGCTTATTTTACAGTGATTATTGAGGTTCTGGATAATTAAATATATTACTAGAAGTTATAAACAACATATGATTGGCATGAAGAAGACCCTCGTGTTCCACTGGGCACGTGCCACCAAAAGTGAGCACACAAGGTGGATTATGCACGAGTATCGCTATCGCACCACCGGGCCAGAGTTTGAGTCTGGCGAGCAGGTATGAGTGAGTCTATCTGTTTCTTTCATAGTTTTTCGTGGCACTGTTGTTATATTCTTCTCAGAGTTTGGTTCTTAGTTGTTGGATATAACGACCTCATTGAGGATAGTATTCTCAAACATATCAGTTTGATTTTAGCAAGCCTTGCCAAATCTGTTCGTGCTCAGAGTTATCATTTTTTTTTACAGGGAGTTACCGTTTGTAGATAGCAAGCCTTGCTGTATTAGCATTACACTATGGGAGCTCCAAAAGGGTAACACTTCCATATCTGAACCAATTGGTCGTTTTCAGGTTGCGGATGGTTTAGTTCTCCAGGAAACATGAAGTCCTTTTGCGTCCCTACCTAATGCCTTGGTCCAGGTATTTTTAGTTGTCGATTGACTTACTTATTTATTTATAATTCACGTGCTTTGCATTTGATTTGTGCAAGTATATTAGCGGCTTGGTTTGAACATTATTGTTTAAATTGCGTCTTTATCCATTCCAAGCGGTGATGGCTTCTCCTAAAATGTGGAAAGGAAAGCGATGGGATCAACCGCAATATTGCATAAAGCATTCTTGTGCTATGTTACAGCTTTCTGATTGCATTGTGCATAATTGTTAGAATGCCTATAGATTAAACACATGGTCCAAATTCAGACCTCGGGGTACATTAATCAAGGGAAGCAGCAACCTGCAAAATTTGCAGGCTGTATTAAGGTTTTTGTAACTGGACATAAAAATCTCAAAGCATGTGGTTAATTTTGAATCCTGGAGTAATAAAACCCAAAGGTCGTTGCGTCCGTGACGTATTGCTGGGTGGAGGCGTCAGCAGTCGGCTCCCTTACAGTTTGAGAACTGAGACAATACCATATTATCGATTGTACTTCAGGATGTCAATTTTCTGTTGTACAAGAGCTTACCTCTTCGTTGTTTTATAGTTTGAGAACTGAGACAGTATCATGTTATCGGTCGTACTTAAGCATGCAAATTATCTTCTTTTCCTTTTAGTTCATTCATAGATTCATAATATTATATTTTGTAGAACATAATTACATAAGGAAAGATATAACTTTAATAATCTGCTACAGTTTTTGACTTGGTTTTCAAGTTGTGTCTTGTGTCACATTTGGTGACAGTCAAGTATATATTTATCAAATGTTTCAAACTGGTACGTAAATATGCAACCCATAAATCCTATTACCAAAATGTGAAAACCAGGTAGATTTTTATGTATAATATGTTGCAAAGAGTGAACTTGCAGACTGGGTTTTACACAATCTGGAACTTCAGACTTCCTACTCTTCATTGAAAATGATCAAGCTAGTGTGGGTCTCCATGACGCTGAAAAAGAAAGTAAATCTACTAGAAGAAATAAAAGTATTTTCCTTGTAGTTTTCTTGCCAGCGCAAACACAACTTTCAGTGATATCTAGTTACAGCTACCCTGGTATGGGGATTCGATCGCCAGGATCTTAGCTCCCTTATATGCTCACGCCGGGAGCATCCAGCTGCTAAGCTAACCGAGAATTCCTCCAAAGATACACTCCTCGAAAGCAGAAACTTTGCAAGTATCTTTTGAAGTTGCAGTCCTTTGTACCTCACAATGTTGATCCTTGTCAGCTTATCATCCAAGCATCTTATATGCACTGGCCAGAAACTTTCGGTCACCCGCCAGAAACTATTGGTCACCTCGCCACTGTAGTCGACGCCATCGTCCTCAAGCTCATCATCTGAGTCAGTATCGGAGAAATACCCCTCTTCTTTGGAGCCTGGGAACCAGAGGAAAGATTGACAGTTCTTCCAGGTTCAGAGTGTCACAAAGAAGAAAACAACTGACCGAACGTCCTCCTCGTCGCGCAAGCAACCTTGGATGCCCAACTGCCTAAGGTGCGGTAGGCATTGCACATCATCTTTGAATAAGCTGTTACATGCCATTGATGGGCTCAAGGAAAGGTGAAGGTATGACAGGTCGGTGCATTGGTTGATGAGCGTACTGACTGGAACTACTTCGGTTGGTTCTTTTCCGGAGAGGTCTTCACAGATTTCAATTGTCAGCGCCACGACTCCTGGGTGGTTTGCGAGCTCGAAGAGCGACTCGCAAGGAATGCCACCTTTGTAGTGCAGCGACTTCAGGCATTGGCTATGCAGCTTGACTCGCTGGGCATAGTGACAGCAGATCATGGCAAAACTCCGCAGGTGGGCGCTGGTGACTGTGATTGTGCTGAGATTCGGGCACTCCTGGAGCGTCAGGTCAGCGAGGCGTGGGCAGTTTGCAAGCAGCTGTTGTAGCAGCTCGTTCGGGTCCATGATCCTCTCAAGGCGGAGTGTCTCCAGTGACGCCATGAGCACACCCAGCGACAGATCAAGCTTCCAGCTCGTGAGGCGCAGCCGGCGAAGCGTGGGGCACCCGAAGAGCTGGTGCTGGGTCTTGACATAATTATCCTGTTGGTAGTAATCGAAGTTCTCCAAGGCTTCCTCGGACAAGCCGAAGGGGCAGAGGCTGTGTGGTCTGTAGCCGTGCCAGTACCTGAGGTTGACGTCGATCTCCTCGGCGCCGGAGGACACGGCGGAGAGGATCCATTGGTCGAGCAGTTCCTGCGGCGGGTGGAACGCGTCGAGACGCAAGGTGCGGATTGGCGTCCCGGGAGCCTTGCAGAGGATTGCTCCTGTCACCTTTTGGTCGAAGCACACCTTGACCTCGTCGTGTATAGAACGACTCCGACGGCCTTTCTTGTGGTCGACGAGGTCGACAACGGGGACGGCCTCGTAGACGTCGCGCCACCGGCGGGAGAGCAGGCTGGTTCGCACGGCCTGGTCGGACGCGAGGTGGGAGAGGATGCACTGGAGCATCTCGTCGGGGAGAGCACTCAGACGATCCGCCTGTTGCCTGTTTTTCCTCTTCATCTTCCTTGATGAGATGCGATGCCTGCACCTGCACGATTGTTTGGTTTTTTAGGGATGCAGCGGCGCCGCCGCTTCGCAGGAACGTGGAAAACTCCTCGCCGGTCACGTTACCATGCAAGTCCCCATTGCTGCGTTTTCTTTTTCTTTGTCTTGGAACGAACGAGAGACTTGTCGGTTCCGTTTCCATCTCTAGTCTTACGTGCAGGGCACCACCGCCTATATAAAACTTCCTTTGACGAGGATTTACATCCGGAAATCCTGGATATAGCTTATAAAACGTTACCTTACCTTATACTGTAGCTTATAAATCAGTTGGTCCCGGACCTGGACTTGCATAGACATGGATTCACCTTCAGGCAACAAGCCGTTGTCGGCCGGGGGCAGGGATCGCATCAGCGGCCTCCCCGACAATGTACTGGCCCACGCCCTCTCCTTCCTCCCCACCAAGGAGGCTGCTCGCGCGGCGGCGCTAGCCCGCAGGTGGCGCCATGTATTCGGCAGCGTCCACACCATCTCGTTTGAGGAAGAGGGGAAGCATGAAAACGACACCTACTACTACGAAGCCGAGGAGAGGAAGAGCTGCAGCGACGTGCTCCTCGATGTCGTCGGCGCGGCGCTCCTGTGTCGCCGACGCTGCGCCGGAGCCCGCGGCGTGCCGCTCCGCAGCTTCCACTTCGCCTTCGACAGCCACCACCACTGGGACAAGGTCGCCATTGACCAGTGGCTCGCCCACGTCCTGCCACGTAGGGACCCTCACACCCACCCGGGGCTCCACCTCGACCTGTGCTTCCAGAACAGCCCGGCCGTCTGTACACTAAACTACAGGGACAGTAAGAGAGATGCTAGCAGCGACTCTGACGATGACGATGACTATCGGTGGAGGTATCTCCTTCCTAGGAGGCTCTTTTCATGCACCGCCCTACGGACACTGTGCCTCACCGATTGCTGGTTGATGCTACCAAGGATCAATGCCATCGACCTGCCTTTTCTCGAGACGATGCGCCTCACGGGCCTCGGGGACTCCGGGAGGAGCATCCAGCGGCTGATCTCGAGCTGTCCCCGTCTCGTTGACCTGACGCTTGAAGCCCTGTGGAACCTCAAAAGGGTCTCTATTCTCAACAAACGTCTTCGCCGTTTTGCCCTGCACTGCTGCCACAACTTAAAGTCTGTTGACATCGATGCATCGGAGCTGAGGTCACTCGAGTATAGCGGTAGGTGCCCGGCGAAATCTTTGCTGTGTCTACATGGCTCACCGGCGACCATCCCTTTGTGTACCATCGTTTTCTGCAAGCCTCTCTCCGAAGAGGCAAAATTCAGCAAGTTCACAAGGTTTCTCGAGAAAATCTCTAACGTGAAGCACCTGTATCTTCACCATGGGAGCTTAGGGAGCAGATTCTTAGGGTTCCCTCTTTTGTCCAGCCTGACACGGCTCACACTGCAAGGCAGCATTGGAAACTGCAGCACCATGGTTGTCGTGCATAGGATCTTGGAACAGACCCAAACCTGGAGGTTCTCTCGTTGCTGATGTTGGACTTTTATTGGCCGACCATAGTTCCCAGCGAGATAACAATTCCTGATAAGCGGAGCTTCTCTGTACCGTGCTTGCGGCTTCGAGTGAGGGAGGTCAGCGTCAAAGGTTATAAGGGCAGCGAGCTAGAGATGATGTTGGCCAGGCTGTTGCTTCAAAATGCGCTGGTTCTTGAAAGGTTACACGTTGTATTCGCTGATGGATTGGAGTCTGAGCAGAAGAACATACTTGAGGTGCAAATGAGAAAATGGGGAGTCGCAAATTCAGAAAAGATCTTCACTTCTGTGGAGAATTTGTAGCTGCAAAAGTTTAAACTGAACTACTTACGTAGCAAAGGGCCGATTTTAACTAGATCTGAGGCTATACTTATTTTATTTTATTTTTGAAAATGATGCGGTTGAAAGTTGGATTTGTTAGATCTCAGACGCGGTTCTGGATTTTTTCTTTTGGATGTGGGGTATTTTGCGAGTTGCAGCATCAATGGTTTGTAACTTTAGCCCAATTTTCGAAAGTCAGTCTGCTCCCTGAAATTCTAAATGTTGGTCTCTATTACTGTTGTTGTAAAGCTTGTCAGCCCTGCCTCCTCGGTGGCTATCGGAAATCCACCTGAATGAGAAATTGAGTTTGCTTTTCGTCCAGGCATAAGTTAGTATACACTCGGAAATAACCGTCGGTGGGAGCAATAGACATGGTTCTCAATTTCTTATGGTTGGACGGTTAACCATGACCTTGGCGCCCCCACCGTTTCCACTCTGTGGTTCTGAAGTTTAGAGGATTTCAGGTCTAAACGGAAGCATTTACTAGAGATCCGGATGGGGAGTGGTCAATTCAGAAAAGATTTTCATCTAGTAAGTTTGATCAGGTATGAATTAGTTGCAGCCGTTGCGAATAAAAACTGAGCGAGCTACCAGGTTCCATAAATCAGCTGTTTAATTTAAGATGAAACAGATGAAATTTAAATAGGGAAGCTTTAAGCTTCTTCTTTCTCGCTTATAAATATGAGTTTAAAACTCAATGTAAAATTTACTCATGAAAGAAACAGTTAAACTTTAAATAGCAAATCATTCCTTTATTTATTTCATTAGTTCATCACGAGTAATTCTTTCAAGATATATATATAGCACATGCATATGATATGCAGTACATATTATTGGACCGTCATAAGCAGTATAGTACTGCCCAAAGGCATACATACACAGGCAACTCCTTATTCTTAAGTTTTAATATGTTACGTACCACATTGGGGGTTAAAGATTTGCGTTGTTTAAATATTGCAATCCTTGGCAAATGGCTTTGGAGGGTAGAAACGACAACGGGTCTCCCGAGCCTCATAGCGGTTCTCCATTGCCATTAACGCGTGTTTGAGTTGTTTTGTTCATTTTATAAATCTGCACTCGTTTGACACTATTGCTGGACTAGATTGATTGCTATAAGGTAAAGCCAGGGGGGCCTTTGTGGTACTTTGTCGTAATCTCTATACCAACAAGTTTCGTAGTAGCATTTGTTACGCTCGAGCGTTAAGAATGGTATTATTCCGCACTATCTCTATGAATGATTAGTCCCCTATGGCATGTTGGTTTATGTCAGCCATGTTTCCTTAGTGAGAATGCTACGTACTGCAGGGCCAATGGAGCGTTTGCTGCTTCTTTCATTTGTTTACATAGAGAGATATTTCATTCCTTCAGGTGTCTGGACAAAGAAAGTAAACTGGTTTATTCATGTATGCACCTAACAGTCTCATTACTGCCAAAGAAATATGTAATGCATTTACACTTTAATGCACAATTTCTGAACAACCAGTCGGCCAGATAATTTCTGAACAACCAGTCGGCCAAGAATTAGTTGTGACATCTAGGATATTTGAGTGACTAAACATCAAAGTAACACCATAATTTCCAAATCTTGATGTTAGCCCTCTGTACTTTAGGTGTAAGCTCCACCACTGGATACACCAAAGTTTTACATGCGTTACATGTCATGTTACCTTTTATGATTCTCGAGAAAAAAAGCTAATGCTCAAGTCCATTTAATTTGAGTGGAATGATGGATGACTGCTGTTTTGCACTGCATATCTTGTGTTGTTATACAGTTACTTTATGCACTCCAACACAGGTTATGATTGTCTGCAGGGTCCAGCTGTTTCATGTTTACTTCACTGTCTACCCTTGATAGCATTCAGGCCTGTGAATATCTCCTGCTTCGAGTTGGTGCAAGCTTGTGGTACTTTCAGTGCCTCAAATCAGTTTCAGTTTTGATACGTAATGAGTATTTGAACCCTCCTCACCCCTAACATGTTTACCTGGATAGCTTATGTTCAGTTAAATTGTATGTTACATATATGAAGTTATGATGATGATTTGGTCATCATTGCATTGTTGACCTATCCTCATGTCAATTAATCAATAATGTCAACTGATCTTGCATTCTATATTCATAAGATTATGTTCACATGCCTAATAATTGAGTAGCTTGATTAGTTTCTCATGTAGCTTCTACCTTAATAAAAGTGCAGATTTTCAAGCAGTTTAATCTTGAGTTCTTGAAATAAAATGTGGATAACCTTGTCGGATGTGATTTCAATGCTATTAACCTTTAACCTTATTAGATATAGTTCAAGTGTTATATGCTTCTTCTTTTATCATATAATAATTGTCTTCCTTCTGTATTGTTGCATACTTAGCAGGTCCTAAATGCCATCTAGTTTGATACCCGTGTAACTCAAAAAAAAAGTAGCATCAACAGAGAAATATACAAGGAAATGATATCTTTTATACCCAATGTTACTAAAAAAACCACAACATATTCTTCTAATTTTATAATAAGCACATTCACGACTTCTGCTTCTATCTATTTACAGTTACTCTGGTATTGTGATTCGATTGCCAAGATCGTAGCTCCTTTGCAATCTTGCTCTTATTTGGGTAATATCCAGCCGTTAAGTTAACCGAAAATTCCTCCAAAGCTTTAGCCTTGGAAAGCAGAAACTTGGCAAGTATATTTTCGAGTTGCAGTCCACTGTAATTCCGAATGTTGATTCTTCTCAGCTTATCATTCAAGCACCTGATGTTTGTTGGCCAGAAACCATGGGTCACCTGGGGGCTACTATAGTCGACCTCATCGTCACCAGTGTCCTCAGGCTCTGTATCTGATTCGCTATCAGACCAGGAGACGGCATCGGTTGGCGTCTCTGGACCAAGAGGACACAGTGACAATACTTCAGGTTTTGGGTTTTGCAAAGCAAGATCGCAACTAACTGGATGTCTTGGTCGTTGTGCAAGCAGCACTGGAGGCCCAACTCCCTAAGATGCTGCAGGCAGGGCAGCACGTTCGTGAACAAGCTGCTACAGAAGGCCATTGATGGGCGGAAGGAAAGGTGAAGATACGCCAGTTTGGAGCACCCTTTGACGAGCTTAGTGGCCGGAGCAAATTCCTTTTGTTCTCTCTGGGAGAGGTCTTCACAGATTTCAACCTTCAATGCCACGACTCCTGCGTGATTTGCAAGCTTGAAGAGCGACTTGCGAGGAGGAAGGCCGCCTTTGTAGTGGAGTGACTGCAGGCAGGAACTGGTCAGCTTGACGTGCCTGGCATGGTGGCAGCAGATCATGGAAAACTCCGCAATTGGGCACTTGTCACTGTGATTTTCCTTAGACTCGGGCACTCCTGCAGCGTCAGGTCAGCGAGGCGTGGGCAGTTTGAAAGCAGAAGTTGCAGCTGGTCTTTCGGGTCCATGATCCTCGCAAGGCAGAGTGTCTCCAACGATGACATGACCATAACCAGTGGAAGATCGAGTGTCCAGTTTGTGAGGCACAGGTGGCGAAGGGTGGGGCAACCGAAGAGATGGTGATGCGTCTTGACGTACCTTTTTCTGTCGCATCTATCAAAGTCTGCCGAGCCCTGCTTGGATGAGCCAACGGCGGGGCAGAGACGGCGGCTTGAGGAATCGAAGTACCTCAGCTTGACGTCGATCTCCTGGACACCGGAGGACACCGCGATGATGATCCACTGGTCAAGCAGGTCGCGCAGCGGGCTGAACGCGTTGAGACGGAATGCGCGGATCGGTACCCTGGGGGCCTTGCACAAGATTGCGCCTGTCACCTGCTGGTCGAAGCAGACCTTTTTGTTGGAGTCGCTCCTGTTGCTCTTGGGGTCGAGGAGGTCGACGACAGCACGCTTGTTTGTACGGCCTCCTCGGACCGGAGGTGGGAGAGGATGCGCTGGAGCGTCCCGTCGGGGAGAGCGCTCAGCCTATCTGCGTCCTGCCCCTCTTCATCTTCGTTGATCAGACAGAGGTACGTGGACACCGCCGCTATGGTTGAGGACGAATTAGGGCCTAAACCTTTACGTTTCCGTTTTGATTTGTGTTCGAAATATGAGGCCTCTTGCTAAAACGGGAACCATGTCTGCATTTTTTTAGAAGTCCTAGAAATTTTCTTCATCTAATGTTAGTTTCTAGATTGGTTTGATCTCTTAACTTTCTTGATAATGACTACAACACGTACGCCGGGCAGAAACCTTACCTTTATAGACTAATTATATTGTAGCCACATCAAACACTTTCACTTTTCCGGGCCCAAGGTTGCACGACAGAGGTAGATATCGCTATGGCTTCACGCAAGAGGAAGAGGTCAGCGTCAAAGCGCCGAGATCGCATCAGCAGCCTCACCGATGATATACTGGGCCACGTTCTCTCCTTCCTGCCCACCAAAGAGGCCGCATGCGCGGCCGCGCTGTCCCGCCGGTGGCGGCACGTCTTCAGCAGCGTCCACAGCATCTCGTTCGAGGAGGCGGAGGGAGAGAGGGCTAACGACTGGGACACCTGTATTTCGAGATGTTGGAAAGGAAAAGCTGCAGCAATGAGCTCCTTGACAACGTCGGTGCCGCGCTCCTCTGCCGTCGCAGGTGCGCGGGCTTCCCCGTGCCCCTGCGTAGCCTCCGCTTCGCCTTTGACAGCTGGCATTGGTGGGATAAAGTCGCCGTTGACCAATGGCTCTCCTACGTATTGTTGCCACGTAGGCATGGTGGTGAGCAGCCGGACCTCCACCTCGACATGTGCTTCAACATAGGTTCGATATGCACATTCCGTGACTCGGCCAATTGGAGTTATCTCCTTCCCAGGACGCTCTTCTCCTGCACCGCCCTACGTACGTTGTGCCTAAGAAGCTGCCTGCTTCATTTAGAACGGAAGGGCATGGTCATCGAGCTGCCGTTCCTGGAGACAATGCGCCTCACGGCACTCAGCGACTCTGGGAGAAGCATCCAGTGGCTGATCTCGAGCTGCCCCCGTCTCGCTGACCTGACGCTTGAATCCCTGTGGAACCTCAAACAGGTCTCTGTTCTCGACAAATGCCTCCGCCGATTCGCCCTACGTTGCTGCCACAAAATCAAGTCTGTTGACATCGACGCTTCAGAGCTGAGGTCACTGGACTATAGTGGTAGGGAGCCTTCAGAGTCTTTCTTGATCTTGCATGGCTCACGGGCGACTATCGCTTCGTGCACCATCAATCTATGCAAAGCTGTCTCCAAGGAGGCAGACTTTGCCCACTTCACCAGGTTTCTCAAGGACATCTCTAACGCAAAGCACCTGCATCTGCACCATGGGAGCTTAGGGAGCAGATTCCTCGACGCAGGGTTCCCTCTTTTCTCCAGCCTGACGCGACTCACACTGCAAGGCTGCATTGGAAGCTGCAGCACCACGGTTGCCGTGCGTAGAATCTTGGAACAAACCCCAAGTCTGGAGGTTATCTCGTTGCTGATGTGGGAGTCTGATACACGGGCCGTAGTTTCCGGTGAGATAAGGATCCCTGATAAGCGGAGCTTCTGTATCCCGTGTTTGCAGCTTCGAGTGAGGGAGGTAAACGTCCAAGGTTATGAGGGCAGCGAGCCGGAGGAGATGTTGGTCAGGCTCTTGCTTCAGAATGCGCTGGTTCTTGAAAGGTTACACGTCGTGTTCGCTGATGGATTGGAGTCTGAGGAGAAGAACATGCTTGAGGTGCAAATGATAAAATGGGGAGCCACCAATTCAGAAAAGATTTTCACTTCTGAGGAGTATTTGTAGCGGCAACAGTTTAAACTGAACTACTTAAGTAGCAAAGGGCCGATTTTAACTAGGGAGCTTGCATGGCCGTCTCCCTCTTCCGGATAAAAACAAAGGGGCGAAGTTATACACCTATCTCTCAAGTCTCAACTATATATGCGCAAAATAAGGTGGGGGCAACTAAATATTGAGGCTATACTTTCTCTCTGTTTTATTTTTAAAAATGATGCTGTTGAAGTTTGACTTGTTATAGCTGAGACACGGTTCTGGATTATCTCGAAGTTTTGTTACTGATATTTTGGGACTTGCAGCATCAATGTTTTTGCCAAATTTTCTTGATAGTACCCCCCCCCCCCCCCCCCCCCCCCCCAATAATCTGAATGTTGGGAGTGGTGTTTTGTCTCCCGGGTGCATACGCACCCTTTATTTAAATAAGGCTTTTCACGACACTTTTTTTTGTCTTTTGTACACAAGGCACAAAATATATCGGTTTTTCGGTGAAACCACTTTGTAAACACAGAATATGAAGATCTATCCGGGTAATTTTTTTCAGATTTTTTTTTACATTTTGAACTACCGGGTGCCAAAGTGAATTTCCGCTGAATGTTGGTCTATATAATGTTGTAAAGCTTGTCAAGAAAATGGTTGATACATAATTTTGTCGATACTAACACCCCTGCCACCTCCAGTATCAATGGGAACTCCACTCAAAAAGAGAAATCAAGCTTGATTTTCGTCCAGCCATAGTAGTGATCATATTCCAGGAGTAAGTTCGCATAATTAGCTAGTTTCAGTTTTGTCAGTTTCGCACCCAAGACCCTCACACACATAGGAGGACACTCCCAGGAGTGGTAGCACTAGAACCGGAAAGGAATTGTTGGGAAAGAGGTCAGTTGCAATGCCCTGTTTCTGTTCTTGAATCTCTGTTCCACTAGTTCTATGAAACAGCGATCAGCACACACACATCTTCTGTCCTAGCATCCATCGACTAGTACTGAGGTTTTGGCTTCTTCTATTCAAGTTTGTTGAATCAGACGACTTGTTTTCAATGCTCAACATCAAGCCATGGTGCTGCTGCTAAAGAACCCTCCAAAGATTAGGCTGCTACACTTCTAGTCTAGTGATCTGCTTGTATTAGTAAAGGATCTAGCATCTACGCATAGTACTAGAGGCTTTGAACAAACTACTACGTGCTTGTATATATATTCTTGCATCTCATGCTGGACCGTGTCCTTTTTGCCAAGCTAAGAATTGCATGGATCATGATACTTATGGCCTCAACTCGGGATGGATCATGATACTACTATGCTACATGGTTGCTGCATGTATAAAGTATTTTTGGTTCAGACTATTTGGGTTGAATAACTAGCTTTTAACAATTAAAAACGTAAGCACTTGATCACTGTAAAACAGAGTTTGTACTGATAGAACCTAATGCCTAAAGTTACAGACTGAACAATGATTTCTTATACTAGGTACAGAGGTTCAGATCAGGGAGACTACTTGACAAAATTGACAAGTCAAGCTGTGCATATCAGATAAACTTGATAAATCTAACACTAATTACTCTTACATAATTACTTCCATGTGGTGTGCTTTTTATCCAGGTAATTACTCTGACAAGGCAAGATGTTTGATCCTTGGATGATGAACATGTACAGCAGTAACTTCTTACATGTGGCTGCTAGTTGGTATCTTATTTGTCTAACAGTGGCTTGTATGAACAATTGAACACAAACGAAATGACCGAACCTTAAGAGATATCAAAGTCCATCATAACATGGGAAAGAGTTGGTGTACTCAGCCTGAGACGGCCGTTCCTGAAAGAGCGATCCGGGGCAAGGCCGGTGTCAGGGTGAGATGAGAAATCCTCACACAAGTAGGGAAACCTGATAGTACTTGAAACTTATTGTAGTAACCTCCTCCAAGTTTTTTACCCCGGTACCACAAGCAGATCGTGCACTTCTCTGCTTGCTCAAGAGTTCCATCAGCTGAAGCCGCCCTCACGTTGGATCAAGCTTCAGAAAATTAGTAGATCGTCAAAAGGTTTAGCTCATGATGTGACCCAAGTTGGCCGTAGGGAGTTGAGTGCTGGCTTTTTATTTGGCTGTGTCCCAGACTGCGTGCTGGATAAGACCGGCAAATCTTGCATGCACTCTGTCCTAAGTTAATACACACAATCCCAATTTTCAAAAAAAATTTGCATCGCCTGTATAAAAAAAAGATGTCTCGTTAAAAATCATTTGAAAATACCGGAATTTGTCTTTTTAACATAGGCCACAAAACATGTTTTTTCTCTTGAATTTTTTTGTACATACATAAAATGTTTACATGTACAACCGAATTTTCTGTTTGATTTCCCCATATCTTGTGAGTTTACCTGTTCAAGATTAAAGTATTGTCTGCCACTCTGCCTAAGCATGTCATGTGCTCATACGGAGTTCTTTATTTGGGCCTACTGGCCGTTATTATCATTTGAAAACCGACGGTGGTGCTGTGTCCAAATGGTCGGATCTGGCTACACTGTTCGCTAGCAGTCGAGGAGTGTCTGACGACCCCTGTTTTGTAAGCACCCCGCAAATGGCCACCTGTTGCATCGAGATTCAACGCCTCGGAGAAGAAACAAGAATAACTCGGCAGCAGTAACATGGATGATCAGCTCCATCCAATTTACAATGAGTATTCGGTACAGCCTATACAGTCACCGTGCATGCTTCCGTATCCTCCGGTATAGTTTTGTACACGGAGCACGATCCTGTTCAGCTGGGTGGCGTGCAAATGGCAAATGTGTCGGTGCTATGGAGTTTTTTACAGGGCTACAGGCTTATTTACACACACCCCTGCCTCTTCTCCTCTGATTCCCACACTAGAGTTTCAGTCTTTGCTTAGCTAGCGCAGTGGAGATGGACGCCGCCAAGCCTCGGGAGGAGGAGGAGCAGCAGGAGAGCAAGGACAGCATGGAGACGACGAAGATGAAAGCCTTCTCCTCCGAGGAAGAGGCCGACTCGTGTCGCCGTCAGACGCCGACGAGCCTGTCCATAACCACCGCGGATGGAAGGCCATGCCATACGTCATAGGTGAGTGGTTACTTACCATCTCCAGCTATACCTCCTGCCTCGCTCGCTTTGCCCTCTTGTAATTACGCATCTAAGCATCTTACTCTTTTTCTAAGAGGGTTTTTTAGCGTAGGGACTAGCCACCATGGACCAGATGTAACACGATACTACTCTTCACTGTCCTCAACGTCTCAGATCGTATTCAATTTTTCATCGGTCAAAGAATAACCTTTGCATAATTGTGGCAAATGGCTACTGAATTTGACAAAATACTGCTCATTTCCGGAATTGATTTTGGAGTCTAGCTAGTGGTTACAACAAATTGAATTGAAAATCCCATACTCAGCCTTTGAGCAACTAGTAACCATGCAATGAAATGAATTTGTGGTGTAGGGAACGAGACATTTGAGAAGCTTGGGACGATCGGGACGCTGTCCAACATGCTGGTGTACCTGACGACGGTGTATCACATGGAAAGCTCGAGCGCGATCACCCTCCTCAATGTGTTCTCCGGCACCAGCAACCTGGCCACCATCGGCGGCGCCTTCGTCAGCGACACCTACCTTGGCCGCTACAACACCCTCGCCGCCGGCACCATCTCCTCCTTCATTGGCATGGTCATCCTCTGCCTCACTGCCGCCCTTCACTTCCTCCACCCTCCCGCCTGCAATCCATCCAAAGCAGGAGGCGAGCAATGCCAGGGGCCCTCGGGAGGCCAGCTGACGGCGCTCCTTGCCTCCTTCTTCTTCCTCGTCGTCGGTGCTGGCGGCATCCGACCGTGTAACTTGGCCTTCGGCGCCGATCAGTTTGACCCGCGCACCGCCGATGGCCGTCGCGGCATCGCCAGCTTCTTCAATTGGTACTACTTCACCTTCACCATCGCCGTGCTGCTCTCTGCCACCGTCATCATCTACCTCCAGAGTAACGTCAACTGGGCTCTCGGGCTCGCCGTGCCCGCCGCCTCATGGGCGCCTCTTGTGTCGTCTTCTTCGTGGGCACACGCCTCTATGTCCGCGTCCGGCCCGAGGGAAGCCCCTTTACCAGCTTTGCACGGGTCTTCGTCGCCGCTGCCCGCAAGCGCCACCTCCCGTTACCCAATGTTTCCTCTCAGCTGTTCGACCCGCCGCACCGGAGCAAGCTCGTATCCAAGCTGGCCTACACGGACCAGTTCACATGCCTCGACAGGGCGGCTGTGCGTGCCCCCGAGGACGCGCTCCGCGCCGACGGGACGACGCCGGCGGAGCCGTGGCGCTTGTGCACGGTGCAACAGGTGGAAGAGGTGAAGTGTCTCGTGCGCATCATCCCGGTGTGGTCGTCGGGGATTGTCTACTTCCTCGTTCTCACCCAGCTCGGCGCCTACACCGTGCTCCAGGCAGGGCAGACCGACCGCCACCTCGGCAACTCCGGCTTCGAGATACCGCAAGGCACCTTTGTTGTCTTCAACATGCTCACCATCACGCTCTGGATTCCGGTTTACGACCGGCTTCTGGTGCCGGCGCTTCGGCGTGTCACCGGGCGCGAGGGCGGGATCAGTTTGCTCCAGCGCATCGGTGTCGGTCTCGTGCTCTCCGTCGTCACGATGTTGGTGGCGGCGGCGGTGGAGCACGAACGGCGGCGGAGATCGGCGCCGATGTCGTGCTTCTGGCTGGTGCCACAGCAGGTGGTGTCGGGCTTTGCCGACGCGTTCGCTAGCATCGGGCAGACGGAGTTCTACTACCGGCAGTTCCCGGAGAACATGCGGAGCGTCGCGGGGGCGGTCTTCTACCTGGGGCATGCGCTCGCCAGCTATGCGAGTGGGTTAATGGTTACAGTGGTGCAGCAGTCCACGGGTTGGCTGGCGCAGGACCTGGACGAGGGGAGGGTGGACCTGTTCTACCTCGTGACCGCTGCCATGGCAGCGGTGAACCTGGTGTATTTCGTGGCGTGCGCGCGGTGGTACCGGATCAAGAAGACGGACGACGACGCCGGAGACGTCGATCTCCACGAGAAGGCTTCCGCGAATGAGGCTTCGGTTTAGTCTTAGCCTTGCGAATGTGGTCCAGTGGTGACGAGCGCTTGCTCAATCACCATGGATGCATATGCAAAGATTGGTACACTGGTGACTGGTAGATGTACGTGTTACGTGTATATAGGTTTATTCGATTCCGGGGTTCAGCTATAAATTCGGCGAAAGATAGTAAGATAAATGAATAACAATAATAGTTTTGGGCTGAATCTGAATGATTTCACAAATGGAAATAGTAGAAAAAATGAATTATACACCGTTTCTTATAATAAAAATGGTCCGGAATTTATGGGTTCACTTAATCTCTCTCTTTGAAATATGTGGCACAAAATATTAAGCATATATTTGACTATTTGAGGAACGATAAATCACTGCATGTAAACGCGCTATAGATTTCAACTTTGAATAGACTGCTACTCAAAAATATTAAGCATATATTTGACTATTTGAGGAACCGATAAATCACTACCGTGAATATGGGACCACGTTCTACGGAGTAATATTCACGGTTCTCCGTATCCACGTGAGGGTGGGCTGAACCACTCCCCTCACCTTTTTTTTTAATTAAAGGGCTCAAGACCCCCGATTTCATTAAAAATGAAACCAAGGTTTGATCAAACACCTCCTCCAACAAAGTTCTACTACAAAACGAACAAACTCAAACCAGGCACTTTTTCTGACAAACTGCTAACAACACGAAACTTACAACTCCTGAAAAACAGCTCTATCGCTGGAAAGTTTTAACCAAACTGACCACAAACAAAAAAGCAACCCACCCACATCTACAGAACTCCAGCAGCAACTTCTTTTGTAAACCCTTTCGCCAAGCGAACTCAACCCCCATCAATCCTCCTTGTTGTTGGTCCCCAGCCAGCGCGCCGGCTGAAGACCTCACTTGCCACCCCGGCCAGGTGCCGTGCTGCACTGCAATCTATCCTATTTTTCTCCTCCTACCACTTGCTTTATTGATAAAGTATGAAGTTAACGCATCCCCTTCCAGAATCTCTTTCTCTTTGGCCCTTTAAAACCACATAACCTCTTCATCTTAACTTCACTTTCCTTATCTATTTTATCAATGGCCTCTGGCAGCGATACTTTTTGCTTTTTATATAACCAAACATAGCACTTTCCTAACCTTTCTGCCTATACATTACCATCTAGAAGCATTAGTTTTACCAGGAAAGAAACTATTCCACACTTTAGTCACTACTTCTACTAAATCATCTCTAAGTGTATGCATCCACGAACACGCTATATTAAGTACAGCGTATGGAGAATCACCTTAAGTAATGTGACATGAAGTTGAGCGCGCATCGGTCTAAGGCTATGGTAGGTCTTGCAATCACCTTTCATTTTGTTCCTGGTGATGCAGTTTGAGAAAGTACCAATGGCCAAAGTGTTTTTACTTTTTCTGTCACTAAACTAATGACACACGCCCAATCCACTCCATGAAATGCACATGATTTCCGCTAATGTCATCTCTTCTAGAGTGATCAAGTGAAGTCTAGCAGCTAGAATAGAGTACCGATGGACATATAAAATATCTCAAAGAAAACCATAACAAAGGAATTGCATAGAAGAAATTATCTCATAAATAAGGATACATTGTCAAAAATAAATAAAGAGTCTGGAGAACAAAACTATTCCTGCACACGCCATGCCTGCCAAACAGCCCTTACAGGGTTTGGTTAGGGACAACCTAGCTAAACTCAAGTCACTAAAGAAACCAGCTATTAATAATTTTATTGGGCGACATGTTCAACCCTGATGAGTACTGCAAGGGGCCAGCCAGTGCTAGGACCCTCTACCAAAACAGTTAAAAGACCATATAACAAGACATCTAGCCCCCGCAAAAAAAAACAGACATCTAGCTAGGTTATTGTCGACCGATTTTTCTTCTTGCAATTGTTGTGTCGGCTCTAGCTACTACTATTCACGGGTGTCGTGCTATTTTTCTGCAAGAAAAGGGAGTCCTCGTTGCGAAAATACGTAGTGACTCTCGGGTAAGCCTGCACCTGATATTCAAAAATAATTTTAAAAAAATTCAAAAAATTCTGAAACTTTCAGTCGGGCAATATTGTCAAGTACTGCACGCGTACAAAAAATTGTGTCAGAAAATAACATTTATTGCAAGTTGGGTTAAAATGTGCCAAAAATGACGCTATATTCATCAGAGATTTGTCTGTTTTATCCAGAAGTCAACGCAAAATATTTCGCAACCAAATTATTTACACGAGTAGAATACTTGTTAACCTTTGAGCGCTTGTCTCCATTCCATTAGTCCACGTCCGTCCTCATTGGTCCTTCACAGCCACAAGGAGGCTCATATGTCGTTTCGTTTGCAAATGGCAACTTCATGATGACACGTTGGAAGCAACTTTTTTTTTTTTGACCATGAAGCAACTTCATCTTGTGTAAGAAAATAACGTTGCCCCCTATGTTGCTCATAGCATGACTTATCTTCATAGTTTTGCATGCACAAAGCTACATACACAAGGATCTAAAGTCAACAAACAAACTCTTGTACAATCATTTGCGAGGGAATGTGTTGGACTAATTTGACCTCATTAAATCTGGACAACATGGGAAGCATTGTTTCGCAACTTGACAAGATAGAACCATTGGATAGTCTGGTGAGACTGATTTTACTACCATCCATTCTAGCTAGCATGTATGGATCCATTGCCCATCGTTACTTTGAGATTCGTGCCACGTATTTTAGTTTTTCTGAGTTTGTCTTGCTTCGAGTATTACAGAATGTTTATCAGGTTTCTTGTTTCAGAGTGTATATCATGACGTTTCACCATATACTAGGGAGAGAATAATGTATTATCTAGTTTTATTCTTCTTTTGTCAGGTTTGTTGTCTGTCATAGTATTTCGCCTGTAAAAACCAAGTCCAGAACTCCTACACACTAAGCGGTGGATTCATGCTAGCTATATAACATTCATGGTAGAAAGTAAAAAAGCATTTCCCATACCCGTTATTACTCTCCCTCTTTATCGGGTTGCACGAGTGCATCGTACCCAGTCATGTGAAAAAAAATCTAGACCCATCGGAATTTTTCTGCGAGAAAGGGGGCTATCTTTAGAGAAAGTATCTGGTGGAAACAAAATTTTAGTGGAAACGGAGAAAACCAAGAAAAAAAATCATGTTTAAAAGTTCAAAAAAAATTCTCAAGCGAAAAGACATTAAATTGGGAAGGTAAAATTCTATAGAAATGCAAATTTGAAAGTTGAAACTCAAAAATATTTAGGAGCTATGAAAATGAAAAATTCAGCAATGAATAGTATGCTACTCATGCATGCATCTCCCAAGCAATCATCAACTAATTTAGCTTTTGCAACAGGTTACCCTCAATTAAAAGTTTAAAACTTCTAGAAACAATAAAGTAGTAGTAGTATATTCTTATGAATGATCAAACACCATTAATCAAACTAACCACCAATATTTGAAGAGTAACATGGCTGCTATCAGCATGATAAGCTTCAACTGCAGGATACTACTCCATCTGTTTCCAAAGAACAAATCATATAGATTTAGTAAAAAATAAAGGTTTACTAAGTTTTATAAAGTTACTATATAAAAATATAAACATTTGTAGTGCCGAATAAATATAAATAAATTCAGGATAAAATTATCGATATGTTCTCCATGTATTTTGGTAGTACAATGTAACTTTTAACTAAACTTATACGTCTTATTATTTGAAATTGAACAGTACTAGACAAAAGGTGTTTCAGCACAATATCTTGGAGTGGCGAAGATCGCCGCTAACCATTCCTCGGTTCATATGTATGTATGCGAGCGAGCAGTCAAATGATTAGATTTTGCACACATGGTGGATCTTGTAGGCGGCACAAAAATGTAATCAGACTAGATATACTAGTTGAATGTCCGTGCGTTGCTACGGTCCGCCAGACACTCAAGATAATAATAATAATAAATAAATAAAAGTTTAGATATAGAAAGAGATCCACGTCACATTCTAAAGATAATAAAAATCTAAGCAAAACATAATACAGAGTACGATAAACACTACAATTCAACATTATATACATAGAAAGCAACAATTCAACAATTATCTCTTATAGATAAATATTGATACCTCTTTGGATTGAAAGGATTTCATGGAATTTTGGATGATTTTAATTCATAGGATTTTCTCCTATGGTAATCCTTTGGATCATAGGATTGATCACATCAAATTCCTAAGAAGTCCATTCACATGCCCTAATGCTCTCTATTCTATAGGTATCTCAACATGACCTCAAATCTTTAATTTTCTTTTGAGAACTTCAATGCACGCGCACTCTATCTATCTCTACTCTTGCTCCTCATACACACAGATTTCTGATCATAGAGGAAGAAACATCTGCAGTCTGGCTGCACAGCTCTCGTCAGCTTCACCATCTCTGCTAAAAAAAGTGTGCTTTGTCATGGTACTATTAGCAACCATTTCTGATTGTAGGATACTGATTTCTTATAGTCGGTAAAATCATAAGTAATGCAGTGGCATTTACCATACTGCTAAGGCCAGTTCATACTGCAAATGATGATGTCAAGCAGCCCTCTTAGTTGTCAAAATTGAGTGCTTCACAAATCAGTTCATAATAATCCATCAAACAGAGTAGATGAATGTCTTCTATTATTGGCAACTAATTACCATGCCCGAAAAGCTAATTGTCAAGCAGCCCTCTTAGTTGTCAAAATTGTGTGCTTCACAAATCAGTTCATAATAATCCATCAAACAGAGTAGCTGAATGTCTTCTATTGTTGGCAACTAATTACCATGCCCGAAAAGCAAGTTATTAGCGACTGTATTTCAATCAATGATTTGAAATGAATATATTTCAAATAAAAAAAAGTTGTGCTCGACTTCATAGTACATGTACCAAATCAGTATGTACATATATAGGGTCAAGGCTTATTAGAGTAAGGCTACTACAGAGAAATATGGCACATCTTCAATGTTAGTACTTGCAATCTCTAGAACCGAGCAATAAGGCCTATTTCAGATAATTACTTGCGACAAATATTACTTGCATTTGTAGGGGGTTACCCATCGACATCTCTCGTATTTGTAGGGTCGTTCGTTATCCACTGCAGCTGGTCAGTACCGTCGGCTTCGGCGTTTGTGCCATCATCAGCGCCAAAGTCATCACCTTGCCAGTATGCCCCCTCCAGCCCTCCTTCCCTTCTTCTTGCTCTTCTACAGTTCTACTGCCCTTCTCCTCTTCTTCTCTGTTGCCAACATCACTTGCCCCTCTCTTCTCTTGTGGCCGTGAATGTTCAACACATCTGATTTACACTAATTTATAAAATAGTAAAGATACATACTGGCACAAAACGTGTGTTCGAACAGAGAAAAAAATCTGAGACTTTGATTCTAGATCACACCAATACCTCATATTTCCATTTTATGGCAAGCCTCTTAGTTTCAGCTTTCAATCATGCCTTCGAACCTAGTTAACTTCCACTACTATGCAGCCCAGCATATGCAAGAAACAGAAGTGTCTGATAGAGAGCTGAACAATTACACCCTACTGTATATAGGCAAATCTCCCATTAAATTTTATATTGCACATGCTTTGGATATCAGTGGACAAGTCACGGGCTTGGGAGCTGGACCTGGAGATTGACTTGAAGATGCTAGTTGATGCGGTTGGGAGCTGGCCGTGTTTCATGTAATCTATGTGGCCAATCTATAAAAAGTAGTCTTGTAGAAGCATAATCTCCTTCTCAATGTACTATAAGACTCACTATCATCTATCTGATGTCTCATTGTCATCATGGTCGTTGCAGCGGCATGCTATCCATGCTTGCAAGAGAACAAGAAGAAAAGGGATGTTGAGTTAATTTGAATCTACAATCTAAAGAAGGATATATGAAACACAAAGGCTAATGCAGATACAGTATTATTAATCCACCAAATAGAAGTGCTGCAGCGAGATCATTGGTCTAATGTCCTGACATCCCTACTGATCGACTTAAAAAATTCAGCCCAAGATCATTGGTCAAGACATCATCCATGATCACAAGCATGGAGCAATCACTCGCAACGGAAATCTGGGTCCAAGGAAAATAGACCTTCAGAACGAATTTTACAGAAGAAGCGGGACGCAAGAAAACTCATGTTGTTTCACCTTGTGCTCCGGACTTTTTTTGGTTCTTGGGATCCTTAAAGACCTTGACAACATCTGGGACCTCTGGTCTCTGGACGCCATCCGCATCTCCTTCAGCGCCAGAAAGAATTCCACCCATCTGTCACCCAATTCTGAGAGCCAGCAATCTGTCACATTCGAGGTGACAATACCACTGAAAGAACGACACCCGTATGAGATAAAATGGGATTGCCAGAGCAATACGCTCTCTTACAGACAGATTTAATTAAACAAGCTAAAGTACATATACGGAATGCTCCAGGTGCCTGAAGGCAAACGGCAGGACCTCGCAGCACCTCATAGCCTGAAAAACAAAACAGAATTGAATTAACCAATCAAGGAGGAATTGAAATGTGGAGGAGACAGATTAGAGTGGGGGCGGTAATAAATGGCAGAAATTAGAAGAGAGGTGGCTACCGACTGAACATGACGTTGATGCCCAGATGATAGAAGCGGATGAGGCAGTCAATGTGCTTTCGCTGGTGCGGCTTGAGCCTTGAGAGGAGAACCCGGGAGATTGGGGTTACCCTGCGCGACGAAGACCCCGCCTCAGCTGATCCATATCGAACAAGCGGATGGCATCGGCCCTTGGTAGTGGCTAGTTGGCTGTCCGCATCGACCCACGTTGGCGTATCTCGGATGGGATCCATGGGCTGCCGGGGGAGGTGATGGCGGAGGCAAATGTCGAGTTGGGAGGGAAGCTGCACGGATGGAGTGGCGTACGCGGTGCTCTAGTGACGGATCACATGCCGTCGCCCAGTCGCAGCTTACTTCAGCCCGAAGGCGGCGTGCCTCCTCTGCTTCTGCGTTGACCGGCTGTTCAGGGGGAGGACAGGGATTCGTCAATAGAGGAAGCAGAGGGGGTCGGCGAGGGGAAGGAGAAGTGGATCACGGAGAAGTGGATCGGGATTTGGACGGAGCCGCCGTCGCGCGTCACACACGGCGAGGGGAAGCAGCCAGCCACCGGCACGGCGGCGGGTGGGTGACGAAGGCGGAGAGGGGAAAGGGCGATGCGTCGTGATGCGAGGCCCTTCCGCAGCCGCTGCAAGCAGACGAGCTAAAAAAAACTATTTCGAATCGTTTTTTTTTTCACTTATTGGTGGCATGGTGGGTAATTTGTATCAATATAGGAGGGTAAAATCGGAAACAGATAAAACGTACCAACCATCACCTGAAGCCGTATTATATAGTAGAGATAGGCAAGCGAATTATGGGACTCGAGGATCCATATATTATGGTTAATTAACTACCAAATTAGTGAGCTCGCTAAACTACGCCCGCGTCCGCTCCCAGGGGGGCGGCTCGGGCGGAACCCTAGCCGCCGCCGCCCCCGCATCTCCTCCACCCCAACCGCCCGCCGCCGGAGGAGGAAACCACCGGGGCACAACCCCCCGCGTGGTGGACGGTGGTTGGCAGGCCTTTGTCTCCTCGGCTCTCGCGCCTCGGCGTGGCAAAAGGAGGCCTCCGGCCGGAAGCGTACGTCGGCCCTGGACGGCGCGCGTGGACGGCGGAGCTCGGACTCCGGGGCGGCGGCCCTGGGTTCCCCAGGTGGTGGCTGGTCGTCGTGGCTGCGTGGGCGGCCGGCGCTGGCGAGGCGGTGGTGCCGACGGCGTGGCGGCTTGTTCCTCGGGCCGGCGGGCTTGCGGATCAGCTGGCTGCGGCGTGCGGCGGGTATGGGGGCGGCCTCCTCGTCAGCGAAGACGGGAGCTCGAGCGCGGATGACCAGGTGGCGGCGCGCGAGGGATTCGGGTCCTTTTGCCCGGATCTGACGGTCGCGGCGGCGGCTGTCATTGTATGGGCGACAACAGCGGCTAACGTGGCGGTGGGTGCTTCCTGCAGCGCCCGGAATCGGGGCGGCGGCCCTCTTTCTTCGACGGTGGTGGTCGCCGGGGTCGTGTGGGTGACTCGGAGACTGGATCTCGAGGTGGTGGTGGCGGTATGGGACATCCCCTCCATCAACAGATTGGGTTCGATGCGGATCGGCAGGTAACACATGCGTCTCTTCAGACGCATCAAGCAATGTCTGTCACCGGCTGGTGAAGCCTCCGGCAGATGCGCCGCCGGCGGATGCTACGCACGACGCCTCATGCGGAGGCGTCAAGTCATGCCTGCTACCGGCAGGTATTGCGCGGTGCTTCTGGCGGAGTTGTCATGTTTAGCCTGTTGATGCTGAATCGAAGGTGGTGCGACAGTGACGGGCGGCAGGCGGTATGGGACGTGCTGTCTTCCGGTGTCTTCTCCAGAGGTATCCGGTTATCGTGGCGTCGGTAGCCGGGTAAAGGTGGAGGGTACAGACGGCTTCAAGGAAGACATATGCACTCCGGTGGAAACACAAGATCTTTGATCAGGCTATGTCGACGCGCGCTTGCGTCGTTTCCTTGCTGAAGGTGGTGGACTCAAGTTTGGGGGATGAGAATCTGGAGTTTCAACCTAGTGTTGGACTCGCCACCATCGGCGAACGTGCGGCGATTCCTTCTTGAAGGCGTAGCCTAGGAGTTGTGTATTATTCGTTGTTTTCGTCTTGTATCATAGGGTTAGTGGCTATCTGGTGGAGCTACTGTTGCGAGGCATGCGGCCTCAGGGTTTCTTTCCGGGTCGATGTTGTTCGACTGCTGGATTCTGCTTTCTTGTACTCCATCTTTTATATTAATAAAAAACCGGCTGTGTGCACCATTTTGGTGCAGAGGCTGGAGGTAGGACCTCCATTTCTAATAAAAAACTACCAAATTAGTGCTTATCAATTAAGTATCCATGCGTCCATGTTCTTCATGACTAATTTACTCCGATTGTCATCAAACAGAACATGCGTGAGTGATTGGAGTTCCCGTGGTGATAGAGTATGTTTGGCTAGCAGGTAGCTAATCATTTGTCTGCATCTGATTAGGCTACTCCACACATGCATCCAATGGTCAAAACAATGAAGTTGATTGCACAATGAATCGAGTCGATGACACTCCTATAACTAAAACTGCATGCCACAAGACCAAAACGTAGCAATCTGACACCGAGGCAGATTGAGAGACATTCAGTGACAAAAACTGAAAAATGATTTGCAGTGACCACCCACACCCACCCTTTAGAGATACGGAGTACATTGTATTTGTAGCATGCATTGTTTGCACTGATCCCAGCAAATCATCTATGATTCCTTCTTGATCTGCATACAGCCTCTACTACTGTTCCAGGTTTTTGTTCACCCGACTCATGCGCCTCAGATCATATATACATGTTCCTCTCTGGCTATGAGTGACACTGCAGAGTCAGTAGTGATGACGATGGAGATCCCTGGGCTGTTCTTGTGCCCGATCAGCCTTGACCTCATGTCAGACCCTGTCACCCTCCTCACCACCGGCCGGACCTACGACCGCCTCAACATCCACCGCTGGCTCGCCGCCGGCCAACGCACATGTCCCGTCACCATGCACCCGCTGCCTAAGTCAGTATCGGAGCGTGTCTTGCTGGTGCCGAACCGCACGATGAAGCACCTCATCGATCGCTGGCTCCTTACAGGCCGCAGCCTCTCCATCTCTGACCTCGCTCTACCAACGCTCAAAGACAACCTCCTCGTCTTCAACGCCGGCACCACCGACAATACCACGGTCGTGGAAGAGACTCTGAGGATCGTGAGGTCGCTCTCCCCTCCGGGCTTCTGTGCCTTGCTTCTAGGCCTCTTGCTGAAGCTTACAAGCAGAAGCCATGATGACGACTCTGCTCCTGGACATGTACTGCTTGTCGAGCTGGCACTCGACTGCCTTCTCGCCTCGCCGTCCGCGCACGAGCTCGCCGATGCGCTGCAGACCGGCGACGCCACCTCCTTCGCCTTGCTCCTCCGTCATGGGAGCCTCAAGGTCAAGACGGGCCTGTGCCGCCTCATCCACATCGCCGCCGACGCCATGGCAGAACAGCAGCAACTTTGCAGAGTAGCGCCCCTAGGCCGCGCAGAGCCGGTCATGGCAGCACTGGCCGCTCTGATGTATGACGGTGGCGCCGCGTCCGACGCCGCTCTGAGGGCGATGTCAAGCCTCTGCATGTCGGACCAGACGAGCCGGGAGACGTTGGTGGCGGCAGGCGCCGTCGACGCCCTCCTCTCTTACATCTCCACCTCCACCACTGGCACCGGCTCCAAGCACTGCAGAAAGAAGCCGTCACGGGAGCTCTGCACCCTGGCGCTGGAAACGCTGGAGCTTGTGCTCCTCAGCGTGGAAGCCGGGCGGCAGGCCATGTACATCCGGCCCGGTGCGACGGCCGCCCTGGTGAAAATGGTGTTCCGGGTGCCTTTCGATCACGGCGGCGAAAGCAGCGAGCACGCCATCGGGTCGCTGCTGGTGGTGTGCCGCGAGTCGGCGGCCGTGCGGGTTGATGCCATCAACGCCGGCCTTCTTACACAGCTGTTGCTGTTGCTGCAGAGCCAGTGCGGCAGCCCCAGGGCGAAGGCCAAGGCCGTGGCGCTGCTCAAATTGTTCAGGGCCATCTGGGCTCGTCAGTAGCTCATCATCTTCTTTTCCCTGTAAGGGCTTAGTTTGGTACTAGACTACTAGTATATGTTACGGATTGGTGGATATTATTCCGGTCAAACTCTCAAATCCCCACATAATCCCACACACCGTATGGTTCTAATGTATTTGACATGTTTTATCCCCACTTTTTTCCACGAATTTTCAAACTGTAATGCATTTTTCTTAATAACCAGTACACTACCCCTACCTTCTGGTTTGGGGATAAATTGGGGTTTTATGGGATTGGGTGAAGGTTGTGTTTCACCCAATCTCTGTGGGAATTGTCCCTGTTAGAAACGGTTTAGGTTTCCTCGTATAGGAGTTCTATACGAGTTCGTTCTGTCTATGTAATTGTACCTGTTGGTCACCTATAAATATACGAGAAGCGGAGGCTAGACCTCACGCAATCCTCAAAACTAACTTGGTATCAGAGCGAGCGAGTTCGTATCCGCCGCCGCTGTTTCCGAACTCGATCGCGAGATCGAGTCTTTCCGCCGAGCGATCTTTACGCTCGTGCTGTGCTATTTCTGCTCTAGCAATCAGAGCGCTCGTGCTGTGCTACTTCTGCTCTAGCGATCAGAGCGATCACAGCCTCTCCTCCGGACGTAGCGATGGGCACGTCGCAGCTTCAACTCTCCGCATCCGTCGACTCCATCGTCTCTCCAGGAACGGTCACCGTCGCCGCGCCCGTTCACCCCATCGGTGTCCGGCTCCAAACCGGCAACTTTCCGCTATGGCGCATGCTCGCCCAGACTACCTTCTCTGGAGCTTCTCTCCATGGCTTCCTTGACGGAACGGCCGCTGCACCGGCGAAGACGGTCACCGAGGGCACGGGCGATGCGGCTCGTTCCGTGCCAAACCCTGAGTACATCCGGTGGTGGACACAAGATCAGAAGGTCCTTGGGTTGCTTGTCTCCTCCATGGCGGAGGGAATCGCGTCGCAGCTCATCAACTGCAAGACTGCGGCTGATGCATGGTCTTCCATCCATGCTATGTTCAGCGCACAGAGCCGTGCCGGAGTTCGGCACATCCGGCGTCAGATCCAGGCGCTGAAGAAAGATGACATGACGGCAAGCGAGTACATGAACAAGGTGCGGGCTTTGGCCGACACCATGGCCGCTGCCGGGTCGCCGCTAAACGATGACGAGGTCATCGACTACATGCTCACCGGGTTGGGTTCAGCCTATAACCCGATCGCCGCCTCCTTGGGTGTCGCGACCACCGCGGTGACTCTCTCCGCGTTCTACTCCATGGTGCTGAACTATGAGGCGCTGCAGCTGTCGCAGCAAACCAGCAACGAGGATTGGACCTCGTCGGCCAACGCCGCGTCACGGTACGGCCACCCGGCCGCTGACAGCCGATTCCGTGCGCCGGACACCGGCCGCCCGTCTGGAGGGCGTTCTACAGGAGGCTACCCGCAACAGGGCCAAGGCGGCCAGGATCCTCGCCGAAACAACGGCGGTAGTGGATGGGGCGGCAACGGCCGTAACACTAACGGACGTCGCTGGCGTCCCAAGTGCCAGATATGCAAGAATTGGGGGCATGAAGCTGGAAGCTGTCGCAATCTTCTCGACCAGGACTACCGCACCGACAACCCCCGCTCTGCTAACTCGGCATCGACCTCCTTCAACAACTCTTCGCACTGGGTTATGGATTCCGGCGCCACGGACCACCTGACTAGCGACCTTGAGCGCCTCCAAGTTCGAGAACGCTATGGCGGACAGGATCAAGTTCAAGTAGCCAACGGCTCAGGTTTGTCAATTTCGCATATTGGGCACTCGACCTTAGCCGGTTCTTCTATTCGCTTGAATAATATCCTGCATGTTCCACACATTAGCCAACACCTTCTCTCCGTTTATCGTCTTGTTTCGGATAATGACATCTTCATAGAGTTTCACAAATATTTTTCCTTGTTAAGGACAAAGCCACCAGGAGAACACTGCTTCGCGGTAGGAGCAAGGACGGTCTCTACCCTCTTCCGTTCGGACGCGCCACATCTCCGTCCACACGTCATGCGTCGTCTAGCGTCAGGATCACGTCATCTAAGTGGCACCAACGTCTTGGTCATCCATCCAATAATGTAGTCAATTCTATTGTTAGCAATAATGATCTCGAGTGTTCTACTTCACACAATTCAACTTTAGTTTGTGATGCTTGTCAACGTGGTAAAAGTCGTCAGTTATCGTACACTTCTTCATCTCGTGTTTCTACTATGCCTCTTGAATTAATTCATTCTGATGTTTGGGGACCTGCGCGTGTGTCCTCCGGGGGTATAAGTATTATGTGAGTTTTATCGACGACTATTCTCGTTTTTGCTGGATTTATCTCCTCAAACACAAGTCTGATGTTGAACAAGTGTTCTATGCCTTTCAGGCACATGTTGAGCGTCTTCTGAACACTAAAATTCGAGCGGTTCAGTCTGATTGGGGTGGCGAGTATCATAGGTTGCATCGCTATTTTCAGCGCACGGGCATCTCTCATCGTGTTTCTTGCCCCCACACATCCCAACAGAACGGTATTGCCGAGCGCAAACACCGTCATCTGGTAGAAACTGGTCTCGCTTTGCTCGCACACTCATCTCTTCCTTTGCGTTTTTGGGACGAGGCTTTTCTTACTGCATGTTATCTCATTAATCGCATGCCTACTCCTGTGCTTGGTAAAGATACTCCTATCCATCGTCTTCTTCAAACTCCACCTAATTATTCGTTTCTCCGCATTTTTGGATGTGCATGTTGGCCTAGTTTGCGCAAGTATAATTCGCACAAACTTGAGTTCCGTTCCAAGATGTGTGTTTTCCTTGGATATAGTCCTATGCATAAGGGGTACAAGTGCTTAGATAAATCTACTGGTCGCATATACATCTCGCGTGATGTCATCTTTGACGAGTCAGTTTTTCCGTTCGCTACTCCCGGTGTTACGGTCGATGTGTCCACTCTCAAGGAGGCTGTCTCTTTTCCCTCTACCGAACCGGCTACGAGTGTTCCTGTGCGTCAGTATGACCTAACCTATTTGGCTACTAATTTTCCTGGCCAGACCAGTGCTTCTCATGTGCAGGACACTACTCAGTCGATCAACGTCAACAATCAGCAGCCGGTGGACGTGCATGGCGGCACGTCGTCCCAGGCTCCTGCAGTGCATGCTGGGCCAAGCAACGCCCATGCATGCTGGGAAGTGCATGGCGTGCATGCTGCTCCCGACGTCTCGCCCACTGGGACGGGCGAAGCAACGCACGTGCATGCTGCTGACGTGCTCGTGCAAGCTGACGCGCCCGCATGTTCTGCTGAGACGGGCGTTGCTACCGTCTCCGCAGCAGCACCGGCCCATGGACCGGTTTCCGACCACGTCGCGGTTTCGTCCGGTGGCGCGCCCTCCTCTTCGTCATCATCGGCAATGACTGCTCCTGCCACTGTACCTCCCCATCCTATGGTCACACGTACCAGGGATGCTACTCGACGTCCCAAGGAGTACACTGATGGAACTGTTCGGTATGATCCTGCGCGTCGAGCCTTCTTCGCGACGCCCGTGTCACATCGAGATGCTCTTCGAGAGCCGGTGTGGTACGATGCTATGGCTGCTGAGTTTGACGCCCTCCGTCGCACCAACACATGGGTGCTGGTCCCACGTCCTCCTGGCGTCAATATTGTGGGGAGCAAGTGGGTTTTTAAGACGAAGGAACGTCCAGACGGTTCTATTGATAAATACAAAGCTCGTCTCGTCGCTCGTGGATTCACTCAACAGCAAGGTATTGATTATGGAGACACATTTAGCCCCGTTGTGAAGCCAACCACGTTCGTTTGGTCCTCTCTCTTGCAGTCTCACGTGGTTGGAGCTTGCGGCAGATTGACGTCAGTAATGCTTTTCTTCATGGTTTTTTGTCTGAGGATGTCTATATGCAGCAACCACCTGGCTTTGAGGATGATCGGTATCCCTCGCATGTGTGCAAGCTGCAACGAGCTCTCTATGGTCTCAAACAGTCTCCTCGCGCATGGTATGCTCGGTTGAGTGCTCGTCTGTTTGAGCTTGGGTTTGTCTCTTCCAAGGCGGACACGTCCCTCTTCATATTTGCTCACCACGGTGTGCAAATTTACATGCTTGTGTACGTGGACGATATTGTGATTGCCGGGTCTACTACTGCTGCAGTGGACCGTCTAATACAATCTCTTTCAGACAGTTTCCCTATCAAGGATCTTGGTACTCTTGAGTATTTTCTGGGTCTGGAAGCGTCCTACAATTCAGGGGGCATGACATTGACTCAACGGAAGTATGCGCTGGATCTTCTTCATCGTGTGAGTATGGAGAATTGTAGACCTACTTCGACGCCACTGGCTGTCACCGATCGTCTTGCTCGTGAAGCCGGGACACCGCTAGGTACTGAGGATTCCACCCGGTATCGTAGTATTGTTGGGGGATTACATTATTTGACCCTCACTCGTCCAGATTTATCCTTTGCCGTTAACAAGGTGTGTCAGTTTCTATCGCAACCCACCGATGTGCATTGGGAAGCTGTTAAGCGAATATTGCGCTATGTCAAGGGGACTTTGAGCATGGGGCTGAGAATACGTAAGTCTTCAGCCACTGGTGTCAGCATTTTCACAGATGCAGATTGGGCAGGATGCATTGATGACCGCCGTTCTACCAGTGGGTTTGCAGTGTTCGTAGGTCCGAACCTTATTTCGTGGAGCACCAAGAAACAACCTACAGTCTCCAGATCAAGTACGGAGGCAGAATATAAAGCTTTGGCAAATGGAGCTGCTGAAGCTATCTGGGTAGAGTCGCTACTCAAGGAGTTGGGAGTGTCAAAACAACGTACCCCCATTTTGTGGTGTGATAATCTTGGGCTACATACCTGACAGCGAATCCAATCTTTCACGCACGAACTAAGTACATAGAGATTGATTTTCACTTTGTGCGAGAGCGTGTTGCATCTGGAGCTTTAGATGTCAGGTTCATCTCGACGAATGACCAACTGGCTGATGTATTCACCAAACCAGCCACACGACAGATGTTGGACCGTTTTCTGTCTAATCTGAATCTTGTATGTAGTAATAGTTCAGATTAAGGGGGAGTGTTAGAAACGGTTTAGGTTTCCTCGTATAGGAGTTCTATACGAGTTCGTTCTGTCTATGTAATTGTACCTGTTGGTCACCTATAAATATACGAGAAGCGGAGGCTAGACCTCACGCAATCCTCAAAACTAACTGTCCCACCAATCCATTCAAAAACATTTCTACCAAACAAGGCCTAATTTTTTTGACAAAGGAAATATATTAATATCAATAAGAAGACGCGCATGGCTTATGCGTGTTCTGGAAAAAAAAATCAGTTACACTCAGGCTTGCAATAGCATAATGTTAAGAGCCAATCAAGACATAAAGAATGCACACATAAAAAAAAGATAAAAAAGAAAAACCTCGCCACGGTGATCATTTAATCTTTGCAGCAAGAGACAAGGCCTAACTGTTGACTCTACAGAGACATCATGGAGACGGCGGCCTTTAACGCCTCGATGATTAAACTGACAAATAATTCAAATATTTGAAATGTAGAAAACAAATTAAAAAAATCAAAAAAATATTTCGAAAAAAATGATCTTTAGTCCCGGTTGGTGTTACAAACCGGGACTAAAGGTTCTCCAGCCCCAGCGCACGGGTTCGTCCACGTGGAGGGCCTTTAGTCCCGGTTCGTGACAAACCAGGATTAAAGGGGACCTTTAGTCCCGATTTGTTAGTCCCGGTTGGGGAAACCGGGACTAAAGGGGCTCTAGAACCGGGACTAAAGGGGGGGGGGGGGGGGTTTCTACTAGTGAATCTTGCTCATGTTTGTTACCGCAAGATATGTGCTGCCTTGTATGCTATATATAGCTACCGATCAGATCAATGAACGTAGCAATTGTTGCATCGCCTATCTCTCTCCAAACCTGTCGTTATTCTGGCTCTAACATGGTATCAGACACCTAGATCCAATCTCCCTCTTCCGCTGCCCCCTCGCCGCCATGAGCTCCTCCTCCTCCTCCTCCTCGTCTGACTCCGATGGCTCCGTCGAGAATTTCGGCATCCCCGTTGCAACACAAATGCTCCCCACCCCTCAGCTGCAAGCTCTCCGCATCCGTGACCATGTCCTCGTCACTCTGGATTATGAGAACGAGAACTACGGCACCTGGCGTCGCCAATTCCTCACCGCTCTCCCCAAGTTCGTTCTGCGGGATCATGTCGACGGCTCTCCTGCTCAGGGCACCTCGGACTGGGTGCTGAACGACTACGCCATCGTCTCGTGGTACGACGCCACGGTCACGCCCTCCACCTTGGCGATCATCGACGCCCGCTCCGACACCGCCCATACTCTGTGGCGCTCCATCCGGGCCGTCTTCCGCGACAATCGTGACACTTGGGCTACCTTCCTCCGCGACGAGTTCCACAGCTTCAACCCAGGGCGATCGCTCCGTTGTCGAGTACACGTCCCAGATGAAGCACATGGCCGACACTCTCCGTGACCTCGGCTCTCCGTCAAGGATCGTGACCTCGTCCACAACGTCCTGCGCGGCCTCGACCAGCGTCTGTAGCACGCCGTCCTGCACATGACACGGGGCCATCTCCCCTCCTTCATCGAACTTCGCTCCTTCTTGCTGTTGGAGGAACAGCGTCTCGGTCGGCAGGCCCGCATCGTCGCCCACAATGCTCTCTCGCGCAGGTGTACCAGGCGCATCAGGCATCGGGTGCTCCACCGCCCGCTATCTCCACCACGCCGTGCCCGCGTACTTCAACTCGGCCCCTCCGCGCCCGCCTACTTCAACCCTGCTCCGATCGGGCTCTACGGCGCCGGCGGCGCTGTCCATCTACAGCGCGGGAAGAAAAACGGAAGAAGAACCCTCCGAACGGCCCGAGCGCCCCTGGCCCGCTCGCCATCGTCCCTGCCGGCGTTCGCCCCCTTGCTCCGCGTCAGCCCACCGCTACCGCACCCTCGGTGGCTGGCACCTCCAGGCGTGGGCGGCCCCGGGCATCCTTGAAACCTCGCCCGCCCCGGCTGCGCACCACGCCGCGCCGTCAACTCTAGACCCGCCGGCCAGGCTGCCACGGTGCCACAGTGGGACCAGTCCTCCCTCATCGTGGCCCTGAACCAGATGACCTTCCAACAAGCAACCGGCAACGGTGGCGAGTGGATCTTCGACAGCGGCGCATCTTCCACATGGGATCCGGTTTCGGTATACACCCTTCTTCCCTGTCCCCAAATTCCCCCTCTCAGATCGTTGTCGGCGATGGATCCACTCTTCCCATCACCGGCGCTGGTTCTCTTTCCCTTCCCACATCTTCCCGTCCTCTTTCTCTTCACAATATTTTGATTTCTCCAACTCTCATTAAGAACCTCGTTTCCGTTCGTGCTTTTACACGTGATAATTTTGTTTCAATTGAATTTGACCCTTTTGGTTTCTCTCTGGCCACGGGACGGGAGATTCACCGATGTAACTCCACCGGCGACCTCTACCCCTTCGTGCACCCGCCACAATGTCTCCACGCCACCGTCTCCACAGTTCTTTGGCATCAGCGACTTGGACACCCCGGTGCAGAAGTTTTGGCGCTGTGCCACAAAATATTCAAATTTAGTTGCAATAAAAGTGTGCCCACACATTGTGATGCATGTCGATTGGGCAAACACACTGGAGGCTTTTTTTCTTTCCTCCTCCACACGAACATCCACCCCTTTTGAACTTTGTCATTGTGATTTGTGGACAAGTCTTGTATTAAGTGTGTCTGGTTTTCAATATTATCTTGTAATTCTCGATGACTTCACGCATTTTTCTTGGACGTTTCCACTTCGCCACAATCTGAAGTTCATCATCTTCTAACTCTATTTTATGCCTATGTTCGTACACAATTTTCACATCCCATCAAGGATTTCCAAACCGATAATTGACGTGAATTCGACAACACCGCAAACCGCACCCTTTTCAACTCCCATGGCACCATTTTTCGCCTCACGTGTCCTTACACTTCTCAGAAAAATGGCAAAGCCGAGCGCATCCTTCGCACCATCAACGACGGCTGACGAGGCAGGACTCGGCAAATCCCTGAGTTGTGTACCCCGGGTTGATTGAGGGGAGAGAGATGAGCGCTGGTGATCACGACGGCTGACAAGCAAGGCATTTACCCAGGTTCAGGCTCCCGGAGGATAACACCCTACTTCCTGCTTGTCTGGTTATTGATGGTGAGCTGTGGCTACAATGGCGAGATGGCAATCTCGCTAGGGTTTGTGTGGCGGCTATGAGCGTACCCTAGACGAAGGACCCTCCTAGCCTTTATATGGTAGGCTAGGTCTCAGGTGAACGGTGCCGATGGCGCTTACAAGCATGGCGGGGTCGCATGACCTAGCGTCGACTATCTTGAGCCGCACGTCGTCCTTGTTGGGCCTTCCTTGGGCCCTTGTCATAAGGTTGATGGGCTTGGCGTGACCCAGTATCCCCACCGTGGGGTAGTCGAAGAGTGACCCCACGACAGGAGCCCCCGAGTGCTTAGTCGAATCGTAGAGTCGGGTAAAGGACTCCTTCCTCCTGGGCACGCCGTCGGGTTCCTGAATGAGATGAGTAAAATTGGTCGACTCCTGCGTTCAGGGCTTATGGAGGATTCCTTAGTCGAACTGTCACTTCCAGGGTAAAATACCGTGAGTACAGCCTTAGTTGGTGATTTTCGACTGCTATTGTTATGAGTCACTCGGGAGCGCGAACAGCGCTCCCGATGGGAGTAGCCCCCGAGATTAAGCTGAATTGCTTGCAATTGAGGTTAAACTCAATTTTTCTTCAGTCGAAAAAGCCCGCTCCCGATGGGAGTAAAGAAGGGACTCTACTTGGAGTCGCGACTGGCTTTGTGTGACTTACTGTGTATTCGGCGGTTTGGCTTACTGCAGGAGTTTGTTCAGCACTTGTAGCTTACTGGATGTTCTTGCACTCGAATGAAATGTTCGAGTTCTCAATCAGCTCGTTGGCTTACTGTACGAACTTATTCAGCTCTGAGAGCTTACTGAATTTTCTTTGCACTCGAATGAAATGTTCGAGTTCCCCATCAGCTCGTTGGCTTCCTTCGCCTTCGTGGTTGACGTCAGCGCTGACGTTTTTGACGCAGTCTGTGTCCGATGGGACGTGACAGTGCGGTCCCACTGTCAGTATTGGCTGGAGACAGTGGTTGCCGCTTTTTTCTGACCGTTGGGCGCGAAAATTTCGCGATGTGATGATGGCGCCTTGATTCCCGCGCGTAGTGGGCGGCGTGGCCGTCGACGGTTGCTATCTCTGTGCGACACGTGGACGGCCAGATGATGTTGCGGAGAGCGGTTTCCGCAGGGATGGCCAGGATTAACTGACCGCGCGGTACTTAATTTTCACCGCGGCGGTGAACAGTTCATCCATCCCCATTCCGTCATCGTCTCCACTGCTTTGTTTCCACCATTGTTGCTCCTCTGCTAGTTCCTTTCCCCCCCCAATGAGCAAGGCCGTGATGAAGAGGGGGAAAGCTGCTGCTGGCGCCGACGCCGCCGCCGAGGCGAGCGTGATGAAGAAGCCCGACGGCGATTGGGTCAAATCGTCGGTGAAGAAGGCCGACCTCGAGGCCCTACGCGCGCAGGGGCTGCTGCCGCGGTAGACCAGGCGGCGGTGCGCGCTCCAGGGAAAGAGGTATTTCCCGCTCCTCGCGAGGGGGAACGCGTTTGCTTCGTGGATTTCCTTCCGCGGGGTTTCGGGTTCCCCCTCCACGATTTCGTCCGTGGTCTCTTGTATGCTTATGGGATTCAGATCCACGATCTGACTCCCAATAGCGTCTTGAGCATCGCGAGCTATTTCGTGCTCTGCGAGTGCTTCCTGGGATCGCCCCAACTGGCTGTTGTGGAAGTCGCTATTCCTCGTCAGGAGGAATGTGGGGAAGAAAGCAGGTGTACCCGGTTGGCGGCTTCGGCATCCAGGTGCGTGGCGACACCTCCTACTTCCAGATGAAGAAGTCCGACTCCGTCCAGGGCTGGCGGAAGAAGTGGTTCTACATCAGGTGCGACCAAGCAGGGCTTCCTGATTCGCGGCTGATCGCGAGTTGCGGAAGACGAACGCGTGGGCGCACCCGCTGTCGAAGGAGGACAGGGAGGCGATTCAGCCCTTGCTGACGCTACTGCGTGGCCTTCTGAAGAGTCTTGGGCGCGAGACAGGTGGAATTCACCTCATCGCCACCTTCTTCAGGCTTCGGGTGCAGCCGCTGCGCAGTCGCGTCCACCCCATGTGGGCGCGTGAGGATGCTGGCAATGAGCTTGATGATGACACAGTCGAGTCGAAGGGAGAGCATCACTAGTCTCCGAGCCGCTGACCCGTGCAACGTCAAGTGCCCAGTCGAGCCATATGGGCCTAACAATCCTGTACCTGAGGTGAGCTTCGCTTTGCTGTGTCTTGCATCTTCTGTTGAATCGTTTTGCTTGACTCGAATTCTTCATTTGCTGGCAGGGTCGTTCGAGCTACGTCAGTCTCCTCCGTTGATGGAGAAGGACCTCACGAAGAGGCAGAGTTCCCGAGGACGAGGGTGATGACGATGAAGTTCCCTCCGCCACCTCTCCGAGTGAAGAGTTGGAGGATGATGAAGACGAGGAGCCGCTGCGGAAGCGGCAGAGGCGAAAGGGTGGCGACGCTGGTTCTGCCTCGTCGCCTGTGAAGGAGGCGGGTGTGATCGAGGAAGAGACGAGCGAGTCCTCTTCGGGTACTAAGCACCCGAGTGATCTGGCGGAACCGTTGGTCGTGCCTCCACTCGGCTCTGCGCCGCCGATCGAGTTTGCGAGGATGGCTCCGTCTCCTTGGGGAGTGAAGATGATGATGTAGTCAGGTTAGTCGCGTAACCTTTCTTTGTTTTTGTCGAGTGTGCTTTTTCACTTGCGGGTCCTTGAATTGAGAGTTCTTATGACAGCGACCGTACCGGCGCTGCTGTTTCCTCCCCTCGTGAGATGGAGCACACTTCTGCTCCCATGATCGAGCAGACTGTGAGGACGCCCGGAGAGGAGGCTCTGGCGGGTGACGTTTTGGCCTTGAAGGCTTCGACCTCCGCCATGCCTGAGAGGCTGCTGATGCGACTCCGGTTGACGCTGGGCTGCTTGAGCATGTAAGTGTTCTTCGATTCCTTCTGCAAGATCTGTTCGGGTGCGCGTACAGCGCTCCCGATGGGAGTAGCCCCCGAAGATGCGCGTGACTGGAACAGTCGGGCGCAGATTGATGTCTTGTGTTTCCTGCAGCCATTTTATCGCCAGCAGATGGAGGGAGCCGCGCCTTCGTTCGCATGGAGCAGGAGAGGGATCAGCTCCGCGCTGCTCTGGAGCAAGCGAATAGTAAGTGAAACCTTGTGTTCGAGGATGCTTCGACTGCCTTTATTGCTAACTTTGTTCCGTTGATCCGTAGGCGAGAAGGAGAACATGAAGGCGCGGGTCGCAAAGCTGGAGAAGTCACTGGGTGAAGCCCAAGAGCGGGAACAAGCTCGGGATGCTCTGGAGAAGACCCAGATCGACCGCTTGCTCGCACTCGCGATGTTGTTGGAAGTAAGTTTTTCGGCTTCATGCCTACTTTGTCTTTTGTCGACTTCTGGCGCCTTATGGGTGTGGATTTCTTTTGGCAGAGAATTGCGGAGGTGCTCCTCCAGAAGGGACTTCTAGCGAGAGTGTCGGTTTGGCGCAGGCTGTTGGCTTCGTCGACCGCGTCTGCGCATATGCATCGGCAGCGCTGCAGCAGTCGGCGGCGGCCCTGCAGAAGTCGACGGAGGCCTTAGCGACTGTGCACCGGAACATCTTTCCGAACCAGCCACCACCAGCTGCTGTTGACGCACTCGCGGCTCCATTCGAAGGCAATTCGAATGTCCTGGCGGACTTCACGCGCGCGCAGACGGTACGCGGCTCAGAGCTCACTTTCAGCTGCTTCTTGGTCACCAAGTCGTAGGTGATTTTGAGAAGGTTGTCAGCGACTTCCCTCGGAAGCCTGATGGCAGAACCGCGTCCCTTAGCGGTGTGAAGGTGCAGGCGAGCAGCTAGCTGCGAAGTTGGTCGCCACCTTCGAGAGGAGAATTGCCAAAGCTGCAGAGTTGGCTGCTAGGAAGAGCCGTTCCCAGTCTGAGTCTGTAGTGTAGACTTTTTCCTTTTAGGACTGTGCTTCTGCTTTTGGGCTTGAGTCTGTAATGCACTTTATATTGTGCGAGTGAACATGCTGATGATGAAATGTGAATTCACTCCCTCGGGGGGCAGTCGCCGAGTATTTTTTGATATCTGGCTTGAATGAATTATGTTGATTCTTTTCCTGGCTTGACGCTGTCGATTCTTGGCAGTCTGATATGGGCGAAGCTCCTGAGTTGCTGGAACGACTGGCGCGGGCGATGAGGAAGATACCACTTCGGCTGCGCCTACTCGTCGCCGCCGTCAAGCTCCTCCAGCTCCTGTGCGAAGCGTAAACGACCAGAGAGTGCTCACCTTCATGAGGAACAAGGTGGTTGAGCTCGAGTCGAAGTTGAAGAATGCTGAGTTGGAGCTGGAGCGATTGAGGTCGCGGCCCGTTGCGCCGTTCTCCCAGCGTGAAGAATTTCTGCTTGGCGAGATGGACCTGATCGTCGACAGTTGCAAGGTTGGACTCTTAGCGTTTTTCCTTCGGCTTCTGTGTCTACTTGCTATGCTCAATGCTTGGCCTTGATGCAGATGTCAACTCTGACCTGACGGCGGCAGCTTCGAGTGGACGAGCGGTAGAGAAAGAGGCCGCCGGCGACTCACCCGAAGCGCGCCAGTTTGGTCAAACAAGTCCAGAGGTAGTTGGCACGAATGCTGGATCGTACCTGGCGGGCTGCTGTACTCTTAGAAGGTTGCAGAAAAACCCTCTGGCAGATCAACAAGGTGTACTTTCCTCACAACGAGCAGCCGAATGGACTAACTGCGCTTCTGGAGAGGTTCCGTGAAGGCGGTGCGTTGAAGGAAGTCGTGCACGCTCAACTTGTTGCCGGGGCGAACGTGGCGTTGGCGTATGTTCGAATGCACCGGCCTAATCTTCCATTGCACAAAGTGCTTGACGGATTGCCTGGAGAGGGTGAGTATGCCGATACCTTGCGGCTGCGCGCCAGATGATTCAGCAGGTCCAAACCTTCAGCGAGCACCTTGTTGGGCCACTCGATGCGCCAAAGGGCGAGCCTGTAGAATAGTAGCACTGGAGTGCTGTTGTATAGCGTTAGCTTGTAAAAGAAATTTTTCCAAGTGGAAATATGAGTGTATGTATGTCGAGGTGGGGGTAGCCCCCGAGTTAGTAAATTGTATCTTGTAGACGTCTGTGAACCTGTATGGCGCAGCCCCCGAGCGGATCGGTGTGGCCTAGGATTTTGTGAGTTAGACGCGTGTGGCGTAGCCCCGAGTGTTCGAGTACGGCGAGGATTTTTTGAGCAGACCTGTATGGCGCAGCCCCCGAGTGCGTCGGGTGCGGCCTAGGCTGGACTTGGACCTGTATGGCGCAGCCCCGAGCTTCGGGTGACGACCAAGGTTTTCGACTTGGACCTGTATGGCGCAGCCCCCGAGTGCGTCGGGTGCGGCCTAGGTTGGCTTGACCTGTGTGGCGCAGCCCCCGAGTGCTTCGGGTGACGGCCAGGTTTTCGAGTTGACCTGTATGGCGCAGCCCCCGAGTGCGTCGGGTGCGGCCTAGGTTGACTTAGACCTGTGGGCGCAGCCCCCGAGTGCTTCGGGTGGCGGCCAGGATTTTTCGAGTTGACCTGTATGGCGCAGCCCCCGAGTGCGTCGGGCGGCCTAGGTTGGACTTAGACCTGTGTGGCGCAGCCCCCGAGTGCTTCGGGTGGCGGCCGAGGATTTTCGAGTTGAACCTGTATGGCGCAGCCCCCGAGTGCGTCGGGTGCGGCCTAGGTTGACTTAGACCTGTGTGGCGCAGCCCCCGAGTGCTTCGGGTGGCGGCCAGGATTTTTCGAGTTGAACCTGTATGGCGCAGCCCCCGAGTGCGTCGGGTGCGGCCTAGGTTGACTTAGACCTGTGTGGCGCAGCCCCCGAGTGCTTCGGGTGGCGGCCGAGGATTTTTAGTTGAACCTGTATGGCGCAGCCCCCGAGTGCGTCGGGTGCGGCCTAGGTTTATGTTGCTTTTTGACTGAAAAAGTAAAGTGGAGAGCTTGTTCCATAAATCACTTCATTGATTTTTGCGAGCAGGCCGCCTCATTAAAACCCTTCCAGTCCCCTCAGGTACCCTGGTAAGGGAAAGAGTGCGTCTGAAACCTGCCGCCTTGACATGTATGCTTTGTTACAACGGGGGAGTCGACTAGGCATAGAAGCGTCGCAGCTGCGCGACATTCCATGGGTTGTGGCAGACTGTTCCTGTCTTCGAGTCCTTCAGGCGGTAAGCTCCTCCGCCGATTGCTTCTGTCACAATGTATGGGCCCTCCCATGGGGAGGCGAGCTTGTGCACCTTCTTCTGTTTGAGGCGAAGGACCAGGTCGCCTGGAACGAAAGCTCTTGGCCGCAGTCGCCGTCCGTGGTAGTTGCGCAGTCTGCTGGTACACAGCTGAGCGGTGAGGGCGATGTCGCGTGCTTCGTCCAGGTGTCCATGTCGTCCTCGAGTGCTTCTTCTGCGTCAGACTCGTCGTAGGCCACCACTCGAGGTGCGTCGAACTTGATGTCGCAGGCATGACCGCCTCTGCACCATAACCATGAAGAATGGCGTGTACTGGTTGATCTGTTCGGTGTGTGCGTAGGCTCCAAAGCACAGAGGCAGCTCTTCGACCCAGGCGCCTGCGGCGCGCTTCAATGGTACTCGCAGGCGCTTCTTGATACCCTTGCAGACTAAACCATTGGACTTTTCGACTGCCCATTGGATTGCGGGTGCGAGACTGATGCGTAGTTGAGCTTGATGCCTTGTTCGGAGCAGAAGTCCTTGAATTCTTCGGCTGTGAAGTTCGTGCCGTTGTCGGTGATGATGCTGTTCGGCACCCCGAACCTGAAGATGATGGACCTGATGAAGTTAACTGCTGAAGATGCAGTCGAACTTGTGATAGGCACGGCTTCGATCCACTTCGTGAACTTGTCGACTGCCACCAAGAGATGCGTGTGTCCTCCTGGCGAGGACTTCTTGAGTGGACCCACCATGTCGAGCCCCCATTGAGCAAAGGGCCAGGCAAGTGGGATGGTCTTTAGTGCTGAAGCTGGCGCGTGCGGCTTGTTGGCGAATCCTGGCAGCCGAGACATTTCCTCACGAGTTCTTCTGCGTCTTGCATTGCGGTGGGCCAGTAGAACCCGGCTCGTAAGGCTTTGGCCACTAAGGCACGACTGCTGGCGTGATGCCCGCAGGTGCCTGTATGAATTTCGAGTAGGATGGCTTGACCGTCGACTGGATCAACGCACCTTTGCAGGACTCCTGAGATGCTTCGCTTGTATAGTTCCCCCTTGATGATGGTGAAGCCTTTCGAACGGCGAATAATGCGCTTGGCTTCGACTGAGTTGACTGGCAGTCTCTGGTGCAGCATGTACGCCAGATATGGGCTCGTCCAGGTGGGCTCGATGAGCAGAACCTCCATTGGCTCCTTCTCTTTGCCTGGCGGGTCGGCGGTGCTCGTTGATGGTGTGGAGGATCCGGGCGTGGGTCGAAGTTTGACAGACCGCTGCGTGATGCGCTCAAGGAAGACGCCGGGTGGCACCTGCGCCTTGTCTGAGCCCAGGTTGGCGAGGGCGTCGGCTTCCTCGTTGCTTTCGCGGCCGATGTGCCAACTCGCAGCCGTCGAAGGTGCCCTCCAGCTGGTTGTACAGGTCTCTGTAGGCGATCATGTTGTCGGCGATGGCGTCACAGGCCTTCATGGTTTGCTGCACGACGAGGTAGGAGTCGCCGTAGATCATGAGGTGAGTGGCGCCGCAGTTCTTGGCCATTCGCATGCCATGGATTAGGGCTTCGTACTCAGCCTCGTTGTTGGAGGGTGTTGGGAAGTCCATCTGTAGCACGTACTTCAGCTTGTCGCCTTTGGGGGAGATGAGGATGACTCCTGCCCCGGCTGATCTGAACTTTTTGGAGCCGTCGAAACATTGTCCATGCGTTGGACAGGTCGGGGACATCTGGCAGCTGGGCTTCTATCCACTCGGTGGTGAATTCTGGGAGCACTTGGGCCTTGATTGACTTCGGTGAGCGTATTTCAGCCCCCAGGGTCCTAGCTCGACGACCCACTTAGCGACTCGTCCTGTCGCGCATTGGTTGGTCAGGATGTCGGAGAGCCCGGAGGAGCTTACCACCGTGATCGGGTGCTCGGAGAAGTAATGGATTACTTTCCTTGAAGTCATGAAAACTCCGTAGGCCAGCTTCTGGTAGTGCGGGTAGCGCTGCTTGGACAGGGTCAACCTCGCTGAGGTAGTAGACAGGTCGCTGGACAGGGTGGCTGTGCCCTTCTTCTTCTCGTTCGACTACGAGTACCGTGCTGACCACCCTGTTTGTGGCTGACACGTAAGGTATAGCGGCTCGTTCTCCAGTGGAGCCACCAGTACTGGGGAAGTCGTGAGTGTTTTCTTGAGTTGGTCGAACGCGACTTGCGCTTCTTCTGTCCACTCGAACTTGTCTGTCTTTTTCATCAGTTGGTAGAAAGGCAGGGCCTTTTCTCCCAACTTACTTATGAACCGGCTGAGAGCTGCGACTCGGCCGGCTAGGCGTGCACCTCGTGAAGCTTGGTCGGTGCTGGCATTGCGAGTATGTTTTGCACCTTCTCAGGGTTGGCTTCGATTCCTCTTGCAGAGACGAGGTACCCAAGCAGTTCTCCGCTGGCACGCCGAAGACACACTTGTCTGGGTTCAGCTTGATCTGATACTCGTCGAGGGCGGCGAAGACCTTGCGGAGGTCGGCGATGAGGGTGTCCTCCTTGCGGGTGGTGACGACGATGTCGTCGACGTAGACTTGGACGATCTGCCCGATGAGCCCTTTGAGGCATGCTTGCATTGTGCGCTGGTACGTGGCACCAGCGTTCTTCAACCCGAAGGGCATCGTCTGGTAGCAGAAAACGCCGTCGGGTGTGATGAATGCTGTCTTCTCCTCATCTCGACGTTCAGTCTGATCTGCTGGTAACCTGAGTAGGCGTCCAGGAAGGACAGGCGTTCGCAGCCTGCAGTCGAGTCGATGATCTGATCTATCCGCGGGAGCGGGAAATGGTCCTTGGGGCAGCATTTGTTGAGGGCGGTGAAGTCGACGCACATGCGGAGTTTCTTCGTCTTCTTCTTCTCCACCAGGACTGGGTTGGCGACCCAGTCCGAGTCTTTGATCTCTCGATGAACTTGGCATTCAGCAGTCGATCGATTTCTCTGCTGATTTCGTCTCGCTTGGGCCCGGAAAAGCGTCGCATGGCCTGTTTGACGGGTCTGGCGTCCTTGTGGACTTTTAAGGAGTGCTCGGCGAGGTTCCTGGGTATTCCTGGCATGTCAGAGGGTTGCCATGCGAAGATTCTCCAGTTCTCACGTAGAAACTCGACGAGCGCGCCTTCCTATGCGGGAGTCAGACTCGACGATACTTTGACCGTCTTGCTGGCGTCAGTCGGGTGGACCTGATGGGTCGTTGTGTCGTCAGCCGCGTTGAAGGCAGCGTCCTTGGCTGGTTTCTTGCGGGCTGGGAAGATGGTCTTGTCGTTGTCGACTGCCATTGCCTCGAAGTGCTCTTCGACTCCGAAGAATCGAGATCTTGCTGAACTCGCGGTCGCAGCTGTTGGAGCGGTCGAAGTCGCCGTGTACCGTGATGACGCCCTTGGGTCCAGGCATCTTGAGCATGAGGTAGGCGTAGTGAGGTACCGCCATGAATCTGGCGAAGGTTGGGCGCCGAGTATCGCGTGGTACTGCGACTTCCAGTCGACTACCTCGAAGTCGATCGACTCCCTCTTGAAGTTTTCGGGTGTGCCGAAGATGACATCGAGTGTGATCGTTCCCATGGGCGTGACTGCTTGCCCTGGTACTATGCCATGGAAGGTAGTCTCTGATGCTGCCAAGTCCGTCGTTGGCCTGTTTATCCTTCTGAGGGTGTCGGCAAAGATGATGTTAATGCCACTGCCTCCGTCCATGAACACCTTTTTCAGGGTGTAATCTCCGATCAGAGCTTCGACTACCAGGGCGGCGTGCCCGGGTCGTGGTACTGCAGGCGGGTGATCTGCTCTGGAGAAGGTGATTGGTGTTTCTGACCTCTCAGGTAGTCTGGTACCGCAGGTGGACAGGTGATGGCTTGGAAGACTTGGCGGGTGATGAGCTTCTGAGCCTGTTTGAGGGCGCCCTTCTGTATCATGTTGAGTTGTCCGCGTGCCGCTGGATATGCGTCTGGACCGGGTGGGGCTCTTGCTGCGGCTGCTGCTGCAGGAAAGGCTCCCGCAGCCTGTGCTGGATTGCGACTGCGGGTGGGGTGCTGCCTGGATGGCCAGCTGCGCGGCTGGCTGCGCTGCGGGTGCTGGAGTGACTATCTTCTGCATGGCTTCGTATATTTTACGTGCCTTTCGACAGTCCTTCAACAGGTGGTTGGATCCCCACTTGCCCGTTTCCGGGTTCCTGAACATGTGGTGCCTGCAGGGTTGTTCCAGCTCTTCCGCTGGGCTTAGTGTGCGTTTCTGCCACTCGCGTTTATGGCCTCCGTCGCTGCGGTAGTTGCTGCCGCCGCTTCGGTTGTACTGCCCCTGGCTGTATTGGCGACTCTGGTCACCGCCGCTTCGACTGTACTGTGCATGGCTGTATTGGCGACTGCTGTCGCGCTTCATCCTCACGGGGGGTTTGGAATCCCGCCGCTACTAGCTCGATTGAGTCGTTGCCGTTGTAACGCGGCTTCTTCTTGTGGCGCCCTTCTCGCCAGTTGCTTGGTCCGGCTTCGTCCTTCGGGGAGTAGTGTGAACTATTGCGGACCGAGTCCTCTCCGTCTGCCCACTGGTTTGCTATCTTCATGACCTCGATCATGTTTTTCGGCCGGAGCCTACCAAACTCCTCGCGGAGGTCGCGGCGGGAGACGCCGTGCATGAAGGCATCCATCACTCGGTCCTCCGAGGTGGTCTCCATGGTGTTGCGGAGCAAGGTCCAACGCTGGATGTATGACCGGAGCGGCTCGTCTCGTCCTTGCTTGCATGCTTGTAGCTCGACGAACGTCGTCGGTCTCGAGTACGTCCCCAGGAAGGATTTAACGAAGGCTTCCGCGAACTCGTCCCACGTCCTGAAGGCGTTCTTGGGTTGAGTGTTGAGCCACCCGCGTGCAGAGCCCGTGAGCATCAGCTGGATGTACTGCATGGCCGTAGTCGAAGTACCGCCCTGGCAGCTGCAGGCTATGAGGTAGTCTTCTAGCCAGAGTCTTGGGTCCTGCTTCCCGTCGTACTTGACTGCTTCTGCCGTGAGCTTGAAGCCCTTGGGCATTCTTGTGTCGCGTATGTTGAAGCTGAAGCATGCGGCGCCGCGCATGGCTCGTAGTCGCCGTCGTTGCGGTCGTAGTCGAAGTTGGGCGTGCTGACCGGGCGCTGGATGCGGCTGCGGTCTACCGTCCTTTGTGTGATGACGTTGCGGAGGTCTTCACCTGGCTGCGGTTGTCGCAGTTGTCTTGTCGCCGGGGCTGCGAGTGCTGCGGGCTCGTGGTCGCGGCGATCTCGATCTTCACGCGCTTTTTCTGTCGGCGCCTTGTTTACCAGTGCGTCTTCGAGTGCCTTGATAGACATGATCTGCTGCTTGTGGAGGAGAGCGCGCGAGTCGCCCTCTGGCGGCTGTGTCAGCCGCAGGTATGTTTCGACTGCCATGAGTGCGGCTCCGGGTGTCTTGGGGACGGGTATTCCGTCTGCGTCTTCTATGTATGATGACTCGAGGTTGCGGGTGACTCTAGCGCGGTCGACCTCCGTCATCAGGGGCACGCGGGCTCTGTGGCGCCTTGCTCCTTGCGAGACCTCTGTTGAGGCAGTGAACGAGTAAGCGGCCCTCCTGGCGCTCGACGCGTCGGCCTCCTCCTTGCGTCGGAGGAGCTCGGCCTTCTCTGCGCGGAGTCGTTCGCCTTCCTTCCGCAGCAGGTACTGGACCGCCATAAGGTCCTCCCGGGGTGCATCCGGTGGGGGGTATGTGCCTTCCTCGACGTGCTTCAGGGCTTTGATTGCCATGTCGCGGGTGATGGTGAGTCGCGTCACCTGGTCCGGCATGACCACCTCCAGTGGGTATGCGGGTTCGTCGTCGTTGCCCTGCGGCCTCTGGCCGATCATGAAGACTTGCGCGGGGTAGATCTGGGCAGCGGGATGGACGCTGCCACTGCTGCTTCCTTCGTCCGAGCCGTGCTCGGAGTCGAAAATGGCGCAACGTGGTGGGTACCACAGTCGCTGCCGAGTCTTTCCTGGAGTTTCGCGATCTTCGCCGCGGTCGCGAGGAGTGATGTCGCTGTTGTCGACGTGGGCGCGATTGGCTTGTTGACGATCTTGTAAGTCGATGGAGACGCGAGTGGCGCGGAAGGAACGCGCGACCTTCGTTGCGCGCGAAGGCGTGGTCGACGTAGTCGAAGTTGATGCAGATCTTGGCCTTGCAGACGCGATCGAGGTAGTCGAAGTAGACTCGATCCGCGCGGTGGTCGACGAGGTGGTCGACGTAGTCGTAGCAGATGCGATCTCCGTGGTAGCCGGAGACGCTGGTGGCGCGGCCGCGTTGGGCGCGATCTCTGCCGCAGCGGAGGCGGTCGGAGTAGTCGAGGCGGACGCGATCTTCTCAGCAGTCGAAGATGCTGTCGCCGCAGTCGCAGCAGATGCGACTCCGCAGCAGGTGGGGGCGTGGTTGGCGGCCGCGGCAGATGCGGGTGCCACCACCGCAGGCGGTGCGATCGCCGTGGATCTGAGTACTCCACAGCTGTCTACGAAGTAGTGCATGGTACCGAAGGTGAGGCACATACCTACGTGCAGATCGGCGTACACCGAGCGGTGGGCCGGCGGGTGGAAGGTGTACTCGAAGGAGCCGAAGCAGATTGGCTCCTTGGTGATGCAGACGTCGGTCTTCAAAGTTGATGGAGCCGGTGCGACCATGATTCCAGCGCTCGTTCTTTCCCACAGACGGCGCCAATTGACGAGGTGTGGACTCGGCAAATCCCGTTGTGTACCCCGGGTTGATTGAGGGGGAGAGAGATGAGCGCTGGTGATCACGACGGCTGACAAGCAAGGCGTTTACCCAGGTTCAGGCTCCCGGAGGATAACACCCTACTTCCTGCTTGTCTGGTTATTGATGGTGAGCTGTGGCTACAATGGCGAGATGGCAATCTCGCTAGGGTTTGTGTGGCGGCTATGAGCGTACCCTAGACGAAGGACCCTCCTAGCCTTTATATGGTAGGCTAGGTCTCAGGTGAACGGTGCCGATGGCGCTTACAAGCATGGCGGGGTCGCATGACCTAGCGTCGACTATCTTGGGCCGCACGTCGTCCTTTGGGCCTTCCTTGGGCCCTTGTCATAAGGTGATGGGCTTGGCGTGACCCAGGTATCCCCACCGTGGGGTAGTCGAGAGTGACC